>OZ022506.1:47243045-49643045 GCA_963989385.1 Ctena decussata
TGTTAAAGCTTCATCCATAATGACGAAGGAGTGGTTGGGTGTGCAGTGGTGCAGGGTATAATTGCCAGTGCCCGGCGTCCTACTCATTTGGATAATAGTAGGGCAAGGGCATACTGTGCTTGCAGTAAGTGCGGGTGGGGGTTGTTTGGACATTTTTCTCTCGTCTATCATTTCTCTCTTCTTTCTCCCGTTCTTTGGGAGACGCCATAGACTGTATACTGTTCAAAGGGCCGTCAAACCCAAAACAGCCAACCAACCATAATGACGGAAGGGTAATGAAAGCTGGCAGAAATAGAAAAGAATACTAGCGAACTTACACTTTAACGTCAGGCCCGGGAGGGGTTAACAAAATCATTTAAAAAATCGTGATTAAAGATAAGAATAATATTAATAGTGCCATCATAATACAGCATTAGCGTTGCAATGACAACCAGTTCTGAAGAAGACATGCGTTAAACTTCAGTTGGTGGTGGTTGGATACGCTAGGATGCCACGAAACGTTCGGTTTTGGGACATTCTACAGGTATTGGCTTAAAGTCCACTGCTCTATCAGTGGTATAAATACATAAAATATTTTATCGCCAGGTATCGCGGGAAGATTCTCACCACGGATCAGTGATTACCACCGCCTTAATAATACTTGGCTCTAGAAAAAGAGGTTTTCTTACGATACTAGCGGAAGAATAAAGTTTGGGTACAGAATAATCATTTGAAACGATTAGCACTGAAGTTGCTGCAGTGCGCATAAGCGAAAATATGTTCATCTCTCTCTCTCTCTCTCTCTCTCTCTCTCTCTCTCTCTCTCTCCGGTCTATAGCTCATTGGGTTAAGCGCTAGCTTGCTGATCTACCTGTCCCGGGTTCGACTCCCGATGGAGGCTGTAAGCGGCAATCTTTTAATCTGTAAACGGGAATCCATTGCACACCACTGCTTTTCATTATCACGCTCCCATAGTTCTGGTATGACGGTGACTGAAATGCTGTTGGAAAGGACGTAAATTTGCAAACAAGTCATTCATTAATTCTCTCTCCCCCCCCCCTCTCTCTCTCTCTCTCTCTCTCTCTCTCTCTCTCTCTCAATGTATACAAAATACATGCACGGATACGACAGAAAGATCCAATATCTACATCATGCACGAGATGTAAGAAAATGGTTCTTGTTGACAATTAAACATCATAGGCCTCTCTCTGCTCATTCTTTTAAGTGAAATATCTATAATTTTATGTCAATAGTCGATTTATTAAATTATGGTGGAGCCCGACGGAATAATACTTTTACCAGTGAGAAAATGTATGCAAAAGAAGACAGATGATGATATTAACCCTTATGTCTCGAGCAAGAAGAAAGAACATGAAAGCTAAAAATAAAGACTGAAAGGTTTATAACTGACAATATTGGTCAAAAAAGCGATAAATTTCTCTTGGTTACCATGGCAACAACATAAAAGCAATAGAAGTGGATCCATTTTATTTGTTTCAATTCAGGAGCAAGAAGAAACAACATAAAACCTTGAGAAGTAGCCATACCCAAAGGTGTTTCATTGATTTTTGCTGACCTAGAAACGAGGATTTGTCCTTTGTTTCCATGGCAACGACTTTAGTGCGAGAGGAATACGCTTTGCTATTTGATTTTTCAATCCTCAGTTCTCCAACAACAAGAAACAATTTAAAACATTTAAAAAGGCCGTTTTTGAATGTTTTACATGTAAATTAAATTGATTGCCTAAACACACGTGGAATGATCACGGTTACCATGACAACGACACAATTGCTGTTACAATGGAAACGAATTTTATTATAGGAGTGACTCACATAAATATAACTACATACTGTCTTACTTCATCGAGCTCTCTGACTTATGTCAAGCTCAAACGGCTTTTGCCAGCCTTAGATACATTATCCAGGTTGCAAGGCGCACGTGGCTGGAGGACATATTTTATTTTTAAAAACACCTCCACATGCAACAAACAACAAGAAATTTTTTGTCAAAGTTCCTTTTTGGTAACAAAATCGTTTGCTTAAGTATGAAGTTGTTTGTCGAATGTGGAGGCATTAGAATTATTGTCTGAATAAATTAAAATTGGCTAAAAAGTGCAAAAAAGCAAAAATGTAGCATTTTTGGAGCGTTACCATGGCAACGTCATGAACAGAACTTAAAAATAGACATTTGATTTGAAAATAACGTACCAAAACATATTCATATAAAAGAATTTTAAGGCCAGTATTCAAATTTTTTTTTCTATGAAATTTTGAGGCCGAAATTGATGCTTATCGACCCTAGGCCTTTCAGGCTCAGCTGAGCTGAACATGGAAAAAAGATTCAGTATAACCTTGGGTCCTGTTTCTTTTGCATCTATTGGATGCATAACGACAGTGTCAAACCAAGGACAATTACGGTAATTATTTTAGGTGTCCCAACGTTTTGGAATTTAACGGTGTGTCCTGGTAGAATGGCAATTTTTATCAAATTTTCACATCTTCCCCCGCCCCCCCCCCCCCCCCCCCCCCAATATTTCACTACCTTTTCAGCGTGAGAGTCAATGTGATGTTATAGTCACAGGCTTGTCATTTGAACACGGTCTTTACCGTAATGACTCAAAATATTTGGACAGAAGTAACTGAGCAAATATAGAAGGCATTATCGAACTTTTCTTACATGAGGTTCTGCCCTGGTACAGTTCGGCTAGAACATATTGACACTTTCTCAGATAGTGAAACCCATTTGGTCGTGAGTTTTTTTTGTTTGGTCCTTTTATGGTGTATAAGTACACTTTCAGGCTTATTTTCATGTGTTCGCTTCCCTTCTCAATAGGGATCAGCTCTTAAAGAAAATATTATGCGCTCCTCTAGAAGCAAATTCTATCTTTTAAGACTATAGCCCATTTAAAAAAGGGCTTTTTTATCAATAGAAGGAAATAAAAAGTTACAGAAGTTGTTCTCCTTTAAAAACATGGCAGAAAAACATGACGGTGTCCCCTTTGACCATAAAGACAATCAACGTATCCTACTGTATCCCCATTGTGGGAGACCTACGAATCGGAAATCGAACTTAGTGCAATCGATTCGGAGCGGAAATCGATGACGGATACAAGATAGCTAGCCCCCACACAGAAGAAGTGTTTTATCCTGTTCACACATCATGATATAGTACCTGAAGTTTCAACATTTGTCATAGCGCAACTGAAACTCAGTCGGTCGACAAGGTGAGTCTTCAAGTGATGTTTTATCCTTCAATTGTCTCTAATTTTTGCATGAGGTATTTTCTTTCAGAAACGATGTTCCAACAATGCTCGTTTTCATTTATTTATTTTTTATTTTTTAAAGATAATCCCCTATATTATCATGCAACTTCTATTTTCTATTTCTGCTTAAACTAGAGAGGCGCCGTAGTCGAGGAGGCGCCGTGGTCGACTGGTAGCAGACGCTCGGTTATTGTGCAAAAGGTCGCGGGTTCGAATCCGGGTTGTACCAGCCGGCGACTAAAAACTCTTGTTAGCCCAGCTGTAAATGAGTACCTTTTTTCAATCAGGGAAGGATAAGGCGTCAGAAGGGGAGGGATTGCTCCGCCTCTCATATGCTGTGCCCAAGATACAGTATTAGTGTGCATCTTACCCCAACTACCCCTAAGCTATAGGACGCCTTTTCCTCTATACCTTTTACCTTCACCTTTTTCTAAATAGGGGTCGTCTTTAAGGGGAAAAAATGTGCTGCGACACGACAAAACTAACAGTGGATTGAGCACCACGCGAAGACTCAGATCAGCCTGAGCATCTGAGTCTTTGCTGGGCGCACATGCCACATTGTTTTATCGAGTGATGGCTCATTGAATTCTTTCCTTTAACAGTTGATCCCATTTATAATGGGCTTATTCGTCCAGCGAAGCAAACAGGAAGTCACAAAAGTTTTGATTTTGATGGCGGTAAAGCATGATGATAAACCCATTCACTTTAAAAGTTAATTTATATTATGCCTTTAAAAAGAGACAGAAGTGTAACAGCAAACGGTATGGATGCGTTATGGAAAATTGCAATGATTGATTAAGGTGTATGATTACAGATTCATGTTTTCCCGCCATTTCAGCAAACAGAGACAAATTTTGTGACATCCTGTTTGCTTCCTTGGATGAGGAAACACTAAATCACAGAGGGGGCTTGTCTTGAAAAAAAATAATTTGATTCGAAAGATGCAAATTCTTTCCTTTAGGAGAAGACCCCACACTGTAAAAAAAATCCGTAGTTTTTACGGTAGAATAACTGGCAACCAGCTGCCAGTCCATTTCCCGTTATTTTTATGGTCGCCCGTAAAAATTGCAGGAATCATCAAGGAGAGTAGGATAGAATAGAACAGATGTTGTTTTGGTCATAAAGCCCTCCAATTCTATAAAGGTATTTTTGAGTGCTGACAGTTAACAAAACACTTCCAAATCGTGATTTCTAAAAATGTTCTACAGGCAATCGCCCGTAAAAATAACGGTAAATTAACTGGCAGCCAGCTTCCAGGTATTTTACCGTAAAATCTACAATTTTTCTTACAGTGCACGGAGAAAGGAGGCAAAAATAAAACTGATTTCTCAATGGCTTAGACAATAATAAAACGTATATGCATCCGGTGCCGCAAACTGTCACAGGGCATGCTCAAACAGAGAAGACTGCGATCAACGATCACAGTCCGGTAAGAGCTTTGGCAACAGTAATTTTTGGGTCCTTGACAGGCTTTATATGAAAACCGAAGCTGTTCTTTTTTTTCTGCGTAAATTCAACGATGTTTCGAAATGGCGAAACGACAAACAATTTACTAGACTTGAATTCCAGCCGATCATAGCTGCTGTTAGACCCCGTTAAACAATATATATAATCTTGCCTCTTTCTCTATATTCTTTAGAACGATGGCACAGTCTAGATTGATTTTCGCCGGAGTATGTCTGTTCTTTCTTCATTGTGGTGTTGATGCCAGCGCCATTAGAGAAATGTTCATTGACGATGGCGACAAAGTTCTTGCTGGGGAAAGCAGAGAGGAAGTCCCGACTGAGCATGCGCTTGGTACGTCATTAGATGATGATGACACTAACGAAGATGTTGGTGATTCTGAGTCAGATATTGATGATGTCGGTAAGTACATGTAACGAATTAGACCTAAGCTCTTCAACGCTAAATATGTTACCAATGAAGTTCCAGATCAGCCCACGCATCTGCACAGTCTGTCGGAGTCTTTATTGTTCGCATAAACGATGAGTGGGTCCTGAAGTATCTACAGCTGTAGGCTTCGCCCTGAATCTGAAAAATAAGGAGCAGAAAAACGCAACTCAGAAAAATCGGTAAGTTTATGACCGAACGATTTGGACCCCTTGATCAATCTGTTTAAAATACCGACTGTAGCTTGCGCCTGCGTTAAGTTTTCACACACAGGAACTTTAAATTATTGAAAAGCTTTCATAATGTAGAAATTAACTTAAAGCATTTCCAGATTAACAGATAATGAAATTAGGAAGAGTTTTGTTCGTTTGTGCTTTGGTGAAAAAAAAAAGTTTAAGATTAGTTGCTTCTTTTAAAACAATAAATTCACTACAGATGCTATAGGAGAAAGTCTGCAGTGACAGATGTAAAGACATAAATTAAACACTTTAAATGGAAGCAAATTTTATTTAAGTGAAAGGTATGAAAACAAAGACCTGACGACAAAATCATAGAAATATCTTTCAGAAAATTGCAAAGATTTTGACATCAGCTTTAAAGGAAATCTCTGCTGGCGCTAAAATCAGGCAATACCTATTTGGAAATATGAGTCTGCACGAATGAACAGGTTGATGTGATTCTTCAAATAAGCGAACATGTGCTCATAGGGCTCTCACTTTGCCATTGTTGTACATCCCCTTCTTACGATGATATCGGATATTGATATTTTATATCCTGGGACGGTTTCCTCATTCAACAAGGAAAAGTGATTGATTAGTGTCAATTTCCTTTAAAGTGATACACCTAATAACTATATAAGTATAAGCTGTTTAGGTGTGTGAAACATTATGGTATACATAAGGACAAAAGTTCTGCACAGATGTTAACTTAACATCCGAAATGGTTGGAAGAATTAAATTTCTGAACCAAGTTATATTAATCCAATGATTATATAAATTATGAACGTCAGTTTGCTCCTTCTTCAGAACGGCTTGCACAGATGTAAAACGTGCTCATTTCGTTCAAATCTGAAGATTATTTCTTGGTCACACCAATATCATTTTTTCTCGAACACACACACCTTAACTTCTTTCTAAATTTCACACGCCTTTCCTTTCAAAAGGAAACTTCATAAAACTGCATTTTATGGAAAAAAGAGGAAGGTGGCAGTGGTGGAGGGGTAAGAGATGGAGATTGGGGTGAGGGGCGAGTATTTGGAGGAAGTAGAAAGTTCCATACAGGGTCTAACGCCTATGCCTTTTGCTCATCACTACCCACACGACTTAGCGTGTGACGTGTTATTATGCCTTTTGCTCATCACTACCCACACGACTTAGCGTGTGACGTGTTATTGGGACAAAATCATGTCTGAAAGTGAGACCCTTCATCGGTGAGCAGACCCTTCGTAGCAGCGCATTGTAATACGATCTGTAAATAAAATAAGAAAAGCATCATTGGGGCTTTGATCCTTGTAAAATAAAGAATCTTATCCCATAGGTGGGGCAAAGACGCAAAATAATCAAAACTAAAAATTCTTTCCTATATTTACATTTAGTCATATTTGTAGCCAACCTTGTCTTTTGCCAAACAAGTTTATTCCCCATAAGTTCAGAACTTTTTATGTAATGGTAAATACATTTCCTTAACAAGGGATCGTTTTATGCCTATTTACTCTAGATATTTTCTCAAAACTGATATGTCTATGCGGATGAACAGGACGCCGTGAATCTTGTGTTCTGCACACGTACCCGTAAAACTACATGTGAGCAAGGTATTGCTCATTTGCATTATCATAAACTTTCATATCATATTGATTTTAGTGCATTAATAATGATTTACATCATTCTTAAGATATTTCATTTCTGTTTTAGGTCACTGGTGGGGTAACAAGAAGATTGCATTTTCCGCCTATCTATCTGCCGATAAAAGATTAGGGAAAAATCAGCACATCAAGTTTGATCAGGTCCTGCTAAATGATGGAAATGGCTACGAGAGATCAACTGGTGTTTTCAGGTACACCATCAGAAGATAATCCTGTGAAAATGAATCTTAAGGCGATGTGTGAAACGGGAAAACTTAGATCTGCCTGAGCGATTGAGCAGTCCCATCAGGGTCTACCCTTTCTGGATTTACAGTATGACCGGAAATTATTGAGAATTTTTACCGAATTTCAGCCTGCATTTTTCTTCCTTTACGTAATGTAAATGAAACTGCTTTGATATGCTGTATTTATATTCGCCAATGAACAACAAAGTGGTGGTTTTGATAGTTGTCGGTCATCTTCATCATGCGGATTGTCTCCCCTTTAATGAACCAAGAACAAAATTAGAGCAAAATCACAAAATAAGATGAAATCTGAAATAAAATGATAACAAGAAAATGCTTAACAGATACAACTTATTTAAAATTCCTTTTTTCAGATTCACAAACAACAACTAGCAGCTATATGTTGTACCACCTCTATGTTATAAGAAATTATTTGGTCATGAATAACAGCTAGGTTTCCAAATTTTTACCAAATTGCTAGAACAATGGTCTATTTTCAGCAGGGTGGGCTATTAGATGTAGTCACAGAATGAAAAGTAATAATGACAGACAAACATTACTATACATTTGCAGACACTAATAACTTATATGTAATATGATATTAGAAAATAAGATCAGTCTTGTTTACTTTTCAATTCACAATGCCTTGAATATTGCAGACCAAAAATTTATGAGATTTTAACGTTCATGCCCCAACCCCAAATTTTAACTGCTCAAAAAACTTAGTTACCAATACCAAGCCTAAATTATTTTTAACTCATAACAACACGGATATACATGATATTGTTTTACAATATAAACCAGAATGTGTTAGAGCAGAAGTATCTTGAATAAGACCTATACTTCTGGAAAGCTCTTAAAATTCCATCTTATTTTGCGATTTTAGACCCCTTGGTCAAATAACTAGTAAAATGAAATATAATAGCTAGAACTTATTTGTAACATTCCTTTCTTTATAGTCCACCATGCAAATGGTTTACTGGAATAACTGGGATTAACCGATTCTGAAAAATGCAATTCTCAATAATTTCCGGTCATACTATATAATGTATGATGCTGGGGAACATAGAAAGAGAAAAATGAAGACTCTGCTCCGTAGGCTGATATCAGTATTTATGGGACGCACATGGCCTAAAATATAGCATGAGAAGTTTCAGATTATCTGCCCTGTTTGATCAGCATCTTCGCTGTGAGCTTAAATGGTAGCTAAGCGTTTAAGCTAGCTCTATGCTGACAGCGAAGACTCATATCAGACAGGGTGGATGCCCAGGCTGATCAGGGTCTTCGCTGGGCGCACATACCACTTTGTTTGTTTTGAAGTGTCGCGGCTCATTATATTCGCCGCGCCGCATGCTCACATGTGCTATGTTTGCTTCAAGCAATTACTGAACTTGAATCTTGATACATTTCAGAAAGCGAACTGCATATACCTATGCCTTTGTGTGGGTCAGTGTGACCTATATTTCATAATCCGGTGTTTTTTGTCCATCAATTCCAATGCATGGATTTGCATCATACATAACAAAATGCTAACACTGTGATTGACCTCATACTGTTTGTTGAAATGTCTGATCATAACTTAGTTTTGCTTGTGCCATATTTTGCCTTCTTTGACCACTACATCAGAGGTTTGCCTCATACTACATGTATAACCTTTGAAACATTTTGTCACATTGATTGATGCAAAACTACTTTAAGATCACCGTGATCTTTATTTCATTTTATCATATGACGTCGCATCTGAGGATGTAATAAAGAAATGCAATTAAAACGATAATCAACTAGAGGATTAAATGTGCAAATTACGTCATAACGTTATGCGTTGTCGTCTATAAAACGTCGTGTTTTCTTATAGCAAAATCGTGACGTTTTAGTGCAAATTTTGCTAATAAAATGCGATGTTAGTGTCATATGATAAATAGAATCTTGCATTCGTGCTCCTGTATTATTGAATTTATTAAACACGTTGTGGGAAAACCGAAAAGATGCTTGGCATAGCCTCGCATCTTATCTTTTCCCCAACCTCGTTTAATAAATCCAATAATACATGAGCACTCATGTAAGATCCTCTTAATCTCGTAAGTTTGTCTTAGATCCCAGACACTTTTTTCAGGAATGTATATCATATCGTTTTCTCAGAGGAGTGATACAGAACCATCATGGTCATCTTGTCTTCTTTTATGTCATTCCTGGTAATACCATGGTTAGGAAATCCGACTTCGAGTCTGGACGTCGCGAGGTTGATTCTCAGTCACGCCGGACAATTTGATCTTGAAAGGTTTTCTTAGTTGACTTGCAACTCGACTGGCACAGAGCTGACTATTATCACCCTATACATTAATATGTAGGCATATCTTGTCAACAGCAATCATAATATGATCTATGCCAGTCTGTTTTAAGAATTACATGTGCATACGTTTAATGCCAATCCGATAATCGGGCTGGCACTGGGGTTGGTTGTTGGTTGTTTTTATTGCTTTACGTCCACGGTAAACAGCTATGGTCATGTCGGGGCGGTCAATTAACCTAACCGCATTATTCCTGGGCAGGCTTAGACCTCCTAAGCGGTAACCATTACTATGTGCACATACTTTCGCCAGTAACTGACAACTGCCCTTCTTAAATCAGTGGAAGGGAAACGAAAGTATGTGGCCGGACCGGGTATCGAACCCTGGCCTCTGGCTCTTGAGTCAGACGCGCTACCGACCGCACTACGCGGCCCGGCTGCTGGCACTGAGAACATGAGGAATTGCTTTTACAACGGATTGTCCTGAAAAGTTAAATGCCAATCTGATAATCAGGAAGGCATCTTTTACAACTGACCGTCTTGGACAATTAATGCAGTTCAATAATCGGACTAGTATTGAGACTAGAAAGTGTCATTACTGATGAGAAGTGGGTTTTTTTTCTCGTCGCAGACGAGTATTATTCAGATATTGTTCCACATTTCACAAGATTTCATTGGTCAAATGACCCGTAATGTCAAAATTTAGCCAATACTATCAAAGGTCAATGAATATTTAATCTTCGTTTTTTTTTCCCGTCGCATGCTAGGGCTCTTTCATATATTAATTCAAAATGTTTCTCTTGTTTGTAATTATCGAAAACAGACACAGATATTCAAAACTTTTTTTATTCGACGAAGATCTACTTTTGATTTCTACTTTCGGTTTAGTGCTAATTGCAGTATAAATAGATAGATAGATAATATACACTAAAAATCTATTTGGTTGGGAGCATCAGGGGTAGAATGCTTGCCTGCCATGCTGGCGGCCCGGGTTCGAATCCTGACCTGTACAATTTTTTTTCTTTAAACGTTCCCAGTTTTATTTTTTATTTAATCTGTTTTTAATTTCGAGTTAGACAGCCTACTTTTGAGATAGGTCATTGTCGCTACCCAGTGTCAAAATTACGGTTGTGGGTGCCTACCTACAAAGCTCACGCGAGTCATATTTAGGAATGTTATTGTCAACTCTTCAACTAGAGACATACCGTAGTACAAAACACACTTCCATTTAATCTGCGACGATTATCTTTTTTTAAAGATTTTTCTTGTTTATTTAGATATAAATTGTGATTAAGCAATAAGGCAGACAGATATCTTTTTTTAGCTACACCTCCTTGATATGGCTCAGTGCCTTCGGGTGCCAAACCATAAAAAATGGCTCACTTTTCAACTCATCTTCTTAATGATTTTTCAGGGCCCCAGTGTCGGGCGTCTATTCCTTTACATTTGTCATCGCTCAACGACACAGCTACGAAATCCGCGTGAACCTTGTTGTCGACGGCAAGGTGGTTGTCGGTGGCGTAGCAGAGGGAAGCAAGAAATGGCACGACACGCAGGGAACTAACACCGTCAATGTTCACGTTTGCAAAGGAAAGCCAGTGTGGGTTGAATCATACAGCGGCGGGAAGCTGGAGGGAAACAGGGGCAACTATAGATACACCTCTTTCTCCGGACATCTATTGTATGAAAGAAAATAAGAAATATATCTCTTTCATAGGAAAACATCTTCATCTTCATCTTCCGGATACAGGTCAGAAATCCAATACTGGAATGTAACTTTGACCACGGTGAGGTTAGGAACATTGTATCAGTATATTCAGATTCAATTAAATTGAACCATTTTGCACGTTTTGAAAATGTATAGATATGCACATATTTTCTTTTTATGAGATGACCCCCATTGAGACAGGAGGCAAAAGAAAATGGTACAGTGTACCCTCGAACTTAACAGTGATTATAGAATTTGTTAATCTGTTCCAGTATATAGGGCCATTACGGCATGCGGAAATATATCGTTTTCAAGTAAAATAAAGAAATGAATACTTGTTGTACAGATGTGATTTTTGCTGTTGTTGCTATAATTGTTATTTTACTGTCTCCATCTCGGCCAGCCATTCAATGTTGATAAAGTCAGACACCGGCTTTCCGCTTACAGTTTGTACTTTCTCGAGTATGACCCCAACCGCGGTGGTAAGAATCGAAACATTTTATATGACAAATGAGCCGCGGCACGAGAAAACCAATAAAGTGTTTGTGCGCTCAGCGCAGACTTAGAGCTAAGGGTCTAAGCTAGCTTCATGCGGACACCGAAGACTCTGATCAGACTGGGCGGATGCCCAGGCTGATCTGAGTCTTCGCTGAGCGCACTTGCCACTTTGCTTGTTTTGTCGTGTCGCGGCTCATATAACAAATGTATGGCACAATGACCTACGGAGGGATCTTTGTATAAAAGCAATACTGAAGAGGGTTTGTATTCTTACGCTTAGTAACATTGCTAAAAACAATGCGAACTCTTTAACATTCAATAGCAACAGAGCCTTATCAAATCTTATACCACAGGACCCTTCTTCTGCAACCATTCATGAGGATAAAACCCAGCATGGGACCACACTTTCCGGCGTTCTAGTGCAACTGTGGTTACGTACCGCTGAGCCACTTGAGGAACGTCGTAACGAGAATTGAAACAGAACAGTTGGTTGGTTGGTTATTTTGGGTTAAACGGCCCTTTGAGACAGTATTTCAATCTATATTGGGCTGTCTCCCATTGAGAGGGAGAAAGAAGAGAGAGAAAAAATGTCCAAACAACCCCACCCGCACTTACTGCAAGCACAGTAGGCCAATGCCCAACTTTTATCTAAATCAGTAGGATGCCCCGGCACTGGAAGTTATACCCAGCACCACCACACCACTCAACCACCCCAGTAACAGAACACTCTCGTTCTGTTGCAAGTCTCATTTGGTCACTCATACCGCTCCATTCCACCCCCATCCCCCGAATCCTTCATACTACCGGATTTCCGACTTAGAAGATCAGAAGCAACATTACACGTGGCGTGAAATGATGGTGACAGGAAAGAGGACGATTTTTATAATTTTGTTTCTATTAAGAAATAGAACTGGGAGCTGAAAACTTTGGAAGAAGAAATCGGTGATTGTATACGGGTTTTACCCGGATAAATGCATTTTTCTGGCTATGAGACGTTCGTAGAAAATAGCAGCAGAGTACGCTTTGCTTCTTCCAAAACTTTCAGCTCACAGTTCTTTTTCTAAATAGACATAAAATGAAAATCACCCTTTTCCTGTCGCCATCATGTTTACTAAATCGTAGACTACTGTTGCTGGCATAAAACAAGAGACAGCGATATTGCTATGCATTTTATCTGTCACTGAACACACACGCATGGTAAGTAAGCTACACCTTTTGCCGAAGCCCTTCGATCTGGAACTGTCTTATTCACTTGTTTATGGTCTGACTATAACGGCACTCATATTCCAAAAGCGTTACTGCATCAGAGCATCTGAGGTTAAGTTCATCTACGAGTTGTATATGAGCTGCGACACGAGAAAACAAAGGGGCTGTGCGCCAAGCGCAGACTCAGATCAGCCTGGACACCCGCCCAGTCAGTTCAGAGTCTTCGCTGACCGCATGGAGGTAGCTTAGACCCTTAGCTACCATTTAAGCGCTTGGGGAAGAGTCTGATCAGACTGTGCGGATGTCCAGGCTGATCTGAGTCTGCGCTTTGCGCACAACTTTACTGGTTTTCTCGCGTCGCGGCTCATATATTAATCTCACATTATAAAACAGGGCTATGATATAAAACGACACATTTTTTTCAGAATATACATTGTTTCCTAAAATATACATATAACAACATATAAATCGTATATAATATATACAGTTATGTAAAACAATACATTTCTACAAAATCATTCATATTTAAAATTTACCAAAACCTTAATTATGAACGGTAAGACCTTTTGGATGCAATGAAAATACTAAAGAAACTACAATAGCTGACTCAGTTTTCAGTGAGTGTGTCCACGACGCCTTCTAGCGCATGTTTAAGCAGCACTCTACAGCGGACTCTCGTTATCTCAAACACTGATCTCAAAGTACCCTTTTATGTCTTAGTATATAGTTTGAAAATTTTCCTTCTCTCTTTATATTCTAGCTCCTGTTATCTCAAACTGAAAAAGGTAAAGGTTTCCCATAGCCTAATAGCCGTAGGGGCAGTGGGGGGTAGAGACCCACTGTATCTTGGGCACAGATGATGAAAGGCGGAACCCATCTCTCACCTTTCGCTACCTTATCCTTCCCTATTTCGAAAACAGGTACCTATTTACTGCTTGGTTGACAGAGGGAGTTTTCCAGTCGTCGGATGGCGACGGTCTGCCGCAAACTCACGACCTTCCGGTGACTTCCTGCACAATAACCGAGCCACTCTAACCACTCGACTACGGCGCCTATCTCAAACTACTGGTATCTAACAAGTAAATTTTCTGGGGCCAGAAAATGTACTTTGACACACAAGTAGTTTGAGATAAACTTCGAGTTGGCGATATTGAGAGCTGATCGTACATTCAAACTAACTAAAACCAAGCCCAATGGTCCCAAATTTTTACGGCCGCCACATGGAACTCAACAGCAGCTGCAGTGAAAATAAAAAAGTTAGATCCTTTGGAAATCTGGAAGTTTCGTCCAAAACTCAATTTTTTAGGGCATGCAGAAATCTTTCTTATAAACTACAATGAAAATGTGGCACACATTCATACGCAAATATGAACAGTTCCAAGCACAAATATTTAAATGACTGTCACAAAGAGAAACAGACAGATGCTCCGGCTTACTATACTACTGTCTCTAAGCTGAATATATGTACATCACTTACCAAAGCCTGCCAACCGATTTCTTGCATCGCTTTATCTTTGTCAACAGAACATTTGACATATAGTATCATTCTGGTATACGCACTTTGAAGCATATCAACAATACGAATAATAAAAAAATGTATGAAACTTTGATTTACAGATTATGCATAAATAATTCTAAGTGAATGGGTACACTTTCAGGGAATGAAAATCTGCCATTTTCATTTATTCCTCCCTTCTCAGTGTGGGTCAGCGCTTTAAGGTAGAATTTGCTCTTCTAGCAGCACATTCATTACTTAAAGACTAGGCCCCATTTAAGACGGGTACCCTGGTCCAGGGAAGTAAACAGGAAGTCAAGAAAGTTGTTCCCCTTTGTAAAAATGGCAGTGTACCCATACACCTTTCCATACATTTTGAGACATTATGTCTAAAAATGAGACAATTTTGATTTTGCTTCTTTAACTATGACGACAGTAGTATTGGGTGCCACTATGGCCCCCTCTAGTATAGGGTGCCACTATGGCCCCATCCCAGCCGGGAGGGGGCCAAAGTGGCACCCTATACTACTGACGAGTTTTTACTGTATCTACAAGTTCTGAAGTCGATTATGAACTTCACACCTTTCTCTGAACCGTCTACAAATTAACTCTAAACATTGGTTACAGGCGTTTTATCGTTCTCCTGAACTCGGTCCATAATAATAGTTTCTAAATTACCATACCCACCGTTCATTTTATTACTAGATTTTTTGTACTCCTTCATAATTTTGTAGATCTCTTCACTCATCGGAGCGATCACAACAATTAGTGCCATTATAACCGCGAAAATCTGAGTTCCCCAAATCCAAAATGAAAACTGTGTGAGATCCATCTTGGGAAACATAGCCATAATACCGGGAAATATTATGGCGAAGATAATTATACACGTGGCGCCCCCTACGTAAGCAACAAGTTTAGCTTTTCTAAAGGTGCTCGCCATCTGTTCAAAGGTTGGTTTCCCGTCATAAGTAAGACCTTTCAGTTCTTCTCGATAATTATTTTCCCATGGGTTAAGTGGATTTTCAATATCATACATTTTCTGCCATTCCATGTTTTCATCGTCTACTGATTTGATCTTATTTGTAAGAAGCGATACGACAATACAGCCGATAAGACTCGCGCCAAAACTGCTGCACGTGCCGGCCAAGATGGCGTAGTTCTGTACTGTGTTTTTCAGGAAATTGCTTAGTCCTCCTTCGTATTTGGTGGCAGTCGCCAATGTTGCCGCTACTCCACATATTAGGCCTGCTATTCCACCTGACACAAAACAGAAAAGATAAATAGAAGTACACTATTTCCCATTTTTATGATTCAACTGACTTTACATATATGATACAGTGGCAGTACATAAATGACAATATATAATAAACAAAAAATAAACTTCGTAGTTTTTTTTATTTCATAGTTCTAGCCGACATAGCAAATATTTTAGGAAGAGATGGATTATTTCGGACAATTAATAGACATAAATAATGCAAAAGGAAAAAAAAAGATTATATTTGTCCTGTTCGAAGTTATCTTGCTTACCTGTTTCAAGAAATAAAACATTAAGTTTAATTTGTGCATACGCAGAGGACACATTGGTGTAAAACAATATTTTATTAAATATACTGTACATATACATGATATATATGCAAACATATAGCAGTCTTATTATCACATTCTTACATAAGTATGAAAAGCATAAAGAAGTTAGTCATAGACTTATTTAGATTTTGTCTCCAAAACGCATGAAACAAATATCAGGAAACACAGTTATGAAACAAAAATGCTAAAATCAATTGTGATCAAACCTTACAAATGAAGTCTGAGGACTAAATTGTTTCCCTCTGAATTATGATATAAGGATTTTTGAAATGCCATAACTTCTATACCACCGGCTCATTTTACTCGTTATTAGGTTGATTGTCTTGCAACCTCCAAGTTACCATTATTAGATTTATATGTTCCTTGGCTTGTCACAAAGATTTTAATATGCTGTGAAAACCTCTTGCAAAATGAATTTGTGAATGCATAATAACATGTTTTTTTTTTTTTTTTTGGCCTCCGACTCGACTTGGAACTGCTCCACTAGAAAAGACACCATATAGTTGAAGCATAGTTGTTTACTCAACAAGTCATTCAGATAGTAAAACGCATATACTAATGGGTTATGACAGTAGAGAGGAGTATTGTGAAATGGGCATACACAAAAGACATAAATCAGCCTGAGTATCCAATCGATTTGGTCAGAAAATTTCAATACTCGTATCCACAATGTTTGGCTCCGGGAGAATTTAAACTCATCAGTCTCTTGGAGAGGCGCCGTAGTCGAGTGGTTAGAGTGGCTCGGCTATTGTGCAGAAAGTCACCGTAAGGTCGTGAGTTCGCGGCTCACCCTCGCCATGCGATGACTGGAAAACTCTCTCTGTCGACCCAGCAGTAAATGGGTACCTTTTTCGAATCAGGGAAGGCTAAGGCAGCGAAAGGAGAGGGATGGGCTCCGCCTTTCATCAGCTGTGCCCAAGATACAGTGGGTCTCTAACCCCCACTGCCCCTACGGCTATTAGGCTATGGGAAACCTTTACCTTTTTTTTTTTTTTTAGTCTCTACAGATGCTCTTGGTATTTTAAGTTGCCGCTATATGGTACCAAAGTTACTATATTGTCGTCAGTCAGGAAATTATCATTGTTCCAAGTAAAAATACCATGCTTTTCGGGGAAATACAGCATCATACAAAATGAGTATTTAAGAAAGATGTTATCACAAAAGATGAAGTATTTCCTAAAATAACATGTATTTATTATGAAGACTCGCAAGACACTGAAATGTAAAAATTAAAAAAAAAAAAAAAAAAAAAAAAACAACGGTCAGCCTGTTTTAATGTTATTTGCAGCCTTCGAAAAGCAGGACCAAGTGTTCCAAACTAGTAATTTGTTATAAATCTCTTATATTCTTTTGTTGCCTAGCGACTATGCTTTGAAATGATAAGTGTCTCAAATTTGATTTCGCAATTACCACATAACCATTTTAGAACAAAATTTCTTATAAATACGATACACTGTCATCCCTTGTAAACGTCGTGTTTGTGCAGTTTTACCACAGGATCACCGACACCTTTTTGGATGACTCTCGTATACAACCTTACCTGAAATTAGTCCTTGGCCTGTCGCCTTGACCCAGATGATTGATAAAATAACTGCGGGGAAACAGGGGATGGTGACAATGGCCCCACTGTAGAATATCCAGTTAAGATCGATCCCGGTCTCAAATATCACCAGACCAAGGGGTATAATGGATATGGTTACCATGACGATTGTCCAGTCCTTAAATCCTATCAGGCTGTCCTGGTATTCCCGATACCGGCCATGGGTCGGGCAGCTAAGCAAAACAGTGAAATAAAAATAAGAAAATGAAAAAACACAGAGTAGTACAATTTCCAGCGTTCATGTCGTTAGGGAAATTATAATCCAATTAAAAATAGTTGTTTTTTTATTTATTTTATGTATTCATTTTTTTCTGAGACAGGAACAAAACTGAACAATCAAAACCAGGATTTGAATACGCTCCATGAGTAAAGGAAAAAACGCATTGTTATTAAAGCAAAACTAAGGGTCTTGTGGCACAATGGATAGCGTCAAATGAAGAAATTTTAAAGGTAGACCTGAAAATGAATGAAAAGTGCTGTCTTCCTGACGGACGTACAGGTCTGAAACGCCTTAAGAATGTCCGCTTACCCATAAGGTATCTTATTTCCGTTTGTTTTGGGACCGCTCCTGGCTTTCATATCATCCTTACATGGCTGGCAATAAGAAACATCCGTACACTCGCACCGGACACTGGAATTGTTGGCATTATTTTTGTGTTTCTTCTTCACAACATCTTTCTTTCTTTTACCACAAAGGACACAGTCAATTTCTGTCAATCCAGCCCTGAAATATACACCGAATTTCGCAACTGCAATTTTCACTGTTTTCATTTTTGACGCTCTAAGTGTTATGTTGTACATGGGCCGCGAAAGAAAAATCTCCTAAAGTTAAAAAAATAATCGTATGGTCACACCAGAATAAACGGTACATTCCCTAAGCAAAGAAAATAGTTTATGCTGACCTTCTGTGTGACCTGTTATTTGCACTCCGCAAATGACGAAAGAAAGGTTTTATATTAACACGTCTTGCGTATCTTTTGATGTCCAGAATCAGTATACATGGTGTAGGCTCGGCAAGCAAAGACAAACATTGATACTGAGTAACATATAAGATCAAGATCAGACTGTCCATATACGTCATCCTTGGTTTAAACAATATTTTATTTAATATACTGTACATATATGTGCATACATACATGTATAGCAATCTTTTTATAACATACAAACATACAGTATGAAAAGGATACAGAAGTAAGTCGTTGACTTATTTAGAATCTGTCTCCCAAACCATGAATTTGAATGGCGTCGCATGAAAGGGGAGCTCAAGATATGTGCACTTAGGAAACAGCCAAAGCATCCGCACAGGCCGACTAGAGTTCTTAAGTTCACGTTAGATTTCCTAGGATTCATAGACAATGTATGCGAAAGGGGAAAACTCCAACCAGACTGCGCTCACGCGAAAGCTGCTCCGAGTCCTTACAAATGTGCACACACCACGAGATACCCCCATGCGACGTCAATCAGTCATTTTTACTTTCAGATGACTTTGAATTATTTTCTAACTATGCAGTATAATGAACATTTTGGAAGCTAAATGATCTAACAAATTATCAGCTGTAATTAGATCAGAATATCCATATTGTGTAGGTTCATACAAATAGAAAAGAAAGTTGTTAAGAGAAGAAAAGAGTAAAGAAAGTAGGAGATAAGAAAATAAAGTGTCACGGCATCAGACAATTTGCACAAATATCCATATTCCAAAAGTTTCTGTAGCCTCCGAAATAACAGACACTTGAGATTCGTGTAAATGTATTAAAGTATTAAGGTTGTGAACTAGGTTTTTCTGAGAGTTTAGAGAAAAGTAAAGAGGAAGGTTCTCTATTCCATTCCGTATGCGTTGATATTCAGTTCCGGTTTTGTAAAACTATAAGGAATAAGTAAAAAGTTCAGGAAATCAGTAGGTATTTATACAGAGATTCCTTTAGAGCTGCAGATTACTATCATTGATAGTTACAGCTAAGAATACTTGCCGGTTTTCGTTTTCGGAAAGCTGTTAGCTCCCAAACAGAAGTATACTAAGGGTAGGCTGACAAATTGGAGAAATTTTGTTAAGCAGTTCTTGTCTTAAAATGTGAAAACGCTGACAGTCAAAAAGAGAATGTTTTGTGGCCTCAATTTCTCGACATACACATAATGGACTCTCTACTATATTTTTGGAAAAGAGACGTTGATTGAGGGAGCTGCAGTTCATTCTTAATCGTGCGTGGTAAATCTGCGCAAGCCTCTTCCTGTCAAAATCGAATGAGGGTATTTGTACCGTTTCTGAATTTATCTCGCGCTTAAAAGCAGCTATGCTTGGTAAATTACGCGTTTGTTCTGGAAGTTCGTTCCAGTCCCTTATTACAGAAGGTAAGAAAGAATTATAGTAAAACTGAGAATTTGCATGAATCGTTTGTAGATTTATAGAATTCCTTAGCGGATAATTAGTGGTATTTCCGATACTTGGTGGTACTAAAGAAGATAAGTAATGGGGAGACATGTCATTTTTCATTTTATAAAATAAAAAGAGTTTATGCTTTTTCCTTCGAGTTAAAAGTGTTTCCCAACCAGTTTCATTTTACAGAGAATTTATTGAGACTAATTAGACCATTAAGGCTCCTGTTACAATACGGGCGGCTTCATTCTGAATTTTTTCAAGTTCGTTTATTTCGTACTGAGTACAGTTCTTCCAAACAACATCGGCATACTCTAAAACGGGACAAATAAAGGTTAGATAATTATTTGGAGAGATTTACGGTCAAGTTTAAATTTTAACTTTCTCATTACATTTATGCGAGTCCATGCTTTGGATTTAATGTATTCTAAATGCTCGTGCCACGTAGTCACTTGATAAGAATATGCCTAAGTGTTTATGGAATTGACTTCCTGAATGGGCTGTTGGTCCATGAAAACATTGGGATGGTTTGGTTTATTACGTTTCCTTGAAAATATTACAGATTCTGATTTTGACGGATTAAATGTGACGAGCCACTTAGTGGCCCATTGATGTATCTTTGACAAACCAGAATTAAACTGATGTGCAGCTTGTACTGGGTTGTCAACTATAATGTCATCCTTCTTTTGTCAATATAGGCCAATTGGTCGATCGGAGAAAGAAAAATGAAAAATACAGTTGTGCGGTAACGTTTGGTTCTGACACCAGGCTGTAAAACCGGTATCGCAAGGCTTATAGGCTGACACACTGTAACGTTGCTAATAGCGTTGCAATTCATCGCTTAGTGTAAACGTCGAGGATACACAAATTAGGGTACACCGCATGCGTCTGTCCTGTCTGCAGCAATAAATTGTAGGAATCTGAATATCATATGATGCTCATAAGAAGTTTTGAACCTCTTTTTTTCCATAGAGCTAATGCAAAACACTCATGGTTAACCTGTGTAAAAGTCATTTGAAATGCAATGGTCTTGTTGTATGAGTAACAGTCTTAAGCGTAAAAAATCTAATTCAGGATGATTTACCATATGGTTTGGTAAGAGCCAATACCACTAGTCAATCAGAAACGTTTTTCTACAATGACAGGATCAGTTCTTCCCTCAATTTTGTCAGGCAATTACAGAGACATAAGTGTGTGAGCTACAGAACCCATAAAGCAAACAAGAGGCATTCCTTTCTTGTTTACTCTTGGAAAACAAGTTGTTTAGCATTATGTCTATGAGAAAATAAATGGTGATGCAAAACTTCTTTTAAGTATACTAGCTCCTGCTTATGCCGCGCAAAAAAAGAAAAAAAATAACACATTTTGTCATGCTAGGCCGTCATTATTGTTTGATAAGTTGCAGATAGTATTTTAAAGCAAATCAAGGAACTTCAAAGAACAAATAAATTAGGTCAGTTCTGACACTCCGTAAAAACATTAGTTTTCATTAATAACAAAAAATCTCGAAAATCGTTCGACAAGATTTTAGGAATAAGAAGTAAATTATCTATAAATTGTAAAGATATGACAGAATAATCGGATAAATGTTCTATGGCATCATCGATTTCACATATCTCGTGACTGCCTGAGCGGAGTTGTACAAGGGGCATTCAGAAAGTTCATAACTTTCAGCGGCATGCTGGGGACAACTGCTATGCAATTCATTTTGCCTTTACACTGTATACCAAGTACTATCTTAAGACACTTTTCCTTATTGAGTAAGAATGGATTTATTAG
Organism: Ctena decussata; assembly: GCA_963989385.1. NCBI lineage: Eukaryota > Metazoa > Mollusca > Bivalvia > Lucinida > Lucinidae > Ctena > Ctena decussata. The sequence goes on from OZ022506.1 coordinate 47,264,796, forward strand.
GCCCAAGTAATACCACTGGGCTAATTTAATATGTGAACTTAATTTCAGTGTGCCATTCAAGTAAACAAATCAAGTAAAACTGTCAGCTGATTGTCAATCGCTGGCTGCAATACCTATTCAAAAGTTAGAAGGGTAGCAACCGCAGTTGCTGGCGATTTTTAGGTGACGTTTTGATGACTTTCCTTGTCGTTAGATGGTGTCGCGTCTCTTTTTCAAAATCAGAACATTAGAAAAAGTGCACATTTAATTTATTGGTGACACCATGTACGCACAGACGTAAAAGTTGGGAAGTTTTCAAAGAACAGAATACTTTAAGAGTGTTTTTAGTGTTAGAATAGAAATAATTCAGCTCTGTCAGTGAATTGTTGAGTTATAATTTACTGTTTATCGGTCAGTTTTAAGTAGGTAAATCGCTATTGATATATCTACTTTACAACTAACAGTAGATATACAGTGAACTATTACTCAACAATTTACTGCTAGGCTTGAGCTATTCGTTTAAAGAAAATACGTGAAATAAAGTGCACAATGCAATCACGCAGATTGTGAATGAGCATACTCAGGTTTAACGTCCTGTCAATACACAGATCATACGGACATGAGACCTCGGTTAAAACGGAGGAGCGTGGGTTCGAACCCGCGACCCCTGGACTGAAAGCCTAGCGCGTAAACCACTACACTATCGCGCAGAGTTGATTAATCAGTATGTCTAGTCCAGTTCTCGGAAAACTGGATTTGGATTTCTTTCAATGTGCTTCCCGTATGTACACCATACATAGCAACAACAAAATGCATATAATGAAAAGGAATTACAGTAAAACACCTTTATTATAACCACCTTACAGACTGCCTAAAAGTGGTCTTATTAGTAACGAATATAAAATCATAAGGAAATACCAATTGGGACTGGCAAAGACCGGTCTTAATAACCAAGTGGGTCTTAATAATTAAGTGGTCTTAATTTCGAGTAGTCTTAAAAGTAAGATTTTACAGTATGCATATAAATACAAAGTAAAAGAGGTGCGTTATTTTTTCAGTTTACTATATCTTAACATATAATCTACCTGAAGGGTTTTATGTAGGTCTGATATATATCGTATACAATAATAGATGACATAGCCATGACCTCTCCTGACCCGGTTGACATCAGCGCCATGGCACCCATTGTCAACACCAGAATCCCTCCGGCTGAACCCAAAACTGTCTCCGCTATCAGTGGGGTCACAAGGCCTATGAAAACAGATAGTATACAGGTTTTAAATATTTGCACATGTATTTACATATAATCTACAAAATATTGAATAAACAAATATACTAATATATAGTTAAGTTTACTTGAACAAATTAATGAAGTTAAGGTAAAAGTTTTATCTTCTAAACACATGTATTGGCAACAGCGCAGCGTTTTTGCAATCGTGTTTTAAGTAAGTTTATATCAATTATACTTATAGGCAGCACTGACTTTTTAGCAACTCATAGGACAAATCGAAACAAGCATCCACCATACTCTTGGAAATAATGCCACGATAAGTGTATCTACCTTTGCACCAGCACGGTTGTCAAGTATACTAGCCACTTATTTCTAGATTTGTACGAGCAACAAATGCTCTTAAATGCTGGCATTAATGTCGTACGTTACCCCTACTTCTATATGACAGTGATACTCTAGATAATACACGTTGGCCATTTGAGGCTGTTAAACACGACACGTTATCCCGCTTAACCCTACTGCACTCAGAATGGCCAAAACTATGGAGTGTATTGAAATTTCGTCCTTTGGTGTCGTGGGTTGGCTGCGGTTTGTGATTGTGGCATACCCTGGACATTTGTGTTACCTGTTTTGCATATAGGCAGCTACGCCCTTGAAAGGATTCCCTTTTTTCAGATTGTTGTATTAGGCAAATTGTTCAACAGTATACATGAGCTTGGGTTGTAATATGTAAATACACCCTGTCATAAAATCTCAGTGTAAGAATTTATATTATTTATTGTTAGAAAGCAGTGTATAATTATATCAGATTGTAATATAGATGTAGAGTAGATTCTAAACGTAACTGCATGCCCTGCCATTGGAGTGATTGTGGTATTGCCCAAAATACGTAAAATTTTTGACTGAATTAAAGTTACCTTCATCTATTTGTCCATGTGTCAGCATATGTGTATTATTTTCTGTGCTCAATGCCAGATACGCTAGACCCGTGGTTGTTGCCATGGTTGATGGAATAGCGAACCATATAAGTCCCCCGAGTAAGAAGCCGAATACACCCTGGATAGGCTTGGCTGCTATACGGCTTTGCCATGACGCCTGGTCGCAGTATGTCACTGCTGAGGATACGAACACCTAACGAGCAGAGAAAACATTCATTTGTATACAGTGGGTTCGTGTTTTTCTGCCGAGTACGCTTGCTTACGATACTCTTTGCATAACCCAACTTTGTATCAATATGACAACCGCTTGTATACCTCTACTAATACTCATAGCAAAGGGTAATTTTTCAACGCAGGATTTTTGCTTTACAAAAGAAGAAGTGCAAAAAAAATGTTGGTACAACTGACATGTAACAGAATCTGTATAAATTTGCTTGTAGATTCTGCCATTAGTGCAGGATAGTTTATTTCATATTCAATACTATTTACTACCATATAAACTCTAGCCAGACTCACGCAGCTTTGCTTCAATTTAAAACAGAGAATGAAATTATTTGAAAATAAATTATAAGTTTGAGATAATCACATTTTTTTCATTTATAGATTACAGGTGAAAACTCACTTTTAGTTCAAGAGGAGCATGACATACACTGTATACCATGCTCCTCTCGAATAATAATTGAAATGACGCCATAAGTCTGTTCCCATAGCAACTATGGAATTTCGAACTTTGTGCTTCGTACCCAGGCAAAATGATATCTCGATGACATCACTCACCAATATGAACTCTCAGTTGCTATGGTAATGGATCTATGACGTCATTGGTTCCGGAATATGGCATACAGTGTATGCCATGCTCTGGCGATTTTTCAGTGACATTACAAACTGATATTCTTTTATCAGAAATTTTAGACTTTCACAAATAAATAATTATTCTCAACTCATTTAATTCTGAGTTTTAAATGGGCGTTTGTTTATTTAGCATTATTTTTAAGTGATGAACATGTATACCATATTGCTAATTAACTTGATACATGTGTAAATGACTCACCTCAAGTACACCAAAAAGCAACGCCACACCAGAACGGAAGGTCAGATAACTGTAGTCGTAATTTTCTTCCGGCCCATGTATACACGTAATTGAGTGGAACATTTTCTCCACATTTCCAATGCTCTCGTGCTCATCATCAGTGGTGTGCCAGATCTTGATAACAAACACGATCAGTAGCACAAACACAAGACATGCGTTGAAATAAGACACATAAAAAGTAGTTCCGAGTCCTCCAATCAGCGAGTAGGAGCCGAATAACACAGCCATTGTCAATAAAGTGAATTCATCCGAGGCGTCTTTGGTTAGTGATTGTATGGTAGCACGACCGGCCAATAATATTCCTATGGTAATCACCAAGTTTGTAAGTAAAGCAAAACAACAAAACACAATATGGGCCTTCTTGCCGAATCTAGCATGAATCACCTGCAAAAAAAAAAGAATAATAATAATGACAAAATAAATTAAAAGTAGAGCATCGTCATGAAAATGGCGGATGTAGGATTGTAGAACAAACCATTTCCATTTGTTGGGCAAATAAAAGAGGAAAATGTTGACACAATGCCGCATGTCTATTCACGTATAGGACTTCTTATGGGTGAATATTTAACTACGGGACTTTTTGACCAAAATTTATCTTTAGAATAGACATATTCCTTTCCAAATTTTCGATGTGAAATATGAAAGTTTGACACTAGAAGCATATTAAAATTGAAATTAAGACAATTTCTGACAAAAACTGTGGTTTCCATGGCAACCGGAAGTGCCTCGTAACGGTAATTTGTCCATACCATTACGGGGTGTCCAATGCCAAAAACGTTGGGTTTCTTCATTCAGCTTGTATTTACACTGAATAAATATACATTCACTTTGCAGCCAATTTCTCATACTTATTGAATATCGAACTGAATATTTCTGACTTAATGTTTTGTTGACGAAACCTATGAACGGTATGGACATATGTAAATTGGTGAAATTTAGACACAAAAGTTTTCTGTCAATATTGAAAAAGATGTCTACAAAGTCGCAGTTGCTGTGGGCAATATGCTGTTATGCATACTTCTATTTAATCATGAAACAAAACCTAATGGAAAAGATTTTTCCTTGAAATTATTCATTTTTAGTTCCATTTGTAACGTAAACTATTTCAAAGATAGAGATTTTCAAAACATTTTATGCATGCTTATAAGAAAACATTGAGCTAATAACATTAGAGGAACACTTGCAGAACTTGATAGGTCTCACTAAATTAATATTTGATAAGTAAATACTGATAATATACAAGTTATAATGTCATAATTTTGGCGTTTTATGTCAAATAACCTTTAAGCAATCAGTTGAAAACGAAAACTGCAACAAAGGGTTACAAGAAAATACAAAATCAGGCAAATAAACTTAAAAATGTCTGCACCGTTACAAATTAAAGTAACGGTGTGGACGTGAAAAGTAACGGTAATGACGGTAATGGTATGGACATTTTAGTGTTTTTCAAGTGAATTACGCAAATTTCCCAACAGACATGGTGGTGTTCGTAGTAAACAAACTTGAGTTTATACCATTCTACTTCAGATCATCCAGTTTAAATATGAATATGTTGAAAATTATCATGAGAACTAAAATGAACGGTATGGACACACTGTCACACACAATAAATGTATCAAGCAAAGTATTTAATTCCTGTTACATTTTTCAGGAGATTGTTGTATTATGTGGCTGTATTTCCACCAATAAACTGAATAATGAAGTAATACTAGTGTAGTGGATGCTCAACCATGTCCAATTCATATGTAGGGCCTTTCAAAAATAGGTCTAGATGAGGACGTAACGGTATGGACATAGCATCTACGGACAGACATTTAACTTGGATTTTATTAGTGTTCAACATATCAGTTGTGCTAAAAAAGAACCTTAAACGGGCAAAAAGACGAAGTATTTTTTATTACCTGTTTGAAAGAATCTATTTTGTAGAATGGGTTCATGAAAAAAAAATCCAATTTTGAATTTTGAAAGTCGGACATTTACCGTTACATTGAGTTGTATAGGATACACTTTGTAGACACCTAAATTTTTCCAGACTATTACTATCCAGCGTAACTGAAAATTTAAGTATAATGAGAGAAATACAGTATATATGAAATAATACTAAAATCAGAAGTTTGTTACTGAATATTACTGTAAAAATACTACCGGACACGAAAAGTCCCGTAGTTAAATATTAACCCTTATATTTATTTTTTCTGTGGAAAGGTGTCTAATGTAGGATTCTTTGTTTAAAGAACTCCACTTGCCCTATCCAAAGGGTTATACTGCACATTGGCAGAAAGGTTAACAGTGCAGACAAGCTGGGTATTCTCTGACAATACACTGGCAGAAAGGTTAACAGTGCAGACAAGCTGGGTATTCTCTGACAATACATTGGCAGAAAGGTTAACAGTGCAGACAAGCTGGGTATTCTCTGACAATACATTGGCAGAAAGGTTAACAGTGCAGACAAGCTGGGTATTCTCTGACAATACATATGGAACTAGAACCACCGCTTAACTGCTTTAATCAAATGGTATTACATTGTATTTTCCTTACATTAGGCACACAGAGAGAAAACTCATTGTCAACGTTTAAATCAAATATCAATATTCCTTTCTATGTAATACTGAATGAAATGCTTTCACATAAACAGAAAGAGAAACTAAAAAATACATGTAAGGCACAAGTCTTTATCAATCCATATACAAGTGTGAACATTCAAACTTGAAGCGTTGCTGTGAAATCTGTTATAAAAATTGCATTATTCAAAGTATGGAGAGAAAGAAAATTGGAAAAATATAGGGAAGAATAAGCAGGAGAATCCCACAATATCAACCTGCATAGAAAATAGTGCAACTCTACATTGCAATTGCTGCGTAGAAATCTTTGACAAAAAATTTCATTATTCAAAGTATGGAGAGACAGAAAATCGGAAACATACAGGGAAGAATATGCCAGATACGGCTGGTTTGCAATCCCACAATACAATAAGTCGTTTTCAATCTGTATTACCAAATATGAAAACTCTACCTTGGAAGGTTGCTGTGAAATCTGTTACGAAAAATTGCATTTTTCAAAGTAAAGAGGGAAAGAAAATCGGACAAATACAGGGAAAAATAAGCCGAAGACAGCTGGTTCTCAATCCCACGATACAATAAGTGGTTGTTGAGAAATCTTTGACGAAAAATTACATTATTCAAAGTATGGAAAGAAAGAAAATCGGACAAATAAAGAGAAGAATAAGCAGTAGAAGGCTGGTTCTCAATCCCACGATACAACATGTCGTCACCAACCTGCATACCAAACATGATTACTCTAGCTTGCATTGTTGTTGAGAAATCTTTGACAAAAAATTACATTATTCAAAATATGGAAAGAAAGAAAATTGGAAAAATAAAAGGAAGAATAAACAGGAGAAGGCTGGTTCTCAATCCCACGATACAATAAGTTGTCATTAAGCTGCATACCAAATATGACTACTGTAGCTTGCATGGTTGTGGAGAAATCTTTGACGAAAAATTACATTATTCAAAGTATGGAAAGAAAGAAAATCAGACAAATAAACGGAAGAATAAGAAGGAGAAGGCTGGTTCTCAATTCCACGTTACAACATGTCGTCACCAACCTGCATACCAATTATGGCTACTCAAGCTTGCATTGTTTGTGGAGAAATCTTTGACGAAAAATTACATTATTCAAAATATGGAAAGAAAAAAAAAATTGGAAAAATAAAGGGAAGAATAAGCAGTAGAAGGCTGGTTCTCAATCCCACGATACAATATGTCCTCATCAACCTGCATACCAAATATGACTACTGTGGCTTGCATGGTTGTGGAGAAATCTTTGACGAAAAATTTCATTATTAAAAGTATGGAAAGAAAGAAAATTGGACAAATACAGGGAAGAATAAGCAGGAGAAGGCTGGTTCTCAATCCCACGATACAACATGTCGTCACCAATGTGCATACCAAATATGACTACTCTAGCTTGCAGGGTTGTGGAGAAATCTTTGACGAAAAATTTTATCAAAAAGGGTTACGGAATTACGGAAATCAGAAGGACGGAAGGACGGACGGACAGCCGGACGGAAGGACGGACGGACAGATGTAAACCAATATACCCCCACTTTTTCAAAGCGGGGGTATAAATAACAAAACATTGAGATTATTATACCATACCTCATATCAACCTTAGACTTCATATCAAATCAGGCGAATACAGAAACAAAATCTGCAGTGATTAGACAAATACTATTTCTAAAATATAGAAAACAAGAAATGTTACAGTATGTAACAGATGCCCCCGAAGGCCCCTTAAACTGACCTTTGACCCTGATTGTGACCTTAAACTTGGGCAAGGCAGCCCAAATCTTGCAAGTGAGATGCCTTTTTATCATGCTTTACCTTTCTGTGAAGTTTGATGAAATTCACTTCAGCAGCCTCTAGTCAGTTTGGAGATATAATCTGACCTATGTGCCCTGATTATGACCCTGACCTTTGGTACAGGAACCTAAATTTTGTTTGTGACATACCATCTCATTATGTATTACCATTTCAGGAAGTTTAATGCAGTTTGCTTAAGAAGTCTTTTTCGTAATTGGGGAGAAACGACCTTTGACCTTAGACTGTGACCTTGAACTTGGGTGTGAAAGCTATATCTTGTGTGTCTTACCTTCTCATTAAGCTTCATCTTTCTGTGATGTTTAGGGAAACTTGCTTTTGTATATTTATGAGCAATTGTTGAGACATGATTTGCCATCTGACCCCAGATTGTGACCTTGACCTAGGGTTTGGGAATATAAATATTATGTGTGACAAACCTTCTCATCATGCTTTGTATTTCCGTGAAATTTGATGAAATTCAGTATTGTAGTTTTAAAGTAATCGCAGAGACACAATTTGACCTCTAAGCCCTGACAGTGACCTTGACCTTGGGTTTGGGAATATGGATATTATATGTGACAAATCTTCTCATTACTCTTTACATTTCTGTGAAATTTGATGAAATTCAGTTATGTAGTTTTAAAGTAATAGCAGAGACACTATTTGACCTCTAACCCCCGACAGTGACCTTGACCTTGGGCGTGGGAACCAAACTCTTGTGCACGACACACCTTCTCATTGTGCTCTATCTATCTGTGAAGTTTCATCAAATTTGCTTCAGTAGTTTCAAAGTTATAGCTGAGACACGATTTAAGACATGATTTGACCTTCAACCCAGTTGTGACCTTGACCTTCGGCGTAAGAACCAAACTCTTGTGCGCGACACACCTTCTCAATGTGCTCTATCTTTCTGTGAAGTTTCATCAACTTTGCTTCGGTAGTTTTTAAGTTATGGCTGAGACACGATTTGTTACGGACGGACGCACGGACGGACTGACGGACGGACGGACGGACGGTGCGATTTTAATATGCCACCCGAAGTTCCTTCGGGGGCATAAAAAACATGAGAAGATAACATCGTTAATCACAAGGAATCATAATATCTGAAAATACAAAGAACGAGACAAATGACGGGATTACCTTGTGAAATGCACGGAGTCATAACATTATAGCATATAAGGAACTTCAGCATCGTAAAACACAAGACAACATAACATCGCAAAAAAAAATGGAACAGTAAGGGTCCAACATGCGGGGATTGATAACATCATGAAACATGTGGAACTATAACAGTTTAAAAGAAAATGTGCCGCGGCACGACAAAACAAACAATGTGGTATGTGCGCCCAGCGAAGACTCAGAACAGCCTAAGCATCCGCCCAGTCTGATCAGTCTTCGCTTTCCGCATGGAGGTAGCTTAGTCCTTTAGCTACCCTTTAAGCACTTAGCGAAGAGTCTGATCAGACGCACATCTGATCACAGTCTGATCAGACGCTGGGCGCACAACCACATTTTTTTTCTTGTCGCGGCTCAAATGTATGAAGAGATTGTAATGCAGACTGTAGGATACCATCGCATAAAACATGTACATACAACATCGAAATCCACGTGGAACGAAAACTTCGTGAAACACAACAAAGTAAAAAAATGCTGGTCATACCTGTAGATAGGTCTTTGCCCCTGGGGCTCTCGTCTTAAACTGGACGGAAAATATTGGGAAAATAAAAATGTTGATAATAATGCCTACTCCATACCAGAACGGCCCAGCAACTCCACTCTGTAAATAGATACAGAAAATTTAAATGTAATGGATACAGAAAATGATTTGTCTGAAATTTGTAAGGGATCCTGAAAGAATCCAGTTTTATTTGAAAATATAAAGAAGCTTTAGCAATATACGTTCTTTTTACAGTAAAATGGTAGACGTATTTTCATCTAGAAAACGAAGGAGGAGTTTTATACGTGCCTTTACTGTTTGATCTCGGATTTCTGTCCGAAAACAACTATTTTAATTTCAACTGCAAAATACATATCACCATTAAGCACATTTTTACAACTATCTTGAAACTCCAATCGCTAACTTGTGTGAACGTACTTTAGTGCATGCTTACTACATACAGCTCATATTTAATCCTGTAGCCTTAAAATGATAACGTAAAATGAAAATGCTTTAATGTGTATTCGATATGCATTTAGTATTTTAAATCGCACTTTGCTTTAAAGGCAATTTTAACACTTACAAATCTTGCGTACTTAAATATTTTCATATGTTAGTTTCTGAAAATACAGTTTCAGGTGCTTTGAAAATAGTCAGGATCAAACCACTTCAAAAAGCACGAGAGCTTTTTAAGTATTGTGTCTTTAGAAAGTACTTGAAAGATTCACATGTGCTTAGCTGGAACCTTATCTGACTGAAATAAAAACAAACAAACTATTTTTGAATATCAGTCTTGTTTTAGAGCAGCCTTATTCATCTGCTGGACCATAATGAAGCTAACAATGCTTGGAAGGCGTTTGATACTGTCGACCACCATATAATATCAATCCAATGAGTCTTTCATGTCTTATTTTAGTAAAAATCAAATGAATACTATTGCTAGTATTGACTCAGACCTTGGATATGTAACCTGCAGTGTACCTAAAACGAACACTCGGGGACGACTTCATTTTTTTACGTAATAAAACATGGTGATAAGGATCGATTCCGATTGTAAATGTCAACTCTATGCTGATGACAGAACCATTCATTTTCCTCATAAAGATTCAGACCAATAGCTAACAAACCAGGGAAGTCTTGCTTTGATTGGTTAGTAGATAATGAATTTGTACTTCAACTTGTAGAGTCAGAATGCATACTATCTGGATCCTAAAAGAAGGCTAAAAAGTTGATGAATCTAAGGTCATTAGCAATGGTCACATTGAATCGCTCACCTGAGCATGGTGACCATGTCGGTCATGAGACCTAAACCGCTTGAATAAATTTCCGTTCCCTCAGCCCATGGAGGCTGTGTATGAAATTTGGTAACAATTAGCCCAGTGGCTTTTGAGGAGATATCTTAAATTGTCAAGATATGAGAGACATGGCTTAGCAGTCAAAGAATGACATTGACCTCTTGTACCCGCAAATCTTCCATGTACTAACTAAAACGACTCTTAATACCAATTTTAGGCCAAAATCTGCTAAACTTGCTATGAAATCTTATGTTCTAGCATTTTCCTATAATTGACATTGCCTTAAAAAAGGTCAAGGTCAGCCCAAGGTCATCATTGGAACAATCTTGATAGTACTCGAGCACCTGATGCTATATACCAAGTTTCAAGGTCATCGATCATTTGGTTCTTGGAAAGAAGATTGGAAAGGTTTTTGCCATATATGGGCATGGCGGCCATGCTGGTCATGTGACCCAGACCGTTCGAACAAGTTTTAATTCCCTCAGCCCCAAGAGGCTCTATATGAAATTTGGTTACAATTGGCCCCGTGGCTTTTGAGTAGATGTTTGAAATTGTCACAGTCAAAGAATGACCTTGACCTCTTGTACATATTAATTTTCATGTACTTATTAAGATGGTATATACACATTTCCAGGTCTAAATCTTCAATGGTTTTCAAAAAATCTTATGTTCCAGCATTTTTCCATATAAATCCTACAGAAAGCAAATTTGACCATACCGTCAAGTTCAACCCAAGGTCATAATTTGAATAATCTTGAATGTATTCCTGTACCTGATGCTACATACCAAGTGTCAAGGCCATCGGCCTATTGGTTCTGGAGAAGAAGATTTTTCTAGATTTCTACCAGATATGGGCGTGGCGGCCATGTTGGTCAAGTGACTAGGACCGTTTGAACAAATTTTTGTTCCCCCTCCCCCTAGAGGCTCTACAAGAAATTTGGTAACAATTGGCCAAGTGGCTTTTGAGGAGATGTGTGAAATTGTCAAAATATGAGATACCAGGGTCAATATATACCAATTTTCAGGTCAAAATCTTAAGCAGTTTCCAAGAAGTCATATGTTATAGCATTATCCAATATAACAGCACCAGAAAGCAAATTTGACCTTGCCGTTAAAAAGTCATGGTCAACCCAAGCTCATCATTTGAACAATCTTGGTAGTACTCGCGTACCCGATGCTACATTCCAAGTTTAAAGGTCATCGGTCTATTGGTTCTGGAGAAGAAGATTTTTCTAGGTTTTTACCATGTATGGGTGTGGCAGCCATGTTGGCCTTGTGACCAGGACCCTTTGAACAAGGTTTCGTTCCTAAGACCCCTGGAGCCTACATATGAAATTTGGTTACAATTGGTCCAGCGGTTTCATAGGAGAAGTCGTTTGAAATTGTGGACGGACGGACGACGGAGCTTTGCCATCCTATAAGCTCCCCTGGAGCTGCTGGCTCAGGTGAGCTTAAAATGTTAAATACCTCAGTCTCAAAATTGATAAACTGTTGATAGGTGAAGTGAATGCTCGTCTATGTATGTACAGTTTTCGTATAGACAGAGTAGTTGTCGGCCGATAAAGTCAAGACTGTGACGGTGTGTTAGTTTGACAACTCTTTTTCATAATAGTATGCTGGTCTTGAAAAAGCTTCAAAGAGAAAATTGTAAACAGCTCATAGATGAAGGATTACTAAACAATTTTACCCAGATACTTTCCTCAATGTTGACATTCGGGTTAAACACGATCAAGATTGTAAACAGCTCATATGTGAAGGATTACTAACTTTAAGCTATTTATAATTAGCTGAAGGATTACTTAGCTATTTTACCCAGCTACTTTCCTCAATGTTGACATTAAGGTTAAACAAGATCAAGATTGTAAACAGCTCATATGTGAAGGATTACTAAGCTATTTATAATTAGGTGAAGGATTACTAAGCTATTTTACCCAGCTGCTTTTTTCAATGTTGACATTAAGGTTAAACAAGATCAAGATTGTAAACAGCTCATAGGTGAAGGATTACTAAGCTATTTGACCGTAGGTGAAGGATTACTAAGCTATTTTACCCAGCTGCTTTTCTCAATGTCGACATTAAGGTTAAACAAGATCGAGATTGTAAACAGCTCATAGGTGAAGGATTACTAAGCTATTTGGCCATAGGTGAAGGATTACTAAGCTATTTTACCCAGCTGCTTTTCTCAATGTTGACATTAAGGTTAAACAAGATCAAGATCAACTTCAACTGTGATGACAGTATGTTATTTTGACGACTCTTGTTCATCATTGTATGCTGGTCGTACATGTACTAAATTTTCGAATAGAAAACTGTAAACAGCTCATAGGTTAAGGATTACTAAGCTATTTTACCCAGCCGCTGTCCTCAATGTTGACATTAAGGTTAACTTAGACTAAATAGTGTGCGGATTTTAATTCTTTATTTGATATTTATTTAAGTCCAATAAAAATCCATTCCTTAAACGGAAGTTCATCAGCTTCGCTTTACGTCTAGTTGTTTGAAATAACTACATGTACTACCCTTTGTCATAGTATTAGTGGAGCGGGATATAGCAAAAATACTTCAGTTGACGATACAAGCATAAAATTTACAGTATAGCAAGTACCTGGCATGCACTTTAACATAAGATCGAGGGCCACTTGAAATTATGTCATTTTCAAGATGGCCGCCGCAAAAACAAAATGTCCGCCATATTTATGTACTTTTCAACACTTTATTTCAGGTAATAGTCCGTTGGAATTTTATGCCCTGATCATAGGCACTTACAGCAGTCACTTAGGAGTTGCAAAATGGTTGTTGCCAGTTTTTCTTTCAACACTTTTCCGGAAAAAAGGGCCAAAGTGGTGGGTGGGGAAACACTGGTCCATTACAGCACCTAAATGCAATAAACGCAATGTAGAAAATACTCTGTGTCATAAATATCCCTTTTTAAATGTTCTCATGCATAAAAAGCAAACTGTAGTCTGAAAATGATGGTCAGAAAGTTTGATATACATGTATTTGTAACGTATATAACTAACTTAAATACAAATGATCAATGAGGAACAGACCAAACCTGTGGAATGAAATTTTAACATGTAGCCTTAAATGAGCAAAGTATATCCCTCTTATTTGACTCATGCTTATCTCAACTTTGACAAAGTTCCTTGATATATTTTACATCTGGTAGGTTGCAGTTAATAGTGGCAATATCAGTTGAAGGCAGAATGTAACTTATTTCTTATGAATTCCCGAAACACTGGTGAGAAAGTCAAACTAGATGTAGTCTGTATTATGTCTTAAAATTGAAAGTTTACAAGTACGCATGCAAACTGCCATTCTTATATTCATTAGACTATAATAACTTTGGGTTGTATCTGGAAGGCACCCAAACAGTAACATTACGTATCAATCGGAATCTCTCCCAAGAATAATAATCCAGGTTCATATCTAGTAAAAATGGGGTCCTCGTCCTCGTTTAGACATGAATTTAAATTTAATGTCGTTATCATAGTCATTTAAAGCAGTCTTTTAGCAACTCAACAATGGTTGTTGCTATATCAGCTTATAAGTTTTACCTAGAAACTGTCCAAAGTATCGGGTGGGGTAATATTAGCGTGTTACAGCAGCAAACTGTTACAATTGTAGGGAGCAATTAATGTTATAAATGAAAAGACCAATAAAAATGATTAATATGATTTTTTATATAATAAATAAAAATTGACATATTTTAAAAAAAGATATTCATTAGACAAATAAGACCAGTAACGTATATAACCATGACTCAAACACAAATAAACAAACACGAATCGCTGGAATGAATTTTATATGTTTGGTCCTTAATCAACATACTCTTTCACTTCTCTTCAAATCATGTTGAAAGAACTGCTTGCATATTTAGGTAGGTGTCAGTTAACTGTGGCATTGCCAGCTCAAGAGAAAACAGTGTACTTTTACTAAGGATTTTCCCCAAAAGTGACATAAATATCTAACTGTAGATGATATAGCCTTTCAGTGTAACTGTTTATATATTAAGTATACACAATGTCATGTGAAGCAGCCATGAAGAAACACCACCGTTTATGCCTCCAAGTCTGATAATATGGGGTTGTCCTGTATGTGAAAGGCATTGTAACAGTAACATTACGGTACATATCTGTAATGTATTAGCAATAAGTTTTCTTTTATTCGAGTAAGTTGTTTTCAAAGGCTCAGTTCTGAGATGCAAGAAAGCATTTAACTTACCACTGGTAATAAGACAACAAATTATTACTTTTTTACACACACAAAAACTCAAGATGAACATCTGAAACATTTAGAATTTTCTTAACATTTAATGTGACCAAGAGCAACATCACAAAATGCATCATTTAAAATCTTGAGGGACCAGTAAAATATGTATAAGTTGACCTAACTGATCCATGTTTAGGTTTGGAATTATCATAGGGGAGATGTCTGTTTGCCTACCTGTGCTGTCTACCGGGGCAATCAGGTAACCTACATGCAAGAGTTGCTGTCAGATGAGGCAACTGGCAGAGTATCGACTCACTTGATAGTTATTAACATCGTGCTTAATTGTAATCAACGTTACCTTTTTGTGTTCCTTCCATCAGTTACACTGCGCCACATTATCACTATGTCAATTAAGCAATGGAAAAAGATATACTTTAGGAGACACATATAAAGCGTCTTTTCGTGAGTCTGTTCATGATTTGTATCTCTCATTGTAACATTACACAGATTTATTTGGTCAGATAATTCTGCACATCCCCTGTTTGTGTTCTGATACATTATTATCATTACTTAATTGTAACGAAAGAAAAATTTAGTTTTGATCATTCGACTTTCAATATGCATGTTTCTTCTATCATTGTATTGATATAAATGACATCCGAAAGCTGCATTCTCTTACTGTATATGAACCATCCGGACAAGGCTCATTCAGAAAAGCGGTAAGACTTAAATTATAAGCAGTTAAGCCCGTAATTATTGCTAAGCAATAAGTAATAATGATTATAATAATTATTATAGTAATATCTTCAAAGTCAAGGAGGTCATCTGAAAATAGATATATCTAGGTTCGTCCTTGACATGAATAGTATGCATTACCTATTTCATTTGCTAATTTTTAATTCAGAACTAATGCTTTACTGTTTAAGCATATGAGATATGAGGACTTTATAAATTACCCAATAACTGGTTGTATACGTTATTCGATCTGTTTTCAATCTCTTTGTTTTGTTACCATACTGCAAAGTGACACTATATCCCACACCAAATATACTGTCGCTTTGATTTGCCACTTCATTTTGTGGCTTAGAATTCTGTAGAACTCGGTCCCTTAAAACATTAAATATTCGTCAAATTAAAAGTAAGCCCTGAAGCTGGTTCAATGCGAAATCGGCTCATTTAAGAGACTGTTGAATATAAACAGACTAGAAAAGGAAAGAAAAATAGCATGAAAACAAAAATATATTTTAAACAAATACATGTAATTCCATATTACTGTGATAGCCCATGTCTCGACTTCCCTTGCCTCTTTTTCTTCAAAATTAAATGTGTCTAATGCTGCACTCTCAAGGTCCCGGCTGACACATTACCGTAAGGAACTATATACACAGACCAGATAACTTAAACTACTATGCAACATTTTGACTCGTGTTTTGTTTCAAGAGTTTAACCGAACAATGTTGGTTTCCTTGGGAACGTAATATATGTGAAAGTCTTACAAAATAAGTACACTTTGTTAGAAAACGGTGTGGCTTAACTCTTCAAGCCTTAGATTACATTTTTGTTTTACACTCTTTCAATCTGCAGGGTGAATGTTCCAATAAACGAGGCATTATCATGTTTTGAATTGCTAATCACTGGTCATCTTACAGTATTATACTTACCAGAACAGTCGCTAATCGGGTTTCAACTTTATTCAACCGATTAAATATTACTTTACTTGAAGCCTGTATACAAATTATTTGCTGGCTTATAATTACAGCATTTTTTCTCAGATGAAATGTATCTGTTTTGCAGTTTATGATTATACAACAAAATGTCACGTATGTTACTGTCTTAAGAATCGTGAGACTGAGTAGCTAGGCATAATCATAAAAGGTGTTGATATATGCTATTAGAAATAAACAAGCTGCAAAACCTGCTGTGCGTGTTCGGAATTTGTCAAGTCTCCATTTATTAGCATTTGCAATATTTGGAGTTTCGTCACGTATAAAACATACCTTATTAAGTCTCTAGATTAGTCATAAGCTGATAGTTGCAAGAACACAGTGTTTTTTTTAAGAAGAGGATATTAGATGCATAACTGTTCTCTGAGAGACAGTGAAGAAATTCTGTTAGCCGTATTATAATGGACTATCTTATAAATTAAAGTTATTTACGTTACTACTGGTAGTAATAAATGATAAAAAAAAGTACTAAAATGTATTTTTTGGACGGTCGCTCGGCGTCCCGGTACTGCGGCTATGACTTTGTTCCGCTGAGGTGCGGGGAGAACGTCGATAGGAGAATTGAAATACTACTGCTAAAATGTATTTTCTAATACTTTACGATGATTCTATGGAGAACTGCATTTAAAAGTTAAAAAAGTAGTGTATCTTGAAATTATATGATTTTAAATTAAATACACATAAGTAACGTATATAATCGATGCTTACGGCCAAAGAGTCATCAGAAAAATTGACAACATGCGCTTTTCCATTGTGTACCCACCACTGATGAAGTTTTTACATGTATATATTGCCAAAAAAGATAACTCACATGCTCACGGGAACTACATATGCCCGCGGACTATAAACAAGTAATAAATTACATAGATAGCATTTTGAAACTTGGCGGCCATCTTGAAAATGAATGATTTTCTTTAAGTAGCCCTCGATCATTTTTGAATCTGGGCCATGTAATGAACATTTAGCGAAAAATTGATGCTTGTATCATCAAGTGATTATTTCCTAAGATTTTCACACTAAGCCGCTCCACTATATTGACTGTTTCACATTTTATTATATTATAATACTGGACTTTATTCGCCATACTGTATACAGTTGTATGATTTTAGGGAGAAGAACCCTATAAGCGTTCGGCATTCGTTCTAATCCCAAGATTGTATTGAGTACTATGTATATGTAAGTTTGTAATGAGGGGTGATCATTTAATAATCGAAACAGCTTTGTAGATAGATCAATTTTATACATAAATATGTATTCTTTATGTAACACTAATTAATGTCTTTGGAGCTTTCAAATTCATGTTTGAAACTGAAATTTTAACGTGCTACCATATCAAAATAGGTCGTCACGTTCATGCTGGGTATGGCGTGTGAATTTTTTCGATGTCATTTTGGTAAGGAGGTGATTTTATTATGTTTATTATGTAGAATCTTTTAAGAGAAATTGTAAATTTAGGAACAACTTCCGTTTAAGTTAGCTTTTGGCTTTACAAACACAGCTATAATGATTGTTTATGAAAATGTTCTGAAATCTGGTTTGAATTAAAGCAATGACAAGGGTTAAAATCATTGATTTTTAGGGCTTTTGACAATTTTACTCGTATTGTTTAACATTATTCTGAAGTCAATTGATCGGTACAGGATAATTTTGGTTCTTTCTGCTATATAATACTCACAAGACTCTGCTTCTTTTGCTCGTTCAAAAGCCTTTCCCAATCTGTATTTGTGCTAGGTTTGAGAGCAAGTCATGAATAATTTTATTTTTCTTTTAGTATCTTAGACTTGCACCAAGCCATCACACCGCCACAAACTTTTATCCATTTTTCGTTGCTTATCAGCATCTTATACCTGGAAATTTGCAAACATTTAGAGACTAAACCCTTATAAGTTTAAGGCATCATTGCCATGACAACAATGTTCCGAAACAGTACTGTAGAAGTTTACTATATGTCATATGCATAGTCCGTGTTTGAATTAACAAATACACAATTCTAAAAGAAATCATCTGTATCAGAATTTGAGCTGCGTCGGAAGAAAATGTACATTACAGCTGGTAAGAATGTTAAAGACACACTTTTAATTACATATCACCCTAATGGCTGAACGTTGGAATATGGTGATTTGAGTCCGAAATCAGCAGGGGTCTACGGAAAATTTATACAGGGCGTGGCTATCAGTAAAGTGGTTTGATGAAAATTATAATCACTTAGATCATAAGTATCTTTCATGGGTATGAGTTGCGGATAGAAAAATCCGTCACGAGGGTCACTATTCGGCATCACGAGGTTTGCCGAGTGATGCCGAATAGTGACTCCGAGTGACGGATTTTTCTATCCGCTCCTCACACCCGTGATAGATACTTTTTCTTGCACATCACGTTTTACTTCTTGCATGCGCAATTTTAGTGCTTGAGGTTGCTATTTGATTTAAAAAGAAGGTGCCGCTTTCAACGACCGCCATTCGGATCTTTACGTCAATGTCTGGCGTGAACAATTTGACGTCATTTTTGTCGTCTTCGTGGCGTCATCAACTAGAAAGCCAACATCACTTGACGACACAGATACGTGACCTCCAATACAACCAATGCATTGGATGCACGCGATTTTTTTCCGGTCCTGGGTGAGATAACATGGGTGAGATAAGATTTGTAGGCACAGGTGAAACACGCGGATATCCTTATTCGGTGTGCAAGAAAAGGGCATCCTTTTATGTAAGGACATGAGAAAGGACATATTTTTGGAGAGGATAATGAGAGACCACCCTTCTCATAGAAGCTGAAACTTCTGTTAAAGTACATTGAAGTGTCTTCGCTGCTGCATATACTTGGCGGTATATGGTACACTTTCAGGGAAAGCAACTTCATTTTTTTTCATCATTACCCCGCGCCCCCCCCCTCCCCCTCTTCTGAATAGGGGTTAAGTCTTAAGCAAATAATTTGCTCCTTTATGAGCAAAATAATCTCTTCGAGAGTTGATCCAATTTTAGCTCACCTGAGCCGAAGGATCACAGGTGAGCTTATAGTATAGGCAGGCATCCGTCGTCCGTCTGTCGTCCGTCAACATTTTCAAACGACATCTCCTGAAACTACTCGGCCCATTGTTACCAAATTTCATATATAGCATATATAGGCACGGGGAACCAATAATACTGTTTTTAGCCAAATCACTTCTGAACTTTGGTTGCTATGGCAACTTAAAGTTTCCATTGACTTATATGGGAAAATTTGAAAATTTGCATTTATTGCTGTCACTACAGATATTCTGACAAATCGTTTATAGAAATGTTCCTTGAGTAGTCCCCTATCAACCATATGAAATTTATGTAAACTTCACAATTTGGCGGGTTGCCATGGCAACCGAATGGTTGAAAATAGAAAAAAAAAATATTCAAAAATCTTCTTCTCAGAAACTATACAACCAGCTCAAACTTCACATAAAAGATCTTAGTACTAGCCTCAATATAACTACCCCAGCAGTACTCCAGCAGTTTGGTTGCTATGGCAACTTAAAGTTGCCACTGACTTATTATGACAAAATAGAAAATTTGCATTTTTTGCTATGTCACTGCAGATATTTTGACAAAACTTTTACAGAAATGTTTCTTGAGAAGTCCTCAACCAGCCTTGTTTAATTTATGCTAATTGCTCAATTTGGCTGGTTGCCATTTCAACCGAATGTTTAAAAATAGAAAAACTATTAAAAACAAAAACATTTTCGCAGAAACTGTGTGACCGATAAAGCTCAAACTTTACATAAAGGATTTTAGTACTAGCTTCTATAAAATAACTGTTTTTCATGGCAATTGCTCCAGCAGTTTGGTTGCTATGGCAACTTATAGTTTCCATTCACTTATAATGGGAAATGGTAATTGGCAATTCAAGCTATATCACTGCAGTTATTTGAAATTTACTTCTACAGAAATGTTTCTTGAGTAGT
The DNA here is from genome assembly GCA_963989385.1 of Ctena decussata. Lineage (NCBI taxonomy): Eukaryota > Metazoa > Mollusca > Bivalvia > Lucinida > Lucinidae > Ctena > Ctena decussata. Next base: position 47,285,220 of record OZ022506.1, read on the forward strand.
CTTCTGTGATTCATATGAATTTTGTCCAAATTACTGAATTTGATTGGTTGTTGTGGCAACATAAAAGAAAACTTTTCGAAAAAATATTCAAAGCTCCTCTCCTCAGAAACCATTTGTGGGGATGAAGCTGATTCTTTGCATACATATTCATGACATTGGCCACTATATAAATTCTATTTTTTTATTATTGTTGTTTGCATGGTTTCATTGCTATAGCATTTTGTAGTTTCCATAGAGTTGTATTTGGGAAAAGTGGAAAATGCATTTATTTCTGTAGTGTTACTGCAATATTTAGACAAATGTTTTACAGACATGTTCCTCGAGTAGTCCTCTACCATCCATGTAAATTTTGTGAATGTCACTGATTTTGATTGGTTGCCATTTCAACCAGAAGGCTGAATTTTCTTAAAAAATATTTAAAAAAAAAAATTCCCAGAAGCCATGAGGGAAAAGAAGTTGAATCTCTGCATAGATATTAATGACATTTAGTCTTAACATAAATTGTTTGGGTTTTTTATTATTATTTTTGTTGTCCATGTGCTTTGTTGCTATGGCAGTTTAAAGTTTCGATAGACTTTTAATGGGAAAAGTAGAAATGAGCATTTATTTCTGTATTTTTGCAAATATTTTGACTAAAGTTTTACAGATATGTTCCTTGAGTCTACCAGCCGTATGAAATTTGCCAAATCTTTTCCTTTGAAAGGAAAGGCTAATCTTTTTCTAATTGCAACTTTATAAAACTAGGAGATTATCAGGATAGACATAAAATTATGTCACCCCACCATGGGGGGCGGGGACATATTGTTTTTGGTGTGGATCCCGTCGGCGTCAGCGTCAGCGTAGCTTCTTGTCTGCACTCTATCTCCTGAAGGGATGTATGGATTTTGACCAAACTTGCACAGATACATCACTTGGTGGGAGGGGGGGGGGGCTGATTAGATTTGGTGACCTTGACCCTATTTTCAAAGTCACAGGAGGTCAAAGAATGATGAAAAATAGCTTCTCTGCACAATATCTCCCGAAGGAATTGATGGCTTTTGACCAAACTAACATAAGTATATGATTGGGAAATGTGAAAGAACTGACTAGATTTTGGTGACCTTGACCCTATTTTCAAGGTCATAGGAGGTCAAAGAGTGTTGAAAAAAGCCTTGTCTGCACCATATCTCCTGAATGGATGAAAGGATTTGAACCAAACTTGCATATATATATTACTGAGAGATGGCAAAAAACTGATAAGGTTTTGGTAGCCTTGACTTCATTTGCTAGGTCACAGGAGGTCAAAGAATATGAAAAAATGCCTTGTCTGCACCATATCTCCTGAATAGATGGATGGATTTAAACCAAACTTGCACAGATATATAATTGGAAAATGCAAAAAATTGATTATATTTTGGCGACCTTGACCCTATTTTCGTCAAAGAATGTTGAAAAATTGCTTGTCTGTACCATATCTCCTGAATGGATGGATGGATTTGAACCAAACTGTCACAGATACATCACTGGGGAATGGAAAAGAAGTGATTAAATCTTGGTGACCTTGACCTCTTTTTCAAGGTCGCAGAAGGTGACCTTGACCATATTTCAAAGTCACAGAAGGTTTTAACTTGGCAGCATTTAGGGAAAATGATACTGCTGGGAAAGCGCTGGGCGTGTGACATCTGATTTTGTCAAAATAAAAAACACTTCTAGTTTCTGATGAGTTTGAATTTGGGCCAGATTGCAATATTCATTTCAGAGTTACTTGTCCTTAAAGACCGAAAAAATTTCCCATAGCCTTACAATGGGGAAAATGTTATCCTGAGAATAGCAACTTTATTTTTATTGAAACTTGATCAAACGTGCTGATAACCAGGTCATGCAGAAACTCTCTAACAAGCCTTAGAGCTACTTGCCCTAGTTTGTTTAAATAGCTCATGTTTGACATTATCCCGGGCATAGCAGCTTTATTCTTTATATTGTAACTTAGTCAAACTTGCTGAGACGAATTTGAAATTAGGCCATATTGTACAATTTACTTAAGAGTTACTTACCCTTGAGTGCTGAGGATGAATGGACTCAGGTGAGCTACAGAACCAATGGTCCTCTGGTTAAAGAGCTGTATTTTTCAGGGAAGGAAACAGAAAGTCGCAAAAAAATTCTTTTTTCACATTACTTCTATTTCTGTTCCATTCTTGCGTTGCTCAAACAAATATTACCTTAGACGTTAAAGTGGCGCTGTGTAGAATATCTCCTGGCCATATAAGCTGTGACGCTACTGTTACCGCCGTCAAACTCATGGTGACGTTACCACCAGCGTCAAACGTCGTATCCAGGTTATGTTCATCATGGAATATGTGTTTCCTGACGGCGTTGTGGATGAGAGCAAGGATTATCGAGAAACCACCAAACCCAAGTATCATCAACAAAGCAGACTCGTATTTCTCCAACACAGGGCTTACCCTGAAAAGACAATAAAATGATAATAAAAAACAAGAACAAAAGGATATAAAAAATTGCCTTTTCCTTTTTTTTAGAACTATATGCCGATTAAAATATGTATACATTTCATACTACTAACAAGGGTGACAATTTGCGTCATAGCAGTGATATCGTAATCGTTTTGTCAGCAGTCATCTGGTAAATATTTTGCACAATTTAAGTGTTGCAAGCATTGATTCATCCAAATGCCTTGCAACTGTGGTACATGTAGCGGAGATGTTTAACGCTTAATATTACTCGAATGAAAAATTGCGACATCTGCGCTGTCGCGTAGGATGTTATATCTGATTCAGTATACGTAATTAGTAGATGTAAAATTCACTTCACGCTTCATTGGTTACAATACAGTTCGTTCTAAATTTACTAACCCTCAACAGCAATTGAAACTGAGCTTCAACCAATTTTCCATGCATGGAAGCCAAGGTATCAATTTGCATTATTATTATGTCTGTAAGTATAGTCGGACGCCCACTATCATATATCTGATCAAAGTCCTGTCGCAGACCTGACATAGTACTCTATATAGCTGTTGTTGTTGTTTTGTTGCTTTACGTCCACAGTAAACAGCTATACTAATGTCGGGACGGTCAAATACCCAAACCACACTATTCCTGGGCAGGCTTAGACCTCCTAACGCGGTTAGCCAGTACTAAGGGCACATACTTTCATCAGTAACTGACGACTGCTCTTCTTGAATCAGCCGAAGGGAAAACGAAACTCTATAGCTGGGGCCCTCTTGGTATACTCCTAGTAAATGAAGAAGTATGGTTCATTCGCCACAACCGCACGGGGGGAGGGGGGATCATGCTTTATCTCACTTATAGTGCGATATCCGTGAAGACCTTGCATGTGATGGGGTATCTCATACTTAAAGTTTGTGTATCCGTAAAGTTCGCAGTGAGAGAGGTAAGGTGGGGGGGGGGAGGGGCTCATGACGGCTATCTTGATGAAGACGGTTTTAAAATGCTTTCATCCACAAAAAATGTTGTTATCACTGTTTATTTCTAATAAGGCAAACAAATATGAAGCAATAACCTGTGCGACATATCAAAGAGTTTTACAAGAACTGTTCAAGGTAATTTTGCCGGAAGTTGTACGACGACGAACAGCAACAAACTGATTTTTCTTGAATGTAACGTTTTGTCAAAAATGGTTTCATACTCATTAGCATATTAAGCGAAATTTGCCAAAAATACTGGGGTCGTATTCATAAAGCCACTTAAGTCATTGCTATGCAGTTGCTAAGGCTTAATATCTATAAAGGAGATTCCCTACAACTATGAAATTTGCTCTGGAGGAACAGTCTTTGTAACACTGTTCCTCCAGAGCAAATTTCATAGTTGTAGGGAATCTCCAACATAGAAGTTTACCCTTAGCAACAGCATAGCAACGACTTAAGTTGCTTTATGAATACGGCCCCAGATGAATGCATTGTTGGTATCACGTGCGCTTAGCTTTGTTTAAACAAGAGATACGCTTACACAAATAACGAATATTAGAGGCAATGGATCTGTGTCCCTTGGTCACATTCTGCCAATATATCAATTGTTGCAAGTTGCTTGGCCTGTACTATAATGACAATGTCACTGACTCGCACCAGGTGGCATTTGTTCACAAAGAAATAGAGATCATAGTATTTTATGATGACAATTTGTTTATCAGCGCGAGAAAGTTGAAAAAAATGATTTTTTCCATTAGTCGGCCTTAAAACACTCGAACACGAATATATTATTTATTAAAACAATAAGGTGATTTTAATACGTTTTTTTCTGAGAGGTCCACTTCTACAAATTACCTTTCCGTCTGCAACAAACCTTTGGTCAGGGCACCAGATTAGTGTTACATGTACAGACCTTACACAAATCTTTAATCTAGACAAATGGCTTAGACTCAGTTTAAATTTTGTGCAGCGAATTGTCTACATTTTGAATTCGAACTGTATCCAAGGAAGCGTGGATTGCATTTAACTCAGCCAATTTTTTCACACACTTGGTACTACTGTGAAATGCATGGCATATTTTCTTCTTTCATTTTTTGTCTCTCTTCTCAACGGAGACCAACTGTTAAAGGAAACTTAGCTCAAATATACACCAAAGAAACAAGCCGCTCTACTTACAAAATTTTACGAATTTATTCACTGATTCTTCTAAGCAGCTCTAATTGCCAACCGATCATGCCAATCATATAGCGACACAAAGAATTTTTATCTGCACTGGTATTGGCTTAAGATAGGTAAAGGCCTGTTGTTCCTGCAGCAGGTGCGGGATGAATTGCTTTAGGAAAGGTCTAGTGCCAGTCAACTGGTAATAGCCATTTTACGTAAAAATCGCTGTTGACAGTCGACTGGTAATAGCCATTTTACGTCAAAATCGCTATTACCAGCCGACTGGCAATAACCATTTTAACGTGAAATCGCTATTGCCAGTAAGTTGGTACATTTCAGTATTTCCCCCACATTTTAATTATAAATCTAAAGGTAAAGAAGTTACATCCCACTTATAGTTTATAGCTGCATAGTAAGGAACTGTGGCGTTATGTTGCTGAGGAGCCTCCTTAACTCAGTAGGTTATATACATTGGCCAGCTAAGGTAACGGTCTGGGTTGAATCCCGATGGATGTGAATTTGTTTTCAATCGTTAACTGGGTCCCATTGCACACAAACTTTCATTATCACCCTCCCGTCTGCTCGACATTACTGAAACGCTATTGAAAGAGCCGTAAAACCGCAATAGATTCATCTGAGTTATAACTGAAAAACTGTTTGTGGGATTGGTAAAATTGGACCCGGCCTCCATTGCAAGTGGTTAAATGGGCTGTTGATCATTATCACTGCTTTGGGTTAGAGCCTGGCTCAGAGAACAGATCTGCTCGCGGAAGGTCATGTAATTTTTTTTAGGAACCCCTGATTTCCTCTAACTATGCATACCAAAGGCTCCATTGAGCGGCGCAATATAACAGGGTTGGTAGTAGAAAAGGAAACAGCAGATGATTAGAACGGTTATTAGTAACTGACATCTTCAGTCCAAGAGAAAACATCGGCAAATCATGACGCCAAAAAGGTTCATTATAAGCATCTCAGCCTAAGCGTCTGCACAGACCGACCAGATGGCTCGCTTTCACGAGTATAGTCTACAAAATTAGTTGACTGTTAATGATAACAGAGAAGACTCCGAAAAGACCGCGGAGATGCAAGGCTTATCCAACACAGACAGTAACATCACTTCTTTGTTGATGGAATGAAAATATATGAAATCGTGGCCACTCATTATATAATAATGACTTTGAAGTTCGCTTGATTATAGAAAAAGTGTTAATATAAAGCAATCAGTCATTTATACATGCATAACTGAGAATGCAACAGTGAATTTAAAGAAGGAAGCTAGCTGATAAATAGAACTTGCCCTTCTAAGACCAAAGCTTGAAGAAACTGGCATTAGCGTTTCTTATATTATTTGCGCTGCAACCAGTCAGTCAACTGGCCATAGCGGCTATACGTTGCAATCACTATTACCAGTCAACTGGCAATAGCAATTTTACGTTAAGATCGCTTTTACCAGTCGACTGGCAATAGCAATTTCAACGTATAATGGCTATTACCAGTCAACTGTCAATAGCGCTTTTAACGTAAAATCGCTATTGACAGTCGACTGGCAATAGCCATTCCGATTGGTTTATCCTGCTTTTCATTCGTCTAGCCTTCGTCGTGGTTTTCCATTTCTGGGATACGGCTCGATATACCGTCTCATATGTTTAACTCAAAACAACCAACCAATCCAGAGGAGAATACGAGGGTTGTTCAGAAAGTTCTGATTCTAGCCCCTAACTTTGTTTAGCGGCATGCTGGGGACAAATGCTAAAAATGTATTGAAAGCACTACATTTTGTGTCTATAATGATACCTAACACTATCCAAAGATATGTATTTTTATTGAGTTACAACGCATGTTATTTGGCCCCAGTCATACCACTGGGCTAATTTCATATGTGAATTTATTTTCAGTGTGTCATTCAAGTGAAAAATCATTGTAAATACAAAATGAATTTTTGTCAGATTCATGTCATTCGTTGCTTTCAATATCCATTCTAAAGTTAGAAGGGTAGCAAACGTTATCGATTTAGTCCTTGCAAAGCAATGCGCAGTTCTTATGACGTTAGTAAAAACAACGTCAACGTCATTTTCGAAAGCTCGTAGCGGCTTCGTTGTTTATATCAATTTTAATTTTCGACGGTTTCGAATTGGCCAGTGCAAAGGCTCTTCCAAACAAGATTTTGAATGTTAAAACCCTTGTTTTTTTACAAAATCATTATAACTTTAGTAGAAAGGGAGAATTTGCTACTACATAAAATGCTTATAATCTAAATTGAAGGGACAGTATGGAACCTAGATTAAATATATTTTCCGCACTATTTACAGGTCACAGTTGCCTGGGGAATAAGTTTAAGTAGCAATGATGAAAACAATTCAAAGACTGCTCATATATGAACTATGACCTTCTTAGTGAAAATCTGCAGTGGCTATAGGTTATACCTTCTTCAAAACATTCAAAAATACGTCCTTTAGAATATATAGACCTCGTTTGCAGAATTGTCCGTACATATCATACCTCTATATATTTTCGCTATCAGAGGTTCTGTATTTATGATGGTTACCAAAATAAGACGTCACGATCAGAACTTTCTGAACATCCCTCGTATTTACAACGAGTCTTGACCATTTATTGTAGTGTTTGATTGTAACCGTCCCCAGCTGCACAATAAACTGGTTGGTTGTTTCGGGTTTTAACGGCTCTTTGAGACAGTATTTCAGGCTATATAGATCCGTCTGCCAGAGAGAGGGAGACAGAGAAGAGATGATAGTCGAGAGAAAAAATTCCAAACGACCCCACCCGCACCTACTGCAAGCACAGCGAGCCTTTACCCTACTATTATCCAAATTAATGGGACGCCCAGGCACTGAATGTTACCCAGCACCATCGCCCGACCGCTATTACCTCATCAACACAACAAAAGCCAACCGTGTTTGGTTTCTTGCAAATAGAATGAACTATGATTCCACTACCTGTCAGGCCAAGTAGCACAAGCTCTTGGTCAGGCACATTGTCCCGTCAAAAATGCTTACCGGGATGGTCGGGTCGGATGGTGCAAGGTTACTTCAGCGCCGGGGCTTCCTACTTACCTGGATAATAATAGGGCAAGGGTCTACCTTGCTTGCAGTTAGCTTAAGAAATACATGGAACTTATAGTCAACTAAAAAGCGCCATCTTATCTTATTTCCGCTGTTGGATAGCGATATCGTCAACAGATATAGTCAGCTCTCAATATCTTAAAGTCGAAGTTCATCTCAAAATACGAATATCGCGAAGTAAAGTTTCTGGTACCAAAAAAATTACTTTGAGGTACCGGTAGTTTAAGGTAACATGAGTTGAAAGGTAAAGAAATATGATTGTGTCCAAACTATATTCTTTTTTGTAGGAGGGACTTTGGCATATCATTGTTTGAGATAACGAGAGTTTAATGTAAAAAGGTTCGTCTAAAATCTGCGATGGACACTGCTATTATAACAGTCTGGGTATAAAAAGTTGAATTGCCCTCATCAAAAAAAGGTGTGTCGACCTTCCTCGCGTAAAGTTACATCTACAACAGCAAATGAGCGGTAAATTGGTCTTTTGGGCAATATCTTCTATTTTATTATTTAATCAGCTGCCAGATTTTAAAAGCGAACCATTGTATCTGAGTATATGAAAACCATTACAAAGTCCATGATGACCATAATTTTGCAATAAAAGATTCCTGTTTTCTACTTGGAAATAAATACCAAGGCTGTATGTTTCATCAACTCCGTGATAGTACATGGTTAAATCGATATCTTGGGGATTTACCCGTCATTTTACTTTTTGGGAAAATAACCTCCGTGAGATGAGCACCAAGGTAAAAAAAAACATACTATGCTCATATTGCATCTTCTAGTAACAAACTTACAAAATTAAGTCCAAAAAAAATCACGCTATGCAACCACGTGACAGCAGAATGCAGAGAAAACATTTGCAGACGTAAATTTGCCGGCTGCGTTTTGGAGCTTCAAGGGTGAACACTCTGTGTATACAGAAGCGTGTATACTGTGGAAAAGAAAGGTTTTGAGCAGCCATCGAATCAGGCGGAAAAGGGATAGAGTAGAATATGCCTGAAAATATCTCTATTACCCAGATTTGTTTGCATATACATGTAATCAAAACATCATCTTTCAATTTTGTCGTCTGTCACGACATCTGCTTGGCAGGAACTTCTAAACAAATACGCACTAAATAAAGCACACAATTAATTGGAATCCAAATCTATATATTCTAAGTATGATAAATAACCTCTTCTTGTGTCAAAGACCCGTCATGAAGTGTCTGATTTGGATTGCATCGGAACTTATCGCTGGTTGTCACGCGAGGTTTAAGCTTTTTACGAGACCTCATATCCTATCAAATTCTCGTCATTTCTCGTCAACCCTGATATGAACCGAATTGCCGGAATATCCATGCGCACTCAACAACTGCTTATAAAATTAAGGAAACTACGGGGATCTGTTTTTCCCGTAATCTCTCCAAACGACCGCTGTTTTCCTTTTCATTAGAATTTTGAAGAATTTATATTCATTTAATTGACAGTAATAATACTGGATGAGTCTACGTCGAACGTCATGAAATAAAGTTAGGACTAAGTGAAAAAGTACATAGCTGCCCATGTACGACTGTGAAAAGCAAAAATGGTAATTAGCCAAATTATTTGGACACCTTTACTAGTTATCGTAACCATTCTAATATCAATGACCATTAAAAAATGAAAATGAAAATAGTAGAATTTGCAAACAGCGTAGATCTAGATGAGGCGGCTCATAATGAGCCATCTCATCTAGATTTACACTGTTTTTCCTCCAGTCTTTAAATTCTCAAATGAAAGTTTGCAGACGTAAATTTTGTCGTCTGCTTTTTTGCGCTTAAAGGGTTTAGCAAATTTTACTACTAGACGATATATCAGAAACGGCTGGAGAAATGACGAGCAGTGCAGATCAGAACCAGTCTCTTATTTAGAGATCTGATGCGGTTTGTTCTTGGACACAATATTTTGTTTCATGACGGTAGGTTTCTCGTCGTGACAAGACCGTTTCAGGCTTTTTTCAGATCCCTTCATATATATACTGACACAAAAAAGAAACGTCCGTTTTCTAAGGTTCTCTATCTTTTAAACCAGTAAAGTTGTAGTCATTAAAAATAAAACAAAATGTGTCCCGAGCGTGTCTGGCACAGATAAAGTTGAAACAATTTTAATTTTTATCCATAGCCACAAGATTTATCGAATCTAATGTCAAAGCACTATTTTTCATTCTCAGCAGCATTTTATTCATCAAAACCTGAAATGTTTTGCGTAAAACAAGGGTTAGAAACATCGACAAACGAAAAATCATATTTTAAAAACAAAACCCGCTTATTAAATGAACGAGAAAGCAGCCCAAGGTCTTCGATTTATAAAATTATCTCCCTTTTAATTAAATCAATAACGATTTTAGAACTTCCGTATATCCATAACCGCTCATCATTTTGACACAGTTTTTGTTTCAATTGACTATACTTGTGTACAATAATGACAACATGCATCAGAAAATAAAAATTAAGGCTGAAATCTGAAATCCCGGTGCACTAAAATCCGTTTTTCTTACCCCACCTCTTACAGAAAAGTAATCGAGTGATTTTGTAACCAAACTTTTGCAATGCTGAATGATACTGATTTCAATGCTATTGATAGCTTATAATGGATTCTGAAGTAGTCCTATGCCATTAACTTCCGAACTGATGGACCAGCAAGGTTGTGTTTGCGTGTATCTACGCACTGTCATGATCGACGTTTTGTGACGTCACTTTAAGTTACAGATTTATGCCAGTGGTTGTGACAATTTAGAATGCATCCAGCACCCATAAAATCTCAGCAGCATGTCTGCTCAGTGATGCTAGGATGAGCTGTGATGGTTAAAATTGGAAGAACACACGAGATACTGATTTTGTGACTTTCAAAATTTAAATTTGGGTACTGGCGCTTGCGACATTGTCATTGTCGCCGATGTTCATTTAACGGATTTCCGTTCAACGCACATCATTGCTGAATAATCAACGTTATTGAAACAAAACATTTGAATGTAATGTCTGTGTGCATTTGGAATTCAGAGACACAATTGTAAAGTGGACGTTTCTTGTTTGTGTCAGTATATATATATATTGCTAAATATTTATTATGTACTTAGGTGATAGACTTGTTTTATTTTTGTGAAATATATGATAATAAAAGTTTTAACCAAGACCGATTTAAATCTAAGAATATAATTCCGACTTTCATTGTCATTTTGCCCGAAATTTATTTAAGCAGTCAACTTCGATCGGATTACAGACGACATAAAGTTTAAAGCATGAAATTACATTTCTATCTACATGTATGGTTCTTGTAATATTTCATATGGAATGTTTATTTTTTTTATTTTATTTTTTTTTTGTCGGCTCCTCCTCCCCTTCCGACACCATATTTTTTCACATATCGTGTAAATTTTTATTTACAACTGTACAATTTTACTTTTATCTAATAATTTATACAATCGACTGCAGTATTTGTATGTATGTATGTATGTATGTATGTATGTATGTATGTATGTATGTATGCATACTCGTACGTACGAACGTGCACTCGTACTACGTACGTACGTATGTCATATGGAATTATAAAAACTTGCTTTTTACATCAAATTCTAAGTTTGTGTGCTTGATAATAGAAAAAGTGTTTTGTGCTAACTACAGTGTGTTCAGAGCAATACATTTCAATAGAAATTCTGAAGTATACCGAAAGTTCATTTTTGTCCATTTTTATATGCAAATTTACATTACAACTGTCAGAGGTCCTTTGCACAGGAAGCTATTGCAGCGCTTTACCCTACTCTGTCCCGTGTATCAGTTTGACAGTATAACTGACCAACTGGTGATGGAAAGTTACCTCCCAGTGTATGAAAATCAGAATGCAAACAAAAATGTTTCACCTTTCCGCTTCCATACTGGCTCTCAACGCCGCTCGGAGACGCCACTACAGGTCCAATTTCGTACTGCAGTCGCCAAATAACGCTTCAAGATCAACTAGTACTTTTGTAATGCGTTCTTTTAATGATAATAGTACGCTTAAACAAACTCACACAAAAACAATCCATTTTTTCTGGTTTTAATTATTTTCATCTTACGAAGCGTAGATAAACGCTTTAATTGTTATCATTTGTCAAAGTATTAAAGCTCATAATGTAAAAGTATTGTGATTATGTTTTATATCGGAACAACGTAGCGCAGTTACCTTTAAAATATTCTCAGCAACAACGGAAGACAAAGAAACCCTGAGCCGGGCTTACATTCTTTGACAAAACATCGCCCCCTCTCCCCCATCCCGCCTCCCCCGAACATAGTGAGAGTTGTGACAAGGAATGCTACTACGATTATCTCGGCGTCAGTCCGGGTATCCGTTAGCGTCTACGTCAGAGTCCACTTCGTCGGAGTCCCTGATCAGGCCCTGAGGTTATAAAACTTTTTTCATGCTCAACTTAGCTGAGCATGAAATTTTACCTGCTAATAAATAGCAAATTACAGTTGTGTTTATGCTCAGTTTAGCTGAGTATGAATTTTTCTCTGCTTATGAATATGAAAATGCAAACATTAGTTGGCATTTTCATATTTTATCAGCAGAGAAAATTTCATGCTCAGCTGAGTTGAGCACGAAAGAAGTTTTATAATCTCGGGGCCTGGGTAACCTTTATGTTTTACTCAGATTTTCAGAAACTGTAATACCTACAATCATTATACTAGGACCGATGGCTGGATGCCTTGTGATTTTACATTCTTTTCGATAGTATTTCAGTCATATCAGAACGATGTGAGGTGATATACAAAGGCTGTAAGCAATGAATCCCCGTTTACAGTTGGAAAATTTTCGTCTCCAGTAGAAATTGAGCCCTAGGCATGACGCACTGACCACCCGGGGCTCCGATTGTGCCATCCCTATGGCTGGAGCTTGAATCAAGTATTCTTGTCCTATATTACATGTACTTACATGCATTTGCTTTATGGTACAGTTTTAAGGTTAAAGGTTCTGTCAAAACAATTCTGTCTTTGCTTCTTTTGATGATACCTTGGAGGCAAGAGAGTTATTTTTTAACAATTCATAAAGCCAATGTTCTTTTAATGCTCTACACAAACTTCACCCAAATATAGCAATTTGTTCTATAGAAAAAAGGAGATGATTTGAGTTTGCTATTTTCAGTAGCGGCGGCCAATTAGCTGAACTTTCATAATTCTAAAACCTTGCAGCCTGGTCATGCTCCTTTTGAAATTTGATAATAGATGCAGTGGTTTTGGAGAGAAAAAAACATACAATATAAGTCCCTGTGATAAGACTAGGTAGCATAATACATGCCCACTTTTCTTCTGCTGTGGTGCCTCAGTGTGACATTTTGTTATGTCCGCTAAGTCTCGTCTATGGTCATCTAGCAATACGGTTGCCTGAATAGCTCCCTATTTTCCTTTCTCGTTTTATAATTTAAAATAGAAAATAGATATAGATAGATGAGGCTGCTGTTTTCAGTTGATCACCTGTTTGCTGAAGAGCTTCTTATTCGGTTTACCGTGCTTGTTCTTCATGAATTTTTGTCAGTTTGTGCGTGTGCTTATTTCCCTGTTGGTGTTGAGGGCGGGATGTGGGATCTGACTGTATTACTTCTTGGTCATTGCCGATGTTCCATGACATCCCGTCAGAAAAAAATGTTTTGGAATTGAATAGCTATCTTCACAATTTTATTGCATTTTCAATCTATGTCTTTCTTGCCTTTTAAGTGCATAGGAACCTAGAAACAGAATTCCAAGGGTACATGTATTTAGATCTGTTTGAAAGTGATAAAATCTCGCTAAAGCTCGCTTTGAAGACATTCTCCGACTCGCCAGAATACACACAAAACTAAATAGACCGGTTGCAGAGCGAACATTGATTGTTTAAATTCATTTATTTTCTTTTCCAAAGTCTTTTTTTTATATATATAAATCATGTGTCTCAAAAATCTCACTTTCCTTTTGGTTTAATGTTTCGCCGAGAGCTCAGATATCTTGGCTAGACTAGCATCATGTCAAGGAATAAAATACTCAGCAAAAAAAAAAAAAAAAAAAAACCACAGAAATTATATAAAAAAAACAAAACAAGAAAATCGGTGGAACCGATGGATGCTCCCCGAAGGCTTGGAATAGGGGAATGGGTATCCTGGTTCAGGGAGTGAGTTCCTGTGTTAATTAAATGCAATTTATAGTGGAAAAAATAATTCGCTTCAATACTTTTAGAGCTATGCTCTGGACATGCATACAACTGAGAAAACATAAGGGAAGTAACTCCAAAATAACTTGGGATAAAGCTTCTACTCTGCAGTCCTTGTCATTGCCCTCTATTATCAATATGTGACGTTTCATTCATGTTCTCTTAAATATGTACATATATATGCTCCGGACAAGCTGAATAACTGAAAAAGTTAGGAACGGAGCTAACTCCGTAATTACTATATCTTACTTTTCAGAGCCAAATTATAGTTTTTAAGCTCTGCACTTCCTTTCATTGCCCTCTAACAGCTTGTGAAGTTTCATTTAGTTCCCTGTTATACTTTCAGAGATAAGCTCCGGACGAGCAAAATACTAAATAAATTGGAAGGGAGCTAACTTTGTAAATATTTAAGAGAGGGCTATGGTTCTTGTGTTCTGCACTTCTTCTTATTGCCCTCTTTTAATGTATAAAGTTTCATTAAGTTTCCTTTAATAATTTTGGAGATATGCACCGGACAAGCTTAATATTGAAAAAAAAAACTGGGAAGGAAGCTAACTTCGTAAATACTTGTGACCGGGTTACGATTCTTGTGCACTGCACTCCCATATACATAGCGTCCCAAGGCGGTACTTTTGTTGCGGTTGCATTTGTTTTATGTTCGGTGCTGTTTAATTTATTGTGTTCTCAGTTTAATCCTTCTATCATAAAAATAGAAAATAGGTAAAAATAATTGTTAAAAGTTTTTTCACATAATTTGCTTAGTCCGTTGTAACCTGTCTGTTGGTCTAAATTGTTTAGTTCAATAAAGATAGCTGAGTTGCCATCTATTTGGGAAAGAGCTGCTGACTCGGCGTATCACTTGTAATTTATTGTTTGTTGGGATGTCTTTGTAAATCTTTCCCTTTGATGTTGGGGATAGGGTTTGGGATCCGATTCAGTCAGTTCCTGAAGTGTAGTTACTCTTTAAATTTCTATCAATGTGTGAAGTTTCATTTAGTTCCCTCCTATACTTTTGGAGATATGCTCCAGACAAGTAAAATATTGAAAAAAAAACTGGAAAGGGAGCTAACTTCGCAAACACTTGTGACAGGGTTATGCTTCTTGTGCACTGCACTTCCTCTCATTGTCCTCTATCAATGTGAGAAGTTTTAATTAGTCCCCCCCCCCCCCCTATACTTTCAGTACTTTCAGAGATATGCTCCGGACAAGCAAAATATTGGAAAAATTGGAAAGGGAGCTAACTTTGTAAATGCTTGTGACAGGGTTGCAGTTCTTGTGCACTGCACTTTCTTTTATTGTCCTCTATCAATGTGTGAAAGTTCATTTAGTTCGCTTTAATACGTTCGAAGATATGCTCTCGGACAAACAAAATACTGAAAAAATGGAAAGGGAGCTAGCTTCATAAATAGTTGTGATAAGATTACGGTTCTTGTGCACTGTACTTTCCCTTATCGTCCTCTATCAATGTATGAAGTTTCATCTAGTTCTCTCGTATTCTTCCGGAGATATACTCCGGAGAAGCAAAATATTGGAAAAACTGGAAAGGAAGCTAACTTCGTAAATACTTAAAACAAGGTTACGGTACTTGTGCTCTGCACTTTCTGTTATTGTCCTCTATCAATGTGTGAAGTTTCATTTAGTTCTCTTTAATACTTTTGGAGATATGCTCCGGACAAGCAAAATACTGAAAAAAATGGATAAGGAGCTAACTTCATAAATACGATTGCCGAGGGTCATCCAATAAGTCCTGCAAACGGCCAAGTTTCAGGCAAATGATAATTAAAAACGAATCAAGCAATCAACATTCCTACATTGCATCTTCCTTTCATTCCAGTCAACAATTTTCAGAAACGTCATGATCTTGCAAATGGCGTTCTAGGCAACTGAAGAATACTGCCATTATGGGTGCGGCGGTGGCTTCTAGTTGTCTGTTTAAGATCCCCTAGCTTAATTCAGAACGCTTGTAAATATCTGAAGATTGCTGGGAGATACGGAAAATAATACCGAAGTATGTACACGGTACCAAGGTTAAGAAATTGCCGTCAGTCAAGATATTATTATTGTTCAAAGGAAGATCACCATGTTTTTCGGGCAGCTAAAATATCATATAAAATAAGTATATGAAGAAGAGGCCTTCACAACAGATGAAGTGTTTCCTAAACTTGCATTAATTTGTTATCAAAGAATAGTCCTGAGATGCTGAAATGTAGATATTAGAGAAAATATAAGCTTCGGGCCTTGTTTAATATCGTTTGCAGCCTTAAGAAACTTGAAGTAAACATCAAAAACTAGAATTTTGCTAAAATTCTGTAATATTCTCTTGTTGCCCAGCAACCACATTTGTTTGGTATTGTGAAATGATAACTGTCTCTTATTTGAGTTCTTACATATAAGGCGATTACTTTAGAACATGAATTATTGTAATTTGAAAGAATTATGAACATATATGCAGGGATTTTCTTCCCCTCACCTCTTGTAAAAGACGCCGTGTTTGTGCAATTTCGCCGCCGGTATCGCTTACACCTTTGCATTCAAAACCCCTCTCATATCTGAGAAAGGAAGGTCACGTGTATGAATTTTAGCACATATGTATATTATATACGTAAGCTGTTAATGGTGTAATTTTATTTCCCTATCTCAATTAATAAAGCAGTAATGACATCGTTTGCAAGACTTATTGGATGACCCTCGTACTTGTGACAGTGTTACGGCTCTTGTGCACTGCACTTCCCCTCATCGTCCTCTATCAATGTGTGAAGTTTCATTTAGTTCCCTCTTATACTTTCAGGGGTATGCTCCGGACAAAAGTGTGACGGACGGACGGACAGACGGACGGACAAAGCGGCAACTATATGCTCACCCTTCGGGGAGCATAAAAATCTCCTACCCAGGTGAATAGAACTGAGAATTAAGGCCTCACTGTTCATATAGTTCTGAAAACTTTGGCTATTTGGCTATACTATAAGTGGGCCAGGTTCGAAATTTAATGCATACGGTGATGTCAGTAACGGCTTACTGGAGGGATAGTTTTCTGATTTTCTAGATAAAAGTAAGAAAATTTGTTCCTTTCAAAACACCAAAGTCTAACTGAAATGAGAAGAAATTGCACAAACATGTCATTTATGATTTTGAGAAGACAGTTAGGAGACATGATTCATAACACTTCAGCGCAGTTTTTGGTTCTGACGGGACTACCTAGACCACAGACTGACTGCCGAATTGTCAGTTTCAGCATGAAATAGAGTTTACAAGGAAATTCATTAATGACATCATTTCTTCCGACAACAATCATCAAAATATTAAGATATTGAGACAAGGAACACACTATTGAAGAATCGATTACATTTTATGGAATGAAATTACGGCACTTTGAAAATCACTATATTCTTAAATCAAAGGAAGATACTTTTCAGCAAAGTTTTCAATTTCTTTTTCAGCCATATACCCTTTGAAAATCCGATTTGGTGTGATTTTACTGGTGCCCAGGCAACGCAGCTTAAGATTTCAGAAACGGTCAGCTTCCGTGCATGTGCAAACAGACTAAAATGTAAAATTTACTGACAATAGTTTTGCTGAGATAACTTATAAGTTTAAACGAGTCTAAAAAATTTATTTCATTTTGTGGTCGGATGTCTCGCAAATTATATAAAAAGAAATTTGACTTAAAATGGAGAATAAACTGTCTAGAATTTTGAAGTGGATACGTTTTATTTTGGCTGAGTATAAAGAACATATATGTTTTAACGTCTGGACTATACAATCCTCTGTACTAACCAGCTTTCAAAAAAAACACTTCATATTCAGTGCAGACTCATTTTCAGCTCAAACTGAAATGCAAGCGATTCATGCTGACATGTCGTTATTACCGAAAGAAACTAAATATTAGGACACCATGCCCCGTTCCTGCAGTTAACCTTAATCTTGAACAGGTTAGTTTTGCTGCCCGTTTAGGCGTCGAACCCTTGTAGATAATGATTGGACGATAGTGAGAATCTAATCTGATGTCCCCTCTAGAAGCAGTATGTTCGGACTATTCGCTGATTGCTGAGTTTCCCCTTTGTCCCTTCATTGGTGCCTCCTCATACATAAAATTCTAGAAATTGGGACATCTAAAATGATACACATGTAACCCTAATTGTCCTTGGGAAAAAACTGACTTTACAACGCAATAGTGCGTCCAAAAATGCAGTAAGTATGCCAACAGTCAGCTCCTAATCAAATAGCTACCTAAGGAGCATTCTGACTCGGGTCTTCATTGCTATCTCGGACTTGTCTGTCCCAATACTATGAGCTTTCACAGTACTTGCCAAGTTGCCATGATAGGAATCCGCCAGAAATATTTGTAGAAGAAAGATAAATAACTTTCAAAAAAGATCCCTGAGCACAGCTGTTTGGTGTCACTTTCATGTTCTAACTCTTGATTAATGAGTATCGCTCTGCTACCTACAGTTCGTAAAGGCCTACTTGTGAAAGCACAAAAGTCTATGATGGGCCAGAAGTACATTCATTTATCGATATCTCGAAAATCCAAGTTAATCTCAAACTACTTATATACTGCTCAAAATAAGTAAGGGATATTTAGACATTTAAGAAAGCAGATCTAAGAAAAATAAGTAGATGAACACCAAACTTTTATAATTCGTAAAACAAATATTCATAGAGGCCTTCAATATGAATATTGGTAAGTTTAAGCTTGTCACGTGACCTAGAATAAATTGGAAATAGCCAAAGGGTCGATACCCAAATTTCGCACGAATCCGGCACAGCAATGATTAATCTTTTTTATGCAAACTGTATTAGGCTGTAAAGATAGACGCCTGATGCCTCTGTTAACAAGATACAAACACTTTTTCCCTGCGGTTTTTTCACAGGGCGAAATGGTAGGCGTAAAAGATACCATTGTGTGGTGAACTGTCTCACTGAATGTGACATTTGCAAGGGCCCTACACCTTAAATAACGCAATAAAGCCTACCAAAGTGGATGTTTTCAGTTTGGAAAATTATGAAGAATTTAAATATTCACAGAATCTGAGGTTTCAAAAGAACTTTTTCGCCGATGCGAAATTGAGGTGTGGACCCCACGTTGTTCTAGGTCACGAGACCTGCAGTGACTGTTTCTGTTTTAGCTGAATATTGTCACTTGAATAGTGCTCTATCAATAAACAATAATAATCTAACCCAGCCATTATTATTAATTTTTGTGCTCGCTTCTATGTCCTAATATTCCCTACTTTTTGTGAGCAGTATATTTCAAAGTAAAACCTCTGTTCCCAGAAAATTTACTTGAGATACCAGTAGTTTGAATTAACAGGACTTGAAATGTAAAGGAAAACAGGAAATAAGTCCAAATTGTATTCTTTGGTAAAAGAGGACATTTTGAGATATCAGTGTTAAAACAACGAGAATCAATTGGTAACACTATTGTTTTAGTTTCCCATCGTCCAACAATAGTGTCAACACAGAATCCGAAACGGGGTCCTTAGATTATTTAAACAGGTACACTTTCAAAGGAAGCAACTCTGCCATTTTCTTTTATGCCTCCCTTTTTGATAACCAATCGGGATCAACTCTTAAAATATTTGCTTCCGAGGGAGGAAATTATTTCCTTTAAGAGTAGATACATTTTTTGAAAGTTCTGTTACCCAGGAAAAGAAAGAGGAAATCAGAAAAAAAAACTATTCTATTTGCATAAAATGGTGGAAAAAATGTGAAAGTGTACCCATGTACCTTAACAAATGAAACAATACAATTATCGATGTATATGCATGAGTTTTATTTATTCGCTTATTGTATTTATCTTTTTTTTTTCTTCTTTTTTTTTTTTAATAAATGTGAAATATGCAGGTGCTTGAAATATGACGTCATAATAAAGCTTCAGAAGCCTCTCACAGTAGCCTCTAGTCTAGACTGGATGCTTTGGGTCTCTCACTGGATAAGCTGTTGTCTTGGTCAAGGATTTATAAAGTCAAAGTTCCAACAACACTGGGTCTGTTCACCAGGTAAAATTTAGACCGCGTATATGCAGTGCATTTTACCTGGCGAAGAATACTTTCAATCATGAACTTCAGATTGTTCTTTCAGCTGAAAGGAGCCCCGGTAGCTGAGTAGGTGAAGCGATGGCCTGCTGATCTTGTGGTCCCAGGTTTGATTCTCGCTGGCGTTTTTTTTTGTTAAACCGTAAACAAGATTCTATTGCATACAGCTTTTCAATAGCATCCCCTAATGGTCCTTATTTGACTGAAATTTTGTTGAAGAGGACGTTGAGATTTATCAATCCATCCATCCTCCGGCCGAGTCTCTCTTCAGTCTCAGGCAATATTTCTATATGGTAGACTGGCTGCAGTCCGAAACATTGATTGTTTGTTTGAAAACCATATATTTTCTTTTTACAGTTGTTTTAAATAAATCTCATGGTTCTAAAATCACACTTTTCTTTAAGTCTAGACCAGACGAAAAGACGAATTCTTTTGCCCCAGGCAGTTATCAGACAATTACGATTTAACATACAAACAGGATTCCTTGCTTGGCCAAGCAAAGTCATCAATTCCGAAGAAAGTAGCACAGTTGCAAATCTAAAATTAAGATAGCAGCAAATCATATAGTGGATCCAGTATATACACGAGATCTTAGAAGCCCCGGTAGCCCAGTAGTTTAATCGCTGGCTAATGACCTAGCAGTTCCCGGTTTGAGACCCGCTGGAGGCGGGAATCGTTCCAACCGTAAACGGGTTTCGTTGCGCACAGCCTTTCATCATGACCCTCCCATCGTCCTGATATGACTGAACTACTGTTAGAAAGGACGTAAAATTCAAGTCATCCATCAGCCATATAGGAAAGTTGCAACCTAGAGTGTAACAGCAAACACAAAATTAACCAGTTATTATATTAGAAAATAACTGTTTTTTTGTTGTTGTTTTTTTAACATACCCGTACCCCCAGCAGATTTTGACAAAAATGACGAATTATGTAGCCGTTGCAGCTTTGTAAAAAAATGAGCATATTTCATATTTTGTATACAAAGATTTGACATGCCATATATTCTGAGAAATTCACGAAACATACTATTTCTGTTTGGTCCCATATGTAAAAATGACAAGCAATAGAAACCATGCAATTTAAAGAGAACTTGACTGAGGGCCAAAAGCGGCCTTATCATACCAGGTCCTTTCAACAATTTATTCGCACGAAAACTTGTAAAACTGTAAAAATGCAATACTCTGGGTTACTCAGAATGATAAAGCCTATTCGTTTCACAATATTACTTAATCAATTATTGTGCTACTTCTTCCAGACCGCTACGCCGCGGAGTAATATCATTAACGTGAATTGGTCCCCCACAGGACTCATCAATGTCGTGGCTGTCTGAGAATTAAAACAGTTTAACTTCATTGATAAACTCTTGTTCTCTCTTACTACATCAATTTTACAATTGTTTCAAATGTTGAGGTATTTACAGGGGGTCAATGCACCGGCATCGAGAACAAGCTGCGACAGGCGAATACAGGCTTTATGACAAGGATCCATATGGACCGAGTCACAAGAGCCGGTGTACACAGCAATATACGAATCATACAAAGTACAAAATACAGATGAAGCTGCCTAGCGAAAGGTAAGTTACAAAGCGCAATCCAAAAAAATGAAAGGAAAGGAATTCTATTATAAGATGGGTTTTTCTCTTCTACAACGACAAATATAATCTACGAATCTTCATTTGCGGGACTGTTTTGGAGAACCCAGACCTTGTCTTATAACCGAATAAATATGGTAAGATACCTTTGCTCATGCCAAACCTCAAAGCATCAAGACCATGCGCTGATGAAGACTGTGTAGCCAGTCTGCACGAAGGTACAAAGTTTAACTTAGCTCAAACAGTCGTCCATCACTTTACTGCCATTGCGTGACTCATCAACGACGGGAGCGACAAAACACTGATATAAGTCCATTAAATTAATGCTAACAGTAGTTAATAAATAATAAGAAAACGGCAAATACAAAAAAATCCCTTTTCTACTAGCGCATATTTGTTCTGTTAACCAAGTGATATCATAGTCAAACACTGTCATAGTATGAATGTGGGTGATGCTTACTACTCGCAAGCACTTGACAACCCCTTTGTTTTGGGACCATGTCTGTGTCTGTGTCTCAAATTAAATGTATAGAGGATTCTTTACTGTTTTAAAAACTGTCGGAATCGGACTTAAACTTTGGGAACTTTCATCACTTTTACTTAAACGAAGAGAAAACGTTTTTGTTTTTTTTACTTTCTGGATTCGACCGAATATGCTAAGAATATATTAACCATTATCGTCGTCTCCCTGAAACGTTTGAAAGGTAATAATCTGGTCTGGTCAATATGCCTATTCAGGCCACTAAGTGGAACTCTTGCATGATCGTACCAGCAGCTGATAATTAGAGGTAAAACAGGGACAGGAAATGGTGTGCTTCCTTGGTTCTGTAGACCATAGACTGTCTGTGGTGCATCGCAGAAATGTTTCAAACCCGTTTTGTATGCAAAGCTATAAAATATGGTAGTTAAACTCTTGAATAGAAAGCACCACGAAAAAACCAAATAAGAAAATCAAATTATCTAATAATGGTGGTAACAGTTACTGTAATGTCGAATGAGAGTTTCCGCTAGAAGGACGGATGAATGACGCGATTTTAGGTCATTTTCAACAGAACGAGGATGATTATGAAGAAGCGTGTGCAAATGATTCCTGTTTACGTTTAAAAAAAATTCCGCCTCCAGCGGAAATTGAACCCGACACGGCTAGATCAGCAAGCCAGCGCATAACTCTGAGCTACCGGAGCTCCCAAGATTCAGCCAGAAAAACAAATTCTTGTCAAAAAGAAGTGTGCCACTTAAACACAATGCTTTAAGAAGCTTTGTGTTATTGAACCCGACACGGCCAGATAAGCAAGCCAGCGCATAACTCTGAGCTACCGGGGCTCCCCATATTCAGCCAGAAAAACAAATTCTTGTCAAAAAGAAGTGTGCCACTTAAACACAATGCTTTTTAAAAGAAGCTTTGTGTTAAAGCTGCTATGTCCAGTGCAACAGATGACAGGCTATTTCATTTAATCCACTGATGACGAATGGATTCTTCCGAGTACCTGGCTCTTTGGACATGTCCATTGTCAATGTAAGGGGTGTCGGATTTACTTTACTATGGTATCTTTAAAAATATAATATTAAAGCCGTTATCAGACGCCATACTTTTGGCGTCTAATCTGGGATTACAATGGTGGCCATATTCCCTTTATGGCTCTCAAGAGATACCGAACGAATCAAACGAAATCTCTGCGAGAAACAGGACAAAAATAGTATAAGGAGGTATAAATGCTACGCGCGAAGCTTACGGACAGTTTTCCGTTACCCTCACAACGTTGTGAAGCTTACGATGGTGTGAAGCTTACACGTTCTCCCTATTTTAGACCAGTGTAAACTACCAGTGGACAAAAATGTAAAAACACTTACGGATGATAAAGTGTACTCTGAAAGGAAGTCATTCTTATAATACATGTATATATAAACATCGACAAGAGTAGAACTACATGATCATTTCTAAATTTGCAAATATCGCAAGCGGTCATACAGGCATAGACAAGGCGTGTTATATCTCAAATTACAAACAAGTGTGGAAATGCATGGACGGAGTAATGGTAAGAGAAACCTAATTTACCCTCACGAAAATAATCATGCAAAAGCAGAAATCCGTCAATCAGCAATTGTAATAAAGTCTCTCAACGTATCAATTTTAACAGGAAGCGAGATTTCACGAACTTCATGCCAATGTTACCTATCTGTTCAACAGTTCTTCCGCAACATCTGAATTATTCAGGGTATGGGTTGGTTTGCATTCGAGTGAGGTTTGCATTCTTAGCATTAAAGTGACTAAGTCTGCATTATTGACCATTTTCCAAAAAATTTTACTTTCCTTTTAAATCATTTGTAAAAGTAGTATTAAGTTATGCTTCCACAATAAATCTGTCCACTACAACAGAAAACTGCACGGAAAAGTGAATAATCTTAATAAAAACAGGTGTTTTTCTCTTGTTGGTAATTATTTACATCCCTCCAGAAATTCTAGACAGTTGATTTTTAACATAAATGCTGTTGTTTTGATAGTAATAATTTGTTAAAGTTTACAAATCTGGTGAAATGTATACCCAAATTTTAGCTATTTTACTTTGTTCTTGAAAATTAGAAACACTAATTCTAAAAATAAAAGATCAAAATGTACAGACTTTGCAGCTTTAACGCCGAACGAATATGAAAACGAACTATTTTCTCGCAGGGTCGTCATTTTCAAAACAAATGATATAACGTTTTAAGCACTTTTTAAGCTGGAACAGCTAAATTTCTAGAAATTTGCACAACCATTTTCATAATGTCCACCGGGATGAAAAATCATTTTCAACAATAGTTGTATTGTGCTCATAAGTTTTAATTCCCAAACGACTTCATAAGAGAAAGGGAGCATTAAGTCCGGGAATAATGGCCGTAAAGTACATGTAGGATTTTGCCTCTTATTCAAGCTTTCATTCCAAGGATTTACGTGGGACAAAACTGGCTCGAAGACGTTCAACACTGCACAAACTTCAGAAATCTCTATCTCATCTGACAATTAATTGTTCTATTTACGATTTATACATGTACTATATATGTACAAAATAAAACAAACGGGTATAGGCCTAACTGTTACGTTGTTTGATTTGATTTCTGTAAATTCTTGAAAAAAAGAAGAGAAAAACAGAAGTCACGATTTGCAAGAAAATCTTCTTAGCATAGACAGAACAAAGCAACTGCATAAACAAAAGCAACATATTAACCTAGAATTAATGAAATATCTAAGACTTTGCTGCAAGCTAGTTGAAAAAAAAAATACCGCGTCCTGCGAAAAGTATTTGCAAAAGTGGAAAGCAAAGTTATTTTCTTGAAAATTTTACGTGAGTCGAAACCTTGGTGAACTACGCAAGCTCATACCAGACTGCGCATGCGTGCAGTCTGGGTTTTGGCATGCAATATTCCCATACGCCTTAAGACAAGTTTCTTCATGAGGCGGCTTAAATATAATCTGTTTTCATTATACTTTGACCTAGCAGCATCAAATCGCTCATACTCTTGTTTCTTTATTTTTCCGCGGAGAATGTTCAGGTCAGAAAACCTCTCATGTTTCAATCATAAGAATGTTTATTGTTTTCATCAAATAATCTCAGCACCTTTTTTGCGATCTCTTACAAATAATCAGAAATTAATTTGTTATTGTTAATCTTAATGGATTTGCACCTATTGGCAATCAGCATGGAAAAATGGTAGTAATTCTTTTAGATCTAAGAAACTATTTGAAGTCTCTTGTGTACATGTTTAAACTCCTCTGCTCAGATACTGCACGGGTCCAGTTTCATAAACAGAATTAACAGGAATAGTCTTTTGATCTCACTGCAACTTGTCTTTGTAGTAGTGCGAGTTCAGTAAAAAAAACGTGGCAGAGTTTTCCTCATAGGCCATCAGAGGAACTTCAAAGGTATCGTCTCCAAAGAAACCTGACGACAGTTTCCAAAATCATTTGACAAGAATGCTCCTTTGGTGACCCTTTACAGAAGTTGTTCAAGCTGTGTGATTTCGTTGAACGAGAGGCCATAAGGCAATTTTCCTTCCGTGGTATTTGTAAAACCCGTGTTTTCCTCCGTAATCGCCGGCAAATGATTTGATAGGAAGGTTCCGTGTTTACATATGCAGATGCCAAACTTTTGATGCGTATAACAATAGTCTGAGAAATGGACACAAAAGCGTTTGAGCTTGAATAGGTAGCCGAAACTTCGAAGTATGGCCCATGTTCCTCCTTTTGAATGTGTTTTCTGCTCTTAAAGGAACTTTTTTAGATTTTGATTTCACTTCACTGCAGCTGGTGTTGTGCCTTGTGGCTGCCGTAAAATGTCTCCCCATACATCGTCCATATTGCAGATTATACAACCGTAACTGTTTAATTTTTGTCCTTTGAGATCAGAGGATACATTCTGAGAAAGGTTTGACAGGTTTAGACACTTATTCTAGACCATCGTTTTTATTCATTTGAACCCCTTTTGGATATAAATCAGTCTTTGATTCAACAGACTTATTACAATTTAGAAATTATAGAATGATTTTCTCTAGCTTTGATCGCCAGAGGGGGGGGTGTGTGTAATAAGGCAACAATATGTACTTGTTTTGCGTTAAAAGGGTGATAGTAAGGCAAAAGTATGTCCTTGCTTTTGCGATAAAAAGGGGTAATAACACCGTAGAATATCCTTGTTTTTTGCGAGAAAGGGGGGTAATTTAATAGCAATATGTCCTCGTCTTTTGCTGTTAAAGACGATGGATGACTCCCTTGTGTCCTCATTTTTTTAATGCAAGGGGGAGGAGGGTAAAAAGCAGCAGCAAGTCCTTGTTTTTGCGGCAAAAAAGGGGAGAGGGTCTTTCAAAAACCTGAAACGCGCATGGGTACAATGGTACAAAGTTTCTAAAGTAACTGACACCGCCGGGATCGCCGATTTCAAGCGAGGCACGGAGTGCACTGATATCCATGGTCGGGTTGCCCAAAACCTGCGAACACAGACCAAAAGGTTGAGGCAATTCACTGCATGGTGATGAATGGTAGACGTGTTGAAGTCAACATATTGCAGATACCATGGGTATCAGAGTTGACTTTTTCATGGTGCTTTCACCGACATTCTGGGGGTGAACTAACTGTCCTTAAGATGGGTTCCTCTAATGCCGGTCACGGACCAAAGGCTGAAAAGACTGGACATTTCGAGAACACTTTTAGATCGTTTTCAGGCTGACCCAGCCGCGTTCTTCGAGAGATTTGTGACGCATTATTTATGGATTCATCATTTAGATCATGTGTCCAAGCCTCAAAACAAACAGTGATAACATTCTTGGTCTCCGCTTCCAAAACGTTCAAGCGAGTTGAATCTGTTGGAAAGATGATGACTTCTGTTTTCTGAGACTATGAGGAAGTACTCACGACTGACGTCTTGCAAAAGGGTCAAACCATTAATGGGGCCTATTACATGTATGCATCAGAACTGCGACAGCTTAAAGAATAAATCAAAACAAAAAGAAAGGAGACATTCGATCTGGCATTCTGTTGCTGCAGGACAATGCTCCAGCTCACATAGCACAAGTGGCAGTGGCAGAACCTGAAAATGTGGGTTTGAACTGTTGCCGTATGCCCCCGATTCACCGGATATCGCACAGTCCAACTTCTGCATTTTCCTTAAACTGAAATCCCACATGCAAGGTCCCAACTTTCAAAATGATGCTGCTGTTATTCACGCTGTTTCAGAGTATCTTGAAGCTCGGGATGCAACCTTCTTCCCAGAAGGGATTGCCAAGTTTAAACATCGATAGGCTAAGTGCATTGAAGTTCATGGAGGCTTTGTTGAAGAATAATGCATAAATCATCACCTCTCCTTGGCATACTCCTAGCGAGGCCGAGAACATTTTTAAGTGCCCTAGTATATGTGGGTCCAATTCATTGATGGATTCGACTAATAACCAGCACGAAATTAAATTGACAGGATTGTTATAACTTTACTTCTGGCATCAGCTGCACGATGACCTTTTATGTGAGCTTTTCGCGTACCTTCAGTCAGTTCCTTAACACTATAGGCCTATCGTACTGCTAAATATGAAGCCTTCCGGCAAAAGCTAAAAATTAAACATATAAAATAATTACCGTAGTTGTTATCAAAATTTGAAGATTCTTTAATCAAGGCAGTTCTGAGTCCAAAAGATGCAGATGGAATGACAAACAGTGTCCGCACAGTGTCAGAAATACATGTCCAAATATTCAAAATTTCTACTGCCCATCGACGAACATGCATGTATTTTGTTGAAACCATGATGTTGAAATGCCACCTAGGGCGTGCGCCAAATATGGCCCGCTCAAAAATCACTTAACAGTTGGCTGTATTTACATGAAGTTGTATATGAAGTCAATACCTTTAGGGCCCCATTGCTCTCTGTGGTAAACTTCGTGTAATTACTTTATCGCGAGTATCGCTGCAAGCTTCTCACTACAGTTTCGTCATTTTAAATGACCGAGATTAGCCAACTTTAAGCTAATAAAACATCCTGAAGTTCGACAAAAAAGGTGTGTTTTTTTAAATAAATTGGGTTATTATAGTTGACAACTAAAATGACCTACGTTCGACATCGTAAGATGTAAAATTAATAAATGTAAACATAAAATTGGTTTGTTTTCAGTTTGCCTTTCCTTATGGTTGCTAACATGTAAGTCTTTACGAAGTGTCGTTTTACTGAAGAAGGCCTTTGGCCGAAACAATTGTAGAGAGTGAAATTAGACATTGCTTATTTCTTTCCCTATAGAAAAACACTTACAACTTGTAAATGTAAACAGCTAATTGTGCAACTGTTAAACTGCTAACGATAAATAGCAAACATTGCAAGTGTAACAAAAAGCTGGTAGTATACTGATGATTTTGCGCTTTGATGTATAGTTAACACTATGTTTAGCTTTTTTTCATTCTCATAAGACAAACTAAAACAAAAAGTAGACAATTCTGGTGCAGACATTTACTTGCATGTCAGACCCAAACTTAATGTAATTTGTTTCAAATAGGATAATTACCTCCTTTAAACATTCCGATAATTCTTTTAAATTATGCAAGTGTCCATTAAAGATGTTCCTAATGTGAGGAATGTCCGAAACAGAGAAGCTTGATTTGCTTTTAGATCATGAATAAAACAGAGATCTTATTAAATCCCTCACTGAACACGAAGCAGCTATATCCTGCTTCAGAGTAAAGCATAAAAACAGGAAGGCACTTTGGCTGTACTGGCTCTATAGTTCTGATGTTTTTTTTTTTTTTTTTTTTTTTTTTTTTTTTTTTTAAGGGTTTCCTTTCTGCTGTCGGTTTGTAACAGAAGACATTATTGTTACAGTAGCAGTAAACGTGGTATTTGTTGGTTCGCTTGAGTGGTTAGCCATGTTCATCATTTTAGAGTAGCTGCTTGCACTAAAATTATATTTGCATTGAAGCTAAAACTCCGAAATTATATCCCCACCCCCCATCAGAAGCTATAAGTGTGTGAGTGTTTCACTTTGGTCTATATAACCAGGCATCACCATTATGAAACCATCCATTACACGTAAGGCATAGCCTACTAATAAAACTGCAGAGTTTATGACAATTTTCATGAAGGGATCTTTGTACGTGGCTCGAGATAGTAAAGAAAATTTGTTGTAAATTTTGTAACATTATTTTCTTTCTTTTCTATTAAACTATACATTGTGGCATCTTTATAATCGCCTCATCGAGGCAATTAAAATGGTATGCCACACTGTATAGTTTCATAGATCTTTATAGAATATATCTCAAATAATCATCCCATAACCTGGCAATGTCGTTGGGGCACCATAGATGACTTCGAAACGATCCCCGTTCCACCTTGTCCTGTTTTCAGCTGGCTTAGATGAGCTGGCAAAGCCCATTCCTGTCCACTATTTAACTTTGTCTTCCCACCTCTTCTTCTGTCTACCTCTTTTCCTTTTTCCTTTCAACGTGCCCTGTAGAATTGTCTTTGCTAACCAGAAGATATTAAGACGTGACCAAACCACCTTAGTTTCCGTTTCTTGATCAGGGCCAGGAGTTCAAAATATTCTCCAATGGCTGCTTGGATCTTTCTGCGAACCTTCTCATTGGTTATATGGCCCTTGTTAGAAGTGTTCAGTAACCTTCGGTAGCATCTCAACTCAAAGACCTGCGTTCTTTTCTCTAATTCTGCTGTCAATGTCACCAATTCACAGGCATATAGAAATGTGGAAATGACAAGGGGACGCATAAATTTCACCTTTGATCCAAGAGATAAGTTGTTTTCTCTCCAAATTGGCTTAAGCCTTGTAAGAGCTGAGGTGGCTTGTGCAACCCTTGAGAGAACCTCCATTTTAGAGCCGTCATTCTGAGACAATTGCTCCAAATTATTTGAGGCTTGTTACGGTACCCAGCTTCTGCCCTTTTAACTCTTAAGTAATTTTAATCCAGACTTTTAACAAAAGCACGGCTACATGCGAGCAAAAACAAAATACAATTTGAAAGATAAACTTCTTATCTAAAGAATGTATGACGTATGTCCTGTGACAATCTTGTCTTATTTATGTGCTCTGTAGGGGTTGTCTTGGTAGGGGATGGTGCTGTCGGGGCGTCCTACTAACTTGGATAATAGTAGGGCAAGGGCCTACTGTGCTTGCAGTAGGTGCAAATGGGGTTGCTTGGACATTTTTTCTCCCCTATCACGCCTCTTTTCTTTCTTGCTCTTGCTGGGAGACGGCTCGATGTAACAATTGACTGAAATACTGTCTCAAAGAGCCGTTTCACCCAAAATAACCAACCGACTGTTAACTATTCTTGGATATATTTTATTCTTACGAGTTGGTCGACCAAAATTAGAATTTTCTTCTGTAAAATGCAAGATTTACGAATCTTTACAAATTATCAATTCATACGAGTTAGCTCCAGCCCACAAAATACATCTTTTGCCAAGCATATCGCTTGCATTCTTACGTACGTGGTTGAACTTCGTGGAAGACATCTTCAGTTTGGAAATGGATTTTGTATAAACTTCATGTTTTACCGGCATTTTTACTATGGGAGACAACAAATACCTGTTTGCTTCCATGTACGTTGTAGCTTTTCCAGATAAAGGAAAGAATATGCTCCCAGATGAGCAAATAACATATGCTTTAGAAGAGCAATTCTTTCCGTTTAAGAACCCATTGCTCTATCAGCATGAGATATCGTATTGCGAGAATTCGCTGCGAGTTTCTCACCATAGTTTAGTCATCGTTAATTACCGTACGTGATCAGCCAACTTTATACTGTAGCCCTGTACACATGGACAAATTTGTGTATGTGAGTAAGTTTGCTTATATGCAAATTTTGCTTACCGGATGCAAAAGTATTTTTGCTAAGCGTACACAAGAACAAAAATCTCCAATAAAGACCCAGGAGTATTTATGCCAAAAACGATGAAACCTGTAATTCTACAACATACACTTCTTTATGTTTTCTGAAATATTGCCTTGTTTTCGCCTAGAGAATTCGACAAAAGTCAACTTCCACTTAATGATATGCAATTTTGAAATGTTTAGAGATCTAGAACGCATGAAGTTAGAAAAATAAAGCTTCAGAATGGAAAATCGGGCATTTTATGGTGCAGAAGTATTCATATATAGACAGTTCAGTCATAAACATTTGTAATCTTATATGATGTTTTTATATCTACAGTTTAGAAGCTGATAAGTGTCTACAATGCATTTCACAATGCCGTAAAGTGCTCAAAAGAGTCATTGACTTATACATGTATATTGAATTTGTTACATGGTAAGTTTTTAAACGCATCATATCACCATCCTAGCTCGCCCCATCCAAATGCCAGACACAGAAACTAACTTCTAAGGATGCAAAATTGTTTAGCTAAAGTTATGACGTACAAAATAACTTTTCAGAATGCTATCCGCAAAATTTGTATCCTTTTTTAATGGAAAATTATGTCATTATATGATTATTATCATAAAAAGAATATAGAAGGGTATAAGTGCTGATAAAAATTCTGAGCATTGTTGAAATATTACCAAAAGTGAATTTCAATCAATCACGAATAAAAGAAACATTAAAGCAATGTTAGATTGTCGTATAGTAAGTATGAAGGGTAAACACTTAAACTAAGTTCAAATCAAGAATGCCAACGATTTCAACATAGGGTATAATGACAGGTCAGCTGCTATAAGCTTGCAAAGAAATCAATGTCGAAACAACATCAAATCAATGTAAATATGACCTAATTACAAAAAAAACTCACATAAGCAAATTCAATAGCGTACACAAGACTACATTGGCACATTAGTAAATTTCCATATATGCAATTCGAGATTTGCACTTGCTCTCTACCAAGAGCAAAAAGTAAAATAAATTGCGTATGGAGTAAAATTTACTCACGTGAGTAAAAGCGTACACATGCGCCAATTTGCTAACGTAAGCGAAGGACCTGGTATGATTTGGGCCGTTTTGGCCCCCATTCAAATTTACTTAAAATTACATGGTTTCTGTTGCTCATCATAAGAGTACAAAGTTCATACAGAAATAATATGTTTCTTCTTTGTGAATCCTCAGAATAACATGACTTCAGACATGCCTGTTTTGTTTCTGCAATTCTAAATAAAACGGCAAGAAAAATGTGTTAAAACGTGTTTCCTTTCATGAAATACGATAGTTCCTGTACGGAATTGTCCAGCAGGACAGTAGCAGTATTCCTGCAGTAATTGTAACAGGATTCTTGGCAGGAATCTGGACATAAAAAAGTTTTCCAATGGGCTTTCCACGTGAACTTTTCACTAATAATATAAAATTCTCTACAGGAGTCCAGCAGGACTCATTGTGGAATTTCAAGTGAAATATTTAAATAAGCAGGAATTCAGGCAGGATTTCTACCAGGAATATTCAAATGAGCAGTATTCCTGCTGTAAAATTTGAAATTCCTGGCAGGAATCCTGCCAGGACTATGGACAGGATTGTTGGCATTATTTAAGTCCAGCTATAGGTTGTGTCGCATATTATATACTAAGACCTTGACATACTCTTTCAACATGTTATTTAAAACTTTCACATAGACAGTGGCTATATAAAACACAACAGAACACATATCTTGTCAATTTCTTGGATATTATGATTATATTATAGACATGGATCAGTACTGCAATTGCTCTTTAACACATATTTATGACAGAAAGTAATTCTGTTACCACCACACATATATTGAACTCATTTTCGTTTTTATGTCCAGGGATGTGGGTGGGGTACGTGAAATTGTGTATTAATTTAATATTTCATCAGCCTTTATTAGGCTTCATTAGCCGAAACTACGTAGTCTGGCCCATGTTCCTACTTCTGTATGTATTCTCTGCTCTTAAAGGAACTTTTTAAGATTTTAATTTTACATCACTGCAGCTGGTGTTGTGCCGTGTGGTGGCTGTAAAACGTCCCCCCGTACATCATCCATAGTGCAGATTATACTTTATTTACATCCTTTGAGATCAGAGGATAGATTCTGAGAAATTTAAGATTTGAGATCGATTTAGACTATTATTCTAGATCATCGTCTTTTATATTATTTGGATCCTTTTGAGATTAATCAGTCTTTGAATCGACTGCTCAATTAAAATTAAGAAATTACAGTATGCTTTTTTCTGGTTTCGTCACCAGATATTGTCAGGGTCATTGACGAGGCTTTATTAGCCGAAACTACGTAGTCTGGCCCATGTTCCTACTTCTGTATGTATTTTCTGCTCTTGAAGGAACTTTTTAAGATTTTATTTTACCTCACTGCAGCTGGAGTTGTGCCGTGTGGCGGCCGTAACACGTCTCCCCGTACATCATCCATAGTGCAGATAATATTTTATTTACATCCTTTGAGATCAGAGGATAGATTCTGAGAAATTTAAGATTTGAGATCGATTTAGACTATTATTCTAGATCATCGTCTGTTATATATAATTTGGATCCTTTTGAGACTAATCAGTCTTTGAATCGACTGCTCAATTGAAATTAAGAAATTACATTATGCTTTTTCTGGTTTCGTCACCAGATATTGTCAGGGTCACTGACGAGGCTTTATTAGCCGAAACTACGTAGTCTGGCCAATGTTCATACTTCTGTCTGTATTCTCTGCTCTTGAAGGAACTTTTTAAGATTTCAATTTTACCCCTAAACTTAAATCTGCCTTCAGAAATGTACACATTAATGATACAAAAAAAATAATTAAGCCTACATTCTCTTCATACTGTTATTACTTCATCCTTCAAACAACACAGAAAACTTTTTAATATGTTTTAGTACAAACAAACAGCATGGCCAGTCTTCAAGTTGAATTTAGTACTTATGATTCACTGTGTAGTTGAAGTGTACCGCCAAAATCTTTATGCATGATTCAATTAATTTTGCAATCTTTTCAGCTCTGCTTTCCTGCTAGAATTCCTGGCATGAATTTTTCAAATTTTCCTGCTGGAATCTTAAGTGGATTGTTTATCATTTTCCACATACTGTTACAATTCAGCCTGAAAATGTCAATGTCCAGCAGGCCTCATGCTGTAATCATGTCAGAATTTTCGTACGAGTTAATACAGCTTTAGACAGCACTTGATAATAGGTTTTTGGTAGTACACTAGTACGACACTGCTAAACAGATGTGTACTGTTCATGGCCTGTCCAGATACCTCACCCACTCAATTTGGCAAGTAGAGAGACGCTAACCAAAATATTTCAACGAATCAAAATAAAATGTGTACCAAATGATTCCCTGTGTTCTACTTAAGAGAATGAATACCCACAACATATTTTTATTTTGTCTATGATCGGAGATATGGGCATTTTTATGTTGAGATCACTGGTAAAATGTCCAAGAAACTGCGTTTTTTGTGCGTGTTGTTTTTTCTTCTGAAAAAAGTATAAAATTAAGTGTCAGCACAGTCCAGTGCACAACTGAATTTTTCACATATTGTTGACATTATTAAAATGCATCATTGTGCAAAAAATTAGCTGTACACTTGACTGGACTGAAATATTTTATAGCCTACATTCAGGCGAAAATGGTCGAAAATACCAAAAAATAAAATAAAATAAAAACAAAAAAACATAAAAATCGCAAAAGATAGAAAATATGAATAATAATAGAAAGTTAAAGGTTTAAAGGTCATTAACACAGGTTAAAAGATATAGTTCTGAAAATAATCTGGGGCCCAAATATGGCCAAAATCATACGCAATTAAATACTCATGTGAGCAAATCGGTCCATGTGTACGGGTGTGATTCACATAAAAGGACTTGAAAAAATGACTTTAGTATAAAATGACCTACATTCGATCTCACAACTTGAATAAAATAGTATTATGTTCGATCTCACAACTTGAATAAAATAGTAATATGTGGGGACTCATTCTTGCCCGGCTTTTTGTATATATTCTTTTGCTCGACAGGGAACTAAGGAAGGAAATTAGCATTTCATTTTGTGAAGCGATTTGTCGTTTGTCAAAAACATGTTTCCCCTTCCTTTTTGCCAGTTATGTGACTCAGTATATATATGCACTTCACCCCACAGTATATCAAACCTTAAGGTTGGAGCGATGTTTAAAATGATTTGTGTTGAGACGTGTTTACCACTGACAGGATTATGGAGATTTTAAAGTATCCCACAGCACCCGAGTAGATTATTAGGCACTGATCAGGAACTGACCCACTCAATGTCCAATCTTGCCCCAAGGGAAGCAAACGGCCAGATTATTATATATAATGTATAAATAAAATACATTTCATTGGTTCAGAGGCTGATCACGTGAGGTAGACATTACTTCATGTCGCATAGTTTGTGACGTAGCATCTTAATGTCGCATGGTTGGTAACCCGAGGTCTTCAAAGGGAAGAACTTGGTAGATAACCTCAACCAAAATTTGGCGCCAGGTTTACTTACATGACAATCCCTTCAACTAAACTTATTATCAACATATGATAAAACAAATGTTGAATTTTGTTTCAGAGGACATGAAGTGTCGGTCAATATGAAGTTGACTGTTCAATACCATTTCGTGTCCACCTCAACAAAAATCAATAACTATTTTTTTCAGCAGATGGTCACGAGGCTGTCCTAAATAATGTACGGAAGAGGAAGCCAAAGAACACGATGCAATTCCGCACCAGTTAGTATAAAAGTCAGACATTTTTGTGCCGGATGTGTGCTGTTTGCATCTCCGCCGAAATACTGCGTGAACCAGTAGCAGGGACATGCTTGTCTGGACATTGGCTCCGCCACCTGTCCCTGTGCCCCCGGTTCTCTTTGGCATTTTATGGCGTGGTACCGATGTACAGATGACGCATATTGGTTACATGTTTAACGAGTGACCATTATTGAACACTGTATATATGTATCTCTAATGTATGTAGTATATATATGCTTATGTGTTTTATAAGCTTACTGCATTACAACAGATTTCTACTTAACTTCTATTGTCGCCTTCGATGCATTGTCGTAACCCAGACTGAAAGCCATGCTCAATGTTTCACTGGCAAGTTTCCTTACTGTATATATGGCTTTATTGCTCCTCTTCTCTCAGTCGAAATTACGATGCCGTATTCTCTCCGCCTTTATCACGAAAGAAAACTATTAAAATATACTATAAATAGTTTAGTTACGTTTAATAACTTTAACACTGCCATCTATATGTGTCATCTTTCACTATATCTCAGTTTGAAATTAATTTGCAAAGACGGACACTTCGTTCTGCACGTGATACTCGCACGACACGTACTTCTTATATACGGTAAAAAAACTCTAAATATTTGGACAGATAGGTATGAACAAACAATGCAGACTTAGATCAGACTCCTCCCGTAGGAACAAACTGATCAGGGTCTACGCTGTTGACCAATCTTTCGTGGGCAGCTAGCTAGACGAAAAGTCAGGTTGACTGGACAGCGATGGCTTTTTGTTAAGCCTAAGAGGGAGGGTGTAAATGTGGATGTTTTTTATTACAATCGAGAATGCATGGTGAGTTGAGCATGCAGTCATTACAAACTCACCATGGCTTTATAATGTCAACTGGTGTCCAGAGTGTTCATAATTAGTTTTAAAAAAAATATATTTTTTGTCATTTATTTTATTATTCCGATTATTTATTATTAAAACCTTTTATACATTTCTCAAATTATAAGAAAGTCAATGATACAAACTCGATGTCAATAATCAGTAAACACATTATTTTCTTTATTCATTCAAAGTGTATCGAGTTAACTAGGTCTGCAAGTACTTTTTCAGATTAGCTGAACATGCAGACCTCAACTTTTAAGATAATGATGGCATATTCAACACATTCAAGCCATGGGTAAACACTATATCAACCTCAATAGATAAACACATGTCATGCTGTTTGAGTGATTGCTTGTACTGTATTGTTCTGCCGTAGATTGGAAAGTATTTCGGCTTCCATCGTGCTGCAGAAATGTTGTTGACCGATATAAAAAAAATGTCGGATTATCTACCGGACCATATATAACAATTAAACATTACACATAACATAACAATTATGAACAAGTGCGCATACAATACCTACATACACCTTATTGAAACTGTCTTTCAAACACACGCCTACCAATCGCTCTCATACGAAACCACGGTTCAGAACGCCAATCCATGTGATGAGTTTCCGGTTTTGCAGAAGGGGAGCCAAAATCGTAAACAAATTTGACATCAGCACAAGGTTTGATGTATTTATTTTCTCTGAAAACTATTTATGCAAAATATAAGAATGCTATTTTGTTACATATAGATTTTTCTTCGGCACATGACAGGATTAGGCACATGGTCTTGCATTTTTCCAGATATGCATTTAGTACGGCGGAGCATGTGTTGAAGGCCAATCTCGGCGATATATACATGTAGGGAAAAGTCTCATTCTCTTGCATGACTTTGAGTCTCTGATCTTGTCAGTCGCAAAGAAGTGAACAGAACTACTTCAGCGCATGCTCCGCCGTAAATAGTTGTCAGAGAAAATAAATACCTCAAACCATGTACCGTGTCAAATTTGTTTACGATTTTGGCTCCCCTTTTGCAGAACCGGAAACTCCTCTCATGGATTGACGTTCTGAACCGTGGTTTCGCGAGAGAGCGATTGGTAGGCGTGAAACAGAAGTACGACTACGTGCTCTTTTGTAAGATGATTTAGTTTAAACATTTTACTTCATGAAAATGCATTTCAAGATATACATACTGACATGTAATAAGAATCAGGATCAGAACGAAGCAAACTTTAAGTATCATTCATCTTTAAACTTATAATAACCGACCTGGCATATTTATCAAAGCATAAAGATAACAGCCAAAGGATTAGCCAGATAAGAAAACAAATTTGATAACATTTTAGTATGAAAACGTAATGGAAATAGAAACAATGAGAATAATTTAAACAAAGCACGAAATTACAGAGAGAGAGAGAGAGAGAGAGAGAGATAGAGGGGCATAGTAAGGTTATTAGTGCAACATAAGTCAAACCTTAAAGTGCTAAATGAGGCACCAAACTTCTTCATGTAGTATGCACACTATACTGAAATTATATCCTTTTGCAATTCCACGACTTTTTTTGTTGTTGTTGGGGGTGGGGGGGGGGGGGAGGGGGGGGTTAAAATAATGACTTACTTTTTTTTTCAACATTGGGTCATTTTAGGCAAAACTTCTGTGACGCAATAATTGTATGTATTTTATACTGTCCTTCAACTCAGAAACCGTAATACATGTAGTTAAAAGTGACTGACTTACCCGGATGGACCCCAGGGTGGATGCAGAACCACAGGACATTCCGTAATGTTCGTTACATTCATGATTATCTTTGCAACGTAGTTCCTTAACGCATATCTATCCTTTCTCTACCTCTTCTTACGTCCAGAAAGCCAGTTTCAGGAATTCTTCACTTCACATAGTAAGAAGTCCGGAGCGTGAACATTTCACAGTCTAAAACTCTTATCACGGTATGGAGAATCTTCTTTTTGTGCGTGTGTCGCTTTAGAATAATTGCACCCAGGTGCTTAATTATGACATTAGGTGTAATCCAACATGAACAATAAAAGTAGCTAGTTTATTGAAAAAGCTTAATATTCCAGTTCTGCATTGATCTTGAGGTAAAGACAGCAGCCTTATAAATAGAATAAATTCAAACACATGATAAACACCAAACTAGTGTATTATAAATATAAATTAAATGATATTTTTAGAATGTAGACAACATTATAAATACGAATTGTCAAAAATTAGATGATTCATTTAATTAATTGTTTTCTCTATCTGATTATCATATTCATGATTTTATTTTATTTATTTTATTATTAGTTTTCTTCACAAATTTAGGCAAAATAAAATGAAATTTACTTCTGTCAAATTTTACAGCTCTTAAAGTATTTAGATAAGTATTATTCCATATTTCATTTCTAAATTTTCAAAATATTAAGTTAAATTGCATTACGTGTTCACATTATCAGTCTGCTTCTCCTCCAAGGTCTCAAATATCTGGTCGCCTTTCTTTTCTAATCAGCAGTTAACCTGTAATGCTGATAGAAAAAATCTTGGAGTGAAAAAAGATTAGCTTCTACTCAACTGAAAGACTTAATAGATAGTGGAGGTCTGCTAGTTTGTGTATAGTCACAGTAGCTGATAGTGTTCGCGATTGAAGAGTAAGCTCATGTTGAAAAGTGCTGAGGTCTTCTTATAGACTTTCAGAATTATAACCAATATAAGTAATCGATCACATATATGACGAGTGTTAGGTCGGGACGAAAGCCCTGGGAAGGCTGTTCAGACAGCTACTAAGAATGTTCCGTGTTCGCAAACGCTTGAATGGACATTTTGTCGTAGCATGGTTATAAAATACTTCTCTTTATTACTACAATTAAGTTTTTCCTGCAGTTATTTTATAGAAGCGGAAACCTTTAAATCGGGCATTTAAAGTTTTTCTCTTCTTTGTTTCAAGAAGGCCGTCCCAAGGCGGTACATCTACTGTGGTTCCTCAATGTTACTTGTTCTTATGTCCGCTTGTATGTGGTCATCTAACAATATAGTCATCTGTATGGCTGCTCACTTTGCTTTCCGTTTTGTTTTGTAATTTGAAATAGAAACAATTTTCAGTTGGATATCTGAATGACCACCTGAATGGGAAATAGCTGTTAATTCGGTTTACGGTGCGTGGCTTTCGTAAACTGTTGTCAATTTATATACGAGGGGCGTTCGGAAAGTTTTGCAAATGACGTAATTTCTCGGTAACCACCACATAGACAGAACTTCTGATTACAAAAACACATAAAGGTATGATATGTGTAGAGAAGTCTGCAAACACGGTGCATTTGTTTTTAAAAGACGCATTTTTAACTTCTTTGAAAGAGGTATACCTAAAAGACACTGCAGAATTTTACTTTAGTAGGCCGTAATTTATATACACCAGCAGTCTTTGATTTTTTTTTTCTTTGCTACATCAAGACAACGCCCAGGCAATGTTGTTCTGTAAATATCGCGGAAATTATCTTTAATCTAGGTTCTATACTGGTCCGGGAATATGGATTACCCCTACTTTATCTAGTAGCAAATTCTCCATCTCTAAAAAAATATATGATTTTGAAATGGAAACGAGTGTATCAGCATTCAAAATCTTGTCAGCAAGAGCATTTACATGGGTCAACGAAAGCCTGTCAATAAAGGACCTCTGACAGTATCAATGCATATTTGCCTATTTTTCGACAAATTATCGCACCTTCCCCCGGCAGCAAAAGTTGAAATATTTGGCATTAATATGTAGACTTGTGTACTATAAAGACATTTTATCAGTGATTTTGAAAAATTATAATGCCTCTAGACTAACTTAAACCGATTTTAGCAAGAGGGGTACGTGCGTTTTTCAGTCTCTGAAAATAAGTCCATTTTTTTGGTTTTCTGATACATAGAAATTTTAATTGATAACTATGCTAAAATTGACGTACACACTACTGTTACTGATAGTATGCAATATTTTTTCAATAATAAGGACTTTACCCTATTTTTAGATATAAAGGGTGTAAGTACCCCACCCACTTTTTCAGTTTTTCAGCTGTAGACTATCTTTTCCCCCCGTGCCTCAGCAAGCCACTCACATATAATGTGTATTATGATAGTACACATGTATATGCAAAGTGGCTAGCTGAGGCACGGGGGGAAAAGAATCTTTAAAAAAACTTTTCCTGTTTCCATTACGTTTAATTAAAAAATTTGGCTTTTTCCACCAAAAAATGAAGTCTGTATGCTAAAAATCAGAAATTAAATTCATAGCCAGTTGGGGGAAGTTGAGAGCAACAAATTTCAAGAGAAATTCTTGGGTATATCAAAAATTTCATTTTGACTAATTTTATAGGCAAATTAACATTACAACCGTCAGAGGTCCTTTAAATTAATGCGAAAAATGAAGCTTTCAAAAATGGCCTTAATGTATATTTTGATAACGTCATAAGAACTGCGCACTGCTTTTCAAGGAATAAATCGACAACAGTTGCCGCCCTTCTAACTTTTGTACGGATATTGTAGGCAACGATGGACAAGTTATTGACAAAGATTAATTTTGTATTTACAGCGATATTTGACTTCAATGCCTAACACTGAAAAGATTTACATATAAAATTGGCCCAGTGGTATGACTGGGGCCTAATAAAATGCGTTGTAAGTGTCTTTGTATAGTGTTTGGTATCATTGTAAAGACAAAATAGTAGTGTTTTCAGTCTATACATAGCGTTTGTATCCAGCGTGCCCCTAAACAATGTTATGAGGTCATTTGCAAAACTTTTCAAACGCCCCTCGTGTATACTTTCCCGTTTGGCTTTTTGAGGGCCGGATATTGGATCTGATTACGTTAGTTCCTGATCATTGTCTATCCTTTTACTGGAATTTCAAAGCAACTGCTCCGGAATTGTGTTCTGGAACGATGCGCACTGTTCCAAACGAGAAGGTGGTGTGGACAGAACAAATAGTCAAAAGAAAATGGCGGTATATACAGGGTAGCTTTTAGCTTGTGTGATAAAATTTGAATTGCTGTCCCTTAAAATTCAGATTGCACAACCCAAAATGTCGTGATACAGACGAGAATGTGTGTTGCTCAAAACGCCATCGTGTCATAGTTGTTTAATAGCCGTGCTTTTGCCACGTTCCAGCTCGTTTGGTATGTTCGATTTCGGAATTCTAGTAGCTGTTCTAGCACAGTGCGCACAGCCCAATTAAGCATGGCCCTTCTCTAAGTTCAAACATAGTGTTATCGCCAAGCAAACCTTCAGGAGATGGTCAGTCGTATTTGACTACAACGCGGGTGTGTATAAATGAGTGATACACGTGTTTCCAGTGTTTTCCAAAGTAAGAAACTTTGTTTCTATCTAATATATTATAATTTACTTAAAATGACATACCAAGTGGGATTTATTGATTATGGCACATGTTGGAGACTTACGATTGAACTGGAATTTAAAATACTACCAAGAAGGGTCTCTGTCAGTAAAAACAACTAAACACCTTCATGCATATGCAGTTTTGACCATTATTCGGCTTTGTCATTGAATCATGTTCTGTCAGAACTGTGGTCTGAGATTTTTGCTTATCGCAGTTCCAATACTGTTGTAACACTTGAGGTTATCAATTGCAGCAGCCATAATACAGAAAGACATATTGGCACCGTCATTAGCTGACTTGCTATTCAAGAAGTACAAATTTAGTTGGCCTAATTGCCGTGGGAGAAGCTCGCTTTTCTTGTTACCAGAAAGCAAACTGCCTTTGTATACTCATATGCACATGGACAGATAAATGCCCACTATGTGTATAACTTCTTTCAGTGCAAGAAAGCTAGGAAATACATTATTTTCCCTGAACTATATCGATGTATTGCATTGTAAAGTGTCAACAAGGCAGCAAAACACATATTCAGATGTTTGTACTGCTCTTGAACCTTCGTGTACTTGTCAAATGTACGAGAAGCGGTCAAGAATACATGGATTCTCTTACTTGACAAGATTTAAAACGGTATGACAAAACCAACAAAGTGACATGTGCGCCCAGCGAAGACTTAGCTCAGCCTGGGCATCTAACCAGTCTGATCAAAATCTGGGGCTAGCTTAGACCCTTTAAGCGCACAGCGAAGACTCTGATCAGACTGGGCGGATGCCAAGGCTGATCTGAGTCTTCGCTGGACGCACATGCCACTTTGTTGATTTTGTCGTGTCGCGGCTCAAATTTCTAAGCATCAAAGGTATCTAAACTACCCTAGAGAGAGAACTTAGTGCGATAGCTGCGCTAATGGACTGCGAGCAACCAGGTAGGTTGTCGTATCCCTTCTTTATATTTTTAAAGTTTATGGGTATATCGCTATTTTTTCCACAATTTTTACAAAGGGGGACTTTTTTATGACTTCCCAGTACCTTCCAAGAGATACAGTTCCTCTTCCGAGATCTACTAATACAGGAAATAATTTGCTCCGAAATAAATGAGTTTAACCCCATTGAGAAGGGAGGCAGAAATGAAAATGGTAGAGTTACTGTCCCCGGAAGAGTACCCACTCACCTGAAGACACCTTTTTCTCAAAGCGGTTTATTTAAACATTAGGATCGAAGTGAGCAGTGCTACAGATTAAACAATTGTTACAAGCTGATATCGTGACTTGAAACGTTCGTACAAAACTTATTGTTAATCATCATTTGCTGTATAACTGTAAAAGGGTTGTGTGACTGAAGTCTGTAGATATTGAAATACCGCCAATATGTCGTATAACGCTAAGCAACGGCAGATTCTCTGCTGACCAGATTTCTGAGTCATGAATCGTAGACATTACAGCACCATTTCTGTAGAGCAAGTATACTCAAGAGGCACCTTTTCTGATTTTGACTCTATTGTGGAGCATTTGGTTAAGATGGTAGTGCCAACATAATATTGTCAGACAATGTACTTATAACAAGCTTATGGGTGCACGTCCAGCCGTTATAATTTCATCGTATGACATAAAGGCAGGAAGTTGCAGTTTTTAATACTGTATTACTTTTTAGCTCACCTGAGCCAGAGGCTCCGGGGGAGCTTATAGGATGGTAAGGCTCCGTCGTCCGTCGTCGTCCGTCGTCCGTCCGTCC
Organism: Ctena decussata; assembly: GCA_963989385.1. Taxonomy (NCBI): domain Eukaryota; kingdom Metazoa; phylum Mollusca; class Bivalvia; order Lucinida; family Lucinidae; genus Ctena; species Ctena decussata. Next base: position 47,328,781 of record OZ022506.1, read on the forward strand.
ACAATTTCAAATGACTTCTCCTCTGAAACCGCTGGGCCGATTGTAACCAAATTTCATATAGAGCCTCCTGGGACCTTAGGAACGAAAAGTTGTTCAAACGGTCCTGGTCACATGACCAACATGGCCGCCATGCCCTTATATGGTAAAAACCTGAAAAAATCTTCTTCTCCAGAACCAATAGGCCGATGGCCTTGAAACTTGGTATGTAGCATCGGGTATGCGAGTACTACCAAGATTGTTCAAATTATGACCTTGGGTTGACCTTGACCTTTTTTACGGTATGGTCAAAATTGCTTCCTTATGCTTTTATATGGCAAGATGCTACAACGTAAGATATCTTGGAAACTGTTGAAGATTTTGGGCTAAAAATTGGTATCTACAGTCATCTTAATGACTACATGAAGATTTACGAGTACAAGAGGTCAAGGTCATTCTTTGACCTTTGAGCCTGAACTCTCATATTTTGATAAGTTCAAACAATCTCCTCAAAAGCCACAGGGCCAATTGAAACCAAATTTTATATAGAGCCTTCAGGGGTTGAGGGAACGAAAATTTATTCATACGGTCCAGGTCACATGACCAACATGGCCACCACGCCCATATATGGTAAAAACCTTTAAAAATCTTCTTCTCCAGAACCAGTTGACCGATGGCCTGGAGACTTGGTATGTAGCATTGGGTACTTGAGTTCTATCAAGGTTGTTCAAATTATGACCTTGTGTTGACCTTGACCTTTTTTACTGCAAGGTCAAATATGGGAAAATGCTAGAACATGAGATTTCATGATAAGTTTTGAAGATTTTGGCCTAAAAATTGGTATATACAGTCATCTTAATGAGTACATGAAGATTTGTGAGTACAAGAGGTCAAGGTCATTCTTTGACCTTTGACCCAGAACTCCCATATTTTGACAATTTCAAACAATCTCCTCAAAAACCACTGGGCCAATTGGGACCAAATTTTATATAGAGCTTCCAGGGGTTGAGGGGATGAACATTTTTTCTAACGATCCAGGTCACATGACCAACATGGCCACCACGCCTATATATGGTAAAAACCTTTAAAAATCTTCTTCTCCAGAACCAATTGGCCGATGGCCTGGAGACTTGGTATGTAGCATTGGGTACTTGAGTACTATCAAGATTCTTCAAATTATGACCTTGTGTTAACCTTGACTTTTTTTACAGCAATGTCAAATATGGGAAAATGCTAGAACATAAGATTTCATGGAAAGTTTTGAAGATTTTGGCCTAAAAATTGGTATATTCAGTTGTCTTAATGAGGTCATGAAGAATTATGAGTACAAGAGGTCAAGGTCATTTCTTGACCTTTGATCCAGATCGCTCATATTTTGACATTTTTAACCATTTCCTCAAAAGCCAAAGGGCCCATTGTAAACACATTACATATAGAGCCTCCAGGGGTTGATTGAATAAAACTTTGTTCAAATGGTCCAGGTCACATGACCAACATGGCCGCCATTACCACTTATGGTATAAATCTTTAATATTTTTCTTCTCCAGAACTAATACACCTATGGCCTTGAACTTGGTAAGAAGCATGGAGTACTAGAGTACCACCAAGACTGTTCAAATGGTGACCTTGGGTTTACCTTGACCTTTTTTGCAGCATGGTCAAATATGGGAAAATGCTAGAACATAAGATTTAGTGGAAATTTTTGAAGATTTTGGCCTAAAAATTGTATATATGGTTGTCTTAATGAGTACATGAAGATTTATGAGTACAAGCGGTCATGGTCATTCTTTAACTTTTGACCCAAGACTCATATTTTGACAATTTCAGACATGATAAGAAAAAGCCATCTTGCCAATTGCCCAGGTGAGCGATTCAGGGCCTCATGGCCCTCTTGTTTAAATTTCTAAAAATAATGTAAGAATCCAAAAACAAATGGGCCGTAAACGACATGCCATAATAAGTTTAGAAGTATTTTCCATTGGCTACATTAGAAAATATTGAAGCCAGATGTTCTACTATTACTGATGTCGAAATTATGGGTCATCCTCGGGAATAGCAGCCAGCTGAATACATGATAAGTCTTCATAACCAAGTTTAAAATTTCAAACTAGGCTTAAGCTGCACACCTAGTAGGTTTCAAAGCTTCAGTTCTAGGCTTCTAATTTTAGTGCCAGGATTTAAGTTTACAAAACCTAGTAAAAATAATTAACTTTTTATACCCCGCCACACGTTAGTGGCGGGGTATTATGTTTTCACGTTGGCTGTCCGTGTGTCTGTCCGTCCGTCCGTAGTACGTACGTCCGTCTGTCCGTCCGTCCGTCCGCACTTCGTTTCCGTTCGATAACTTAAGTATTTATCAATGGATTTCCTTCAAATTTTGTATATGCATTTGTACCGAGAATGTCTCGCTTGAGATTGTTAATGGGCAAATTTCGTTAATTTCTGACAAAGTTATGGCACTTGTCAATGTACAAACAAGAGGGCCATGATGGCCCTGGATCGCTCACCTGAATATCCCGTGAACTTAACCTCAGAGACATCCATATGACTGACAGAGTTTCACAAAGATTAAATGGAAAATGAACCCTTTATTGTGTACCTAAGGTTTTTATAAGATTTAACCTAATGACCTAGATTTTGACCCTACATGACCCAGTTCCAAACCTGGTCTAGATTTCTTGGATATGAACATTCTGGCAAAGTTATCAAAACTGTGCCTTCTAGAGTGTACACAATGTTTTTCTAAGGTTTAACCTAGTGACCTACTTTTTGACCCAACATGACCAAGTTGCACCCTTGGTCCAGATTCGTTGGAGACAAACATTCTGACAAAGTCTCATGAAGATTAGAACAAAACTGTGTCCTCAAAAGCGTTCACACTGTTTTCCTAAGAACTGACCTAGTGACCTAGTTTTTGACCTGACATGGCCCAGTTTCAAATCTGGTATAAATTTCATAAAGTAAACATTCTGACAATGTTTCACGTAGATAGGATCATAACTGTGCCCTCTAGAGTATACATGAGGTTTTTCTAATATTTGACCTAGTGACCTAGTTTTTGACCCCACATGACTCAGATTCAAATTTGGCCTAGATTTTATATAAATAAACATTCTAACAAAGTTTCATGAAGATTGGATCATAACTGTGCCCTCTAGAGTGTGCACAAGGTTTTTCTAAGATTTGACCAAGTGACCTAGTTTTTGACCCCACATGACCCAGTTTCGAAGATGGTCTAGATTTCATTAAGATAAACATTCTGACAAAGTTTCATGATATTTGGATCATAACTGTGCCCTCTGTGCCATTCTAAGATTTATTTCTATTTTTTGCTCTGGCGGCCATTTTGTTCAGCGGAGCGGAACCGTTTGAGCAATTTTTGGTCAGAGCCATGAGTAAAACATTTCTGTGAAATTTTTTGAAATCGAGCCATTGGCTTTAGAAACGATGATTTTTAAAGCTTTTTTCTATTTTTACCTCTGGTGGCCATATTGTTCAGCGGGGCAGAACCGTTTGAGCAATTTTGGTAGAGGGTCTCCTAAGGAACATTTCTGTGAAATTATTTCAAAATAGGCCCAGCAGTTTTGGAGGAGAAGTTGTTTAAAGGTTTTTCTATTTTTAGCTCTGGCGGCCATATTGTTCAGCGGAGCGGAACCGTTTGAGCAATTTTGGTAGAGGGTGTCCTAAAGAACATTTCTGTGAAATTATTTTAAAATCGGCCCAGCAGTTTTGGAGGAGAAGTCGTTTAAAGGTTTTTCTATTTTTAGCTCTGGCGGCCATATTGTTCAGCGGGGCGGAACCGTTTGAGCAATTTTGGTAGAGGGTCTCCTAAGGAACATTTCTGTGAAATTATTTCAAAATCTGCCCAGCAGTTTTGGAGAAGAAGTCGTTTAAAGGTTTTTCTATTTTTAGCTCTGGCGGCCATATTGTTCAGCGGAGCGGAACCATTTGAGCAATTTTGGTAGAGAGTCCCCCAAGGAACATTTCTGTGAAATTATTTTGAAATCCGGCTAGCAGTTTTGGAGAGGAAGTTGTTTAAAGCAAAAGTTGACGCCGGACGCACGACCGGACGACGGACGACGGACAAAGACCGATCACAATACCTCACCTTGAGCACTTCGTGCTCAGGTGAGCTAAAAATGGTTTCTGGCCTCTAGTTCCTTTACTACTTGGAGTATCATGATGAAACTTCACAAACATGATCGAAGTAACAAAAGCTTTTTATGAGCACAGAAATTTTATCGTCGGGGGTTATCTGCCCCTGCCCTGGGACTATATACGTGTATAAAATCATGAAAAATTCCATATAAAATCGGAGTTTCAAGCAATTTTTCTGAAACTTTCAGCAAATGATTAAAGTGATGAAAGCCTTTAGTGACGCTCAAATTTAACCCATGGGAGTTATCTCCCCCTGCCCCCGGCTATATACATGCATAAATCAGGAAAAATCGGTGTGTGAAAAAGGTTAGCAGTGGCGGGGTATCACGCAGTCGTTTGCGATGCTTCTATTGAAATGACTAGAGGTACTCCTTAAAAGTCTGAATATGTCAAACCTAAGATCAAACAGAATAAGGGAAGCTTTTCCATCCTTGTGCTGGAATTCTCTGTAGCGTATTGACCGACCCTAATAAAACCTTACAATATAGTGTCCACTCAAAAGTGATATGGGTTATTGGTTTGTAATTCCTCCTATCACTAAATAAAATAATTTGATATGCCATTTCGCTTCTTCTGTGTGACAATAATTCCGTCTACTATAAATCTGATTTCTTCGCTGTTGATAAACAGACGTTCTTACTCGAACAAGAAAACAATCAATGTAATATTATGAATACTTAATGTCAAATCAAGTGTCTTTAATTGATATAAGCAGCTGCATGATAAAATCTGTCTTAAGACATAAGCGACTTGCGCATGCTCAAGCCAGTCTATGCGCATGCGCAGTCCTATAAGAGCGCGCAGACAACAGTTAGGCATTCCAGCTGCGAAAGAAAACTCCGCTAGCACAGACAGACTGCACATGTGCAGTCTAGTCAGCGCATGCGCAGTTTGCACGCACTGAAAGACTGTTTCAATCATGACATGGCTGATAATACCCAAGAAAACCAGGCTTTGTATTTCTCGCGTGTTTGTGGCAGCTGGAATCTTATCTCCGACCAGAGAAAATACATTATGCAAACGAGCATCTAAAACAATTACTCTAAATAGTTAAATGTCACTCAAGTAAAGGATAATGACCGGTATTACCCGATTTAATTATCACTCGGTGACAGTTGGCTGTTATCGTCGTGATTCATGTGGCGCACTGGATGGAAGAATCATTGTCTCTCAGATACTCTGTCTGTTTTTAAATATATTGTTTTGAAGGTAGGAAATCTAGTATACATGTCTACTCAAGAAAACAGTTCTTCGTAATGTCTGTGAGTGTCAGCTCTTAAACCATCAGATGATCAGTTTATTTCACGGAGTATTTCCCGCATAGACACAAGATCTTCTACAACCTCGTGTCGGGAAAACTACAAAACAACCCTATGAGAAACCAGAATAATATGGCCATGCCTTTCTGCGGAACTTAGATTTCCTGAAGAAAAAACGTGTACCATCTTCTATTATAGGCCTACTATTGAATTCCCTTGACGAAAACCTGCGGCATTGTAAAGCATCCTTTGTTTTATTTTACGGACAGACAGATTTTGGTTGTTTGGTTGATTTGGGTTTAACGGCTCTTTGAGACAGTATTTTAGTCTATATCTAGCCGCCTCCCAAACGGAGGAAGAAACAAAACAGAGATATTATAGGGGAGAGAAAAATGTCCCAACAACCCCACCCGCACCTACTGCAAGCACTGTATGCCCACACAAAATTATTAGTAACGATGTAGGACTAGTCTTTCCAAAGCTGAAAACGCACTGACATATATTTACAAGGCTCTAAATACTTGATGAATATAATATTACCACTATACATGTACCTTCTTCAGCTATGAACTATGACAAAATAAATAAATTCAGTTTAGAACGCAAACCGAAATAAGAAAAACAATCTAGATGTTACTACAGCGCAAAACTAATCTAAATACAAAACTGTATAAACTAAACGGTAGCTGATGCCCTAAACGGACCAAATATGCAACAAGCATTGAAATTTGGCGTCCTCGTAAAGTCCGCTGAAAACTAATAAACACACCGCTACAACTTGTAAATTGCGAACAGCCTGTTCCGCACCTACTGCAAGCACAGCAGGTCCTTTATTTGGGTGCTGTTAATGCCATTTTTTCACTGCACCTGCACTGGACAGAGAAAAACTGAGTACTTAGACACGACATATGCTCCTCTATACTCAGAAGACGCTTGGCACTAGGGTCAAGTCAGGTAGATTCGGACAGCCTGTAAATTCAGACAGTAAAATTGTTTACTTTATATGTCAGTTGTTTGGAATGAAAACAAAATTAACTGGGCAAACAGGGAAAATCCTGATGAGATGGCTCATAATGAGCCGTCTCATCTGGATTTTTACTGTTTGCAATGGTATGTCCGAATTTACCCGCTGTCCGAAGTTACCCAACTCGACCCTATTAACAGAGGCGCTAATTCTAATTTCAAATGGTAAGTTACAGGGGGAAATAGTGCTGACGACATTAAGATAAATAGAAGAATGATATGCTCTATAGTGAGATTGTGTTCAACATTTAGTAGAAAAGAACAAGTTGTGATTATTTTACGTCTAATTTCTAGGGTTCCTCATTTTACTTCACCATACAGATTTAGTGTCGGGCGACTTCAGTTTCTGTCTTCTTTAGTTCTTGTGCAGTTGTCCCAACTGACAACTTCATATTCTTGAATATATTGTAAGAAGTATGGTACATTGTAAATAGTTTCAAGGTATTTTTGTCGACGTAGAACTTACACTTACGCATGACATTAACTCTGTTTCAGGCATTCCATATGTGCCTGCCACGTGTGCGATTATTTGGTTATCCGTATGAAAAGGACGTGAATGAATCAGAATCGTTTCACAAAGATGTTTCAGTTATGTCGTGCAAATTATCAAACAGACATGCCTTCTACGGCACACATAGAAGCTATTTTCCCAAAATAGCTCCTTTAGACTGATCTAAGTTAGATTTATACCAGCCCCACCTTTTGTACCATTGTCTACAGAACATCATTCTCACACATTGCCTAGGTACTATGTTATTCTAGGCAGCTGGTATTTAGCGAAACAATACCAGGAATTTTCTGTTTGACCTAGACGAGCTTGTTGACATTTGTGTGGAGATTGTTCCACGCGTGAGATACTTAAACCATCCTGAAGTATCATTAAACTACTTATTGGTAACAGGATAATATTACCCTTGAAATGTTATAGCAGCTCGGAATCTGAGACGGAGATCACCGTAGGCAAGTACTGAAACGTTCAAATATAAATGAGCCGCGACATGAGACAAGAGGGCCATGGTGGCCCTGAATCGCTCACCTGAGCATTAATCAGTTCACTGGCTCTGGTGAAGATTTATAAGAGTTTTTACCATACATGGGAATGGCGGCCACCTTGGTCATGTGACCAAGATCATTTGAAGAACATTCAATCCTTTGACCCATGTGCAGGCTCCATATGAAATTTGATCTGCCCAGTGGTTTCAGAGATGTTTGAAAATGTTTATGGATGGATGAAAGAGGCAGCTAACACCAATACTGTAAGGCTCGATCAGATGAGCTGAAAATGGCAGAGTCGCTTCTCCGAAAAGTTCCCGTTCATGTTGAGTTCCTTTGATGGATTTCAACTAGACTTAACTAGGCAAACACAGATGATAGAATGGTAGCATCATTGTCTCACTGTGGTGAAACTAATGTATTCCAAGGAGTTTGTGGCTGGCATCATTGCAATGTTAGTTCCGATTCTTGCAACATAACTTACTTTAATTTGACCTAGTGACCTAGCTTTTGACCCGACATGACCCATTTTCAAACCGGATATTGTAAGAATAAACATTCTGACAAAGTTTCATTGAGATTGGATCAAAACTGTGCCCTCTGGAGCGTATACAAGGTCGTTCTTATATTTGACCTAGTGACCTAGTTTTTGATCCGACACAAACCAGTTTCAAACTTACCTAGATTCCATAAAGGTAAACATTCTGACAGAGTTTAATGAAGATTGGATCAAAACTGTGCCCTCTAGGGTGTACACAAAGTTTTTCTTAGATTTGACCTAGTGACCTAGTTTCTAATCTGATGTGACTCAGTTTCATAAGGGGCATATATAGATGGACAATAAACATTTTGACATAGTTTCATGAAGATTGAGTCAAAACTGTTCCTTCTAGAGCGTACACGAGGTTTTTCTAAGATTTGACCTAGTGACCTAGTTTTTGACTGACATGACCTACTTTCAAATTTGGCCTAGAGTTTATGGAGATAAACATTCTGACAAAGTTTCATAAAGATTGGATCAAAACTGTGTCCTCTAGAGCATACAAACGGTTTTTCTATGATTTGACCAAGTGACCTAGTTTTTGACCCTACATGACCCAGTTTCAAATTTGTCCTTCATATTATGAGGATAAACATTCTGATAAAGTTTCATGAACTTTGGATCGAAACTGTGCCTTCTACAGCGTACACAAGGTTTTTCTAAGATTTGACCTAGTGACCTAGTTTTTGACCCGACATGACCCAATTTCGAACTTGGCCTAGAGTTTATGGAGATAAACATTCTGACAATGTTTTATAAAGATTGGATCAAAACTGTGTCCACTAGAGCGTACACAATGTTTTTCTATGATTTGACCTAGTGATCTAGTTTTTGACCCAACATGACCCAGTTTCGTACTTGTCCTAGATATTATAAAGATAAACATTCTGAAAAAGTTTCATGAACTTTGGATGAAAACTGTGCCTTCTAGCGTGTACACAAGGTTTTTCTAAGATTTGACCTAGTGACCTAGTTTTTGACCCTACATGACCCAGTTTCAAACTTGGCTCAGAGTTTATGGAGATATATATTCTGACAATGTTTCATATAGATTGGATCAAAACTGTGTCCTCTAGAGCGAACACAAGGTTTTTCTATGATTTGACCTAGTGACCTAGTTTTTGACCCGACGTGACCCAGTTTCAAACTTGTCCTAGATATTATGAGGATAAACCTTCTGACTAAGTTTCATGAACTTTGGATGAAAACTGTGCCTTCTAGAGCGTACACAAGGTTTTTATAAGATTTGACCTAGTGACCTAGTTTTTGACCCTACATGACCCAGTTTCGAACTTGTCCTAGATATTATAAAGATAAACATTCTGACAAAGTTTCATGAACCTTGGATGAAAACTGTGCCTTCTAGAGTGTACACAAGGTTTTTCTAAGATTTGACCTAGTGACCTAGTTTTTGACCCGACATGACCCAGTTTCGAACTTGGCCTAGACTTTATGGAGATAAACATTCTGACAAAGTTTCAGAAAGATTGGATCAAAACTGTGCCCGCTAGAGTGTACACAAGCAAAAGTTGACGGACGGACGTACGACGGACGACGGACATCAGGGTATCCCAAAAGCTCACCCTGAGCACTTCGGGCTCAAGCGAGCTAAAAACCAACAAAGTGGTTGTGCGCCCAGAGCAGATTCAGATCAATTGCCCAGTCTGATCAGACTCTTCGCTAAGGGCTCAAAGGGTAGCAAACCCTCTAAGCTACCTCCATGTGGACAGCGAAGACTCTGATCAGACTGGGCGGATGCCCAGGCTGATCTGAGTCTTCGCTGGGCGCACAACCACATTGTTGGTTTTCTCGTGTCGCGGCTCAATTATGTACTATTTATCAGTGCAGCTTCTTTGTTTCTATACTGAGTAACAGAGGATCATTAGGCCCTGAATCGCTCACCTGAGCAATTGGCAAAGTGGCTTTTTCTTATGTCAGAAATTGTCAAAATATGACTCTTGGGTCAAAAGTCAAAGAATGACCATAACCTCTTTTACTCATAAATCTTCATGTACTCATTAAACAACCACTTATGCCATTTTTTCAGGCCAAAATCTTCAATACTTTCCATGAAATCTCATGTCATAGCATTTTCCCATATTTGACCATGCTGCAAAAAGGTCAAAGTAAACCCAAGGTCATCATTTGAACAGTCTTGGTAGTACTCTAGTACTCCATGCTACTCACCAAGTTTGAAGCCATAGGTGTATTGGTTCTGGAGAAGGAAAAAATATTAAAGGTTTACACCATAAATGGGTATGGCGGCCATGGACCCTTTGCACAATTTTTGTTCAATCAACCCCTGGAGGCTCTATATGAAATGTGTTTACAATTGGCCTTTTGGTTTTTGAGGAAATGTTTGAAAAAGTCAAAATATTAGAGATATGGGTCAAAGGTCAAAGAATGACCTTGACCTCTTGTACTCATAATTCTTCTTGACTCATTGTACTCATAATTCTTCATGACCTCATTGAGACGACTGTATATACCAAAATCTTCAAAAGTTCTCATGATATCTTATGTTCTAACATTTTCCCATATTTGACCTTGTCGTAAAAAAGGCCAAGGTCAACCCAAGGTCATAATTTGAACAATCTTGGTAGTACCCGATGCTACATGCCAAGTTTCAAGGCCATCGGCATATTGGTTTTGGAGAAGAAGATTTTTTTTAGGTTTTTACCATATATGGGCATGGCGGCCATGTTGGTCATGTGACCAGGACCACATATGAAATTTTGTTACAATTGGCCCAGCGGTTTAAGAGAGGTCGTTTGAAATTAATAACGGACGGACGACGGAGCCTTCCCATCCTGTAAGCTCCCCCGGAGCCGCTGGCTCAGGTGAGCTAAAAATAGAAACGCTACAGAGCTGAGTGTACCGATTTCAGAACTGTTACTACACTGCAAACAGTTTACAGACTTGGTGGTTTCACGTGCCTTTCAACTGTGCTTCAGTCACATCAAGACGATCGGAGGGTGATTCTGAATTGCCCAGCACAATGAAGCGCAGACAGAATTTTGCCTCCAATGGGACTCGAACCCGCAACCCCATGATCTGAAGTCGGGAGCACTAACAACCTGGCCATGGGGACGATTCTAACCTCATCTAGAACTAGCGATTCTAAATGCCAGAAAACCATGAAGAAGGTTTTAAGGATTGTATCTGGAGCACAGATTCATAGATTCTAGCTGACTCCTAGGCCAAATGTGGACTCGAGTTCTCTTCCCAACAGGCATATGTCAAAATGATGTCAATTCAACACCGGCGCGACGGCATGACGTTGCACCGACGATTGAAGAAAACGTGGCCTCGACGTTGAAATGTGGCCTCGACGTTGAAACGTCGTCGTTTTGACTTTATTTAAGAATTGAAATTTGATTTTTCAGCGTTCATCGTGTGATGAAGCCAGTGGGCGGAGCTAAAATCCTATGGAGCGCGAAGCGCTTCTTGTAGAATTTTAGCAACGACCACTGGCTTCTTCACACGATGACCGCTGAAAAAATATTTTTTTATTCTTATATTTACACTTTATTTTTAGACTCTTCCTGTGCTGTTTTCGTGTTAATTTAATGTAGAATATGCAAAATATGCGTCGTAGAAAAGACAGAAACGACGTATTTGGCCATTACGTTAAACAGCCGTCGCCATAACGTGGCGTCAATCGAACGTTACGTGGACCAATCAAGACGTTTGTATATCTTAGACGTCGCTAGACGACAACGTCACATGATCAACTGTCGTTCATCGGTGTATGAAGCCAGTTGCTCTATACGGTCTACCCATGGAAAGTCAGTGGCAATTGTAAATATTAGGGATGTTATAGAAATGAATTTCCTTTTTTGTGATTTTATCGATGTGTAAACGCCGGCGAATCACTCACAAACTGAATAAAGCCCGAAGGAAAAAATCACAAAAAAGGAACACATCGATAAAATCACAAAAAAAGGAAATTCATTTCTTATAATTCCAACTTTGTCCATCCAAAAGTTTTTCTTCGGCTGCATTCTCCATCGGTTACTATATTGGCGGGTTTATGTGAACAGTGTGACAAAACCAGAAACATGGGCATTTCAAGCATAATACGTGCAAAAGCAACGCACGTGAGCAAAGCTCACGCGCGCGGACGCGCTAAGCGCGTCCGTGCTGCTGCACGCCTATAGGTAACATGCATCATTAAAAAAAGCTACTTCCACAAAGAGCAAATCCAACACCTTCCAGCTTAAAACTTTTGGACAAATATGGCTGCGCTCTTAGGCTGCTTACATTGGATTTGTCCCGTTTCTGTAATGCGAAGTAACACTGAGCCGAGAGCCATCCTCGATCACATGCCCTTCCTTGACGAAGTCCCGCTTCTGAGAGAGTGACCAAAAAAGTTTTCTTCAACATCTATTTCTTTTTGTTTTATTTTTAAAGGCGGTCAATCCAACTTAGAAGTCCAAATAAGTAAATGGTAACTGATTAAGCTGTGTATCAGCAAAAGGATAAATAAACAAACAATAGGGAACACCACGTCATAAATCACATGCCATTAATCTCGTGCGTCGATTCGATTGGATATGATGGCCGCCATCTATTAGAATAGACCTCGATATTTCGAAAAGCGACTATTTTAAAGACAACATGGTCAATGTAGAATACGAAGGACACAGAAATTCGTGAATAGAACCAAATACCTCGATGTGCAATGACTTCCATGCAGAGCAAGAACCTTTAGCCATTCAATGTCATCCAGTAGTTGTTAATTATCTAAAGTTTGGTACATCTACATTTTCCTTTAAAAACTTGCTTCACTTTCCCGTTGGCATGGTTGGCATCGTCAAAGTATGTTTACAGACACAGCATTGACAATTGTTTTGAAGTGTGTCACGACATGATGACGTCATAAGACAACGCGGGCAACGCACCATCATCTAAGGACTTTTCATAAAACTTGTGGTCCGATTTGACAATCTGTTGGACGAAACATTCTTGGATTTCCAGAAGCCTACACATAGGGCTATAGACGTTGAACGACGTTGATTAAACACTGATTCAACGTTTGTGTGCCTGCAGGGCACCCCTTTGTATGCATGACGTCCCGATTCTGGGAGCTTGCAAATCGGACCTACAACATTGAATCAGCGTTGTGTGTCTGCTGGATATGTACCCTTTGAAAGATGACATCCCATGCATCGGACACTCAACGTTGAATCAACGTTATGTGCCTACAGGATAATTATCTCTTTGCATGCATGACACTTCCATTCTAGGAGCCTACACATCGGGTAGGCTACACAACTTTGAATTACCGTTGTGTTCCTGCAGGATACGTACTCTTTGTAAGATGACACCCCCATTCTGGAGGCCTACACATCGGACACAAAACGTTGAATAAAAGTTGTGAGCAGACATGGTAAGTACCTCTGCATGCCCTCAGCTTTGTAAAAGAAAAGAATCTGCTTTTGCACGCATTTAGGTAACACCTATTTCATATTACCCTTTGAAATTACAAACTTAATTTGAAATTACAAACGGCCTTTTTGTAGGTTTTCATTTTTAACACGTTTCCTTGCATGAAAAGTCGGAAACACTCCAAAATAGTCGATGATTCAACCGAAAACACTCCGATGACGCCGCCATTTTGAAAACGTTACCAACTGACGTTTGTTATGACGCTGACGTTACGTCATAAATAACGGCATACACGCGCCGCTTACTTTGGTCGTCAAGACAAATTTTGTTTTTCCGTCTGAATAACAATTAGATAATGCAGGATTGCCGATTCGTAATGGGAAAAGGTGGACAAATTTAGTCGGAATAGAATGCCGCGTATGGATACAACGTCAACAGGATTTATCGATGTATAAACGCCTCTCTGCAGATGCTGTCAGCCAATCATTTGTTCGGAACTTGTGCCAAAGAGAAGCTGTTGAAATTATACTGATGTAAGGATGCTTCATACGGAGTCTGGTCGAATCTATTTAAAACTTTCATGATGTCGGCCATTCTGACCTACTTGTACATCATAACAGATTTTTTTCGAAATTTTGCTAGACATAACTGCCAGAATGATTTCTACCATGTTTGGTCGATATCCATCCAGCTTTCCTGCAAAAAAACTTAATTTTTTTTCAAATATCAGCCATTCTGAACTGCTTTTGCAATGGAGCAGAATGTTTTGCTGCCTTTAAAGACATGGATGCTTGATACCAAGGTCGTTAAACAAATTCTTTACAAACAGACGATGACCAACAGACAGAGTGATCATAATAGCTCCACTGAGACTTTGTCTCCGTGAGCTAAACAGTGCAAGAACCAGATCAGATGACGCATTTGTATAGTCCTATCGGAGTTCGCAATCTGCTTGTAAATATCTCTATAATTGTTAACGGACAGGCAAAATCACTGATAATGTAATATGTCAGAGTGATCTTGAAGTAGTGCAATGTGAGTTGGAGCGACCTACTTTCTCGTGTATGATGCACAGTGTTGAAGATAGTGTGTTGAACATACAGGTAAAAGGCAAAATTACTGGACTATAAAATGCATGTCACAGTGACCTACAAGTAGAACAAAGTATATGTGAATCACTATCCCAAGTATGGCATCAGTCTATATTTGTCAGAACTCAATACAGTACAGGTCACATTACAGGTAATAACATATGGGCCTCAGTACTGGAGTAACCCATTACCACAGGTAAAATGCCAATCCAATAACTAGTTCTGAGACATAAATCTTAAAACTCTAGATCAATGTTACAAGACAGGACTAGATTTTTTTTAGATTATTTTAGAATAGGAAAAACTCATCATGAATTTAATAATTTGAGGGAATTTTGAAAGGGGAAATACTCCAACATAAATAGACAAAACTATATTTTGAGGAATTTCAGAAAGGGAAATACTCCATCATAAATAGATAAACAAAATTTGGGAGGAATATCTGAAGAGGAAATACTCCATCATAAACAGATAAACAATATCTCGGAGCATTTCAGATCGGGAAATACTCCATCATAAACAGATAGACAAAATTTACTCCATCATAAACAGATAACAAAGTTGAGGAATTTCAGAATGGGATATAATCCATCATAAATACATAAACAAAATTTGGAGGAAATTCAGAAATGGAAATACTCCATCATAAAAAGATAATTAAAATTTGGGGGAATTTCAGAAAGGGTAATACTCCATCATAAAATAGATAAACAAAATTTGGGGAAATTTCAGAAGGGGAAATACTTCATAAATAGATAAACAAAGACATCATTAAGCTGTCTGTGGCAGGTGATTTATTTAAAATATCACATTGACTAGGATATGGCTTGATACAGGTAACTAAGGTAGGATATAGGTCTCTGAAACAGGTAAGAACTTTTCTCACACTTTCACCAGTATTATAGTTATTTTATACAGTACCCTAAAATTTCTAAATATTGGGACATCCTAATTACTTTAAATGTCCTAAAAACGAAAAGTTAAGATATTCAATGCAGTTATGCATCTAAAAGATAGAGATGGAATGGCAAACAGTGTAGACCCAGACAGTGACCTATATATAGATATTTATAGGTCACTGACCCAGATCAGACTGCTCCTAAGGAGCAGTCTGATCTGGGTCTGCACTGTTTGCAAGTACCTAAACATCCCAATATTTCGAAATTTTACGGTATATAACTAACATTAAAATAATAAAGCTATAAACAGTAATGCCATAAATAAAGCTAAATACATGCTATGTTTTTCCTTCATTTCCAAAAATAAACTTCAGTAAAATATATGTTTTCACTTGCATGAAAACAATACTGCAAACACCAGAACTGTGTCAATAGTACATAGATGCCCCTGCCTTGTATTATGCACGTAACCACTTTTGAAAACCTTTTAAGGATTTTAACTCATATCTTATGAATGGATCAAGCAGTTTTAAAGCACTTAAGATAATTTGGCAGTGTGTTTTTGACTTGATAAATGGTCAAAACTACTGTCTACTGGGCTTTTAATGTCCTCAGAAAGTGTTTTCAGTATTTTAAACTACTGCCGATTAACCTCTATGCAAATACATATGCAGAAGATGTGGGTTTTATATACCTTCACCAGAAAAAAAAAACAATCTTAGCCATGTAAATATGCTATTTCATGTACTTCTAACATTTTTATACATGATAACTCTTTTGAACATTCAGAAACATCCAGAAGAAGTGTAGGTAGGATACTCAATACTCTAAAGAAACTGGACAAAAATGCCTAAGCCAATAGTGCATATCCAGATCAGCCTACTCTTACAGAATAATCTGATCTGGATCTGCACTGTTCAGAAACAGTTTTATTGTGAATGCCCTAAAAACAAATGCAACTATTAAATGTAAATGCATTTTATGCAAAAACACTCCTTTATTTTTTTTGCTGAAAAAATGTAAGAAGCTTTTGCAGTGCAAAAGATACTCACACCTTTTTAGCAAACATGTTAGCATACTTGACTTTACGTGCACTAGAAGACTTAATAAGTCCTTGACTAATAACGACAGTAGTCAGCTCCTAAATAACATGTGCTGTAGAACAAATGAGCCACGATATGACAAAATATGTGCCCAGCTAAGACTTAAATCACTCTGGACATCCCCCCAGTATGATCAAAAGTCTTTGCTGTTGGCATGGAGGTAGCTAAGACCCTTAGCTATCCTTAAGTACACAGTAAAACTCTGAGCAGACAGGCAAATGCCCAGGCTGATCTGAGTCTTTGCTGGGTGCACATGCCACTTTGTTGGTTTTGTCGTGCCATGGCTCAAATCACACTGCTATTTAACAGCAATCTAGGCTCAGCTGTTCTAAGCATTGTCAGCTTAATGACATTGTTGTCAGAGTTCTATATAAAAGGGAGTATTTGGTGATCTTAATGGAAAATGTTTGTTCATTCTGCATAAAAACATGTTGTGACCCCTAAACTGAACCCTCTAAATGAGACGATTCAGATGAGGTTTTGATGAGAAATTTAGAAAAATTTTCCTTAATTTTCATCAAATACTCCCTCTTATCTAGAGCTCTGACTGTTGGTCAAGGATTCATTAAGTCTTCTAGTACACATAATGTCCAGTGTGCCATTTTTTTTGCCAAAAATGTGAGGAGCTTTTGCACTACAGAAGTTCTTCACATTTTTTTCAGCAAAAATAAATGGCAGTCATTTTGTGCATAATACATTTGAAAATATGATGTTGCTTTAACAAACAATGTTGCTGCTTTTAAATTACTTGGCCTGATCTAGGTACAATAGCTACAATGTATCAGTACACTTCTAGCATGCACTATGTTTAATGCATGCACACCTGAAACACAAAATTTAATGACTTGAGAATAATTATTTGTTTGAGAAAATCTGAAATTTCTGTTCTTAGAATTTCCATTTCTAATGTCATTGAAAAATTGGCAAAGCATGGCATAAACTTGTCATAAATCTGTTACCATAGCAACTAAGAGTTTATACTGATGTCAAAGTGATGTCATTGAAACGTCATTCTGCCAATGTATTAGGCACCCAAGCTGTTAATTCCATAGCTGCTATGTTAATAGATCTATGATGTCATTGGTATATGCCATGCCCCTCTCAAATTATAAGTGCGATGCTACCTGAAATTTATACAATGGAAGTATGTCATTTTCTCAAACCTCTGATTCATCTTCAAAAAATTTAATTCTCTGTAATATTTACCAATAGTGATTTAACCCTTAAAGCGCCAAAAAGTAAAATTGTTGGCAAACAGTGTAGATCCAGATGAGGTGGCTCATAATGAGCCACCTCATCTGAATCTACACTGTTTGCTCTCTAGTGCTCCAATTCTCAATATGATATCGCTTGGACGAAACATTTTTTGAAATTCTGCAGACGTAAATTTTGTCGTCTGCTCTTTAGCGCATTAAGGGTTAAGAATCTGAAGTTAACATACAGAACATATGTGGCAAGATATAACAGACAAATTCTGCCCGACAATTCCAGAACAGTACATGATTTCTTGAATAAAACTGAAAAGCTCTTTTGAAAGTGTAACATACCCATGTCACATTTTAACGAGTGAAAACATATAATAATTTTCATTTTTAACAACGCCTTTATATCAGTCACAGATAAATTAAACATATGTTGTTACACAAAAAATGCAAATGTATTAAAAGACCAGCTTTGAAATTCTTATACCTGATGATTTTATCATGGACATTTGCATAGCATGACCATTTTCTGAGAACAGCCTTCCCCATCTTACAATCATGATAAATCCATTTATCTGTCAGAAGGATGTTCATAAAAGATGTTGACAGTGGAGACCCCAATCATACTGCTCTGGTATGTCTATCCAAATTTCTGTGCTAACAAACTAGAGCAAGTGAGCAGGGGCTCACGTATACCCCCGGCCAGCACCACCACCTATAGGAAATAAACTTTGCATGCCCATGTAGGCACATATCACTAGGCTACATCTCAAGATTTCACAATAATCAAAACAATACAAACTTAAAGTTCTTTTTTAACACAATTGGTTATATAAATTTCAAAGTCTGTGACCCTGACCTACAATCAGCAGCAGCAGCCAGATGATGTCAACAAAACTGTCTCAACCTCGCAGTAAATCTAGTCGCACATCAAAAGGTTCCATTAAAGTATATCAAAAACATAAGCAAACAGATACAGCTCAATAAAAACTTTAACACTTATGTTATATAAATTTCTAAGTCTGTGACCTTGCTCTTAGGTACTAATATGTGTCCAACCTGTAGTAATACTAAGCACATCTCAACAAATTTCAATAGAAGCTGTCAAAAAGATAGAGCAAAAGCAAAATCTTGAAACAAAACTTTAAAACAACTGCTGTAGAAATTTCTAAGTCTGAGACCTTGACCTTAGGCCTGAAGAAGCATCCGGGTGGTGCACACTGATCAGTATCCATCCTGTAGTACCAATAAGCACATATCAACAAGTTCGAGTAAAGACGTTCATGAAAACAGAGCAATAGCAGAAACTTAACACAAAACTTTAATGCAACTGTTATATAAATCTTTAAGTCTGTGACCTTGACCTTTGGCCAGCAGCAGCATCAAGGTGATGCACACTGATCAGTATCCATCCTGTAGTAGCACTAAGCACTTATGAACAAGCTCTGGATAACAGAAGCAAAAGAAAACAAGAGGGCCATGAGGCCCTGAATGGCTCACCTGAACAATTGGCAAAGTGGGTTTTCCTTATGTCTGAAATTGTCAAAATATGAGTCTTGGGTCAAAAGTCAAAGAATGACCATGACCTCTTGTACTCATAAATCTTCATATACTCATTAAGACAACCATATATACCATTTTTAGGCCAAAATCTTCTAAACTTTCCATGAAACCTTATGTTCTGGCATTTTCCCATAAAAAGTCAAGGTAAACCCAAGGTCATCATTTGAACAGTCTTGGTAGTACTCTAATATATTCTATGCTACTTACCAAGTTTCAAGGCCGTAAGTCTATTAGTTCTGGAGAAGAAACATATCAAAGGTTTATACCATAAATGGGTATGGCCGCCACGTTGGTCATGTGACCTGGACCATTTGAACAAATTTTTGTTCAATCAACCCCTGGAGGCTCTATATGAAATGTGTTTACAATTGGCCCTTTGGCTTTTGAGGAAATGTCAGAAAAAGTCAAAATTGAGAGATCTTGATCAAAGGTCAAAGAATGACCTTGACCTCTTGTACTCCTAATTCTTCATGACCTCATTAAGACGATGGTATATCCCAATTTTTAGGCCAACATCTTCAAAACTTCCAATGAAATCTTATGTTCTAGCATTTTCCCATATTTGACCTTGCCGCAAAATGGTCAAGGTCAACACAAGGACATCGTTCTGAAAAATCTTGATATTACTGCTGTACCCAATGCTACATACCAAGTTTCAAGGCCATCGGTTGATTGGTTCTGGAGAAGAAGATTTTTATAGGTTTTTACCATATATGGGCATGGCGGCCATGTTGGTCATGTGATCTGGACCGTTTGAACAAACTTTCATTCCCTTAACCCCTGCAGGCTTTATATGAAACTTGGTTACAATTGGCCCAGTGGTTTTTCAAAACTTCCCATGAAATCTTATGTTCTAGCATTTTCCCATATTTGACCTTGCCGTAATAAAGGTCAAGGTCACCCAAGGTCATAATTTGAATAATCTTGATAGTACTCGAGTATCTGATGCTACAAACCAAGTTTCAAGGCCATCGGTCTATCGGTTCTGGAGCAGAAGATTTTTTAAGGTTTTTACCATATATGGGCGTGGTGGCCATGTTGGTCATGTGACCTGGACCGTATGAATAAATTTTGTTCCCTCAAACCCTGAAAGGATCTACATAAAATTTAAGGACAATTGGCCTGACGGCTTTTGAGGAGATTGTTTGAAATTGTCAAAATATGAGAGTTCTGGGTCAAAGGTCAAAGAATGACCTTGACCTCTTGTACTCATAAAGCTTCATGTACTCATTAAGATGACTGTAGATACCAATTTTTAGCCCAAAATCTTCAACAGTTTCCAAGATATCTTATGTTTTAGCATTTTGCCATATAAAAGCACAAGGAAGCAAACTTGCCCTTACCGTAGAAAAGATCAAGGTCAGCACAAGGTCATCATTTGAACAATGTTGATAGTACTTGTGCACCCAATGCTACATACTAAGTTTCAAGGCCATCGACCTATCGGTTCTGGAGGAGAAGATTTTTTTAGGTTTTTACCATATATGGGCGTGGCGGCCATGTCGGTCATGTGACCTGGACTGTATGAATAAATTTTTGTTCCCTCAGCCCCTGGAGGCTCTATATGAAATTTGGTTTCAATTGGCTCAGTGGCTTTTGAGGAGATTGTCAGAAATTGTCAAAATATGAGAGTTCTGGGTCGAAGGTCAAAGAATGACCTTGACCTCTTGTACTCATAAATCTTAATTTACTCATTAAGCTGAATGTAGATACCAATTTTAAGCCCAAAGTCTTCAACAGTTTCCAAGATATCTTATGTTCTAGCATTTTCCCATATAAAAGCACCAGAACGCAAATTTGACCTTGCCGTAAAAAAGGTCAAGGTCAACCCAAGGTCATAATTTGAGCAATCTTGGTAGTATTCCCATACCAGATGCTACATACTAAGTTTCAAGGCCATCGGCCTATTGGTTCTAGAGAAGAAGATTTTTTAAAGCTTTTTACCATATATGGGCGTGGCGGCCATGTTGGTCATGTGACCAGGACCGTTTGAACAACTTTTCGTTCCTAAGGTCCCAGGAGGCTACATAAGAAATTTGGTTGCAATTGGCTCAGCGGTTTCAGAGGAGAAGTTGTTTGAAATTGTGGACGGACGGACGGACGCCGGACGCCGGAGCCTTACCATCTTATAAGCTCCCCCGGAGCCGCTGGCTCAGGTGAGCTAAAAACTTAACGCAAAACTTTAACGCAAATTTTATAAAAATTTCTAAGTCTGTGACCTTGACCTTTGGCCAGCAGCAGCATCAAGGTGATGCATACTGATCAGTATCCATCCTGTAGTAACACTGAGCACCTATGAACAAGCTCTGGATAACAGAAGCAAAAGAAAACAAGAGGGCCATGATGGCCCTGGATCGCTCACCTGAGTATCCTGTGAACTTAACCTCAGAGACATCCATATGACCAACAGACAGAGTTTCACAAAGATTAAATGGAAAATGAACCCTTTATTGTGTACCTATGGTTTTTATAAGATTTAACCTAATGACCTAGATTTTGACCCCACATGACCCAGTTTCAAACCTGGTCTAGATTTCTTGGATATGAACATTCTGACAAAGTTATCAAAACTGTGCCCTCTAGAGTGTACACAATGTTTTTCTAAGGTTTAACCTAGTGACCTACTTTTTGACCCAACATGATCAAGTAACACCCTTGGTCCAGATTTGTTGGAGACAAACATTCTGACAAAGTCTCATGAAGATTAGAACAAAACTGTGTCCTCTAAAGCGTTCACACTGTTTTTCTAAGAACTGACCTAGTGACCTAGTTTTGACCTGACATGGCCCAGTTTCAAATCTGGTATAGATTTCATGAAAATAAACATTCTAACAATGTTTCACATAGATTGGATCACAACTGTGCCCTCTAGAGTGTACACAAGGTTTTTTCTAAGATTTTACCTAGTCACCTAGTTTTTGACCGCACAAGACTCAGATTCAAACTTGGCCTAGATGTTATATAAATAAACATTCTGACAAAGTTTCATGAAGATTGGATCATAACTGAGCCCTCTAGAGTGTGCACAAGGTTTCTCTAAGATTTGACCTAGTGACCTAGTTTTTGACCCCACATGACCCACTTTCAAAGATGGTCTAGATTTCATTTAGATAAACATTCTGACAAAGTTTCATGATGATTGGATCATAACTGTGCCCTCTGTGTCATTCTAAGATTTATTTCTATTTTTAGCTCTGGCGGCCATTTTGTTCAGCGGAGTGGAACCGTTTTAGCAATATTTGTTCAGGGCCATGAGTAAAACATTTCTGTGGAATCTTTTTGAAATCGAGCCATTGGCTTCAGAGACGATGATGTTTAAAGCTTTTTTCTATTTTTTAGCTCTGGTGGCCATATTGTTCAGCGGAGCAGAACAGTTTGAGCAATTTTGGTAGAGGGTCTCCTAAGAAACATTTCTGTGAAATCATTTCAAAATCAGCCCAGCAATTTTGAAGAAGAAGTCGTTTAAAGGTTTTTCTATTTTTAGCTCTGATGGCCATATTGTTCAGCGGAGCAGAACAGTTTGAGCAATTTTGGTAGAGGGTCTCCTAAGAAACATTTCTGTGAAATCATTTCAAAATCGGCCCAGCAGTTTTGAAGAAGAAGTCGTTTAAAGGTTTTTCTATTTTTAGCTCTGGCGGCCATATTGTTCAGGGGAGCAGAACCGTTTGAGCAATTTTGGTAGAGGGTCTCCTAAGAAACATTTCTGTGAAATTATTTCAAAATCGGCCCAGAAGCTTTGGAGAAGAAGTTGTTTAAAGGTTTTTCTATTTTTAGCTCTGGCGGCCGTTCAGCAGAGCGGAACCGTTTGAGCAAATTTGGTAGAGGGTCTCTTAGAAACATTTCTGTGAAATTATTTCAAAATCAGCCCAGCAGTTTTGGAGGAGAAGTCGTTCAAAGGTTTTTCTATTTTTAGCTCTGGTGGCCATATTATTCAGCGGAGCGGAACCGTTTGAGCAAGTTTGGTAGAGGGTCTCCTAAGGAACATTTCTCTGAAATTATTTCAAAATCTGCCCAGCAGTTTTGGAGGAGAAGTTGTTTAAAGGTTTTTCTATTTTTAGCTATGGCGGCCATATTGTTCAGCGGAGCGGAACCATTTGAGCAATTTTGGTAGAGAGTCCCCCAAGGAACATTTCTGTGAAATTATTTCGAAATCCCTTTAGCAGTTTTGGAGAAGAAGTCGTTTAAAGCAAAAGTTGACGCCGGACGCCGGACGACGGACAAAGACCGATCACAATACCTCACCTTGAGCACTTCGTGCTCAGGTGAGCTAAAAACTTAACGCAGAACTTTAACGCAAATGTTATAAGAATTTCTAAGTCTGTGACCTTGACCTTTGGCCAGCAGCAGCATCAAGGTGATGCATACTGATCGGTATCCATCCTGTAGTAACACTAAGCACTTATGAACAAGCTCTGGATAACATAAGCAACAGAAAAAGACCTAACACAAAACTTTAACGCAAATGTTAACTTACGTACGGACGAACGGATGGATGGACGGACGGACGGACGAACAGACGGACAAACGGACGGAAAGACAAAAACTATATACCCCTCGACATACTACGTATGCCGGGGGTATAAAAATGAGTCGTAACGTGACAAAACCAACATAGTGGCATAAGCACCACATGATGACTTAGATCTGCCTAGGCATCTTCCCAGTGCCCTTTACGGGTAGCTAATGGTCTAAGCTATGTCCATGCCGCAGGCAAAGACTCTGATCTGGTGCACCCAGTCTGATAAAGAGTCTTTTCTGTGCACTTTAAAGGTAGCTAAGAGTGTAAGCTACCTCCATACCAACAGTGAAAACTCTGATCAGACTGGCGGGATGCAATGGCTGATCTGAGTCTTCCCTGGATGCACATGCAACTTTGTTGGTTTTTATCATTTTGCGGCTCTAATGTTTTAAGAGTTGACTTCAACGAAGAAGGGAGGAAAAAAGAGAGTAGATTCCCCTTAAAGTGCACTTAGTCACCTTTAAACTCAATATATAAAGGAGCTCATAAGGGTGCTCAGAAAATATACAGCAAAGTAACCTGTGGACAGCTGTAGATTTTTGGTTATCAGTATACCAGAATAACCTTACATGACTTAAAATATTCCTATAACAGATTCTTCTATCTTTGAATCTGCAGAAGTAAATAGGCATGTCTGTGGACAGTTAGCAATGCAGAACCTGATCACCACCACTATTTAATCTCTCATCTCTGTCCCAAAACTTGAGGGGTTTGTAGTCTGCCGTTTATTTTGTTCATAGTTGCTTTCTATAGTACGTTAGTTTACATTTATGAAATTATAAAGTTGTTACTAAAACTGCTATTCAGATTCCATGACAGTTGTAAAATTATAAAGTATACTCAGCGTCAATGAAAACGCACCAGCTTGGAACTTATGGCTCATTATGTTCGTTTAATGTTTGGTTTTATGTAATAGACAATAGACAATTTGGTTAATCTTTACTATCTGGTATTGTGATAGAATGTTTGCTAATTAAATTTCCTTCATCAGTGGGTGCTATCAAGCGTGACGTCAATGCTGACGTATTTGAAAACTGTTGATATCAAATGACACATTTAAAGCATAATAAGGCCATATTTCATGCTCTGCCAGACACTTGATTGCAAATGAATCATTTATTGGAAGGTCTCTTGACATAAAACCCACTTTTCCTTCTTTGAATTAAGACCCGGTTCGGCAAATAAAGGTGACGTTATCCATGTAACGTCATGCTCTGGCTGGATAATGGTTGACGTTTGATCAACAGAACTTCTGAAATTCTGTTTCTACTACTTATCTCAGCATTTTGTGTTGCAAAAATGTATTAAATTTATCTTTAGTTACTTTTGTCTGTCCTTGTTTGTTTGGTGAACGAGGCAATAAAAAGACGTTCAAATCCAAGTCACTTTGTTGCATTCCGTGGTCTGGATTTGTTTTCCATGGCGATTTTATAGGGTACATGTATCTATACTCTAGCAAAATCCATCATTGAGGAATTGCCGCCATGTGAAATTATGGTAGAATTTCGTTTTTCTTGATTTCAGAGCTTATGTTACGTCACACACTCACCGCGCACCTTCAGGCAGAATGACATCATGGGCATAATAAGATGATCCGATATGATAACTATACGCTGTTGATATAGTATGATCATTGAATTTAAGCAAAAATTTTACATTTTAAGACCGGTGCGTTTTCAATAACGCTGAGTTTATTTAAATGCCATGGCTGTTACAAAACTGTTAAGAGCTATAAGTCTTATTCTATGAGTTATAAACATCTTAATTTTTTCCAATTCCATGACAGAATACAATTGTTAGATTTTTCTTTTCTTTTTTCCTATTCCAATACATTATAAGACTGTTAAAGTTCTCCTATTCCATAAAGATTCCCTATTTAAAGACAGGTTAAAAAAAACTGTATATTTATTCTTACTCTGTTATGGTGTATAAATCTTATTTTTACCTATCCAATGATAGCATAAGTGTTAAAATTTTCCTGTTGCAATTTAAAAAAAAAAGTCTAGTTCTGTGACAGTTATTAAACTTTTAAAACTATTATATTTTCCTGTTCCATGACAGTTATAAAACTGTTAATTTTTCTATTCCATGAGAGTTATAACACTGTCAAATATTTCCTATTCCATTAAGGTTTTTAACTTTTATTTTCTTTATTTATTTTTTTTTTATTTTCATATTATTATTATTCTGTTTCAAAACAGATACAAAATGTTAAATATTTCTGATTCCATGACAATTATAAAATTGCTTAATTTTTCTGCATGACAATGTAAAACTGTCATTTTTTCTGCATATCAATTTAAAATGGCAATGTTTCTCTGATTCCTTGAAAAATTGTAAAAGATACTGGTAACTGCTTCTGATTCCATGACAGCTGAATCCTAGATGCAGCAAAAGCAATAAATATAAAAGATATGATGAAATAA
Source organism: Ctena decussata (assembly GCA_963989385.1). Lineage (NCBI taxonomy): Eukaryota > Metazoa > Mollusca > Bivalvia > Lucinida > Lucinidae > Ctena > Ctena decussata. The sequence continues at coordinate 47,354,925 of OZ022506.1, forward strand.
TAAATTAAAATCTAAGTGTGATGGATTTTTAATGGAAACATATATGCTGGCAAATTCAAAACTCTAAAACTGTTTATATATGTATGACTCTCAAAGTAAAGCATAAAATCCAAAGAAACAAAGAAAAGATAAAAGTTGCTGATAAAATGATATGCACAAATTAAATATTACATCACAAAAGTGCAAAACAAAATAGATAACATCACATGTCAATCAAAATGCAAACAAAAGGAGAACCAACAAAGTGGCAATTGCGCCCAGCGAAGACTCAGATCAGCCTGTGCATCTACCCGGTCTGATTAGAGTCTTCCCTGTGCACTTAAAGGATAGCTAAGGGTCTAAACTAGATCAGCAAATATTCTGATCAGACTGGGCTGATGCCAAGGCTGAGCTGAGTGTACACTGGGCGGACATGCCACTTTGTTGGTTTTCTCATGTCGTGGCTCAAATAAACATCAGTGGAACAGATAAGGGGGTATTTGATGAAAGTTTTGGGAACAAATTTCTCCAATTTGCTGTGAAAACATTTGCTAATGCCCCTTGCTCTATCAGTGGCAAATATTTTATGTATGGCTGCAAGCTTCTCCCTACAGTTTTGTTATTGTATATGACCATGATTAGCCTTGAGTTCCGCGTAAAGCGTGTTGAAAAATAATTTGGGTCATTTTAGTTGGCAACTAAAATGATCTACTTTTGATCTAAATAACTTCAATAATATGGTAAAAATACAATGTACAGGTCTGAAGCCCTATTCACTGTACAGCTTTTGTTTTACTGCATTGCTTGATGGGGAACCAGAAAAGGATTTTTCAAAATCATGCTTGTCCAACGTTTTACCAGTTATATTACTCAATATATGCATATAAACGCACATTTCATCAACAAACATGAAGGTTGAGAAGCTTTTCATAATGATTTGCGATTAGATGTTTTTACCACTGATAGGTCCATGGAGATTTTAATGATAAAATATGGAAAAATATCCCTAAAATAGTACAAATATGAGAAACAAATGACAGGGCACAAGAATAATTTGATCTAGTGACACATTTTTGTAATGATTCAAGCCCATATCTTCTAGTTTATTAAAAAAAAAGAACAAGAAACAAATAGTTTAACAGATATGAAAAAATTGTTTATAAGCACCTTTGAAAACATGTGACTGAAAATTAAAAATATAATAAAGCTTAAGAAGGGCTGCTGTTAAGCCAAATTTTAGGGAGCCTTTTTCTCTTTTTCTGTCTCGTCAGAAAATAAACACAATGGGAACTTTTCAGAGCTGCAAAGTTCCAGATAACATGGGGTTCTGCCATAACTAGGGGACAATTCTTTTTATTTCTCATCAAAACTGTACATGGTGACACTCCATTAGAACCTCCTTGCATAGGTGGTTCTACAGAGTGATCTTTATTGAATATGAACAGAAATTCCCATGAATATTCTCACTCCTAGATATCTGGACTTCTGCCTTCGAATGAGTTTACATTTTTATGCTTTAAGAAGAAAGTGGAAAAAGAAGAAGCGCGGTGGCTCAGTGGAAGAAGCGCGGTGGCTCAGTGGTTAGTGCACTTGACTCTGAAGCCAGAGGTTGTGGATTCGTATCCCGCCCAAGGCGAAATCTTCCTATGTCCGAACGCGTTTTTCTAGCATCATTTGCAGGGATGATGCTAACAAGTGTGCCATCCTTCGGATCGGGACGTTAACTGGAGGCCCCCTGTGCAGGTAGAGTCATACCCTGTGCAGGTTAAAGATCCCTACTATAACTACATGGCTATATGTAGGCTTCCATCCTGCAACACCGGAGTGTACAAAAGTACACCGTCTGTGTCCTCTTCGGGGGTTAAGGCGTATATGGAAGAAAGAAAGGGTATACCTCTATGATTTTCTACCATTTGTACAAAGGGAAGCAACTTTTGTGACTCCCTGATTGATTCCCAGGACAACACTCTATTCCAAAATAGGGTCTGGACTATAGTACTTCCAATATAGGGTTGACTCTTTAAGGAAAGAATTTGCTCCTAGAGGAGCAAATTCTCTAGGAGCAAATTCTGCTCCTAGAGGAGCAAATTTTTCCCTTAAAAAGTTAACCCTCATTGAAAAGGGTGGCAAACATACCAGTGGCAGAGTAATGCCAAACTTCTTCCAATTAAGAGTAGACCCAACTTTGGAAATACATGTAAGCTGTTTCTCTAGTACCAGATTTCTTCTTTTAGGAGCAGACCCCTTTTGGAGGGGCTAAGTCATCTAGGGAAGCAAACAGGGTGTCAAAAGAGAAGCCCCCCTTTGTTAAAATGGCTAAAAACACAAATGTGTACCTAATCACCATAAAAGCCCTATTCTCTCAGTCATTAGTTCAGTTGTTTTCAAAGCCTTACATACCATAATGTGCTTTAGAATTGGGAAGCCTAAAATAATTAATTTTCCATTTGTTCCAAATGGAAACTTAATTATTTTTAGCTGTCCCCAAAATTTAGGCACAATACAGTAGATCCCCTTCAAAACAGTAAGAACATAAAAAATTTTAAGAACTGCTAAAGTGAAGTAAAATATCAAAGATATATATTAACAAATAGCTGCTTGCATTAAAGTGCCTTTCTGAAACAATTAAAAGCAGAATCCTAACTCACATTTAGGCAGAGCTCAAAAACGACAAGCCAAAATCTTTGGGGAGTGTGAAAAATTTCAGAATCAGAGATCAGTCTGCTCCTTTTTAGGAGCAGTCTGATGAGGGTCTGCACTGTTTGCCATACTGGAGGGGTGCATCTGACATATCGCCATTTCATAAACTGAACTTTCTTCAGCATCACTGGGCCCAATAAGAGTCAGTTTGAAAAGAGCATTCTGCTGAAATCAGTGCTATGGGGCATGGGAATATAGTGCATTTCCATTTCTGCTCATGAACACTCAATAAAACTGAGTCTGCTATTTTCCTTCCTTAATGTGTACCTGGACACCACAGGATTCATAATTTCAGATCTTATTTACATTTCAGGACAACTGCAGTCTTAAGGCCAATGGATACACTTTAAAGGAAAGCAACTCTGCCATTTTCATTTTTGCCTCCCATCTCAACTTGTGTAACATTTGAAAGGAAAGAATTAGCTCCCTTTGATGCAAATTCTTTCTTGTAGGAATGTAGGAACAGACCCAATTTTGGGAGCACTATCCCATCTAAAGATGCAAACAGGAAGTCATAAAAGTTATTCCCCTTTGTAAATATGGTGTAAAAAAAATGGAGGTGTACCCATTTACCTTAAGATGGCTAAAGTATTTTGAGTAATTATGGCAAATTGCATCAGAATTTTCTCGGCATGGAAATTCTGATGAGATCTCTTTTTTCTGAAAATGTAAGAAAGAATGAGTCAACTTCTATCCTAAAAATTTTGGCTGTATCTGGAATTCTGAATACAATATTATCATAACTGAGCCATGACATGACAAAACCAACAAAGTGTCATGTGCACCACACGAAGACTCAAATCAGCCTTGGCTTCCACCCAGTCTGATCAGAGACTTCCCTGTCACCATGGATGTAGCTTAGACCCTTAGCTACCCTTAAAGCTTGTGCCCAGGCCGATCTGAGTCTATACTTTGCGGCACATGCAACTTTGTTGGTTTTGTCGTGTCACAGCTAATAATTTTTGGCTATAAAACTGTCTCTCCCCCCTCCAAAGAATCAAAAAAAAAATTTTTTACATCCACGTTAAAGACTGAGCTAGATTCTTAGGACTGTAGTGGAAGGGAAAAGCAAGACATATTTAAATACATGAGGGACCTCTTTTTTACAGCTGAATAAAAACAAAAGTCCTCAGTGCTACAAGCATAGGATAAAAAGCTCTAGATACAGGACACAGGATAAAAAGTTCTTAATTAAAATCCCTGTTGTGATTGAGATTAGCTGCTATGGTTTGTAGTAGAAGACAGTTCTGAATCCCCTCCCTTATAGTGAATGGATACACTTTTAGGGGAAGAAACTCTGCCATCTCTCTTTTTTTTTCTTCCTTTCTCAATAGGCAACAATTCTAAAAGGAAAGAATTCCCTCCACTATAAGCAAATTCTTTCTTTTATGAGATGACCCCAATTTTGGGACGGCTTCATACTCCTTCAAATACACAAAAGTTGTTTCTCTGTAAAAATGGAAGAAAAACCTGGAAATGTATCCATACACCTTAAAAATTCAATATAAGTATGGGGAAGCAAATATTTTGCAGGGGATGGAAATTGATATAAGAGTTAATAGTATGCAAAGGGAAACTATTGTTGTTGATTTTGTTGTGTAGTGGTTTAACAGCCCAGTAAACAGTATTTCAGTTGAGATGTTGAGATGTTGCCTCTGAGTTTGTTGGACTTATTTCAAATCTGAGATAAATGACACTCAGGTCCTGCTACAGCTACTTGCAGCAGAGGCTGCAGGGGCACCAGGCAGCCCATCTATTTTGCAGTCCCCTATGGGAGAGGGGCCAAAGGGACAATTGTCTCTCTTTGCAAAATATTTATTTTCCTTTCTTATATTATTTTCATTCCCTCTATAACAGATTTATTTCCCTTTACTATGTTGATTAAGGGAGATAATTCAGAACTATCTCTAAACTGACAAGGCACATAACTCCTGTCCTGATAAACCCATAGCGAATGCAGTAACTGTTCCTGTTGTATTCTTAAACATTAACCTGCTGTAGACAATATTGAGACTCTGCAAACTGTAGACCGAAATCAGACTGCCATGCTCCGAAGGAGAAGATCACTGAACAACTTACAATCTTATTTTCTTTTCAATAGTATTTCAACCTTACCAAGATGATGGGAGGATGTTAATGAAAAGCTGTATGCAATGAAACCCTGTTTACAATTGAATCCACTTTTACCTCAAGCAAGAATCAACAAGGGACCCCTAGATCAGCAGGCCAGCTGTTGACCCACTGAGTTATAAGGGCTACCCTAAGGGGCAGTCTGGTAAGTGTCTACAAAGTTTGCAATCTTTAGCTTGTGACACATACTCTCACCTAAATCAAAGAGCAGAAATATCTGTTTATTCTCTACATAAAAAGTCAGCAGGATAAGGCTAGTCCAAAGACGCTTTTGATTAGTGGCATTACCATAAAAATGCTATGTTTAGGGACACACAGTTTGAGCAAACACTGCAGACCCAGATCAGACTGCAGGAGTCTGATCTGAGTCTATACTGTTTGCCATCCAGCTACATCCTTTAGATACATTAACGCAGTGTTAAAACAATCTGCTTCATTTTTAGGACAATTTTTTCAGGTGTCCCATTTTTTTTGGATTTTTACGGTAGTGGATTCTAACAGCTACTGTAACCATCATCATCAACAGTCAACACAGCATGTTCTTGAGATAGAGCTGCAAGCTCCTTAACAAACTCCTCCATAACAATGGCACAATATACTGCATTTCTTGTCTTAGCTGATTCACCCTGGCTTGGCTTAGGGGGCTCTGGCTTCTTGTTGATGTAGCGGAAACCCTTATTTCCAGGAATAAGTTGTAGATTATCCCCCTTTCTAGCAGTAGGAAGAATTGTCTTCCTGTCTCCAGGAGCCCTCTTGAAGAGAAGATCTGCCAATGTTCTGTGCCTTTTATCTGTAACAGATTCAAATTTTATCAGGCTAACTACAGTAATCCCTATATGAAAATATTACAAATCTTTCCAAGCAGTCTGATTCAGCAGGGCGGATCTACTGATGGGCCTAAAAGTATGTTTTTATCTACGATTAACAGAAATAATCCTTGAAAAATAATCGACAGCTTTTTCATAAAAGCTCCAGTTGAAACTGCAGCAGTTCATACTGATTAGCAAATAAACTTGGTGTTTTTTTTACACTTGATGTTCTTGATGGTGTTCCAAAACTGTACCCACGAATATACCATAAAATAAGTTTAAAAATCCTTTCTTCTGAATATATGAAACAAGAGCTCTGCAAGCGGGGCAATATACGCCTGTTACTGATTGTCTGTACCATTTCATCCTTGTCTACATTGCTATTAAGTTTATCAAGATATTCAAAACACTAGAGCAAGTGAGCAGGGGCTCACGTATACCCCCGGCCAGCGCCACCACCTATAAGAAATAAACTTTGCATGCCCATGTAGGCACATATCACTAGGCTACATCTCAAGATTTCACAATAATCAAAACAATACAAACTTAAAGTTCTTTTTTAACACAATTGGTTATATAAATTTCAAAGTCTGTGACCCTGACCTACAATCAGCAGCAGCAGCCAGATGATGTCAACAAAACTGTCTCAACCTCGCAGTAAATCTAGTCGCACATCAAAAGGTTCCATTCAAGTATATCAAAAACATAAGCAAACAGATACAGCTCAATACAAACTTTAACACTAATGTTATATAAATTTCTAAGTCTGTGACCTTACCCTTAGGTACTAATATATGTCCAACCTGTAGTAATACTAAGCACATCTGAACAAATTTCAATAGAAGCTGTCAAAAAGATAGAGCAAAAGCAAAATCTTGAAACAAAAACTTTAAAACAACTGCTGTAGAAATTTCTAAGTCTGAGACCTTGACCTTAGGCCTGCAGAAGCATCCGGGTGGTGCAAACTGATCAGTATCCATCCTGTAGTACCAATAAGCACATATCAACAAGTTCGAGTAAAGACGTTCATGAAAACAGAGCAAAAGCAGAAACTTAACACAAAACTTTAATGCAACTGTTATATAAATCTCTAAGTCTGTGACCTTGACCTTTGGCCAGCAGCAGCATCAAGGTGATGCACACTGATCAGTATCCGTCCTGTAGTAGCACTAAGCACTTATGAACAAGCTCTGGATAACAGAAGCAAAAGAAAAAAACTTAACGCAAAACTTTAACGCAAATTTTATAAGAATTTCTAAGTCTGTGACCTTGACCTTTGGCCAGCAGCAGCATCAAGGTGATGCATACTGATCAGTATCCATCCTGTAGTAACACTAAGCATCTATGAACAAGCTCTGGATAACAGAAGCAAAAGAAAAAACTTAACACAGAACTTTAACGCAAATGTTATAAGAATTTCTAAGTCTGTGACCTTGACCTTTGGCCAGCAGCAGCATCAAGGTGATGCATACCGATCGGTTTCCATCCTGTAAGTAACACTAAGCACTTATGAACAAGCTCTGGATAACAGAAGCAAAAGAAAAAAACCTAACACAAAACTTTAACGCAAATATTAACTTACGTACGGACGAACGGACGGACGGACAGACGGACGAACGGACGAACGGACGGAAAGACAAAAACTATATACCCCTCGACATACTTCGTATGCCGGGGGTATAATAAGGGTTCTCAAAAGAAAACCTTAAAGAGTAATCAAAGGGATGTAACTAAAAAAAGAAAATAAGGAAGGGGAAGCAATTATTTTTAATTAGACATACTGTCTCAACCTATTACACATTGCTATAAAGTTTCCTCAAGATATTCCATACGGTTACCTAGTAATGACTTGCCCAAGAATAGTCACAGAAATTAATCAAATGGATGTAACTCCATTAATAAGGAAGGGGGAGCAATAATTCTTATATAAGACACACAGCCTCAACCTTATACACATTGCTATAAATTTCAATCAAGATATTCTGTATGGTTGCCTACTTATCGCTTGCACAAGAATAGCCTTATTAAATATTCAAAGGGAGGTTACTCCAAAAATAAGTGGAGGCAATCGTTCTTATATGTGGCATATCGTGTCAACCTAATATACATTACTATTAAGTTTCATCACAATAGTCCAAAGGGTTAGTTAGATATGAGGTATACAAATATAGTCTAACAAAATAATCAAAGGGAGGTAACTCAAAAACTAAGTAAAGGGGAGTAACAATTCTTGTATGAGACACGTTGTCTTAACCTCATATACATTGTTTTAAAGTTTCATCATGATATTCCAAAGACTAGCCAAGTTATGGAATGCTAAAGAATTGCCATACAAACTGCCATAGACGAGTATTTTCAAAGGGCTGTAACTCCACTAAAAATCATCGGAGCAAAACTTCCATACAATATGCGCTACTCCACATCGTAGTCTTACTATTTACAAAGTTTCAGCTCAATTGGATGAAAACCATTGGAGAAGTTATCCGGAAACAAACACCCCAGAAATTCTAAGTAAAGGGCTGCAACTCCTTAAAAAATCATTGGAGCGTAACCTCGAAATGATATGCGCTGGTCCACCTTATAGTCTTACTATACCAAGTTTCAGCTCCATCGGATGTAAACTGTAGGAGAAGTTATCCGGAAACGAAAAGTTTATGCCGGACGGATGGACAGATGTGCGGACGGACAGACGGACGGATGCCACCGCCATAACATTATATGTCCCGTTTTTCAAATGGGCGTATAAAAAATTAGTTGAATCAGAAAATTACAGTGAAGTGGTTTCTTACACTTTCACAGATTTCCATAAAGAATACTTCCTGTTACTGCGAGAAGGCTGTTTTATCTTTTTTTCTACCCCAATTTTCCCACAATGACTGCTTAACATGTTTCTAAGCAATCTGATCTATTCTATGGTTTTATGTATGTCCTTCAGTTCTACTAGCAGTTTAAGATCAACATCACAAGTATGCAATTTTTCCAGTATTGTTTTCAATATATTTACATATATCTTAAATCATTCTCAAAACTGCCAAACATCTAGATAATAGGGGATATGGGAAAATTTCTATATTTTTCTCTTCCATTTTAACAATCCATAACAACTTCTATGACTTCTTGTATGCTTGCTTGGATGATAAAATTCTTCCAAAATGGAGTCAACGCCTAAAGGAAAGAATTTGCTCCTACAGGAGCAAATTCTTTCCTTTAGGAGTTGGCTCCTGTAACATAGATAGGCAAAAAATAATATGGCAGAGTCGCTTCCCCTTAAAGTGTACCAATTCACCTTAAGAATGTTAAAATGAACTTAACTACACTGTCCCCTCTTACCTTTGGATGGAACTTCATTAATGGTAGAAGATCTTAACTTTGAATGAATAAACTCTGGACTAGGGGTCAAAGAATGAGCCCTGTCAGGGAGCAGCCCTTCTCTCTGTGCTAGAGTCCTCCTAGCCCTCAGTAGTAAGGCCTCAAAGTTTTGTACAGTGTAGGAATAATGATCCACTTTTTGTCTCACTGATGTCAAAACCTGCAAATGTAATAAAGTAAGAGAAAATTAAAATCTTAAAGAGTTCCTTCAAGAGCCTTCAAGAACCATTTGAAAAAAGGAACATGGGCCATACTTCAAAGTTTCTGCTATTCAAGCCTTATTAGTGACCCTGACAATATCTGGCGACAAAAGCTAGAGGAAAGTATATTGTAATTTTCTAATTCAAATGGCAGTCGATTCAAAGACTGATTAGTACCAAAAAGGGTCCGAATGCTTAAAACATGATGATCTAGAATAAGAGTCTAAACCAATCAAAATTTTCTGATTTCTAAGAAAATATCTTGTGATCTCAAAGGACAAAATTAAAATCACCTGGACTATGACTGCTCAACCCTTACCATAATTATTTCTGTAATGTATCTTTCAACCTTAGATCAGTCCAGGTGTTTCAATAACTGAGTTATTAAGGTGAATGGGAACACCTTTATGTTTTTCTGCCTTTTTTATAGAGGGAATTAACTTTGCGACTTACTGTTTTCTTCCCTGGATAAAATAGCATTCCTAAATGGTGTCTATCTTAAAGAAGCCTCATTAATATATTTGAAAATTCTCTCACTTAAAGATTGATGCCCATTGAGAAGGGAAGCAAAAAACAATAGAGTTGGTTCCCTTGAGGGTGTACCATTTATGTTAAAACAATACAGTCTCTACTGGCAGACTCCACACAAGCATGGCTTATGTGTCTTAATTGTTATGGTGTTAGTATTATACCAAGAATTCTATGGAATGAAGTGTCTTGCCTGTCTGTGCATTGTCACAAAACAGAGACAAACCAGAAAACTAGATAAAAGTTTATGCTGCCAATGCTGGAAAAGTAACAGCTATTCAAAATATGAGATTAAAATCAATTTCAAGCACCTTACCTGAACAAGGGATTTCACTGTGGGCTGGAACACAAGGTTATGATTGAGCAGGAATGAACGAAGCAATGGCTGTGGGTATGTGGCAAGTCTAGCTAATAACCCAGTTAGAACAAGGTTCACTGGTAGAGAATTCTGCATCATGCTGTCCAACTTTGACAGTAAAGCTAACAGTAAGGGACCTGAAATCATAAAATGAGCCGCGACGCGAGAAAACCAACAATGTGGCTGTGCGCCCAGTGCAGACTCAGATCAGCCTTGGCATCAAACCAGTCCGATCAGACTCTTCGCTAAGCGCTCAAAGCGTAGCTAAGAGTCTAAGCTACCTCCATGCGGACAGCGAAGACTCTGATCAGACTGGGCGGATGCCCAGGCTGATCTGAGTCTGCGCTGGGCGCACAAACACATTGTTGGTTTTGTCGTGTCGCGGCTCAAATATGTGTGATTACACATTTAACCAGGGTATGACATTACAAAAATACAGGGCACTGACCCAATCAAAATACTTGTAATTGCATCTACATTTTATCTATAATAAACATTTTGCAGCTTATTACTATAATTATTTAAGGTCTCAAATTTTAGAATTTTTATGGTAATGCTGTTTCACAGACTGAGGAAATGACACTCCATGCTTACCTACAGTTGGACTTTCATTCCCTTGCTTTAAAGCTGAGATCCCCACCCCTGCAGGAGGATTAGCTATAATTTCTGATGGCTTTTGCATAGAAGCTGCTGCTGCAAACCTAACTGATTTATCTCCTTTTAAATTCCCAACAGAATCTTTCTTTTCTTGACCATCCTCCATGTTAATTTCATCTTTTTTATCAGGTTCTTTCTTTACAAGTATTCCATCTGGATATGTATTCATATTCGTTGTATTAGAATCTAGATTATTTGCAGAATCACCAAACCAATTTTCTACTGATTTAAAGCTTTCTGTGCAATTATTTGAAAGATTTGAATCTGATTTTGCATCAGTGTCAGTAGCTTTTTTACTTAAACCTTGTTCATGATTTTGAACACCAGAGGATGTGGGCATAGATATATCTACAAACTCAGTTGCATTTTTTGTATCTTGAACACATTTTGATTTTGTCTTATCAAATCTAGACTCTGGCCCATCTAGCACTTCAAACTCAGTCATGTTATCATGATTATTTCCAGTATTTTTTGTAACATCTATGATTTCAAACGTTGTCCCTTCAACTTTAGAATCTTTCTCGTCAAGTCCCGTGTTCTCTATCACACAAACTGAACTAATGTCTTTATTATCACAAAATGCCGTAAAAGCTTTTGAGCTAGCAAGACCATCATGGCTTATATCTTTCCTAGGAGTTGAAGTTCTAGATTCTGGTATAGATACGTCAGTAATTAAAGAATCTAAGACTTTCATGCTGTCTTCAATATTTAATGTTTTATCTATAGGATTATCACTTTCTTCAAGCATACTAATAAAATCATCCATGTTATCATATCTGGAATCCTGAATTTCACTGACTGCCTCATGGAAGATGTCCACATCTTCTTCTTCATCAGTTAATTCCTCTTTATCTCTGTTTATTGCACTATTTGAACTATCACAAATTTTGCTTCTGTCAGTTTCATTTTTCTCAGTTTCACTAGTCAACCTATTCTTGCCCTCACTGACTTCACCCTGACTAGCCTCTAAATGTCTGTTAGTATCACCTAGTACAGAATCAGCCCTGACACTTAAATCTTCTGTAAGATAATGATCTAGACTAGTTGCTGGGGGTTTCTCTCCATCATATGGATAAACCCAGGCCTGGCAGGCTGACCCACACTTCCTAAGAGAAGTCCTTGCATCAGCTAAATAGTCAAGATAATTTGTTTCAAAATGTTCAAGTTTACTTCCAAAGGTGCCCGGAGGAAAAGCTGTAACTGGAGGTTCTATCTTCGGCTCAGTACTGAAAATATATGAGATAAATACCTCAAATTCAATTTCAAAGTTAAATCATAAATGCATGGAATCCCTTAAAAGGGAGATTGGCAAACAGTGTGTACCCAGATCAGATGCTGCAAATGCAGCATCTGATCAAGGGTATACACTGTTTGTCTTAAATAACAGAACTAAAAGATTTACCCGGTTGTAAAGATAAAATAAATCTGACATCCCTTAAAGTAGAAATGAACCTGTTGAAGAATTCACATGACACTGTCATAAATGGGTTAATGCATTAGAAGGCCAGAGAGCCAAAGGAATGCTAACGGGCTGCAATCACATACTGTGCTGTCAATATGATACATATCACAGGAGTTGTTTCATAATAAGACATGAAGATTTATTATAAGAAACTAACTGTTGTTTCAAAACTGTTTTTTGAGTGTTTCTGTTAAAAACAATAACTTCTTTTTTTTATTTAATTTTTAAGGGTAAAATGACACAGACCAACAAAACAGTACATCAAACAAGATTTCCATGGACAGCAGTGTCTTGCCTTTCTAGGCAGAGTCACAACAAGAATTCCGCAGAATGTTATGTCGCACCTGCACTGCACTACCACAGTAGCAGAGTAAATGGTGAGAAGAAAATGAAAGCAAGGTTTGATAAATTTATGTCTAAAAGAGAATTGGCCTGTAAGGATCAATCTGACACAAATTTGGTCAAAATTTGTTCAGCGATTCTTGAGATATTGTCATTTTCATGTTGTTGTTTTTTTTTGCTATTTTTAGTAACAGTGAATGGCAGTGATCTTGGATGGAAATTTGCAAATCAATCGAAAAAGATTCTTGCAAGTATCATTCTGACACAATAAAGAATAGACCCCATGTCATTAACGAAAGCAACCAGGAAGTCACAAAAGTTGTTTCTCTTTGTAAAAAATAGCAGGAAATGTGGTGTACTTATTCACCTTCTGGCACACAGAAGCTAGCTGAGCATGCTTCTACAAACCTGGACCCAGTTGTTCAAAACTTAAGGTTGTCATTGGTTAACAAGATGTTAAATTTTGCAATGTATTATACGTAAAAACACTGCCACTTTTTGCCATAAAATGTAAAGAGCTTTTGAAGTGCAAAAACTCCTCTCATTTTTTCAGCAAAAAATATTAGCAAGGATGATTAAGTGAGTACAAGAAGATTTGACGAATCCTTTACTAACAAAATTGTTAAGCTAACAATGCTTTGAACAACCATGCCCTGAGCATTAGCTTAGCCATCATGCCCAATTGGGTTTTTTTTCCCAATAACTAACTAGCTTTAAAGTTTTATACCTTTAAAGCAGCAAACTGCCCACACTCTGACCTGCAAACCAGTCAGGATTTTGTGAATGCCTTCAGACAGGAAGCTCAAAGAATAATATTTAAATAAATTACACCGATGACATATTGTGCAAAAACTAGTGCAAAACTACATATACAACAACTAACTATGTAATATAAGTACCTGATAATGGATTTGCTTTTGCTACGTCCTGGGCGAATAAATTTTGTTAACCTCTGCCGTGATTTGTTAGTAGGCATAGTTAGTTCTGGTACTACATCCAAACTAAAGTAAAACACACACAACACCATCATGCAATAACAAATATTACCATAAAAATTCTGATTATTGGGACAGATAGGTCTAAGAAGAGTGCAGACCCATGATCAGACTGCTCCACTAGGAGCAGTCTGATCATGGTCTACACTACTTGCCATTCCATCTTTGTCAATTGGACACATTACTGCAGTGAGAAACCAAGCTGTTCCATTTTTAGGACAATTTCAGAAATTCTTTTAGGTGTCCCAATTTTTAGAATTTTTAAGGTAGCAGAGCCTCCTGAAAAATTGCTATGTCAAACATGATCAGGAAAGCCTTTTTGAAGGACTGATTATGATGAAAAATCAAGGTAAATGGCTATCAGTCCGAAGTATTTGCCGAGCCACGTAGCGCAATCGGTAGGGCACCTGACTCATAAGTCAGAGGTTCTGGGGTTGAAACCCGGTCTCGCCACATACTTTCGTTTCTCCTTCCGCTGATTCAAGAAGGACAGTTGTCAGTTACTGGCGGAAGTATGTGCACTTAGTACTGGTTAACCGCTTAGGAGGTCTAAGCCTGCCCAGGAATAGTGTGGTTAGGTTAACTGACCGTCCCGACATGACCACAGCTGTTTACTGTGGACATTAAGCATCAATCAATCAACCGAAGTATTTCATTTGAACCTGGAAGTAGTTACCTCCCCTTCCAGAATGGGTTTCTCTCCCAGGAAAGACACTGCTCACTCAGCAGTTTCTGCCCTTGAAGAGTAGCTTCTATCTAAAATATCATTTCAGATACCAATGCTAAAATGACAAGTCTGGAATATTATTTGGGTGCCTTAATCATTATGATTTTAAAACAGTACTGAAACTTTTAATATCTACATCAATTGTTTGTTTTATGTAATCAGCTCACATAGATATTAAGGCTAATAATTAACTTTATTCCTTGAAAATGTGTGTTCAACTCTTTGACTTTGAGGATAGCAAATAAAAAACATACAATGTAGAACATCTAAATAACCTGTATTAAAGTTCAAGAAAAATAATATAATGCACCCAAAAGGCAAGCAGCAGCAAATCAGCAATGAATTTCCCTGCAAACTTAAAGCATGCATCTGAAGCCAATCCTGCAAAAGCACATGCCAGTCAGGTGTCCGGTTTGATGTTCAATGAGTTTTCAATGTCATGCTCTAGATCAAAGAAGTATTTTTATGATTTTTATAAGATATTTTTTTTCTTAGAAAAACTATATTGTGACCCCTCACCTGAACTGTCTCTTAAAGGCAGTTCAGATGAGGGGCTACAACATGTTTATTATGCAGATCTAAAAAAATTATCCTTTATTCTAGCATGAGATAAACGTTTTTCCTGCTGAGTATATAGGAAGAAACATTGTGTGAAAATTTGTGATAAATCATGTTGCGTGCACATTTAGCGCCTTGTTGACGTTTGATGTAAACATCTAATTTCTCGCAACGTCTACCTCAACAAGTCCATAAGAAACATCACAATGACCTTTCTTTATAATGTTATAATCAATTACTTTTTCCTTACCGATAAATAATCACCAGTTAACAAGTGTTGTTGGGCAGATATGAATATTAATTCACTGATCAGGCTTCCCCATCATGAATGAATATTTCTTCACAGGTAAGGAAAAATTATTTCTTAATCACCACGACCTAGAGCTCTGCATGGTTAAAATACTTAATAAACACACCATTACAAACCTTGGCTCATTGGTTTAAAATCAGGGCTCGGGAAATATTGAAAAATGAATTGGTCCAGCCGATGACGTCATCACCTAACTAATTTCCATAGGAAAAAAAATTTGATACCTGTCACGAAAACTGATGACAATAAGCAAAGTCCTATGAATTAATCCCGATTTCCATATATTGGTCGTACATTGTTGTGTTTGGTGGAGTTCTTGGTTGAAACATTTTAAGACGTTTAGCTACGCATGTAAAAGCAAATACAAGACTAGAATGTGTTCGTAGGCAAAGCGGACATGATAGAAAACATCATACTTGATTGACAGGTGGACAGGGAAGACAACCTGACATGGCTGAGAGTATAAGTACAGTGACCATAGGACTCCGGGACTTTTTAACTATCAAAACAACTAACACATCAAAGAGTCTTTAATCTGCAGTAATAGCACCAGAAGCTAATTACTTTCACATGACCACTGTAGTCTCGCGAGATTCGAGATAGCGTGATGAACTGCGAGATCTCAGGTAATTTGTTTACACAACTTGACTCGAGACGATTATTGGATTAGTCATGTGTAATTAACGGATTGACATCAGAATCAGAGAAAATTTCCTAAGTATTGGGCCAGTATGGGGCCGATTTTTGGGGGCTTTGGGCTATTTCCAATCGGTCCCAATTTCTGAATTTTGGTCTGGGACCTAAAGAAATCCGGTTTTCCCAAGCCCTGTTTTAAATGTAATATTTTCGAAAAGTACTGTTTGCAAAAACACAGTCACTATTTCTGCCGAAAATATGAGTAGATTTTGCAGTGCTCTTCATATTTTTTCAGCAAAAAGTATTTAAAAGCACACTTGACTTCATGTGTACTATAAGCCTTCAGAAAACCATGACTAATGACCAACATAAGCTAATGATGCTGTAACCACTGGACCATAACATATAAAGATTATGCCCTTGCAAGACACTATAATGTTTCATCTTTCTCTTCACACATTTCAAAAACCTATAATTTTGAGTCTAAAAAATCAGAAAGATGGGGACCATATAAAGCCCAAACTGCATCTGGTATTTTCCATAATTGGCAAGCCAACTATCATCATGGAAGCCAGTACATGGGTGTGTTAGATTTAACAGTGTTTTGAGCTATTATTATGCTAATGATAAGTAGCACTCATTTTATATGTGAGGTTTGAATTAGACAATTTTAAAAATTAGTAAGTGTAAGGCCCTGCTCAATTAGTTTGTGCAAATCCCTATTCTATTAGTTGGTGCAAGATCCTATTTCATGCAACTAAATTGCAAGATCACTCATACATTTAGCCAATTCCAGTAACACCTAAATTTAGGAACACTGCATTTTAATTAAAATTTCTTAGAATACAAGTACCGTAACAACCCTAAATATTTGGACAGACAGGTCTGAGCAAACATTGTAAACCCAGACCACACTGCTCCTGAAGGAGCAGTTTGATCAGGGTTTACAATGTTTGCCATTCACTAAGCATCATCTGGATGCATTAACATTGTGTAAAATCTACTTTCTAAGAATTTTCAAACAATAACTGTACGACTTTCGTGTGTCTGAAATTTTAGGGTCATTAAGGTATCATGAATAAAATGTCATATCACCACTACTTATTACAGATTATATCCTTTACCATGGTGTCATACCTGTGTTTTGGGCTCTCCCCTATATCTGGTAGACAGCACGTAGGTCTCAAAGACAAGAATTTCTCGGCACTCTTGCTATACAGGTCAAGGTCACGAACAGATCGCCTTTGACTTACCATGACATGAGTACATGGGATGAGGTGTCTATAAATACAACAGTGACTATATTTAATCCATCCATTTAACAAGGGCTTCGCAAGCGGCGCATAATACGCCCGTTTAAATGTCATAAAGGAGTTACAGAATGAACAAGACTGTTTACAAAAGGATAGACAGACAGACAAACAGAGGCAACCACTCTATAATATATGAATTCAACATTATATAAGTATATCAAGTCAAGGGAGATAAACTAAATATACTAGATACACCATTCTTGGCTCCATTACATTCCCTTGACATCATACAATATTTTAAACAGTTGATATGTTACAGAGTAATCATGATATTTATGCAAGGGCAGGTAATTCAGTAAGTAAGCCAGAGTTGTGGTTCTTGCTCAGGATACATTACCTCATTATACACATTCCTACAAAGTTTCATTCTAATACTTCAAAAGTATAAGGAGATATGGAGTGAATGAGAAATGACTAAAATATACTAATCAAAGGGAGGCTACTCCAAAATTAAGAAAGGGGGAGCAACCATTCTTATATGTGACACACTGCCTTATGATCATGCACATTGTTATAAAGTTTCATCTTGATATTCCAAACGGTTACCAAGTTATGGTAGGCACAAGTTAAGTATACACAAAAATAGTCAACAGGAACTGATGAACGGGATGTAACTCTAAAACGAAGAAAAGTAGAGCAGCCAATTTTGTACGCAACACATCGTTGGGACTTCATACACATTGCTATGAAGTTTCATTAAAATATCCCAAACAGTTATCTAGTTATGGCGCGCACAAGATTTGCAGGTAAAAAATTAATCAAAGGGACATAACTTGGAAACTAAGGAAGAGGGAGCAACCATTTTTGTACGCCACTCGTTCCCCCAACCTAATACATATTCCTACCAAATATCATGAATATATCCCAAACGGTTAATGAGTTATGGCGCCCACAAGAATGTTTACGGACGGATGGATGGATGGACAGACAGACAGACAGACGGACGGACGGACGGATGGACAGACAGACAGCGCCATGACATAATACGACCGTTTTTTCAAAACGGACGTAAAAAAAGTGCTAACAATAAATTTACATCCTTATTTCTCAGGTGCCTGGGTACACTTCCCTGTTTTCTGTCATTTTTACAAAAGAAGTCGCCTTTAATGACTTCCTGTTCACTTCCTTGGGCAACAAAGTGCTTCCAATAAGGCAAAAATCAGGTCTGCTTATTTCTTTCAAGAGTTGTCTGCCACTGCTAAGGGAAGCATAAATGAAAATGGCAGAGTTTCTTCCCCAAAAGTTTACCCAATCACCCTACTTCATGCATACTATTAAAAATATATTTTCTGAAGTGACAACATATGTAATGGGTCTAAAATGGCTTTTTTTTAGATCATCTGTGACCATTTGTATGCTGGCCTACATTGAGAATATAAGCCTTTGCAAAATTTGCAGTTTTCAGTAACAATAATTAGCTTAAACATGAACATACTGTATAAATCCTATTAAAAGCACCTGCTCTAATAAGTGCCCCCTCCAGAAAATTATGTTATATTAATTTGCATAAATTCCTGTATTTGCTTCTCTGGATAAGGTAGCTCTTTGAGATGGGGTCTACTCTTAAAGGAAAGAATTTGCTCGAGGAGCAAATTCTTTCCTAAAAGGGTAGCCCTCTACTGAGTAAGGAGGCAAAAATAGTAGAGCTGCTTCATCTCAAACTATACCCATCATCTTTATTTTTCTTATTAGAGGTATTTTGGCAGTGGCTGATTTACTAAATTTTAGGATCTAAATAATGCCCCCTTTCACAAAATGCACCGCCCCCTGGGCGTTTAATAGAATTAATACTTTAATTATGGTCTAACCATCTTTCCCATCAAATCTAGGTGTTTATCAGTCACAACATTAACTTTTACCATTAATACTGGGAACTTACTTGAATACAAGTTCAAACATGACATCTTCACAGTTGAGATCTACCAGAGTGTGGAATAAGGACAGAGATACCAAACATAGCTGAAATGAATCGAAAAATAACTGTTAGCTAAGCCGAATGTTCTGAATTTGTTAATAAATCTGAAAGAGTTCCTTCAAGAGCAGAGAATACATTCACAAGAAGGAACATGGGCCAGACTACGTAGTTTCGGCTAATTAAGCCTCTTCAGTGACCCTGACAATATCTGGTGACGAAACCAGAGAAAAGCGAACTGTAATTTCTTAATCTTTATTGGACAGTCCATTCAAAGACTGATTAGTACCAAAAAGGGTCCAAAAATATATATAAAACGACGGTTTAGAATGTGAGTATAAACCAATCTAAATTTTCAGATTTCTCAGAATATAAGTCTAGGTTGTTCAAAGCATCGTCAACTTAACAAAGTTATTAGTATATGAAAAATAACAATAAATATTACATTGCAATAACTTATGACGGCGTCAGTTTTGAACCACTGTTCACAGATCATTAACAAACTGACATACTATCTGCCCAAGGTCTTGGTTTTACCAACTGCATATGAGCCATATAATGTGATTTCCAACGTGGCACTGCTTACAAGCATAGGCTCTAATCAGACTGCACATAAGTGCAGTCTGATCAGAGCCTTTGCTTGTCAAATCAGCCATCTCTGGTACTGACCCAAGCCAAAGAGCCAACAGTAAGGTCTCTGATTACCCTGTATAAATGAGAAGGATGATCTGAATATCACATGACAAAATTGCCACATTGTTGGAGGTCAATTGACGTGTCTCATGTTACTACTTTACACACAACAAGAGCTCCCCTGAGCGGGGCAATATACGCCCGTTGGGGCTTAAAGTTGGAAAGACAACAAGAGATGACAGAACTTTGTCAGTAGCTTAAATCTTCAATAATAAGGCAGATATAAAACTACAAAACAAACGAAGCTAATATGAAATTCCTAGACAAAAATTACAAAGGGGCATAATTCCATCAGAACTGAAAGTAGGGTCATGGTTCTTGTTCTCTGCATATCATCTGATATTTGTACAAACTTTCATGAAGAAATCTGATACGGTTTTCAAGATATGGAGCAGACACAAAGCTAATATGAAATTACTTTATGAAAAATACAAAGGTGCATAATTCTGTCAAAACTGAAAGTAGGGTTATGTTTTTTTTTCTCTGTACATTGTCTGATGATGCTTCATATTTGTATAAATTTTTATAAACTTTTTTGAAGAAATCTTATACGGTTTTTGAGATCTGGAGCGGACAAATAATGTTACCTTTTGAACTTTGACCTCTGAGTGTGACCTTGACCTTTGTCGGACATTGTTGAAATACATGTTCTGCAAGTTGCCTCGATAAGGTGACATTGTACTAAAGTTTCAAACAAATCTTTCAAAGGGTTAAGGAGATATGGAGCAGACCAGGGCTACAGAAATCCGATTTTTTGTCGGTCCAGACCGATTTTGAGTTCGAAAAACCGATTCAGTTGGCAAAAGGCACATTTTTTTCGGTCCGAAAAAACACGATTTGCGATGTATGATGACATAATTACCTGGATTTTAGCCATTTGTCATATTATTAATCCAATAACTGCTGTCAAAAGTTATCACAGATAAACAAAGTGTCAATTGTCTTGCCAAGGTGCGAACACCGACTCAATTTTGGAAATCCTCGATAATTAGCACGTGTCACAATTCTGGCCAGTGGCGAAGGTTTTACACACATACACGTGCCGATGCACGGAAAAAGGCTGTCCAACGTAAGGTTACTGACTATTGTATACTTTGAAAGATAACATAAGGAAAGAATTTAACTAGCAAAAAGAATATTTTAACCGGATTTGATTATGTGCAGTCTGGTCAGGTTTTTTTTAGCCGACGTCATTTCTCGCGCAGAAAAAATATTGTTTTTTCTTCGTCCGAAGGTATCTTTTTGCAAGTATATTCATATTTCAAGGGAATTAACTCGAGTACAGTAAAATACGTCAATCGTAATACTTCGGCCAATTCGGTAAAGGAAGATCGGCAAGGACGTCCGATTGGAACAGCATTTGTACTTTCACTTTCGGTCTGACTGTCTCTGTGCGCTTTAAAGCGCATTTTTCACGATGAGTAAGAACATGTGGACTAAATGGCTACTTCAGCGATGACATCCACGTAAAAACGGCGCTCCAGTATAGTCATTAGTTTTCGTGATTTTTTTTGGATTGTGGAATACACAGAGTAGTCATTAGTTTTCGTGTCTATTTTGGATTCGTATGATGTCATCGGCCGCTGGACCGATTTGGATTTCAAAATTTCTGTAGCCCTGGAGCAGACACAAATTGAATATAAAATTACAAAAAGAAAAATACAAAGGGGCGTATTTCGTTAAAAGTGAAAGTGGGGTTATGGTTCTTTTTCTCTGCATATCATCTCATGGTGCTTTATATGTATACAAACTTTCATGAAGAAATCTTAAACGATTTTCCAGATATGGAACCGACACAAAGCTTATATGAAATTACTATACCAAAAATACAAAGGGGCGTAATTTTGTTAAAAGTGAAAGTAGAGTTATGATTCTTTTTCTCTGCACATCGTCTGATGAAGCTTTATAATTATACAAACTTTCATGAAGGAATCTTAAAGGGTTTTCGAGATATGGAGCGGACACGAAGCTTATATGAATTTACTATAGGAAAAATACAAAGGGACATAATTCCATCAAAAATGAAAATAGGGTTATGGTTCTTTTTCTCTGCACATTGTCTGATGGTGCTTTATATTTATACACACTTTCATGAAGAAATCTTAAACGTTTTTGAAATAGGGTCATGGTTCTTTTTCTCTGCACATTGTCTGATGGTGTTTTATATTTGTACACACTTTCATGAAGAAATCTTAAACGTTTTTTGAGATATGGAGGGGACACAAAATGTTACCATTTGACCTTTGACCTCTAGTGTAACCTTTACCTTTGTCAGACATCGTTGAAGTATGAGTTCTGCAAATCGTCTCGATAAGGCAAACATTTGACCCCAGTTTCAAAAAATAGCCATCAGAGGAGATGGCAAATCCCCCGACCAAAGGCCCCCTGCGCTTTGCTAAACAGGGTGCACTTCAAAATGCATATAAATAGTATACTGTCATTCTTTTATGCCCCTTATTGACATTATCTGTTTAACAGATGCATGATTATCTAACACTCAGACCAAAACAGTATGCCAGATGGCTAAAAAGAGGTAAAATCTCAAACAGGAACCATGTAGACAATGTATTGCATATGATACATTCAACATTTCAAAATGTGTGAATAACTTCTAAAGTACAAGCCCTACAAATCTAATTTTGAGCTCTCTAGTAAGTGAATTTGGACAAAGAATCCAAATCTGAAGAAAAAAAAAAAAATTGGGGGGGGGGGGGGGGGGGGGGGGGGGGGGAGAGGGGGGAGGGGGCGGAGTCACATAGAGTTAGGAACACTAAAATGATGTCATGAGGCTTGATCATCGAAATTCTAAAAGGTATAAAGGTATTAAAATTGAGGAGCAGGCCAGGGTTAAACAGATATGGAGCAGAGACATAGAACTGCAGCTCAAACTTCAAAAGGGAAGTAACTCGAAAAAGTATGAAAGCAAGAGTTGTCATTCTTGTATGAGACAAACTGTCATGATCTAATCTCCATACCTGTGAAGTATCATAAACATATTTCAAAGGGTATTCAAGTTATGGAGCGGACACGAAATCACACCTAAAACCATCAAGGGGAAATAACTCAAACAGTTAGAAAGCAAGAGTTGTCATTCTTGTTCCCGACACATCCTCATGACCTGTTCTACATAACTGTGAAGTATCATGAAAATATTTCAAAAGGTATTCAAGTTATGGAGCGGACACGAAATCACACCTAAAACCATCAAGGGGAAATAACTCAAAAAGTAAGAAAGCAAGAGTTGTCATTCTTGTTCGCGACACATCGTCACAACCTGTTCTACATATCTGTGAAGTATCATGAAAATATTTCAAAGGGTATTCAAGTTATGGAGCGGACACGAAATCACACCTAAAACCATCAAGGGGAAATAACTCAAAAAGTAAGAAAGCAAGAGTTGTCATTCTTGTTCGCGACACATCGTCATGACCTGCTCTACATATCTGTGAAGTATCATGAAAATATTCCAACGGGTATTCAAGTTACAGAGCGGACACGAATCAGCCAAAAATTTACCAAAGGGGAGATAACTCAAAAACTACAAAAGCAAGAGTTACTATTCTTGCACGCGACACATCGCCATGACTTGTTCTACATAACTGTGAAGTATCATGAAAATATTCCAAAGGGTTTTCAAGATATGGAGCGGACAAGAAAATGTTTACGGACGGACAGACGGACGGACGGACGGACAGACGGACGGACGGACGCCAGGCTCATCGCTATATCCCCCGAACCTTTCGGTCGGGGGATAAAAAAAGTCTTTCAAGGGGTTGAGGAGATATGGAGCGGACACGAAAAGTTAACGTACAGACAGACTAGGGGTGTAACAATACATCAGACTATCGATATACATGTATCGCAATAGTAACATAGGCAATAGTCACTATCGATAGGGAAAGCTGCAATGTCAATACTATTGGCAACAGTGTTTCCAATATCGCAATAGTTTCAATAGTTTCTAGACATACATCTATTTCTTGAAAGAAGTCTTTAGCTAAAAGAATCTTAGAAAGGCATGTGGATTCCTAAGAATGAAAAATAATAATTTCTTGTATTTTATAGCCAAGGTGTGCATGCTGTGAAACAACAGTCATTAAACAATGCTTTTCAGTGGTAAATTTGTGAACATACCAGATTTTTATACAGAAAAGCTCAGTTTCTGGATAAAAAATCTGTCCCCAATAGTTATCGCAATGCATTGCAATAGCAACATGCAATAGTAATAGTATCGCAATGGTACTTCTTGCAATGTCAATACTATCGCAATAGTCATTTATGGACTATCGTTACATCCCTAAGACAGACAGACGGATGGACGGACGGATGGAGGTCATGACATAAAAAGACCCGTCTTCGACGGGCGTATAAAAATCAACACATATCAAACAGGTTATTTCTTAAACATAAATACCTTTTCCCTAAAACGGCAAAAAAGTCTGTATTTTTGGATTTCCAACCACTCAGTCCAAAGCTGTTCCAAAATTAATGCATCTGTAACCTCTGAAAACTATTATTTTCCTACCTTTGAACTGCTGTTGATTCTAGTGATGAGTGAGTCTAGTATAACAATTTCGTCATTTTTCTCTGTCAGTATAAACAGCAAGAAGGCTTTGATCAGTGATGGCTCTGTCACTTTCCTCAGGAACAGGTCTAGATATGCTGTTGTTGTTATCACTTCCTCACGAGAATTCTGTGGAGAAAAGAAGATCAATGCCTCAGTGCAACTTCTGCCTACAGAGCTCTAGATAAGAGGGAGTATTTGATGATAATTCATAATTGAGGGATATTTTTTCTTAATTCTCATTTAAACCATATGTTGTGTCCCCACATCTGAATCATCTTGCTGAGACAGTTCAGATGAGGGGTCACAACATATGTTTTTAAGCAGAATTAACAGAAATTATCCCTATTTATCACCAAATACTCCCTCTTACCTACAGCTCTGTGCCTTTATAAGCATATACACAAAAACAACTTTTCCAAGCTACCATTAAATCCCAAGCATAATTCTAACCTTGAAAACACAAACCTCACTACTGTTTTTGCATAATATACTCATTAATGAGAAAACATTCTATAAGTTTTGCTAAAACAATTTTAACACACGATCAGAATTACTGAAAACACTACAAAGGACTATTTAAACCAATGTTGTTGATTTGTGACCTTGACCTTGTATTAATTCTCATCATCATGTGGGGAGGACCGTAACTGATGTTGCTAGAGCTTGTGGTCTGACCCAATTACTTGTACTTTTTTTGTGGCAATAAAATATGTTTAATCCAAAACTACTCAGCAAAACACAGGTCCCTCATCAGTTGGTGACTGTGACTTAGGCCTTCTATGTACAGTTCTTGATGCATTCTTGTATCTTTCTGGTCCTACATATATTTATGAGCTATATAATAGATGGGAATTGCATTATGCCAATGACATAATTAGTATTCATGTGAGGAACGACACATTTTACTGTCCTGCTTGTGTGAACAAAATTCTTTGAACAACAGTTTATAAGTAAAAGCTGATGCTCCAATCTATTAAAATCAAATGTGACCTTAGTGACCTTAACATCTCATGTCTTCAGCAAATTGTGACTAAATATAGTGATATGGATGAATTTTATTCTGAAGCAAAATAATGCAATATTTTTACTACATGTATATACATAATGGTGTGAGTTAAGAATAACAAATGAAATAGTAAATTATGATTTGATATTTCAAAAAAAAAATTCAGCAGTCATCAAGCATCAGAAGATTGGAGATCCAATTTAAAACTAACCTTAGTTATGAACTAATATAAGATTTTTCAATGTTCATTGTCTGAAGAAACTAGTGGAAAGAACTAAATTTTCAGCCCTTCCTGTAGAATTTTAGAAACAATTACAAGCTTGATCACACTGAACATTTCAGGTCTTATTTTTACACTACACTCAGCAAAATTTCTAATTGGTCAGTTTTCTAATATGCAGAAATATTATTTTTAAACTGTATTTTTTAATATAATTATAATCAAAATTTTGGGCTGTTATCTACTAATTAAAAGTCAATGTTGTATTCAAAACTTTATTGTAGTATTAGAGTTATGACCCCTTCTATCTAAATCATTGAATGCTTTGAAAACACGTGCAGGCTGCATCAAACTTCCACAAAAGCATATTATTTCAATAGTAAATAAAGTTTTTCATCAAAAAAAACATGAGGCATGTTTTTCATCTTCATGCATTTTTCACCTGAATTAATTTTAATATTGACGTTTTCAAATTACCTCCCTTTCAATGTTTGTGTAAATCCTAATAGACGCCTCGAATTGATGTAAATTATTTTGCAAATGCATAAGCGCTTGTGCTGCTTGTAAAATACAAGAATATCTGTACATTTGTTCGTCCTAGATGGTAGCCAGGCTAATCTAAATCTGCTTAAGGCTTAATTCTATGGCAAAAAGTGACCAATTAGAAATTTTGTTCAGTGTATATTGGTATATCATTTCTGTACATTATCTGTGAATTTTTAGAGTCAATTTTTTTGCCACAACATTATTTAAAACAGCCATCAGCATGATGTTATGTCAGTCAAAAAGTATGTTTGCTGATTAACTTGTTCATATAGTAAATTTCAAAGCTACTATAAAAAGTTTATCTGCAAGGTAACTACTCTCATTCTAACCACTACAGACCTGATAGGCTTTTAAGCACAAAGCATCGCCACTCAGCAACTCAAGTCCAAAGCAACATACAACTTACAAGCAATATTTGGCAACACAAGAAGCATAAAAGAACAGGCAAAAAGCAAACCATGACCATGCTGGGAAAGGAGTGACTATTTTACTTCAAATTAGTCTGAGGAACAGTTCTCAGAAGAGTTATCTATCACCATCATGCAAATAAGTCCAACCCAATACAAGATTGGATTGATCAGAAAAGTTATCTTCAAATATTTACATTATCCATGCATTTATTGAAAAGCCATATGGTAAACCATTATAATTTAATGTAGTTTACACTTCAATAACTACATCAGTTCACATGACATTACATGACATTAAGTGAAGTCAAATAAACCATGGTTCTCCAATCTGATTGGACAAAGGTGACATAATGACGTTGTTGTTACATCGTTGACACTGTTCCGCTTTGAGTAGAAGAACACAATGTTTTTGTGCTTTAACTGTAGCCCCTAACGCAAATTTTGAGGTTACATAATAGATAAAAAAAGAATGTAAATATAAGCAATGAACTTAATTTAATATAAACTACATTGGGTCACTAGCAAAGTTTACTTGAACCCCTTTGGGGTTCACTTACTTTGCACGTGACCCAATGTAGTTTATACTTCGATAAACACCAGCAAATGTAATTCATTCCGTAATAATGCTTTGCAGTAAAAAAGTTTTCTAAAATCTGTGGAATATAGCACTTCTTTGCAACTGTCAAAATCAGAGTATCCCTTAACAGCCATTGAATGTGTACCAAAGCACAGAACTGCATTAGAGCACTAAATCTGCAAGGCAAAATGTGACGTGCAAGTTGGCTGTGTTGTGTCCTCCCCGACTGGCTAGTCAACAAATTTTGACGATACTTAAGGTGTCTGATCACAACATTTTAATAAGTTGTACATATAGGTGGGGAAAAGAAACAACATATGTCAAGATAGGCATTCAGTTTTAAGCAAATCCTAATAATGCTTGGTATACATACAGATTACAAGGTACAGAAAACCCTAAAATCTAATCTCATAATCCCATTTGTGACAAAACTTTAAATTGTCATTCTAAAACGCAAAACAAAAGCAAAAATAAAATTCATTCATTAACCTGAACTAAACACAAATGAAAGAACTTAAAATTCTACAATGTGACCAACAAGCAACTGAACTAAACTCAGCGACACTGAAGAACATTATCAAATTATCTCCCTTTACTACTGCAGCTAAGGGAAGTAATGTAAAAATTCTAAATATTGGGACAAATAGACCTGAGCAAACAGTGCAGACCCAGATCAGACTGCTCCTCATGGAGCAGTCTGATCAGAGTCTCAACTGTTTGTCATTTGAACCTTTTGGATGCATTTATGCATTGTAAAGCCAGACAATTAAAGAAAAAAATTAGGTGTTCCAGTTTTTAGAATTTTTGCCACCTTCAATTTCGCAAAGGGAGGCATATTAATTTGCATATTTGCATTATCAAATGAGATAACTGCTAATGTTCCCAGCCACTGACTATATTGACCCCACGGGGAGAACACAACAATAACATACTAACCACAAACATCGGTGAATCAAGAAGCGGGGTGGGTAGCCCCGATATATCCTGCACCAAAACAAAAACACAAAGATGCATATATTTGCCAATCACTTCAAATTCTTAAGCACTTTTATAATATGGGTTATGTTTTAGCCATCATATATATTATCTTATCAAACTGTAACACTGTTTGGTGAATATGCAGATTTTTTCCTAAAGTAGTGCATAATTCTGTAAACAAGCCCCTGAAAGGAATGCATTACCGACCATAGAGTTTCATTTTCTTTCCGTAAAAAAATTACATGTTTCTAACTCCTTTTATTTCTGGAAAATTTCCCAGATTCACCAGACACTGTTTAATATTCTACCTGTGTTTATAATCAGTTTTTGCAGGGCTGACATTCATCTTTCATTCAAAAATTCCCTGACTTTACCCTGATTCTTCCTGATGGTTTACAATTTTTCATACCCTTTTATGGATCCATAAACTGAATTTACTTAAATGGTGCTTAACATACATGTAAAAGGTATCACTTGGAAACTGGGCATTACTCTTAAAAGAAAAAATCTGCTACTCCTGGGAGCAAGTCCTTTTCTTCAAAATTAGCCCCATTATAATGAGGTTGCACATAAATTATTTTTCTTGAAATTATATCCTTTCCACTTGAAAAGAATAAGTTAAGTTTTCAAAAAGACTGCTGTACCCATTGATTTTTAAGTCCATGACTTTTCAAGACCCTTCTAAATTTGCCTGAACAATCACACCT
Source organism: Ctena decussata (assembly GCA_963989385.1). Classification (NCBI taxonomy): domain Eukaryota; kingdom Metazoa; phylum Mollusca; class Bivalvia; order Lucinida; family Lucinidae; genus Ctena; species Ctena decussata. Next base: position 47,383,614 of record OZ022506.1, read on the forward strand.
GACTTTCACCTGACCTGGAAAAAATCATCTTACAGGTGTTTTACCCTGCCTGCGGCAACCCTAAGCTGCACTGAAGACAGTGAGTGTGGGGAGATTTGTTTACATGTATCTGCTGTAAAGTTTTGATTTCTCCATTATGAAATGGACATTTTGCTGTCCCTCTCATACAATGTCATGTCATTCAGTCAGGTTTATATTTCCTAATGAAATTGTAGTTCAAAAGTTATGCTCTAAAAGAACAAATCATTCTCTCTCATACCTCTTAACTTGAATTGAATGCTTTATAACTGGGCCACTAAAGCCGGAATAGAATTCAAATTTGAACAAGCCTGTGGTAATATCATGACGCCTTTGAAATGAACAATGGTTTCTAAGTATTCAAAAAAATTTCTTTCAACATTCATGCTAAAGGCATTTATTGTCACTCGTTTCCCAGCAACAAAGTCACACAAAAGCAAAAAACATATGAGCCACGACACGACAAAACCAACAATGTGGTTGTGCGCCCAGCGCAGACTCAGATCAGCCTGGGCATCCGCCCAGTCTGATCAGAGTCTTCGCTGTCCGCATGGAGGTAGCTTAGGCCCTAAGCAACCCTTTAACTGCTTAGCAAAAAGTCTGGTCACACTGGGTGGATCCCCAGGCTGATCAGAGTCTGCACTGGGCGCACAACCACATTGTTGGTTTTGTCGTGTCGCGGCTCATATCCTAAAAATCATTCTACAATCAGAACTACAGTAACAAAAGTTTTGCCATGTCTATTTTAAGTATAATCCTAATCCTATGATACTGAAATATCAGGACAGAGTTACAGTTGTACATGTATAATACCAAACTTCTTTAAAATAACTCAATTATTTTTACTGTGTAATGGTGGAAATGTGGCTTACAGTTTACCAAACTAAATAGGAAGATACAAGAAGCTATGTCAAATTGTCTGGAAAAACAAAAATGTCTTGAAGACCAGTTTCCAATAAATTTAATATTTCATGAAGCCATTATTTTTAACTCTTACCATCCACATTTTAGTTTCAGTAGGTCTACGGGATTGTATAAGCCTGTAATGTCTTTCCCACATTAGAGAAAATGATTGTCCACCCTTCAGTATGAGAAAGTCAAAATAAAAGAAAGAAAAGATAACTAGACTTACAACGATAAACTAATGAGATTTTCTTTTTAACCATAAAACATACTGTAATAATATTGTAGTTCATAAAGACTCAATTCTGCCATTTAAAGACATTTCTGCCATTTACAAAAACGTTTTCAAGAAATATTTACACAGTAACTCCGAAAAGGCCCAGTTATACATTTGACAGTATATTTTAAGAGCAATTTTTTTGTGAAAAATAATTTTAAACCTAAAAAGAAAATGAATTTGTAGAAATCCGGACCTTGAAGGAAATCGCCTCACTGGGTAGAACTGATTTGCTCTGACATCACTAGGGCATGCACAAATCAGAAGAATACCTAGATATTGTCAATGACTGTAAGGCATGGACTGGTACTGTCTTTCCTATTGGTTCAGGATTGTGTTTATTACGTTTTAATTAAAACTACATTAAACTGAAATAATTTTTATGAAATTTTATAATGGATTTAGATTTGATTTTATATTATCTAAGCAAATTACAGTCAAACCTGTATTAAGCAAGCACCAAAGTGATAATCAAAATCTGCTTGCTTAAGACAGGTGCTTGCTTAATACAGATATGATTTAGATGTATTTGCCTGTTTTGGGAACTTAAAACATACTTGCTTAATACAAGTTGCTTGTTTAATAGAGATGGCCATTAAGACAGGTTTTACTGTTTAAATTGTCTATTTTGGGGATGGTGAAAAATGAGGGAGTGTACTTTTAAAAAGCTCTCTGAGATATATTTTGGGGTGTAACTGTCCACAGTCTTGCCAATGTTTTCTTTGCACTCACTGTCTCATGAACCTTGAAGAATGTTTGATCAGGGAAGACTCAGATGAAAACTCATGTTCTGACCCCTCAATAGAGCTGTCTTAGTGAAACAGTTCTAATGTGGAATCACTACTTATGTTTTTTTATTAAACAGCATCTTGCTGATCAGTTAAAAATCTTTAACCTAAAACATTCAAAGGCAGATGCAGCAGTGACAACAACTGCTCTCCTGAACGTCATCAAGGCAAGTAAAACATATCCTGGAATTACCATGAAATACTGATTTCATCCAGGCATCCATCAACAGAATCCTCAAGATCCATAGCCTGCAGGGACTACTGTCCTTGAAATATGGCTTCCTGCTGAGACTGTCCGCATGACTCTGCTTCCTGTCAAGGCTCTCGGCAGGAAGCAGAATCACGTGGACAGTCTCTGCAGGAAGCCATTTATCACGTACAGAAGTCTCGGCAAGATGCAAGATATCACGGACAGTCTCGTCAGAAGCCAAATATGATGTACAGTCTCTGCAGGAAGCGAAAATTAGTGGAATCAATTATACCCTGTGTGAATGGGTTCACCTCCATGTTTGCTGGTTCCATAGACAAAGAAGCCCTACTAAAATGGGGTCTGCTCTTGAAGGGAAGAATTTTTTATTTTTTTTTGTACATAGATTTTTCGAAATAAAATATGCTGAAACCAAAGGGAAGACTTTGCTCCAAGGGGAGCAAATTCTTTCCTTCAAGAGTTGCTCTCCATTGAAAAGAGTAGGTAGAAAGAGAAAATGGCAGAATTGCTCCCCATGAAAGGACACCCATTAACATGTATCTTAAAGATGGAGGTACATGTTCATCCAAACACCACAATTATATATGAAATATCACTTATTAAAGTGTCTGCTGATTAAATCTTGTATCTTGTTTATATGGGAAGATGAGTACAAAAGGGACATAACTCTACTAACCTGATGCAGAGCTGGTCCTAGAACAGGAACTAGAAATCCATTATATATAAAGTTGATAAGCTGGTCTCGAACAAGAGGATGGGCAATCTATAAGAAATATACACTGAAAATTCATGCAACCTATTTTTTTCTCTTTTTTTTTCTATTTTTAGATTACTACCAATTACAAGGCATTTCACAGAAAAAGTTCTGCATGCAAAAGATTGGGGCTGGGATTCATATCACAGGTGTTTAAATAAAGAGGGCTCATAGCAAATTACATATTTAAAACGGCATTTCCATTTCTTGCTTTCATGTTGACCATGGTTAACATACATACATAACCAAAGGGCCACCAAGTTCATTTTCTACTGCTTAGATATTATCATTTCTTTTGACAATGCCATCTGTCCTTCATTAGCCTGATGTACCTGAAACACTACTGAAAGGCATGTACAAAAGAAACCCATCTTTCTAACTATTCTACTGTAAATTAAAAGGAAATGGAAGATGAAAGCTTGAGAGTTTGTCTGAAGCCACTTCCAGAATAAACATCTTAGCAGTATTCATTGTCCAATCAACTTTTGGAACAGACTAAAACTCCTGTATTTTTAGCTGTCCTAGTCCAGTTGTCATATTGGAAATTGTTATACATGTACCAAGCTTTCAGTAAATGGCACAATACAGATACTGATTATATTTTTCCTTGAAAGTTTAAGCCATTTATACAAAGGGAAACAACTTCTGTGATCTCCTGTTTACTTCCCTGGACAACTATGATATTCCAAAATGTAAACTGCTCTATAAACAAAGAATTAGCTCTTAGAGGAGTAAATTTGTTCCTTCATGTTGTTGTGTTATTGTTTAATGTCCACGGTAAACAGCTACGGTCATGTCGGGACAGTCAGTTAACCTCACCACACTATTCCTGGGCAGGCTTAGACCTCCTAAGCGTTAAGCAGAACTAAGTGCACTAACTTTCACCAGTAACTGACAACTGCCCTTCTTGAATCAGCGAAAGGGGAAATGACAGTAAGTGGCCGGATGGGTATCGAACCCAGGACCTCTGGCTTATTAGTCAGATGTGCTATAGTCATGCGACTCCTGACGTTGCGTTCCGCTCCGCTACACTACCGTCATGACATCCACTTCGGTAAAAACATGTGATTTTTTCATTCCAGTGAATACTTCAATTACACTCATCAACTTGGTATTAGGAGCCATAAGTGTTAACCTTTAAGCCCATAAAACCGTGCGTCCAAGCCTAAATCATGATAATATTCAAGCAAAACTTCTTCGATTCGTCTTGACAGGGGTTTGTTTACATCGGTACCGGCTGACAGAAGCGTTCCGAATTTGGTTGTCTAGGTTGCTCGCGCTCAAGCGTGGTAGCTCAGTGGTTAGCGCACTTGCCTCTGATGCTAAAGGTCCCGAGTTCGAACCCGGGTAACGGCGTTTGAATTTCGGTGTCCGAACACGCTTCCTTAATGTCATTTGCAGGGATGACATTAAAAAAGTGTGCCGTCCTTCGGATCGGGACGTTAACTGGAGGCCCCCTGTGCAGGGAGAGACATCCCCTGTGCAGGTTAAAGATCCCTTCTGTAGTTACATGGCTACAAGGAGGTTCATCCTGCAAAACTGGAGTGTACATCGTACACCTGCTCATAATCCTCGAGAGAGGGTGTAGCAGTATACGAAGAAAGAAAGAAAGAAAGCAAATCACTGTGTGAGACAGATGAACGTCGTGTGGATTTCTGCCGTGCCGCATTAGCGGTATCGATATGTCCAGTGTTGGCAAACATGTCTCTTGCATAGCGTATGTTTCTCCAACGCCAGCAAGGCATCGGTCGTGTTGCGGTCCTCTGCACCTTCGCTGACAAGAGTAAGTTCCAGTTGGTATGAGGATTCCAAATGTAGCCGCTCGCTTGGGGTTTTAACAAAAACATTTATGTGAAATGTCTCGTACTAAAGAATAAATATGCGGGGTGTGTTGGAGGGGGGCGGGGGGGGGGGGGGGGGGGCTACGAGAGGCTTCCATATAATAAATCTGAATACATTTTGAAAGATTAAATAGTTCTCCATGTAGTCGAAATGACTGAAATACTAGTAGGAGCGTTATAGGCCTACGTGTAACCCGGCATTGACTGAACATACTGAGTGACCCGGCATTGACAGAACATACCCCAGACCTTGTACATATCAGTCTGAGCCCAATTTCTCTAATGATATTACTATCAGATTACATGTTAAAACTGCTGTTCTTTTATTGGTAGAATTCGTAACTGTGCCGATCCCAAACAGGTACATATTGTTGAAACAATGTCCACATTGTGTTCCCAGTTGGATAACGGATGACTATCCCTCTTGTTTTGGCACCTTCCCTGAACATATTCAATTCGCAATTAAACAAAAATTGGCACGGGCACCCCTTAAAGCTCCAACCATCATGCTACATTCCGGGCGAGCCAGTACCAATGAGTAGGAAAAGATATCGAAATGGGCCAGCAGAAGCTGTATGAGAGCTTAGAAGGGTCTCAGGTATGGTGAGTTATGGTGAGTTTTGTGTGTTCTTTAACGGAATAAAGACGACGGAAGCTCGATCAGCCTGCGCATATCCGATGGCTCATCGGTGTTTTCAAATGGGGTAGTTTATCATAAGACTACCAGGTTTCGCAAGCTGGTCATGATAAGCTATTACCACTTGTCCCTATTACACATACTTCACAATTCCGAATTCTGAATCCTTAATTCCGAATTCTGGATTTCGAATTCAAAAATTCGGAATTCGAAATTTGTAGAACATACTAGTGCTGAGGGACCGACCATATATTCTTGGATGGGGTGGGGTGGGGGGGGGGGCGGAATTCGGAATTTCGAAATTTGTAGAACATACTAGTGCTAAGGGACCGACGATATATTCTTAAGGTGGGGGGGGGGGGGGGGCGTACCACATTTTAAAAAATAATCCTCTGTCTTTCTGTCCTAGGATATGCAAGAAAAAAATAAATTGGCTTATAAGGGATTTCAAAAAAATAATGTTGCCTCAATAGTAAGTGGAAAAATAATCTGGTGGCTCCACCCCAAATTTAGTAAAAATATAGTCTGCAGATAATTCCATTCGAATTGAGTTTTCAAAATGTCGCTAGCTTCTGGGGGCACAGCCCCCACACCCCCAATGTTGAAAGTAATGTTTTGATAATATTTACAGGTGTTTTACCACCAGCAACAACGCACGCACATACATTTACAAACACTTCTTATACAACATTCACATATATGAGCCGCGACACGAGAAAACCAACAAAATGGTTGTCCGGCCAGCGCAGACTCAGATCAGCCTGGGCATCCGCCCAGTCTGGTCAGAGTCTTCGCTGCCCGCATGGAGGTCGCTTAGACCCATAGGTACCCTTTGAACACTCAACGAAGAGTCTGATCAAACTGAACGGATGCTCAGGCTGATCTGAGTCTGCGCTGGGCGCACAACCACGTTGTTGTTTTTCTCGTGTCGCGGCTCATTTATTATGTATTATTGATCTGTCGCATTACTAAGGAATGTTTTCATTGAAAATGAGTTGCTAAAAAGTCACTAGCTTATGGGAGACAACATTATGGCAATAGTGGCCACTTTAACAGCAGTATAATACTCATACAAGGATGTTTGAATCTGTTCCATGGATTAAGGAACTGGTGCCGGGCCGCGTAGCGCAATCGGTAGGGCTCCTGACTCATAAGTCAGAGGTCCTGGGTTGGAAACCCTGTCGGGCCACATACTTTCGTTTCTCCTTCCGCTGATTCAAGAAGGGCAGTTGTCAGTTACTGGCGAAAGTATGTGCACATAGCACTGGTTAACCGCTTAGGAGGTCTAAGCCTGCCCAGGAATAGTGTGGTTAGGTTAACTGACCGTCCCGACATGACCATAGCTGTTTACCGTGGACGTTAAGCATCAAATCAATCAATCTAGGAACTGGTTTGCAAATGCAAGCTAAACCATGCCCATTGCCTGTATGTTCTTTATGTGAGAAACAGTGTGTTAAATTACTGATGTGGGAAAAATAAAAGGATATCCATTCACATGCGTAAAGGTCAAATAAATTAGGATCTGATAGTTTGGCTTATAAAATTAAGAAAAAGAATTGTTCGAGTTTGTTTGTTAAAAAATAGATTAGCTCGTTCAAGGTGTCAAAAAAAAAGAAATTGTTTTCAGAGGCCATTAAAAAAAAATCCCGTCTCCATCAAGACCCCCACCCCCACCCCCACCAAGAATATTAAATGGTCGGTCCCTAAACGCTTGAATATGAAGGACTCGAAGCAGCGGTTAGGCTTTGAAGAATCTCGCTTTCAGCTATACTGTTTCAAACGCGCCATTCCGTGACCCTGGTGCTTACCAATAGCCATACGAACGATTTACGATCTAATATTTTATGGGAATCTTAGAATTATAAAAGTGAAGCCTCTAATCGTTTTTGCAGAAATGAGCGTCCTCGCAACTGGTCGTGTGTTCTCTCTTTTCCCATAAACGATCTATGAATCCTGATAGGAAAGCATATGATCAATTACTACAAAAGGCGCATCTGCGCAACCTATTCAGGGTCATCCCTTTTCGCACAACACTGGGGACCTAACAACTAACAAATGAAGAATCAGATGGGTCAGAGCACATGAACGTTTTTTTAGTATTCGTTGTGCGCAAATGGATCCCCTTACACGCGACACTGATCATTTATTGTCTTCCCAGTAAAATCCGTTGGTTCACATTTTTAATATTGTATAATCCTTTTTTTTCTATTTCAATTTCAACAAACATAAATCATTTCACTTAAAGTTTTCAAGCTCTCAGTTGTTCTACGAATTTGGGAGTTCATAATTTGGAATACAGAATTCAGTTGGAATTCCTCAATTCGGAATTGTAAAGTAGCACTTTTTCCGCAGCTCTACTTAAGAGTGATGTCTCCTTAAGTAGCGCTACTTCCGCTACGCTTCTGAGGGGTGGTGTCTTCCGAAGTAACACTTGTTCCGCTCCGCTACTAAAGGGTGATTTTTTTTTTCTCGTTTGTGCTTCGCTTCTAAATGAAGCCGACTCAGTCCCACTGTTGTGCAAAAGGTAAAGTTGACCTAAGTAGCACTGATTATGCTGCCGCCCACAAGCTCTGTTGGTTTAAACATATTTTCAAAAATTCATATAAAAACACAATCATTTGTCATATACAAATACATGTAATCGGATTAGAACGAAAGCACAAGTACTTATAAAGTAAGTACCCCCTCCCACATAACAATCACGTTCATCTATCAGTGTACGACACCCCGGACCCAAACAAACATGCCCTAAATCATACTACCTCCTCGCCGGGACTCTCCTTCATATCCCCCCTAGTTAACCCCCCCCCCCCCCCCCCCCACACACACACACTCCACACACTCACACCCGAATCATCCCAACAGCCCCAACCTACACTTCTCGGTACCATTAAGCATCTCGTCTTCAAAGGTGCGGTGAATCTCTTCACGCACATGATGCCTCTCTAGGAGGTACAGATATACGGCACCTCGCCAGCAGGACTGTATTAATAGGAATCAACGTCGACGATGTTACTTCAACGTAGTGCATGTGTCCTTTAAATCCATGCTACGTACAGTCTCGCTGACCGTGTGTACCTGATGACACGACTATTTATAGATTTTCGATGGATTCCCGAACTTCGGCTACTCTATGCAATAGGACCGGGTACCAGAATTAAAAGAAAATGGCAAACTCGCTAGCGAACCCATTTGGTGCCGCTGAATTTTGAAACCGTGATTATATGCTTCAGGAGACGAGAGAACATCTTCTGTTCAAGTAAGCACGCAGTTTTACACATATATTTTTGTTGTAGCACAATGGTTTGCCTGGGAGACGCCTGATTTGGCGACAAAATCAAGAATGAATATTTCTCGCGTTTTTTGCATTAGCGAACATAGGGCTGTGAAGTAGCGGTAGTGTAACGGTAGCGGATTCTAAGGCCCTATTTTGTAGGTCTAGATGTGCTACTGACTGCGCTTTGCAGCCCGGCTTCTTTCCTTCATGAGTTGATACCAAGTGAGAAGGGAGGCAAAAAACGAAAATGGCAGAGTTGCTTCCCATGCAGTTTATTATATTCACCTCCTCACATATGACCTTAAATACTGCGACAGAAGTTTGAAGCAAACAGTGTAAACTCCTTTAAGGAGCAGTCTGGTCTGAGCCTACTCTGTTTGCTCAGACATAACCTTCCTACCTGAGCCACTGCATTACAGAATTCCAAGGTGTTTAAGAACATGGACATCTCTGGAATCTGGGCCACCTCTTCATCAGTGATACGAAACCAGTCCTCTGAAGGAATCTCTATTTTTCTCGGTAAGTCAGAGTACAGACCACTCAGACCTGTTGCTAAAACCTGAAACATAAATGGTACAGGCACATCTGGTACTATAGAAAAATCAGGGATGCACCAAGAACTGTTGAAAAGTGCACTTACATGTATTTATCATATGACGTCCCTGTTTTTCAGTATATAACGTCGGGTCATAAAATCGGATGACCACGCTTGTAATAACACTTTGGCCGGTATATGTAATGTCATTGACAATGTCCATGTCAACAATGTGTTTTCTTATTATTGAAATAATGTTTAGTTTGAAGGCGTCAAAATCCAATTTTAAAAGGTCATGTACGATCCTCTATTTACTCAGAATTACAAAATCTAAAAACAACATCTACAGATGCACATAAATTTATAAACAAAAAATATTTAAAATTTAAAGTATTTCACACTTCGTAGACGTATGTGTCCTGTCGGTGCTTTGATGTACATGTATGACATGGGAAAATCTGTCTCAGAAGATTGTTTTCCTAGTCTCCATAACAACACATGCACATATGACACAAGTTATAACGTATGTACATGTACTGAGATCTACTAAAAACTAAAACTGCTTCACTAAAATGATCAAAACAGAAAAAAATTATGCTTCCTAACTGCAGGAGTCAGATGAAAAGATTTATTATGCAAGAAAAAATTAACTCTACCTCCTCAGGAATTTACAGTATATAGACAATTATCTGATGACGATTTTCATATATATTTTTCTACTGATTACCTCATTAAAACATATAGATTGTGACCCCTCTATACAAATCTCAGCTAGATACTTCAACTGAGGGGTCACAAAGTATACTTTGATGGAGAATTTACTAGATATATATCCCAATAATATCATCAGTTCTCTTAGATTTCCACCTATGCTATAATACATGCACATGTAAAACGATATATGATAACTGCATCATATACCACAAATCTCTGATACACAAATTCTAACCCTAATAAGGGTTTTGAAAATATATACGTAAGAGTTAAAAATTTCACTTTTTTACGTGTTCAACCTATGATGAAGCCAAGGGGAGAAGGGAAATTCTATAGAGCACAATTTGCTTCATGTAGAATTTCAGTTGCTCCAAACAGATTTATTCACAGAAACTCGGCAGCACGTGTAAATATTGGTTCATGAAAATTTCTACTTACTGGACAAAAATCTGAATTTTCTGCAATGTATTTCCCAATATGTGGATGTTTGGACGACAAAGCCATAATCAATAGAAGAGCATCTCTTGCCTGTTGTCCCAGTGCTTTGTCTCTGTGTAGGTATGGAATAAGGAGTGAAAATATTAGGAACTTTGTAGGACCATGATCTGCATTCATGTTGAAAAAACTTTCAAGTATCACTGTCTCTTTAGATATGCTGATACAAACTTGATGTAGCACCAACACCAAACTTGGCTCTATTTCTTCTGAACAGCATCCGTCAGCACAGTATGCTAGCAGATTTAGTAGTGGTCTTATTACAGGTTTGTGAATCAAGAGTACCTGATGTGACTGGCTGATCAAGTGCTCAAACATTCTCAACTGTTCCTTGATCAGTTTCCCAGTGTCATCATAATTCCGGTGACACCAGCCACAGAATTTCTCTAAAATTTCATGTTCTAGTAAATAATGCAATATTGGTCCAGGCATACCCTGGCCCCCTTCTCCTTCTTCTTCTGCAAGGAGAGTAACCATCTGTTCAAAATTAGAACTGACAGCATCTATTTCATCAGGAGTGCTTTTGCCGCTATCTGGCTCCATTCTGCTTGAGATGATCTTATAAGCCTGCTCCCAGTGATTGCGAAACACCTCCAGGCACGTGGCTGGGTCAGTGTCTCTCCGCATACGGCCTTCATGGATCTCATCACTGTTACAGCTGGCTGTATCACTTGACTGACGTGACTTGCCAGACTCACTTCGGCCTCTCTTGAACCAACTCATTTTTGTTAGAAATTTCTATCCTACCCAATATCTAGTATCCTAGGACACATGTCTTCTTTCCATTCAGTGCAAAGAAGCTGATTTTCCTTGGAAACTGAAAGAGACAAAGATCAGGATAAGAGGGAGTATTAGGTGATAATTAGCGATAATTTTTGTTAATTCTGAATAAAAACATACGTTGTAACCCCTCATCTGAACCGTCTCAACAAGACGGTTCAGATGAGGGGTCACACCATATAGTTTTGATGAGAAATAAGAAAATTATCCTTAATTATCATCAAATACTCCCTCTTATCTAAGAGGCTCCTTCTTACCCAAACATCAATGTAATATATCTATTGGATATAGTATCTTTAATGCAAAATATAAACATTAACAAAGAAAGTATGATAAAACAGCTGGGCATGTTCAAAAAAAATGTGACCAAAGTGTGACATTGGAGGTCAAAATTAAACACTCTGCCATAGGTTTAATTTTTATTCCAGACTTATCTACAGTGCTTCCAGTTTACAAAACTGTATAAATTTTAATATAAACATTATTAATAAAAATTTTATGACAATTTTTGTGAAGAAATGTACACCCAAAATTTGTGAAAATGACCAAATTTTATGAAAGCTTTGGAAGGCTAAAATCATGATTCCATCACTTTAAGTTTCTATTATTTGATGCAGGGCATTTCCAAATTACGTAAATAAATGCTGTTTTCTGTCAGAAACCGCTGAATGATATAAAAACTCAAATTTTAACTTCATTTTGACACATTGTTTTAGATGTACAGTTCTAAAAACTTTCATATCTTTTATTTACTTGACTGTATCTCAATGAAATGTGCATTGTAATGACGCCATATGAGTAGAGAACTATTCTAGAAAATGATTACTCATATAAAAAGTTATAGGTAGTGGTGAGGCCATGTCAAAAATGTGCTATAAGTTTCAAGTAATGTGTTACACTCCTGAGTATTATTTCAAGACTGCTCTAATTTGCATTACAAGAGCTTTAAGTCAATGATTAAGCGTTCCATATAATAAAGTAACACCAACTGCATGTTGTTAACTTCATTTTTTTCAAGATTATTGGCCTCTTTAACAAGAAACATTGTTCTGATGCTCAGGAGTGTAACACTTTACAGCTGTTTATTGTATTGTAAAAAAAAAGATGAATATTCTGCCTTTGAATTTCATTATTCTGTTGTCATCTCTTTAAAAGCAACTTGCACTCATTGCTGTAGCAAAAACCAAAACCATATCTCTTAACTCATGCTTGGGTGTACCACAATATATTTGCTATTTCGGCTATCTAAATGCACAACAATCAGATATATACTGAATTTAATTTTCTTCTTCACTCTTTCTTTTGATAATTGAACAGTTTTCTTTACCTGACTATCATTACCTGTTTACAAAAGACATTACAGAAGTGACATTACATATCAGTCTTAGAAGTTGATGGTCACATTATTAATCAGTAGAAAATGTCCCTTTCTAAAATATCATTAACCTCAAAATCTTATCAAAACAGATGGCACTGCATCAAAAAACATTTTCAGATGTTGGAAACATATATTTAGCATGAATTTATCCAAACATGTTGATGTAAGGGAAAAAAAAAGTGTCCAAAATGGAATTAAACTTAAAAAACTCAGGAGTGTAACACCTTGCTCTGTACATGTCATAGCAAAACTTGAATTTAGTCATAAAATATCATTATCTTGGTCATTCTTATCTAATTATTTCTCACAAAACACTTGATAGCCATATATGGTTACTGTTTAGAGAGCCTCATAGTGATAGATATGAAGAAAATGGAATCTCAAAATCTTCAACTTTTGGTCGATTTCATGGCAGTGCAGCTTTATTTACATTTAGAAGCTAAGTATATGTTCCAAAATTGCTTGAGGGGGGCTTGATCTTCATTTATAAGCACAATAAATGAAAATTAAACTGCTTGTGGTAAAGAAATTAGCTATTTTTGTCTTTTTCCAAAAAAGTGTTACACTCCTGAGTGGCTTAAATGGTACATATGAAGAAAATAGAAGCCAAGATGAAGACTGTCTGTGTACCACTTACCATGATGGGTCAAAGACTTTTCATACAAGGCATGAAAGTTTACTAAAGCTACCCCTGGAAAAAGCTATGGGGTTCCAAATGTCAAATGTTACACTCCTGAGTTCAAGGGGTACTTGAGAAGAAGTTGTTTACATTCTGAGATGGATGCCCGTATAGCAACTGGAAAATTTGCAATACAATATACCATCTTTATTCAATGTTTCCGACCATGTTATAGAGATTAGAAGCATCAAATATAAAAATGACATCCATTTACATGAGAACCTCTTCTTTTTTGGTGCACTCGAAATTCAGCATAGTGCTGTTGAGCTCAGCATTACTAATTCCATGGGTGATGATGAAAGGACATTAATCTTACATTTTCATGCAGCCCAAAGTGCTGGAAAGTAAAAAGGATGGCTAATAGGTATGGTAACCGGCACAGTTTTGTAAAATTGCATGCTGAAAATTCAGTAATCAAAAAAATGTCACACAAAAAGCGTTACACTCCTGAGTTTTTTGGCTATATTTTTGCCCGTAGCTTTTTTATTACTTGAAGTATTTCAATGAAATTTGGCAGGTATCTTCAAGGCCACATGATACATCTTCAGGAACAAAAATAATGCACTAATATAGCCCTGTTTTCTTTAAAATTCTCTGAAATGCTTTGGTCACATTTTTTTTGAACATGCCCAGCTATAAAGAGTAAAATTTGGATCTGCTCTGGTGAATCGGTTGGATCTGGTCTAATTTGGTGGGTGCACAGACCTTATTAGATCTATGTACATATGAAATTTGCTGAAATATAAATGTTTAAACTAACACAACAGGTTAGGGAGAAGCTCAAATGGAGGTATACTGGTGTTACTAATTACCAGTGTACCAACTGTTTAAGTCAGCAAATAAAACAAACTATTCTACAGAATCTGATGAATTAAGTCTTTTTCAATTATTTATTCATTCTTTCGGTGTAAGGAAATGATAATCTTTGACCTGCTAAAAACTTCACTTTTATTGGACTACCCCAGCCACCATTTCAAATGTCGGTTGTTACTTATTACCGGTGTATATCTAAACAAATGCTCTAGAAAATTATCTGCATATAAGAGCCTACACAGTTGTTGGCCCTAAAAATGATAGCAATGAAGGGCCTGTTTGAAGCTACATCTCTTTGTCACTGCCTATCTTTAAAAGATATTCCATTTTTTACGCAACTACATACAAAATTGTTGCAAAGACTTATAATTTTTTTTCTTTTATACAATGGATTGGAAACTTATTGCTTAAAACCTACAATTTACCTCCCCAAATAACAGTTTTGAGTACAGTTATCCCCTAAGTCTATCTTGGGGTATACCCTACCAGAGTGTGTTCACAAAGGGAGGAAAGCAATTAGATAAAATAGAAGAGATTTTTTTTTTATATCTACACCTTTCCATATTTGGGCATAATGTAACCTGTATGCTAAGACAAAGGGTTGACGTCATATGTACATTCTGTAGGCCGAGAACCAGGCTGTCGAAAACTTGGACAATGAGCAGACACGCTTTTCCAATAGCATTTTGTCAATCATTTTCAACGAAAAGATTTTTTCCTCTATTTTTTTTTTTGTTATGAAATCTTCATTAATCTACATCATGATTTGCGACCATACATACAAATTGATACAATAAGGTTAGTCACTTACCCTGAGAAACAACATTTCTGTTATTTTTCTGTGATGACAAAGAGAAAAAGGTCTTGTAAACAATGTAGGGTGGAAAATTCCAAAAGGTAATAATGCACAAGACAGTTATTTGGATGAAACGGAATACACCGGTAATTAGTATACACCGGTGTTGAGTATATGAGGGATATATAGCCCGATCAAGCTATATACTTTGGTCGAGATACATGTGAATTAAAGCATTATTGCTTCTGCATTTGCAATGTCGAAGCTGAAATGCAAAATCTGATATGAACAACAATATAATGGATGACAAACCTTTTATGATTTTGTAAAAAATTTGAACTTCCACCGTTGCCTTTTATGCAAATTGAGGAAAATTCAAATACAAGAATATCTTTGAGATGCCCCCTCAAACTGGACAGATATATCCACTTCTGTGTCATGGTTTACATGCCTGCTACGCTGGGATCATCTCAGAGGCAATTATAGAAATCTCAGGGGAATGGGAAAAAACATGTTTACATAAAAATGTGGTTCTTTCACAAAAACGCAACGGCAGAAAAATCAAATTGCTTTGCATTCCAACGTGATTTTCAATTATATTCAATATGGATTCCTGGTGAATGACTGTCCTCCTGGTGAATGAGTCACCAGTAAACAATTCTGATTCTGAGCTGAAGAATCTTTCTATTAAAATGGGGTACGTGTACTCACCGGATCGGACTGAATCACCGGATCGGACCCGGATTTTACCATTTATAACTGTTTTATCATACTTTCTATGACTGTTTATGTTTATATTAAAATTGTAGAAGATAGTGTGCCCAGCGGATATATTGCAGTAGTATTTGGGGTTAAAGGGGGTCTGCATTACATTTAGCATGATGTATCCAGCACATATTATCTCTGCTCAGTGACCTATATGTATTTATAGGTCACTGCTCTGCTCTAAACTGTACCCACACTCTATGTTTCGAACAAATATTAAAAAAAAAATCGGATTATTTCATCTGACCTTTTCATTTTTTAGCCATTTCAATCACATTATATTGCATATATGCACGTTTACGTATCTGTCTCAGTGAAATTTCCACGAAATTACAACAAATTGTAAATTCATTAAATTCAAATATTATTGTAATATATCTGTTGTATACACCATCTTATGTAAAATATACACATTAACAGTCAAAGAAAGTATTATAAAACAGCTATAGACAGGCCCGACCAGTACGCGGACACTTTTAAGGGTGTTTTACCTAATGTTTAAGACTCCAACGTGTTCCAGATTACCAGATGGGCACACAATTTAGGAAAATCCTTGTGCTAAATATAGACAAAAGGAACACTTGAAAAAAATTATCTGCGCATGCGCAAAGTAACGCTATTGAGGCCATGCTATTTGCTGTATCAAACTGGCTTATCATACCAGTACGCGGACACCTTAGAATCTGAGTAAACTGTGATGACATTTATACGCTGCAATACTAAATTAATTTATTGATACATGTAGTTACCAAAACTAATTAACATCGTAAAAGGCTGTTCTTAATTCATATTGACAGATGGCTGTTTACTTTGCCTGTTTCAGCGTTTGGCACAGTCAAACTGAAGCATCGATCGTGATACCGGTCTGAATCAGCCCTGCAAATTCGTAAATGTGTTGTGTAAGTGTAAACGTGAATGACAAAACGATAAAGAAATGGTGCCTTGAAAAAATATCACAAAGTCAGTTGAATCTAAAAAGTATCTTAGAGTTTATTTGACGCCAAACACAAAAGTGTCCGCGTACTGGTAGTGTCCGCGTACTGGTCGGGTCTGTCTAGATGCTGAAATTCAGGTCCGATCCGGTCCGATCCGGTGATTAGGCCCGATCCGGTGAATTTACGTACCGATTAAAATGCAATTTCTATATCTCTATCAAAGTATATAGCTCGATCGGGCTATTTACCTCCATTTGAGCTTCTCCCTAACCTGCACATTGCTCTGTATTATTGCTCGCAATAATCCCAAAATAGGATAGGATAAACAGGAAAGATAAACATCAGCATCCTAATTTGATACTCAACTGAGTATATTCACGTTAGAAAACCAAGCTGTATAACACATAACCTGTTTGGGTTAAACATTCATTGTTAATTTTTACAAAACAAACTGCTTCAAGGAAGTGAAAGAAGGTTTTATTAAAATCAACACCTATGTGAAGGCTCTTTCTATGTAATCCGTCGGAATTTCGATATTAAAAGGAAACTTACTACATTGAGGAATAAACAGGGAAGCGGTAAAAGCCTTTACAACTGCGCGAATTGCGAAAAAAGGGTACTTTTCTTGAGTCAACAAACACTTTTCCTCTGTATTCTAAAGTTCAAGGTCACTTGATGAATGAGGCGCTTTATACAGTACATCTTTAAAAGCGTCTGTACAATCAGCAGATCCTTTAAACCCGATTCGACTGAAATGAAACGCATCGACAGCAACGGATCAATTTGCCTACCACTGTCCGCCAGACGGGCAATTTCCATCCATCCACCAATCCACTCAGCCATCCATCAACTTTCTATCCATACGTCCATTCATTCATCCATTCATTCATCCATCCATCTATCCACCCACCTTACCCCGGTGCCGTGAGATGGACTTCAGTTTCAGCTTGTCCATATACTTATGGCTTGGTTGCTGGTCATTCATCCGGTCATCTAGCCAGCCAGCCAGCCAGCCACTCATCCAAGTAGTCACACTCACGCAGGCTCGGATTTAGCGGGGAGGCCTCGGCCCGTGCCCCCCCTCACCCCCCCCCCCCCCCCCCCCCACACACACACACACACACACCCCAGCTAGCCTGCAAGTCCCTTTTTTTCGAAAATTGAGAATCGTTGGCCCCAAATTAAAGACATAAATCTTGTTTATTGGCTGTCATAATCCGATTTTGCAACAGTCCAATAACTCTGCTATTTCATCAAAGAAAATACCTCATCTCACATAGGTAATGACATGACAGGGTAATACAAACCAATAAAGAAGGGTGATCGAGTTTTTATTTTCTACACGGATCAACCGTATAAATGTTCCGAATTTTTCCGCGCACGTCCGGCACAACATAACTTCAGCTACGGTGATGTCAGTTGGAAACAAGATACAAGAAATCTCAACAAGAGCTGTCGCCTAACAGCATAGCTCGCCTGAATAGGTGCTTGCCCATCAGACAGTCGCTATGGTGGTGTGGACTGCTATGCATAAAACTTTAGGCAAGCATGTCCATAATGACAACACATTTATAAACAAAAGCTATCAGAAATAATAAAATAAAATTAAAATAAAAAAACAATCTACATGAAATTTCAAAGTCCATGAGCATGAGCTCAAAGAACTAAGGTGTGTGAATGTGGGTGTGTAAGGGGGGGGGGGGGCTAGGATGTATCAAAACCTTGAACCATTATCTAACACCAGTCCAAGTATTAGTATCAGCTGAGTCCATCATGGCAGTGTGAAATTATGTCTTCATAAATATAAAACTTCAACCAAAATCTTTAAGACAAAATCCAAAGTCGATGACCTTGACTCAAAGTCATCCAGTGGGGTAAGTATATAGGGTTTTGTAAAAACTCAAAAAAAAAAAAGCGTCTAACGTCAGTTCAAGTGTAAACTAAGTCTCTGCCAAGCATTATGAATCAGTATGCAATTAGAAAACTTTAATAAAGACCAAATTTCAGGCCTAAGTCCCTGGCCTTGACATCAAGGTCACTGAGCGGGGTTGGGTAGTACTCTTTAAAACTTTGAATTAATATCTAGGTACAGTGCAAATCTAATTAGAATTCATCAATGTGTTCAGGAGATGTGTGTCTTTAAAAAACTTTAACCAAAACATCCAATCAATAAAAAGACAATTTTCTAAGTCCATGACCTTGACATCAAGGTCACTGAGGGGAGTTGGGGTAGTCCTTTGGAAAACTTTGGACCAATATCTAACTACAATGCAAGTAGCAAAGGAATCCATCCATGGGTTAAGGAGATATTGGGCTTTATAAAACTTTCACCAAAACATCCAGTCAAAAAAAAACTCCCAATTTTCTTAGTCCATGACCTTGACATCAAGGTCAAAGAGTGAAGTGGGGTGGTATCCTGTTAAACGTTGGACCAATATCTAACTACAGTGCAAGTATCAAAAGAATCCATCCATGGGTTAAGGAGATATAGGTTTTTAAAAAACTTTAACCGAAACATCCAATCCGGACGCCGACGCTGACGCCATCGCGGACGCCGACGCCGACGCCAGGGTGACAACAATAGCTCTTCCTGAACTTTCGTTCAGGCGAGCTAAAAAGGAATAAAAGCATTTCCGCGCACCTAACAAGCAGAATAAACCTATAAAGAGGAATTTGCATGTTTCAACCGCTTTGAAATTTACTTGGCTCTCCAAGAGAATTGGTACGGGTATCCAGAATCAGAATCAGAATCAGAATTGTTTACTGGTGATACGTCCAAGGACAATCATTCAACAGGACCTGTGAATCAGGGAAGCTAGTCCCTAGCCCTTATAAGAGAAGTAAACTTAGTAACTGAATCCACTGCACCCTCAGCAGCAGAAATAAGTGAATCTTCCGGGGAATTCCAATCTCTAATAGTCTGGGGTATACTGGCTGCACCCCTCAGACCTTTGTAAAGCATTATGAGTCTACTAGCTTTCCTTCTCTTTTTCAGGGATTCCCACTTAAGTTTCTCCAGAATGCCAGTCATACTCCCAGTTCCATATGTGTAATTTCCCGTAACAAATCTAGCTGCCCTTTTCTGCACCTTCTCAAGTTCATCTTGAAGAAGTATACTTTGAGGGTTCCAAACTGAACTGCCATACTCCTGGACTGGACGCACCAGTCCCTTGTATGCTGACTCTTTAACATCTTGTGGACATGCTGCCAAGTTGCGTCTGAGGAAGTCGAGGGTCCTATTAGCCTTTGTGCAAATATTGCTGACATGTGTGTTCCATTTCAAATCATTGGAAATGGTTATGCCGAGATACTTGATAGTTTCTACATTACTGAGGACCGTTCCCTCTAAGGTATAGGAAACATTGATCTTCTTGATCCGTTTCCTTGTAATTTGCATTATATTGCATTTAACAGGTTGAAATCTCATGCCCCAGCTCCTTGCCCAACCACCTAAATGATCTATATCTTCCTGAAGTTTCACCGTGTCTTCAATATCTCTGATTTCACGATAGCAAACACAGTCGTCAGCAAAAAGTCTTAATTCCGAGTCAAAATTTTCTGTTATATCGTTAATGTATAACGAGAACAACAATGGTCCAAGCTCTGTATCCTGGGGGACACCCGACAAAACCGGGACCCAATCCGACTTAACTCCATTTACCACCACGCGCTGCTGCCTGTAACAGAGAAAAGAACTTATCCATTTCAGAGTCTTTCCACCAATATCATAGCCGTATAGCTTACATTTAAATAATTCATGAGGGGGAGTGTCAAAAGCTTTCTCGAAGTCCAAGATAAAAGTGTCAACCTGACCGCCCTTATCCAAGATTTTAGCCCAGTCATTTATAACCGTGATCAATTGAGTTTCACAACTATGTTTCTTCCGGAAAGCATGTTGTCTGTCTGACAAAAATTTATGTTCATCCAAATGTGCCATAATATTAGAGCAGACAATGTGTTCGAGTAACTTGCATGGTACACAAGTTAGAGAAACCGGTCGGTAATTGCAAGCCAAAGACCTATCTCCTTTTTTGAAGAGTGGGCATATATTTGCAAGAGACCATTCCTTGGGGATTTCACCCGTGTCAATAGATTGTTGGAAGAGATGAGCAAACATTGGTCCTAATTCAGATGCTAGTTCTTTTAAAACTCTAGGATGCAATTCATCAGGTCCTAAAGCTTTCGATGGGTTCAAGCCCTTAAGAAGCTTCGTTACACCTTCTGTCGAAACATGAATGTCCTCCATGGAAGGAGCCGAGCGCTTGGGAAGGGGGACTTGGGTTTGCTCACTTTTGTTAAACACATCCAAAAACTGACCGTTAAATTCATCAGCCTGTTCCAACTCTGATTCGGCAACACCACCACCATTTCTCTTCTTTAGGGGTGGGATACCTTGAGTATCTTTCTTTTAACTATTAATGTACCTGTAGAAGTCTCTGGGATCCGAAGTAAATACCAACCCAGATCTAAGCCGCGACACGACAAAACCAACAAAGTAACGTGCGCCCAGCGAAGGCTCAGATCAGCCTCGGCATCCGCCCAGTCTGATCTTAGTGTTTTCTGTCCGCAAGGAGCTAGCTCAGACCCTTATCTACCCTTTAAGCGCATAGCGAACTCTGATCAGACTGGGCGGACGCCCAGGCTGGTCTGAGCCTTTGCTGGGCGCACATGCCACTTTGTTGGTTTTGCCATGTCGCGGCTGAATTACATTTAATATTATCTGTAAATGGCTATGCAACACTAGTCTCCCAGCATAAAGTCCAGTAACCGGAACGTTACACTAAGAATTTGGCGTCAGTCGGTATGGAACGTCGTCAATGGCAGTGTAACGTCACAAACGGATCTTGAAACTAAATCAGCGACTCAGTCTGGAAGAGTATCAGTTATAGTCTGACTGTTGTCATGAAAGCACGTCTTTCTGAGGCCCTAAGCATAAATCAATCTTTACATGGAATTTGAAGATAGACAGAAGAAGGAAATGGAGGGAGAAATACAGAATCTTCTAGTTAAAGGTACGGAAATCGTTGAAAAACTGCATCTTGTTGTTGCCGAATTTTATATACTGTTCAAATTTCTTAGAACAAGAATAAGAATATCTATTTTGCTCAACTATACCCAAACAATGGGTTAACGGCAAACTACATATACGTACAATTTATAAACAGATGTTGCGGTTTTAATAACTTGGCAACCAGCTGCCAGTCCAGTTCTCGTTATTTTTAAGGGCGCCCGTAAAACTTTGCAGGAATCATCATGGAATAGGACATGCATTCTTTTGGTCATACAGCCCTTCAGCACTATAGAGGTATTTTTGAGTGCGGCCACTTCATATAGTCTTACCATATCGAGGGCCCGGGGGCCCGGATAGCGTAGTGGATAGAGCACTCGCTTTCCACCTCTGCGGCCCGGGTTCGAATCCCGGCGTCCACATGTGGGAGGGTAGTGGTCGCCCGGCCGAGGTCGGTGTTTTTATCCGGGTACTCCGGTTTCCTCTACCAGTATCGGACCACAAACGCGCCAACATCCGTGCCATCGAGAGTATTTAAATAAGTCCGTGTGAGCTTTCAATGCAATCGATGTAAAATAAAGTTTACATTTACCATATCGAGATTTCCAACAATGTTATACTGGCGGACGCCCGTAAAAATAGCGGTAAATGAATTTGCAGCCAGTCGCCAGATATTTTACCGTAAAATCTATGGCCTTTTTTACAGTGTGGGTCTATGGGATTTCAGTATTGAATGACCACTCAACAACATTCAATGTTGAGAAGCCAGTTCTAGCCCTTCCTGTTCCCTTCTTCTGCTGATTAAAAACCATTTTTCAAGCCTATTTGAATGGGGGCCTAAAACGACCCTTATCACGCCAGGTCCTTTTGCACAGAACATCGATGGGACATTGGTATCAAAAATTATAAAGAGTATTAAAAATAATATGTAGCAGAATTAAGTGCCAGTGACTTTACGAGTCTGATTTCGCTCAAAAGACAATCTCTCAAGAAAACATACACCGGTTCTAGTCAAATTTAGGGACTGGAGTGCGAATGGACCGTCCAAAATGGCAACCGTTACTAAAATTGCAAAAGCATGAACATGACAATATCTCAAGAACCCCTGAATGGAGAAGGGCCAATTTTGTGTCAAAATGATCCTTGCATGAAGCCGTTCGATTTTTTTTTTTTTGCGAATTGACCATCTATGGTATCCGCCATTCACCGATCATGAAAATAACAATATCTCATGAACCGCTGAACGGATTTCGACCGAATTTGAGTCGGAATAATCCTTGCATAAAGTTCTTCAAACTCGACTACCTCTCCATCTGGAAACAGTCTCCCAGAATCATTAGCGCAGGTACTATACCCTCCCTGAACTGTTTTAAGAATAAATGAAACAAATCCATACAAATTTACACCAGCTTGGTATAATCCCCCGATCAACCTACCAGAGCCTACTACCAGAAAGCGTCTACAAGAGGCATTATACCTGATTAGACGTCTAGTCCAGTAAAATCCAGTAAAAATGCATGCTTTGGGAGTATTCTTGCGTTGCAAAAACAAACTATTCTGTTTGAGGATAATTATGACAATTATTCTAGGTGTCCTGATTAGCTTTAGATTCTCGCTTACTGAAAATAAAAGAACTATATCCTTTCTGCACTATATACAGATTTGCATAAAATACTAAAAAAGACATTGTCCATTGAGCTTTGCTGCAGTTTTGTTGTTTCAGGTGTTGTTTTGTTGTTTTGCTTTTTATTTAGTTCTGGGTGTCTCTGCTTAGTCTGTTCCCTGTAGCGTGTAGGACTAGAGTCAGAAGCTGTCAGATACAACACACCTCGCAAGCAAAGGCTACCGAGTCCACTTTGTCCCTTACATACGTAAGGAACAAAGTGGACTTAGTACCTTTGGCTAGCGAAAATGTATACAACAGTATGCCCACAGAATAAAAAGATCTATTGTTTTTAGTTGACTAGCCCTTTCATATGGTATCAAAGCATGTTAAGTATTTCATTACAAAGTGTTCAGTGTCGGAGTCACTGTCGATTGGTTGCAATATAGGCAGTGCCTATTATTTCTTTTATTACATTTCTACAACTAGAAAGACAATGCAATATGTGACTTCCAAGCTAAGAGTACAATAACCGGAACGACAGGCTTACTGCTTGGCGTCAGTCGCTACGCAACGTCGTCAATGGTAGCGTAACGTCACAAACGGATCTTGAAAATAAATCAGCGACTCAGTCTGGAAGAGTATCAGTTACAGTCTGACTGTTGTCATGAAAGCAGATCTTTCTGAGCTCTCAGCATAAATCATATCTTTACATGGAATCTGAAGATAGACAGAAGAAGGAAATGGACAGAGAGATGCAGCAGCTTCTAGTTAAAGGTTTGAGATGTGTTAACATTTGTTTGACAATATTGTAGCTTTTCAGAAATAGGACAATGAGTAACTTTCAAAAGGCCTCGCCATATGCTCCCACACACTACTAGTAGTCCTGTACTACTTGACCCTTAGCCCGTCATGTGTGCAGGACTACTCCTCTCTCTCTCTCCCCCCCCCCCCCCCCCCCGCACACACACATACACACACCACAGATACAGATACACATACAGACACACGGACACACACCGCCTCCGCCCCGTCCCTTGCATGGCATTATAAAGGAAATCGAAGTTTTAATCCATTCCCGTCAAACGATCTTATATTTGTCTAATATAATTATTATAGTTCGGCTTAATAACTTGCAGAACATCCATCAGGATGCGATTAATAACAGTCTGTTGAAAGAACATCCTTCTTTACTACAGTTTACTTCAGTTACTAAGTTTACTTCTCTTGTAAGGGCAAGGGACTAGCTTCCCTGATTCACAGGTCCTGGTGAATGATTGTCCTTGGACGTATCACCAGTAAACAATTCTGATTCTGATTCTGACTATCCATGCCAGCTCCGAGTAGATGCTCGAACTGGTATAATAGTGATGTGGTAACTTCCAGTGTCGGGGCGCCTCACTCATAAAATAGGGCAAGGGCCTACTGTACTTGCAGTATGTGCGGGTGGGGTTTGTTTGGAAGTTTTTTCTCGCCTATCTCATCTGTCTCCCTTCAGACGCCTCGATATAGACTGAAATACTGTCTCAAAGGGCCGTTAAAGTAAAACCCAAAACAAACAACCAACCAATCTGAGTAGTTTACAAGAGTGAATTTTAATTCGAAAGGCCCCGAGGTTATAAAACTTTTTCCATGCTCAACTCGGCTGAGCATGAAATTTTACCTGCTAATAATAAGCAAATTACTGATAAGTACAGTTTTTCTTCTTGCTCAGTTTAGCTAAGTATGAAATTTTCTCTGCTTATGAATATGAAAATGCCAACATTAGTTGGCATTGTCATAATTATCAGCAGAGAAAATTTCATGCTCAGCTGAGTTGAGCACGAAAAAAGTTTTATAACCTCGGGGCCTGGTATGCCTCGTGTCATGTCTAGCATTGCTCGAACCTATTTGTAGATTAAAAAATGGAAAGAAGACCTGCTGGCAATGATGATGAGTCTGATCGAGGGGTATGACCCGAGTCTGCAGAAGTTTGTTGATCGTGCATGGACGCACACGGCAGTGGCGAGTTATCATGCTAAATTGTTGGTTGCCGAAGTCTGAATCCGCCTGTCTTTCGTCTGACAGTCCGTCCGTACAGCTGGCTCTGTGCTTCCTCGACTTTTGAGGGTTTCTTATGGCGTGATCATGACTGCGACTGTGTTTGGCGGATTTGACAGTCAGTCTTGACCTTGGGTAATCGCACCACTTCCCGTACATGGAATGGATTCAAAAACTTTTTGAAAGTGTGACTTCCTCCAAACAGCCTCAGTATTTGAATAGTAAATGCATGGAATTAACGTCCTAATGGTGTCATTTCAGCGAGGACAGTCAATTTCTACAAGAATAGACCGGACCAGTATATTAAGTATAGACATGGTGCACGAGAGGCACCGCCTTAATCATACGCCTATCAACCTACAGCACAGTAAAGCCCAGTAACCGGAACGTTACACAAGCTGTTTGGTGCTAGTCGCTATGCAACGTCGTCAATGGCAGCGTTATACGTCACAAACGGATCTTGACAATAAGTCACACCTCAGTCTGGAAGAGTTTCAGTTACAGCCTGACTGTTGTCATGAACGCACGTCTTTCTGAGCTCTGAGAAAAATAATATTTTAAAGTGGAAACTGCGGACGAAAAGAAAAGTAAAATGGACAAGGAGGAACAACAACATCAGTTTTTAGGTTTGAGCAGATTAAAAATTTGTTTTACTCTTCAGCGTGATCCAATATTTAATGGAAAGCTGCTGTTGAAAACGGTAGATTTTCAAAGCATGGGATACTGCACACGAGCTTGAAGTTCAAGCTTAGAAACATGTCTAAACCTTGTCATCCAAAGTGTCCAATACAACACTGTACAATAATAAAATAGGATTTTTAAATGACATGTGGTCCTTCCAATTTTTGACATTTTGAAGTGTTTAAGCACAGGCGCTTGAAGTTCTATGCTCAAAAGACCCTCAAAACCCATTATACTTGACGCAGTCTATAGGTCATTTCGTAAGAAATGGCCAGGTGTGCAAGCAAAAATGCCTCGATTTTTTTGACTGCTAAAACTGCCAGTTAGATACACCCCAACAAAAGCAAACTTCTTACCTGTAAACATCGTTTCAAAATGTTTCTATAAACATGATAAAGTTTGTTCAGTTATGGTTAATGTGGTGCTGTAATCCTGAATTCAAAATTTGCCAGAAAATACCGACGCCATTATGGTGTCCAGCTTCCGGTTTACTGTGCTGCGCCAAAGTTGAGCATTTGCTTGTCCGCTTCTTCAAAATGGCTCATGGCCTAGATGTTTAGCGGCATTGAAATATATTTCATAGCATAGAACTTCAAGCGCCTGTGGTTTAACTGTCTAAACTTCAAACGCCTGTGGATACTGCGACCAAAACAGCAACGGTATTTATATAGTATTACTTATTTAATTAATTTAGTTATTTTTCATTTTTTATCTTTTTTAAATCGTTATAGTAGCGGTAGTGTAACGGTAGCGGTTTTCAAGGCCCTATTTTGTAGGTCTATGTCGGGACGGTAAAAGATACCGTCCCGACATAGTTGCAGATCCATTTTTGGCATTACATGGTGTCTAGGAAAAGAAAAGGAAAGAAAGTAGACTCATAATGATTTACAAAAGACTGAAGGGTGCAGCCAATTTACCCAGAAATGACCTTGTTCCCCCAAGCAGGCGTACCAGGAATCATCATTCCGTGGCATTTCAAACCCAATTGGCTGGGACTAACATTTACAGATCCAGTTTCTTCCCCCAGACTATTAGAGATTGGATTTCCCTGATAGTGTCCCTTATTTCTGCTGCTGAGTGTACAGAGGATTCAGTTACTAAGTTTACTTCTTGTAGGGCTAGGGACTAGCTTCCCTGATTCACAGGTCCTGGTGAATGATTGTCCTTGGACGTGTCACCAGTAAACAATTCTGATTCTGATTCTGCCTAAAATTTCATGTAACAGTAACTCACGCTTCCGTACTTTCCTCATGAGCACTCATAACACACATGATCTCTCTCTCTCTCTCTCTCTCTCTCTCTCTCTCTCTCTGTCTCTGGTGAAAACAATAAATAATTTTTTATCAAAATGCAAGCAAGGAACTCAATATTGCTCATTTACCATTCTCTACTTAATCATTTTGTAATTACGAATGTATAATGATACTATCGACACTATCATTAATGCCCCGTGCCAGTCCGATCGTCTGACAGGAATGGGGCGTATGGAAAAAGGCTGTGTTTAAAACCGACTGCACGAATGACTATGGTGTTTAAAGGGCCAAATTTAAAATTTAAATCAGGCTTCCCAGTAGTTATTACTGACCGTCCCAAGGCGGTACTTTTGTTGCGGTTGCATTTGTTTTATGTTCGGTGCTGTTTAATTTTTTGTGTTCTCAGTTTAATCCTTCTATCATAAAAATAGAAAATAGGTAAAAATAATTGTTAACTGTTTTTCATATAATTTGCTTAGTCCGTTGTAACCCGTCTGTTGGTCTAAATTATTTAGTTCAATAAAGATAGCTGAGTTGCCATCTATTTGGGAAAGAGCTGCTGACTCGGCTTATCACTTGTAATTTATTGTTTGTTGGGATGTCTTTGTCAATCTTTCCCTTTGATGTTGGGGATAGGGTTTGGGATCTGATTCAGTCAGTTCCTGAAGTGTAATTACTCTTTAAATTAACTCTATGTCTGTGCATTCTATTTTAATTATATATTTATTTTAGTAGCCTTTACTTAGTCTTCTATTTATTCTATATTTTTTCTTCTCTCTATCTAGACTCCCACTCAAGACAAGTTAAAGACCCTTATTATGAGGTAGTTCTCTTTGTTATTTCTTCCACACCTGCTTTTCATTTTCTTTTAAACCTGTTTATTATAAGGAGCCGCGACACGACAAAACAAACAAAGTGGCATGTGCGCCAAGCGAGGACTTAGATCAGCCTGGGCATCCGCCCAGTCTGATCAGAGTCTTCGCTGTGAGGCACACAGCGAAGACTCTGATCAGATTGGGCGGATGTGTGGGGCACACAGCGAAGACTCTGATCAGATTGGGCGGATGCCCGTGTGAGGCACACAGCGAAGACTCTGATCAGATTGGGCGGATGCCCAGGCTAATCTTAGTCTTCTCTCGGGACACATGCCACTTTGTTTCTTTTGTCGTGTCGCGATTGATTAGCGGCGCGTGAATAGGTATCTTACGGCAAGTACGAACAAGAAAGAGTCAGATCAACCTGGACATCTAAGTCTTCCCTTTTTTTGCACATATCATCTGTGAATCCTGGCAATCTAAAACTGACTAGTTAAGACTCAGTTCCTGCATGCTGATTTAAGCGTATACTGTCGCACAAGGCATAGTTTTTTTCACGCTACGCCAACCATTGGCCGCTTGTTGGAACAACCTCATTTCATTGAAAATGTATGCTGTGGCCCTTCGTTAGAAACATGGTGGGGGAGCTGAGGAGGCGTGGGGGGGGGGGGGGGGGGGGGTGAAGTTACAGCATTTGTATTTTGGAGAAATGTGAAAAATTATCACTGCTCATTATTTTTGCTTCTTTAAACTAGCAGTAGGTCCCTACCTACAAACTGCCTCTTTTACCCCGAATCTTCAAACACCCAATACATCTCCTCAGCTAAATTTTCCATCATCTAATTCCAACATGTCCAGTTTTACAATCAGGGAATGTATTAGAATGTATTAGACTCCTGTTAGCAAACTGCGTAGACTCTGATCAGATTGCTCCTTTAAGGGGTGGGGTCCTTGGGAGGAATGATCTGGTTCAACTCTGTTTGTCAGGCCATACCTATTTATTCGAATTCCCCACACAAACATCCCCAAAAAATCTAGTTCCTCCGAGGTAGCTTAGGAAAAGGAAAGTCCATCTTTCAACAGAATCAAATAACTCTGATTTAAGTATTTTGGGT
This sequence comes from Ctena decussata, assembly GCA_963989385.1. Lineage (NCBI taxonomy): Eukaryota > Metazoa > Mollusca > Bivalvia > Lucinida > Lucinidae > Ctena > Ctena decussata. The sequence goes on from OZ022506.1 coordinate 47,412,722, forward strand.
CTTTGCAGCGCGGGGGTTGGGGGGGGGGGAGGGGTTGTTATAATTTGATTATTACTGTATTGACAAAAATACTCAATTATTTCTTTTACAGAAAAAATTGCGAGTTCTACAGCAAGTCCAAGAGAAAAGAGCAACGCTGCTAGGTTTTCATGGCCAAGATGAACTTACACTCGCTAGAATCTTTGATAGAGGAAATGTTGGAAGCCAGAATGAGGTATGCTCTCTATTCTTAATGCTATTATTACGTATGATATTTACTGCATGATTGGCGTCAAATTAGAAACACCATTTGCATACTATGAGAACTAAAAAAGTCTACGCATCAGTTCAGACTGACCAAAACCTTCGGGGTTTCTTTTTTATTATTATTATTATCATTGTCATTATTATTATTATCATTATTATTATTATTATTATTATTATTATTATTTGAAGTTGTGATTGTGGAGGTAAAAGCTGTGCCTTTACCTCTGCTTTGCACTTTTCGTTTTCTATTTCATAAAGAAATACAGGTTTGTCAAGAACTTAGAGAATCTCACATGAATGCTATAATCTGTTCATGAAATGACCATATTTGTAAGCATTTTTTCCGCAAACTGAAAACATAACGCATCAAGATTTTTCCTAAAGTAGGTTAGTGATATGTAATGTACGATCATCTGGGGCCGTGTTTATAAAAGCACTTAAGTCGTTGCTATGCTGTTGTTAAGGCTTAATTTCTATAAAGGAGATTCCCTACAACTATGAAATTTGCTCTGGAGGAACAGTCTTTTTCAGACTGTTCCTCGAGAGCAAATTTCGTAGTTGTAGGGAATCTCCTTCAAAGACATTTAGCCTTAGCAACAGCATAGCAACCACTGAAGTCGTTTTATAAATACGGCCCCTGATTTTATGTATTGATGTTTCCACTGCATATCGCTTACAAAATGGAAGCCATGGAATAAACAAAGCAATGGTATGATCCCTATCTGCAAGGGTCTGCTGTACATACTATTGCAGGCAGCATTTTACAGTGCTACAGTGCACTTACGACTGATGTCATCAGGCCCTGAGGTTATAAAACTTGAGTACATTCTCAAACTCAAAATAGAGCACACTGATTGGCTGCTTCCGAGCATGTGCTCGGAAGCAGCCAATCAGTGTGCTTCATTTTGAGTTTGAGATTATTCTCACGTTTTATAACCTCGAACCGAGGATAAAAGGAAACAACGCAATAAGAAAATTTTCAGGAACAAATAATATATTTTCGAATCATTTATTTCGTCTCTGAAGTTTCCGTTGCAGAATAAGTCACAGCATGTTTACATTGCTGTGAGTTAGAATCTGATATAGTCATAAATTGAAAAAAAAATGATATTTTCAGGCATCTTTGGAGCCAACCTCTAAGGGTCCATATTATTCTACACCGCCTCCCGTTCAATTCAGCTCAGAGTTGGCACTGACCAATGACGCCAAAGATGAGCTAGTGAAACCTAAACCTCGGCATTTGAGCTTTGTGAGGCCTGTACAGTACCCGGACAGAAAAATATGTCATCCTGTGGTGAGTTTTCCTAGACACCATATATCTTTATGGACTTTTACAGGCACTGAATAGTCGGTCAGAAAATAAAAAATCTCTTCTGACCGAGGTGATTGCCGATTTATATAATACTGTCATCAAGGAAACACTGGCACTTCTAGGCTATTTAAATAAAATGTTTCGATAGGAGGAAATATTTCATATAAGAAAATTTTTTGTAGCCGCAACAGTCAAGGGTCAAAAGTATTTCCACAAAAATATTTCCCACATGCTTCAGTGCTGCATGTTAACAAGAAAATTAATGTTGGCAGTTATCTTCAGCGAAGCAAAAAATAATTACTAGGGCTGAAAAGCTAAATGAACAATGCAATAAACGTTAATTACAGAACTAAATTTTGACCCCTCAGTGATAAGAACTAGCTTGTCAAACTTAGTATAAATTTTGAAATTACCAAGTTGCCATTGACGTTAATGACAACGTCGCGAATTGGACAAAACTCAAACGCTAAAGTTAAAGGCATGTTGTTTGAGTATATGGTAAACGACTAAAATGAAACAAATATATTTGCATGTTTTATTTGTTCAGCTTTCTACCAGTACCAAAATTATTGTAATCCGTTCGACAGAAGTGCCAAAATATAACTTCCAATAAACATAAAAATACAGTCTATGGGAAAATTAGGTTTGTGGAATTACTTTTGGTCCTTCACTGTACATTCAAAGCAAGATCAAACAGACAGTGGGAAAATGTCTGAATAATCATATACTTGTACTGTCCATAGTCTGACGTCTATGATCTTTCCGAAAAAAATAGTCATAGAACAACTTTGGGTAACCACCTGAACAAACATTAGTGTTCACGAGAGCCCATGCTTTGTTTTATTTATTCTAAATATCCTATCTATCCTTACAAAACTGGTACATCACTCCGAAAGAAATATGAAGATATTCATATTGTATTTCATTTATTTCAGCCTCAATCCTTGCGCCGACCACCTGACAGTAGCCCGGCCTACAGAGGAGATTCTCGTCACCTTCCGCCCAAGAAAAGACCTTATATTTCTGCTCAGGAGGATGTTGTGCCATCGTCACAGGTAAAGTATTTGTGGAGCCCTTGACAAGAATCCTTTCATCTCCTCATAATGAAAGTGTTTTTTTTTTCAAAACCAAATTCCTAAATACACTCAAAAAGCAATGTATAACCTGAAAGAGTCTCTCTCTCTCTCTCACACACACACACACACACACACACACACACACACACACACACAACGCGCGCGCATTCGCGCGCACGCATAAGTTTTGATAGTTGTCAAATCAAATTTTCAAGAGCTGAAGGAATTCTAGAACATTATGCTTAAATGAATTCAACATTGGACTCACAACAGTTTGAACGCCTGTGCAAAGAAATGAGGGAGCACTGATCCAATTGTGAGTCAAATTATATGTTGAGCTTAGGTCATACTTCTACTACCTTTAACATAAATGATACAATCTCAGAGGAAGCAACTCTGTCAGTTTCATTTTAATACCCTCTTAATGGAGGACAACTCATAAAGTAAAGAGTCTGCTCCTAAAGAGCTAATTGTTTCTTTTAAGAACTGACTCCCTTTGGAAGGGTTTTGTTTTCAACACAAGCAGACAGAGCTCGAGGTTATAAAACTTGAGAATAATCTAAAACTCAAAATAAAGCACACTGATTAGCTGCTTCCGAGCAGCATGTGCTCGGAAGCAGCTAATCAGTGTGCTTTATTTTGAGTTTTAGAATGTACTCAAGTTTTAAAACCTCTGGGCCTGGATGCCAAGAAAGTTCTCTCCCATGAAAAAACCCAGAAAATCTGAACATGTATCAATGCACCTCGAAACTTTGCGAATGTTTCTAAAACTTCTATAATTCCAACCACAGGGGCTTGAATCATATTGTTTTGGGTATAGCAAACGAAGACTATAATACTTATGGTTTATATATGGTTGATATGTACCGCATTAATCCTAATAAATGCCGCTGCTGTAATAAACGCCCCCTGCCTTTATTCCGAAAATATTATTATATTAACTTGGACAATTCATGTTTGCTTCTCTGGACGAGGCTACTCTTTGAAATTGGAAAATAGGAAAGAATTTGCTCCTACTTAAAGGGAGGCAAAGATAGTAGAGTTCCTTCCCCTGCAAGTTAACCCATTCACCTTAATACTCTGTATTAGAGGTATGGCAGTTGCTGAATTACTACACGTTAGGTTCTAAATAACGATCTCCTTTTGCATTATAGGATTAGTACGGTATATACAGTCTATGAACTTTATCCAAATCAAAATGATTCAAGCCCCTATGTTCCCACTTGCGAATTTGAGAACAATTGCAAAGGTTTTCAAGTTTAACAATTTTATATACAAACCATGTACATAACCAATATTTCTCTTAATATTTCAGGTTGGTGGAATGGGGACGCTTGATCACAGTGAAATATCAACATCCTATAAATTTCTTCCTCAAGATGTCAGGAACGAATACTTTCAGCAGCTGCGCAACAAAAAGGCTCGGTTGGCGAGTGAAGACCAAGAAATGACTGGAGTTTGGAACCCCAACGCAGTTCAGAACAGCCGCTCTATTTCCATCAAAGAGCTTCATAATATGACCAATGGAATTATAGAAGACAATGCTGAACTGGATAAAGAGGTTGCAGAAATCCTTAGTTCAGCTTCAGAATTAAAGGCTGATTATTGTCGCTCGCCAAAAGAACCATGGATACCCAATATGGCAGACGACGTCTTAGCTGAAATAGATAGAAGTGACCATGATATGATTAGCTTTACGCAGAAGATAAATCCAGTGATAATTAGTCTTAGCCCGGGAAACAGCCCAGTTACAATCAGTTCTAGTCCCGAAAACAGCCAAAGCAGCCCAATAACCATCAGCTCTAGTCCGCGAAACAGCCCAAGCAGCCCGATAACAGTCCGTTCTAGTCCTGGAAACAGTCCTAGCTGTCCGGTAATAATCAGCCCTAGTCTCCATGCAATGGCCAATGGTGTTATAGACGATGATATTGGACTGGATAAAGAGGTTGCTGAAATTCGTAGTCCAACACCAGAATTCAGGTTCGATTATTGCCAGTCGCCAAAAGAACCATGGATACCTAATGTAACTGATGATATTATAGCGGAAACAAATAGACAAGATCATGATATGATGAAGTTTTTCCAGAAGATTAGCCCGGTGATAATAAGTCTTAGCCCAAGAAACAGCCCAAGCAGCCCGGTTACAGTCCATTCTAGTCCTGAAAACAACACTAGCAGCCAAACAACAGTGATCTCTAGTCCCGGAAATAGTCTTCAGGCTGGATGTCTTAGTAACCAACCATTCTTCGAAAATCCGAGTACGATAGTCAGCAGCAGCAACATCACAGCTGGTGTTAATCATGGGAGTCCGACGTATCCAGAACCCGGTATTGTTATAACAGACCATCTTAATGCAATTTCAAGGTCTGAAAACGACTCTTCTCACCGACAAAAATCATCAATGGAGGAACTTCAAGGTATGGTATCAACCACTGCTACATCTACAGATCGCCCAGGTCTCAACAAGTTTATACATACAGAAGAGGAGCAGTTTGCAGATCTACTGGAAGAGTTCCTGGAAGAAAACACATACTTACCACCAGCGATCCAAGATGTCAGGATGGATATGCTTGATGAGACCAGAGATACTGTGGCTGAACTGAAAGTTGGAATTTTGTACACGGCGGAAACCTTTATGTGGGGATCAGATAACAAATCAAGTGTTGCAGGGTTTGACCGAGCAGCTGACGATGACGTTATGCAGCTGATCGATGAAATAGACCTGCCAGACCTATCGCCGGAAGATGTCTTTATTGAAATGCTCGATTCTATGGATGAATCGCTAGAAGGCACATTGTTCACGACAAAAGTATTTATGAGAGCTGAAGACGAGCGGCTTCTAGAGGAGTTTGAAAGAGCGACTGAAGGTGGACTACTTTCCGAGGGCATAAAACCTACTGAGCTGTCTGCACCAACCGTCAACAATACAGCTGACTCTCCGAAACGCAAGTTTGAAGAAATAAAATTTGTTGATGTAGAGATGGAGAGTGCCGGGCAGGGAATCTACGATGAAATTGCTGATTTCTTTGGATGTATGTATTTCGTTATTTGAGTAGCGTGGTGGGAATACCTGTCTAAGATATATGCAAACGACAGTACGACTCGTTTTCTGAAGCATATCGAGTCAAAAATTATATTATCGTCTATTTGAGTTGTGCATTCAAAAACAGACTACATATAGTTCGCATATGGCTTATGACATGTCTTCTCATGAGGTAGCTGTGTAAATGATTATCCACCCGGTCTGATCAAACTCTTCGCAGTGCGCTTAAATGGTAGTTAAGGGTTTAAGCTAGGTCCATCCGGAGAGCGAAGACTCTGATCAGACTGGGCGGATGTCCAGGCTGATCTGAGTCTTCGCTGGGCGCACATGCCACTTTCTTGGTCTTAGTTGTGTCGTGGTTCAAATATATTGTATGAAAACCATTGCCAATTCTTTCTGACAACAATCATGAGCAACGTTTATCACATTTTGTTCGCCAAAATATATTAGCACAGTTGATTTTAAGTGTGGTCAAAAACTTAACGAACCATTGATAAACGACTTCGTTAGGCTAATGGTGCTCCCTTCATTAAATGCAAGGTAATGTACAATTAAATGTTTAAATTTTGACGCGGCTGTACGTTCTCCGAGTTTTTAGCACAAAGCAAAACTACTTTTATTCACAATTAGTTTGACGACGATTTCAATTATTTTATGATAGATTTCGATAGATATGATACCCTATGTATTCTTTCTGCTCGATGTTGCTGAGGGTTGTGAGTCAATATTTTTGTGTGCTATTTGTCTGAGTGTCAAAAGAAGATTGCGTTTTTTTTTATTTTGTTTGCACTCCCTGGACATCGTTTACTTTATTACTGGATACATGTATATACTAAAACCATTGATCTCCAAAATATCTGAAAATGTTGCTTCCCTACTTGCATATGGACAAATCTATTGTTTCGCAGTACCTATTAGAAGACACTGAAGCGCGACTCACGTTTTCCCTTTAGTTTTTCAAAGAGAGACAATTTTGTGACTTCCTCTTCACTTCTTACTTCTTGGGCGACGTATCCCTTCTGGAACGAGACCCAGTCCTGAATTTGCAATTCGGTCAGCTAATATTCAGAATATCTTTCTTTTCAGATGACGGCTACACAGACTACGCTTCCACCTTGGACAAGGAACTGCTGTCAAGTTTTTAAAGACATATATAAAAAACAGTTTAAAGGCGTTTTATATTTTTAAACAAACATTTATTTGCTTTAGGTTATTGTTTGTTAAAGTCTGGTGATTTCGTATACATTTTCAGCCCATTTTCATCTTTTTCTTCATCTTTTCATGTTTTTCAAAATCAGACATAAATAATAATTTTTGGTATAAGAAGTTTGTGTTTGTGGTGATACTGATCCATTGAGATATGTTTCCATATCTCGCGCAGACCTCGAGGTTATAAAACATTTTACATGCTCAGCTGAGTTGAGCTTGAAACTTTACCTGCTAATAAATAGCAAATTACTGATAAGTACAGTTGTTTTCATGCTCAGTTTAGCTGAGTATGAAATTTTCACTGCTTATGAATATAAAAATGTCAACTAATGTTGAGATTTTCATATTCATAAGCAGTGAAAAATTTCATGCTCACCTGAGTTGAGCCCGAACCTCTGGGCCAGGTGAACGAGTGCATACTCTGTGTAATTTTCTGTCATAACAAAGATAGACAACTTTTGTGACTTCCGTTTTGCTTCGCTGCATGGCATAGTCCTTCAAAAAATGGGGTCTACTCTTAAAGGAGAAAAACAATTGCTCCTTCAGGAGCAAATTTATTCATTTAAGAGCAGACCTTTAACAAAAGGATGGCAAAAAGAAAATAGAGGAGTTGTTTCCCTTGAGTATATATCCATTAACATTCAGCAGGAGAAACTCGTTACTTATCGTGAATTTCAAAAACTCAGGCGCTTACAAATTTAGTTCAGTTTAATCAAGTTGTGAGTGATTCCCTGTATTTTAAACAGCGGTAAAACCTTCAAAAAATCATATCGATATCGGTAATGAATTAGTGCCGCCATTAATTTATCAATAATATCAAATTAACGTTTTTGCCTGTGGAGCTTGGTACAGTTAGCTCAGACTCAGTATGGAGAATAAATTGGACTGGGTAAAAACAATCCAACAATGTCTTATACCGATGACATCTGAAGCATAGAACAGATTTGACCAACATCCATACCATGCCAACTTCACGAACATAGTTTTGCGCAGTTTGATAATTCAAACTTAGTCCGGATTCTTAAAATGCGCATAGAGGATTCTGGAATTCGTCTACGCTTTGCAGCAACTCTTGTCTTGGGAAACATCACCGGAATTCCTTTGTTGCGGAATTAAACCAATTTCTTTATTACACAGAAAATATATAGATTGATTGATTTGATGCTTAATGTCCACGGTAAACAGCTATGGTCATGTCGGGACGGTCTAACCACACTATTCCTGGGCAGGCTTAGACCTCCTAAGCGGTTAAACAGTACTAAGTGCACATTCTTTCGCCAGTAACTGACAACTGCCCTTCTTGATTCAGCGAAAGGAGGAACGAAAGTATGTGGCCAGACCGGGTTTCGAACCCAGGACCTCTGACTTCTGAGTCAGGTGCCCTACCGAATGCGCTACGCGGCCCGGCCCGGAAAATATATAGAGATTTTTCACGCGTGACCATTTCATATGAAATTAAGGAGACTAGCCTTAATCGAGTTTCTAACTTTTATTTGATATGGCCAAGACTGAGAGATTGTGTTTATTTTTAGCTCACCTCAGCCTATAGGCTCATAGATGAGCTTATAGTATAGCCAGGTGTCCGTCGTTCGTCCGTCATCAACATTTTCAAACAACTCCTCTGAAACTACTGGGCCGATTTAAGTCATATTTCAAATGGAGCCTACCTAGGTCGGGGGAACGAAAGTTTGTTCGGGATATCTGGCTCACATGATCAAGATGGCCGCCACGCCCATATATGGTAAAAACCCTTCATAAATCTAAATCTCCAGAACCGAAAAAGCCTATGACCTTGAAACCTGGCATAAAGCATTGGGCATTCGAACCCATCATAATTTTTACAAATGATGACCGTAGGTTGATCTTGACCTAATTTACGACACGATCAGCTTTTGTATGGGGAAAATGCTTAAACAGTAGATTTCTCAGAAACTATTTTTAAGTCTAAAGTATAATATTTTGTATATATGGTTAACTAAATGACTAGATGAAGATATCATGTCGCTTAAGGTCACGGTCATTCTTTGACCTTTGTTCAAGGACACTGAAATTCTGTCTCCTGTCAATATGTTCGAGCATCTTTTCCTCTGAAGCTACCGGGCCGATTGAAGCCATATTTTATATGGAGCCTACCTAGGTCGGGGGAACGAAAGTTTGTTCGGGGTATCTGGGTCACATGACCAAGATGGCCGCCACGCCCATATATGGTAAAAACCCTTCAAAATCTTTTTCTCCATAACCGAAAGGCCTATGACTTTGAAACCTGCTATGTAGCATTGAGCATTCAAGCCCATCATAATTTTTACAAATAATTACCGTAGGTTGACCTTGACCTAATTTACGACAGGGTCAACTTTAGTACGTTATGCATTTCTCAGAAACTATTTGAGTTTAAGGTATAAAATTTGGTATATATGGTTAACTAAATGACCAAATAAAGATATTATGTCTCTTAAGGTTAAGGTCACTCTTTGACCTTTGTTCAAGGACATTGAGATTCTGTCTCTTGTCCAATTTTTCAATCATCTCCTCTGAAGCCACTCGGCCGGCTGAAGCTATATTACATATGGAGCTTCAGTGGGCCAAAGGAATTAAAGTTTGTTCAGTTGGTCTTGGTCACATGACCAAGATGGCCGCGACTCCCATATATGGTAAAAACCCTTCAAAAATCTTCTTCTCCAGAACCAAAGGCCTAATGGCCTTGTGGCTTGGTATGACCCATTGAGGACGCGGGTCCATCATAATTTATACAAACCATGACTGTGCATGACCTTGACCTAATTTATGTTAAGGTCAATTTTGGTATGTTGTGCTTTTATATGGGAAAATGCTTAAACAGTGGTTTTCTCAGAAACTATTTAAGTCTTAGGTACAATATTTGGTATATATGATTAAATAAATGAGCAAATGAAGAGATGATGTTGCTAAAGGTCAAGGTCATTCTTTGACCTTTGTTCAAGGTCACTGAGATTCTGTCACCCATCACTATTTTAAAACATCTTGTCATCTGAAGCCACTGGGCCGACTGAAGCCATATCGCCCGACTGGGCCACCTCACACTGAGACTTAAACAGAAAAGCAAAGCCGAAACTAAAATTGATTTCATAACTGTGTCGATATTACAGTATGACAGTCTGAAGCAAATCTAATGAAAATCAAATTTACTATCCGTACAAACAATAAGTTGTTGTTGTTGTTTTTATTTTAACGGCCCTTTGAGACCATGTTTTAGAAAAGAGAGATGATAGACGAGGAAAAACATCCAAAACAACGCCACCCGCACACACTGCAAGCATAGTAGGCCATTGCCTATCTTTTATACCACTTAGTGCGACGCCCCGGCACCATCGCTGGACGCGATAACCCCCAAACATTCAGTATGTAGGTAGGAGTCAAACACTAAATGAATCGAAGGTAGAACTGGAGTGCGTATGCCTGCTCACGTGAACAAAAAACACTGATATCAGTGATTTAAGTGTATTGGTACACATCAATGTTTCTTCGCCCATGTTTCAAAGGGAAACAACTTATGTGATTTCCTGTTTGCTTGCAGAATAGCGAAGTCCTTCAAAAACGCGATCTTCTCTTAAAGGAAAGAATTTGCTCCTAGAGCAAATTCTTTTCTTTAAAAGATGGCCCTATTGAGAAGGGAGGTAAAATGAAAATGGCAGAGTTGCTGTCCCTGACAACGGGTTCATTCACCTTAATAGTTTCCAAAATAGATCAAGCTCAATTAAAACTACAAAGTAGAATTATATGGACCATATTTTGTTCTAAGAATGTTTACAATTCTGTTTTGCAGTACATTTTAATGTATGTAGGTAAACCCTCACATTTGTCCGCCTTTTTTAAAAAAAAAAATAACATGTTGTGACTTCGTGTTTGCTACCCTGGACGACGAAGCCTCTTGAAATGGGGTCTGTTTTAAAAAAATGAATTTGCTCGTATGGGAGCAAATTCTTTTCTTACAGAGTTCACCCTCACTGAGACGAGAGGAAGTAAAAGAAAATGGACACCCTCAGAGGTAGCTGATAGTTTATCATGCGTGCATTTTTCAAATAAACACTTTTGCTGACTTTCCTCTGTTTTGTATCTGGAATTTCTGGTCATTTAATGAGGAACTGGAAAACAGTACAGGCCCTGATCGCACTGCGATATTTCTGACGGTTGCACTACAATAAAAAAAATGCTCATTATGCAAGCCCCGCCTCTTTGGGGGAGAGCTTTCAGGCGTATAATGAATATTTGCCGGCCCCTGATTGGTTTTATTATGAAAGTTGAATATTTTTCTGAATGTTATGCTTATTTATTATTATAAAAAATGGAGCTTATTTACAAAGCTGTTTTGCTACATTTTTGTTGGGGTTGAAAAATACACAGGGTGCCAGTGAAAGTTTCGAGATTTATTCACTGCGAACTACACCCTGTCAGCACTAAAAATAGAATATGTCAAAAATATGCCGCATAACCCCCAACTTTTTTAGCTATTACTGGTAGGTAAAGGTGTTGTCTATTCAATTCCATGCCCCAATTTGGAAAGTTTAGACCAGGAGAAAATTGGCAGTGCAGTGACTTTGTGACCCATTTTGCACTGTGAGCTATGGGATTTTTTTTAGTGTAGTGCCACCTGACGTACTAAGCAAAGCAACTGAATGGGCTAATGGACTGCTTCAGTTCCCAGCAAGCGTCCTGTAACCGGAACGTTACACAAACTATTTGGCGGTCATTCCTTGGCAACGTCGTCAATGGCAGCGTTACGTCACAAACGGATCTGGAAACAAATCAGCGACTCAGTCTGGAAGAGTATCATTGACAGTCTGACTGTTGTCATGAACGCACGTCTCTCTGAGCTCTGAGCATAAATATTGTTTTAAACTGGAAACTGATGAAAGAGAGAAGAAGAAGAAAATGGACAGAGAGCCACAACAACATCAGTTAAAAGGTTTATCTTAATTATATTATTTTTACTTCATTGTAACTAGTATTGTGCCGTGCGGCGGCCGTAAAAGTTTCTCCGTACACCATCAAAACGCAGATTATATATTTTCTTGTGCTTTTGCTGGGATCAATGAGCTAAATTCGGAGTCAGCAGTTTGAAAATAAAGATCCGCAGAAGTAGGTGCTAGCGAGAGTGGGCAGTGTTTTAACATTACAGTACCATAATAACAATACCTGAACAGACTCTAATAAACCGTTCCTGCTATTTTAGTTTCTTAGATGTTTTGCCTGCTCCCAGTGGATTTCCCTTCATAATTTATTTGAAATGGACAGAATAAATGTTTGACACTACTTTTATATCATATTTTCAAAATGGCCCGTTCCTCTACAATGTAAATGCAAGGTTTGAGGCATGACCTAATGCTTTGAAGCACTAGCACCCTCACCGCTGCTACTCGGGTCTATGGAAAAAAGGCTTAGGCCTACATTGTTGTTTTTTGCTCACCATTGATGAATGTTTGGCTCGGTAGACCCTAAAACAAGGAAAAGAATACTCTTCTGGACAACGCACTTCCTTCGATCAAATAACAAGCAAATGATTAACTGTAATGACACTTAGTGCCTGAGCAAACTGCATGCCTGTCCCCGAAATTATAAAACTGTTTTCCTGCTCAACTCAGCTGAGCATGAAAGGACCTGGTATGATAAGGGCCATTTTTGGCCCCCATTCAAATTCTCTTCAAATAGCATGGTTTCTGTTGCTTATCATTTGTGCATATGGGATCAAACAGAAATAATATGTTTCACTTTTGTTAATTCTCAGAATAACATGATTTCTGACATGCCTATGTTGGTTCAATAATATGAAGGAAAATTGCATGAAAAACTGAGTTTAATAATTTTTCCTTTAAAGAAATAAGTCATATACAATGGCCTTTGAAAGCTCTTGATACAGTGGACTCGACAGTATCGGATCATCGACAGTATCGGATCACTCGTAAGTTATTACCCATTTTTCTCACAAATGAAGCAAATATTTGTTACCATTATCTTACAGTCATCAAATTAGACCAATAGCAAAGAGCAGGGTAAAAAAATGGATCGAAATCTGCGGCTGTGAAACAAATAAGAGTTGTTGAAAAGCTTGGCCCCTCTTCAGCGGCGCTTGCATTTTGCCTGTTGTTCGTTAACCCCAAAATAGATTTCGGTTATTTAAACTATTTTATCATTAGGCGATTGAAACCAATTTTGCTTTGTAATGTGTCCTAGCATGCCTAAAATTGCAGGCAGTCATTATTTTTGTGACATCCCAGTATTTGATGAAACTGCAGACTTGAAAAGTGGGGCACTAATGTGCGACAGTAACGGATCATTATTTTATATGAACCGAAATGCAGGCCTCAGCTGGAAAACTGCATGTTGAATGTATGGTCTGATGCTGAAAACAAGTCATAAATCACCTATCTGAGTGGCTGCTGTGTCTTCTTTCAAAGGAGAGTATAAAACTAAGACAGCATCCTTTTTGTAAAACACCCCCATCCCACGCCCCATGCTAGCATATGATAATGAAGGTTATGCGTAGCAGAACTAAGCTTCTGCTAAACATTCTGAAGAAACATTCGAGATAAGCTCGCATGTGTGTTGTGGCGTTCATCGGATGGACAGCTGTACACTGTGTAGACTCAGATTAATGCCGGAGAACTTGTTGAATGACCATGTAGTGTTTATACACTGATTGTACTGAAATATCATTAGGGCGGAAAATCACCGTAAATTTGTTGATCCTGATCAGACACTACGGTCTTATCAGGGTCTACACTTTGCAAAGGCAGGTTATGATCTTTACTGTTTGAGAAGTTCCATGCTATGGGGCGCAGGGGATTACTGAGTTAAGAATTTTTGGCATGCTTGTACTTTTGTATACATTTAACTTTTATTTAACAGACATAACCCTTGCTGGTGAAGGACCTCATGAAAAATATCGTTGAAAGGCTGTAAAAGTTTTCTCTGAGAGTTTAATAGGTCCAACTGTTTATGTAGCAAAATTATTGAAGCTAAGAAGGTTGGCAGAATGCCTCCGAGAAACTCTCCTATAAATAGTATCGTATGATCCGATACTGTCGCACCTGATTCGTTACTGTCGTAAGACCCCCCTGTAAGTCTCGATAAGCTATCTGCCCTTAAAGGAATGAATTTCGTAAATATTTTGACATGGATAGATAGAAGGGATATTTTGCAATTGTTATGTGTCATAACATACATACTTTTAGCATTCACAGTCAACAAAACAGGAGTTTAATGTAACTTGATCCGATACTGTCGAGTCCATTGTAATAGGCTTTTGATGAAATGCTTATACGTTGGGTACCAAGGCTAATTACCTGTGCACTGCACAAGGCCTGTCAAGGTACCCCACCCACTCAAGTTTGCAAGTCCAAAGACGCTAACCAAAAAATTCCAACAGATCAAAATGAAATGTGTACCAAATTATTCCTTGTGTTCTAACTAAGAAAATGAATACCCACAACATATGTTTATTTTGTCTGTGAGCGGAGATATGGACGTTTTTGTGTTGTGAAAACAGGGAAAATGTTCCTAACGCTGCCTGTTTGGTGATAAAAAGTTAAAAATAAACATTGAGCCCGGTCTCCAGCACATTTAATATTTTCATGGCATGTAAATATATCAAAATGATTTCTGCATATAAAATATAAAATGTGCTGGAGGCCGGGCTCATATATTTTGAAAGCCACAAAGGCTACCAAGTTCGTCATTTTCGTCGGAATCCGCTGGGGGCATAGGTATGTTCCAGATTAAAAACACAAATATTTTATGCAACAACTGGTTGATTTTGTATTTGCTGTTACATTTAAGGTTAGGACTTCCTATGAATGCATTTTAGTTATCGAAATAGAACTTTTGAAAAATGAGTTTTCTGGGGGCCAAATATGGGCCTTATCATACCAGGTCCTTTTACCTGCTACATGTAATAAATGGCAAATTACTGACAAGTAAAGTTGTTTTCTTGCTCAGTTAAACTCAGCTGAGCATGAAATTTTCTCTGCTGGTAAATATGAAAATGCCAACTAAAATTTTCTCTGCTTATGAATATGAAAATGCCAACATTAGTTGGCATTTTCATATTTATCTGCAAAGGAAATTTCAAGCTCAGCTGAGTTGAGCACGAAAAAAATACACCCTCAGGGCCTGTTTAACGCGCAATTTCATTCCCATCGGGAAATTCATAATTCAATTTTCTGCAGATGGATAGCAAATTTGAGCACCCTTTTCTCTTTCATGTTAAGGAACTGGTGAACTTATCACAAAACATCTGAAACAGACTAAACTAATATCTAGGGGTGGCCATTTTCAAGAGTTTTGTGATAACTCTTCTACCGCAGTCTTTTTAAGCTAACATTTCTGCATAAATACGGTTTACATAGATGGTACAGTATTTGTTATATTTTGGCTAACTTTAATTTTCAATTCATTAGGGAATGAAATTACGCAATTTCCGGCTGTGCAAATATTAACAATTTTGGTCATAGTAATAAGTGGAACTATTGACATACTTTTTCGGTCAACTGTTATTCTTACAAGATTTGAAAACAAAGTTGATTTCTTACAACTTTTAGTACATGTAGACATCGCTGTCACACTAATGACTAAATGGCAAACCTTGCAGTCTTTGGTAAGCGGTTAAATTACCCTTCAGAACGCGTCTACTGTAATTTAGAAATGTTTCAACACTCGAAGTCTTGGATAAGGAACTCAGAAATTCATAACGTACGAGAATACAAAATTATTGAAATATAAGTACGCTTTACAAGAGCTTGACAAGTATCAAAAAAGAGTTACAAACCAATATGAAGTTGGAAGGAAACATGGTACTCTTGGTCAGAACCTCTGATATTTACCAGCTGAATTTACTGCTGAAAATATCCTTTCAAACAATGAATCAGCTTGTCCAAGTCTATAGCAGAGTTGGTCAGATGGTTGGTCGGTTTGGGTTTAACGGTTCTTTGACATCCTTTGAGCACCGGCACTGAAAGTTACCTAGCACCATCGCCCGACCCGACCACCCCACTATAGAAGATAGGCCGAATATATGCATGCATGTGCGAAATAAAATGGACACAGGCAAACAGTGCAGTCCCAGATTAGATTTTATTCCCAGTTTCAAACGACATCTGCCTATGAATACCATTGCTTTGGCACCCTTATGTATTTAAAGTTACAAAGCGTTGAGCTTTGTAAAAAAAATCTTGTGGAGTTAAAACTGAAAGGGGCAAAACCGAAATATCAGTTCTGCCACTTTCAAGAGTTTTGTGATAACTCTACCAGGGCCAATACTATGTACAAATATGGTTATATACATATGGGTCGAACAACATTGTTACAGTTTGGCTAGCTATATATTGCAAGAGCTTGAATTTTTAGTTCCATCTGAATCCGCCCGGCCAGTCATCTGGCTGCCGTCCGTACTGTTCTTGGAGAAGGTACTTAATTTCACCCTCATCGGTTTATTTGGGTTTATGAAAATTTTGATTGGTGCGATAATGTAATTCCCGTTTATGGACCGGATTCAAAGACATTGGAATGTGTGACTTCCCAGCTAACGCCACAATAACCGGAACGTAACTCATTCTGTCTGGCGCCAGTCGCTACGCAACGTCGTCAATGGCAGCGTAACGTCACAAACGGATCTTGACAATAAGTAAGAGACTCAGTCAGGAAGAGTATCAGTTACAGTCTGGCTGTTGTCATGAAAGCACGTCTTTCTGAGCTCTGAGCATAAATACTAACTTTGATGGAATCCGAGAAAAGAAAGAAAATGGAAATGGACAGAGAGACTCACCAACATTTAGTTAAAGGTTTGTATGCGTTGAAAATTTGTTTCACAATTGTAAATATTTAAAATATAGAACAAAGGGCAGCTTTAAAACGAGGGCATACATCCCCTTTTCTAGTGCCCTAAAATCGACGTGGTGGTATTTTTTTTATTGACTGGCACCTCAATACAGCCAACTAAAAATGAAATAGGAAATGGCCATACTAAGCCAAATCGGTTTATTCTCTGCGATTCTTTATATAAGAAAAACGCCTTCGCCTGCGACCAGGAGAAGCGAGACCTATGTATTACTCAAGTTTTCTGGCGTCGTCGTCGGCGGCCTCGTAAACTTCCAATCGGATTTTGTGGTTTAGCTGTGTTTTGTAACAATGGGAAGACAGGCGAGACATCACATTCAGCAGAATTCTTGTTGTCATTTAATCATGTAACTGATATGCCAGTAATTTAGCTTTTACGACTGGTCTGATCACAGGCGCTTGAAGTTCTATGCTCAAAAAACCCTCAAAATCCTTTACACTTGACGCAGTCTATAGGTCATTTCTTCAAAATGGCTCATAGCCTAGATGTTTAGCGGCATTGAAATATGTTTCGTAGCATAGAACTTCAAGCGCCTGTGGTCTGATTATAGGCCTAAAAATAGCTTTGTGTCTAAAACTGGTCGGTAGGCAGGAAAAACTTTTTTTTATTATTTTATTTTCTCTCCCGAAAAAAATAGGGTCGGGCCTGTATTTTGTAAGTTTTTTTTGTTTTTGTTTTTGTAAATGTATTTTGTTGATTGAATAGTGTTTTTGCGACTTGTAAGTGACTGTCTCGCTATATATTTCCACGTCATCCTAACAAAAACAAGCTTATAAACAGAAAATTTTCAGTCTCGACGTTCATTATTATCTGGATGTAGAATTTGCAGAAAAGGTACGTCTTCACCAGTTGTCTGGACTGTGAGATGGGATACTTCATTTGATGAAATGGCAGTGTCACTGGACTGTTCCTGTCTGTCATCTATCTGACTATCAATCGTTGCTATTGTTCTAGGACTAGAACTGATATTTGACTGCATATCAGTTCTAGGTCATTTGGCCTGAAAAATGAACAAAATGCCAGAGTGGCATTTTTGCAAAATTGCCACTAAACTACAAACCTGACTTCATTTAGACATTTTTCTTGTGGTTCAAGAATAATTTTTCTTTCGAAACATGAATATTAGACCACTTCCTCTCATTTCAGATGTGTTTTATAAAGTTTTTTTCTTCATTTCCTGATTTCAAAACAGATTTGACAAACTGCAGGCTTTCCATGGGGGAACTAGTTGGGTAAAATCCCATACCAGAGCAGAACTGGTCATACTAAATACCACAAGGCGGGGTACAGGTCTGCCTTGTGCTATCATAGCACAAGGTGGAAGTTACATATGATGACCACAATGTATAATACATATTATTAGGTGAACACGTAACAAGGTAGTACAATTTGTTAATAAAGAGAATCTGGTTTTTCTTTTTAAAGAAAAAGTTGTGCAAGCAGTTCTGCAGTTGTAACAATTGCCCACAGTAGCTTGGTATTTAGTTACTAAGAAATTTTGATTTTCATGAAAACTGAGATCACAGAGGAGAAGACAATGGACAAGGAAGAAAAACGTCTGTTAATAGGTTTGAACTGATTAAAATTACTGTTTGACTTTTACTCTTGGTCCAGCTTTAACATGTTTATAAAATGAAAATGAAAAGCTGCTTTTGCAACACCAGACTGCAAGATACAGCAGTTCAAACAGCAAGAGCATTTTAAATTGTTTGGCTTTGATAACAAAAAATAATGATTTCTTTTCTTTACCGTATCTTTAAAAGCTACCACAGACAAAATAGTTCAAAGATTGAAATTCAAACAGTGCTGATATAGAGCGAAACAGAGATTTTCATCATAACTTTCATCACATAAATTTATGCAATTGCAGTCGAGGTTGCGTCTGAGTCGAATCAAATCGTGTAGCCAACAGACAAGTAAACAAAAGTGTCACAGGGCGTCATTTTATTCTGTTCAGACTGCAACTCTTTTGAGATTGTAGATACGTTTTTGACATTACAATGTTGCCTCTGATCTCACGGTGCATTTATCATGAGCTGAGCATAAATCTCTCTCTCTCTCTCTCTCTCTCTCTCTCTCTCCATTCTGTCGGATTCAAAATAGTAAATAGTATAAATTGCTTTTGAAAATGTGTGCAAATTATTGTTTTGATGCATGGTTGCTTATGCTTATTTACCATTCGCCGTTTACGCTCAATGCCAGTCCGATCATCTGACTGGAACGAAGGGCGCAGAATTCAGATTTAATAGTCAAATCAGACTTCTTAGGTAAGGACTCACCTCTATATTTTCCACCATTTTAACGATGGGGAACAGAATGTGTGACTTCCTGTTAGCTTCCCTTCTTAATAAAACACTTCCAAAAGCGGTTTAGTCTTAAGGTCAAGAATACGTAAATGGCACATACATAGAATTTTTTAAAATTTTGCACAGGGGTGCATTTTCATGTGTTACATCGATTTGTGCAATAAAAGGGATAGGTCACAGAGTTCGTTTAATCGCTAGATCAGATGGAAAAACATGAAATTTTGAGGACGTTTCCATTGATGGCAATGGAAATGCGGTGAAAAAACTCAGATTTTAAAATTTAAACGTGCACAGCTTGTTTACCACTACATAGATTTTTTTCAAAAACTGACATTTTATGTCACGGGATCTGTCGATGAAAATGAGGTAAGAAAAGTCCTTGACTACCGAGTTTGTTTTTCAAGTAGCGCTTGATAAGCAAGCATAGGTATGTATGAATTTACGCCATTCAGCGACGTCATTTATAAGCGACGTTGCAGTCGTTTACTGGCGACGTTATAACACGTGCTAAGACCGTTATGAGAATACGGAAAGATGAGGACTAATAGGGTTCTCGTGATGACTGCCTTAAGCTTCGTTCACACGGGCAAAGTTTCTGTGACAAAGTAGGAAAAGAAAAATTTGCTCGTGCATGTGAATGAAAGAATATGCCACAATTTCATTGCCAAATTTTTATGATAAAGTTTTTCCGGGAAACAAAATTTGTCCGTGTGAAGAGAAAATTTGCCATAGAATATGTAACAAAGAAACTAGCTATGGAGATAAGCATAGAAAACTTTGCTCATAATCAAATCGGTTTGATTTTGAACAAAGTATATTTAACAAAGAAAATGTGGCATGGTTGGCCGTTCACACGGGCAAAGTTTATATGTCCAGGTAACCTTGACGAATAATGTCCGATCGTGTGAACAAAGCAGCAAATATTTCTTTGCCAAAGTTTATTTGACAAAGATTCCATGCCACATTTTTCTTAACAAATAATTTGCTCCGTGTTAACGTAAATTGTTTGGCAAACTTTCTTCGTTAAAGATTCTGTGACAAAGAAACTAAGGTGGCGTGAACGAGGCTTAAGTGAAAGAATTTATTTTTCAGATTCTCGTAAACAAAAATTAGTAAAAAATGAAAGCACACTTCTAACAGTAATATGGTTACTGCAGCCGACACGACTGAGCCGCACATTAAAAACTGCGTTACCCTAAATTACAAAATGCGCCGTGCCATGATAAAATGGGTTGTTTGGGGCACATACGGCCAGCGGAAGCTCAGATCAGTGTGCGCACCGCCCAACCTGACCAGAGCCTTTGTTGTCCTCTGGTACAATGATTCCGTGAGGGACAGCGAAGAGATTTATTATTCTGTGCGTATGCGAAGGCTGATCTGTGTGCATGTATCATATTATTGACGACTTGTGTTCTGTCGGTGTGGCTCATGGTAGTCAGATAAAATTGACTTTTGGACAATATTTCAGTCATCTCGAGTTGATGGTAAGTTACAAGGTCAACTTCCAAATCCACCGTCGAATCCGGATTCGGCCAGCTAGCGACTGGAAAAGGCTCTTTGTCAAGTCAGGAGTAAATGGGTAGCCTTTTCAAATCAGGGAAGGATAACGCAGCGGAGGGAGAAAGATGGGCTCCGCCTCCTTACATATGTGTGTCTGAAAAGTCCTGTGAGCCCAGAAAGCAGGGAGGGAGCATGTATTCCGGCTAGCATTAAATTGTTACCCACATAAACTTCTGTCAGTTTGTCAGTCTGTCCTCTCTCTCTCTCTCTCAGTAATTTTGTATGAAATAACGTCAAACATACAGGGGAAAACAGAACAATTTGCACTATCAGCAAAGATCTTGAATAAACAATGACAACAACTCCGTTTTCCCCATGTTTGACGTTATTATTGAATGTCCGATGGGGCCGTCATATTGAAAATTACACTTACGAGGAAGTATTTCGTGACGTAACGTCCTTCGCGACGCACGTAATTAATTGCGCCAGTCATTTACGTATTCTTGACCTTAAAGAAGATTCCTTTGGGAGCAAATTCTTTCCTTTCACAGTTTATCCCTATGGAGAAGGAATCAAGCTTCTTCTGAAAATGCACCCATTCTCCTTAAGGGACGAGCCATTTATCATCAGGTGGTGGGGGATACTTTTTTTTGGGGGGGGGGGGGGGGGGGGGGAGGGGGGGGGGGAGGGGGAGAAGTCGGATTTTTTTTGGTGATGTACTGGGGGGGGGTCCGGAAATCCATAAGCCTCGGAGCAGGAGTGGGGGTGGTCATATATTTTATGAGGCATATTGGGGGGGGGGGGGGGGGGGGTCAGAATTCTTCCATCAGTCTTCATTTTTCAAAATGTCTCAGTCCCTGGGGGGTCGCCCTTCAGATCCCATTTATCCCTAAAATTTCAGACTCTTTTCTTTCAAACTCAAAACTTAATGACATTTATGGAAATGCCACACAAAACTCGGGCAGCTTCATATCCCAAAACAGATCTTATCATTGATTTGCTAAAGAACAGTAGGAAAGTGTTTATAAAATCATGTCAAGTAAATGATTTTGTTCTCAGTTTTGATGCCTGCATTTGTAATATCAGCTCTCCAGGTGCCTTTTCATCTGCAAAACTACAGTGGCTTATGGGGGCTTTGCCCCAAGACCCCCGCCATCCAGAGGTCCAATTCATATTATTAAACATTTATGATTATTAAGCATTAGACAGCAGATTTTTAGATGACCATAAGCACAAAAAAGTTCAAAGAACTGCAGACAAAGTTTTGACAAACCATGATTAATTAACCTACAGACCATGATTAGATAACCCGTCAGAATATGACAATTTTCTTTGTGTTTCATACAGATTTTGAATGAGGTTAGTCTGACATAAAATAGGTAATATGGTGTGTTTGTGGGAAGGGTAGCTGGGATGGGGGAATTAGGGGGGGGGGGGGTAATAAATTTTTTTGTCATCTCTCTGGGTGGGGAGGGGGGGGGGGAGGGCGGAAAAATAATTCTGGTGAGACTGGGGGGGGGGTCGGAAAAATTTTGGCGAACCATATGAAAATGTACCCCTCCCCCTTACACACACACACACACACACACACACACACACACACACACACACACGCGCGATAATAAATGACTCGTCCTTAACCTTATGCTCCTATTATTTCGTCTTGTCAGCTCTTCCTTTTCATCTGTCTATTCTACATTATTTCTCTCTCTATCTAGACTCACTCTCAAGACAAGTTAAAGATCCTTATCATGAGGTAGTTCTTCTTTTTATTTCTTCTTCAATCTTGTTTTCATTTCATTGATATCCTGTTTATAACTAATACATATATTTGGTGTAGCGTCAAAAAGTACCTTTCAACATGTGCGAATAAGAAAGACTTAGATTAACTTGTGCATCAATGCAGTCTGATATAAGTCTTCTCTTTTCTGTTATACCAACTTTGAATACTGGCGAATATGAAAACCGAAAAGTAAAAACTCTGCTCAGTTTGTGCAGGCTAATTTAAGCGTTTAAAGTATGCACATGGCAAAAGGTCCTTTTTCACGCTACGCCAACCATTTGCCGCTTCTTATAACAATTTCATTTCGATGGAAACAAGTTATTGTGAGCCCTCGTCAGGAAAGTCTTGGCGAGACGATTCAGTTGGGGGAGTGGGGGGTGGAAGGGATCATGGTACATATGATCTATGGAGAAATTCGGAAAATTATCTTATCTGCAGCGCTGATTATTACTCCTGTAAAGTGACACAAGGTCCCTTCCGTCTGTTTTAACCCCAAATCTTCAGACACCAATTCTATCTCTCCAGCTATTTCATTTTCATGTCCAATTTTACAATCAGGGATAGTTGCTACCTCTGTTACCAATCTGTGAAGTCCCCGATCAGACTGCTTTTTAAGGGAGGTTTGCTCCTTGGAAGAATATTATTATCTGGTTTAAACTCTGCTTGTCAGGCTTTGTCTATTTATTCGGTTATAAGACGAATTTTCTTGTCAAAACAACCCATCCAGGTAGTCCTATCTCATAAAACGGATCCATATTTTTGGTGTTTTTAGGAAAGGAAAATATTATCTTGATAGCAGAATCAAATAAGTCTGATTTCGGTTTTTTGTCTGTTTGGGAGATAAACACCTTCTTGTAGCTGAATTATTACGGTACAAAAATACCCTGTTAGGGTCAAGTCAGTAAATTCGGCTATCAGGTAAATTCGGACAGTGACATTGTTTCCTTTATATGTCAGTTGTTTGGAATTAAAACAAAATTAACTGGGCAAACAGTGAAAATCCTGATGAGACGGCTCATGATGGGCCGTCTGATCTGGATTTGCACTGTTTGCAACGGTATGTCCGAATTTACCCACTGCCCGAAGTTACCAGACTCAACCCTATTTGTTTTCTAGAGAAACTTGCGAGTTCTGCAGCACGTCCAAGAGAAAAGAGCAACGCTGCTAGGTCTTCATGGTCAAGATGACCGCACAGTAGGAAAGGCTTTTGGTCGGGGAGAATTTGGAAGCCAGAATGGGGTATGCTCTCTCTCTCTCTCTCTCTCTCTCTCTCTCTCTCTCTCTCTCTCGTAATTGTAATAATGACTGGCATTGCATGACTATATAAGAGCCTAACGGAATGTTCGCATGTAAAACAGTATGTGTGCGCGAAATATAAGATGTCTGTGTGCGCATTGTAAAACAGTCTGCGGAACCGTCTGATCTGAGTCTTTCTTGATCGCACCGTGATGCCGATTACTATTATTATAACTTTTATTGTTATTACTACTACTGTTTATCTCCGCAATCACAAAACCTTAAAATGCGAGAAAAAAAAACTCTTGAACGTGGTTATAATTTCCAAAATCGAAGACTTGAAAACTCTCTTTGTAGTTTAAAGTGTCATTGAAAGAGTTTTGCATGCTATTTTACCAATACATACCAGAATAAGTTTGCAAGTGAAATATTATGAAGAATAAAAAAGTATGAAATTAGAAAATTTTACTTGAACTAGAAACATTATTTTCAAATCATTTCACTTCTTTCTTTTTCTTTTTCGATTTAAACAATATTTTATTTCTTGTTTCATACAAATCATAGTCACACATGCAGAAAAGTTCACAGTACGTTTACTTATATACAGACACTGTGTTTGAATCTGATATACATGTACTCAAAGGCTGAAACTCGAACAGAACTAAAAATATTTGATATTTTCAGACATCTTTGGATCAAAAATCCAAGAGTCCAGAGAATTCTACACCGCCTCTCTTACAATTCAGTACAGACTTGGCACTGACCATTGACGTCAGAGATCATCTAGTGAAACCTAAACCGCGGCATGTTAGCGTTGTGAGGCCTGTACAGTACCCGGATAGAAAAATATGTCATCCTGTGGTGAGAATCCCTAGATTGTTTTATATCAATAATTCTAACACAGTGCGCCTATAGAAGCAATGGAAAGTTACCGTGTTTTATTCTGCAACAATTCACTGTCTCGGAGCGCGTGAGTCAAATTGCCGACGTAAGATCTACGTTCCAGAAGCACCCCCTCCCACTTCCCGCTTAATATGATGTGATGTTAACACTGTTGACCGAGGTAATTGGTAATTGCTGGGGTAAATAATTACCAAAGTAGATCTATTTCCCTAAATAAAATATTTCTTTGCAGCCTGACATGCAATGAAGCCAGTCGACTGGACAGTTGGAAAATGTCTTTAATATTCATATATAATTCAAGAATCTGATGTCAAAGGCGGCATATCTGATCTGAGTTTTCAGGAAAATGGTCGTTGTAAACAATATTTTATTCAAAATACTTAACAAATACAAACAATACAATCTCACAAGAATACAACTCGATGGTTGAAGACCAATCTAGGGTAACCAACTGTGGACGATCATTATAATACACAAGATTCCATGCTTTATATCAAGTCTTATCTGTTTTGTTTATTTCTAAGTACACGCAAATCTGGCAAATTACTTTGAAAGAAATATGTTTAGTTTTTTGTTTGTTGGTTTGTTTGAATATATATAGTATTGCTCTTTCAGCCTCAAGCCTTACGCCGCCCACCTGGAAATAGTCCGCCGGCTGATAGTGCAGATTCTCGTCGTTTGCCGCCCAAGAAAAGACCTTATATTCCTGCTCAGGGGGATGTTGTTCCACCGTCACAGGTAAAATATTTCCTGATCCAATATTCCATTTTAATGCCTCCAACTTCTAAGAAGTTGAGAGGGCATATTGCTTCTGGGTTGTCCGTGTGTCCGTCCGTCCGTGCGTCCGTTAGTCACGCATACCATATCTTAGGAACTGTGCGTGCTAGAGTTTTGAAATTTCACATGGATTCATCATGAAAAAATGAGCGGACACGTATTTTTTCCTTGTCCAAGTTGTCTCCCTTTTTCGAGTTATGCCTCTTGGCAAATATTCATAATAAAATCTTGTCAGTAAGATATCTCAAAAAGCATTTAAACTAGGGGCTTGAAACTTTGAAAACTTATTAGAAATGATAAGTAGATGAACTGATTAACTTTTGAACAAATTCCGTCAATTTTTGAGGGAGTTATGGCCCTTTGAAAATTTCCGCATTTTTACTTTGTCAGCAAGATATCTTGAAAAGTATTTAAGCTAGGAGCTTGAAACTTTGATAGCTCATAAGGATTGATTAATAGATAAACTGATCAACTTTTGAAGAAATTCCGTCAATTTCTGTAGGAGTTATGGCCCTTTGAAAATTTCCGCATTTTTACTTTGTCAGCAAGATATCTTGAAAAGTATTTAAGCTAGGAACTTGAAACTTTGATAGCTCATAAGGATTGATTAATAGATAAACTGATCAACTTTTGAAGAAATTCCGTCAATTTCTGTAGGAGTTATGGCCCTTTGAAAATTTCCGCATTTTTACTTTGTCAGCAAGATATCTTGAAAAGTATTTAAGCTAGGAACTTGAAACTTTGATAGCTCATAAGGATTGATTAATAGATAAACTGATCAACTTTTGAAGAAATTCCGTCAATTTCTGTAGGAGCTATGGCCCTTTGAAAATTTCCTCATATTAACTTTTGAAAAGAAATCGTAAATTTGTGATCTAGTAAAAACCCTTTTTCGACTTAGTGCATTGAAGCCTATGGTACAAAGGTACAAACATTCTGGGGTGAGCCTTCTTTAGAGGCAAGCATATGGTTGGGGGCATAGTGTTTCATAAAAACATTTTCTAGTTATCAACTAATTTTTTCATCTTGACAAAATGAGAAAACTTTCCAAACTGTGTAGTATTAGATGAGACGACTCAGTGTCAGTGACATTTTGAGCCCTGTCGTCTTTGTTTACACTGTTTTCCGCACTTAAACCAGATTAAATGATGTATAACAAGGGAGTGTACAAACTGGATCTCTCTCTCTCTCTCTCTCTCTCTCATTTGTGAATACTGCTGATAAAGCTGTGAGTTGAATCTGATCAGAGACACAAATGTTCAAATCAATTCAACCTTAGACTCACAATTTGCAGGCCCACTCTAAAAACTGAGATTTTTTGCCCGTTTGTGAGCGCTGATCCAGATGTGGATAAGCAAGCTGGACCGAGTCCATATGAAAAAGAAAACTTCTTAACTTATGCTGAAGTCTTTTCTTACTAAATTTATTGTGTAACTGTACACCTTTATGTTTGTTTGTCGTTTTTTTTTCTCCAATTTCACATTGAATTAATTTTGTGGCTTCCATTTTGTTTTCCTGGACAATATAGCCCTTCCAAATACGGTTAAACTCTTAAAGGTGAGAATTTGCTTCCACAGGAGCAAATGCTTTCCTTTTAGAGTTGACCAGAGGAGCGAATCCAGAGGAACAATTGTTTTACCTTAAAAGTTGAGCCATGGCAAAAAGGAAATATGATAATAGCAGAGTTTCCGAAAAGGAAACAGTTTTGTGACTGCCTGTTTGTTTTCTTGGACAAAATAGCCCTTCCAAATAGAAGTCAACACTAGAAGAAAACTTTACTTTAAGGATTGACCGGCATGAAGAAGGGAGTGAAACTTATAATGGTAGAGTTGCCACCCCTGAAGGTGTACCCATTCACCTTAAAACGTCTCCGAACTTTTCTCTAAATGTCAAATTTTAAATTCGAGGGCTTTTGTAAAGATTTACCGGGTTTTAGTTTTTACTACCAAGTCATGTAGATAACTGACATTCACCTTTGTATTTCAGGATGACAGAGTGGCGTCACTTGGTCACTGTGAGACATCGGCATTCTGTACATTTCTTTCCGACCATGTCATGAATGACTTCTACCAGCAGCTGCACAAGAAAAAGGCTCGGTTGGCAAGTGAAGTGACTGAATATTGGAATCCCAACGCAGCTCAGAACAACCGCTCTATTTTCCTCAAAGAGCTTGATGCACTGACCAATGATCTCATAGACGATGATGCTGAACTGGATAGAGAAGTTGCTGCAATCTTTAGTCCAACGCCAGACTTGAAGACTGATTATTGCCACTCGCCAAAAGAACCATGGATACCCAATATGACAGATGACATCATAGCTGAAACAGAAAAGACAGACCATGATATGATGAGATTTATCCGGAAGATAAACCCAGTGATAATTAGTCTTAGCCCGGGAAACAGCCTAAGCAGCCCGATTACAGTCACTTCTAGTCCCGGAAACAGCACTGTGAGACCGATAAGCGTCAGTTCTAGTCTGGAAAACAGCCCAAGCAGCCCAATAACAATCGGTTCTAGCCACGAAAACAGTCCTTGCCATCCAGTAATAATCAGCCCAACTCATGGTAGCCAACAATTCACAGAACACCTGAGTTGGATGGCCAGCAGCAGCAACAGCACAGCTAGCGTACCAACTGAGAGACCGACGTATTCAGAGGCCGGTATCGTTTCTACAGATCATCGAAATGCATGTGAAGACTCTTCCAGCCGACCTAAACCGTCTATGGAGGAACTTCGCCGCATGGTATTAACCACTGATAGGTCTGCAGACCGTCCATATATTGATAGGTTTACTCAGACAGAAGAAGAACAGTTTGCTGAAATACTGGAAGATTTCCTTGAGGAAAACAAATGCTTACCACCAGATATCCGAGGTGTCATACTGGATATGCTAAATAAGACCAGAGACACTGTGGCGGAACAGAAAGAAGGGATCTTGTACACGGCGGAAATCTTTATGGGAGAATCATTTAACGAGTCAAGTGTAGAGGGGTCTGAAAGAGCAGCTGACGATGACGTTATGCAGCTGATCAACGAGTTAGACCTTCCAGACCCATCAAGTTCAAATACCAGAGAATCACCGGAAGATGTCTTAGTCGATATGCTTACAAATGAGCGGGAGGCTATGGATGGATCAGTGGAAGGCACAGTGTACACGACTGAAGCGTTTATGACAGCAGAGGACCAGCGGCTTTTAGAGGAGTTTGAAAGAGCAACTGAAGGTGGACTACTTTCCGAGGGTATAAAACCTACTGAGCTGTCTGCACCAACCGTCAACAATACAGCCGACTCTCCGAGATGCAAGTTTGAAGAAATAAAATTTGTTGATGTAGAGATGGAGAGTACCGGGCAGGGAATCTACGATGAAATTGCTGATTTCTTTGGATGTATGTATACTTCATGATTTAGCACGTGTTGAGAATACTTTCTGAAGATATATGAACCATGACATGACAAAACCAACAAAGTGGCATGTGCGCCCAGCGAAGATTCAGATCATCCTGAATTTCCGCTCAGTCTGAGCAGAGTCTTTGCTGTCAGCATAGAGGTAGCTTAAATTCTTAGCTACCCTTGGAGCGCACAGCGAATGGGCGGATGCCAAGGCTGATCTGAGGCTTCGCTGGGCGCACATGCCACTTTTTTGTTTTGTCGTGTTGCGGCTCAGTTATGTGAACTGCGTTTGTCAAGACCATACTATACGTTTTCTAAAGCTGACGAATTAAAATTGTCTTCGAGTTGTGCATGCCCTGGTCAGACATCAGATAGTTTGCATTTACGACTTACGAAGGTTTTTTCCTAACATGATTGTATAATAATTCTGTATTTATCTATGGCACAATGACGCGAACGTACGCTCATTAATATAACTACGGCGGATAAACCGTATGGCATGTAAAATGTTGTAATATTCAATATTTAGGAAAACATTTGCCATAGTCTTGTTTTATATGCATTTAAACTATTTATTTTTTTCTTCCAGTTCTCAAAACGATGTTCTCAAGGGGGCTCGAGGGAATGATTTGAAGTCTGCCCGTTTTCTCTCTAGTTCGAAGAAGAGAGTTGCGATTACGTTGAACTTTTACTTTGAGTGCAATTAAACAGTTTAACAGTATTAAAACTCTTTTACGTAAAATATTAACCAAACTGCGTTAAAATTTGTTTAATGCATAAATGCTCACATCTTTTAAAGATAACTTTTGAGACATTCTGTTTTTGCTTGGATTACAAAATCATTCCAAAGGAACAAAGGGGAAAGTCTCCAAAGGGAGCAATTCCTGTCCTTAAAACTTGATGCCATTAAAAAAGTGTGCGCGTGTGTGTGTGCGGGAGGGGGGGAGGGGTGCGTCAGAAATGAAAATAGCTAAGTTACTTCCCCTGAAAGTATGACACTTCACATAAAACTGAGTTGTCTTGGCGATAAAAATAGCATGATAATTGTCTCTTGTGGTATACAAATTACCCATCCATTCCAAAATATCTGAAATATTGTCCCCTCCGTCTTTGAACATGACGACCGCTGTTTAACATTATCGAAGGACAAAGGCATTAAAATAGTATAATAATTGTCTCTTGCGGTAAACAAATTACACATCCATTCCAAAATATTAGAAAATGCCTCCTCCGTCTTTATCGTGAATGGATGTACTTTCTTTTCTTTCTTTCTTTTTTTCATCATTTGTTTAAAAGGGATACAGCAGGGTGTTTGATTTTACTTCCATACAAGCAAATACTTACTGAAAAGCGGTCTACCTTATAAGACTTGATACCCATTGAAAAGTTAGTCAAAATGGGAGAGCTGCTTCAGGCGAAAGGACATCCATTTTCACCTCAAAGGAAACTGACTAACCACACACTTATATGGTATCACTAAAATAAGGTTTTCCAATGTTTTATAATGGCGCCTAAAAGATGAGAATGAAAGACAAATGAAATATACCAAGGGGTCAGAGTGTAGAGCTCTACGCTGTTTACCATTTGTATAGTTAATAAATAATACAAATGGTAAAGAGTGCAGAGCAGAATGTCCAATTCAGCTCTACAGTTTACCATTTGTTTAGTTTACAGCTCACAGTGAACCTTCTCATCTTGCTTTGCTTTCCGATTTCAATAGCTGATAATCAAAATGCTCTCTTTTGCAGACGATGGTTACACTGACTACCTATCATATGACTATTCAACAGATGAGGATCTCCAGGACCAGGATATACAGAATACAGATTTCAACTTCGTCGGCTTGTTGGATTAAAATGAACATGGTCATTTGGTCTTCCAATCAAAACATATCAAAGCTGTCGTTTGGCTTCTGAAGATTTTTATCCAGATACATCGCGTTACATTGTTGGATTTTATATAATTTAAGATATACAACTTTACTAAGATTATTTTTCATTAAACTGATGATTTCTTACGCACATTTATCATACTTGTCATGATCTTCATCTTTTCATGTTTGTAATTTTTATAAATCAATATAAAGTATAAGTATATGACTATAACTTTTCCTTTTCGCATTACTTTGCCAACGAATTAGTGAGTGAACTCGGGTTTAACGTCCCACCAACAATTAGGTCATACGGAGACGGAACCTCGAAAGACCGGAGAAGCAGCAATGTATTGCTAAGGATGTGTTGAGGTATCGTCCTTCCATGTTGGTATTGTTCAGCGATGCCATTTTTGTCGTTCCTGAAAACACTGCAGTTGCATAGAAGAAAGCGAGTTTTAAGTGGAGTGGGTAAGCTGATTTGGTCCTGTCTGTATGTCCGTTTGTCTAAAATGTTCCAGACAGAGATTATCCCAGTTACGATCAGTTGCGTGTCACGATTAACCACTACTGGCATTCTATCGAATTTTGTTCTTTTGATTTTAGATTTTGTTAGACATGCAAAAAGGGAGCATATGCAAACATCAAAGGCATAGACCAGCCTGCGCATCCGCACATTCTGGTCGGAGCATTTACTGTTCGCACATAGCAGTCATGGACCTGTGGAACCTACAGACGCAAATTAGAGGCTTCGGCTAGACTGTATGCATTCGCAAATAAATATCTTAAAGAATTCCTTCAAGAGCAGAGCACACATTCAAAAGAAGGAACATGGATCATACTTCGAAGTTTCGGTTATTTAAGCCTCATCAGTGACCCTGATAATACCTGATTACGAAAACAAGCAAGCTGTGATTTCTTAATTTTAGAAAGGCAGTCAATTCAAAGACTGGTTAGTATCAAAAAGGGTTCAAATGATTAAAAAGCGATGATTTAGAATAATAGTCTAAACCAATCAAAAATTTCTGATTTCTCAGAATACAGTAGAACTTCAATGGCTCGAACTACGATGTGTTGTTTACCCTGCCTGGCTAGAACTCAACTTTTGGGTACCTAGAGGCCAATGTATATGGAAACTAACCCTGGACTGATAGAACTGCCTCTGGCTGGAATCAATTTTTATGGTCCCAAGACTGTTCGAGCCAATGACGTTCTATTATATATCCTCCGATCTCAAAGGACAAAAATGAAAAAAACAACCTGCACTATGTGTGATGTACGGGGAGACGTTTTACGGCCTTCGGACGGCACAACACCAGCTGCAGTTACGTCAAATAAAAATCTTACAGTCCCTTCAAAAGCAGAGCACACATTCAAAAGAAGGAAAATGCGCCATTCTTCGAAGTTTCGGCTATTCGTTGTGTCTGTTGTATTTGCAGAAACGTTCATCAACAAATTGTCTCTTCACTTCTTTGCTCTAGGTTGAACAAAATAAATTATCTATGAGCATGCAGATCGCCAATCAGCATTACCATTACGGGTCCAAGAATTTTATAATACATGAAATGGCCGCAAAATGAGCAGGCGTGTATGTATGCGATGTAAAATGGCCGCACAATGGGCAGGCATGTATGTTGCCGATGTAAAATGGCCGCACAATGAGCAGACCTGTATGTTGGCGGTGTGTAATGGCCGCACAATGAGCAGACCTGTATGTTGGCGGTGTGTAATGGCCGCACAATGAGCAGACCTGTATGTTGGCGGTGTGTAATGGCCGCACAATGAGCAGACCTGTATGTTGGCGGTGTGTAATGGCCGCACAATGAGCAGACCTGTATGTTGGCGGTGTGTAATGGCCGCACAATGAGCAGACCTGTATGTTGGCGGTGTGTAATGGCCGCACAATGACCAAGCGCGTTTGTTGGCGATGTGAAACGGTCGCACAATGTGCAGGCGTGTAGGTTGGCGATGTGAAATGGCCGCACAATGAGCAGGTTTGTGTGCGGCGATGTGAAATGGCCGCACAATGAGCAGGCGTGTATGTTGGTGATGTGAAATATCCGCACAATAAGCAGCCGTGTATGTTGGCGATGTGAAATGGCGGCACAATGAGCAGGCGTTTAGGTAGGCGATGTGAAATGGCCGCACAATGAGCTGGCGTGTGTATGCGATGTGAAATGGTCGCACGATCAGCAGGCGTGTATGTTGGCGATTTGAAATGGCCGCACAATGGGCAGGCGTGTACGTTGGGGATGTGAAATGGCCGCACAATGAAGAGACGTGTATGTTGGCGATGTGAAATGGCCGCACAATGAGTAGGTGTGTATGTAGCGATGTGAAATGGCCGCACAATACACAGGCGTGTATGTCAGCGATGTGAAATGGCCGCACAATAAGCTGAAGTTTATGTGGCGATGTGAGATGGCTGCACATGACCAGAGGTGTATGTTGCGATGTAAAATGGCTGCATAATGTGCAGGCTTGTATACGGTGATGTGGAATGGTCGCAAAGGGACCAGGCGTGTATGTTGCGGTTTGATATGGCCGCACAATAACCAGGCTTGTATACGGCGATGTGAAATGGTCGCACAGTAACCAGGCGTGTATGTTGCGGTGTACAATGGCCGCATAATGACCAGGCTGCCATGTGGGCGATGTGAAATGGCATCACAAGGAGCAGGCGTGTATGTGGCGATGTGAAATGTCCGCACAATGAGCAGGCGTGTATGTGGCGATGTGAAATGATCGCACAAAGTGCAGTTGGTTAGGTTGACGATGTTAAATGGGCACAAGGCGTGTATGTTGGCGATGTCAAAATGGCCGCACAATGAGCAGGCGTGTATGATGGCGATGTGAAATGGCCGAGCAATGAGGAGACGTGTTTGTTAGCTATGTGAAATGGCTGCAAAAGGAGCAGGCGTGTATGTGGGCGATGTGCAATGGCCGCACAATGAGCAGGCGTATTTGTTGGTGATGTGGAATGGCCGCACAATGAGCAGGCGTGTAGGTTAGCGATGTGAAACGGCCGCACAATGAGCAGGTGTGTATGTGGCGATGAAAAATGGCCGCACAATGAGTAGGTGTGTATGTTAGCAATGTGAAATGGCCGCACAATGAGCAGGCGTTTAGGTTGGCGATGTGGAATAGCCGCACAATGAGCAGGCGTGTATGTTGGCGATGTGAAATGGCCGCACAATGAGCAAGAATCTATG
This sequence comes from Ctena decussata, assembly GCA_963989385.1. NCBI lineage: Eukaryota > Metazoa > Mollusca > Bivalvia > Lucinida > Lucinidae > Ctena > Ctena decussata. The sequence goes on from OZ022506.1 coordinate 47,446,455, forward strand.
TGGCGATGTGGAATGGCCGCACAATGAGCAGGCTTATATGTGGCGATGTGAAATACCACACAATAAGCAGGCGTCTGTGTGACGATATGAAATGGCGGCACAATGAGCAAGCGCGTGTTTGGCGATATGAAATTGGCGCACAATGAGCAGGCGTGTATGTTGGAGATGTTAAATGACCGGACAATGAGCAGGCGTATTTGTTGGCGTTGTGGAATGGCCGCAAAATGAGCAGGCGTGTAGGTTAGCGATGTGTAATGGCCGCACAATGAGCAGGTGTGTATGTGGCGATGAAAAATGGCCGCACAATGAGTAGGCGTGTATGTTAGCAATGTGAAATGGCCGCACAATGAGCAGGCGTTTAGGTTGGCGATGTGGAATGGCCGCACAATGAGCAGGCGTGTATGTTGGCGATGTGAAATGGCCGCACAATGAGCAAGAATCTATGTGGCGATGTGAAATGGCCGCACAATGAGCAGGCTTATATGTGGCGATGTGAAATACCACACAATGAGCAGGCGTCTGTGTGGCGATGTGAAATAGCGGCACAATGAGCAAGCGTGTGTTTGGCGATATGAAATTGGCGCGCAGTGAGCAGGCGTGTATGTTGGAGATGTTAAATGACCGGACAATGAGCAGGCGTGTATGTTGGCGATGTGAAATGGCCGCACAATGACCAGGCATGCATGTTGGCGATGAGAAATGGATGCACAATAAGAAAACTTGTGTGTGGCGATGTTAAACTGGCCGCACAATAAGAGGCGTGTATGTGCGATGAGAAAAGGCCGCAAAATGAGCAGGCGTGTATGTGGCGATGTGAGATGGCCACACAATGAGCAAGTGTGTGTGTGGCGATACAAAATGGCCGCAAAATGAGCAGGCGTGTATGTGGCGATGTGAAATGGCCGCACAATAAGCAGGCGTGTGTGTGGCGAAGTGAAATGGCTGTAAAATGAGTAGGCGTGTATGTGGCGATGTGAAATGGCCGGTCAATGAGCAGGCGAATATGTGGCGATGTAAAATGGTCGCATAATGTGCAGTTGGTTAGGTTGGCGATGTTAAATGAGCACATAGCGTGTATGTTGGCGAGTTGACGTTGCCGCACAATAACCAGGCGTGTATGTTGGCGATGTGAAATGGCCGTGCAATGAGGAGGCGTGTTTGTTGGCGGTGTGAAATGGCTGCACAAAGAGCAGGCGGGTATGTAGGCGATGTGAAATGGCCGCACAATAAGCAGGCGTGTTAGGTTGGCGATGTTAATTGAGCACAAGGCGTGTATGTTGGCGATGTGAAATGGCCGCACAATGAAGAGACGTGTATGTTGGCGATGTGAAATGGCTGCACAAAGAGCAGGCGTGCATGTGGGCGATGTGAAATGGCCGCACAATCAGCAGTCGTGTATATGGCGATGTTAAATGGCCGCACAATGAGCAGTTGTTTATGTGGCGATGTGAAATGGCCGCACAACGAGCAGGCGTGTATATAAATTGCCGCACAATGAGCAGGCGTGTATGTTGGCGATGTAAAAATGGCCGCATAATTAGCTGGCATGTATGTTTGCGATGTGAAATGGCCGCACAATGACCCAGCGTGAATGTTGGCGATGTGAAATGGCCGCACAATGCGCAGACGTGTATGTTTGTGATGTGAAATTGTCGCACAATGAGAAGGCCTGTATGTGGCGATGTGGAATGGCCGCACAATGAGTTTAGGTTGGCGATGTGAAATGGCCGCACAATAAGCAGACGTGTTTATGGCGATGTGAGATGGCCGCAGAGGACCAGAAGTGTATGGTTCGATGTGAATTGGCCGCACAATGAGCAGACGTGTATGCTGGTGATATGAAATGGCGGCACAATGAGCAGGCGTGTATGCTGGCGATGTGAAATGGCCGGACAATGAGCAGGCGTGTATGCTGGCGATGTGAAATGGCCGCACAATGAGCAGGCGTGTATGTTGGGGATGTGAAATGGCCGCACAGTGAGCAGGCGTGAATGTGGCGATGTGAAATGGCCGCACAATGACCAGGCGTGTACATGTATATGGCGATGTGAAATGGCCGCACAATGATGACTGAGTGATAATCAGTTTAGACCTTGGTCAAGGTCTGACTTTATAATGCAATTGAACACGCTGTTAAATCTTGCTTTACCCACCGAGAAAAGTCCTCCCTGATCATGATATGACGTTGTAAAGAATTCTGCTGTGTAATGAGTGCCGTTGTAAAGAGGGTTGACTGTATTGTTCTCGAAACACTGGATTCTTGCCATGCCTGGCATTGCTCGAGCCTGCTTATTTTACCAAACCTGTTGGTGATGAACACACGGTATGCAAATATCGTAGGCTCAGATGTATCAACATCAAGAATGTCCACGCAAGATATTTTTGCTTCCCTCAGTATATCGTGTAACCAAAGTATTTTTCTCAAAGCTAAATCGATGTCGGTTTCTTTCATCTTGATGCCTGCAGATATCTTCAAGTTGCCCAAATCACGGTTCTGTGGCGGGAACGTACAAGACTTTTAATGTTTTGTTCAACGTATAAGGTCATTAACTCTCCTGAACCAGCTGATAGGATGGAAAGGCTGTCATGGTCCACACTTTAAAGGACAATAGTTTGAATATGGTGACTTTCAAAACAACATCCCCTGGGTGGGGGTTACCTGCATTCTTTAGGGGCAGACTGGTTCAGTAATTTCGTTGCAATGTGAACTTGAGTGAGTGAACTCTGGTTTAACGGCCCCCAACACAAAGGTCATATGAAATTGTAACCTCTGTTTAAAGACTCATACCAAAGACCGGAGAGAAATGGGGGATCAAACCTGCAACCACTGGATTGGTAGTCCAGCGGTAAACACAAAGCCTCCATTGGCTTATTATGGAAATCTGGTCCTCTGATGCACCAGAAGCTGTTTCTCAATAGGAAAAAAGCTTCTCCGCATGCTAGATTTCAAGGCATACTATTATCTTATAACTGTTAATTCAACCTCCAACAAGAACCAATTTTAGCTTTGTCAGATCATATACAGAGTCATGGCCCCTTTCCGATATTGCAAAACAAGGTCATGAAGCCCTGAATCGCTCACTTGTTTGTAATTGTCGAAATATGAGAGACCTTGGTGAATCGTTATTGACATTAAGATGGCTGTATATACTAGCTTTTATACCAAAATCTTTAACAATTTCCAATTTCCATGAAATCTTATATCATGGCATTATCCATATTTATAAAGCACCAGGAACCAAATATTACCTTGCCATAAAAAAGTCAAGGTCAACACCCAAGGTCATCATTTGAACAATTTTGGTAATACTTGAATACCTGATGCTACAGTAGTAACATACAAAATTTCAAAGTCATTGGTCTGTTGGTCCTCGAGAAGATTTTTAAAGCTTTTAACCATATGTGGGCATGGCGGCAATGTGTTCCAGACTGGAACAATGATTCGTTCCTGCAGGCCCTAGAGGCTCTACATGAAATTAGGTTTTAATCGACCCAGTGGTTTCAGAGAAGTTATTGAAAAAAGGGCCGTTAAACCAAAAATAATTCGAACCACAAAAATGGCTTAGTCGTCCAAGGAAGCGATACTGCAATCACCGACCGCGACCCTGACACAATTATTCCAGCTCAGGGCGGTGAATGCGGATTTCCTAGTCTATTGGATGGAAGAAAATAATCGGACATATGTCGTCGGTGAGAGTCGACTCCATGGCTCCCTGCGTGAATGGGATGGTCGGGTCGTGCGACCGTGCTGGGTAGGCTTCCTACTAATTTGGATAAAAGTAGGACAAGGCCATCTTGAGGGAGAAAGCAAAAAAAAAAACCCCATTCCGCACCTACTGCAAACACCGCTGGCCCTTACCGTACTACCGTACTATTATCCAAATTAGTAGGACGCTCCGCTACTGAAAGTTCCCGACCCGACCACATTACACAGAGACTTAAACACATACGTGAAGCCCAAACTAAAACAGATTTCATAACTGTGTCGATTTTATGACAGACTCAAGCAAAACTGATGAAAGTCAAATTTATCAGACGTACAAATATTAAGTTGTGGTTGTTGTTGTTGTTGTTTTGAGTTTATGGGCCTTTTAAGACTCAATATTTCAGTCTATATCGGGCCGTCTCCCAGAGAGAGGCGGAAAGAAAAGAGGCATGGAAGGCGAGAGAATAAACAACACCGACCCGCACCTACTGTAAGCACAGTAGGTCCGTGTCCTACTTTTATTCGAATTAGCAGGACGCCCAGGCACCATCGTCCGACCCGATCATCCCCACCCCCAAACAATAAGTATTGAGGTAGAAGTCAAACACTAAAAAGTAAGGAAGGTAGGGTCGGGGTGCACGTGGTATCTGTGATTGAAGGTGTTTTGATACACTTCCATGTTTTCCACCCTTCTTTCAAAGGGAAACCACTTATGTGACTTCATATTCGCTCACAGATTAGCGAAGTCCATTTTAAATGTGGTCTTTTCTTAAAAGTTGACCCCATTGTAAAGGGAGGCAAAATGAAAATGACAGAGTTTCTTACCCTGAATGAGTTCCCATTCACCTTACTGGTTTATCAAGGCTGAGCGATTCTTACATGTACTATGTTTTATCTCAAGTATGTTTAAAATTCCGTTTGGTAATACATTAAATGTGTACGGGTCAACCTCCATATTTGTCCGCAATTTTCTAAAATGAACGGTTGTGACTTCCTGTTTGCTTCCCTCGACAACAACGAGGCCCTTTCAAAATGGGCCTTTTTTATATTTTTTTTTTAGAAAAACAAAGAAAACCTTGCTCTTAGAGAAGCAAATTCTTTTCTTACAGAGTTCACCCCACTGACACGGGAGGATGCATTTAAAATAACACCGCCAGAGGTAACTTTGATAGTTTATCTAACAAGTTATAAGAAAGAAACACTTCTGCTGTATTTTCTCTGGTTTAAAGCTGGACTTATAATCATTTAATAGGAAAATGGGAAACAGTGCATTTCCTGATTGCACTGCTTTTTTTCTAACGTACTGAGCAATGCAAGCGAATGGGATAATGAGCAGCTGTAGTCAGCCAGCAAATGTCCAGTAACCGGAACGTTACACAAACTATTTCGCGTCCATTGCTTGGCAACGTCATCAATGGCAGCGTTACATCACAAACGGATCTTGAAACAAAATCAGCGACTCAGTCTGGAAGAGTATCAGTTACAGTCTGACTGTTGTCATGAAAGCACGTCTTTCTGAGCTGTGAACATAAATATTGTTTGAAATTGGAAACTGACGAAAGAGAGGAGAAGATAATGGACAGTGAACAACAACAATGTCGATTAAAAGGTTTATCTTAATTATATTAGTTTAACTTCATTGTAGCTGGTGTTGTGTCGTGTGGCGGGCATAAATTTTCTTCGTACACACCATCACACTCACAGTGTAGATTATATATTTTCTTGTCCTTTTGCCGAGGATCAATGAACTCATTCTGAGTCAGTCTGACAATAAAGTTTCACCAAGTCAGTTTGACAATAAAAATTCGGTGAAGCCATTACTAGCTAGCTGGGAGGCGGGGGGATACAGTTTTTTAACATTACATTACCATAATCACTGTACTTAGACTATTAATCCGTGTCTGCTATTTGCGTTTCTCCGATGTTTTGCCTGCTTCCAGGATCTCTCTTCAGTTTTATTTAAAGGGGACATATGAGTCGTTTGGCATTACCTTTATATCATATTTTTCAAAATGTCCAGTTCCTATACATTGCAAATTTAAGATTTGAGGCGGCCCCATGGCCTTATGCTTCGGAGCACTAGCATTCTCACTGCTGCCATTCAGGTCTATGGAAAAAAACCTAGCACTCTTGTTTTGCCCACTTTTAATGAACGGTCGGATCGGTATTAGTGGCATATCATTGGGACCTAAAGCAAAGTAAAGAGTAGTCCTCACGACAACCCACTTCCTTCACACAAACCATATGCAAATGAAGAGGGTCAAGTCGGGAAACTTCGGACAGCGGGTAAATTCGGACATACCATCGCAAACAGTAAAAATCCAGATGAGACGGCTCCTAATGAGCCCTTTCATCAGGATTTTCACTGTTTGTGGAGTTAGTTTTGTTTCAATTCCAAACAATTGACATATAAAGGAAACAATGTCACTGTCCGAATTCACCCGACTTTACTCTGATTGTGATGACACAAAACTTCGTGACCGCGGTGCCTGAGAAAACAGTATGCCTGGTAAACGCGCAATTCCATTCCCATCTGGACACAGTAGGTAAGCGCTGACCTGCTGATCTAGCGGTCCCGGGTTCGAGTCGACCTGTCCGCTATCCGTTATCAAGGACATACGTCACTGGGTGTCTCTAATGTAATATTTTCTCTTGTATGTTCTCATCTCAATTGTAACTTTTTTCTCCTGTAAGTCTTTATGTAGGATATAGATAGCGGTTAGCGGACTTGTGAGGCCGAATCTTTCCTGCTCTTACTCTTTCTATCCTTAAGGTGGAAATCTCTTCATCCACAAACGGGGTTTCATTTCATTTTCACCCTCCACTCGTCTTGATTTGACTAAAATACCGTTGAAAAGAACGTGAAGTCGCATGATACACCCATCCATACCATCTTAAAATTAGAAATTCAATTTTCTGAAAATGGGTAGCAATATTGCAACAATGCTATTTGATTTATGTTTATGCAAAGCAAATGATCGCAATTTTAATGTTAAAAGAACTGGTGGAGTTAACACGAAACTTCTGAAAGTGGCTCTAAAATTTCGGTTAGTTTGGCCCTTTTCAGAAGTTTTTGTGGTAACTCTGCTAGTTCAGTCTTTTTAAAGTCTGTATTTATGCACAAATATGGTATATAAACATATGGGTTGAACAGTATCGGTAAGGTTTGGCGAACTTGAATTTTCAATCCATTTGGGAATGGAATTGCTCAGTTACCGGTCATGCGAATATTAACACAATTAATTTTGGTTACAGTTATTACTGCACGAGCTTGACAGTGTTGAGGAAAGAGTTTGAAAGTAATATGAAGTTCGAAGGAAACATATATGATCTTGGTCATACTTCTCTTGATCAGAATTTTTAATATTTGTCATTTAAATTTCCTCAGAAAATATATCAACTAGGGCAATTCTATAACAGAGGAATGGAATATATACATACATTTGTGAAATAATTAACCCATTTTTATGCCAAGCACCTTAAGTGTAGACCAAGATCAGACGCTGCAAAATGCAGCGTCTGATCAGGGTCTTCACTATTTGCAAGGGACAAATGGATATTTCTTCTTAAAATAAGATAAAATGACAAAAATAAACTAAACAAAACGATCCTTATTTGACAAATGGACTCATCCATTTGGAAAGGATAAAATAGTCCACTGGGCAAAAATTGGTTGAATACAGGCCTGCTTAATTCGCAATTTCAGTTTTGCCACTTTCAGGAGTTTCGTGATAACTCTACCAGTGCCACTGAGCCGCAGCACGACAAATCCAACAAAAGAGGCATGTGCGCCCAGCGAAGACTCAGATCAGCCTTTAAGCGCCCCGCCAAGACTCTGATTATTAGTCAGAGAATGCCAAGAATGATCTGACTTTTCGGTGGGTGCATGTGCCACTTTTTTGGTTTTGTCGTGTCGCGGCTCACATATGCGTCAAACAGCATTGGCTAACTATTTGCAGGGACTCAAATTCTTAATTTCATCTGATTCCGCTAGTTTGTCCGTCTGGCTGTCCGTCCGTACTGCTGAGGCAATGTCGGTCTTGGGGCAATAACTTTACTTTCCCTTCATTTATTGGTATTTCTTGTTTTGGCACTGAACATCCAATTTTGGTGTTGGTGCGGTAATGAAGCTTCCATTTACAGACTGGATTCAAAAACTTTCGAAGATGTGATTTCTCAGCTATAAGCCTTAGCACAGAAACCGGAACGTAACACAATCTGTTTGGCGTCAGTCGCTACGCAACGTCGTCAATAGCAGCAAAACGTCACAAACGGATCTTGACAATAAGCTAGCGACCCAGTCTGGAAGAGTATCAGTTACAGTCTGACTGTTGTCACGAATGCACATTTTTCTGAGATCTGAGCATCAATTATATCTTTACATGAAACCTGAAGATAGAGAGAAGAAGGAAATGGACAGAGAGACTCAGCTACATTTAGTTAAAGGTTTGAATGAATTGAAAATTTGTTTAACAATTGTTGCTTTTTTTAATATACGACAAAGGGTAACTTTCAAACGACATTGCCAAATCTTCACCCCCCCCCCCCCCTTCACCCCCCCCCCCCCCCCCCCCCAAACACACACACACCTGGCCATACTAAGACAAATCGTGTTATTCTTTGCGATTCTTATATAAAAAGTTTTATATCATAATGACGAAATATCTATCAGTTCTTCTAGATTTTTGTGGGGGAAACCCGGAAGGGAACGGATGGGGTAGGAGCGTGGGGAGAGAGATTCATTAACCAGGGCCAGTTGTGAAATGACGGAACATTAGCACAGTAGTCGGCATTTTCTTTTGGTTACCGCAGTTACTATAAATACTAGGACACCGTATTTATTGACTGTAATTATTACAAAATTTGATCAAAGATCTATTACTACACCACGCCGCGCAATTCCATTGACAATGGAATCAATCCCACCTGGCAATTAAATATCCAAGCTTTTACAAATACTTACTTGAAATATACTGAAAGGATTTAAAAACTTCCACCCATTAATTTTGAATATCTCAAAAATAAATGCAGCTACGCCCACCAAAATTTTACAGCATATATATTCTATTATACCTGATTCTATCAATATACGGAATTAAAAATCGTTCAACCGAATCGGTCAGGAACAAGCACGTGCTCCTCGTGTTCTTAGTACCGTTTACATAATGATGAATAGCTTCATGCATACAGTTTTCTGATGAAACACTTCTCTTACGATATCAAATTGAATTTTAAAAATTTGAACTCGGTCAGTGGCTTTATTTAGCCTACCGCGCCTAAATATCGCAAACAGGCGCAGAGTTTTTGGCCAGATAAATGCTGAAATTTCAAAAAGTGACGTCGCGGTACAATTTTATGCGTTTATTACGGCAATTTACAATCTCAGACGACGTGCACTGTTCACAGGAAGCTAAAAAGACCGTCAGAAAAGCACCTAACCAAGATTGAAAACCAGAGGACATGACGTTAACTAACGTCGACGCCGTCTCCATAATAGGCTTTGCGTGACAGCATCATCCGCAGTGATACTTGCAAATCAACGTTGATGACGTCACAATATTAAGACAGTAAGAAGTGGTCGAAAGAGTGTTGCATAAGATAACGCCGGCATCGCCTTATGCATTTCAGTGACGTCACGCCCTTTTACTGACGTCGTTTAGGTAAATGATACAAATAAACTGCGTATTCTTTAAATTTGATAAGTTTCAAGCATTTTGTCGTTAAATAGTCAACACTGTCATGAGTAAACAGATCAGCAGCCAGCAATGAAAAGTGGGAGTTTTTAAATCCTTTCAGTATATGAAGCAATGTTGTTCGACACAAATTGACAATAACGAGATCTTCCTTTTCTGGTCAACTTTATTTCCTCGGATTTCTGACTTTGATGACATGGCGTTTCTTATAACAAAACGTTGATTGGGTCTGTGTTTAAAAGGGTTTATTTGAATCGGACCGTGTTGATGAGGGTTTCTTATGACAAGACTTTAATTATTTCTGTGTTTATAAGGGTTGCTTATGGTTTAAACAATATTTTATTCATACAAGATTCACTGACAAGATATATACATATAATATTCATGAAAGATCTGAACGAAAGCATATTGCTTAAAGAGTTCATTTCCTCATTCATATAATTTACACATTGTAACATTATTTAAAGGTTATTACTCCTTTTTTTTTGCTAAGGACTTAAAATGTCATTGAACGCTCAAGCACTTCTTTAAGGTTTATGGGTTAACCTTTCAGAGGAAGCACTCCTTCATTTTCAATATTGCCCACCTTCTGACTACGTGTCAACTAATGAAGGGAAGGATCCGCTCCCCTAGGAGCAGATTCTTCTGATTCCGCTCTCATCAGAGCAGACCCTTCCCCCTATGAGCATTATGAACGGGTCGCATAATCCAGGGAAACGAATAGCGTTGACCCCTTCAAAAGAAAAGACAAGAATCATGAGGTACACCCATACGCCATAAAATTATGAAAGTTTAATTGACATCCAACGACTAGGCGTACATATTTGACATGTTCACATACTATATCAATTACAAGAATTAATAAGAAGAACAAAATGGAAAAGAGATAGAGGAGAAGTGAAAATAAGAGCACTGTATGGTGGCTTTCCGGATCGCGCCAGCCCCATCCCCCCCCCCCCCCCCCCCCCCCCCTCTATGTAACCCAGGCACTGGTATAGTCGAACAGCCATCGCCAGTTGACATAAGAGGACCCAAAATATAAGCGGTCAGACTGCAAAATATTGATTTACGATGGCAAAGGACACATCCGCCCGACAAGTCAAAGTCAACATAATTAGTTCATGCTAGAGACTCCAAAAGGTCCAAAATGACAAAATTAGAATCGTTTACTTGCTAAAATAAATCCCTGAACTTGTATAAATACCCTATCGTTCACATTTAGGGGCGCATCAGGGTTGCTTTTGACATGACTATGGCTGGATCTGTGTTTATAAGGGTTTCTTATGACAATACTTCGATTGTGTCTGTGTTTGAAAGGGTTTCTTTGATTGTGCCTGTGGTTATAAGGATTTCTTTTCATAAGACTGTGATAATGTCTGTGTTTATAAGGGTTTCTTTTGACAAGACGACAAGATTTTGATTGTGTCTATGTTGATTATAAGGGTTTCTTTTGACAAGCCTCTGATTTGGTCTGTGTTTATAAGGGTGGCTTTTGACAAGACTTTGATTGGGTCTGTGTTTATAAGGGTTTCTTATGACAAGAAGTTTAATTGGGTTCTGTTTTATGAATCCTGGGTTTGGTGGTTTTCATTTTAATCCCCTGTTATAGACTGGATTCAGCTTATTTTGAAAGTGTAACTGCCCAGCGAATAGCACACTAATCGGAATGTTTCGCAAACTGTTTGGCGTCAGTCGCTACGCAACATCGCCAATGGCAGCGTAACGTCACAAACGGATCTTGACAATAAGTCAGCGACTCAGTCTGGAAGAGCATCAGTTACAGTCTGACTGTTGTCATGAAAGCACGTCTTTCTGAGCTTTGAGAACAGAATAAAAGAAAATCAATGGAAATTGAAGACACATTGAAGAAGAAAATGGGTCAAGAGGAAGAACAACATGCCTTATTAGGTTTGAACTGGTTTAAAACATTGTTTTATCATTACTCTTGAAACCAACTTTTTAAAAAATATGGAACCGTGGAACGGTAGATTCCAAAACATGAACACTGTAGGATACAACGGTTAGCAAAAGCTTTTCTATAAATGTCTATATTTAATAAAAATCTTTATCAAATTTTTGAACAGCTATTTTTGTCCAAGTAGAATAAAGGCTACACAGCGTTGACATGTAGAGCAAGACAGAAGTTTCATTATAAATTTTCCACACAAACTCATGCAATTGATTTAGGAATCATGGCGCAGTCAGTATTGCGACTGAGTCGAATCAACTCGTGTAGCCACCAGGCAAACAAACATAATCTGTCCCTACTGTAAATCATTACCTTGCTGCCTCTAACTTCATGGTACTAGTTGATGCATCTGTGCTTTCCCATTGAGCGCTTTTCAGGTTTATATAATCTCGTGGTACTTTTATCACACACACACACACACACACACACACACACACACACACACTGTTGTCATGTTATAGAAGACAAAATAGCATAAACTGCTTTTCAAAATGTTTTCACATTATTGTTTTGATGCCAGTAACCCAATCTGGTTATGTTCATTTCCCATTTACATTTACGCTCAGTGCCAGTCCAATCATCTGACTGAAATGAAGTGTTGCTGTTATTCCAGTTCTCGTAACGATGATGGCCCTGTGAGCTCAGCGGTTCGAAACCATCGCCGCCGCCGCCGCCGCCCCCCCCCCGCCCCCGCATCCCCGACACTGCGTCCGTCCCTCGTCTCGTCAAAGTTGCAAGCAACCTCCACCAAACAATGACTCTGGTCAGGGCCACACTTTCTGGCGTTGCCCCTCCAGCACTACGTGGAGGTGTTTCCTGTTCGAATTACGCTATCTCTGGAGTGTACAAAAGGCCGCGTTCGGAATGGATCGCATGAATAAATAGAGTGCTAAGAGAACCCAGATTAACCTAGATTTAAATTCAAAATAGGATAGGTGGCTTGACCGGTGTTGCTCATTTCATTACTGGTCATGAACAGACTCAATTAAACCGAGTATGCTGTTTTCTTTTCTTTGGTGTATTCTTTGCTTCCAAAGGATCTAACTATTCATAACTTATTTATCTTCACTGCCGCTGGTGTTGTGCCGTGTGGCGGCCATAAAACGTCTCCCCGTACATCATCATAGTGCATATTATATTTTCTGGTCCCTTGGGATCATTGAGTTCATTGAGTGTCATTTTGAAAATAGAGTTTTGCTTAAGCCGGTGATAGAGGGCGTGGCCCGGTGTTGCCCAATATATTACTGGTCATGAACAGACTCAGTTAAACCGATTCTGCTATTTTCATTTCTTTGATGTATTCCTTGCTTCCAAAGGATCCAACTATTCAGAACTTATTAAGGAGTATTGGTTTACGTCCATGTTTTTCCACTTGCAAAAGGAAACAATAATTATGGCTTCCCCTTAACTTCCCTAGGTAATAAACCTCTTCCGAAAGGGGTATACTCTTAAAGAAAAGACTTTGCTCCTTAAGGAGCAAATTCTTTCCTTTCAGAGATTACTCCTATGGAGAATGCGAAGCACAACTGAAAATAGCAGCGTTGCTTCTTCTGAAAGTATACGTATTCAGTTTAAGCGTATGCAGTTACAAGTATTTAGTCTTGTCAGCTCTATGAGTCTATCTTTTCATCTGTCTATTCTAAATTATTTCTTCTCTCTATCTAGACTCACTCTCAAGACAAGTTAAAGATCCTTATCATGAGGTAGTTCTTCTCTTTATATTATCTTTCATCTAGTTTTCATTGTCTTGTCGTGTGTAACTATATTTCGTTGGCACTGCGTAAAAAGGTACTTTACGTTATGTTGAACAAGAAAAACTCGGATCAGCATATGCATCCGAGCAGTCTGATCTAAGTCTTCCGTGTTCGCATAAATACCATCTTTGAATCCTGGCTAATCTAAAAACCGACAAGCGAAGACTCTGGTCAGTTTCCGCAGATGCGCAGGCTGATTCAAGCGTTAACTGTACACATATGACATACGGTCTTTTTTCACGCTATGCCAGCCATTTGCTGTTTGTATCAATGAAACCTCATTTAAAACGTCTTGACAAGACGGTTCTTATGAGAGATTAAAGCGTATTTCTATCGACAAATATGAAAAAAATCATCCCCAAATTTACCCTGTTTATCCTTCTTATCTGCAGCCCAGAGTTTGAGTCTGTAAAATGACACTAGATCCGTATACCTACCCACCGATTGTTTTACCCCAAATTCATCTCCACAGCTCAATTTTCCCATCATGTCCAATTTTACAATCAGGTTATGGTTGCTATTTTTGTGCTTCTTGGAAAGAATAAAATATTATCATCTGGTTCAACTCTTCCTGTAAGGCTATATCAATTTATTCGATTATAAGACGAATTGTCCCTCCAAAACATCCCATTTAAGGAGGTCTGTCTTATAAGACGGCTCTAAATTTTGGTGTTCTTTAGGAAAGGAAAATTCCATCGTATTTAGAAGACACAAAGAAAGCTGATTTCGGTATCTTTTGTCTGTGTGAGGGATAAATCCCATCTTATAACTGAATTACGGTACAAAATACCCGGTTAGGGTCAAGTAAGGTAAATGCGGACATCAGATAAATTCGGACAGTGACATTGTTTCCTTTATATGTCAGTTGTTTGGAATTAAAACAAAATTAACTGAGCAAACAGTAAAAATCCTTCTGAGACGGCTCATGATGGGCCGTCTCATCTGGAATTTCACTGTTTGCAATGGTATGTCCGAATTTACCCACTGTCCGAAGTTACCAGACTCGACCCTATTTGTTTTCTAGAGAAACTTGCGAGTTCTGCAGCAAGTCCAAGAGAAAAGAGCAGCACTTTTTGAAAGCACAGTAGCCAAGGCTTTCGGTCGGGGAAGGTTTGGAAGCCAAAATGAGGTATGCTCTATCTCTCTGTCTCTCTCTCTTCTTCTTATTCTTTCTTTTTTTTTGTAATTGTGATTAATGACTGTCGTTGCATGAATAAAATAGGAGCTTTACGGAATGTGCGCATGTAAAACAGTTAGTGTGCGCAAAATATAATAAGTGTGCGTGTGCATTGTAAAACAGTCTGTGCATCAGTTCAGACCGATCAAAATCTAAATCTTCGCTGTTTATAATTTTCAAGGTCCGTAGATTGTGTACAGGAAAAAGGAGATAGTCTGTCAGACTGCTCTGAGTCTTTATTGATCGCACCGTGATGCCTATCACGTTATATATAATTATTATTACTGTTTATCTGCAAGTAGAAAACCTTAAACTGCAGAAATTCTTCCAAAATCGAAGACGGTTGAAAATTGTCTACTAGTATGCAGTTTATAATAAAGTGCCATGAAAGAATATGCTATACAGTACTGACCAGAATGCGTATGCAAGGAGAGTATGATGAAGAATAAAAAGAGAGATTTTTTCTCGAACTGAGACATTATTTTCAAATCACTTCATTTCTTCTTTGATGGTATTTTGTGGCAGATTAAGGTGGTGATAATTACTGATTTGGGACAAAGACAAAAATTGCATAAAATACTCAAAATAACACTGATCTTTCCAAAACTTAGCAGATACCTTCTTTATGTTGTTTCTCATAACTTAGAATCCCAAAATGCAGCATTTAGTAATGTTAAAAAGTGTTTTTATAAGGAAAGATCAAAGGGTAATTTTCTGCGAATGAATCTGAAAAAATTATATCGTTATTGAAAATGTACCTAGTGCTTGGAGTATCTTGTTGCATAATGGAGAGCGTCCTAGCAATTATTTTTTCAAACTCTTTCACACATTATCAGGCTGAGCAGTTGAAAAAAAGATGCAGTCTGTGTCCATTTTTTTTGGTCAAAACACGCAGGTGAGACAGGTGAGACTATTTTAATAAGGTTGAACAATTTCATCTACACACCACTGATTATGTCAGTAATGTATTATTTATACTGTAGGTGTTAACATAGGTATGCTTGCCTACCCTATATTTAATAAATGCGTCCAGTGTACATTTACTTTGTATAGGATTGAACATTTGAGAAAAAGCTATCGTTTTCATCTGGTCTACATTACAATTTGAGAAAGAGTTGGAACAAATAATTGCTAGGACGCTCTTCATTATGCAATAATGCACCTTCAGCACTACGTAAATTTTCAATAACGATATTATTTTTTCAGATTTATTCGCAGAAAATTACCCTTTGATCTTTCCTTATAAAAACACTTTTTTAAGTAGCATGTACGTCTTTTTTGTATTCTAAACTGTAAAGAACACCAAAAATAAGAAGTCTGCTAACTTTCAGGGAGATACATTACTTTTTTATGGTTTTATGCAGATTTTTACATTTACCATAAATCACCACCTTAATTCACAGTAGGTTTTACCTATATACATGTAATCACCGTGTATTAGTATCTGATATACATGTACTCGTAGTTTGAAGCTCGTACATTCTAAAAATATTTGATATTTTCAGATATCTTTGGATCAAAACTCCAAGAGTCCGGAAAATTCTACACCGCCTCCCTTACAATTCAGTACAGACTTGGCGCTTACCACTGACGTCAGAGGTCACCTAGTCAAACCTAAACCTCGACACGTGAGCGTTGTGAGGCCTGTACAGTACCCGGATAGAAAAATATGTCACCCTGTGGTGAGAACTCCTAGATCTTTTTATATCATTATTATATTATATTTAAGTTTTTTGTATTTGCCAAGTAATAAGTCCGAGGTCTGCTGTATTAGCCTGAAGCCGTTAGACCGAGCGTTAATACGGCTGATCGAGGACTTATAACTGGGCCAGTACAAAAGTCCGAGGCATGCTGTATTAGCCCGAGGCCGTTAGGCCTCAGGCTAAAACAGCTGACCGAGGACTTCTAACTTGGCCAATACAATGGCCTCAGGCTAATACAGCAGACCTCGGGCTTGTAACTGGGCAAATACAAAAGCACTTGATTGATAGAAGGCTTATTAATTAAATCTAACGCTATGTGAATGAAATTACCACCCACCTGAAATACATGTAATTGAGCATGAGCATGTTATGAAAAGTATTTAGCTCAGTTCTGATATTAAACGGAACGAAACTTTTTTACATTGACAGCTGGAATTTGGAGAAAATAGCAATAAAAAAACTTGTTGCTATTAAACGTCCTTTCAATCTTAATTACGCTCGTATTTTTTTCATTCATTCTGATTCAAGTCTGTAAAAAACTGGTGAAGCACGTAAAGATTTTCTATAAAAAAAAACGTATTCTGACACATCATCCTGACTTGCTTTCTATGATTCACTAATTCACTGTATATTCGCAATAATATCTGCATTTTATAAGTAGCCCATACCGTTAATTAAGACGCAAAGTTAACAAAAAAGGTAATTCTTTGCAATCCGGACAATGGGAAAATGTCTTTAAAATTCATATTCATTCATGATTTAAGAAATTGATGTCAAAGATGGCAAAAAAAATAAAGGTCAATCTGAACGGTGATTATGATCCGCAAGATCCCGTGATTTATATCAAGTCTTATCTGTGTTGTTTATTTCTGAGTACACGCAAATGTGGTCATTAAATTACTTTGTAACAAATATGAAGATTTCTTTTATGTTTGACTACAGATCGTATTATTTTTTTTCATTTCAGCCTCAAGCCTTGCGCCGCCCACCTGGAAGTAGTCCGGCTGATAGTGCAGATTCTCGTCGCCTTCCGCCCAAGAAACGACCTTATATTCCTACTCATGAGGATACTGTGACATCGTCAAAGGTAAAATATTTGTGGAACCCCAACATTTAAATTTATGATCAACTTATCTTTTCGACTCGACAAATGAGAAAACTTTCTCTCTCATTTGTGAGTACTGCTAAAGCTGTGAATCGAATCTGATCAAAGAGTTGGACAACTGCTCAAAAGTTGGACTCACAATATGCAAGTCCATGCTAAGAGCTAGGTTTTTTTCCGGCTTGTGAGTGCTGACGCAGTTGTGGGTCAAATTTGATAAGAAGCTGGACCGAAATCAGTGGAAAACGAAAACATCTAAACTTTGTTGAGGTCATTTTTTCCTCCACATTGAAACAATTTTGAGATTTCCTATTCCTTTCTTGGACAATATAGCCCTTCCAAATATGGGTCAACTCTTAAAAGTAAGACTTTGTTTCCACGGGAGCAAATTTTTTCCTTTTACAGTTGACCAGAGAAGCGAATCCGTAAAAAAAAATTGTTTTCCCTTAAAAGTTGAATCATGGAAAAAAGGAAATATGATAATAGCAGAGTTTCCGAAAAGGAAACAGTTTTTTTTTTGTGACTGCCTGTTTGCTTTCCTGGACGAAATAGCCCTTTCAAATAGGAATCAATACTAGAAGAAAACTTTACTTTAAGGATTGACCGACATGAAGAAGGGAGTGAAGCTTATAATGGTAGAGTTGCCACCCCTGCAGGTGTACCCATTCACCTTAAACATCTCCGAACTTTTCTCTAAATATCAATTTTTAAATTCGAGGGCATTTGCAAAGATTTAAGGGGTTACAGTTTCTACTGCCAAGTCATGTTGTCAACATAACTGACATTCCCGTTTGTATTTCAGGCTGACAGAGTGGCGACGCTTGGGCACTGCGAGACATCGGCATTCTGTAGATTTCTTCCTGACCATGTCGTGAATGACTACTACCAGCTGCTGCGCAACAAAAAGGCACGCTTGGCAAGTAGAGTCACTGAACATTGGAATCCCAGGGCAGCTCAGAAGAACCGTTCTATTTCCCTCCAAGAGCTTGATGCACTGACCAATGATATGGTAGGGGATGACGTTGAACTGGATAGAGAGGTTGCTGAAATCTTTAGTCCAATTCTAGAATTGAAGACTGATTATTGCCACTCGCCACAAGAACCATGGATACCCAATATGACAGATGACACCATAGCTGAAACAGACAGAAGAGACCATGATATGATAAGCTTTGTCCAGAAGATAACCCCAGTGATAATTAGTCTAAGCCCGGGAAACAGTCCAAGCAGCCCGATTACAGTCACTTCTAGTACTGAAAGAATCACTGATAGCCCAATAACCGTCAGTTCTAGTCTGGAAAACAGCCCAAGCAGCCCAATAACAATCGGTTCTAGCCCTGGCAACAGTCCTAGCCATCCAGTAATTTACAGCCCTACTCTAGGTAACCAACAGAAAGTAGAACACCTGAGTTCGATGGTCAGCAGCAGCAGCACAGCTGGCGAACAAATTGAGAGACCAACGTATCCAGAGCCCGGTATCGTTATGACGGAGCATCTTAATGCATTTGAAGACTCTTCCAGCAGACCTAAACTGTCTATGGAGGAACTTCGCCGCATGGTATTAACCACTGATAGGTATGCAGATCGTCCAAGTCCTGACAGGTTCACACAGACAGAAGAAGAACAGTTTGCTGAAATACTGGAAGATTTCCTTGAGGAAAACAAACGCTTACCACCAGATATCCAAGATGTCATACTGGATATGCTAAATAAGACCAGAGACACTGTGGCTGAACAGAAAGAAGGGATCTTGTACACGGCGGAAATCTTTATGGAGGAACCAGATAACGAGCCAAGAATTATAGGGTTCGACAGGGCAGCTGACGATGAAGTTCTGCAGCTGTTCAACGAGATAGACCTGCCTGACTCATCAAGTGTCAATACCAGAGAATCACCAGAAGATGTCTTAATCGATATGCTTACAAATGAGAGGGAGACTATGGATGGATCAGTGGAAGACACAGTGTACATGACAGACGCGTTTATTAGAGCGGAGGACCAGCAGCTCCTGGAGGAGTTTGAAAGAGCGACTGAAGGTAGACTACATTCCGAGGACATCAGAAATACTGAGGTGTCAGTTGCTGTAGAGATGGAGAGTACCGGGCAGGAAATCTACGATGAAATTGCTGATTTTTTTGGATGTATGTATACTTCATGATTTAGCACGTGTTGAGAATACTTTCTGAAGATATATGAGCCGTGACATGACAAAACCAACAAAGTGGCATGTGTGTCCAGAGAAAATTCAGATCATCCTGGGAATCCGCCCAATCTAAGCAGAGTCTTTGCTGTCAGCATGGAGGTAGCTTAGAGCCTTAGCTATCCTTTAAGCGCACAGCGAAAACTCTGATCAGACTAGGCGGATGCCATTTTGTTGGCTTTGTCATGTCACGCCTCAAATGTAAACTCTGTATGTCAAGACCATACAAAACGTTTTCTCAAGCCTACAAAATTA
The DNA here is from genome assembly GCA_963989385.1 of Ctena decussata. Classification (NCBI taxonomy): domain Eukaryota; kingdom Metazoa; phylum Mollusca; class Bivalvia; order Lucinida; family Lucinidae; genus Ctena; species Ctena decussata. Next base: position 47,466,014 of record OZ022506.1, read on the forward strand.
AATTTGTCTTTGAGTTGTGCATACCCTGGACAGACATCAGATAGTTTGCATATGACTAACGAAGGTTTTTTTTTTGTTTTTTTTTTCATTTATAACATGATTGTACAGGGTGTTAAGAAAGTTCGTAGACATTACTTAAATCTACACTGAAAGCTCAATAATGTTATGATTTTCGCAAAACTTTGTAAGTGTGATATTGGAAGCACTACCAAAGATATGCAACATATAAATTCTTTTTTGATTTCAAAATGACGAAAAAATCTGAATTTCCATGGACACACCCTCTACAAGGCTAACATTGGTGAAGGCTAAATTTTGATTTGCATTGGAGTTCGGCATATTTAGAGCTTGTTTTTTTTAAACTAATAGAAATATCTAAGCTTTTAAAGTACTGGTATTGCAGGGAATATTTTCGTGATTTTTTTATTTTAGATTTTATTATTTTTCGACGGTTTACTACGAATATTTCTACTAAATCGAAAGGGTACCCCATTCTCAATTGAAACTTTAAATTTTAGGGGGGTAGGGATAGAATCTATATCAGTATTTGTAAACACAGAGGCATTTTGCAGATTTCTTTTAGTCTCTTGTTATCAGATTTGTTCTCACATCGAGCATAAACATTTGATCTGATTTTTCTTTTCATACTGTTCTGCAAAATCAGTCTTAAAAAATTACTCTTTACATTTAATTTCAAATTCATTTTTATTGAATTTTGCACTAAAACCTTGTTGTTTTGAATCAAATTAGGTAAGAATATGAAATTGTTTAGGAAACTCTTGAAATATTTTATACTGGGGGTAAAACAAAACCTGAATTAACATTTGTTCTTGTCATTTGGATGCATTATTGTCGTAGAAATGCTATTTTATTAACAAATTTGCATAATTTGACTTTTTGGTGGTAAAATTTCAAATATATAATAATTTTCAGATACACCACAAATTTTTTGAAATTTTATTTTTGTCACCCATATCTCTAGGACCCACTCCATGAAATAATATACAATTATTGACCTTTGTTGAGGTGAATATGCAGTTTTATTGACCTGCAAACAACATATTGACCGACGTGAAGCGGAGGTCAATATGTTATGTTTGCAGGTCAATACAACTGCATATTCACCGAAATAAAGGTCAACAATTGTTTTATTATATGACTATTCTAAAAACAGTTTCCTTTGATATTTATGACGGCACTACATGGTATAATCTCTCAGCGTTACGCCATTAACATTAACGTACATCAGACGTTACGTCACGAAAATACGATGACGTCAGCGGAAAAGTAATATTCACTGACTTGCCGGTGAATATCGCAAAATATTGACCGGCACGTGACGTCAAATCAGCCAATGAAATTATGTCTTACATCTTGGTCATATAATAAATGATTTTATGTCAAGTTTTGATGGCAGGTTTCGTTTCAGATCTTAATTCATTACCCCCACCCCCTTTGCAAAATATTAATGCCTCATCTGCCTTTTCATGTCAATGAATCATCTGTCAAAATGTGCATGTTGTCTACGATTCCTTACAAACCATAACTAATAAAATACTGTTTGGCTTAGTCTTTATCATTTCCGTAAGTTTTAAAATGATAATTATCTGAGGGATAAGAATAATAAACAGTTTAATATGCCTATTCTTTATGCGTAAAATCCATAATAAATAGCAGGCCACTTTGACACCTTGGGTATGAACTGCTAATTTTGTAACAGTAAAGAACAATTGTAAAAGTTTTACATTGTGGATTCTTTAATATTGAATAGTTCTTGAAACCTGTAAAGTTTTAAGATTTAATGAATATAACTTCTGAAGTTATAAGCAATATTTTAATGTCTTCGAACTTTCTTAACACCCTGTACATATTTATTTTACTATGGCACTATGGCGCGAACGTACGTTCATTTATATTACTACGACTGATAACCGTACGGCATGTAAAATGTTGCAATATTATATATTCAAGAAAATATTTGGCAGAATCTTGTTTTACAATGGTCCCTCTTAACAACAACAGCATTTGTTTCCAAACATTTTGCTGTTAAACTGAATTTGCTGTTGTGAAGAATACGTAGGCTACTAGAACAATATTGCTATTCCGTTTATATCACAATGACATTCAAAGAGACATTCAGCTCTACAAATAACTATACAAATCGTAAAGAGTGTAGGGCTGAATGTCCCATTCAGCTCTACAAATAACTATACAAATCGTAAAGAGTGTAGGGCTGAATGCCTCATTCAGCTCTACCAATGGTATAGAGTGTAGCGCTGAATGTCTCATTCAGCTCTACAAATGGTAAAGAGTGTAGGGCTGAATGTCTCATAACTATACAAATGGTAAAGAGAGTAGATCTGAATTTCTTACCTACGAGACAGAGTTTGTTCTAATTTTAGCGGTGCTGGAAAATTCTGTCTTGCCCATGGGCTGGGACAGCTCACACGAGCTTGAATTCTGTGTACCACTACGCGCTCCTTGAATTACGGTGCGCCCGGATTGCCGATTCCATACTTTATGCATTATTCTTTCATAGGAATGAATTGCTACATCGATAAAATCCAATCCAAGAAAGGTTATTCATTCTTCATAATCCCATTATAGCCTGTTTCAAGATCTTAAAGTCGGGAAAAGATCCAAAACAGTCAATGTTTCACCGTGACAGACACAGTCGAGGAGGCCGCCATTTTGAAGACGTTACCAACTGACGTTTGAAATGACGTTGACGTTACGTCACAATTAACGTCATACACGCGCTTTCTGTAGTCGTCTCAATACAAATTTTGTTCTTTAATATAAATTTCAATTAGAAAATCTAAAAATGCGGATTTGTCAAGGACCTATTTTTTACTTGTCTATTCACTACAGCAGCCATGAGGGTGACACGGTTGTACTACTTACACTTGTACACGTTCGCATGAAATAGGCCTATTAGTTCCCAGTTCAATTTGAAGTAAATATTATCGTAGGTAAGAAAAATAATCAATCATTGGTCTCCGATGCGGACAGGGAAATCCCAATCCTCGGGCACACGGGATGTGTGGGAATCTCGGCAAGCCTCGTTTCCGACACACCCCGTTTGCCTTCGGGTTGGGATTTCCCTGTCCGCATCGGAGACCAATGATAGATTCTATTTGTCTCATCCGGATCAACAAATAACAATACAAATGGTAAAGCGAGTAGGGCTGAATGTCTCAGTCATCTCTTCACTCTTTATCTTTAGTATAGTTATTAACAGCTCACCGTGAGCCGTCTCATCTGGCATTGCACTTTTCACAAAGAGCTGAGATTTCATCAGCTGATAATCAAATGTTTTATTTTTCAGACGATGGTTACACTGACTACCTATCATATGACTACTCTTCAGATGAGGAACTCTATGATCCAAATATACCTAATAAAGATAACAACTTCATCGGCTTCTTTGAATAAAAAAACCTGGACATTTAGTCTGCTAATCAAACCTTGAAGCTGTTGTTTACCTACAAAAGATGTTTCATCCAGATATATCGCGTTACACTGCTGGATTCTATACTATTTAAGCAAATGCTACTTTATTGAGCTTAGTTTTAATTAACTGATGATTTCATACTCACATTTATCACATTTGTCATTATCTTCATCTATTCATGTTTGTATTTTTTGATAAATGAATATAAAAAGATACGTATGACTATAACTTTTCATTTTCGCATTATTTTGCACCAATGTATTGATGAGTGAGTGAGTGAACTTGGGTTTAACGCCCCTCCCACAACTAGGTCATACGGAGACGGAACCTCGGTTTAAAGTCTCATCCGAAAGACCGGAAAAGCGGCAATATATTGGTAAGGATGTGTTAAGGTATCGTCCTTCCATGTTGGTATTGTTCATTTTTGTCATACCTGAGAACACTGCAGTTGCAGAGAAGGAACTGAGTTCAAATTTGAGTGGGTAAACTGATTTGGTCCTGACTGTTTGTCCGTTTGTCTGAAATGTTCCAGCCAGAGATTATCCCGGTAACGATCAGTTGCGTGTCACGATTATAACCACTATCGGCATTCTATCGAATTTTCTTCTATTGATTCTAATTTGTTAGACATGGTTAAAGGGAGCATATGCAAACAGCAAAGGCGTAGACCAGCCTGCACATCCGCACAGTCTGGTCGGAGCCTTTACTGTTCGCACATAGCAGTCATGGACATGTGGAACCTACAGACGCAAATTAAAGGCTTCGGCTAGACTGTACACATTCGCACGTTCGTTGGGTCTGTTGTTTTTGCAGAAACGTTCAGCAGCAAATTGTCTCCTGTGCACTTCTTTGCACTAGGTTGAACAAAATTTATTAGATCGCTAATCAGCATTTAGCATTATGGGTCAAAGAATTTCATAATACATAAACTGCTTGGTGTAAGTCGGTATGCGCCGTCGTTTCCAGTCTTTTGCATACCCGCTTCCTTCAATCTTATACACAAATGAGTTATTGTGAGGATGTCTAACTTTGTGGCAGATGTGTCTAAGCAAATAGCAAGCCTGATAAACGCAAAATTCCATCCCCAACTGGAAATGCAACGTTCAGTTTTCTCCAAATGGAAGGCAGCAAACATATAACAGTGTTTTCCGCCTAGTATGTACATGTATGTAAAGCGAATCTGAGCTCAAGTTTTGCTTTGTTGTGAAATAACTGGTGGGGCTGTCACAAAACTCCTGAATGTGGCCAAGCCGAAATTTAGTTGGCTTCTCTTTACATGAGTTTCGTGAGAATTCCACCAGTTTGTCAGCAGAGTTAGAACTGTTCGAACTGATATGGGTCGTAAAAGTGTTCTCCGCACCTGCGGGGATTAAGTCACAGGAGTTCCAATTGGTATTGGAAACTATATCCCCCATGCTAACGCAGGTGTGACAAAAACTGACAAAGTTAATCATGTGAAAAATGTAGCAAAAGTTATGCTGGGATTTTATGGGCAAACAATATGCACATCTTCAGACCACGAACAAAACATCTGTGAAGTTTTAAAGGGATTATCCAACAAATGTAGGAGGAGTTGCGCTCACAAGACACCCATTACTGGAAGGTATTGTGTAAAAAATGAGTTAAACATGTGAAAAAAGTGGCAAAAAAATAATATGCGCACGTGAACAATTAACACCGATATCTGTGACTAAGGGTGTATTATTGCATAAATATCGGGGCCAGATGCTATTAATAGGTATGTTTTAACGAACACAAAATCATTGGCATCGATTTTCACCCGCTGTTAATGACCAACTGGGTGTTGCGTAGCAAGGTTAAAGTCAAGTTACTTCGCGTTGTGTTTCTTTAAAGTCTTTTAAAGTTTTAAATTAACAAAGATTTATCAATTTCATATTTTATTTTTAAATGCCAAAAATGAGTTTCAGTATAAAGCAAGACTGAACTAAAACTACTGAACACACTAGTAACCCGAAACCATACTGAACTACATGACTGATGAGTCTGGAAAGCTCTGGGTATATATAGGCTTTTTCACATTCCACAACATTCCAATACATTTCATAACGCAAAAACACCCCACCTGTTGTTTGTACAAAGCATCAATCATGTTACCATTATTTAATATTGTTTAAATATCAAGTCAATCATTAGGGTAGAATAACATTCTTTTAAAATGTCGAATCACTCTGTGAGTGACAATAATGATAACATGTACTAGGGTTTCTGATGAAATATTAAACAAAACACCCTAATGATTGACAAGTATGTAAATTGAACTTAAAATATTCCTAACACCTGCCAAACATCTGTGGAACAGCGCAGAATCATCTGACCTTTAAAAGTTGACCAAAACTCATATGACATTTGTCATCAAATTCCAAAGGCCTGATGTTTACTTTGACTTGAACAGTGTCCAATTGATTTGAATGGACTCCAACAATAATAAACTCATGTATTTATCAAAGTATGCAAACTTATAACTGTTCCTATACCTACTATTTAAAAGAGTACACTTTCATACTATCAATCAAGGCAATTAAGATGATTATTTTAATTAATTAAAAAGTACATGTATACATGTCAGGGGGCCACTATGTAACATACCTCCCCTTTTTAAGAAATTTATCAATTTCTCAAATTAATAAATTGAAAAATGACAGAATACATGTACTAAACAATCATAATACCCAGCTGACCAGAGCTCATTAAATCAACATATATTACAATACAATAAACACATCATGCAATTGACAACATTTCAATATATCAAAAGGCATATTACTAGACAGATTAAAACATATCAATGAAACAACTTTAAAAGTCACATTTTAAAGTCACAGTTTTACTGTTCACTGTTCACAGTACTTCTAGTCTCTTGTAATGTAAACAATAGTTGACACTTTAATAATGAAAATAAAAGCATTATTAAAACAAAGGGAATTAACACATTATATACAATTTTGATAAATTATAATTCAAGTCAGAATATGTCCTTCTTTTCAACTGTCACCTCACTGTCACTCTTTCCTCACTTGTGTTGGCCTGGATGGAATCGGGATGATAGGTACCCGATTCCTTGGTCGAAATACGCCATCATTCTGCTGCTCGATGGTGTGTTTGTTGATAACCATGACAACAGGATATACTGTTGTTGTATTCTGTCCATATTCTTCTTTCATGATCTCAATGTCACTAACAGTTGTCTGCAAATAGAATGTTTTATCTACATAGTAGATGATGTTTAAGAAATCAGTTCTTATCATCTTCAACCGTGCATGTCAAATACTTCGTTCTACCTTAAATTATATTTATCTTCACCTCTTAAATTATATTTATCTTCACCTTTAGGGTGTACAGGAGGACTTTGTATTAACCTTAACCCTAATATCTTCACCTCTGCATACCTTTAGGGTATACAGGAGGACTTAATTATTAAGCAATTAAATTAAAGTACATATATGATGATTATATACAAATGAAGGTGCCGTGGACCACTATTAACTTTTCTTTTGGTCACTTCTGACCCATGCCATCGTGGCATCCATCTGTCTGAGGGGATTAGATTGTCCCTCCGAAATGTGACTGACATTTCCACTTGGTCGTTCGACAGACATCAACTCAATATCTTCACCAGCAACGTTTGAAGGTATTGGTTTCATTACTGTGATCCCATGGTCATGCAAATCAGCTAACCCCTTACATTTAATGTGGCTGAATCTTTTTATAATGCAAATAATAGTCACGATGACTACAATAACTATAATAATAACAATTATGGTAGTAGCAAATGTCCAAGTCGGTTTATCTTCAACATTAATCTTTTTATAAGCGTGCATCTCGCGCAGAAAACCTTGCATTGGAATCTCATTAAGTTCTGTCAAACGTGGTGGGAGTTTAATTGGTGACAATTTTTCAAAGTTTGTTTTGGAGTCTTGCCAAATCTCAAATTGGGAAATATTGCGCAATTTCAAAAGAGATTTTAAAGGATCTGACCTTTCAAAGGTGCTTCGTTTGTCAAAGTACTCAGATGATTGTAAATATTTATTGGAAGCCTTGCATGTATTGTTTAATGTTACAATCCCAAATGGTGGTTTGACTTCAATATCTGAGGGTTCAGCAATGTTTGACTGACAACTAACTGTAAACTTCAAGTGTGAATTTGTTGTTATAATCCAAAGACCAGATGACAAATATTTTGTCATTGGCAATTTTGCATTTAGAATGACAGTTTGTTTACATAGTTGTTTAATGTCATCCCGAGCTTGCATAAACAAAGCCATGACACATAATTTGTGTAAGTTTGTTTGATAAAGTGCTGTTTCAGGGTCACAAAATTGTGTATGATGACTATTACAAACATGATAACTATTTTCAGATAACAATGAGAATTTTGTTTTATCCTGTGATACCATAAGCGTGTCAGTTTCTAATTCATATTTAACTAAATAGGGAGTTGAAGTTTCATTTTTGAAGGAACTATACAATGGTAATGGTAGGTTATGTACTTTATAAACTTCATATTTTTCTTTTGTATTAATTAAGGGAATTTTCAGTACAACTCTGATTTCATCACCTTCCATGTAAGTTACACATGTAAGCGTCTTATAAAAATACCAAATATCAGTTATAGGACTTTTTGGTAACTCAAAGTTATTTGGTAATTTTGATTTTATCTCTACAAGTAATGAACTTAGATTTCTAGGAGAAATAGTACTTGTTGATAAGTGTAACATTGAGAGCATATTAAGTTCAGTCTTAATATTTTCTAGGTAAATTACAGCATTTTGAGTAGTTTGCCTTATTTCATCAAGAATCATCTTAAACTGTAAATATGTATGAATAAATTGTTCAAGCCTCATAAATTTTTGTTCAAACAATGTTCCTAACTGTATAACTTTTGCGTCAAGTTTTTGAACAACTATTATTAAATCCATAATAGATCTTCTATTTTCTGCTACTTGTATTGTAGTCAAATTTAAAGGTAGGTTCCTGTACTTTGGAATGCATCATAATTTTGATCATCTTTCATCCAAGTTGTTGGAAAGCACTTATAAAAAGGGAATGAATAAGCTTCACTAAAAGAGTAAATCAAAATATTATTAGAAAAGTTGTTTTGCAAGGGATTTCCTAACTCTGCTTCGCACACCAGTTAGTCCTATTTTTAGTTCGCGCCCAAAATAGATAACGATAGCTGACGTCATGCTGCATTGCATTTTGGGATAGTTTTAACCCATCTGCCATGCCAGGACCTCTAGGAGAGCTCATGGCATGAGAAAATTTACCTTTGGAGAATGGCATCAGAAATCGCGCACTTATAGACATATAACACATCTATTTTTAGAACTGGAATTCCAACGAAGGAAAATAAACCAAAAGGGAAAACGACTATTTTCTTCAACATCTGACGATTTTCTCAGTAGCAACAGATTCAGAAAAATAAGAGAATTCAATACTATCCAGAAAATTCGAAATTATTTTATGAACATAATTGTTATCGCTAGTCCAGGAACCTACCTTTAAAATAGATAAACTCATGGCAAGATCATGTATAATTTGTTCTTGATTTTCTGCCAAGTTTTTAATATTTCTATTTATATTTTCAAGGTCTGCTTCTGAAACTGTGCCAAATAATGTACTCATTAATTGACCTACAATTGGTAAGATTGACCGCTTACTTCTTTGATTATTTAGTGAGAATATCTTATACTCATCAAATGTATCATAGACAGATTTGTATGTGTCAGATAGTAAATCAACCTCAATACTCAAACTTTTAAATGTTTCTGCATAGCCCGTTAAATTCCATTTAGTATATCTGTTAGTTATTGTTCTAATAATATTATCTGTATTATTAAGGTCAGTCTTTATTTGATTGATAAGCTTATTATATGGTCTTAAATCATGGACAAATAATACAAACCAGTGAGCGTCATTAATATATATTTCATTTGTCTTTTGAAAAACTACGTTTTCAGAAGTGAACATGCCACAGGAATAGCTAATTAACATAAGATCTATGATGAATACACAGTACATCATATTCAGCTGAAAAACATAAAAAATAAAGTTCGGTTACTCTTACCGAATTCACTGATTATTTACATAGCAAAACGAGGTCTAATTACAACATATTAGAAATTAACCTCAATAACTGTTTTACATTACTGTCCTTATCCTTAGGAGACTTTCTTATCTGCATCTTTTTAACAGATTTCTTTGGTTTAATTGCCTCATTAACACACATTTTGTGGTCTGAACAGTCTAATGCAGTCTCAGTTGAATAATATGGATCTTTGTCAGAGAATAACTCATCATTATAATCCATATTTTCAACTTGACTGTCATTATCACTAGACTTAACGGATTCTTTTTGACATTTCATTCTCTTTGCCAATTCCATCAAAGGGATATCATCCTCATCTTCAGAAGTTTCTCTCTCATACCTATATTTCTTTGCTAATTTTGCCAAAGGAATATCCATTTCTGAGTCTGAATCTGAACCTAATTCCGAATCAGAAGCCTGAGGTGGAATCACATAAGCTGCATCACGTAATTGCCTATTATCCTTAGCTGTGGAAATTTGCCAGTCATCAATATTTGCAAGCCTTAACATTGCAGCATGAACCTTACTTGTCGAACCATCCAACTGATTTTTAATTACATAGCTAACAGGACCCCTTTTCTCGAGAATTCTATAAAACGGTTTCCATTTCATGTCCAATTTACCTTTTCTTTGATTATTCTTGTAATAAACTGGATCACCAACCTCAAATTCAACAACTTAAGTATTCTTGTTGGCATATTTTGCTTGTCTTTTCTTTGCCTTTTTGAGATTATTTCGAACTGTAACAAAAGCTTTATGTTGCTCTTGCAAAGCTATCTTATGTGTTTCTTCACCCTGATACTTTCTTCGAGGTTTAAGAAGGTTATCTATTGGTAAGACAACATCTCTGTTATACAACAGGTAAAAAGGAGAAAACTTGGATGATTCACTTACATTGAATCTAATTGCACCCAAAGCTTGATTCAAAAACATATCCCAAGTTTGTAGATTATCTGCCAACTTTTTAGACAAAACGTCATGCAAAGTACGATGAAATCTTTCAACTTTAGCATTGCTTTGTGGATGATACACACTTGTCAAAACATGATCTATTCTAATACTGTCCAAAGTTTCTTTTACAATCTTATTTACATTTTCTGTTCCATTATCAGATACAATTTGTAAAGGACAACCAAAGCGTGGGAAAATTTCTTCTATTAACAAATGTGCAACTGTATCCGCAGTTTTTTCAGGTACAGCAAAAGCTTCTGGCCATCCACTAAACCAATCAACAAAAGCAATTATGTACTTATTTCCAGACAAAGAAGTTGGATACGGTCCTGAAAGATCAAGGCTAATCTTTGCCATAGGATAGGGTGGAATATCTGTTTCTTGCAAAGGTTATTGATTTTCTGCAAAGATCTTGTCTGACAGACAGTACACATAGAAACATATTGATTCATTTCCTTGAATAAATTTGGCCAGTAATATTTTCTCTTTATTGAATTGAAAGTTTTCTGAACGCCCATGTGTCCATTGTTCTCATGATATTGGGTAACAATCAAAGATCTGAGATGTTTGGGAACATACAATCTAAGACAAGGGTCATCATCAGAATTAGACAAGTAATAGACCAAATCATCTACCAGAAGGTAATGTTTCTGAATATCCTTACTTTCTTTGTTTCCAAGGATCATTGATCTGATTTCAGAGATTTCATCATCTCTTAGCTGTTCTAGTTTCATATCAAGGCCTACCTTTGTAAAATCAGAAAAATCAGACTTCTCTAAGGTATCTTTTTCTGGTAAGTCACAACTAGCAAACGACTTAGGTTCAAACTGAGAGGAATCCAAGACATTAACTTCATACAAGTTATCATTGACGTCTAGGACAACGTCATCTTCACCATTCCCAAGTAGACAAGTATCTGAAACCTTCTCTACACTAACATTATCTGGATGTCTCGAAAGTAAATCAGCACATGTATTGGTGGTTCCTTCTATGTATTCAATTGTACAGTTATATCCAGACATGCTCAAAGCCCAAAGTTGTATCTTCTTATTCTGCATTAGGGACTCTAGAAGATATTTCAAAGGCTTATGGTCAGTTTTAATGACAAACTGAGCATTATGTAAGAAATAATCTAATTTTTGAAGGGCAAAATGAATTGCATAAGCCTCTTTTTCTACTGTTGACCACTTACATTGGGATTTTCTTAATTTGTGGGATAAGTAGTAAATTGGTTTCTCATCACTGTCACAGATCTGTGTAAGGCATGCCCCTATGCACGTGTCACTTGCATCTGTATAAAGAGTATATGGCTTGTTGCAATTTGGATAAACCAAAAGAGGAACTGTAGTTAAACTATCTTTGATATATTCAAAAGCCTTTTGATGTTCGTCAGTCAATTTGAAATGAGCATATTTTCTAGTCAAAGCTAAGATAGGTTCTGCTATTTGAGAGAAATTTGGAATGAACCTTCGATAGTAGGAACACATGCCAACAAAAGATCTTACTTCTGTTACACAAGTGGGAACAGGTAAAGACCTAATTGCTTCTACTTTCTTTTGATCTGGTTTAATTCCTTCCTCATCTATGACAAAACCAAGATAATTTGTTTCAGTCTTAAGAAAACTACACTTCTTAAGTTTCAGTTTTAATTTGTGCTGCCTTAACTTCCCAAATATAATATTCAAATGAGTCAGATGTTCTTCGAAAGTTGAACTGAATATCAGAATGTCATCCAAATATGCAGTTGCAAATTCACAACAATCCTGCAAAACTACTGACATTAACTCTTGGAATATTGCCGGTGCATTTGAAAGACCAAAGGGCATAACATAGAACTCATATAAACCTCTATGACATGCAAAAGCTGTTTTCTCTTTGTCTTTTTCATCCATCAAAACTTGCCAATAACCACTTTTCAAATCTAGGGCAGAGAAGAATTTTGCATTTCCCAATAAGGCTAAGATGTCATCTATCAGTGGTAAAGGATACGAATTTTTCTTTGATATTTGATTCAGTTTCCTGAAGTCTACACAGAATCTTTTACTACCATCTTTCTTGTCAACAATAACTACAGGAAAAGACCATGGTGACCTAGACCTACGAATTACATTAGCATCTAACATTTCATCAATGGCTTTATCAATAACTTCTCTATTTTTAAGAGGTGTCCTATAGGGTCTCATTTTAATTGGTTTACTATTTCAAGTATCAATCTTCATTTTAACGGTATCTGTATGACCTAATTCAGAATCTTTACTTGCAAACAAGTCTTGATTTTTAAGAATAAGATTTTCTATTCTTGACCTATATTTGTCAGGTACATCTAAATCTTTGATATCCATTTTACTGTCTTGATTTTCCATTTGCATAACTGTATTAATAGTTTTCAAGTTAGAGTTTTCAGTATTTGAAATTCTTGCCAGAAGACCATGCCTATAAATTTTAATAAATTTATTTGTGTTATTTACTATTAAAAGTAAAAAGTATGCAAAGACCAGGAACCGAAACAATCAAAATCCAAATCCAGCCCTCAAACCATAGTTGGAAACAACTAAGATTACAAATAATCAAGATACAGAGATCATATGGCCAACCGAGTGAGCAGCTTGTTCCCAAAAGGTGGCCACTCAGCAACCCAAACCGAACCAAAAATAATAAGAACATACATAAGGTAAAACTGCTAAAGATCTATCCTTAGTCAAAGTTGAGATTGTATTTATAATTTTCAAACCTGGCTCATTTGTGAGAAATCCCCTATCAATTTCTGAAATTTCATACTTTTGTTCTGATGGTAAATCAGGATTATTTCTAACCTTGCCATAACAAATCCTAGCAGATTGTGGTTTAAGAACACAAGTTCTTTTCATCCTAACAGTTGATGCTACATGAATATCTTCCTCCAAACTAACATAGTGTTTTCCATTAATTCTAAGACATTTTAAATCAAAATAAAGTCTAACATTATTTTCTTTCAACCAATCCAAACCTAATATCAAGTTTCTATTCAAGTCTCTAACAACATAGAAATCTTGTGACATTTCGGTTCCACCGATACAAAATTGAACATTAATGCAACCGTCAACTTTCAATTCAGTACCATTAGCTGATTGTAAACTAATTCTTTTATTTTGCAACCTTGGTTTACATTTTAATTGATCATAAATTCTACGGTGCATCAATGAACATTCTGCCCCTGTGTCAACAAGAGACCTATACCTTTGTTTTCCAATTCTAACAATACAAGAATTTGGATTGCCTGAAACATTAATTTTGAAAGTTTTTGAATTTAGATTTTCTGTTATGTTGTTTTCTAAACCCTTTACATTGACCTCTTCATGTAAAGAGTGTCCTAGTTTTCCTGATTGCCTACAGTTTTATTTTGGGCAAATCTACTTCTGCCATGTCCCATTGGTGGTTTATTTACATTTTCAGCCTTACAATCCCTTAAAATGTGACCTATCTGACCACAACCCCAGCATTTGATTGTTCTCTGATTTGAATGGACCTCATTAATCCTACGGTCCTTATTTGTGTGTCTGAAGTATCTTTGACCTCTAGAGTGGTCTACTTCCATGGGTGTACCTCTGCTATTTGTGTCTGTTTGAGACCAAGTTCTGTTTAAACCAGACATTGACACCCTTGCCCTTAAATTATGTTCATTTGTGGCAATGCCTATTGCCCCTTGTAAAGTGTCAGGCTTATCCCTTAATATCTTAAGTTTTAATTGGTCATTGTGTAAACCATCTACAAAGGTATCAATTAGTTGCCTTTCAACAGCCTCACCCCCTTGGCCATTATATGCCTCTTCAGCCAAAGAAAGTATGCGCTCTGCATAAATTTGAATATTTTCCCCTACTTTTTGCTTAACTGAATATAACATTGTTAAAGCAATTTGTGGGTCAGTTACATCTGAAAATCTTAGTGCTAACTGTTGCCTCAATTGACCCCATGTATTGCGAGGGTTTGCTTCCATATATCTGTGTATAAAACCACTAACCGCACCATTAGATGATTGATATGAAATAAGTTTTTTCCTGTCATCATGAATATTAACTAAGGTGGCATATTTCTCAATAGACTTTATCCATTCCCTAAAGTTTTTCGGACTGCCATCATATTTGACAACTATATTTGACATTCCCTGTGCAGTCAAAGCGTTTGATACATGTGTAAGTTCATGGTTTAAAGCCTGAAATACCTCAGCCACAGTCGGTTCAGCCATTTTGATTTACTGTTATAATTTATTTAATTTAAATAATTGTAAACAGTTAGCCAATCTACATAAACAAGTGAAAACAGAACAAAACGCCAACCTTTCTAGTTGAGGTTCTCTCCATGTCCTTAATTGAAGAATGCCAGTGGAACAATCCTTGGCGCAGGCTCCAAATCAATAACCTTGTTGCGTAGCAAGGTTAAAGTCAAGTTACTTCGCGTTGTGTTTCTTTAAAGTCTTTTAAAGTTTTAAATTAACAAAAATTTATCAATTTCATATTTTATTTTTAAATGCCAAAAATGAGTTTCAGTATAAAGCAAGACTGAACTAAAACTACTGAACACACTATTAACCCGAAACCATACTGAACTACATGACTGATGAGTCTGGAAAGCTCTGGGTATATATAGGCTTTTTCACATTCCACAACATTCCAATACATTTCATAACGCAAAAACACCCCACCTGTTGTTTGTACAAAGCATCAATCATGTTACTATTATTTAATATTGTTTAAATATCAAGTCAATCATTAGGGTAGAATAACATTCTTTTAAAATGTCGAATCACTCTGTGAGTGACAATAATGATAACATGTACTAGGGTTTCTGATGATATATTAAACAAAACACCCTAATGATTGACAAGTATGTAAATTGAACTTAAAATATTCCTAACACCTGCCAAACATCTGTGGAACAGCGCAGAATCATCTGACCTTTAAAAGTTGACCAAAACTCATATGACATTTGTCATCAAATTCCAAAGGACTGATGTTTACTTTGACTTGAACAGTGTCCAATTGATTTGAATGGACTCCAACAATAATAAACTCATGTATTTATCAAAGTATGCAATCTTATAACTGTTCCTATACCTACTATTTAAAAGAGTACACTTTCATACTATCAATCAAGGCAATTAAGATGATTATTTTAATTAATTAAAAAGTACATGTATACATGTCAGGGGGCCACTATGTAACATGGGCGACTTATCGTATGCAAGTTGCAGGGCAATGTATTCCGTCAGTACAGAAACTACGGCAAGACTGCAGTTGAAGATATCCATTAAAGACTGTAAGGCAAGATTTACACAAATTCGGATATTGTAGAAATGAAAGTGCAGACGACATTGAGAGAAAACTTTAATGAAAATGATTATGACTTGTGAAATGCTGCTAAGGTTGCACAAACATTCACGGTAGCTGACCATGTCCCGAAACGATGATTTTTATAGACATGCATAGTGCGTGTAGGAATCAGGAAGGTAATGGCGATGAGGCCGGAAAATAGTGCAACAACATTTTCGTAATTTTTGTAGCATTATAGTTGAATTTATGCAATAACAGGGATCAAACACTTTTTCCAATGCATTAACGTTTGCTTCCTCTTTGCCCATAGGATAGCGATGTCTTTCAAAAGTGGGGTGAATGAATTTTGCTTCTAGGGGAGAAAATTTTGCTTCTAGAGGAGCAAATTCTTTTCTTCAAAAGATGACTTCCATTAAGAAGGGTTGTAAAAATGAAAATGGCAGAATTGCTTCCCCTGACAGTAGGCCCATTCATTTTAATAATTTCCAAAATAGATCGAGATAAATGAAATAGACAAAGAAGAATGATATGGACCATATTCACGCCTGTTTATCTCCTGAGCACAACTCTGTGTTGTGAATAGAAAAATATTAAGGGGAAGTCTGGTTGCGCTGAAGGGAACTAGAAATTGAGATGACACGAAGGTGAGTTAACCGATTCAACCGGGATTTATTCTTTCCCTACGTCAAATCTAAAAAATCTGGGTATGTCATGCAACCCTCTATTCATTTTCCTGTAGGTGTGAATCGATTTTGAAACCAGATTCCATGTTTTAGGGCAGAAATCCGTTTTGTCCTGGAGTAAGGGTAGTCGATATTTTGCCGTTTTGATGGCATGCGAACAAACTGGATACACATTCTTGAAGTTGTCTAGTAGGCCTATAAATGATTCCACCCATCACCATAACTTCAAAGGACTGTACCGTGTATGTTCTTTACCAACCAAATTATATTCCGCTACTATTTATGGAAGACTAATCGTTAGCCAAGAAAATGAGCATTTTGTTGAATTTTGTGATTTAGGGGATCGGTTGTGCTTAAATGGAAACGTTGTGGTTGAGGGGATTGTGGCATACAGGTGAGTGCCCATAGTGGTTTGGAACTCGTAATTGGTACCCCACATGAAGTCGCGTTAGTCGTCCTCGTGTCCGTCCGTACGTCTGTATAATCGTACATCCATCTATCAACTCCCACCTGATACTTTTTACGACTACGTCGAATAATCAAACAGCTGTATTTACTGGTACTTGATCTGTTGACACGACCCGTATTCTTCAGAAATATCTGTCCGACAACTACCTTTTGGTGACCAAAGTTGCCTGGGACAACATGAAATGGGAAAAACCTGATGAAAAAAAAGGAAAATGCTGTGCAATATATTTTTCTTTTCTAGCAGAAAGTCCCGGCTTTCTTTTTAGTGATAACATCAGTTTCGGTACCGTTTCTGATGAAATACCAGATACAAATACTAATTGTCCATATGGTATGGTACTGCTATGCACTGCCTGGATAGCAATGTACAGTACTGAGATTAACAAGTAAGTTAGGTGGTTATTGTACCTTACAGCTCACTGTACGGCATTGCGATGCACTGCGCTGTACGCCTACTGTAGATTCAGGTAGAGAAGAGAAGAGAACAGAATAAAAGAGAAGACAGTACAACTTCCAAAGGTGGAGATAAGATACTACACACATTGCCTACCCTACACAAACCGAGCTACCAAATTCAGGTCTATTATCAGAGCACCTGCCTGCCAAGCCGCACCTCGTCCAAGAAACATACAATGACTCCAAGGGGACAAAGACCAAACCAATAGGTCACAATCCCCTCAATCACAGCCTATCCATTTAGGGACAACCGATCCCCTAAATCACAAAATTAAAAAAAATGCTCATTTTCTTGGAATATAGTTTCGTTGGTAAAGAACATTAACCTTACAGACGTTTTAAGTTACGGTGATGAATGGAATCATTTATATTCGACAATTTCAGGAATGTGTATCCAGTTTGTTCGCATGCCGTTAAAACGGCAAAATATCGCCTACCCTTGCTGCAGGACAAAAGGGACTCCTGTCGTAAAACATAGAATCTGGTTTCAAGATCAATTCACGCGCATAGGAAAATGAATAGAGTCTTGCATTTATTGCCCAGATTTTTTAGATTTGACGTAGAAACGAATAAATCCCGGTTGAATCGGTTAACTCACCTTCGTGTCATCTCACTAAATCCCCTTCAGCGCAACCAGACTTCCCCTTAATTATTTTCTATTCACAACACGACGTCGTGCTTCAGGAGATAAGCAGGTGTGATATTGTATTTTAAGAATGTTTACAATTTCGTTTCACAGTACATTTTAATGTATGTGGGTAAGCCCTCACATTTGTCCGCCACTTTGTTTTTAAAATAACATGTTGTGACTTCCTGTTTGCTACCCTGAACGACGAAGTCCTTCGATACGGGGTCTTTTTTTAAAAAAAGAAGAATTTTCTCCTTCTTTTTACAAAGTCTACCCCCTCCCCCACGAGGGTAATACCAATTTCGCTACCTGTGCTTTCGATCGAGTCTGTACTATACAAAGTGGCTTTCGACCGAGAATACGATCGTAAGCATTACCAATAATGGTAAATGGTACTATTGTTAATGGCTGACTGTTGTCGATTGTCTCGGTCGCCAGCCACTTTTGCATGTATGGTAATTGACTGACTCGGTCGAAAGCACAGGTAGCCAAATTGGTATTACCTCCCCCACCAATTATGACGCCACACGGGAGGAAGGAATGAAAATGACACCTTTGAGGATATCTTTAATAGTTTATCATGCGTGCATGTGCTTATTTGTTGTCCTAACAGGTTTTAGGAAAGAAATCTTCTGGCGTCTCTTCTCTGTTCTGAAATCTGGAATTTATGGTCATTTAATGGCGAAATGGAAAGCAGTGCAGGCCCTGATCGCACTGCTATATTTCTGACGTACTAAGCAATGCAAGTGAATGGGTTAATGGACAGCTACAGTTTCCCAGCAAGCGTCCTGTAACCGGAACGTTACACAAACCATTTGGCGGTCATTGCTTGGCAACGTCGTCAATGGCAGCGTTACGTCACAAACGGATCTGGAAACAAATCAGCGACTCAGTCTGGAAGAGTATCATTGACAGTCTGACTGTTGTCATAAACGCTCAAAAACTATATGTCTTTATCACGGCCAAGGGGAGGGGATAATCATGGGGGAGTTGCATGTTTATATAAACATTCAAATCAGTATATGTTGCAAAGGAAGAGTGACTTGGAAATGGATAATTTGGAAGCAATTTGTGTAGAGGTGAAAACAGTGAAAAATGAGACATACCTGTTAGTGATAGTATATGTCCCTCCAAATAAAGTGGAGCAAATGACTTTATTGAGTAACTTAGTGAAAAGAGCAAGTAGAACATACAGTAATATAATAATTACTGGTGATATGAATGCCAAAAGTACAGAATGGGGAAATGCAGAGATAAACGGAGCTGGAAGTGTTTTGGAAGATTTAATAGAAGAAGAGAATCTGATTATCGTGAATGATCTTTTACCCACATATAGAAGCTCTCATAGTGTGATAGATTTATTTCTGGTCCGGGCTCATATGAACAGCAAAGTAAAATACTGTCAGACACTCACCCATGAGATTGTAAGGTCTGACCATATAAGTGTGATTATGGACATAGATGATTGTTTGGAGAAGGAAGATGAGGTAGTGAAAGAAAAGTTTAGTATTAGGAAAACAGATTGGCAGGAGTGGCGAGAAGTATCAGAGGAGAAATTTAGAGAATGGAACATGATAAATCATAAGACAGAGAGTATGGACCAAATGGTGGAGTCTTTTATGAAGATATTCCATGAATGTATGGAGGAATCAGTCCCCAAAGTTACAGTGAAAGAAGGTAGTCGAAGACGAGTGGCACCATGGACAAATGAGGAGGTGAAAAAGAGCAAGCATGATCTTAACGTGGCAAAAAAGAAATTCAGAAGACGACAAACCCCCAATAATTTGCAGTCATTGAAAGAAGTTGAAGAACAGTGTGAAATAGTTTGTGATAAAGCCAAATCACAATGGACTGAAGAAGTTTGCGAGAAAATTAATGACTGCAAAAACCCCAAAGAGATATGGCAGAATTTTAGAGCTCTGACCTCATACCAAGACGAGGATGCAGGAGGAGTTCTACCTCTCATAGACTCAGACAAGAATCCAGTATTTGACAAGAATGAAAAGTGTAAAATCCTCCAAGAGGTATTTTTTGGTGGGAAACACCTTTAGAAAGAAGAATTTGAGGACAGCTGGAAAACAGAAGTTGAGCAGAAAGTACAGGAGATAGCTGGAGAAAGAGACCTAAAAGGAACAGAAGACACTCAGTATCTTAATAGAGATATAACAGAAGAAGAGACAGAGGCTGCTCTACAAAGTTTACAGAAAGGGAAAGCTCCAGGGTGTGATCTTGTGTATACAGACCTACTTTTAGCAGCAGGTGCAGAGTTGAAAGAGTCTATCCATACATTGTTTAATAGATCATGGCGAGAGGGTAAATGCCCAAATGAATGGAAGGTTGCTTCAGTTACATTCTTGAAGAAAAACGGGAAAGCGGACTACCATCAGCCGTCAGCGTACAGACCGATCAGCCTAACAAGTTGTCTAGGGAAATGCTTGGAGAAAATTATAGCCACAAGATTATATGGTTTTGTAGAACACCAACACTTACTGGACAAAGAACAAGAAGGTTTCAGGCGGTTCAGAGGAACGTCACAGGCACTACTGTGCTTTACTCAGGATATAGTGAATGGGTTCAATGCCAAAGAGAGCACGCTGGCAGCACTGGTGGACATGGAAAAAGCGTATGACTCAGTATGGAGAGATGGATTGCTGTATAAGTTAGACAAGAAAGCCATTAAAGGGCGGATTTGGGTATGGCTACAGAGCTTTCTTTGTGATCGAAGAGCATCTTGTAAGCTGAAACACCATGAAGGAGAGCAGTTTGATAGTCAAGTAGGATTACCACAGGGATCTGTGTTGTCACCCTTGTTGTTCAACCTGTTCATTGAAGACATCTTTGAAAAAGTGTCGGGTAACAAGATCAAGTTTGCAGATGATGGCACAATATGGAGACGTGGACAGGACATGCAAACGATGGTGCAAGAAATGGAACTGGATCTTGATGAAGTCATGATGTGGGTTAAGAAATGGAGGATGAAGATAAATCTAACCAAAACCGAGTAATGTATCTTTTCAAAAGATCAACATATGCTTGACCAGGACATTGAAATCAAGATGGCGAACACAATTCTAAAGAGAACAAGGAAGCCCAAATTGTTAGGTGTCACTTTAGATGAGAGGTTAACTTTTCAGGAACATGTGGAAGCTGTAGAGATAAACGCACAGAAAATGTTGTCAGCTCTCAGGGTTTTGGGGAAGACAGAAAGGATCAATCCAGACAACAAGGTGAGATTGTACAAGAGTATTGTGGTCCCACAGCTTGAGTATGCAGCGTCGGTATGGCAGTCAGGAAAAAGTGAAATCCTTGATAGAGTGCAACGCAGGGGTCTTGCAATGTGTCTGGGAGTACCAGCTACAGCCAGCTTAGAAGCCTTAGAGGTAGAGGCGGGAGTTTTACATTTGGACCTGAGGAGAGAAGAGCTGGCAGTCAGAGAGTTTGGGAAAATCAACACAAAGCAAGACACACAGCCCATCAAGCAGGCACTGAAAGAATGGGAAGAAGACCGGGAAGATACCACTGAACGATATATTTCACCATTTGATAAAATGGCAATTCAGATGGCTGATATGTGTGCACATACCGGTATTAATTGCAACAGCATAGAGCCAGAGCCTAACTATGTAGACTCCCTGCAACCTACACTCAAGCGACCAGAATACTGGAACAACCTAGGGTCCTCCAAGAACAGGACTAAAACCCAAGAGGAAGACAGCAGACGCATCATAGAAGAACAGATAGACAGAAGTGAGGTGGACACGGTCTACATCTTTACGGATGGCTCTTGCAGACAGAACCCGGGACCATGTGGAGCAGGAGCCTGTATTTTCCTACCAGGGCAGGAGGAGTATATTGAGCTGAAGAAACCTGTCTCAAAACTGGCATCAATACTATTGGGTGAACTAGTAGCTATTGAAATAGCACTTAGTTCTATACAGAATGAAGCAAGAAGGAAGAGAATAGGGACTGTGAAGTTTTTCTGCGATAGCCAATCAGCAGTAGGGCTCCTTACATTAGGATGGACTCCAACTTCATATCAGGGTACAATTGGTAAGATAAAACAGCAGAATGAGGAATTGAAACAGAAAGGTCTAACGATTGATATTGCATGGACACCAGGGCACGCTGATATAGCAGGAAATGAGATAACGGATAGACTGGCAAAAGAGGCAGCAAAAGAGGCAGAAGAAATAGATGAAACCCAAGATAGAATAGTGACAGCAGTGGACATTAAAACCGCAGTGAAAGTCTCTTGTATGAAAAAATGGCAGAGAAGATGGGACTTGTCAAATAGTGGTAGAGAACTGTACACTCATAGGAAAAATGTAGGTGTTAAGAAGAACAAATTGGTACATCAGAAATACCCAAGAGTGGTCTCAAAACTTAGGACAGGATACTGCTTGAATGAATATTTACACAACATAGGGGTAGTAGACACACCATATTGTAAATGTGGAGAAATTGAAAGCTGTGAACACTATGTGATTGAATGTTCAGACCTACAGGATTTAAGAGAAAGGCTTAGGTTTAAGATTCGTGTGGTCAATGGAAGCATTCCTGGCAGTTAAAATTAAGGATGAGTATGAGCAAGACAGACTTACCATAAACGAAGTATTCGAGGAGTTCCTGGAAAAATCAGGAAGACTCACAAAAACAAACTAAAGTGTAACAGAAATTAAGCGCACCACCAAATACTCGCGAGAAAGTACCGCAGCAGATTTACTAAGAAGACATTACCGGCGTGATATTACGGCTTAAGGGCCTAGATTACAAGATTACAAGACGCTCGTCTTTCTGAGCTCTGAGCATAAATATTGTTTTAAATTGGAAACTGACGAAAGAGAGGAGAAGAAAATGGACAAAGAACCACAACAACATCTATTAAAAGGTTTGTTTTAATCAGATTTTTTAACTTCATTGCAACTTGTGGTGTGCTGTATGGCGGCCGTAAAAGTTTCTCCGTGGGCTAGTCCTGAGACTCATGCCGTGACGTTCCGCTGTGCTTGTCGTACGACAGAGTACACAACGGCCATCTGAAAGAGGTATATCCGTAGGCCTACATCATCATAGTGCATATTATATATTTTCTTTTCCTTTTGCCCGGGGTCAATGTGCTCATTCTGAGTCAGTTTGAAAATAAAGTTCCGCTGTAGCCAGTGCTAGCGGGCTTGTACAGTGTTTTAAAATTACATTCCCACTGCACTTTTTAGATAACAGGAAGCAAGCAGTGGTAATAAATGGAGTAAATTTAAATAGTATCCCTGTCTCCTATGGCGTCCCGCAGGGCTCAGTTCTGAAAAAGATTGTTCCTCCACAGCAAATTTCATAGTTGTAGGGAATTTCCTTCAAAGAAATTTAGCCTTAGCAACAGCATAGCAACCACTTAAGTCGTTTTATAAATATGGCCCCTGGTCCCCCAAACCGACCTACTCAACCTTGAAAAACAGGAAAAGATCAGGGAAATGCATTTTAAATCCCTCTAAATATCAGGTCCTTTATGTTACTCATCTTAAACCCCCTTTGAAACCAAATTCTTTATTCAGCTGGATAGTGTTTCATCTGCAAAATATCTAGGGGTCACAATGTCGGACGACCTATCATGGAGTACCCACGTTGATGATTTAACGAAGAGTGTAATCAAACTCTTGGCTTCCTTAAAAGAAATGTTCGGGTCCATAATAAAGACCTGAAATCTGTAGCATATAAAACACTGGTTGGGCCGCAGTTGGAGTAGGCTTCAACAGTATGGCCCTACCACACTGCCACTGATATACAGAAAGTAGAAGCAGTCCAAAGACGGGCTGCCAGGTGGGTGTATAGAGATTATTTATAACTACACTTCCAGCGTCATTGCTATGCTGAAGGACCTAAACTTGTGTCCCCCGGACCAACGACGTATAGACAGCCGTTTTGTAATGCGCTGTACAAGGTCACATATGACCTTGTTACAATTCCGAGACACGAATTACTAGGCTATTATCAAGACATATCCATCCTTTTTCATACAGATTAAAGACTATTACAGGTTCAAATTCCTCTCAAGGTCCATAATTCATTGGAATGCCCTGTAAGCTCATATATACCGGTCGTACAAACCTTGGCGCAGTTCAACAGTGCTGTCTGCCAGGTGATCCATGTCTCTCCCTACACACCAGCTTCTGTTTTTCTCTTTTACCTATACTAACCCTCTTCTCGCACTGTACAAACTCATTCAACCCCTTTTTGTCCCCCGCCTTTTCGAAGAAAAGCGGAGGGACATAGTTTTCGGCATTCCGTCCTTCCGTCCGTCCGTCCTTCCGTCCATCCGTCCTTCCGTCCTTATTTCCGTCCTTCCGTCCCCCTAATGTAGTAGGTACCTTGTGTGCGCAACTCCTCCTACAGTTTTATGCCGATTCTTTCGAAACTTTACAGATGTTTTTGTCAGGGTCTGAAGATATGCATGTGGTTTGGATATAATCCTGAGATTATTTTTTGTCACTTTTTCCACAAGTTGAACTTAGTAATTTTTTAGGCATTTTTACTATCAAAGTGACTAGATAGTGGGTACCTTATGTGCGCAACTCCTCCAACAGTTTTATGCCGATGCCTTTGAAACTTCACAGGTGTTTTGGTCATGGTCTGAAGATACGCATGTGGTTTGGATATAATCCTGAGATTATTTTTTGTCACTTTTTCCACAAGTTGAACTTAGTAATTTTGTAGGCGTTTTTACTATCATAGTGACTAGATAGTAGGTATCTTGTGTGCGCAACTCCTCATACAGTTTTATGCCGATGCCTTTGAAACTTCACAGGTGTTTTGGTCATGGTCTGAAGATACGCATGTGGTTTGGATATAATCCTGTAGAGATTTTTTTTGTCACTTTTTCCACAAGTTGAACTTAGTAATTTTTTAGGCGTTTTTACTATCATAGTGACTAGACAGTGGGTACCTTGTGTGCGCAACTCCTCATACAGTTTTATGCCGATTCCTTTGAAACTTCACAGGTGTTTTGATCATTGTCTGAAGATATGCATGTGGTTTTGATATAATCCTGAGATTATTTTTTATTACTTTTTTTGCAAATTGAACTTAGCCATTTTTCATACATTTTTACTATCAAAGTGAATAGATAGTTGGTACCTTGTGTGTGCAACTCCTCCTACAGTTTTATGCCAATTCCTTTGAAACTTCACAGGCGTTTTGATCATGGTCTGAAGATATGCATGTGGTTTGGATATAATCCTCACATTATTTTTTTATTACTTTTTTCACATTTTTAACTTAGCCGCTTTTCCTGCTCAAACACTTAAGTGTATATACAGTGGAGACCTAGTTTCCAAGGCGGGGGACATAAATTCGTCGAATTTGCTTGTTGATTATGGAAAGGACCATAAAACTTCAAAGCAAAGTAAAGAATAGTCTCTTGACAACCCACTTCCTTCAATCAAATAACATGCAAATGATTATGCTGACACTAAATTTCGGGACAGAGGCGCCTCAGCAAACAGCATGCTTGGTAATTGAGCAATTCCATTCCATCTGGAAATTAATAATTGAGCCGCGACACGACAAAACCAAAAATGTGGTTGTGCGCCAAACGCAGACTCAGATCAGCCTGGCCTTCCGCTTAGTTTGAACAGACTCTTCGTTTAGTGGTCAAAGGGTAGCTAAGGGTCTAAGCTACCTCCATGCGAACAGCGAAGACTCTGACCAGACTGGGCGAATGATCAGGCTAATCTGAGTCTGCGCTGGACGCACAACCACATTGTTGGTTTTGTCGTGTCGCGGCTCAATTACATTTTCTGCAAGTAAATAGCATTTGAGTAGAATTTTTACTTCCATGTACAGAAACTGGTGAGCTGATCCCAAAACTTCTGAAAGTGGCCAAACTGAAATGTCAGTTTGGCTATTTTCACAAAATATGGTTCAAATACACATGGGTCGAACAGTATTGTTGTAGTTTGGCTAACTTGAATTTTCAATTTCCTGGGAAGAGAGTTGCGCAATTACGGGCCACGCAAATATTGACACAATTAATTTTGGGTACGGTAATTTCGGCAAATACTGCCAAATAGAGACTCTTTTTTTTAATTTACAATTGTTACTAAATTTGAAAAAGTTGATTTCTTACTACTTGTATATGGCACTGCCACCACATTGTTGAGACATCGCTGTGTCGTAAATAATAACGTAGGCCCATACTACTAATGACTAAATGACCAGCAGTGTAAACTTTGGTTAGCGGCTGCATGTAAATACCCATAAGAGCGCAACTGCTGTTATGTAGAACTGTTCTAACGCTCCAAGCCTTGGTCAAGTAACTGAGAAATTCAAACTATTCTACGAGAACACATTTTGTTGACTTACAGTTGTGCCATGTGACGGCCGTAAAACGTCTTCACGAACACCATCATTATACTATCCCCGACAGCCCTTAACTGACGAATGGACTCATCCATTTGATAAGGATAGAATAGTGCACTGGTTAAATACTGGTAAAACCGCAATTTCAGTCCCAGTTTCAAGCTTATGCAATTGATATTATTGCCGTTCGAGCCTTATGTATGTAAAGTAACGAAACGTTCAGCCTTGTAAAAAATAATTTTCACAATACTGAACGTGGCCAAACCGGGCTGATACGGTTTTGAGGGCGGGATGTGGGATCTGGCAGTGTTAGTTCCTGATTATTGCTTATCTTTTTACTTGTGATAAGTGCCAATATTGTGAAAAAATATATATCTAGTTATATACATATGGGTCGTATTTGCAGGAACTTAAATTTTCAATTTCATCTGATTCCGCCCGTCCATTCATCTGGCCGTCCGCCTGCAGTGCTGAGTCACTGTTGGTCTTCGGGCGATAACTACTGAAGTTTCCCTTCATAGATTTATATGGTTACTTTTTGTTTGTTTTTTGTTTTTATTTGGCAAAATTTTGATTGGGAGTCAACATTCAGTCTTGGTTTTAGTGGGATAATGACATTTCCGTTCATAAACTTTTAGATATGTAACTTCCCAGCAAACAGCACAATCACAGGAACGTTACACAAACTGTTTGGCGTCAGTCGCTACGCAACGTCGTCAGTGGCAGCGTAACGTCACAAACGGATCTTGAAACTGAATCAGCGACTCAGTCTGGAAGAGTATCAGTTACAGTCTGACTGTTGACATGAACGCACGTCTTTTTAGCTCTGAGCATAAATGTTATCTTTACACGGAATTCGAGGGTAGAAAGTAAAAGGAAATGGACGGAGAGACTCACCAACATTTAGTTAAAGGTTTGAATGCGTTGAAAATTTGTTTGACAACTGTGGCTTTTTTAAATATAGGGCAAATGGTAACTTGAAAACGGCATTGCCATACCGCCTCCAATAGGCCTACTGAGCCAAATCGATTAAATCTTTGTGAGTATTTATGCAAATAAGTTTTCTCGCCTGCGAGGCTAGCAGAAGCGAGCCATAGGTATTACTTTTCCGTCGGCGGCGGCGGCGACCCTGTAAACTTTACATCGGATTTTCAGGTTTAGCTTTTTTTTTCAATAAGCAGACAGCCTAAACATCACATTCCGCAGAATTCTTGTAGTCAATAATTAGAATTGATATGTCAATAATTTAGATTTTACGACTGGTTTGATTTTAAGATGCATGATTGGGTCTTGAAAAAAATAAGTAAAATGAAAAAAAAATGAAATATATCAATCATGAAAATAGTAAGAATGTGAGGTTTACAGAATCAAAGAAAAAAGGGGAAAAATAAACAAGGGTGTGAGGGGTAAATTTTATTGTGTTTATCGTAAAGTGACCCAAGGAAATAAAATTCCAATGTCTAATAATTATTCAAAGCTCAAAAAGCCCCAAAGAAGCTTGAAATTATCAACATATCAAAGAGTTACATAGCAACTATGAACTTTCGAGGAAACATTTTAAGATCTGGATCATATATTTCCTGATCAGAATCTTTAATATTTCCACTTAAATTTACCCTAGGAAACGTCCCTAGAAACAATGAATAACCTGGTCCTAGTTCGTAGTAGATAAATCCATGGCAAAATATCGAAAATATTATCAGATACACATGTCAACACTTCTTTTCTGTTTGTCGGAGCGGGGCGAGGGCTGGGGTGGGGGGGGAGTGGAGGGAGAGGGGCATTTTCGAAGAGTTTGGTGAGCCAAACTTCAAAGGCCTTTGATGAAATGACAAAGTATCTATCAGTACTTCGTTCTATTGTGGGTGTTAACCGGGGAGAGGGGCGTCGGGACAGAGATTTATGAAGAGTTTAATGAGATAAGCTTCCAGGGCCAGCTGTGAAATGACGGAACATAAGCACAATAGTCGGGTTTACCTTTAGGTAAAAAAAGGGTAAAGATTCCCCATAGCCTTGATCGTAGAGGCGGTGGGGGTTGGAATAGAATATGAAAGGCGGAGCCCATCCCTCTCCTTGCGTTGCCCTGTCCTTCATCGAATCGAAACAGATACCTCTTTACTGCTTGGTCGACAGAGGGAGTTTTTCTGTCGCCGGATGGCCCACCTCGGAATTGAACTCGAGACCTTCTGGCATAACCGAGTGTCTTTAATCACTTGACCAAGGCACTTGGTTATTATTTACTGTAATTACCATAAATACTGAGACACCGTATTTGTTGACTGTAATTATTACAAAATTTGATCAAAAATGGTTTTAATGCCATACCACGCAATTTCATTCCCACATAGAAATTATTATCCAAGCTTTAACAAAATTTAATTAGTCAAAAATATCAATGCTTGTCGCCACGTTTTTGACAATGAAGAAATCTTTCTATTCTGTTCTGGGCAACTTCTACTTATGAGGGTTTCTCTTGACAAGACTTTGATTGGACCTGTGTTTAACGGATCATTGGTTTGGGGTCTCATATTTTAATTTCCCTTTTATAAACTGGATTCAGTAAATTGACTGTGTGACTCAGTCCCATCAAACAGCACAATAACCGGAACGCTACACAAACTGTTTGGCGTCAGTCGCTATGCAACGTCGTCAATGGCAGCGTTACGTCACAAACGGATCTTGACAATAAATCAGCGACTCAGTCTTGAAGAGTAACAGTTACAGTCTGACTGTTGTCATGAAAGCACGTCTTTCTGAGCTCTGAGAATAAATAATATTTCAATGCAAATTGAAAACAAAGAGAAGAAGAAAATGGGCAAAGAGGAAGAACAACGTGTCCTATTAGGTTTGAACTGTTTATTTAATTTGTTTGACCTTTTCTCTTGATCCAACGATAGATTCTAAAGCATGAACAATAGCGCCATGATGAACACTCTATAAACCACAGGCGCTTGAAGTTCTATGCTATGAAACATATTTCAATGCCGCTAAACATCTAGACTATGAGCCATTTTACGAAATGGCCTATAGACTGCGTCAAGTATAAAGGGTTTTGAGGGTTTATTTTGAGCATAGAACTTCAAGCGCCTGTGGATAAACGTAGCCTATAACAGATGAAAGGAAAAGAGCTTTTCTGTAAACGTTTTAATAAAAAATTGACTCCTTTTCTTTATCGTATTTTGAACAGCTGCCTCGGACTTCATGTTCGGTGTTGAAGATTCGTTTTAGACATAACCATGCTGCCTCTAATTTCATGGTACTGGTTGACGCGTCTGTGCTTTTCTCATGAGCTTTTATCATGTTTATATAATCTCGTGCGACTATAAGTGCTCTCTCTCTCTCTTTCTGTTTTCATGTTATAGAAGTGAATGAATTGCTTCTCAAAATATTTGCAAGTTATTGTTCATTCTCTCTCTCTCTCTCTCTTAGAAGTCGAAATAGCATAAACTGTTTTTCAAAATAATTGCACATTATTGTTTTGATGCTAGGTACATTTTCACTTCACCATTTACGCTCAGTGTCAGCCCAATCATCTGACAGAAATGAAGTGTTGTTGTTGTTCCAGTTCTCGTAGCGATGGTGCCCTGTGAGCAAAGCGGTTCGAATCCTTGGCCGCGCCCCCGGCACTGCGTCCGTCCCTCGTCCCATCAATAAAAATCACAGAACTGTAACCTCCATCCAGAATCCTTCCAAACAATGACTATGGTCAGGACCACACTGTCTGGCATTGCCCCTCTAGCACCACGTGGCGGCGTTTCCTGCTATCCATGGGTTGTATGAAGACCACGTTTAAAACAGACTGAACGAATAATTAGAGTGCTTAAAGAACCCAGATTAAATTCAGAACATGCTGAATGTGCATGGGTTTATGTCCAAGATTTTCACTTGCAAATCAACTTCCATAGGTGATAAAACCCTCACAAAAGGGGTATACTCTTTAAGAAAAGAATTCTTTCCTTTCAGAGTTTACCCCTATGGAGAATGCGAAGCACAAATGAAAAAAGCAGAGTTACTTCTCCTGAAAGTACACCTATTCACCTTGACCCTATGTACGTGTATGTACATTTTGCACAATCTAAGTATTTATGTACATTCTGTCTCAATGTATTTCGTCCTATTTTCATCTGTCTATTCTATAATATTTCTTCTCTCTATCTAGACACACTCTCAAGTCAAGTTAAAGATCCTTATTATGAGGTAGTTTTTCCCTTTATTTCTTCTCCCATCTAGTTTTCATTTTCACTGTATATTATCAGTCGGGCGACTTACGGGTTTCCATCACACAAATTTGTGATGGTCAGCCATAACCCCTACATATTTCAACCCAGCTCACTAAAATGGCAATTTAACCCACTATTAATGTTCATAATGCCCTGTCTACGTTTGAAATTAATGCTTGGCTGTGGCCATATCTATTCTCAGTAGAAACATGTATATTTTGGTTCCTTTTTACAGGGTTTTGTGAAAATAAGGTAAAATTGCTGTGTGTTTGATTCGATTGATTTCTAAGAAAAATACAATCATGTTTTTTTTCCATTTTTTTCTACACCGTTACGATCAAAAGTGTCTATAATGCTTGCTTTTTTGTAACGGATCCTATGTGTATGAGTTACTCAATGTTTATCATCAGTTTCTCAGCAGAAAAGTACATGAGGATGTTTGCCTTTGTGATGGTCAGCCATCACACCAAGGAAATTAACGTTATGGCTTTTCATGACGCCTCATCCTTTGGACATGTGGTGACATTTTGTGGTAAAAAATTGAATAAGTATGTTATGGTTCACCATCACTTCAGTTCATTTGAAGTTCATGGTTAACCATCACAAATCTGCGTGATGGAAAACCGTAAGCCCCCCGACTTTTTATAAATACATTAAGTTGGTGCCGCGTATCACAGTACCTTACGGCATGTGCGAAGAAGGAAGGCTCAGATCAACCTGCGCATCCGCTCAGTCTGGTCTAAGTCTTCCATTTTCGCAAACATACCATTTTTAATCCTGGCAAATCTAAAATTGGCATATGAAGACGCTGGTCAGTTTTCGCAGCTGCACAGGTTGATTTGAGTGTTTGATGTACGCGCATAGCATAAGGTCTTTTCCCAGCTACGCCAACCATCGGTAGTTTTTTTTTTTTTTTTTTTAAAACTCATTTTAATGAAGACATATGCTGCGACCCCTTAGTAGAAACGTCCTGGTGAGGGGTCACGACATATGTTTCTATAGAGAAATATAAAAAAGTATCCCTAAATCATCCCTGTTTTCCTTCTTATCTGCAGCCCTCATTTTGCGTCTGTAAAATGACACTAGACCAACCAATTGTTTTTTACCCCAAATCTTTAAACACCATTTTATCTCCTCAGCTAAACTTTCCCGTCTGTTCAATTTTACAGTCAGGGAATGGTTGATATTTCTGTTAGCAAACTGTGTGGATCCCGATCAGACTGCTTCTTTGAGAGAATATGAACTGATTCAGCTCTGCTTGTCAGCCTATTCCTATCTATTTGCTTATAAGAGGGGTGTTCCCCGCCAAAATATCTAAAAAAATCTTTATAAAACGGATCTAGAATTTTGGGGATTGTATAGGAAAGAGAAATTCCATTACAGCAGTATCAAACAATACCAATTAAGGTATTTAGGGTCTTTGTGGCGGATAAACCCCGTCCTATAACTTAATTATTACTGTACAGGAAATACGGTATTGGCCAAATAAAAAAAAAAAAACTCTATTAATTCTCTTGCAGAGAAACTTGCGAGTTCTGCAGCAAGTCCAAGAAAAACGAGCAACGCTGCTAGGTTTTTATTGCCAAGATGACCGCACAGTACATAAGACATTTGGTCGAACAACGTTTGGAAGCCAAAATGATGTATGCTCTCTCTCTCTCTCTCTCTCTCTCTCTGTTTTATTTTTTTGTAATTGTAATTAATGACTGCCGTTGCACCAATTGGGGCCTTGCGCAATGTGCGCATTGTGAAACAGTGAGTCTGTGTGCGCATTGTAAAACAATTTGTGTATCAGATCAGACCGATCAAAATCTAAATCTCCAATTTATTTTTAAAATTCTTCAAGATCCATAGCTTTTGTATAAGAAAATGGAAGAATCTGATCAGCTAACGCGGAGGCACAGACTGATCTGAGTTTTCCCTGGTCGCATATGCCAATCACTTTTTATATTGAAATTATCGTTTTTATCATTATCACTATTATATATATTTATCACCGCAATCATAAAACCTGTAAATGCAAAAATTCTTGAAAGTGGCAAAAACTTCCAAAATTGAATACCAGTACTGTAATGAAAGCTTATATTTGCTCTCTATGCAGTTTATAAAAATGTGCCATTGAAAGAGTATGCTATACATTCCATTGCAGACCAGGGCCCAGTTGTTCAAAGCCTCGTCAGCAGAACGAGCTCGCTAAGAGATCAACTTGTTAAATGTTTCATGACTTTATAACCAAATACACTGATATTTTTGTTGAAAAAATGTGAGAAGCTTTTGCAATGCAAAATAAAAAAAAAGTACGTTTACCAGTATAAACACTGTGTGTACGTGTACTCTTGGGTTGAAGCTTGCATATCTATTTTTTTTTTTATATTTTCAGACATCTTTGGATCAAAACTCCAAGAATCCGGAAAATTCTACACCGCCTCCCTTACAATTCAGTACAGACTTGGCGCTTACCACTGACGTCAGAGGTCACCTAGTCAAACCTAAACCTCGACACGTGAGCGTTGTGAGGCCTGTACAGTACCCGGATAGAAAAATATGTCATCCTGTGGTGAGAATCCCTAGATACTTTTATATCATTTTTATAATGGTATTAAGTGTTTTCATTTGCCCAGTAATAAGTCCGCCCACTGGGCAAACAAGGTTGAATCAACCTTGAATCAACCTTGATTCAACGTCACAACGACGTCGAATCAAGGTTTATTCAACCTTGTGTGCCTGCTGGGCCGAGGCCTGCTGTATAAGTCTGAGGTCCTTAGGCCTCCGGCTGATACAGCTGACCGAGGACTTGTAAACTTGATTCATATCAGGTTTAATGATTAAATCTAATGCTTTGCGAATGAAATTACCGCCCACTTGAAGCATGAGCAGTATTTTTGAAAAATATTTTGGTCCAGTTTCTGAACAGAATGATACTATTATATAGGAAGTTGGAGGAAATAATATTTAAAACAAACTTGTTGCTATTAATTTCCCTAAATAAAATATTTCTTTGCAGCCCGACATGCAATGAAGCCAATTCGACTAGACAATGGGAAATGTCTTTAGAATTAATATTCATACATAATTCAAAAATCTGATGTCCAAGGTGGCATATCTAATCTTTGCGAGAAATGGTTAAAGGTCAATCTAGGGTAACAAATTGGACTATCATTATAATACACAAGATTCCAGGCTTTATGTCAAATCTTATCTGTTTTGTTCATTTCTAAGTTTCTGAGTACACTCAAAGCTGGCTAATTACTTTGAAAGAAATATGTTTTTTTCAATATAGATGAGCCGCAACACGAGAAAACCAACGAAGTGGCATGTGCGCCCAGCGCATACTCAGACCACCCTGGGCATACGCCCAGTCTGATCAGAGTCTTCGCTGTGCGCTTAAAGGGTAGCTAGGGTCTAAGCTAGCTCCATGCGGACAGTAAAGTCTGATCAGACTGGGCGGATGCTCAGGCTGATCTGAGTCTTCGCTGGGCGCACATGCCACTTTGTAAGTTTTGTCGTGTCACGGCTCAGATAGTATTGCTCTTTCAGCCTCAAGCCGTACGCCGTCCGCCTGGAAATAGTCCGGCTGATAGTGTTGATTCTCGTCGCCTTCCGCCCAAGAAAAGACCTTATATTCCTATTGACGAGGATGCTGTTCCACCGTCACAGGTAAAATATTTCCGGATCCAATATTCCGTTTTTATCAACTAATTTTTTCATGTTGACAAAATGAGAAAACTTTCAAAACTGTGTAGTGTTTTTGTCCGTTTGTGGGCGCTGATCCAGTCGTGGATCAAATTTGATAAGAAGCAAGCGGGACCGGCGAGTCCATATGAAAAAGAAAATTTCTAAACTTACGTTGAAGTCTCTCCTTACTAACTTTAAGGTGTATCTATACACCTTTATGTTTTTCTTCTCCAATTTCACACTGAATTGATTTTGTGGCTTCCATTTTGCTTTCCTGGACAACATATCCCTTCTTAAGACGGGCCAAGTCTTAAAGATAAGAATGTGCTTCCAGAGGAGCAAATTCTTTCCTTTTAGAGATGACCAGAGGAGCGAATCCGTAGGAACAATTGTTTTCCCTTAAAGATTTACTCCCTTTATAATACTAACAAAAATTGTTTGATGAAATATTTCATGCAATACCTTCGACATGGTCTAACTATACATTTGAATTAGAGTTAAGATAATAATATTTGATAAAAGTGACTTTAAACAAAAAATAAGATAATTTTTTATACAATCGCGGACCGCGGTTTCAATCGCATTATTGGACAAAAATAATTTATCCATACGTCACAATCACGTGCACGAATAAGAAAAATACCTCTACATGATCACATGACACACGTGGTCAAAATCGATATTCTTACAGGCCGTGAGGAAATAGGTAATTTGCATTTTAATTTGAAGATTATTTTTCATTCCAAATTTATCGAATAAATATGCATTTTCTCAAAACTTTTACGGTTAATTATGAGACTATTACATATTGTCTTACGAAATTTTGTTAAAATATTTGTTTCTGAAAACATGAAATAAACGAGGGAGACAATCTTTTAAAATTGAACCATGGACAAAAGGAAATATGATAATAGCAGAGTTTCCAAAAAAGAAACAGTTTTTTTTTTGTGACTGTCTGTTTGCTTTCCTGAACAAAATAGCCCTTCCAAATAGAAGTCAACACTAGAAGAAAACCTTACCTTAAGGATTGACGAGCATGATGAAGGGAGTAATGATAATTGCGAAGTTGATTCTCCTGAAAGTATACCCATTTACTTTAAACTCTTCGAAAACTATCCTTTAAATTTGAGAGCCATTTGTAAAGATTTGTCGGGTTATGAAGATAACTTACATTCCCCTTTGTATTTCAGGATGACAGAGTGGCGACACTTGGGCACAGTGAGACATCGGCATTCTGTACATTTCTTCCTGACCATGTCATGAATGACTACTACCAGCAGCTGCGCAACAAAAAGGCTCGGTTGGCAGGTGAAGTGACTGAATA
Organism: Ctena decussata; assembly: GCA_963989385.1. Classification (NCBI taxonomy): domain Eukaryota; kingdom Metazoa; phylum Mollusca; class Bivalvia; order Lucinida; family Lucinidae; genus Ctena; species Ctena decussata. The sequence continues at coordinate 47,501,631 of OZ022506.1, forward strand.
TTGGAATCTCAACGCAGCTCAGAACAATCGCTCTATTTCCCTCAAAGAGCTCGATGCACTGACCAATGATCTCATAGATGATGTTGAATTAGATAAAGAGGTTGCTGCAATCTTTAGTCCATCGCCAGAATTGAAGACTGATTATTGCCACTCGCCAAAAGAACCATGGATACCCAATATGACAGATGACATCATAGCTGAAACAGAAAAGACAGACCATGATATGATGAGATTTATCCAGAAGATAAACCCAGTGATAATTAGTCTAAGCCCGGGAAACAGCCCAAGCAGCCCGATTACAGTCACTTCTAGTCCTGGAAACAGCACTGTGATGCCGATAAGCGTCAGTTCTAGTCTAGAAAACAGCCCAAGTAGCCCAATAACAATCGGTTCTAGCCCTGAAAACAGTCCTTGCCATCCAGTAATAATCAGCCCAACTCATGGTAGCCAATTCATAGAACACCTGAGTTCGATGGTAAGCAGCAGCAACAGCACAGCTAGTGTACAGATTGAGAGACCAACGTATGCAGAGCCCGGTATCGTGCCTACAGATCATCGATATGCATCTGAGGACTCTTCCAGCAGACCTAAAAGGTCTATGGAGGAACTTCGTCGCATGGTATTAACAACTGATAGATCTGCAAATTGTCCAAGTCCTGACAGGTTCACACAGACAGAAGAAGAACAGTTTGCAGAAATACTGGAAAATTTCCTTGAGGAAAACAAATGCTTACCACCAGATATCCGAGGTGTCATACTGGATATGCTAAATAAGACCAGAGACACGGTGGCTGAACAGAAGGAAGGAATTTTGTACACGGCAGAAATCTTTATGGGAGAATCAGATGACGATTCAAGTGTAGAGGGGTTTGACGGGGCAGCTGACGATGAAGTTATGCAGCTGATCAACGAGATAGGCCTGCCTGACCCATCAAGTGACAATACCAGAGAATCACCAGAAGATGTCTTAATCGATACGCTTACAAATGAACGGGAGGCTATGCATGGATCAGGAGAAGGCACAGTGTACACGACTGACGCGTTTATTAGAGCGGAGGACCAGCAGCTCCTGGAGGAGTTTGAAAGAGCAACTGAAGGTGGGCTATCTTCCGAGGACATAAGATATACTGAGTCGTTTGCACCAATCGTCAACAATAGAACTGAATTTCCAAAAAGCAAGTTTGAAGAAGTAAAGTTTGTTGATGTAGAGATGGAGAGTACCGGACAGGGAATCTACGATGAAATTGCTGATTTCTTTGGCTGTATGTACTTCATTATTTCAACAGCATGGTGAGAAAACCTAACAATATATGTAAACTACGCATGTCCTGACCATATAATTGGTTTTCTAAATCCTACGAAATTACATGTGTCTTTTATTTGTGTTGTGTATGCCCTGGACAGCAACATAAAATTTGCATATGACTTGAGACGGTTTTCTCATAATGCGATTGTATAAACAATGCTGTATAACTATGGCACCACAGTATGGCGCGAACGTACGCTGATAGATGCAACTACGTCGGATATACAGCATTGCATGTAAAATGTTGCACGATTTAATATCTAAGTATAAATTTGCCATAATCTATTGACTATTTAAGCTCCAGAAACGAAAACAGCTGAATTTGCAATCAGCAGAGATCCTGATGATTATGGGCCGTTTCATCTAAAACTACAGTGTTTGCCCTCTAGTCTTTGAATTCTTAATATGATATAGCTTGAATGAAACATTTTTTTAAATTTCACAGGTGTAAATTTTGTCGTCTGTTTTGTTTTTTGTTTTTGTTTTTTTTTTGTTGTTGTTGTTTTTTTTGCGCTTTAAGGGTTAACATTATCAATCAGATGACTGGAGCACACCTAATCGTGAATGGATGTGTTATCTTTTTTCCTTAAAAACCTTTTCATCAAATGTTTGAGAGACAACAAAAGATTGATTTTTACACTTATGCAAGAAGAACCTTACTTAAAAGCGGTCTACCCTACAAGAATTGATAGCCATTGAGCAGGGAGTCAAACTTGGAGAGTTGCCTTCCCTGAAATGGTTTCCATTCAACTCGAAGGAAACGGACCACATCACCCACGCGCACATATGATATCACGATACCAGTGATGCTATAGATCTGTTACTACAGCAACTAAGAGTTCATATTGATGGCAGTGACGTCATCTAGACGTCATTCAGTAACAGCAACTTAGAGTTCATATGGGCGGCAGTGACGTCATTATGCCAAGGTACTAAGCACAACAGTTCGTAATTTCATAGTTGCTATGGTAATAGATCTATGACGTCAAACGTCAGATTTTCTCTATCAAATAATTATTTGAAGTCATTTAATTCAGTGTTTGAAACGATATGATTCAAATGCTTCACAGAGGCGAATAAACGACAAATAAATAATTACACAAATGGTAGAGTGTAGAGCTGAGTAAAGATCATTCAGCTCTACACTCTCTACCATTTTTAAAGTTCTTTATAGCACACCCTGGCTTTGCACTCTTTACAAAGATGTCCGATTTCATGCGCTGATACTCAAAATGTTTTATTTTTCAGACGATGGTTACACTGACTACCTATCATATGACTACTCATCAGATGAGCGGCTCCAGAACCAAAACATACAGAGTACAGATTACGACTTCATCGGCTTTTCAAAAGTTTTGAGTAAAATGAACCTAGACATTCGGTCTTCCAACCAAAACAGGTCAAAGCCGTTGTTTGGCATCTGAAGATTCTTTTATCCAGATATATCGCGTTACATTGTTGGATTTTATATTAGTTAAGAAATACACCTTTACTGAGATTATTTATTAAACTGATGATTTCTTACGCACATTCATGATACTTGTCATTATCTTCATCCATCCATGTTTGTATTTTATCATTTTGCAAATTAATATTAAAAATGTACATGACTATAACTTTTCCTTTTCGCATTATCATTTTGCCTATGCATTGGTGAGTGAGTGAACTTGGGTTTAATGTCCCACCAACAACGAGGTCATATGGAGACGGGACCTCGGTTTAAAGTCTAATCCGAAAGATCGGAGAAGCGGGGGATCGATCTTGCGACCCCTGGATTGGTAGTCCGGTTTACCATATATGGGCACGGCGGCAATTGTGGTCATGGGACCCAGTCCACTTGAACAATATTTCGTTCCTGCAAGCCCTGAAGTCTCTATATGAAATTTGGTTATAATCGGCCCAATTGTTTCTTCGGACAATGGACCTTGCCTTTACCATAAGCTCTCCCGGAGCCTTAGGTTCAGATGAGGTAAAAAGCTTGTTGCGCAATTCATGCTCTTAGAATTTAGCCATATGCATTACGGACCCTCTATATATAATTCGCCCACTACAAGAGGGAAGTAAGTTGGCCCCCAATAATTGTAGAAATACGAAACCTTGATCAAAGGTCAAGGAATGACCTTGACCATCTGTACTCAGAAATCGTGTTGTCATTACGATGACTGTATATACACCAATTTTTTCGCCAAAATCTTCAACAGTTTGCATGAAAGCTTGTCCTAGCTTTAAAAAATACCAGTTTGAGCAAAATGAGACAATTGACAATGGATTTATGGTTCCTCAAAATTTCCAGATTTACAATAGGAAGACTATTTACACATGTACCCAGGTGTTCCAGGTTACCTCCAACAAAACTAGGTTATAGTAACCTACATTCACAAAAATCAACATGTTGGTTCTCCCACTGTTTGCATGTGATACCTTTGGCACTATTAAAGTTTGAGGAAAGTCAGAATTTTGAAGTTGAGGACAAGTGGCAGGCCTGCTTTGTTGCTATACAGCCACAGTAAACAGCTATGTTCATGTCGGGATGGTCAGTTACCCTAACCAAACTGTTTCTGGGCAGGCTTAGACCTGCGGTTAGCCAGTACTAAGTGCACATACCACCACCAGTAACCAACAACTGCCCTTCTTAAATCAGTGGAAGGAGAAAGGAAATAATGCAGCCGGACTGGGTATCCAACCAACCGGGACCTCTGGCTCTTGAATCAGATAAGCTACCGACTGCGCTATCATGGCCGGCAACCCTGCTTTAACCTGATGTGATGGTAAGCATCATATATGAAGCGGTCTCCAGCATACATGTATTTATACCTTCAGTTCTTTATCAGTCTCTGACTCATTAATGTAGGAATAGTTGTAGGTTTGATGGAAGCCTAGCACAATTATAACTATATTTATATGCATTGTTACAAAAGCATGTCACTGTGACCTACTTTTGTGAGAGGAGACCTGATGTGGTTTTGTGCAAGCACTAATGACGTTTGAAATCTAAGGCATTATGGTAGGTGAGATACAATATGAATAGCCTTGAAAATTAGACAAGAGGGCCATAATGGCCCTGGATCGCTCACCTGTAAACTAAACCTCAGAGACCTCAGACATCCATACATATGACAGAGTTTCACAAAGATTCAATGGAAAATGAACCCTTTATTGTGTACCTACGATCTTGAATAATGACCATTTTAGCTGTTTTTATACAACCATCAAATAGTGCTAATTATGAAATTTGATTAAAATTGGCTGTCTAGTTTCAGAGGAAATGTCATTTGAATTTTTTCATGAATGATTGCCATGACAACCAAAGCTGCCATGTACTTGTTTTAAATGTCCCAGAATTATCCTCAAAACCCCACCTATCTGGAGCACTGAGTCACCTAAAATAAATTTTAACCCATTTATGCCTGGACTCTTTTGTCCTTATTACTAGATGAGTCAATTTGTCAATTAAGGGGTGTCTGGTTCAGTTCATTTTTATTTTAAGGAGAAATACCCATTTAACTTAAGCAAATAGTGTAGACCCCGATCAGATGCTGCATTTTGCAGCATCTGCTCTGGGTCTGCACTGTTTGCCATTGTCCCTTTTATGGGACACTAGGCATAAGTGGGTAAAACATATAACAGAAAACAGTACCTCATCAGGGCTACTGTACTCCAGAATCTCTGTACACAAGTTACTACACTTGATGGTTCCCAGGTTCTGTTGATTAGACTTCCTGTTACAGTGGTCCTTGTACAACATGTATGGGGTACCAGTCTCGGTCTGGGCCTCAATAATAGCATACCAGACCTGCTGGGCTTTTAGTGTCTTTTTTCCTCGACCTTCCTTTTCATAACTGAAGAGTGAAACTCAAACTGTTTACATCTATATAATTAATCATGGAGAATTCTCTATATAGATACCAAAATACTGTTATAATCATATATAATTTCTTAATCTACATCAATAGGTTTATGTTTTTTTTGTTGTTGTTTTTTTAACATCCAGTACTGTACACTTTACATATTTCAAAACAGAGACCAAGACAGTTAGTTAAGCCCTGACAAGAATGCACTGGACACTATCTTAACTATTTGAATGTATCACTAAGATCGTCTCAGAGATACACGTTAGATGCACTGAAAAAGGTACCATATGAAACATGCAAACAGTAACCTCAGATTAATCTGCACTGCAGTCTGATCAGTGTATTCGCTGTCTGCATCAACAACCGGAGTATCCTGAGAATTCTAGAGAGCAAATACTTAAGGCTATCGGTATCCGACACTGCAGATGTGTTTATCTACCTTATATACCATATTAATTCTATTGACCCAGGGCGTTGCATTTTGCACAACAACTGCCTAATGCCGCTATTAAAGAGTATTTAGGTGAATGGATGTATTTGCAGAGGAAGCAACTCCACTGTTTGTGCCTCCCTTTTTAGTTAGGGTCAACTCTTAAATGAAAGAATTTGCTCCTCCTCTAGTAGCAAATTCTTTCCTTTAAGAGTAGAACCCATTTCAGAGGGCTACTTCATCCAGAAAAGCAAACAGGAATTCATGCAAGTTAATATAACATTATTTTTGGAAAAGAAGCAGGGGTGTTTATTAGTATCAATATGGTAAATTGCTCTAAGACATCTCTTCTCTCATACCAAGTCTTATTATTTTATTAATATTTTATCAAGAAAATTATGAAAATTCTAACAACAACAAATTTGAAGGGAGCTAGTGAGTGAACTTGGGTTAAAGGTCCAACACATCAGTCAAACAGAGACAGGACCTCTGTTTAAAGTCTCACCCAACAGACTGGAGAAGCTAGAGATTGAGCTTGCAAACCCCTGGATTGTTATCCACTACACTACCACCACTCTTTAAATTTTGGAAGATACAGAACCTGAGGTCCTGCTCTTAACAAAAACACAGTAAAAGTAGTTACTATTTTGCAACAGAACTTCCTCCCTTAGCAATATAGCATATCTCAGTATAACAGATTTAGACAAGTTAAGGGAAGTACATATTCTGCAAAAGAGAGAAAACTGTACTGCTTCCCTCTGTAAATGGTTACTTCCCTTACACTACAGTAGAACTTCAATGGCTTGAAAAGGCTTGGGACCATGAAAATAAGTTCCAGCCAAAGATAGTTCTAGCCATCCAGGGTAAGTTTCTATATAAAGTGAACTCTAGGGACCCAAGAACAAGTTCTAGCCAGGCATGGTAAACGAGCCAGCAGGGTTCAAGCCATTGAAGTTCTACTGTATTTTGTTTTAAGAAATAATTAAGTACACTACTGTTTTCCAATTACCGTTCATAAAGCTTCTCGAACTCCTCTCCCCAAACATCTGCGAGTCCTGGGCACTCAGCAGGACACATCAGGGTCCAGTCAGCATTGGTTTCAACTCTCTTCATGAACAAGTCAGGTATCCAGAGTGCGTAGAACAAGTCCCTAGCTCTTGTCTCTTCTTTCCCTGTGTTTTTCTTGCAGTCAAGAAAGTCAAAGATATCTGAGTGCCAAGGCTCCAAGTAAATAGCGAATGCACCTGGTCTCTGAAAATAGTTTTAATGCAACCGCTCTTAATACCTTGCATGGAATACACACTGTAGAAATGAAACTGTCCACCTTAAGTTCATGCCTTGACCCTATGTACGTGTATGTACATTTTGCACAATCTAAGTATTTATGTACATTCTGTCTCAATGTATTTCGTCCTATTTTCATCTGTCTATTCTATAATATTTCTTCTCTCTATCTAGACACACTCTCAAGTCAAGTTAAAGATCCTTATTATGAGGTAGTTTTTCCCTTTATTTCTTCTCCCATCTAGTTTTCATTTTCACTGTATATTATCAGTCGGGCGACTTACGGGTTTCCATCACACAAATTTGTGATGGTCAGCCATAACCCCTACATATTTCAACCCAGCTCACTAAAATGGCAATTTAACCCACTATTAATGTTCATAATGCCCTGTCTACGTTTGAAATTAATGCTTGGCTGTGGCCATATCTATTCTCAGTAGAAACATGTATATTTTGGTTCCTTTTTACAGGGTTTTGTGAAAATAAGGTAAAATTGCTGTGTGTTTGATTCGATTGATTTCTAAGAAAAATACAATCATGTTTTTTTTCCATTTTTTTCTACACCGTTACGATCAAAAGTGTCTATAATGCTTGCTTTTTTGTAACGGATCCTATGTGTATGAGTTACTCAATGTTTATCATCAGTTTCTCAGCAGAAAAGTACATGAGGATGTTTGCCTTTGTGATGGTCAGCCATCACACCAAGGAAATTAACGTTATGGCTTTTCATGACGCCTCATCCTTTGGACATGTGGTGACATTTTGTGGTAAAAAATTGAATAAGTATGTTATGGTTCACCATCACTTCAGTTCATTTGAAGTTCATGGTTAACCATCACAAATCTGCGTGATGGAAAACCGTAAGCCCCCCGACTTTTTATAAATACATTAAGTTGGTGCCGCGTATCACAGTACCTTACGGCATGTGCGAAGAAGGAAGGCTCAGATCAACCTGCGCATCCGCTCAGTCTGGTCTAAGTCTTCCATTTTCGCAAACATACCATTTTTAATCCTGGCAAATCTAAAATTGGCATATGAAGACGCTGGTCAGTTTTCGCAGCTGCACAGGTTGATTTGAGTGTTTGATGTACGCGCATAGCATAAGGTCTTTTCCCAGCTACGCCAACCATCGGTAGTTTTTTTTTTTTTTTTTTAAAAACTCATTTTAATGAAGACATATGCTGCGACCCCTTAGTAGAAACGTCCTGGTGAGGGGTCACGACATATGTTTCTATAGAGAAATATAAAAAAGTATCCCTAAATCATCCCTGTTTTCCTTCTTATCTGCAGCCCTCATTTTGCGTCTGTAAAATGACACTAGACCAACCAATTGTTTTTTACCCCAAATCTTTAAACACCATTTTATCTCCTCAGCTAAACTTTCCCGTCTGTTCAATTTTACAGTCAGGGAATGGTTGATATTTCTGTTAGCAAACTGTGTGGATCCCGATCAGACTGCTTCTTTGAGAGAATATGAACTGATTCAGCTCTGCTTGTCAGCCTATTCCTATCTATTTGCTTATAAGAGGGGTGTTCCCCGCCAAAATATCTAAAAAAATCTTTATAAAACGGATCTAGAATTTTGGGGATTGTATAGGAAAGAGAAATTCCATTACAGCAGTATCAAACAATACCAATTAAGGTATTTAGGGTCTTTGTGGCGGATAAACCCCGTCCTATAACTTAATTATTACTGTACAGGAAATACGGTATTGGCCAAATAAAAAAAAAAAAAACTCTATTAATTCTCTTGCAGAGAAACTTGCGAGTTCTGCAGCAAGTCCAAGAAAAACGAGCAACGCTGCTAGGTTTTTATTGCCAAGATGACCGCACAGTACATAAGACATTTGGTCGAACAACGTTTGGAAGCCAAAATGATGTATGCTCTCTCTCTCTCTCTCTCTCTCTCTCTGTTTTATTTTTTTGTAATTGTAATTAATGACTGCCGTTGCACCAATTGGGGCCTTGCGCAATGTGCGCATTGTGAAACAGTGAGTCTGTGTGCGCATTGTAAAACAATTTGTGTATCAGATCAGACCGATCAAAATCTAAATCTCCAATTTATTTTTAAAATTCTTCAAGATCCATAGCTTTTGTATAAGAAAATGGAAGAATCTGATCAGCTAACGCGGAGGCACAGACTGATCTGAGTTTTCCCTGGTCGCATATGCCAATCACTTTTTATATTGAAATTATCGTTTTTATCATTATCACTATTATATATATTTATCACCGCAATCATAAAACCTGTAAATGCAAAAATTCTTGAAAGTGGCAAAAACTTCCAAAATTGAATACCAGTACTGTAATGAAAGCTTATATTTGCTCTCTATGCAGTTTATAAAAATGTGCCATTGAAAGAGTATGCTATACATTCCATTGCAGACCAGGGCCCAGTTGTTCAAAGCCTCGTCAGCAGAACGAGCTCGCTAAGAGATCAACTTGTTAAATGTTTCATGACTTTATAACCAAATACACTGATATTTTTGTTGAAAAAATGTGAGAAGCTTTTGCAATGCAAAATAAAAAAAAAGTACGTTTACCAGTATAAACACTGTGTGTACGTGTACTCTTGGGTTGACGCTTGCATATCTATTTTTTTTTTTATATTTTCAGACATCTTTGGATCAAAACTCCAAGAATCCGGAAAATTCTACACCGCCTCCCTTACAATTCAGTACAGACTTGGCGCTTACCACTGACGTCAGAGGTCACCTAGTCAAACCTAAACCTCGACACGTGAGCGTTGTGAGGCCTGTACAGTACCCGGATAGAAAAATATGTCACCCTGTGGTGAGAATCCCTAGATACTTTTATATCATTTTTATAATGGTATTAAGTGTTTTCATTTGCCCAGTAATAAGTCCGCCCACTGGGCAAACAAGGTTGAATCAACCTTGAATCAACCTTGATTCAACGTCACAACGACGTCGAATCAAGGTTTATTCAACCTTGTGTGCCTGCTGGGCCGAGGCCTGCTGTATAAGTCTGAGGTCCTTAGGCCTCCGGCTGATACAGCTGACCGAGGACTTGTAAACTTGATTCATATCAGGTTTAATGATTAAATCTAATGCTTTGCGAATGAAATTACCGCCCACTTGAAGCATGAGCAGTATTTTTGAAAAATATTTTGGTCCAGTTTCTGAACAGAATGATACTATTATATAGGAAGTTGGAGGAAATAATATTTAAAACAAACTTGTTGCTATTAATTTCCCTAAATAAAATATTTCTTTGCAGCCCGACATGCAATGAAGCCAATTCGACTAGACAATGGGAAATGTCTTTAGAATTAATATTCATACATAATTCAAAAATCTGATGTCCAAGGTGGCATATCTAATCTTTGCGAGAAATGGTTAAAGGTCAATCTAGGGTAACAAATTGGACTATCATTATAATACACAAGATTCCAGGCTTTATGTCAAATCTTATCTGTTTTGTTCATTTCTAAGTTTCTGAGTACACTCAAAGCTGGCTAATTACTTTGAAAGAAATATGTTTTTTTCAATATAGATGAGCCGCAACACGAGAAAACCAACGAAGTGGCATGTGCGCCCAGCGCATACTCAGACCACCCTGGGCATACGCCCAGTCTGATCAGAGTCTTCGCTGTGCGCTTAAAGGGTAGCTAGGGTCTAAGCTAGCTCCATGCGGACAGTAAAGTCTGATCAGACTGGGCGGATGCTCAGGCTGATCTGAGTCTTCGCTGGGCGCACATGCCACTTTGTAAGTTTTGTCGTGTCACGGCTCAGATAGTATTGCTCTTTCAGCCTCAAGCCGTACGCCGTCCGCCTGGAAATAGTCCGGCTGATAGTGTTGATTCTCGTCGCCGTCCGCCCAAGAAAAGACCTTATATTCCTATTGACGAGGATGCTGTTCCACCGTCACAGGTAAAATATTTCCGGATCCAATATTCCGTTTTTATCAACTAATTTTTTCATGTTGACAAAATGAGAAAACTTTCAAAACTGTGTAGTGTTTTTGTCCGTTTGTGGGCGCTGATCCAGTCGTGGATCAAATTTGATAAGAAGCAAGCGGGACCGGCGAGTCCATATGAAAAAGAAAATTTCTAAACTTACGTTGAAGTCTCTCCTTACTAACTTTAAGGTGTATCTATACACCTTTATGTTTTTCTTCTCCAATTTCACACTGAATTGATTTTGTGGCTTCCATTTTGCTTTCCTGGACAACATATCCCTTCTTAAGACGGGCCAAGTCTTAAAGATAAGAATGTGCTTCCAGAGGAGCAAATTCTTTCCTTTTAGAGATGACCAGAGGAGCGAATCCGTAGGAACAATTGTTTTCCCTTAAAGATTTACTCCCTTTATAATACTAACAAAAATTGTTTGATGAAATATTTCATGCAATACCTTCGACATGGTCTAACTATACATTTGAATTAGAGTTAAGATAATAATATTTGATAAAAGTGACTTTAAACAAAAAATAAGATAATTTTTTATACAATCGCGGACCGCGGTTTCAATCGCATTATTGGACAAAAATAATTTATCCATACGTCACAATCACGTGCACGAATAAGAAAAATACCTCTACATGATCACATGACACACGTGGTCAAAATCGATATTCTTACAGGCCGTGAGGAAATAGGTAATTTGCATTTTAATTTGAAGATTATTTTTCATTCCAAATTTATCGAATAAATATGCATTTTCTCAAAACTTTTACGGTTAATTATGAGACTATTACATATTGTCTTACGAAATTTTGTTAAAATATTTGTTTCTGAAAACATGAAATAAACGAGGGAGACAATCTTTAAAAATTGAACCATGGACAAAAGGAAATATGATAATAGCAGAGTTTCCAAAAAAGAAACAGTTTTTTTTTTGTGACTGTCTGTTTGCTTTCCTGAACAAAATAGCCCTTCCAAATAGAAGTCAACACTAGAAGAAAACCTTACCTTAAGGATTGACGAGCATGATGAAGGGAGTAATGATAATTGCGAAGTTGATTCTCCTGAAAGTATACCCATTTACTTTAAACTCTTCGAAAACTATCCTTTAAATTTGAGAGCCATTTGTAAAGATTTGTCGGGTTATGAAGATAACTTACATTCCCCTTTGTATTTCAGGATGACAGAGTGGCGACACTTGGGCACAGTGAGACATCGGCATTCTGTACATTTCTTCCTGACCATGTCATGAATGACTACTACCAGCAGCTGCGCAACAAAAAGGCTCGGTTGGCAGGTGAAGTGACTGAATATTGGAATCTCAACGCAGCTCAGAACAATCGCTCTATTTCCCTCAAAGAGCTCGATGCACTGACCAATGATCTCATAGATGATGTTGAATTAGATAAAGAGGTTGCTGCAATCTTTAGTCCATCGCCAGAATTGAAGACTGATTATTGCCACTCGCCAAAAGAACCATGGATACCCAATATGACAGATGACATCATAGCTGAAACAGAAAAGACAGACCATGATATGATGAGATTTATCCAGAAGATAAACCCAGTGATAATTAGTCTAAGCCCGGGAAACAGCCCAAGCAGCCCGATTACAGTCACTTCTAGTCCTGGAAACAGCACTGTGATGCCGATAAGCGTCAGTTCTAGTCTAGAAAACAGCCCAAGTAGCCCAATAACAATCGGTTCTAGCCCTGAAAACAGTCCTTGCCATCCAGTAATAATCAGCCCAACTCATGGTAGCCAATTCATAGAACACCTGAGTTCGATGGTAAGCAGCAGCAACAGCACAGCTAGTGTACAGATTGAGAGACCAACGTATGCAGAGCCCGGTATCGTGCCTACAGATCATCGATATGCATCTGAGGACTCTTCCAGCAGACCTAAAAGGTCTATGGAGGAACTTCGTCGCATGGTATTAACAACTGATAGATCTGCAAATTGTCCAAGTCCTGACAGGTTCACACAGACAGAAGAAGAACAGTTTGCAGAAATACTGGAAAATTTCCTTGAGGAAAACAAATGCTTACCACCAGATATCCGAGGTGTCATACTGGATATGCTAAATAAGACCAGAGACACGGTGGCTGAACAGAAGGAAGGAATTTTGTACACGGCAGAAATCTTTATGGGAGAATCAGATGACGATTCAAGTGTAGAGGGGTTTGACGGGGCAGCTGACGATGAAGTTATGCAGCTGATCAACGAGATAGGCCTGCCTGACCCATCAAGTGACAATACCAGAGAATCACCAGAAGATGTCTTAATCGATACGCTTACAAATGAACGGGAGGCTATGCATGGATCAGGAGAAGGCACAGTGTACACGACTGACGCGTTTATTAGAGCGGAGGACCAGCAGCTCCTGGAGGAGTTTGAAAGAGCAACTGAAGGTGGGCTATCTTCCGAGGACATAAGATATACTGAGTCGTTTGCACCAATCGTCAACAATAGAACTGAATTTCCAAAAAGCAAGTTTGAAGAAGTAAAGTTTGTTGATGTAGAGATGGAGAGTACCGGACAGGGAATCTACGATGAAATTGCTGATTTCTTTGGCTGTATGTACTTCATTATTTCAACAGCATGGTGAGAAAACCTAACAATATATGTAAACTACGCATGTCCTGACCATATAATTGGTTTTCTAAATCCTACGAAATTACATGTGTCTTTTATTTGTGTTGTGTATGCCCTGGACAGCAACATAAAATTTGCATATGACTTGAGACGGTTTTCTCATAATGCGATTGTATAAACAATGCTGTATAACTATGGCACCACAGTATGGCGCGAACGTACGCTGATAGATGCAACTACGTCGGATATACAGCATTGCATGTAAAATGTTGCACGATTTAATATCTAAGTATAAATTTGCCATAATCTATTGACTATTTAAGCTCCAGAAACGAAAACAGCTGAATTTGCAATCAGCAGAGATCCTGATGATTATGGGCCGTTTCATCTAAAACTACAGTGTTTGCCCTCTAGTCTTTGAATTCTTAATATGATATAGCTTGAATGAAACATTTTTTTAAATTTCACAGGTGTAAATTTTGTCGTCTGTTTTGTTTTTTGTTTTTGTTTTTTTTTTGTTGTTGTTGTTTTTTTTGCGCTTTAAGGGTTAACATTATCAATCAGATGACTGGAGCACACCTAATCGTGAATGGATGTGTTATCTTTTTTCCTTAAAAACCTTTTCATCAAATGTTTGAGAGACAACAAAAGATTGATTTTTACACTTATGCAAGAAGAACCTTACTTAAAAGCGGTCTACCCTACAAGAATTGATAGCCATTGAGCAGGGAGTCAAACTTGGAGAGTTGCCTTCCCTGAAATGGTTTCCATTCAACTCGAAGGAAACGGACCACATCACCCACGCGCACATATGATATCACGATACCAGTGATGCTATAGATCTGTTACTACAGCAACTAAGAGTTCATATTGATGGCAGTGACGTCATCTAGACGTCATTCAGTAACAGCAACTTAGAGTTCATATGGGCGGCAGTGACGTCATTATGCCAAGGTACTAAGCACAACAGTTCGTAATTTCATAGTTGCTATGGTAATAGATCTATGACGTCAAACGTCAGATTTTCTCTATCAAATAATTATTTGAAGTCATTTAATTCAGTGTTTGAAACGATATGATTCAAATGCTTCACAGAGGCGAATAAACGACAAATAAATAATTACACAAATGGTAGAGTGTAGAGCTGAGTAAAGATCATTCAGCTCTACACTCTCTACCATTTTTAAAGTTCTTTATAGCACACCCTGGCTTTGCACTCTTTACAAAGATGTCCGATTTCATGCGCTGATACTCAAAATGTTTTATTTTTCAGACGATGGTTACACTGACTACCTATCATATGACTACTCATCAGATGAGCGGCTCCAGAACCAAAACATACAGAGTACAGATTACGACTTCATCGGCTTTTCAAAAGTTTTGAGTAAAATGAACCTAGACATTCGGTCTTCCAACCAAAACAGGTCAAAGCCGTTGTTTGGCATCTGAAGATTCTTTTATCCAGATATATCGCGTTACATTGTTGGATTTTATATTAGTTAAGAAATACACCTTTACTGAGATTATTTATTAAACTGATGATTTCTTACGCACATTCATGATACTTGTCATTATCTTCATCCATCCATGTTTGTATTTTATCATTTTGCAAATTAATATTAAAAATGTACATGACTATAACTTTTCCTTTTCGCATTATCATTTTGCCTATGCATTGGTGAGTGAGTGAACTTGGGTTTAATGTCCCACCAACAACGAGGTCATATGGAGACGGGACCTCGGTTTAAAGTCTAATCCGAAAGATCGGAGAAGCGGGGGATCGATCTTGCGACCCCTGGATTGGTAGTCCGGTTTACCATATATGGGCACGGCGGCAATTGTGGTCATGGGACCCAGTCCACTTGAACAATATTTCGTTCCTGCAAGCCCTGAAGTCTCTATATGAAATTTGGTTATAATCGGCCCAATTGTTTCTTCGGACAATGGACCTTGCCTTTACCATAAGCTCTCCCGGAGCCTTAGGTTCAGATGAGGTAAAAAGCTTGTTGCGCAATTCATGCTCTTAGAATTTAGCCATATGCATTACGGACCCTCTATATATAATTCGCCCACTACAAGAGGGAAGTAAGTTGGCCCCCAATAATTGTAGAAATACGAAACCTTGATCAAAGGTCAAGGAATGACCTTGACCATCTGTACTCAGAAATCGTGTTGTCATTACGATGACTGTATATACACCAATTTTTTCGCCAAAATCTTCAACAGTTTGCATGAAAGCTTGTCCTAGCTTTAAAAAATACCAGTTTGAGCAAAATGAGACAATTGACAATGGATTTATGGTTCCTCAAAATTTCCAGATTTACAATAGGAAGACTATTTACACATGTACCCAGGTGTTCCAGGTTACCTCCAACAAAACTAGGTTATAGTAACCTACATTCACAAAAATCAACATGTTGGTTCTCCCACTGTTTGCATGTGATACCTTTGGCACTATTAAAGTTTGAGGAAAGTCAGAATTTTGAAGTTGAGGACAAGTGGCAGGCCTGCTTTGTTGCTATACAGCCACAGTAAACAGCTATGTTCATGTCGGGATGGTCAGTTACCCTAACCAAACTGTTTCTGGGCAGGCTTAGACCTGCGGTTAGCCAGTACTAAGTGCACATACCACCACCAGTAACCAACAACTGCCCTTCTTAAATCAGTGGAAGGAGAAAGGAAATAATGCAGCCGGACTGGGTATCCAACCAACCGGGACCTCTGGCTCTTGAATCAGATAAGCTACCGACTGCGCTATCATGGCCGGCAACCCTGCTTTAACCTGATGTGATGGTAAGCATCATATATGAAGCGGTCTCCAGCATACATGTATTTATACCTTCAGTTCTTTATCAGTCTCTGACTCATTAATGTAGGAATAGTTGTAGGTTTGATGGAAGCCTAGCACAATTATAACTATATTTATATGCATTGTTACAAAAGCATGTCACTGTGACCTACTTTTGTGAGAGGAGACCTGATGTGGTTTTGTGCAAGCACTAATGACGTTTGAAATCTAAGGCATTATGGTAGGTGAGATACAATATGAATAGCCTTGAAAATTAGACAAGAGGGCCATAATGGCCCTGGATCGCTCACCTGTAAACTAAACCTCAGAGACCTCAGACATCCATACATATGACAGAGTTTCACAAAGATTCAATGGAAAATGAACCCTTTATTGTGTACCTACGATCTTGAATAATGACCATTTTAGCTGTTTTTATACAACCATCAAATAGTGCTAATTATGAAATTTGATTAAAATTGGCTGTCTAGTTTCAGAGGAAATGTCATTTGAATTTTTTCATGAATGATTGCCATGACAACCAAAGCTGCCATGTACTTTTGATAAAAACTTCATACATGTTATCAGTAAATTGTCTTCAATAATCCTGAGAAAAATTAGCTTCCTAGCTCTAAGGGTCCATGTATCTGAAATTTTATGTCAGGTACCCGTTTACTCCACCCACTAAAGGTCTGTTTACAACCCAACCTGAATGTTGTATAGGGAGATGCCCCATATGCTTCCTGCAAAATATAAGCCAAATCGCTTCAGTGGTTCTGGAGAAGTCGTTTGAATGTTTTTTTACCATATGTGGGCATGACAGCCATCTTGAATTACCAATTGTGACCATTTTAGCTATTTTTTGTTCCCCCAACCCATGAATGCTCCCTATAAAATTTGGTACAGATCCACCCAGCCGTTTTTGAGAAGAAGTTGAAGGTGTGAACGGACGACCGAGGCTGCCATTCCTATAAGCTCCCTATAAGGTTTTTCCCTGACTGTGGCAACCCTGGTTAAGGATATCATTGTTCATTTGGGTTTTGAGTGAGACACAGAAACGTGGTTTGCTAGATTTTAATGGTAGTGTATAAATATTAACATTTACATTGATAAATTAGTTCGGAATTAGATGATGGTATCTTATGACAGTTATTTTTAATGCACACTCAGCCGTCTTAATAAGGCAGGGTATTCATAATTTCAAGAAAAACATGTACCAATCCAGCACTAAAATCACCTCAGCAACCTGGTTCTAGCAAGGGGTCAAAACATATCAGTGCTCCAGATAAGATGGGGTGATGAATAATTTAGTGATAATTTCCATAATTTTCATAAAAGCATGTTGTGCCCCTCACTAGAACCATTTTCCAAGGACCGTTCTAATGAGGGGTCACAACATAGCTTTTGTTGAGAAATACATCTCTAAATTATCCTCAAAACCCCCTCTCATCTGGAGCTCTGCTTTTGTTTTCATGGAAAAAATTATTCCAGATATCAAAAATCCCCTTATATTATCAAAAATTCCCTTTATCTCAACCTCTCATAAATCAGTTTCATTTCAAATCAGTATCCTCAGAAATTTTTTAACCGTATACAGGTATGGACTCTGGCACTATACTCAAAATACTGTATATGTGGTAATGTTCGTGGGTTCAAATTTTCAAGGTTAAGGGGCAAAAAAATAAACATTTTCGCAATTTTTAATTTTGGCGGTTAGCAGCATGTGCAAAATTGCTTCATTTTCATTTGAGCTGTTTTTTTCATAAACCTGCAGCTGTAGGTTAATGAAGAACTGGCTCATATGAAAAGTACCAGACTTTACCCAAGCAAACAGAAACAAAATATATGGACACTGTGTCTACTGACCATACTTTGTAAGAAACAGGAAAATTTCGTGACTTTAATATTCACGGTTTCTTTGTGATCGCGAAATACTGCAAATAATGGAACACCACGAAAATTATCGCGTAAACTGTTTACATTTTGGAAGCTTGATTATTAGTGATTTGTTGCATTATGTCCACAGTAAACAGCTATGGTCATGTCGGGACAGTCAGTTAACCTAACCACACTGCTCCTGGGCAGGCTTAGACCTCCTAAGCGGTTAGCCAATACTAAGTGCACATACTTTCGCCAGTAACTGACAACTGCCCTTCTTGAATCAGTGGAAGGAGATTGTAAGCTTGAAATAAATACATTGCTTACAATAGTATCAGCAAATCAACAGCTTGTAATTGGTTCAAAAATAAGACTGTAATATTTTTTTTTTCACTAACAATATTCAAAACATGCTGTAGAGTCTATTTAATAACGTGGCTTCAATCTATACAGATTTCACTGTTTATTGTAAAGAACAATAAGTTCTTGAAATTAATCTTCTTCAACCATTATTAAACAACAGGTGGATCATTGCTGAACATAAGCATCTTAGTTTACATAGCTGCAGGTAACGAGGGAAGTAACCATAGCAAAGTTCAAGAAAATTATAGCACTTAATATATTAGCTCTCACATCATGTACACAACCGTTAGCAAAGTGTCTTTCTATATACCGTATTGGCTCTGTTATAAGTCTGGTTTTTCCCTTTCGAAACCATCCAAAAAATCTACATCTTTCTTTAAAGATGGATCTAGATTCTTGAGATTACTTTAGATTGAGATTATTTTGGAACAGAAAACCCCATCTTGTACCAAAATTGCACAAGACTGATTTACTAATTGTGTCATTTTGGAGGAAGGTCTTAAGGCTAAATAAATACATTATTATATCATCTAAAAAGTTCACAACATGCACTCATGCAGCTGAGGTAAGGGTAAGATTGCATAGTTCCATCACTAAGCATGATGGATTTGCAACTCCCAAAGCACTGTAAACACTCCCATCTCACTTACAAGCAGAGATTCATCAAAGGTACAAGACACATTCTCCACTACAAGCTTTGGATTAGTCATAATATCAGGTTGATGTGATCGTTTTCTGTTTGTCATTTCTCAATCACCACATAAATTACTCATACTTTTTTTTAAAATTCTAGGTACTGGGACTAATAGGTCTGAGCAAACAATGAAGACCCAGATGAGACTGCTCCAAAAGGAGCAATCTCATCCGGGTCTACATTATTTGCCATTACATCTGTATCTTTTAGATGCGTTACTGCCTTGTAAACCAAACTGTTCCATCTTAGGATGTCAGCAGAGCTCCAGATAAAAAGGGGTAACAGGGATTATTCAAGGATTAGTTTTCTTATTTCTCAATAAAAACAAACCTTGTGACCCCTCATTAGAACCCTCTTTGCAAGATGGTTCTAATGAGGGGTCATTGTGTATGTTTTAACGGAAAACTAATGAAAATTATCCCTATATTATCTCTATTACCCCTTCTTTATCTGGAGCACTGGGGACTTGACAATTATAATTATTATTTTAGGTGTCCCAATTTTTAGATTTATATGGTTTTTCATCAGAATTGATCAGCTTCATTCACATTAGAAATGGCTGGATAACCGAGTTCTCACCCTACAAATTGTAATGTGATTCATTTACATATGTACAGGATCTTACATTCATACATGGTTGGTTGTTACTAAGCCCCAATTGGTCGTAGTAATCTCAGAATGTTTCTCTTGGTAATCTTCTCTAGGCAGATTCACTAGGCCAATTTAACATTTGAATTTGCGTTGTAATTTGTGCGCTGAATACCTCTTTCACTTCTTAAATATTAAGATACGCAAAACACAATACTTTCAGTATGTATAAATAGACATTGTACTGAGAAACTGGATTAATGACTAAGTCCTTTATAAAGGTCAATGGCCAGATTAAGTATACTATGATGTTTCTTTGCATTTATCCCATATGATTTTCCACAAGCAAGGAGTGTGAGATTCTGCTCATCACATGACAATTTTTCTTTGCATGTTGCTGTTACAAAACCTGAAATACCTTCAACAGAAATCATAACCGTAATAGCATTCTATTAGTTTCCGATGCAACTATGAGGTTCTATGGTTTTATGCAATGGCATTATGATAATACTTGCAATGTTAGTCATATAATATGTTTAAAATATGCATGAAGAAAACAACATAAATTCATTCCCAATATTATGACCTATCCAAAACTGCAACAGTGAGAGTACAATAAATATAGTCCCACACTTGAACACTATATGGCCTTGGCTAACACAACACAAGATCCTAAATGTTAAGATCCACACATGAGACAATCATCCTTGTTCTGCAGTGAACACACCATGGCAGCCATGTTCTGGTCTGACTGCTTCTCTTCTGGGCTCTTCTCAACATTGATTGTCGTAGTTTGCTTCAGCTTGGTCTTGTCTACTGTGAACTGAATAGCTTGAGCAGCTGGCTTTGTCCTCAGGTAGTACATCCCTGTCTTCAGACCCTGAAATGAATTTATGAGCACTGTAAAAATCTTAAGTATTTGGACAAAGATGTTGGAGCAAACAGGGTAGGCCCAGATCAGACTGCTCCTCTAGGAGCAGTATGATCAGTGTCTTCGCTGATTGCCATTAAGCCAAGTTTACAACACCTGACAGAGCAAGTAAATTTGTTTGAATTCCTTGAAATTCAAGTCCACTGCAGGTTTTAAATTCGTATGATAGTAATTACATTACAATATATTCAAAACTAACTTTCATAATTTGTCCATGTTAAGCTGGTTTCTGAACAAATTCAGTTCTTAAGGTCAAGAATACGTAAATGGCACATACATAGAATTTTTTAAAATTTTGCACAGGGGTGCATTTTCATGTGTTACATCGAATTGTACAATAAAAAAGATAGGTCACCGAGTTTGTTTAGTCGCTAGATCAGATTGAAAAACATGAAATTTTGAGGCCGTTTTCATTGACGGCAATGGGAACACGATGAAAAAACTAAGATTTTAGAATTTAAAGGTACACAGCTTGTTTACCACTACATAGATTTTTTTCAAAAACTGATATTTCATGTCACAGGATCTGTCGGTTAAAATGAGATAAGAGAAGTTCTTGACTACCTTGACTACCGAGTTCGTTTTTGAAGTAGCGCTTGATAAGAAAGCATAGGTTGGTTGGTTGATTTGATGCTTAACGTCCACAGTAAACAACTGAGGTCATGTCGGGACCGTCAGTTAACCTAACCACACTATTCCTGGGCAGGCTTAGACCTCCTAAGCGGTTAACCAGTACTAAGTGCACATACTTTCGCCAGTAACTGACAACTGCCCTTCTTGAATCAGCGGAAGGAGAAACGAAAGTATGTGGCCAGACCGGGATTCGAACCCAGGACCTCTGACTTACGAGTCAGGTGCCCTACCGATTGCGCTACCCGGCCCGGCAAGAAAGCATAGGTATGTACAAATTTACGCCATCCCGCGACGTAATTCATAAGCGACGTTGCAGTCGTTTACTGGCGACGTTATAAGACATGCTAAGACCGTTATGAGAATACGGAAAGATAAAGACTAATAGGGTTCTCATGATTAATGCCTTAAGCTTCATTCATACGGGCAAAGTTGCTATGACAAAGTAGGTTTGGAAAAGAAAAAATTGCTCGTGTGAATGGAAAATATGCCACATTTTTATTGCCAAATTTATATGGTAAACAAACAAAACTTGTAGGTGGGAACAGAAAATTTGCCATAGAATATGTAACAAGGGAACTAGCTATGGAGATAATCACAGAAAACTTTGCTCATAATCAAATGGGTTTGATTTTGAACAAAGTATATTTAAGAAAGAAAATGTGGCACAGCTGGCTGTTCACACTGGCAAAGTTTATTTGTCCAATTAACCTTGACGAATAATGTTCGATCGTGTGAACACAGCAGCAAATATTTCCTTGCCAAAGTTTATTTGACAAAAATTCCATGCCACATTTTTCTTTAAAAAATAATTTGCTCCGTGTTAAAGCAAAATGTTTGGCAAACTGTGTTTGTTAAAGATTCTGAGACAAAGAAACTTTGATGGCGTGAACGAGGCTTAAGTGAAAGAATTTTTTTTTCATACTCTCGTAAACAAAAATTAGTAAAAATTGCAAGCACACTACAAGACTGAGCCGCACATAAAAAACTGCGTTACCCTAAATTACAAAATACGCCGTGCCATGATAAAATGGGTTCTTAAGGGCATATACGGTCAGCGGAAGCTCAGATCAGTGTGCGTACCCGCCCAACCTGACCAGAGCCTTTGTTGTCCTCTGGTACAATGATTCTGTGTGGAACAGCGAAGAGATTTATAAGCCTGTGCGTATGCCCAGGCTGATCTGTGTGCATGTATCATATTACTGGCGACTCGTGTTCTGTCGGTGTGGCTCATGGTAGTCAGATAAAATTGACTTTAGGACTGTATTTCAGTCATATCGAGATGATGGTAAGTTACAAGATCAACTTCTAAATCCACAGTCGGCGGGATAGGTAAAGGTAAAGACTTCTTGTAGCGTAGTGGCGGTATGAGAAAGTGCCCGCTATATCTTTGGCAACGGCATACAACAAGTGGAAGAAATATTGTATCATTCTTATTTTGTAATCAAAATAAAATTTTTGATGTCCAGAAAGCATATCTGTATTTATAGCGCAAAAATCGGCATTATGATAAATATTGCATTCCGATCCCATAAAAATCTAAGATCAGCTGGCATACATTTACTTGGTTTCTTAATTCTTTCGGATGCGCAATCCCACCGGCGCTGTGGAAGTTCGGTAATGACGCAGACAGTTGCGGGTTCTAATACATGTACGGATTCGGCCAGCTAGCGACTGGAAAAGTCTCTTTGTCAAGCCAGCAGTAAATGGGTAGCTTTCTCAAATCAGGGAAGGATAACGCAGCGAAAGGAGAAAGATGGGCTCCGCTTTTCATATGTGTGACTGAAATGTCCTGTGAGCCCTGAAAGCAGGGAGGGAACATGCATTCCGGCCAGCCTTAAATTGTTACACACATGAAACTCTGTCAGTCTGTCCTCTCTCTCTCTCATTAATTTTATATGAATACGCTTATGTTGATGAAATAACTGCAAATAAAAAAAGAATATTGCAGTATCAGCAAAGGGCTTGAATAAACAATGACAAAATCCCCATGTTTGACGTTATCATTGAATGCCTGATGGGGCCACCATAGTGAAAATTACACTGATTAGGAAGTATTTCGTGACGTAACGTCCTTGGCGACGCACATAATTAATTGCGCCAGTCATTTACGTATTCTTGACCTTAATGACCATTAGCAGTAACTGAATCTGAGGACAGAAAATTGTTCCTTTTACAAACATAAACAACAAGAGGAGTAAATTGTGATTGTTTTTTTTTTTTTGTTAAAACAATCATCAATAAATTATGAAGCAATACTTCATGAGCCTGAAACTACTGACAACAAAAGATACAAACCAGTTTCCATGCGTAGAAGTGCATGCTGGTCAGTTTGCCATAGTTGGGTTCAGCAATATGTATATTTAGGGACTGGCTCTGGTCTATATAGGCTCCCCTGTCTGCAGCCATCTTGATCACAGTCTTCTGGGAGATTTCCCACACAGTCTTGTACAGGTTCTTGATATCATCTGGAATGTCTTCCATATTCTGTGGAAAAAGAATATATTTCTCAAAGGCACTATTTAAGTCTGGTAAAACATGATGCAAGCTAGACTGTTGTCAGAACTTATACTTTTAACAATGCGGAAAGTCAAGACAGCAAATAGAGGGGAATGGGCTGCGTCTTTCTATGCTGTATAGGGTCTAACAACCACAGCCCCAATGGCCACCAGGCTACTGCAGAAAAAATCTAAGAGTTCCTTCAAGAGTAGAGAACACGTTCGAAAGAAGCAACATTTATTTTTTAAATACCTTTTATTTCCGAACAATTTAAAATGGCTATTAACTTAAAATTACATTCATTTAAGACTTATTATGATACATTTCCCTGCTAACACTTTAACAGGGTGTCGTTTTGTCTAAGCAATGTTAAACTATATGCTATTCAGATGTACTCATTTCTGCTAGTAGCAGGCAAGACAAAAAGCGAACTATTTGCTACAGCCTGTGCAACAAAATTTTTTATTCATTTCAAACAAAAAAAGAAACAAGCCTAAAATGTTTGGCTGACAACACTGGTCAAGACTGTTTGCTTTTGTACAAATTAATATAGAAATTACTGTATTTCTTCGGCTATAAGACAGGGATTTTTCCCGCCGAAATGACCCCAAAAACTTGCACCCGTCTTATAGGCGAGGCTTTGGACACCATGGCTATTTTCCACAAAGTCCCTGAGTGCAGCTGGTCACTGTCCAAGACGTAAGTCTATTCCTGCTCACAAGTTATGTCTAGGTGTTGAGGCATAAACAATACATCAGGTACCGATCACATGAAATGATACTTTATGTGAACAGTGATTGCATCTGGCAAAGCCGAATTTTGCTACTGTATGCCTTGATTAAACTCTTCTTTTGAATTCCAAATCCACAAACAATGTGTAACAATATCATCCTTTTTTTATATCCCCTTAACATTCTCAGGTATTTTCCTGCAACGTAAATGTAAATACATAAGGCACTTTTTCTCTTTACCTATCGGTAATCCCAAAACTATCTGGATCAATTATGTAATTTGAGATGCTATTTTTGGACTGGAGTAGTACACAAGAAGAGATGAAATCGGTCAATGACCTTGAGGTGACACAATTTGTTTGTTTGAGTTCTGGTGTGTTAGACTGACCACGTGCTAGTAGTCTGGATACACAGCAGGAAGGCTAAATATTTGGCCTGTGAAAAAAATCTGTTTAGTATGGATCCTTTCATCTTCAAAGTTCAAATTGGAATACATGAATATACTTTCTCCAGTTGTGTACATGTATCCGAGTTAGGATGTGTGTAACTTATGGAAATATACATACAGTAAATAATGAGGTATGCAATCCAAGATATTTATGCATATTACGGTAACTGCATAACCAGTTTTAATATACGTAGACATCCGCGACTGGTGATGACCTTTGGGGTTGGTTGGTTGATCTGATGCTTAACGTCCACGGTAAACAACTAAGGTCATGTCGGGACGGTCAGTTAACCTAACCACACTATTCCTGGGCAGGCTTAGACCTCCTAAGCGGTTAACCAGTACTAAGTGCACATACTTTCGCCAGTAACTGACAACTGCCCTTCTTGAATCAGCGGAAGGAGAAACGAAAGTATGTGGCCAGTCCGGGATTCGAACCCAGGACCTCTGACTTACGAGTCAGGTGCCCTACCGATTGTGCTACCCGGCCCGGCCCTACCTTTGGGGAATTTGAAAAAAGATAGGCCCGTCTTATAGGCAAGGATAAGCTAAATACTTGCCCAGACAGTCCAAAAACTATCCCCCATCTTATAAACGACTCGCCTTATAGCCACAGAATTACGGTTTATAGAAATTTGTATAAATAATACAGATATTTGCATGAGCAGCTGTTTTTCTTTTCCTGATATGATCTTAGGAGTTTACATCATTAAGGATAATATCATTCCTTACCTGAATTGATCCACCATGAGCTATAAGCTTGTTCTTCATATCATCACTCCAGAGACCTCTCTCTGTCAAGTCCTTCAACATGTGATGATTCACTATCTAGAATAGTAAAATCAAAATTCAAGCTAATTTAAGAAGAATGGGCATTTTCAGGGAAGCAACTCTGCAATTTTCATTTTTGCCTCCCTTGTCAGTGTGTCAACTCTTACAGGAAAGAATTTGCTTCCAGAGCAGCAAAATCTTTCCTTAATGAGTATATCCCATTCTGGAAGGGTTTCGTCTTCAGGAATGCAGACAGTAAGTCGAGAAAGTTATTCCCCTTTGTAAAATGGAGGAATAACATGGAGTATACCCATATACTTTGAAACAGCATGAAAATGACAAGAAATCAGCACTGGCTCAGACAATCCTGTACATCTAAATAATTTTTTTGTGTTTTGTGTTTCTTTTCTATAATGAGCTTTGGAAAATTAAAGCAGTTTATTTATGGGGTAAGAAAATGTTTTATGACTTTACATTTTTATGAAGTGTCTGCAGAAAGATTCCAAACAAACTGTTCAGTCATAAATTGTAGGCAATTGGCTGCATGTATCTGTCTATAGCTGATATCCTGTTTGCTGTAGTCTCAAGGCATGTAGCAATCATGATTGATACTGTCATGAAAGTAATCCAGAAGTCTCCGATTCACGGTCAAGATCATAAGAGCCGCGACAAAACCAACCCAGCAAAAACTCAGATCAGCCTCAGCATCCCCCCAGTCTGATCAGTCTTAGCTGTCTAAATGGAGGTAGCTTAGACTCTTAGCCAGCGTTTAAGTGCACAACAAAGACTGATCAGACTGGGGGGATGCCCAGACTGATCTGAGTCTTCGCTGGCCGCACAACCACTTTGTTGGTTTTGTCCTGTCTCAGCTCATAATTGTTCTCTCGGTTCTCACCTATTGCCCCATTTGCCCAGAAATGAGATAAGTAAAAGTTCTACGAATTGAGCCAAATACATCTGAGCTAATAGTGCAGACTCAGATCAGATGGCTCCAACAGAAGCAGTCTGATCAGCATCTACACTGTTTGCTATTTCATCTTCATCTTTCTGATGCAATACTCAGTAAAACCAAACTGATCTATTTTACAACAATCATCACAATTATTTAATAGGTCCTAATGTTTTTAATTTTAACACTTACTTCAGAAAGGGCTGTACAATTGCAATTTGTTTACATATGCCATAAGACTGGCTATTCATGACA
Source organism: Ctena decussata (assembly GCA_963989385.1). Classification (NCBI taxonomy): domain Eukaryota; kingdom Metazoa; phylum Mollusca; class Bivalvia; order Lucinida; family Lucinidae; genus Ctena; species Ctena decussata. The sequence continues at coordinate 47,528,543 of OZ022506.1, forward strand.
TGAGTCGTGTCAATGTACAAGCTTCATAGATGGGACTATCCCTTACTACAAATCTATCGACAACTGCAACATATGGTTTTTCAGCTGATCTGGAAAGTTGTTAGTGGAAGCTGTCACATCAAACAATATGCCGATTATATCTTCTGACTGACATTGATAGAAGGTAGCCTTAACGGGCTGTTTCGATTTTTTAAACCAGTCAGCATTTGCAATGAGCTGTGAGTACGTTTCTCACTCTGATGTGGGTGGTTCTTGATCATGTTTAGTGACATGTTTTTCAAATACAAAAATGGAAAATATAATACTTTGTTTGTTATTGCAATATTTGTTCTAGAAAGCTTTGAAAGTGTCTGACCTTGCTGCAAGAATGCAATGTTGCAACGCTTGATGGACCAGTAGTAATACTAGTTGATTTGAAATAAACTCTTTATTACCTGGAATTCACCAGACAAGACCCTTCTCGTGTAGATATTGTTTGTATAAGCCTCAATGGACTCGTTGTTCCCTAGAATCTGGGCAGTGGAAGCAGTTGGCATAGGGGCCAGCAACAGACTGTTACGAACACCATGTCTGTATAGAGTACAAAGTCATGTATAAGATGAATCAGCACACTTTCAGGGGAAGCAACTCTACCACTTTCATTTCTGCCTATCTCTTAAATGGGGCCGGGCCATGTAGCATAGTTGGTGGCGCATCTGACTCAAGAGCCCGAGGTCCCGGGTTCAATACCCAGTCTGGCCACTTGCTTTCATTTCCCCGTCTGCTGATTCCAGAAAGGCAGTTATCAGTTACTGGCAAAAGTATGTGCACTTAGTTCTGGTTAACTGAATGGGACGTCTAAGCCTGCCCAGAAATAGTGTGGTTAGGTTAACTGACCGTCCTGACAAGACCATAGCTGTGTATCATGGATGTAAAGAGATAACACAACAACAATTCTCCTTGATGGGGGTCAATTCTTAAAGGAAAGAATTTGCTCTCCTAGGAGCAACTTCTTTCCTTTAAGAGTTGACCAACTTATTACATGTTCCGTAATCAAGGACTAGGAGAGCAAGGTATTTCCCCTTGGTAAAAGTGGTGAAAAACATGAATGTATACCTATACACCTAAAATGAACTGACATTTGACATATCTACTAGCTGAGGGGCAGGCCTTTTTAAAGAAAATGCCATGACATCCAATGTAGGCAAAACAAACATAAGCAGTCTGATCTGGAACTACACTGTTTGAAAAATTGTAACTGTCTTCCCTCAGTATATTAGCCGGCTAAAGGTTGATAAAGCTACAATCTATTATCAAAGAGCACATGCTGCTTTTTTTTAAAAATCAGTGCTCCAGAAAGAATGCATAGTTCGGAATCTATTTCATCAAAATTACGGAAACTATTGAGTACTGCAATGATATATTCGAAGGCTTTTGCAAGAAGATTCCATGGTAAATTTAAGCCTTGCAACAGTTAAGCTGAGCAAATCTATCCTTTAATATGCATAGGAGTCACTATTGTAGCAAATATGCAGAAGTTTCAACATGAAAATAAAGACTTCCAGTAATGGCAAACAAATATCTCCTGTGATAATTGACTGATCAGGATTTGTACCATATTATCAAGGGCTTTTTTCTTCTCTATTTTGTTTAAAGTGTAGAGTCCGGCTAAATCTAAAAGGAACTTCACTGCTCACAGTCTATCAAAATGACACTCCCATTGTCCTTATGTGAATGCAATACTTTAAGAAAGGACATAAAACCACTAGGCATCCATCCATTCCCAAAGACCAAACTGTCAACAGCGCTGGTATGTAAAATTGATACTTGAATATGTCTGGTACATGCTGAATGTTCCAGTTTGCTAATATGAAGTTGAAGAACTGTGGACATCACACGCACAAACTCACTTTGCTATTCTTTTTCTTAAACCAGACCAGTCATGTCTCTCTGTATCTTTAACACCCCACATATCATGCTGAAGAATCTGAAAGGATTTGGATGTTACATTAATTAAAGTTGATAATCAATCACAAAGTTTTTATAGATCTGCACTTGGATGCACTCATGAATGAGCACTAAGATTGTGATGAAGCACTGCATTTTATCATATGACGTCACTCTTATTCAGTGGATAACGCCATGTCATAACAAGAGCTGTCGCCTGACAGCATAGCTCGCCTGAATTGGTGCTTGCCCATCACACAGCCGCTATGGTGGTGTGGACTGCTATGCATAAAACTTCATGCAAGCATGTCCATAATGAAAACACATTTATAAACAAAAGCTATCTCAGAAATAAGTCTTAAAACAAAATTAGAATAAAAAAAAATGAAATGAAATTTCAAAGTCCATGAGCTTGAGGTAAAAAAAACCTGACGGGTGGGGAGGTGGGGGTGGGGCTATGTGGACTGCTATGCATAAAACTTCATAAACTTCATGCAAGCATGTCCATAATGAAAACACATTTATAAACAAAAGCTATCTCAGAAAAAAGTCTTAAAATAAAATTAAAATAACTGACGGGTAGGGGGGGAGAAGGGGGGGGGGGGGGGGGGGGGGGGGGGGCTAGTATGTATCAAAACCCTGAACCATTATCTAACATCAGTCCAAGTATTAGTATCAACTGAGTCCATCATCGTGGCACTGTGAAATTATGTCTTCATAAATATAAAACTTTAACCAAAATCTTTAAGACAAAATTCTAAGTCGATGACCTTGACTTTCAAGGTCACCCAGTGGGGTAAGTATAAGGTGTTTAGTAAAAACTCAAAAAAGAGTCTAACATCAGTTCAAGTATAAACTAAATCTCTGCAAAGCATTATGAATCAGTATTCAATTACAAAACTTTAAAAAAGACAAAAATTTCCTAAGTCCCTGACCTTGACATCAAGATCACTGAATGGGGTTGGGGTAGTACTCTGTAGATCTAACTACAGTGCAAATATAAAAAGAATTCATCTTTGGGTTCAGGAGATATGTGTCTTTAAAAAACTTTAACCAAAATATCCAATCAATAAAAAGACAATATTCTAAGTCCATGACCTTGACATCAAGGTCACAGAGGGGGGTGGGGGTAGTACCTTCGAAAACTTTAGACCAATATCTAACTTTAGTGCAAGTATCAAAGGAATCCATCCACGGGTTCAGGAGATATTGGGCTTCATAAAACTTTAACCAAAACATCCAGTCCAAAAAAACTACCAATTTTCTAAGTCCATGACCTTGACATCAAGGTCACAGAGTGGGGTGGGGGTGGTACCCTGTTAAACCTTAGACCAATATCTAACTACAGTGCAAGTATCAAAAGAATCTATCCATGGGTTAAGGAGATATAGGTCTTTAAAAAACTTTAACCAAAACATCCAATTCGAACGCCGACGCGGACGCGGACGCTGACGCCGTGGTGACAACAATAGCTCTTCCTGAACTTTCGTTCAGGCGAGCTAAAAATCGAATGATCACGTGAAATAACACTTTGGCAAATACATGCAATGTCACTGACAGCGTCCTTGTCAACAACGCATTTTCTTACCGAAATAATGTTTATTTTGAAAGTGCTAAAATCCCATTTTCAATGGTCATATGATACAGAATCTTACACTCGTGGTCATTTCATATAAAATTTATGAAACTCGCCGAAGGCTAGTTTCATAAATTTCATATGAAATGACCACTTGTGTAAGATCCTCTATTTTGCACAATAATTCCACATATCTCAATGTCTGCACCTGAGCATTGCCAAATCAACAACTTGATGGAAGTTTATGCTGCCAAATCCAATGCTGACGCTGGAACATTGCTTTCTGTTTGCTGAACAAGAGACAGAAAAATTTCTAAATGCTGTTTAGTATACAGTCAACTCTCGATATCTGGAACACCGATATCTCAAAGTACCCCCTTATATCTTATATCAAAGAATATAGTTGGGGACATAATTCCAATTTTTCTTTTCTTTTCAACTCTTTTTATCTCAAACTACCGATATCACAAAGTAAATTTTCAGGGATCAGAAGTTTGGAATAAAATTTGACTTTGAGATATCCAGAGTTGTTCAAGCAGTATAATATTTCAAAATGAAAAATTGCTCCCTTTTTGACAATGGCTAAACTAATACAGATATAACCATCAAACAGTGCAAACATACCTAAACTACTTTATTATGAGTGATAGAAACGTAAAAGAAGTCTGCGTTTGATCAATGCATCAATGCATTTGAACCAACCTCATAGGGGGAGAGTATCACTTAGTTCTGACTCCATCATCATCAAATTCATCCCCATATCCTTGACTTTCTTCACTTATTGCTCTTGTGGGCAACGATAACTACATCAGCCTTACTCTCATATAAGTTTTACTTACTCCTTTGCTAACAGGTGATCCCTCGTAAGTTTCATATGGCCCCAGTTTCTCAGCCAACTCACAGCTGGCATCCAAAGCTGCAAAGTAGATGGTCTCAAAAATGTCTTTGTTCAGTTGCTGAGCTTGTTCACTCTCAAATGGATATCTCATCATGATAAAAGCATCAGCTAAACCCTGGACACCAATGCCGATGGGACGATGGCGGAAGTTTGATCTCTTTGCCTGACAATATAAATCAAGAAATTATCACCTCATGTCTTGGGGACTATGTACAACAGTGTGGCTTGCAGAGGGATGTCCCTTGCCTTCCAAGACCTGCTCACCACCCTTTCCTTTCAAACTTTTAGTCTTTAGTGAAACTGAAGAAGTTATATGGGCCGCAAAACGTGAAAACCAACAAAATGGTTGTGTGCCCAGCGCAGACTCAGATCAGCCTGGGCATCTGCCCAGTCTGATAAGTCTTTGCTGTGCATGTAAAGGGTAGCTTAGGGTCTAAGCTAGCTCTCCATATCGGCGGATGCCCAGGCTGAACTGGGTCTTTGCTGGTGCAAATACCACTTTGTTGGTTTCTCGTGTCAGGGCTCTTACATGTATACCGAAATGCACATTTGTCTCCCTTAAGTTGTATTTATATTAAGTGAGTGAACTCGGGTTTAACGTCCCACCAACAACGAGGTCATATGGAGACGGGACCTCGGTTTAAAGTCTCATCCGAAAGACCGGAGAAGCGGGGGATCGAACCTGCGACCCCTGGATTGGTAGTCTGGAGTGTTATCCACTACGCTACAGCCGCTCCTGTATTTATATTAAGACTTAAAATATTGGAATGGACATTCCTGAGCAAACACTGTAATGTCACTGCTCCACTTAAGCAGCCTGATCTGGTTCTTCACAATTTGCTATAAAGCTAAATGTTTTATATAACATCACATCTTCTGATTAGGAAAATTGCCTTGAAGAGACAGGCCATCACAGGAGTAAGCAAGGTAACACTGCAACAGAATATTGTACTTTCCAACAGTTATTCAAAGCATGACAATGGAGTTGAACAGCATGTGCATAGAATCTTCTTGATGTTTTCATGTATTGTTTTTTTCTTCTTCATCTATACTGCACAGTTCATCCCAATGCCCTGTGCAGGTAATGCAAGAGAACAAAATATTGACCCACTCGGCACACAACGTTGAATCAACACTGAATATACACCTTGATTCAATGTCTTAACTTTGAATCAAGGTTGATTCAATGTTCATTCAATGTTGTGTGCCTACTGGATGAGCTCAGCAGACTGAGCATGCTCTCACCAGACTGCACATGTGCTGGGGTTGGTCTGGGCATAATTTGGTTTGCCTATTGACAGGTTTCCTAAAGCCTTACCACACCTCCACTGATGACAAGAATTCTGCCAAATGCTGTGTCTTGCCTGTCTGCTTATTGTTACAAAACAACAGCTACACTAGAAATCTCAAAATTCAATACAGCCAATGCTCATGACACCCGTAAAGCCAAATCTTTGTCTTGCTTCTTCTCATTGCTGGCAGGACAATAATTATATAAAATTTCTTATTTCTCTTCATTACAGGATTCCTTCGCAACGCTGTGTCTTGTCTGTCTGTGAGCTGTCACAAAAAGAGCAAAACCAGAACATAATACAACAACCACCTCAAAATTATCAGCAAATTTAAACAACATTTAAACTTCTTCCTCAGCCGACAATAGGGATGGATGGATGACTTGCGATTTTGTTTTCTTTTCAACAGTATTTCAGTCATGTCAATAATCAGGGCAATGGGAGGGTGACAATGAAGGGCTGTGTGCAATAGAACCCTGCTTAAGAATGAAAAGATTTCAGCCTCAAGGAATCAAACTCAGGACCGAAAGATCAGCAGACCAGTGCTTAACCCACTGAGCTACCAGGGCTCAACCACAAATAGGGAGAAGTTTGTCTCTGTAAGGAGACTATTTGTCTCTAGTCACCCTCCAGCTTGTTGCTTGATCTAAATCTCTGCAGAAAAGCCTACCTCTGGTACAGGATAGTAATTGACTTCTATAATTTTGTTCAGGTTTCTCACTATCACCTTGGTCACCTCTGCCAGCTTGGTGAAGTCATATGTTCTGTCTGGCTTCACATACATATTCAGTGCTATAGATGCCAAATTACAAACTGCAACCTGTGGAAATTTAGTAATTTAGTATATACAGCTGACTCTCCTAATCTCAAACACATACTTCAAAGTATTCTCTTAAAATATCAAAGAGTATAATTCGGACATGCTTCCTATTCTTTTCTTTCCATTTCAGCTACTGGTATCTCAAACTACAGGTATCTCAAAGTAAATTTTCTGAGACAGTAAATTTTCTGGCAACCGAAAATTGACTTTGAGATGTCAGTTGTTTGAGATGGACTTCGACTGGAATATTGCGAGCTAACTGTATCTGAAATTATCAAAATCAATACACAATTTTGAAAAAGGGTAAACACACTGGTTAAAACTAGACCTATATTTTGCTACTGCAAGACCACAGCTTAAATTTTTATGCACATCATTTCAAAGTCGATGGTACACTCTTTAATTTAGAGATCAAAATATTCATGTGTATATGCGATTGTAAATATTTGTGTGTGTTTGTAGCGGCGGTTATACCATTCTGCAAAAATTTATTGAATCTCCTTTAACAACATTTGATGTTGTGGCCCCTCTTTAGAACCACCTAGTCTAGACTGTTCCAATGCAGTGATAATGTCTGTTTAAATGAGGCTATAAAAACTACTTGAGCTGCGACATGAGTAAACGAACAAAGTGGTTGTGCGCCCAGTGCACACTCAGATCAGCCAGGGCATCCCCCCAGTCTGATTAGAGCCTTTGCTGTCCACATGGAGGTAGCTTAGGCCCTTAGCTATCCTTTAAGTGTTTAGTGAAGAGTCTGATAAGACTGGGCAGGTGCCCAGGCTGATCTGAGTCTGCACTGGGTGCATGACCACATTGTTGGTTTTCTCGTGTCGCAGCTCATTTCATTATTACCAAAATACTCCTTATCTGCTTCAGATTGCCATAGTGAACAAAATCTACGATAATGTTAGAGGCCCCGATAGAGGGTGTTCGGAAATCCCTATGAAAGTTGTTCCATACCGTATTATAAGAAAATGTCCCAGAATTATCCTCAAAACCCCACCTATCTGGAGCACTGAGTCACCTAAAATAAATTTTAACCCATTTATGCCTGGACTCTTTTGTCCTTATTACTAGATGAGTCAATTTGTCAATTAAGGGGTGTCTGGTTCAGTTCATTTTTATTTTAAGGAGAAATACCCATTTAACTTAAGCAAATAGTGTAGACCCCGATCAGATGCTGCATTTTGCAGCATCTGCTCTGGGTCTGCACTGTTTGCCATTGTCCCTTTTATGGGACACTAGGCATAAGTGGGTAAAACATATAACAGAAAACAGTACCTCATCAGGGCTACTGTACTCCAGAATCTCTGTACACAAGTTACTACACTTGATGGTTCCCAGGTTCTGTTGATTAGACTTCCTGTTACAGTGGTCCTTGTACAACATGTATGGGGTACCAGTCTCGGTCTGGGCCTCAATAATAGCATACCAGACCTGCTGGGCTTTTAGTGTCTTTTTTCCTCGACCTTCCTTTTCATAACTGAAGAGTGAAACTCAAACTGTTTACATCTATATAATTAATCATGGAGAATTCTCTATATAGATACCAAAATACTGTTATAATCATATATAATTTCTTAATCTACATCAATAGGTTTATGTTTTTTTTGTTGTTGTTTTTTTAACATCCAGTACTGTACACTTTACATATTTCAAAACAGAGACCAAGACAGTTAGTTAAGCCCTGACAAGAATGCACTGGACACTATCTTAACTATTTGAATGTATCACTAAGATCGTCTCAGAGATACACGTTAGATGCACTGAAAAAGGTACCATATGAAACATGCAAACAGTAACCTCAGATTAATCTGCACTGCAGTCTGATCAGTGTATTCGCTGTCTGCATCAACAACCGGAGTATCCTGAGAATTCTAGAGAGCAAATACTTAAGGCTATCGGTATCCGACACTGCAGATGTGTTTATCTACCTTATATACCATATTAATTCTATTGACCCAGGGCGTTGCATTTTGCACAACAACTGCCTAATGCCGCTATTAAAGAGTATTTAGGTGAATGGATGTATTTGCAGAGGAAGCAACTCCACTGTTTGTGCCTCCCTTTTTAGTTAGGGTCAACTCTTAAATGAAAGAATTTGCTCCTCCTCTAGTAGCAAATTCTTTCCTTTAAGAGTAGAACCCATTTCAGAGGGCTACTTCATCCAGAAAAGCAAACAGGAATTCATGCAAGTTAATATAACATTATTTTTGGAAAAGAAGCAGGGGTGTTTATTAGTATCAATATGGTAAATTGCTCTAAGACATCTCTTCTCTCATACCAAGTCTTATTATTTTATTAATATTTTATCAAGAAAATTATGAAAATTCTAACAACAACAAATTTGAAGGGAGCTAGTGAGTGAACTTGGGTTAAAGGTCCAACACATCAGTCAAACAGAGACAGGACCTCTGTTTAAAGTCTCACCCAACAGACTGGAGAAGCTAGAGATTGAGCTTGCAAACCCCTGGATTGTTATCCACTACACTACCACCACTCTTTAAATTTTGGAAGATACAGAACCTGAGGTCCTGCTCTTAACAAAAACACAGTAAAAGTAGTTACTATTTTGCAACAGAACTTCCTCCCTTAGCAATATAGCATATCTCAGTATAACAGATTTAGACAAGTTAAGGGAAGTACATATTCTGCAAAAGAGAGAAAACTGTACTGCTTCCCTCTGTAAATGGTTACTTCCCTTACACTACAGTAGAACTTCAATGGCTTGAAAAGGCTTGGGACCATGAAAATAAGTTCCAGCCAAAGATAGTTCTAGCCATCCAGGGTAAGTTTCTATATAAAGTGAACTCTAGGGACCCAAGAACAAGTTCTAGCCAGGCATGGTAAACGAGCCAGCAGGGTTCAAGCCATTGAAGTTCTACTGTATTTTGTTTTAAGAAATAATTAAGTACACTACTGTTTTCCAATTACCGTTCATAAAGCTTCTCGAACTCCTCTCCCCAAACATCTGCGAGTCCTGGGCACTCAGCAGGACACATCAGGGTCCAGTCAGCATTGGTTTCAACTCTCTTCATGAACAAGTCAGGTATCCAGAGTGCGTAGAACAAGTCCCTAGCTCTTGTCTCTTCTTTCCCTGTGTTTTTCTTGCAGTCAAGAAAGTCAAAGATATCTGAGTGCCAAGGCTCCAAGTAAATAGCGAATGCACCTGGTCTCTGAAAATAGTTTTAATGCAACCGCTCTTAATACCTTGCATGGAATACACACTGTAGAAATGAAACTGTCCACCTTAAGTTCATGTGTCAGGTTTAGATACTGCTTGTTCTTCCAGAATATTTATAAAGTTTAAAGTAAATTTCACATCAAAAAGATCTCTTATCAGCTATCAAGATAGAGTGCTGATTTGATGACACTTCTGGGATGAATTCTGTTCTTCTCTACATAAGCATACCGTATTAATCCTATTAAACACCCTGGGGGCATTGCTTTTTACTAAGGGGGCATTATTTAGAGCCTAAATTGCAGTTTATCAGCCACTACATAATACCTCTCATAAACAGTACATGTATTAAGGTGAATGGGTAGACTTTCATAGGATGCAACTCTACTTTTTTGCCTCCCTTTCCAGTAGGGGTCAACTCTTAAAGGAAAGAATTTGCTCCTCTACGCGGAAATTCTTTCCTTTAAAGACATTTATTCTCTACTATACAGAAACACCCTCAGTTGGTAGTTGTTTTATGGCCCTGTTATGTCATGACTTATGTGAGATGGAGTATTTCCTGTGCCACTGGACTATTGCATAATAGGATTATGGCACTGAATAAACAAGAATATTTGTCTTTAAGAGTAGACCCCATGTCAAAGAGCTACTTCATCCAAAGAAGCAAACAGGAATTTATGCAAGTTAATTTAACATATTCGGAAAAAGGCAGGGGGCATTTATTAGAGCAGGAGCATTTATTAGGATTTATACAGTATTTAGCCGTCACTTGTCTACACCACTTTTAAGGGGAGGTTCTAGTGAGGATCAACAAATAAGTTAAGTTCTTCGACAGCTAATTTTACACAATAATTCCATGAAAGGCGGTGTCTTGCCTGTCAGGGTAATGTCACAAAACAGAGCTAAACCAGAATGACTTGCCACTTTCAGAGCCCAAGATAAGACAGGGTATTGAGGATAATTCATAGATAATTTTTGTAATTTCTAAATGAAAGCATATGTTGTGACCCTTCATTAGAACCACCTTAGAGACAGTTCTAATGAGGTGTCACAACATTTGTCTTTATACATGTAAAGGGAAATGGAAAATTATCCCTAAATTAGTTCTGTTACCCCTTCTTATCTGGAGCACTGATTTTATGTCTTTTTCTGTAGTATTCAGAGATCCAGATAATCTATGGCTTTAGAAGAGACAATTTTGGGATAATTTTTCTTGTTTCTTGATAATTTGGTATTTTATAAAACCCTCATTAGAACCGTCTCCTCAAGACAGTTCTTATGATGCATTTCAACAAAAGTTTCTCTGCAGAAATACGAAAAATTTTCCCCAAATTATTCTGGTTACCATTTTTTATCTGGAGCACTGAGTATTCCAGTCATATCAGGCCAATCGGAGAGTGATACTCAAAGGCTATGTGCAATGGAAAACTCAACTGAAGCTTAAGGGCCTTGATGCGGACACCAGAAAAGTAATACCTATATATACAAAATAGATTCTGAGGAATGATAGACACAAAGTGGAAAGCTGCTGTTAAACTACGTAACAAGAATACTGGCTCAAGTTTTGCTAATTGCAGATATGTTTCAAGGAACCTTTCTCTGCATGCTGATGGTAATGTTACCTTGTTTCCCCCCTGGTCCACATATCTGGCTGTATTATTGTACACTCTTAACATTGGTAACAGTCCATTAGACATACCATTGGTCTGAAAGATAGAATAAGACAGCGTGCCCATGAACGAGCTGCATTTGACAACAAGTAATAACTGCCTAACTTATTTTTTCTAATCCCTGTATAGGCAACCCTGAATTTCTTTAGAGTATAATGTGAGCACTGTGGAACTGGAAATCAGCTTCTTTTTTGTTCTTTTACAACTGAAGCTCTGTGTTGAATACTTTCTACTACTTCTTTTACAAATTTCAAACCAAGTTGCTCTGTTTAGCATAATGCCATGGTAATAAATTTATAATAATTACATTGCCTTTGATTTTCCGCAGATGAACGAATTTAGGAGAAACTGTTCGTACTTCCATGAACAACAGTCGGAATGACGTCGTTGGTACGCAACATCACATGTAAACAAAAGACACCATTAGCCGTTGTAACATTCTATTGGACGTCAAGTCATGGTGAGAGCCATTTAACGTAAGTGGCTTAATTGTTGGCTAGGGACAGCTTTTCGTCATATGGTTTACAAAGTTGTTCATAAAACTCGAAAATGATGCACAAAATAATTCAAAACAAGCAAATTCGACGAATTTATGTTCCCCGCCTTGGAAACTAGGTCTCCACTGTATATATACTTAGTGTTTGAGCTGGAAAAGCAGCTAAGTTAAAAATGTGAAAAAAGTAATAATTAAAATAATGTGAGGATTATATCCAAACCACTTGCATATCTTCAGATCATGATCAAAACACCTGTGAAGTTTCAAAGGAATGGGCATAAAACTGTAGGAGGAGCTGCACACACAAGGCACCCACTATCTATTCACTTTGATAGTAAAAATGGCTAAGTTCAATTTGCGAAAAAAGTGATAAAAAATAACATGAAGTTTATATCCAAACCACATGCATATCTTCAGACCATGACAAAAACATTTGTAAAGTTTCGAAAGAATCGGCATAAAACTGTAGAAGGAGTTGCGCACACAAGGTACCTACTACTTAAGGGGGACGTAAAGACGGAATGCCGAAAACTATGTCCCTCCGAAGAAAAGCGGGGGACAATTAAATGTAATTAAAAAGAGATGAATTTCATATTTCCGAAGTTCATGGAAAGTATGAACACAAAGGGTCCAGTGCAATGTTAACAGGAATGCCCTTTGGGCGTCTCACTTTGCATGTGACCCATTGTGTTCATACTCCAATGAACATGGGAAAAAGAGCTTCGCAAGTGGCGCATAATATGCCCGTTTCAGTGTTATGAAGGAGGTACAGAATGAACAAGATTGCTTATAGAAGGATGACAGGCAGACAAACAGGGGGAAACAACTCTGTACTAAATGATCTCAATGTTACTAAAACATCTAACAAATCATTTACTATTATTTTACCAAAACCAGCTTCCAATGAGAAATGCCAAAGTCAAACAAGGGAGTTAATCCTTAAACTTTAAGTAAACTAGTGTTACCATTCTTGGTCCTAATATAATTATATTCCCTAGACAATATACACATCACCATATAGATTTGTTAAAATATTTCCAACTGTTAAGGAGTTATAGAGTAAAACGGAAATTGAAGCAAGGGCAGATAATTCAGGAAGTAAGTAAGCCAGAGTTGTGGTTTGTGCTTATAAAACATTGCTCCATTATTATACACATTCCTACAAAGTTTCATTACAATATTTCAAAGAGTTATGGAGTTATGTAGTTAATGGGACTAGCCTAAAAAACTAATCAAAGGGAGGTTACTACAAAATTAAGTAAGGGGGAGCAACCATTCTTATATGTGACACACTGTCTTGTGATCAGGCACATTATTAAGTTTCATCAAGGTATTCAAAATGGTTACCAAGTTATGGTATGCACAAGATTAGTATACACAAAAATAGCCTAAAAATCTAATCAAAGGGATGCAACTCCAAAACGAAGAAAGCATGAGCAACCATTGTTATACACGACACGTCGTCAGTCCTTCATACACATTGCTATGAAGTTTCATCAAGATATCCCGAAAGGTTACCTAGTTATGCGCGCACAATACTAGTTGGGAAAAATCATCAAAGGGGCATAACTTTGGAGCTAAGAGAGGGGGGGGGGGGGGGGGCAACCATTCTTGTACGCAACATGCTCCCCCAACCTAAAACATATTCCTACCAAATTTCATGAAGACATCCCAGTTACTGAGTTATGGCGCACACAAGGATGTTGACAGACGGACGGACAGCACCATGCCATAATACTTCCGTTTTTTTCAAAACGGGCGTATAAAAATGAAATTTGTTTCTTAAATGCATCAAGTTCGTTTTCTCTGCCAGTGCTTATTTATTATTTTTTTGTTCATTCATTTTTTTCCCCTTATTTAGCCCTTTCATACTATGTGAATGAAATGAAGCTAAACACTGTTCTGCACATACAAAGCCATGCTTTCGTTTCTAATCAAAAGGGCAATCAAATTTCACATCAAGCTCAAGATTAGGTATTTCATGATAATACTGTGGCAGTTTTTTCTCTCACAAAAATACACTGTGATACACCTCACGAGGGAATTCTTATGGGATGTCACAATCTATGTTTTACATAGATACATAAAATGTTTTACATAGATATACAAAAATTTCTCATGAAATATATTGCAGTATTTCTCCTGATGTCTATTTACTTACTCCAGCTATATAGCTTCCTGTTGATCTTATACAATGAACATTCAAGCCTATCCCACCAGCTGACTTGGAGATCAAAGCACACTGCTTTAAGGTGTCGTAAATTCCCTCTATACTGTCAGAATGCATCGTCAGCAGAAAACAACTGAAAAGATATATTGTTATAAATAGTGCTTATAAACCCATAAATATCCAGAGTTGAAATTCCTTTTGCAAAATAGACCTACATGTAAGGTTTGTTTAATAAATCATCAACAATGGGCACTACTGATCTGATTTACAGTATCACTTAGTTATGTTCTCTACAACATTATCCTAAAATTCCATTCTGCAGTAAAACACATAGATCTGTATTTACAAACAAAATATTTAGATCAACACAAATGTATGTCAATGCAGCCAAGGGGACTGAAGAAAGACCCTTAGCTCTCTCTTGATATTAGTCCCCACAATTCTTATAAATAATTTCTGTAATTCAAAACTAAACTGTATTTACTTTGTTGATTTCCTCTTGCTGGTATTACATTTTATCAAGCAAAGGCTTTATGGGAAATCCCAGATTTGACCTCCCATTTTTTGCATGAAAGTGTCACATACGCAACTTTTCTTTTCTACGGTGGCAAATATAGCTTTATTATACCACAGAACTGATATAATAAAATATCTTTTTCAAGAAATAACTTTCATCACAATAAATTAAATTTTTCATATGTATTTTGGTGTATTTTTTCAAGAATGCTTCCAGTGTAGTTCAAATATTGCCCCACCTACCTGGAGAGTTGTGGTCTACAAGTTCCAGCATTGAAGAGTGTTGGTGAGGCATGAGTAAACCACTTCTCTGACAACAAGTTGTATGTCTGTAATGTAAAGCAATGGCATGCACAATTTTTTAATGTAAGGCCAGAACGCCATGCCAAAATTTCAAATATTTGTATATTCAAGAAGTACTGCAATCTATCCCATTTTTAAGCTTTCAATCTATTTTTTTTTCTTTTAACATTCTCCATTACTTGATTGCAGCCTGAAGTCAATCATGTAATACTTATGTAAAAAGGCCATGTATAGCAGTCTTTTTAGGACAGTTTCTCTTAACAAAATTTTCCCATAACCAACAGAATTTTCTCCGTAGTAATATATAAGCAAAGGGAAAAATTTATATTGGCAAGGGTACTGCTGAGTTTATACAGGCTTAATGTTCTCTGGTGACATATGAATTTAAAACTACAGATGAAACAACGTTTAAATGAACAAGAGGGCCATGAGGCCCTGAACCGCTCACCTGAGTATGGTGGCCATGTAGGTCATGTGACCTAGACCGCTTGATAAATTTTGTTCCATCAGCCCCTGGAGGCTGTGTATGATATTTGGTTACAATTAGCCCTGTGGCTTTTGAGGAGACGTCTTAAATTGTCAAAATATGAGAGACATGGGTCAGAGGTCAAAAGATGACCTTGACCTCTTGTACCCGCAAATCTTTCATGTACTAAGACGACTGTATATACCAATTTTGAGGCCAAAATCTTCAAAACTTGCCATGAACTCTTGTTCTACCATTTTCCCATACTTGACCTTGCCTTAAAAAAGGTCAAGGTCAGCCCAAGGTCATCGTTTGAACAATCTTGATAGTACTCAAGTACCTGATGCTATACACCAAGTTTCAAGGCCATCGATCACTTGGTTGGTTGGTTGGTTGATTTGATGCTTAACGTCCACGGTAAACAACTAAGGTCATGTCGGGACGGTCAGTTAACCTAACCACACTATTCCTGGGCAGGCTTAGACCTCCTAAGCGGTTAACCAGTACTAAGTGCACATACTTTCGCCAGTAACTGACAACTACCCTTCTTGAATCAGCGGAAGGAGAAACGAAAGTATGTGGCCAGACCGGGATTCGAACCCAGGACCTCTGACTTACGAGTCAGGTGCCCTACCGATTGCGCTACCCGGCCCGGCTCGATCACTTGGTTCTTGAGAAGGAGATTTGTAAAGGTTTTTGCCACATATGGGCATGGCGGCCATGTTGGTCATGTGACCATGACTGTTTGAACAAATTTTCATTCCCTCGGCCCCTAGAGGCTCTGTATGAAATTTGGTTACAACTGGCCCAGTGGCTTTTGAGGAGATGTGTGAAACTGTCACAATATGAGAGACCAGGGTCTACGGTCAAAGAATGACCTTGACGTCTTGTACATACAAATTTTCATGTACTCATTAAGATAACTGTATATATCAATTTTCAGGTCTAAATCTTCAACAGTTTCAAGAAATCTTATATTCTAGCATTTTCCCACATACAAGCTACAAAAAGCAAATTTGACCTTACCGTAAAAAAGGTCAAGGTCAACCCAAGGTCATAATTTGAACAATCTTGGTAGTACTCGTGTACTTGATGCTACATACCAAGTTTCAAGGCCATAGGCCTATTGATTCTGGAGAAGAAGATTTTTCTAGGTTTTTACCATATATGGGCATGGCGGCCATGTTGATCATGTGACTAGGACCTTTTAACAAATTTTCGTTCCCTCACCCCTTGAGGCTCCATAAGAAATTTGCTTACAATTGGCCCAGTGGCTTTTGAGGAGATAAGTGAAATTTTCAAAATATGAGAGACCAGGGTCAAAGGTCAAACAATGACCTTGACCTCTTGTATGCATTAATTTTCATGTATTTATTAAGGTGACAGTATATACTAATTTTCAGGTAAAAATCTTCAACAGTTTCCAAGAAATCTTATGTTCTGGCATTTTCCCATATAAAGGCTAGAGAAAGCAAATTTGACCTTACCGTAAAAAAGGTCAAGGTCAACCCAATGCCATAATTTCAACAATCTTGGTAGTACTCGTGTACTTGATGCTACATACCAAGTTTCAAGGCCATTGGCCTATTGGTTCTGGAGAAGAAGATTTTTCTTGGTTTTTACCATATATGGGCATGGCCGCCATGTTGGTCATGTGACCCAGTCCATTTGAACAAATTTTCGTTCCCCTGCCCCCTAGAGGCTCTGTATGAAATTTGGTTACAATTGGCCCAGTGGCTTTTGAGGAGATGTGTGAAACTGTCACAATATGAGAGACCAGGGTCCAGTGCTGGAAACTCGCAAGTTTAATGTGGTGGCCCAAAAGCTTAGCAGGCCTTACTTTCAGTGGCCCAAATTATCCACTAGCTAAAGTTTCCATTCATTTAGTATTTCCAGAAAGATAAATTTGGGCCACTAAAGGTCATATTTTGGAGATTTCTGGTGGCCCGAAACAAAAATTAGGAGCATTTGGCCACCGGGCCACTGGCCGTTTCCAGCACTGAGGGTCAAAGGTCAAACGATGACCTTGACCTCTTGTACACATAAATTTTCGTGTACTCATTCAGATGACTGAATATACCAATTTTTAGGTCTAAATCTTCAACAGTTTTCAAGAAATCTTATGTTCTAGCATTTTCCCATATAAAAGCTACAGAATGCAAATTTGACCTTACCGTAAAAAAGGTCAAGGTCAACCCAAGGTCATAATTTGAACAATCTTGGTAGTACTGGTGTACTTGATGCTACATACCAAGTTTCAAGGCCATCGGCCTATTGGTTCTGGAGAAGAATATTTTTCTAGGTTTTTACCATATATGGGCGTGGCGCCATGTTGGTCATGTGACCAGGACCGTTTGAATAACTTTTCGTTCCTAAGTCCCCTAGAGGCTATATATGAAATTTGGTTACAATTGGCCCAGCGGTTTCAGAGGAGAAGTCCTTTGAAATTGTGGACGGACGACAGACGACGGACGGACGACGGAGCCTTACCATCCTATAAGCTCCCCCGGAGCCGCTGGCTCAGGTGAGCTAAAAAGTCTTGTCTTATAGCAACACATGCTTTTACCCCTCAACTAAAGAAGCTTCGTGGGGCAGTTCAAACAAGTGACCACAAGAACATGACATTTTTTAATGAGTGTTAACAGCACAATTCTATGGAGAAATGATTAAAACATTTATCATCATATCAACCCCATTCATCTGGAAAAGCAATTCTATTCAGTATATAAACTCACCTCAATGGCAGCCTCTATATCTTGCTCATGTATCCCCACTGACACTCTCATTAACATGTGCTGGGGCCGCTCAGCAACTGGAAATATAGCTAAACTCATGTATTCTGTGTCACCTCATTAAACAAAATGTATGCTTCCTGACAAATTGCAATATTAAACTGAGCTCCAGATAAGAGGGGGTACTGATGATTATTCAAAGATAATTTTTCTTATTTCTCATCGGAAACATACATTGTGACCCCTCATTAGAACCGACTCAATGAGACAATTCTAATGATAGGTCACAATGTATTTTTTTATGAAGAAATATGGCTAATTATCCTTAAATTATCCCTGTTACCCCTTCTTATCTGGAGCAATATTAAATGATACAATGTTTTACTGTAATTTTTTCATGCAAGTGAGCTCTATCATTTCAATCTTTACTGTATACCTGTAATTTCAAATTTACTTTGTACCTGTAATATTTCAATTTTACTTTGTACCTGTAATTTCAATTTTTACTAATTTGTGCCTGTAGATTCTCTGGGCTCGTACATGGTGTATGCTAGCAACAAGGCTCTGATCAGACTTTGCAGAACAATTACGTTCTTTTTCTGGCAGGGCTGAGCCTTTTGTGTAAATGTTAAGCATCCTTTATGAGAGCCAAAACTCAATTTCTGTTACAAGCAAGAATTTGGCAGAATACGATGTCTCGTCTGACTGCTCTTTGTCACACGACAGATCTAAACCAGAAAACTCAATAAAAGTTTTAAGCTGCATATGCTGACAGAAAAGTAATACCTGTGTCTAGCCTAGATAAGTCGCTAGTGAGACAAAAAGAGAGCCTACAATCAGACTGCTCTGACAGGTAGGAAGATCGAAGTGTCCACTAGTCAAACATGCCATAAGGCACCTTATGAAATAGAAATACTCAAATATTTTTAAACTCACCCCTGCCATCTATCTTCAGTAAATAGGACCTCTCCAATGTCTAAAACATAAAATAAAACTTCTACTGCTATTAAAGTTGTCCTTAACATGTTATAAATTTATAATGCCAGTGTACAATTGCATATAAAAGACAAGACAATTAATGGCTCTGTGTTAGTATCGGACAAGCCAAAACTATCATGCTGTATCGAACAAGCCAGAACTATCATGCTACCAGTGAATTCAAACTTTACTGAATTTTACTGTATTAATATCATTTGAAAACAACTTCCTGACCTCTACATTACAGGTATCTTTTTTTTACTAATTTCCAGAAAACTTCTGTTTGGCTGAATGGGCAAATTTCCATGTTTAGGTGCTGTCATACAATCTTTCCTGTATGCGGACAGGCCTTGCTTATAAGTTTAACCTTCAACAAGTACCAATTTTTATCTGATTTACCCGGTATTCAAACACCCTGCCTCAATCAAATGTAGACCCAGATCAGATTATTTAAACAAGAGGACCATTGGTCCTGTAGCTCACCTGGGTCCATTCAGCCTCAGTACTCTAGGGTAAGTTACTCTAAGACCATTGGTCAATTGGTTCTAGTGAAACCTTTTTTTAAAGGTTTTAACCATATATGGGCATGGAGAACATGTTGGTCATGTGACCTGGACGTTTGAAAACCTCCTGGAGGCTCTATATGAAATTTGGTTTCAAAATTGACCCAGGGGCTTTTGAGGAGATGGTTTGTCAAAATGACAGAGTTCTGGGTCAAAATTCAAAGAATGACCTTGACCTCTTGTACTCATGAATCTTCATGTACTCATTAAGTTGACTGTAGACCAATTTTTAGGCATAAATCTTCAAAACTTTCCATGAAATCTTATGTTCTAGCACTTTCCCACATTTGACCTTGCAGTAAAATAGTCAAGGTCAACCCAAGGTCATTATTTTGAACAATCTTGATAGCACTGGAGTTCCCAATGCTACATACCAAGCTATAAGGCCATCGGTCAATTGGTTCTGGAGAAGAAGGTTTTTAAAGGTTTTTATCATATATGGTCCTGGCGGCCATGTTGGTCATGTGACCTGGACTGTTTGAGCAAATTTTCATTCCCTCAACTCCTGGAGGCTCTATATGAAATTTGGTTACAATTGGCCCAGTTTTTTAGGGGATTGTTTGATATTGTCAAAATATGAGAGTTCTGGGTCAAAGAATGACCTTGACCTCTTGTACTCACAAATCTTCATGTACTCATTAAGATAACTGTATATACCAATTCTTAGGCATATCTCTTCAAAACTTTCCATGAAATCTTATGTTCTAGCATTTTCCCATATTTGACCTTGCCGTAAAAAAGATCAAGGTCAACCCATGGTCATAATTTGAACAATCTGGATAGTACTCGAGTATCCAAAGCTACATACCAAGTTTCAAGGCCATCGGTCAATTGGTTCTTGAGAAGAAGATTTTTAAAGGTTTTTACCGTATATGGGCGTGGCGGCCATGTTGGTCATGTGACCTGGACCAAATGAATAATTTTTTGTTCCCTCAACTCCTGGAGGCTCTATATGAAATTTGGTTTCAATTGGCCCAGGGGCTTTTGAGGAGATTGTTTGGAATTGTCAAAATATGAGAGTTCTAGGTCAAAGGTCAAAGAATGACCTTGACCTCTTATACTCATAAATCTTCATGTACTCATTAAGATGACTGTAGATACCAATTTTTAGCCCCAAATCTTCAGTAGTTTCCAAGATATCTTATGTTCTAGCATTTTGCCATATAAAAGCACAAGGAAGCAAATTTGACCTTACCGTAAAAAAGGTCAAGGTCAACCCAAGGTCATAATTTGAACAATCTTGGTAGTACTCACTTACCCGATGCTACATACCAAGTTTCAAGGCCATCGGCCTATTGGTTCTGGAGAAGAAGATTTTTTTAGGTTTTTACCATATATGGGCATGGCGGCCATGTTGGTCATGTGACCAGGACCGTTTGAACAACTTTTTGTTTTGTTCCTGAGGTCCCAAGAGGCTCTGTATGAAATTTGGTTACAATCGGCCCAGCGGTTTCAGAGGAGAAGTCGTTTGAAATTGTGGACGGACGGAGGGACGACGGAGCCTGACCATACTATAAGCTCCCCCGGAGCCTCTGGCTCAGGTGAGCTAAAAAAATGTAGTCTAAAAAGAGTGCGCTCAGTTTGCCTACCCTTTCTAAAAACATTTGAGCGGCAACACCACAAAACCAACATAGTGGCATATGCACCTAACAAAGACTCAGATCAGCCTGGGCATCAGCCCAGTCTGATGAGTCTTCCCTGGAGGTAGCTTACACCCCCAGCCTGATCAGGGTCTTCCCTGTGTGCTTAAATGGTAGCTAACGGTCTAAGCTACCTCCATGCCGACAGGGAAGACTCTATCAGACAGGGCAACTGCCAAGGCTGCTCTGAGTCTTCAGTGAGCGCACATGTCACTTTGATGGTTTTCTAATGTTGCACTCATTTCCTGTTACAACAAAACCACATCAGTTACAAAACAATGTGATGTCTGAATATTCAGGCTAAATAGGATATGCAGCTTTAAATATGGCCTTACCTTGAAGCCAAAGTAGTTGTAATTGTAGTCTCTGTCATAAATAATTGCTGAATTTAATTTCTGAAAAAACATGATACACATTGATCATTCATAAGCAATTATGGTATGGGTAAAGTTTGAAGATTTAGAACAACCACTATTCCATCAGTGCTTCCCCTGTCTGAAGCAGTTTTGAGAAATACCCTAATATACTTAAATATTGGGTCACCTACAAGCCATTAATTTTCCATTTGGGACAAATGGAAAATTCATGGTTTGTAGGTGTCCCAATATTTAAGCATATTAAGGTAACACAGTATGGCTGCTCTGTTTCTTGACAACATCCAAATCACAATCTGGGGCCGTAATTTCCTCGGGACTTACTACACTGTGCAATGGATGGAATCTGAGACAAGTCCTTTAGGATATCAGCCTTTTCAAACTGTTACCTTTTCAGACAGCTGTACAGATCTTAATTTCCTTCTTAATGGTGGTCTAGTCTTAAAATAAATTCTTCTCTTAGGAGCAAATTCTTTCTTTAACAGTAGACCCCATTGTTTCAAGCACTTCATCATCAGGTAAAATGCAAGGAAAAATGGAGGAGTAAAATACAAAAATACCTTCACGAACAACTAACCTGGGACACAGAAAACAGGTGCTTTTAGAACATGTGAAAGTCTGGCCAGATCCCTTTCCGTTTTCAGCGCTGCGTACAGATGGACTAAATCACAGTTTGCATGACAAGTTTTAATCATGTTCATATTTCTGTTTTTCTATCTTCAAATGAACAAACAGAAGTTTACGCTATCATACCTCTGTGTTATTCATGATAATACTGTGTGTTTCTTTTGAGATCATAGGTGAATGTTTTTTCGTCTTTGGGTTTATCCAGTTGTACAAGTCATCCATTACCTCTGTAATATAAAAACATTCATCAGTATTGTATTCTGCATAGTGGAACATTGTAACTTTAAAGTGAATGATTCTGCAAGAGCATTCAGAATATGATAAGGGTTTGCTTTTTCTTGGCACTTTAGCTCCAGATTCTAAGTTAGTGTTATAACAGTCTGTACTTCTTTGGTTCTAAGACAGGGCCTTCCCTTCGAAAACAATCTCAAGGGCTGGATCATCTTGTACGATGGATCTAAATCTTTGGGATTGTTTTGGAACAGAAAGCTCCATTTTTGAATGCATTACACAAGACTGATTTACATATTTGTGATAATTTTGGAATAAATTCTCCTCTTACAACTGAAGAAACATGGTATCAGTCTATCTGAATCAGCACTGTCTGCCATTTCTCCAGCACACTCCTGATGTACACCACCACAAAATATAATGCACTGCTTCAAAGTTCTACCAAAGTTTGCAGTATGCCCTTGTAAGACATTAAAGGACTGTAACAGAACAAACTCAACTAAAAGAGATACAGCTGCATTTTTTCCCGCCTTTTTTTTACGAAGGAATACACATTTTGTGACCATGGACAACTGAGATTTTCCGCGACTTACTCATTAAAGGAAGAATTTCCAGAAAGGGGGGGGGGGGGGGGGGGGGGGGGGGGGGGGGGGGGTGGTCCCTGATAGTGTACCCATTCTCCTTAAATGAATCACCAGAAATACCACCTACCACTGAAGACTTTCTTGGTTTCTTTGTGAAGATTGGACACAGCAATCCTAGCAGCAAGGTGAGCATAATCAGGATGTTTTGTTGTCATTGTTGCAGCAGTTTCTGCGGCAAGATTGTCCAGCTCCACCGTGGTAACACCCTGATACAAGCCATTGATCACTTTCAGGGTTATTTGAGCCTGGGGAAGAAAAAAAAATCATCTAGTACGCATGACAGAGGTAGTGTTGTGGGTGAAGGTCTTTTAGTAAATATAATCAGCATGGAACTAACATTTCTCAGGATCTTATTTAAAATGCATCCATGGCTATACCAATAATTTAGACTTGTGTGTCCTTATAAGTTTTTGATCATCCATTGTTTCCCATTCATATGTTGATAGAACAACTGAAAGTCATTACAATCAATTACTGAATAGATCATTCCAGTATAATTCTAGCTTAGTAGTGCATCCATTTTACTGATTTATTGATTTTTCAGCGTTCATCATGTGAAGAAGCCAGTGGTCCTCGCTAAAATTCTACAAGAAGTACTTCGCGCTTCATGAAATTTTAGCTCCGCCCACTGGCTTCATCACACGATGAACGCTGAAAAATCAAATCTTAATTCTTAAATGATGCTGATATTCAGTGGATAACATCGTCGTATCATAAAAATCGTTTGACCAAACATTATGTAATAACACTTTGGAGCTTACACGTAACGTCATTGACAACATCCATGTCAACATTGCATTTTCATATTGAAATAATGTTCAAATCCCATTTTAAAGGGTCATATGATAATCAGAATCTCACACTCATGGTCATTTCATATGAAATTCATGAAACTCGCCAAAGGCTTGTTCCATAAATTTCATACGAAATGACCACTCTATTTTGTGACTCCTTGGTACTGTAGAACCACCACACACTGGCAAGACTGCCTTGGTGAGCCTGGGGCATTTTTAGTGTCAGAGGGGTAACAACATTTTTTTTCACAGAGAAATATGATAACATAATAAAGTAGAACTTCATTGGCTCGAACAGGCTTGGGACCATGAAAATTAGTTCCAGCCAAGGGTAGTTCAAGCCATTCAGGGTTAGTTACCATATAAAGTGACCTCTAGGGACCAAGGAAAGAGTTCTAGCCAGGCAGGGCTAAACAGCCATCAGTGTTCGAGCCATTGAAGTTCTACTGTATTATTGAGAAACAAAAATCTGAAGTAAAAATTCCAAATATTTGGACAGAAAGGTCTGAGCAAACAATGCAGACCCAGATCAGACTGCTCCTGAAGGAGCAGTCTGAACAGGGTCTTCACTGTTTGCCAAACTAATCAGCATCTGTCAGAAGCATAACTGCACTGGAAAACCAACTTGTTCAACGTTGAAGACAGTTACAGTGATTATTTCAGGTGTCCCAATTTTTAGAATTTTTACGGTAGGATTATCATCTATGAAGCATTACCTTAAACATTCTAAAACTGAGACATCTAAATTGTCCAAAACAGTTTTTTACAATGCACTAGGGTCAAGTCAGGTAAATTCAGACAGCAGGTAAATTCGGACAGTGACACTGTTTCCATTATATGTCAGTTGTTAAAATTAACTGGGCAAACAGTGAAAATCCTGATGAGACGGCTCTATTATGAGCCATCTCATCTGGATTTTCAATGTTTGCAATGGTATGTCCTAATTTACCCGCTGTCTGAAGTTACCCGACTTGACCTTAATACATCCAAAAGATGCAGATGGAATGGCAAACAATGCAGACTCTGATCAGATAGCTCTTTTTTAGGAATAATCTGGTTTGGTTCTGCACTGTTTGTTCAGACCTACACCTGCAGGGTGTTTGATTGATTTGTTGCTTTACATCCATGGTAAACAACTATGGTCATGTCGGGACGGTCAGTTAACCTAACCACACTATTCCTAGGCAGGCTTAGACCTCCTAAGCGGTTAACCAGTACTAATTCACAGTGCAGGGTGTGCGTTGCTGGCAAAATTGGGCGATAATTTCCCCTCTGGGGCTCAATCTTTGCTTTCGGGCTCAAAACTTTACCCTGGGTTTCCCGAAAAGCAAAGCTCAAGTTGCCCTGTATTTTCTGGGTAGGAAAGATAAATTTGCCAAAATTCATTGGGCCAGTATATCAAATTTAAAAGACCACACAACAGGAGCTGAAAAGCAATAAAGCTTCATCCACTTTATGGAAAATTTTGTTCATTTGCCTTACCGGATCAACAAAATCTGCATTTAGCCCATAACACAGCTTCTGTATTCTTGACGTGATCTTGTCAAACATAACTTTCTCCTTACGGCAATCTGCAAAACAGATACATCTCAATACACTTTCAAGAGCTAAAATTTGTTAGGCCAAAAAAGAAAAATGTCTTGTTTCACGAAACCCAACAGACCCCCTTTTTTGGACCCGACTCAAAATTTTTTAAGGCGCCTCGCTATCGGTAAAAATCGGCAAACTTCGTTTTTGCCGGTAGTCCCGGTTCGGTAGTCCTGGTTTTTATACAAGTCCCGCGGTGTAAGCCAGTAAGACAAACGGCGCATACCGCCATTACTGCAATCGTGTCTTCCATCAAGATGGCGTCGTTGTTGCGGGCGATTTACATTGAGAAATGCCAGCATGTTTCGACGAAACCTCTAGGCTAGTTCAATAGCTGAAAAGACTAACAAATTACATGCTAAAACCTATTGGCATCTAGCGCAAAATGTTTGGAGAAGGTTTAAAAAAATTCTCTAAAATATAAATTTTTTCCTACCTACCGACCCTTTTTTTTTTGTGACGTTTCCGGAAACAAGACATTTGTTTTTTGGCCTTAGGAATATTTATTATAAAACTTAGGCTGATATTCAGTTATAACCACACCAGCAGCCTTCTGTTTTTTATTGACTCCACAGAGTTTTGGCTGTTCTGAGTGCAATAGGGTTAATTGCCTGTAACACAATACCACTAATTCAAGCCCTTGGCAGGCTTTCCAGAGCCCAGAACTGCAAAAAGAAGGGTTGGTTGGTTGTTCTGGGTTTAACGGCCCTTTGAGACAGTATTTCAGTCTATATCAGGCCATCTCCCAGACAGAGGGAAAGAAAAGTGAAACTAGAAAAGGTGTTTGTTAAACACTATGCCCCCAACCATATGCCTGACCCCAACAGGGAATGGTCTATACTAAAATTATTAACAGAAACGGTTCAAAAGTTAATCAGTCAGTCCACTCATCATCTCCAATCAGCCGACCAAGTTTCAAGCCTCTTGCTCAAATACTATTTGAGATATCTCGCTGATAAGTTTATATGCTGAAAATTTCAAAGGACCATAACTCAGAAAAAAAAAAAATGTTCGGATTCATTCAGAAGTTAATCAGTTAATCTACTCATCATCACCAATAAGCTGTAAGCTGACTAAGTTTCAAGTCCCTACAGGACTGGAAAATCCTTAAAATTTCCACTAGTCCTACATGACCAAAGATATGATGTCAGATGATTTCAATAATTTACACTGGGAAAAGTAACAAGAGGCCCAAATGGGCCTGATATCGCTCACCTGGCTATTGTGCAACAGGACCATTCTGATACAAAATTGGTCCAATTCCACTGAGAATTTCTCATTTTCGTATTTTGCCACTTTTAGTAACAGAGGCCAACTTGCCTGGTCTTTATATATTTACTGTTGAAACACCTCAATGCAAGAATCATTTTGCCACAAATTTCATCAAAATCCATTCAGGGGTTACTGAGATATGCCAGTTTCATGTTTTGTACTATTTTTAGTAATGGCAGATGGCGGCCATCTTGGATTGCTAAAATGTAAAAAATCGAAAAGCCTTCATGCAAGGACCATTTTGACACAAATTTGGTCCAATTCCATTGAGATTTTCTAATTTTCACATTTTTCTATTTTTAGTAACAGAGGCCAACATGACTGGTCTACAGTTAGATATTTTTGAAACATCTCAATGCAAGAATCATTTTGACACAAATTTCGTCAAAATCCATTCAGCGGTTACTGAGATATTGTCATTTTCATGTTTTGTGCTATTTTTAGCAACGGCAGATGGCAGCCATCTTGGAATGCCAAAATGCAAAAAAATCGAAAAAGCTTAATGAAAGGACCATTCTGACACAAAATTAACCCAATTCCATTGAGATTTTCTAATTTTCACATTTTTCTATTATTAGTAACAGAGGCCAATATGACTGGTCTACAGTTAGATATTTTTGAAACATCTCAATGCAAGAATCATTTTGACACAAATTTCGTCAAAATCCATTCAGCGGTTACTGAGATATTGTCATTTTCATGTTTTGTGCTATTTTTAGTAACGGCAGATGGCGGCCATCTTGGAATGCCAAATTGCAATTAATCGAAACGACTTCATGCAAGGAACATTCTGACATAAAATTGGTCCAATTCCATTCAAGGGTTCTTGAGTAATTGTCATTTTTATGTTTGTGCTATTTTTAGTAACACCAGATGGCGGCCATCTTGGAATGCCAAATTGCAATTTATCAAAACGGCTTCATGCAAGGAACATTCTGACACAAAATTGGTCCAATTCCATTCAAGGGTTCTTGAGTAATTGTCATTTTTATGTTTGTGCTATTTTTAGTCATGGCCCCCATGGTGGCCATCTTGGATAGTCAACTGGCACAAAATTGAAATAATTCCATTCAAGAACCATTTCTGACGAATTGGTTGTATTTTCTTTAGATATTGACATTTGAGCAAAATCGGCCTTGTAAACGCTAAGTAGGTCACTGTGACCTAATTCCGCTATAGATTTTTTTAATTTTTATAATTTTTAATACTGTTCCATGCAAACTTTCAACCAAATATACCAAATGGTTCTGGAGAAGAAGTTGATTTTGTTGTTTTTGCTATTTTTAGTAATGGCAGCCATCTTGGATTCTTGACCTGACCCAATTTTACAATTTTGAAACCCTGCAGTCTGCTCATGCTCCATGTGAAATTTGAGATCCATGGGTTCAGTGGTTTTAGAGAAGAAGTTGTTTGAAGTTGTTTAAATAGGTCATTTTTTGACATTGGCATTTGAGCAAAATTACACACGTAAACAGAAAGTAGGTCACTGTGACAAAACTCCGTAACAGATTTTTTTCATTTTTACAATTTTGAATACCAAGGTTTCACTGATGTTCCATGCCAAAATTCAGACAAATATACCCAGTGGTTCTGGAGAAGAAGTTTATTTTGTTGTTTTTGCTATTTTTAGTAACGGTGGCCATCTTGGATTTTCAACCTGACCCAATTTTACAATTCTGAGACCCTGGAGTCAGGTCATGCTCCATGTGAAATTTGAGAACCATGGGACCAGTAGTTTTACAGAAGAAGATGTTTGAATATTTGTTTTTAGGTGTTGACGGACGACGCACGGACGCACGACGCACGCCGGACGCATTGGTATGACAATAGCTCACTATGGCCCTTCGGGCCAGGTGAGCTAAAAACTTTCACTCGTCCTCCAGCAAGAGCCACTCGTCATGGCGAGCGGACGAGTGGAATTTTCCAGCCCTGCCCTAGCTCAAATACTTTACGAGATATCTTGCTGACAAGTTAAAAATGCCGAAAACTTTCAAAGGGCCATAACTCAAACAAGAGGGCCATGGTGGCCCTGAATCGCTCACCTGAGCATTAATCAGTTCACTGGCTCTGGTGAAGATTTATAAGAGTTTTTACCATACTAACATTTGACCTAGTTTTTGACCCGGCATGACCCAGTTTCAAACTTGGCCTGGATATTGTAAGAATAAACATTCTGACACAGTTTCATTGAGATTGGATCAAAACTGTGCCTTCTGGAGCGTATACAAGGTCGTTCTTATATTTGATCTAGTGACCAAGTTTTTGACCCGACATGACCCAGTTTCAAACTTTACCTAGATTTCATTAAGATAAACATTCTGACAGAGTTTCATGAAGATTGGATCAAAACTGTGCCCTCTAGGGTGTACACAAAGTTTTTTTAAGATTTGACCTTGAGCCGACGTGACTCAGTTTCATAGGGGGCTTAGATATACGGACAATAAACATTTTGACATAGTTTCAAGAAGATTGGATCAAAACTATGCCTTCTAGTGCTTACACAAGGTTTTTCTAAGATTTGACCTAGTGACCTAGTTTTTTTACCCGACATGACCTACTTTCAACCTTGGCTGAGAGTTTATGAAGATAAACATTCTGACAAAGTTTCATAAAGATTAGATCAAAACTGTGTCCTCTAGAGCGTACACAAGGTTTTTCTATGATTTGACCTTGTGACCTAGTTTTTGACCCGACATGACCCAGTTTCAAACTTGTCCTACGTATTATGAGGATAAACATTCTGACAAAGTTTCATGAACTTTGGATCAAAACTGTGCCTTCTAGAGCCCACACAAGGTTTTTCTAAGATTTGACCAAGTGACCTAGTTTATAACTCGACATGACCCAGTTTCTAACTTGGCCTAGACTTTATGGAAATAAACATTCTGACAATGTTTCATAAAGATTAGATCAAAACTGTGTTCTCTAGAGCGTACACAAGGTTTTTCTATGATTTGACCTAGTGACCTAGTTTTTGACCCGACGTGACCCAGTTTCAAACTTGTTCTAGTTATTATGAGGATAAACATTCTGACAAAGTTTCATGAACTTTGGATGAAAACTGTGCCTTCCAGAGAGTACACAAGGTTTTTCTAAGATTTGACCTAGTGACCAAGTTTTTGACCCGACATGACCCAGTTTCAAACTTATCCTACATATTATGAGGATAAAGATTCTGACAAAGTTTCATGAACTTTGGATCAAAACTGTGTCCTCTAGTGCGTACACAAGGTTTTTCTATGATTTGACCTAGTGACCTTGTTTTTAATCCGACATGACCTACTTTCAAACTTGGCCAAGAGTTTATAGAAGTAAACATTCTGACAAAGTTTCATAAAGATTAGATCAAAACTGTGTCCTCTAGAGCGTACACAAGGTTTTTCTAAGATTTGACCTTGTGACCTAGTTTTTGACCCGACATGACCCAGTTTCAAACTTGTCCTACGTATTATGAGGATAAACATTCTGACAAAGTTTCATGAACTTTGGATCAAAACCGTGCCTTCTAGAGCGCACACAAGGTTTTTCTAAGATTTGACCTAGTGACCTAGTTTATAACTCGACATGACCCAGTTTCTAACTTGGCCTAGAGTTTATGGAGATAAACATTCTGACAATGTTTCATAAAGATTGGATCAAAACTGTGTCCTCTAGAGCGTACACAAGGTTTTTCTATGATTTGACCTAGTGACCTAGTTTTTGACATGACGTGACCCAGTTTCAAACTTGTTCTAGTTATTATGAGGATAAACATTCTGACAAAGTTTCATGAACTTTGGATGAAAACTGAGCCTTCTAGAGCGTACACAAGGTTTTTCTAAGATTTGACCTAGTGACCAAGTTTTTGACCCGACATGACCAAGTTTCAAACTTGTCCTACATATTATGAGGATAAACATTCTGACAAAGTTTCATGAACTTTGGATCAAAACTGTGCCTTCTAGAGCGTACACAAGGCTTTTCTAAGATTTGACCTAGTGACCTAGTTTTTGACCCAACAAGACCCAGTTTCGAAGTTGGCCTAGAGTTTATAGAGATAAACATTCTGACAATGTTTCATAAAGATTGGATCAAAACTGTGTCCTCTAGAGCATACACAAGGTTTTTTCTATGATTTGACCTAGTGACCTAGTTTTTGACCCGACATGACCCAGTTTCAAACTTGTCCTACGTATTATGAGGATAAACATTCTGACAAAGTTTCATGAACTTTGGATCAAAACCGTGCCTTCTAGAGCGCACACAAGGTTTTTCTAAGATTTGACCTAGTGACCTAGTTTATAACTCGACATGACCCAGTTTCTAACTTGGCCTAGAGTTTATGGAGATAAACATTCTGACAATGTTTCATAAAGATTGGATCAAAACTGTGTCCTCTAGAGCGTACACAAGGTTTTTCTATGATTTGACCTAGTGACCTAGTTTTTGACATGACGTGACCCAGTTTCAAACTTGTTCTAGTTATTATGAGGATAAACATTCTGACAAAGTTTCATGAACTTTGGATGAAAACTGAGCCTTCTAGAGCGTACACAAGGTTTTTCTAAGATTTGACCTAGTGACCAAGTTTTTGACCCGACATGACCAAGTTTCAAACTTGTACTACATATTATGAGGATAAACATTCTGACAAAGTTTCATGAACTTTGGATCAAAACTGTGCCTTCTAGAGCGTACACAAGGCTTTTCTAAGATTTGACCTAGTGACCTAGTTTTTGACCCAACAAGACCCAGTTTCGAAGTTGGCCTAGAGTTTATAGAGATAAACATTCTGACAATGTTTCATAAAGATTGGATCAAAACTGTGTCCTCTAGAGCATACACAAGGTTTTTTCTATGATTTGACCTAGTGACCTAGTTTTTGACCCGACATGACCTACTTTCAAACTTATCCTAGATTTTATAAGGATAAACCTTCTGATTAAGTTTCATGAACTTTGGATCAAAACTGTGCCTTCTAGAGCTTACACAAGGTTTTTCTAAGATTTGACCTAGTGACCTAGTTTATAACTCGACATAACCCAGTTTCAAACTTGGCCTAGAGTTTATGAAGATAAACATTCTGACAAAGTTTCATAAAGATTAGATCAAAACTGTGTCCTCTAGAGCGTACACAAGGTTTTTCTATGATTTGACCTAGTGACCTAGTTTTAGACCCGACGTGACCCAGTTTCGAACTTGTCCTAGATTCTATGAGGATAAACATTCTGACAAAGTTTCATGAACTTTGGATCAAAACTGTGCCCTCTAGAGCGTACACAAGGTTTTTCTAAGATTTGACCTAGTGACCTAGTTTTTGACCCGACATGACCCAGTTTCGAACTTGGCCTAGATTTTATGGAGATAAACATTCTGACAAAGTTTCATAAAGATTGGATCAAAACTGTGTCCTCTAGAGCGTACACAAGGTTTTTCTATGATTTGACCTAGTGACCTAGTTTTTGACCCGACATGACCCAGTTTCGAACTTGGCCTAGATTTTATAAAGATTAACATTCTGACAAAGTTTCATAAAGATTGGATCGAAACTGTGCCTGCTAGAGTGTACACAAGCAAAAGTTTCAAAACTGTGTCCTCTAGAGCGTACACAAGGTTTTTCTATGATTTGACCTAGTGACCTAGTTTTAGACCCGACGTGACCCAGTTTCAAACTTGTCCTAGATACTATGAGGATAAACATTCTGACAAAGTTTCATGACCTTTGGATGAAAACTGTGCCCTCTAGAGCGTACACAAGGTTTTTCTAAGATTTGACCTAGTGACCTAGTTTTTGACCCGACATGACCCAGTTTCGAACTTGGCCTAGATTTTATAAAGATTAACATTCTGACAAAGTTTCATAAAGATTGGATCGAAACTGTGCCTGCTAGAGTGTACACAAGCAAAAGTTGACGGACGTCCATCCGGACGTCCGGACGGACGTCCACACGTACGACGGACGACGGACATCACGGTATCCTAAAAGCTCACCCTGAGCACTTCGTGCTCAGGCGAGCTAAAAACTAGATGGAGGAAATTCAAAAGTTAATCACTTGATCTCTTCATCATCTCCAATCAGCAGACCAAGTTTCAAGTTCCTAGCTTTAATACTTTTTGAAATATCTTGCTGACAAGGTTAAAATGCTGAAATTTTCAAAAAAAGATTAACAGAATTCGTTTAAAAGTTAATCACTTTATCTACTCAACATCCCTAATGAGCTTGCAAAGTTTCAAGCCCAGAGCTCAAATGCTTTGAGATATTTTGCTGACAAGGTTAAAATGCTGAAATTGTCAAAGGGCTATAACTCAAAAAAAAAATAAAAATAAATAAATAAAAATTCCTTTAAAAGTTAATCAGTTCATCTACTTGTCATGCCTCATATGCTGGCAAAGTTTCACAAGCCCATAGCTTAAATTCTTTTCGAGATATCTTGCTGACAAGGTTAATTATGCTGAAATTTTCAAAGGGCCATAACTCCAAAAATTATTAATGGAATTATTTCAAAAGTTAATCAGTTCATCTACTCATCATTCCTAATAAGCTGGCAAAGTTTCAAGCCCATATCTCATATACTTTTCGAGATATCTTGCTGCCAAGGTTAATATGCTGAAATTTTCAAAGGGCCATTGACTCCAAAAATAACTCAGAGATTTTGTTCAAAAGTTAATCAGTTCATCTACTCATTATTCCTATTAAGCTGCCAAAGTTTCAAGACCATAGCTCAAATACTTTTTGTGTTATCTTGCTGACAAGATTTCATTACAATTTTTTCTCAAGAGGCATACCTCCAAAAAGGGAGACAATTCGGACAAGAAAAAAAAATACAGGTCAGCTGTTTTTTTATGATGAATCGACATGTGAAATTTCAAAATTCTAGGATGCACGGTTCTTTAGATATGGTATAGGCCATTTGCTGTCTATAAAACAGGTCATTTTGCAGATTTTCTTTTTTATTACTGGTGATACAATTGATTTTTTACTCCACTAGTATTGTCAAACTAATACATAACTGGAAACTGACTTTCAGAATTTTATCATTTCAATTTTTTGCTTTTGTCTATTCAATCCTTTAGAAAAATTTACAAAATTTTGAGCTAAAGTAAAGGGGAGTACAATAATTTAATGTAATAGCTATAAGCAATGCCCATATATGCATCACAAACAAGAACTAGAAATGTTTTTCAGAGAAAAACTGATGTCCCCCCCACCAGCCTATTTCCCATCCCCTCTAATGAATAAAAAGCCTGAACAAGTAAATATCTAGACAAGTTTGGAGAAAATCCATGCACTGGTTCTTAAGATATCCTACATAGATGACTATGACCTTGAAAATGAGGCAAAGGTCACCAAAATCAAATCACCTCTTAAACTTGTCCAAATGATGTATTCATGCAAGTTTGGTGAAATTCCATCAATTGGTTCAGGAGATATAGTGGGTACAATAAATGTCATGTAAGTCCTCCAGTGAGCTTGAATATGAGATCAAGGTCACCAAAATCTAATCAGCTCTTAAACTTGTCCCAATGATGTATACATGCAAGTTTGGTGAAATTCCATCCATTGGTTCAGGAGATTTATGTGGGTACAACAAATTGTCATCTAAGTCCTCCAGTCCTTGCAAATGAGGCCAAGGTCACCAAAATCTGACCAGCTCTTAAATTTGTCCCAATCATGTATCCCTGAAATTTTGGAGAAATTCCATTCATTGGTTCAGGAGATATAGTGGTTACAAGAAATTGTCATCTAAGTCCTCAAATGACCTTGAAAATAAGGTCAAGGTCACCAAAATCTGAAAACCTCTTAAACTTGTCCCAATGATGTATCCATGCAAGTTTGGTGAAATTCCATCCATTGGTTCAAGAGATATCACTGGTACAAGAAATTTTCATCTATGTCCTCCAGTGACCTTGTAAATGAGGTCAAGGTCACCAAAATCTAATCACCTCTTAAACTTGTCCCAATTATGTATCCATGCCAGTTTGGTAAATTCCATCCATTGGTTCAGGAGATATAGTGGGTACAAGATATTGTCATCTATGTCCTCCAGTGACCTTGAAAATGAGGTCAAGGCACCAAAATCTAATCAGCTCTTAAACTTGTCCCAATAATGTATCCATGCAAGTTTGGTGAAATTCCATCCATTGGTTCAAGAGATATCACTGGTGTAAGAAATTTTCATCTAAGTCCTCCAGTGACCTTGAAAATGAGGTCAAGGTCACCAAAACCTATTCACCTCTTAAACTTGTCTCAATGATGTATCCATGCCAGTTTGGTGAAATTCCGTCAATTGGTTCAGGAGATATAGTGGGTACAAGAAATTGTCATCTATGTCCTCCAGTGACCTTGAAAATGAGGTCAACGTCACCAAAATCTAATCAGCTCTTAAACTTGTCCCAATAGTGTATCCATGCAAGTTTGGTGAAATTCCATCCATTGGTTCAAGAGATATCGCGCATACAAGAAATCTGTCACAGGGACGCCGACGCCGACGCCCGGGATCCGCACTGAAAACAATATGTCCCCCCTCACCTTTGGTGGGGGGACATAAATATTTCTATAGATAAATTAATTCTATTCATCACCAATCTATTCTCTTTGCCACCAATAAATAAGTGACCTTCATTTTTACTCAGATGAAAAGATTAACAGGTATACAGGTGCCATTGAGTAACTCTGTACAATTAACTAACAATTGACATAGGTAAATATTGACCAGTTAAGGCTGTTACATAAATGAACTTACTCCCTTGTAAAATACAGTTAAAATATCTTCTAAAAATGGGCAGTTTTCAAAAGAAACTTTTTAGTTTCCAAATATAATTTTGAGGAAAATTATAGATCAGTTATGTATAAGATAGACATTAAAGATGCGCTTTACTTCACAGTGATAGCTGTGGTAGTTTTAGAGATATTTAGCAAAATGACCTGTTTTATAGACAGCAAATGGCCTATATGCATGATGAACGGATGGATGGACAGACAACCCAGAAGAAATATGCCCTCTCAACTTCTTCGAAGTTGGGGGCATAATGATATATGAGAGAAAAAATTTCCAAGCAACCCCACAACCACACCAACACCTATGAGTACAAGAGGTTATGACCATTCTTTGACTTTTGACCCAAGACACATATTTTGACAATTTCAGACATAAGAAAAAGCCACTTTGCCAATGTGTCAATCCCATTTTCGTTTTCGGTGGGAGTATTCTTGATGCATCAGTTTGGGACTGCAGGCATTTTTACCCATTTTCTTTGCATCAAAAAACGCTCCTTATTTGCAGCTCTGACAGTATAGACCATGATCTTTAATTTACTTTAATATTCACACAATTACAACTTGCTCTCTATTTCCCAAATTTGGACATGTCTTATATAGGAGAATGTTTTTTTCGTCTCCAAGGGCATAAGTTCAAATAACACTAGCACAGGTAAACCTACCCTACTTAACATAAATATGTCTCAGCCACCAGTGTAGTAGTAGATCAGACTACTCCGAAGTAGTCTGGTCAGAGCTATTTAGTGTCGGTATCTTGCCGAAATGAACTGTCACAGACTTGTAAAAAAAAAAAATCCGACCTACCGAGTCCGACCCATATTTTTTTCACGGTGACACCGGAATCACACAATTGTTTTTAGGCCTCATCCACCACTGGGAAAATCCCAAGCAAACATGGCTGTCTTCGTAAACATTCTCACGGATACGAATGAAAAATCGTCAGAATGTATGAAGTAGGACGCTAAATGGAAAGGTCATAATAAGAAAAAAGCTGTTATTTATCAAAAGGATAACATTACATATTGATTAATGTACAGTTTACAACATGCCAAAATGATTTTAGCAGCATTTGAAATCCCCACACTGAGGAAGACTAACAAGTGCTGGACCTAAATTAGAATCTTTGTTCTGGAAATAATTTCAGTCCGGAGCTGAACTAGTATTAAAGCGGTGATCATAGGGTATGAGGGGGTACCCTGGAGAAGGTAGGATATAGATAGGGTATTTACGAGGTTATTGAAGAGTAAGAGAAAGGAGAATTTGTCAATGACAAACAGGCTTCATTCCCCATGCCCGCCATGCCCCATGAGGGTGGTTTGGGGTCATTTTCAGAGTGGTAAGGGGTGATATGACACTAGTTGGAGACATGCCCAAGGCCTCCCCAAACCTCATTAACCCTTTTGTATCCTTCCTTTATCCAACCTACTCTGCTGTACCTTCTCCCATTCTGCAATAAGAATGTGGTTTGGAATGGTTTATGAGCTCTTTATAGATAATTTTAAGGTTGAATTTGAGTAAATATAGGATATTATGATTGACAGACAGACTATAGGATATTATGATTGACAGACAGACTGTCTTTCCTGATTTTCGTCTCATTCAAGTCACTGTGAATTTTCTGTGAACACTACAGGAAGCAAACCACCACCTGACAAAACGTCATGTTTTGACATATAAACGTCTGATGAATAAAAAAGAGAAAACATGATGTTTTGGTACAGATATACCTTTATACTGTTGTTCATATCAAATTTTACAGCTCAGCTTTATTGCAAATGCAGAAGCAATAATGTTTTAATTTCCACTCATTTTTATACCTCAATCAGACTATATAGCTCAATCGGGCTATATAGCTCCATTTGAGCTTCTCCCTATTAAGGCCCCATCTTGAATATGCTACTCCAGTATGGTCAGTATGGTCACCACTGTTTAAGAAAGACTCCATCATCTTAGAAAATGTTCAGAGAAGAGCAACCAGAATGGTTAATACATTATCTGGTCTCTAGTACAGAGATAGGCTTATTAAGCTTGGTATACCATCTTTAGAATACCGTTGAAGGAGAGCAGACGTGATTGAAGTATTCAAAATCCTTAATAAGATAGATAAGATCGACAGCGAAAAGTTCTTTACAATGTCAGAACACTCTACTCCAGGAAATGATTTTAAATTCTTCAAAAGGCGTTGCAGATTAAATGTCAGAGCCAACGCATTTTCAAACCACGTTATAAATGTGTGGAACTCTCTACCAAATTCTGTGGTTTTGGCACCTTCCCTGAACATATTCAAGTCGCAATTGGTATGGGCACCCCTTAAAGTTCCAACCATCATGCTACATTCCGGGCGAGCCAGTACCAATGAGTAGGACAAGATATTGAAAAGGGCCAGTAGGAGCTGTATGACAGCTTAGAAGGGTCTCAAGTATGGTGAGTTATGGTGAGTTCCCTAACCTGGTCAAAATTAGGCATTTCCCCTATGGAAGTGTCTCCGGGTACGGTACCGTATCCCTAGACCCTGGGTCTCCAGGTACGGAACCGTACCCCGAGACTCTGGGTCTCCAGGTACGGAACCGTACCTGGAGACAGTCCTATGAGGATTGGCTCCGGGTATGGCAGTACGTTTCCAATAGGGAGAAGAACTCTATAAGCATACAGCTTCCGTTCTAATCCCATAGCTTGTACTGATATGTTATTTGTACATGTATGTATATATGTATGTCATTGTAGAAGCGAAATAAATATGTTTAAACCAAGTTTTCAACACTATGTATTAAGTAGTTTTACCCATTTAATATATATTAATCCATTGATAAAATTACTCCTTGTAAAAATTTCATTAAGTCGCCATCTTGCTAGGGAAAATTACGAATGAATAATGTGGTCAAAACAATGTGTTTATTTTGCATAAAAAATAACACGACGGTTTTGCGCTCACACCAATAATTGTTGTTTTTCACACCTTTTTGTCCAAATTGATAATAAATTCAACAATGAGTAACATTTTTCTATTCAATGGACGGACGAACGGCGCCCTGGTACTGTAGCTATGGATACGTTCCACTGAGGTGCAATTCAATCAATTATATGGCTTGCTTGAAAATCGCGTTTTGTAGGAGTCTGTTTTTGGTCTACTTTTTAATAAATGTACTTGTCTATTTGTGCAGATTATAACGAGATGATAGTTGTTTGCACTCTTCAGAAAGTCATTTTCTGTGAGCAATTAGCGGGCGATCAAATATTACACATCGGCCGTGTTTTTCGCAGTTTATATACATCAGTCAAAATAACGCAAATGACTGACTTTAAGGTTATAATTTTGGCGATCGCTATTGACAACCGGTTGTCAATAGCGAATGTTGGCTATTGACAACCGGTTGTCAATAGCGAACTTCGCTATTGACAACCGGCTGGAATATTGCCTATCAAATTAAGATTGGCCAGTTAAGATCTAATGAATTTTGAAGAAATAATTAGGTAACATGAAATTTTATAATATAATTTCACAAGAAAATGTGAATATGGAGATGTCAAGATACAACTTTAACAAGTTTCTGTTTCATGCTTTTTGGAACTTTTATTTGAGTTGAAGTTAGTATATGAACAGCAAAGGCATAAATGATGTTTTCTTCTATAGATAGTAAGGAGTACCAGCCTATTCCCAATTTGGAGTTTTACAGCCTTTTCAACAGGGTTTTAGTCATAGCATACTCTTCAGCCAACATGACTATTTGAAACTAGAAAATGTGTTTATGAAACACTATGCCCCCAACGGTATGCTTGCCTCTAAAAAGGTTCATCCCATAATGTTTATGTCAGAAAGGGGTTTTAATCGGTTCCTCTACTTAGCCAGTAACTGTATGCTAAATATAAGGAACATAGCTTAGCGGTTCTTCAGATATTTTGTTCACAAAGTTATTCATATAGCTTCTTCGTATACAAAATGCCTATGTCCGAAAATGAGAAAAATTCTACCAAAAATTTATGAAATAGGTTTAAAAGCTAACCAGGTCATCTACACCTCGGTCCAAACCTGCATGCCAAATATAGGGATCCTAGCTTATGCAGTTCTTCAGATATTTTTTCACAAGCTTGTGCCTATAGTATATGCCTATGTCTGAAAAAGGGGAATAACTTAATCGAAAATTTACGAAACATGCTCAAAAGTTGCTTAGGTCATCTACACCTTTGTCTGTAACTGTATGCAAGTATCAGGATCCAAGCTTGAGCAGTTCTTCAGGTATTTTGTTCACTAGCTTATTCCTATATAAAATGACAAAGTTGAACAAGAGCTGTCACCTGACAGCATAGCTCGCCTGAACTGGTGCTTGCCCGTCTCACAGGCATTTGTCGGTATAGCTTGTACTACATAAAACTTCATGTAAGCATGTGCAAGTATTGTCAAGATGTAATTGTTGTTAAAATCAATAACCTTGCCTTAAGAGTCACCCAGTGGGGTGGGGGTAGTATTTTGTGAAAACTCAAGCCAATATCTACCACCAGTTCAAGTATAAGCAAGAAAAATCTTTAAAAAAAAGATAATCGGAGCAGATTAAATGGAAGTGTGTTTTGTTATATGTCTCTAGTTGAAGATTTGACAATAACTTTCATGAATATGTGAGATATGTCGGTAGGCACCCACAACCGTAATTTTGACACTGGGTAGCGACAACGACCTATCTCAAATTTGGAATTCCAAAATGGACCGCGGTCAATCTTGAAATTTACCTGATTTCAAAATAGTTATCAACATGTTGCACTGTTTGTTTATGTGTATTAAACTGAAAGTAGAAATCGCAAGTAGATCTACGACAAAAAAACCCTAAGTTTTGAA
Source organism: Ctena decussata (assembly GCA_963989385.1). Lineage (NCBI taxonomy): Eukaryota > Metazoa > Mollusca > Bivalvia > Lucinida > Lucinidae > Ctena > Ctena decussata. The sequence continues at coordinate 47,568,885 of OZ022506.1, forward strand.
TATCTGCATCTGTTTTCAATAACATTTCTATCGTAAAATTACAAAAAAGAGAAACATTTTGAATTAATATGACAGAGTGCTAGTATTCACAGTGCAGTACGAAGAGAAAAAAAAGAAGATTCTAAGATACCCCCCCCCCCCCTCCTGGTGAACTCCACGGATTTGCATCAATCTCAGGATGTGTTCCGGAGGATCCTAAATCCAGATTTATCCGGAATTTTATCACCCAGCATTTGATTTCAAACAACTTACAATGTGCAAATGAAAACAGAAGAGAGGATTACCGAAGCACGCTACTTTCACTTTCAATTTTGCCGACGAGCTGCTTTACGATTGGAGTGCCACTGAGAATGCATCATCGCATGTATTTATAGGATCTAGAATGATATCAATCACTATGGATGTTGGAAAAAACTTAGACAGGCTCTGATATCCAATTATTTGTTATTCTGTGCATGGCCCTTCGCTTTTTCTGTGTTGAGGGCCACGCCATAACAGTGTATTGTGTCTTGCCTTTACACACAACTGGTTTCCCGTATACATCACTCGGATTACATTCATTGCACATGACGCGGAGAACCAGCGCAAAGTCGTAGAATTTCACGTTGTATAATCAGTTCTCATCCCGCTGGAGAAACACCGTTACGCTCCGGTGAATCACCGAATTGCGTAAAGGAGATTTCAATTGCGTTTCTTTACGCTAAAAAATGATTTTAATTGCGTTTTCAAACATTCAAATTGCGTAAATACGCGGATACGCAGCTTATCTAAGGTACTGGACATGGGTCAGAGGTCAAAGAATGATCTTGACCGCTTGTACCTGCAAATCTTCCATGTACCAATTAAGACGACTGTACATGTATAAACCAAATTTTAGGTAAAATCTTCTTAACTTGCCATGAAATCTTATGTTGTAGCATTTTCCCATACTTGACCTTGCCAGAAAATTCACTAATGTTTTTCAAAACATAATCAGGCCATCTACACCTTGGGAAATGTCTTCCTGCAAAAAATCAGGACACTAGCATCAGGGATTCTTGAGATTTTTTTCACAAGGTTCCATACCTCTCCTAAAAATTCATCTTTTTTTTTTTAAAAAAGTTAATCAGGTCATCTACACCTTGGGCAATGTCATCCTGCAAAAAAACACGATCCTAGCATCAGTGGGTCTTGAGATATTTTGTTCACAAGGTTCCATGGGCTTACAATGCACTAAGTGGAAAAAGGGGCATGACTCGGTTAAAAAATTCACGATTTTCTTTCAAAAGTTAATCAGGTCATCTACACCTTGGATAATGTCATCCTGCAAAAAATCACAATCCTAGCATTAGGGGTGCTTGAGATATTTTGTTCACAATGTTCCATAGAATGAGTTGAAAAAAGGGGCATAACTTTGAAAATACGTGACCAGCAGAAAACAAGAAAAAATACAGGTTCACTTATTTTTCAAGTACATGCCACATACAAAATTTAAAGATCCTAGCATAAGCAGTTCTTGAGGTTCACTGGTGCCAAAAAGCATTACAGATGGATGGACAGACAGACAGGCCCAAACCTATATGCCCCCTCAACGGTAACAAGACGTTTCGCCCCCAAACCATTTCCCCCCTAGTCGTTTCGCCCCTGGCCGTTTCGCCTCTAAAATTGAGCCTGGTCGTTTCGCCCCCATTATTAGGGATGGGTATCGCCACTGAAAACCGTATCGCGATATATCACGATACACTGGTCCGTATCGGGATATGTATCACGATATATCGTGACTTCTTTTTAAGTATGTACTTCCATGTTATATGCTTTTACTGTGTTGTTTGCTTCTGTCTTTTATTAAATGATTGTAATAAAAATGAACATCCCATTCTTTACCTGTTTATTTTAACACCAAAACAAATTATAACCAGCTCATGTACTTTATTAAAATGCAACTGTTACTGGTCTGCGATCTCATTTTATTTAACTAATTGACTTACTTACTGACGTGACCCTGGTGACCATGCATCTGGTGCATGACTTCTTTATTTGTTATTCTGCCCTGACCCAGTTTTGCCCCAAGGCGAGAATGAAAAAAGCATGCAGATTTTCAACACCAGTTGTCATCAAAGGAATTGACACGTGTCTGAAGTCTAGGTGAATTATTTTATCGGTGAGGCCAAAAATAAAATATTTAATGTTTCCCCTTACGCGACCGACCGTAAAAAATCGTAGCGACCGGAAATATTTTTTTCCGATTTCAAAAGAAATTTTTTTTTTTTTTCTACCTTTGTGCCGAGTACCAAAAATCTGGGTCTTCAGAGCTCTAGATAAAGGTGTTTCTAACGAAAAACGCTTGCAGTCCCAAACTAATGAGTCAAGAATAGGCTACTCCCACTAAAACAGGATTATCCATCATAAAAACGAACGGCATCATCTTTTTAACTATGTTTGGAGACAAAAGAAGCAGTCCGGAATAGCCAAACAAAAATGCGCTCAACCACCTTAGATAAGACTGGCAAAAGATCAAAGGATTTCTGTCATCTTTTGAAGTCACTGGCTGCCGCTCAACGCACGTGCCGATAGGTTTTATGTAGAGTAACCTGGAGCTGAAAATTTCAGTGTCGGGCAATAACAAAGGGTCATTCTTTGATGCAGAGCGGCATGCGAAAATTGTTGAGCAACGAAATTGCATTCCGGGTATTGTTATTTTCAATTTGTTTTTTTCTGAAATACGCGGAGACTGTTCAAAAAAGTAAAATCTGATTTGAAGTTATAAGACTAGCGAAAATCGCATAAAATTATGCTTTAAAGGCTACATTTATAGGGTACTTTAAGACGTGTGCATATAGGGAAAACACAGATAAGCATGTGTATTGGCTAAGTCTGATCAGAGTCATCTCGGTCTGGACAAACAATTCATCTAGTATTAGGTTGAAAACTATTTCGATTATTAGGAAACGCACGTGGCTGAAATCTCATTTTGCCGACGCTAATCAAAACGTCTCCAGTGAGCAGACAGATAATGTGCCAAATGTGTCCAACGGAACGCGAACGCGCAGAAAATATTCGCTTTTCTAATTTATGGTAAAAGTTTACACTCATAATCCAAAGATCAAAGAACCGCTTAGGAGGTCTAAGCCTGCCCAGGAATAGTGTGGTTAGGTTAACTGACCGTCCCGACATGACCTTAGTTGTTTACCGTGGACGTTAAGCATCAAATCAACCAACCAACCAAAGATCAAAGTTGTGAATAGGAAACACCAGTCGCATTGCATTACTGTGCAGGCTGATCGGGGCATATGGTATAAGGTACTTTTCACTGTCGCACGATTTTATATGACACGTGTCCAGTTCAATGCGGCGTTCTTTGATGTCTGATCAACATAACCACGTGCAGGTGGTTACCGTATTTAAAAAAAACTACTACCGTCTTTACACTCCGTTATAGCGTATTCCCTGATGAGAATGCGTACCTCGCAATGACCATAATTAATGTTTGCATGTTGTTTTGATACAGATTGACCCGTTCACCCTAATAAACTCATCTTACGGAGATAGATCTTCATATTTGGGTTGTTCCAATATCTAAAACAGGGATGTGACAAAAGTGTATAGACGACAATGCAACGAGAATGTGTTTATCTCCGATGCATCCGATCCCATATTTGCTAACAATGCAGCCTTGTCGGGGTCACACTGTTCTTATCGTAAAACTTGAATGAACGTGTTATATACTGTTCTTGGCTATATGGCCAACATTAAAGAAGGAATGCGACGGACTTTATAAAAAAATCTGTGTACCAGTTTGGACTGTCACCTCATATCTTCACTGCTTGATTAAACAAATACGTAAGTAATCAGAATAGACCATGATCAGAATGCGCATTACACATGTCCCCGATATGACACGTTGACACTTACATTTAATTATGAGTGTGTGCGTGTTTTGTACTTGTGTGTCTTATACTTCCATGCCCCACGCACCTCAGCGGAACGTATCCGTAGTCGCAGTAACGGGGCGCCATTCGCCCGTCCCTATTTAATTTTAAAAACTGCATCGTCTATTTTATAGGACTTATATGCAAGTACTTACTTCTTTATTTGGGATGGAAAAACTATCAGATAAACGGCTCGAGTGAGGCGTCAGCATGTCTCCGCTTATAAAGATATCTGGAGCTCTGACTTTTCCGGGGAAAAAAAATTAAATCCCGACCGACCTACCCACCACTGAGAAAAAGGGTCGGGTAAGGGGAAACAAGAATATTTCTAAGGATGGCCTGACATGAAAAGGAAATACACTAAATAATCGGCCAGTAATTGCTGAGCAAATGTTGTAGACCCAGATCAGACAGCGCATTGGAGCAGTGTGATCAGGATCTGCAGTCAAATAATGAAACTTCCCGTAAGTGAAAATGTGATATACACACACAAAAAAAAATGTTCTAAAAGATGTTCGAATATTTACGTAAGTTATGAATGGTAATATGTGTCAAAATGATCATACCGTTGGAGTGATAGGATCAATTGGATACTGACAAAAGGATTAAAGACAGGAGTGGTACTATATAAGGAGGATTAACTTCCACAGTGTCATTCTGTCTCTTGATCACATAGTGTCAACACCTCCCTTCAGCCAATGAAATTATTATAACTGGTGATTCTGGTCCACTGATAAAAGACAAAAGAGGAAGCGAGCCTCTGGCAAAAGTAAACAATCAAAACCTGTTTTTAAAGACTATTGGCTTTAATTGACTTTACTACCTAGATCCGTTTTATAAAAAAAAGAATATTTGGGGCAAAATACTAACAAAATGAAAAGGAAACTGTTAATTAAAAGCATATAAAACGTTTTCACAAGAATGTCCGGAAACACCCGAAATTTACCGAGCGTACTGGTATGGCCAAAACGTATCGTGATTCGTATCGTTGGAATTTTGAATCGTGATTTACCGGTATACCGGTAATATCGCGCACCCCTACCCATTATATAAAATGTCCGTTTTCTTACGTTATCTTATATAATTTATCTCAATTAAAATAAAAAGCAATGCATTGTTACATTAATAATTAGTATTCTTGTTATGTTTTATGATCAGGGATCATTTTCTGGCGCGATTTCGCGATATTCTCGCATTTTTTTACACGAAATCGCAAAAAAGTTTGCTGATTGAGAAAAAAAATCGCACCGAGAAATTCTTTTAATTCTTACCGTGTTTTTCTGTTTTCGCACATGCGGACCATTTCGGTACATTCGGCTTGTTTTGTAGGCTTTGGTTTCCGGAAATGTTTGGCGCCAAACGACTTGCATTACATTTGCGGGTAACCAGCATCGTCTATGTCACTGCAAAGCTTCTTGCGAAAATCTGCTATCAGTGTTTCATATTTTGCAAGCGCTTTAGTAGTTCATTGCAAAATGGAGTCTTCAAAGGCAGAAACGAAGAAAAGAAAACTGATATCGGCCCAAACGAGCCGAGAGGGCATTTTGAGATAGTTTTACTCCACTGTAGAGACCTCGGCGACCCCATTATCTGCCTTCCAAGACTCCGCGACCGAGAAAGTGGATAAACAAGCCGAAAACCCGGGGTCGGGGAGGGGGGGGAGGGGGGGGGGACGAAAATAATAACAGCAAGGCTCCTGTCAAATCACACTTCTGATTATCAACCAGTTAGATTTCTTGATGTAATTTATTCTTACAATTTCAGAAACTGAATGACAAAGAGTGAAGATCCAGATCAGATAGCTTCTTCAGAAGCCATCTGATCTCAATCTGCACTGTTTGCAAAGATGGGGCATATCCAGGTTCAGCATGACAAGGGTTAATTACTGTAATGTTCCTAAATTTTTTGACAGCTCAAAAAAAAATTGCTGTAAACCTTAAGTTCAAACAAAGACTTGAGGTTCTACCTACCATACAGTAATGCCTACGAAAGATGCAGGTGGAATGGCTAACAGTGAAGACCCTAATCTAGGAGTAGTCTGGTCTGGGTCTGCACTGTTTGCCCAGACGTATCTGTCAAAAAACTTGGGATCATTACGGTTATACGGTATGAGATAAACTGTTTGAAAGTTGATATTTGATCATTTTAATGAAATTATTTTCCTTAATAAATTGTTGGAAATAAAGAAAAACAAAACCTAATTTCTTCATATTAACCATTATGATTTATATTTCATGCAATGAAAAGAATCAACAGGAACTGAAATTTTCTCACTAACTTTGACCCAGCGAGAGAAAAAATCTCATCAGATTTGAAAATTTCTCATTAATTTTGACCTAATGGGATTTTTTATCTCACAAAAATCTTGGGCCAGAATAATTCCTGTATGATCAGTGATTTTTTTACCCCTGCGTCCTGCGTCCTAGACGCATAATTTTCCCAGAGGATGCAAAATATTTCCTTGGCTGCGTTCCGGGACGCATAAAAATAGCCGATCGGTAGTCCAACTTCCGATTTCGGCTTCGTTTACGAAGCTACTTTCGTTTTAAGAATATAGCAACGGTGCATTAGCAGATTGTTATATTACTGGTAAAGAACAGTACCATAGTCTTTCCTACTCCCGCTAAATACCGAAGTCTACCTGTAATACCAATAATCAATAGTAGTTGTCCAGTACCAGAGGAACATAGTATTATCGACCACGGTGATGACTCTTACCTAAGTGCAAACTTTTATCAATACACCGGGTCAATAAGTAATCCATTCGGAACTCCTCGGCCAATTCCATGAATCAGACTCTGATCATACTTCCGAATCCGAAATGACAACGGATGTCTCCAAATCCAATATGCTGTCTGACAATGAGACAACAGGTGATTTATTTTATTCCAGTGACCACAGGAGCTAGACGTTGGTTATTTTTTACTTATAGGGCTTGTCCTTTGAAGCCTTTTAAGTTTGGGATGCAGAGAAAATATTGCTTTTGCATCCCAGTAAAGATGCAAACCCTTGAGCTTGGGATGCAAAGATTTTAGGTCTTGTGAGTCCTGGGACTCAAAGAAGGAGATTTGTAAAAAAATCACTGTATGATTATATTTTATAAGACAAAAAAGAAAAAGAAAATACGTTATTGTCAACTAGCCGGCCGAAGGATGATTATCGATGTTTACCCTTTAATCTAATTGACTAGATTTAAATATTTAATCTGTTATGATATTTACTCTTTTTTTCTTCTTCTTCTTCTTCCTAAATGGCACGGAGAGATTAGATAAATGAATTTAACAAACAAGTTAATCTGAAATGACACCTTGTGATAATCACCTTGTTTATTGCTCTTAATAGACCAGTTAATCGCGTGCTGTTAACACGATTAGTGGACAGGTGTGAAAAGACATCTTTAATTCTGGTTGCATTGTCCCCTTAATTGGATCTATGACTTTGTCGGTGAACAGCGGTCTTCAGCAGACGGTGCAGAACGCGGTGTCCGATCAGAGCATGCACTGTTCACATTAACTTTTGGAAATTCTGACAAAAACATGTTTTTAAAATGTCTGAAATGCGTGGTAGAAGAGATCATTTGGCATTTGTGGGTTATTTCGTGTTTGTTTGTTAATCTATTAAACTTGAAAAAGAAGAGATGAAAAGGAAAAGATAAAAAAGAGAAAGATAATAAAACGCATAAAGGTGACCATAAAAAAATAATAGAATAGAAAAGAAAGGAAAAAGACAAAGAGGAATAAAGTTCAAAAAAATAACATTTACAAAATAAATAAATAAATAAATAAATAAAAGGCTGGTAAATGGTTACATTGAAATTTGTGAGGATATAAATCCACAAGTGTTTAATTGTAACAAGTCATAGTCACGCCTCCCCGCGGTGCCAGTTTGAAACTAAGGCTAATATAGCCTTAGACTGACGTCAGGGTTCTCACTTGAATTTTAAAAATAGGAGTCCGGGACTCCTCCTTTTCCAAAAATAGGAGTCCCATCTTAAAAGTAGAAGTCCCATCCTGAAAAATTGGAGTCCCATATGTTTTAACATAAAATTTAGGCTGTAAAGTAATCTTATTTATCTAGAAAAAATTGTCTTTTGATATTGTCCCTGAGGGATACAATAGATGAAAAGGGCCTGTACAGGACTGGACGGGCAAAGGGTAATGCTTTTTTGATTGGACATCAAATGATTATGTTATTATAGAAATGTAAAAAGATATGACGTTGACAATTATTTGGTAAATCTTCCATTTTAAGTCAAAGGTATTAATTTACTTTTCCCTTCAGCAGAAGTGTAACATGTAATAGCTACAGTTCAGAGTTCAGTACTATTCAGTGATGTCCAGTCCACTGCAACATTGCTCATTAATAATTACAACTTATCTTAACCATCCCCCCCCCCCCCCCCCCCCCCCCCCCGTCGGCCTCACCCGCTGACATCAAACGCAGAAATCCGTTTACAAGTACATCTATTTTGCCTTTCTTAATTTGAGACACAATCCAAATCGAGTTTGATTTACACTTTAATAATGAATGGGTACCTGTCGTTAAATCTTCCATTGTTTATTGGGTAGGGCACCTGACTCGTAAGTCAGAGGTCCTGGGTTCGAATCCCGGTCTGGCCACATACTTTCGTTTCTCCTTCCGCTGATTCAAGAAGGGCAGTTGTCAGTTACTGGCGAAAGTATGTGCACTTAGTACTGGTTAACCGCTTAGAAGGTCTAAGCCTGCCCAGGAATAGTGTGGTTAGGTTAACTGACCGTCCCGACATGACCTTAGTTGTTTACCGTGGACGTTAAGCATCAAATCAACCAACCATTGTTTATTGAATTATACATTAACTGCGAATATCTGCGCCGATCTGTGTCAATAAGAGTTCCTATACCCCGTGTTGAAATGTCTGTTCAGAACTCGCGGATTTCCCAAAGCGTTATTTATAGATCTACACTGGTACTCGTTCAGCACGTGGTGCGCGAGATATGGCGGGAAACAGACTAAAAACGGCGGGAAAGAATTTTAAAGTGCACGAACCGAAGATCTAAAAAGTCACCGGTTTCCGGGAAATGCAACAACTGGCCTTGCTAAAATATTATATAATTACCTCTGACGGCCGCTTCCAGCAACTTGAAATTACCGATTGCATTTTCGAAGTTAAAAAAAACTGATTTAATATACACGCGCAACGCCCATCAAGCACAGCGCACGAGCGTACTACAAACAGTCTGGAAATACAAAACGTGCCTTAGAAAAGGCTCAAACTTCGACAGGCTAGATCTACCTGAAAATCAAAATTTTCCCGTAAAAGATTCTCTTTTATGAGACGGTAGTTGCCCCTCTCGGGCTCTCATCCAATTGGCGAGAGTAATATATTGTAATTTAATTTGCTGACACAACCACTGTTAAAGTCCCACCTTCTGTCAATTAATGCCATGCGGAACTTCTAAAGATGTAAACTAGCCAGTCATGCGAGGCGGTAGATCTAAGACAAAGATACCGTGTTGACCCAATTTGTTTATATTGATCAAAAGATCGCCGGTTATTAGCGATTAAGAAAGCAATACTGACACGTGCCGCTGCTATGGTAGTGGGGATTAAGAAGGTGTGAAATTCCAGGTAAATAACAGGTAGCATTTACGACGATTTTATTGATTATCGGTTCAGATAAATGACTCCTCTATGGTTCTGTCAAAGGTGTCAGCGACGTGTGTCTTCTTCACAACTTGTGTAAACTGACATTTTAGGAGTTTTTAACGGAGTACAGCCGGAAAAATATCGCGTCCGCGGGAATCCTCGGAAGGCAATTATTGGCGTCCGGGTCGGAATTTTCGCGTCCAGGGACGCCGAATTCGGCGTCCCCGAGATCCCTGGACGTGACAGGGCGATTTCAGAGAGTGCAGAAATGCATGCATATTCCTACTCAGGCAAAATTTAGACTTGAGCTCTCGGACTGCTATAAATCATTAACTTCTTTTAAAAATGTTACTATGATCGTAAGCGAAAATCACGATTTATACCAAGTATAGCCCCAGTCTATCTTTGTACATGTGGTCTAATATCGAATTGGAGTAAATGACTGGTGTGGTTTACAATCATAGATCTGTCTAATCTGATGTTGCCAAATCTAAACTATATTTATAGTATATAAGTATTAATTTCAACATTTCTGCCCCACTTCCTCCCTCCCCCGAAAATTTGGGGGCGAAACGTCCAGGGGGCGAAACATCCTTTTGGGGCGAAACGACCAGGGGCGAAACGACCAGAGGCGAAACGTCCTGGGGGCGAAACGTCTAGGGGAGGAAACAGGGCTCGGGAAATATTGAAAAATGAATCGGTCCAGCCGATGACGTCATCACCTAACTAATTTCCATAGGAAAAAATTGATACCTGTCACGAAAACTAATGACAATAAGCGAAGTCCTATGAATTAATCCCGATTTCCGTACAATGGTCGCACATTGTTGTGTTTGGTGGAGTTCTTGGTTTCACACATTTCAAGACGTTTAACTACGCATGTAAAAGCAAATACAAGACTAGAACATGTTCGTAGGCGGAGCGGACGTGATAGAAAACATCATACTTGATTGACAGGTGGACAGGGGAGACCACCTGATATGGCTGAAAGTATAATTACAGGGACCATAAGACTCGGGACGGACGCTCGGCGCCCCGTTACTGCCGCTATGAATTCGTTCCGCTGAGGTGCGGGAGCAACGTCGATATGAGAATTGAAATACCACTACGGGACAAGCAGTGTAGCTAGACTTTGTTTAGTGCCGTGTGCAAACCGTATGATCCGTGCGCAAACCGTTTGAAACGAAACTTCGGATGCACTTGCTAGTCCAAGCCTTCACATTTAGCCTTTAAATTTACAATTTTCAAACAAGATAATCCCCGTCAATTATGCAATTAGACCTACACCTTTTGCTCAACAGTAGACTGAGCCATCAAAAGGTTAGTGGTCGTGAAGCGATAATTACCTGTACAAGTGGCCGTGATGACCTGAGACTGTAAATATTTATCCCATCTATAGTAGGTGTTATTTTCCGACATGAAATTGGAGCATGCATTTTGATTTCGAATAATAGAGGGATTTTTGTAGTAAATTTACTCTATCGGGACCTAATTTTTCTTTCGAAAAATCCGATTTTTCGAATAAACGAAATTAGAATTTGCGGAAGTGTTTTTGCATAGAATTAATGGGCTTACGATCGGGACCGTGTTTTTCGAAAAATCCGGTAGTTTCGAAAAATCGGCGTTCGAACTACCGAGATTCGACTGTATAGCATATCAAGGAGTCTTTAACTTCAGTAATAGCGCCCGAAGCTAATTACTTTCACACGTCCACTGTAATATCGCGAGATTCTAGATAACGCGATGAACTTCGAGATCTCAGGAGGTAATTTGTTTATGACACAACTTGACTGGAGGCAATTATTGGATTAGTCATGCGCAATTAACGGATTGACATGTGAGCTCGGTAAGAAGAATCGGAGAAAATTTCCGAAGTATTGGACCAGTATGGGACCGATTTTGGGGGACTTTGGGCTGTTTCCAATCGGTTCCAATTTCTGACTTTCGGTCTGGGACCAAAAGAATTCCGGTTTTCCCGAGCCCTGGGAGGAAATGGATTTGGGGCGAAACGTCCCGGAAGCCCCTCAACTTCTCCAAACTTGTCTATCAGATTCTGGGGTTTTGAAGCTATATCTATAGCAGAAAACATCATTTAAGCCTTTACTGTTCAAATACTATGTTGATATCTGCTCAAATAAAGGTTAGAAAAAAAAGCATGAAATAAATACTTGCTGAAATAGTATCATGACATCTTGATATTCACATTTTCTTGTCAACGATACATGTACTACAAAATTTTCATAACTATAATGACATGATGTACTATAAAATTTTAATATTACCAAATTATTTCTTCAATATTCCACAGATCTCAACTAGCCCATCTTAATTTGATAGGGAATATGCTATTCGCTATATTCGCTATTGACAACCGGTTGTCAATAGCCACTTCCTATAATTTTCCCTAGCAAGATGGCGACTTAATGAACTTTTTACAAGGAGTAATTTTATTGATGGATTAACTATATTAGATAGGTAAAACTACTTAATACATAGTATTGAAATCTTACTGCTGTACCTGGAGACCCAGAGTCTCGGGGTACGGTTCCGTACCTGGAGACCCAGGGTCTAGGGATACGGTATCGTCGATGTATCCAACTTCGTTATGCATAAAACTTCGTTAGGTTTCGTCATCTTCCTGTCCCGCACGTGAGGTCAAGGCTACCACGTGTGTCTGTTGGTAAACATTGAGCTCGAGAACTGTCAAAGTTGTTAGGCTGTTTTCCAGTGCACTATGTGTTTCAAGCAAGTGAGTACTGAGCAATCAAATTCTGCATGCTTAAAATTAACAATTCTCACTATTACTTTTTTCTCATGGTGTTAAAATACCCACAATTTCCTAGATTTTCAGTTTTTCACTTTGTTTGCTGAACGCATCATTCGGATAACTTCTATAGAGGGTTAAAATCCAACACTCATTAAAAAAATATTTTAGGCCAAGCCAATTTTACATTCAGTTTCATGTCCCTATCCTTAGGCTCAAAAATGGAAAAAGTGACTCCTTTTAAATGAATAAACGCTGCAGCATGTTTATATTTCAGCAGTTTATTAATTAATATGAAACAAATGTAACAAACAATAGAAAAACTTATAAAACAGAGTAAAGGCAACATGCTGAATGGTAGTAACCTCAACCAAAACAATCAAAGTAATTCCCCAAGCAGGCCCCTCTACTGACGTATCAGAGATTGATGAAACTGAAAAATGTTGTGTAGCTCTAAATACACGATGAAACTGAAAAATGTTGTGTTTGCTCTAAATACACCCCTGATCAAGTCAGAAATTCTTTGGACATAAAGTTCACCAAGTGGTTACAGTGTACAAACTTGGAATGAAAGCACTGGGTCCATCTTATATATTGCACCCCTATGAGAGCTGTGAAGGGAGACATTATCTTTTACTTTACTCACTGCCAAGACCCCCCTCCCCCCTGAAGAGTAACTCTCCCCATTCAGATTTGTAAATAGTGTGCTAACTGTTTTAGTTGGAAATATTAATTTTTGAATTTGTTAAAATTGTTACTGTTGGACTTAATAAATAGAGTACAGTCAAGGGATGATTTACAAAAGATGGACCCTGGCATTGATCTGAACCAAAAGTAATGGTGAGTAAAGAAATAATGCCTTACAGTTTTATTAATTTTTTATTTTTGTTTTGTTTTGGGTATAGTAAAATTAATTTGGAAAAATTTACAACGAAAAAATAATAACCTTGGCCTAATTGAAGCATGGCTAATTAGCATAAATGTCAGCGCATGCGCCCTAACGAAGTTTTATGCACTTCCCATTGTTTACAAGATGGCGGACACACGCTAGCCGAAGCGTTGAAAACAATAGAAATTGGAATCGCAGGGTCATTATTTTCGCCATTAATGTTGCCAGAGATATTGATTCATCGGGTAATGGTGGATTAAATTGTGGCCGCCATATTGTCTATTGCCGAAAACCGCGTTTACTCTTAGGGTACCGAAGTTTCATGCATCGAGGATACCGTACCCGGAGACACTTCCTTCCCCTATTTGTAAGGGGGTGGTAGGAAAACCTAGAAAATCCCATGCCTACTTGGCCTTGACTGCCGGATGTAAAAATTTTAGTGAAACCCCCTGAGTGAATATTTAGAAGGGGTGAAATTCCAAGTTAATGACAAATATTTTTTTAGTTTTTCGCTTATCATGTTATCTATTAGCCCAGCTCTGGGCCGGAAAATGCCCAGAAACAAGTTTCAATTTTCACGGCCCAGGCTTCACCTATTTCGCTACTGCTGGGTTTTTGCCGGTAAATGCTACCGGGGAATTTCTATACACTGATAAAATCATTATTTTTTAATCACTTAGGAAAAAACATTAGCGGTTGTGTTCTTTGGCCATTTTGGATCATGACTGCCACCAGTTTTACCTTTTCTAAGAGACATTGGGCTGGCCTTGAAGCATTTTCCTCAAGAGGGGTGAAAAGAAATTGCGTTTCAACGGACATGTTGACAGTATATGTAAATGAGCTCGTGGAGGTCACGTGATGACGCCATCTGTTAAATGATAAAATCCAGTACCAGAATTGCAAAGACAGGCGTACTCCAGACAACCCAAGTTAAGCGACTAAGTTCTGGGTTTTAACGATAACAGAATATTTATACGACGACTGTTTGCACCTTACAGACATCTTTGAATCTTGTTAAACATGAAACGTGTGTTGTTATTCCGGTATCCAGTGCTGTTTGTATCAAAATGAGCATCCCCTGTCCGAGTGGTCGGAAAACTTAATTTTATAGCTCCACTGCAGAAACGCTTTTTAATTACAAATTACATCGGAGGGGAGGGGGGGGGGTAGGGGGTAGGGGGAAAGTAAGGAAGTGTCGTATCCTAGGAAGTGTCATATCCTGATAATCGGCGGTTCTTAGATATTGTCTGTCTTCCACTCCCCCCAATAAGCTTTACGCCTTCCTGACTGTGATTTTTGTTTTGTTTGTTTATTTTGTACTTTCTTCTTTTCTTTCTTTGTGTGTGTGTGGCGGAGAGGGGGGGGGGGGGGGGGGGGGGGGGGAGGAGGTCGGTTGTTTGATATCTGCTTTCCCAGTTACGCCTTACGTCTGCCTGACTATATTTCTAGTTTTTTTTTGTTTTTTTTTGTTTTTTTTTTTGTTTTGTTTTTTTGCGTAGAATAACAGTACATAGGAAATTTACCGATCAATGGTATGCTCCGACGTATCGATCAAAGAGAAAACTAGCAAGGACATTTACGTTGCCAAAAGAATGTGATGATGTCGTGGTTATTTTCTGCCACATATACCTACTTACCCAAACTTTCACAACTGTTCCGACGCATTAAATGTTTTTATATTAATTTCAATGAACCAAGAAATTATAAGATTTTTATTACCAGCTCGCTAACAGTAGTATTGCCTCGGCCGTCATTGGTATTTGAAACGGATTCGAAGAAAGTCAGTGGCTTCGGCGAAGTTTTATTTTCCATAGTTTCAATTGTTGAAATTATGTGAAATATACGCAGACGAGAACAAATCGCGCCATAGCAAAACACGTCTAACTGTAGGCCCAGACCAGTATAGTAGTCCTGTCCTTTGCAAAGAAAATGCGTATTTTCCCAAGAAATATTATATTTTTATATGCAGCTAATTTTAAAATCATACAGATAGTTTTAAGAATTTCAAAGAAGTACCGCATTTGTACATAATCACGGCTCCGATCGCAAAATCTTAAGAAAACGTCCTCGCAGTTTGAAAATATCGCTGCTAACACTTGAGATCTTAAAAGATTCTTATTACGTAAGTTGCGCGGATATAAAATATTGTGATCGTTCTTTTGCAGTCTGATTACAGCATTTGTCTGAAGACTTTTTGCAATGTGTTTAAGCATAACAGCACGTGATTTCTTTTAATCGTGTCCTCTCTCATGATAGTTGAAAGTATACAGGTATGTCGGCGACTTCAAACACACAAAGTTGTTTCATGTGTTGTGAAGTGTTTAGGTTTAGCAAGGGTACCACCATCGGACACCTAAAAATTGCTTTTTTAAATGAATTTTTGAATTGTTACATCAAAAGTCTAACGACTTTATGTGACTTGCAAAATATATACCTCATGTATTGATTCGCTAAACATAAGCTGTAGTATGACGTCATACGGAGGAATCGGGGAGCATTCATTATTTCACAGGTAACGGGCGTAAAATCTTGGTTAGGGGTACCCCCATCGGACACCTTCATTTTCTAAACATATAAACTAATTATGCATAAACAAATTCAATGTAACATTGTAAAGACATATCCTTGTTCAGGGGCTGACAAATCAAAAAAAATTCCACTTGCCCACAGGACAAGTAAAAACAAAATTCACTTGTCCGGCAAAAAACATTGCTTGCCCAGATTTTTCACGCACACACACAAAAACAAAAAGTTACCCTTCTGTACCGACAGGAGCTTGACGTTATTTTTTAAAGGGGTCGCCTCCAGCTTATAGAATATAGTAATAATTATTAATATTATCATCGTAGGGACAAGCCCTTTAAGAAAAAAATATTCAAGGTCAAGCTCCTGTGTTCTGTACAATCATACATTCCCTAAAATTTGGAAATCTTGTTTGAGCAAAGAGTATTAGTAGACAAAGATGTTGGCAGATAGTGTAGACCCTGCTCTAATTGCATAGGAGCAGTCTGATCAGTGTCAACTCTGACTGCCAAGTATAATTACACTTTGATCCAAATATGGTAGGAGCAGTCTGATCAGGGTCTACTCTTACTGCCAAGCATTACTACACTTTGATCCAACTACGTTAGGAGCAGTCTGATCAGGGACTACTCTGACTGCCAAGCAATATTACACTTTGATCCAAATACGTGTGGTAACTGTGGAAGCCTTTCCTTTTATCTTTATAGCATACACTGTCCAGGTGACATTTGGCAGGAAAAAAGCATGCTTTGTACTGGTTGACTCAGGTCGTTTGCACTTTACATCAAAGGATACCGGCCTCCAAATAGATTACCATAAAAGCTCTGAATATTGAGACATATGTCTGAGCAAACAGTGTAGACTTTGATCAGACTGCTCCTGAATATGAGCAGTCTGATCAAAGTCTACACTGTGTTGCCATTCTGCTTTCATCTGTTAGCCGCAATAAAAAAATTATTGATTTTTTAACTGTTCGGTTGTCCCAATTTCTAGAATAAAGATCGCTTTGTAGATCAAACAGTACCGACCTGTCTGGACTGTATTTTGACTCATGCTCATCATGCATCCCAGAAGAAAACTCATTGGTCAACGGTCCACATCTAGTTGTGAAATTTCGCTAAATGATTGACAGGTGTCGCAAACACCGTCAGTAACCATTACGCTGGATTAACGGATGGATGACAATAAACAAACTTTCAGTAACTAAAGGTGAGAAAATCATGATAATTATAGCTATAAACAGCAGTGCGGCTGTCTTTTTGAACACGCTTACAGTTATTCTTTCCAAATTTTTATGTGTTGGGGATTTTCTTTTACTTGCCCGGCCGGGCGTCGAGCTGGAAATAGCACTTGTCCAGCCAGATTTGGAGCTTGTCCCGGGCGTCCGGGCAATGGATTTGTCAGCCCCTGCTTGTTTAAGATAAATAGGCAAAAATCGATTCAGAACTTTAAGTTTGACATGAAAGGTAAAATAATATGTGCTCCCTCAGAATGATGACGTTTGTTTACATTGAACTATTTATATAGATTTTAGCCAGTGTCGAGAGGCAAACAAGTGTGCATTTTATCTAATTTTTCTAAAACTAGAAAGAACTGGAATATAATCCTTATATTATTTGTTAGGTGACTAAACTCTCCATCCAATGTTGTTGATAAGATCATTGAACTGCATTTAGCTACGACGAAATCATGGTGTAACTATTCACTGAAATGTTTCTGACTTGTACCCTTGTCCGGTAAATACCGTCTGTGAAAATTACGTTAACGCTCCTGAGACGAGAAAGGCACGCCTAAGTGTCGAGGAAAAGACCACAAAACATTATAAAAATTGGTATGAAATTGGACGAGGTGCTACTCATTTTAAACGAGAAAGATCGTAAAGGTGTCCGATGGGGGTACTTTTTTTTTACCAATGTTACGTTTTGACATGGACTAGATCTATTATAAAATTGATAGCTTAATTAAACAGCATTCCCTTTGTTTCTTGTGTGCGCGAACATTTATTAAAAGTGAAATTGTGTTCGGACATTCAGTGTCCGCATGGTAATTGAATATTCATAATGGTTGATTTTATTGCGGTACTTAGTTAAATCTAAAAAAAGTGCTCAGCCTTGTCACAGAAGCACACTGAAGCGTGCTTAAATGAAATTTGGACACCAGGCATAAAATAAATGCATATATAGCTATTGCAAACAATATTCACAGATGTATGTAATTGCGACACTCATATCTCCTACGGTATGGCAATACACTTGAATTCCGGTGCAACTCGAATTTCGGTGCAATGTTTACATCTCGTAATTTCTCAGCTTACGAGAAGCTTTGGTCAACTATTTTAGTTGAAGTAGGTCGCCACTTACTCCAGCTAAAAATTAGGCCGGATAATCTGTTTCAGGTGCCATTTATAGAAATCAGCAGCTTATTAGTTGTTGGGGTTCAAAATTTTTCATTCATCTTTTTCAGCATAAAATGTCATAAAATTCCAAATGAATAGGCCAAAGAAAGGAAATTCTACCTGCATAACAGTCTGTTTGTCTGCAGATAATATTTAATGACGTCAGAAACGACATTTCTAAGTCACGTGACTGCCTAATTTACATGTAATAAGGTGAAACGTAGTCCCACAATTTCCCGCCATTTTCATTCCGGTGTTATATTAGATTGATCCACTGACAATTTATCCTAAGCATGCATAAGATTTTTCTAAAAATGATGTTCATACTTCTATCCAAGAATATGCATACATACCAGAAACTAATATTGCTGCATCAAAATGATTATGATCATGTATCTTCAAATGAAATTTCACAAAAATACCTTTTTTCTAATAGATACATGGATAAAGGTAAATTTCCTGACCAAGTCTCTTCTTTATTGTCAAAATCCAACTCCTCTTTTCTGTAGATGACTCCTATCCCAATTTGTTTATCAGTGTCAGACTGCCAAATAATCCCAGACATTTTTGCTTTTATCAATGTTTACATATACACCGAAATTTGAGGGGAAATCTATGTACGTTTTGAACTCTGACCTGACCTACTTTGAACTGACTATTTATCCCTGAGCCAGCCCGGAGAACCACTGTTGTATTATTATTTGGAAGTATAAAAGTTAAATTGGTTATACCCAAAAATTGTTACATGTTTAAATTGCAGACAAATATTTCTAAGCTGTTGAATTTTAAATACACCGGAATTCGAGGGTACCAGTATACTGGGTTTTATATCCTTGCCATTTTTATCACCCAATGACGTCATCCGGTAATTGGGAAAATCCCAAGCAAACATGGCGGTCTTCGTAAACATTCTCACAGCTACGAAGGAAAAATCGCCAGTAAATATTATATAAGACACATTGGGAAGGTCAGAAGAAGAAAAAGGCTGTTATTTATCAAAAAGAAAACATAATATATTGATTAATGCACAGTTTACAATGTGCCAAAATGATTTTATCGGCATCTGAAATACCCACACTGAGGAAGACTTACAGGTGCTGGACCTAAATTAGAAACTTTGTTTCTGAAATAATTTCGGTCCGGAGCTGGACTAGTTATCTATGACCATTGTTCCTCTCAGTCAATTGGAAATAACTCCTTAACAGACAGGTTAGAGCTATTACTCTTCGTGGTAAAGTTCCTGATACAATACCTCTTTTGACGACAAACATGCTGGAATATGCTGAAAATGATCAAAATCAAGGAAAAAAGCAAACAACAAAAGAAATGCACAACTCTCAGCTGATTGAAATCGGCGCCAAATTGCGGATAGTGTAATGCGTGGCATGAAGGGTTAAATATCTCTTTGGGTAATTTGTGTAATATCCGTATTTGCACTTAAAGTGTATAGTCCGGTCTCATGATACGATAGGTTCCATGGTACCATGGTAAATTGGATCTGGCTTTATTACAGTGGCGGATCCAGAGGGGATTCGGGCAAACGAACCCCCTTCTCAGCCCAAATTATCTTATTTTCATGGGAATTTCAGGAAAAAATGGTCAAAGTGCACAAATCGAACCCCCTCAGCTAATTTGAACCCCCAATCCAAAATTCCTGGATCCGCCCCTGTATTATGAAACTGAAACCATTTGCTGGGCCTTGATATTACTATATTGATAAAGTAGGGGGATGCTACTTTGTACTACAAAATAATTTATAAGATAATTAGGATAAAACACTTTTATTAAAAGTTTTTATGAGTTCCAATAAGACTGATAATAACCATTCATATCTTGCCTGAAACAGTGTGAGATATTAATATTTTTCAATCATGTAATCTTTACAAATTTGATAGTTTTCTGTTTGCCATGGTATCATGAGAATGTATTCTGACAGGAAAATAGATAGCATGACTTTTTTCGAGTCCTGCTTGTAAACAATCACAGGATTTATATGGACACTAAACTTTATTACAACTTAGAACATGGTTTGTTGAAAATACTCTTGTGCATCAATCAATGCAGTGTTGCACACAGCATGTGTTGTCTCACTTTAAACATTAAGTACCATGGTACCATGGAATTCCTGGCTACGTAGACCTGTCTCAATACATAGAATTATTGTACAACAACAACTATGGTATCAGAATCAGAATTGTTTACCGAGGATACGTCATAGGACAATAATTCACAAGGATTTGTGATCAGGGAAGCTAGTCCCTATATAGCCCTTACAAGCAGACTTGGGGTAATCGTATAAGCTCTTATTCAAATACTATTTGAATACATTTTCTGAATATTCGTTAAGTATTCTGTATTCGTGGATTTCTTAGAATAAAAGTATTTGTATTTGTATTCGAATACATTGCAAATTTCATGTATTCATGAATTCATACTTTTATGAATACATTATGAATACTTTAAGGAAACATTGATGCATAAAATTACATAAATTATGGAATTGATGTTACTAAAGTCCCAGAATGCTAGTGTTGGAGGTTTGAAGACTACACCTCAAAGGTAAATACAATACATAAAAGAGATCAAAGAATACTAATTTTATTAATTGATTGCTTTGATGCTATAGAAAAGAAAATATTCATGACAAGCATTTAATTATTATATGTTAACCACTTTTTAAAGTGTTTCATTATAATTAGTTGTATAAGAGGTGTGAAAAGCACAAGAACATATATACAGTAAACTTCAGTTGTTCTTCATTAGTTCTTTGTTCAGAGACATTTGAGCCGCGACGTGACAAAACCAACAATGTGGTCGTGCGTCCAGCGCAGACTCAGATCAGCCTGGGCATCCGCCCAGTCTGATCAGAGTCTTCGCTTTCCGCATGAAGGTAGCTTAGTCCCTCAGCTACCCATTAAGCGCTTAGCAAAGAGTCTGATCAGACTGGGTTGAATGCCCAGGCTGATCTGAGTCTGCGCTAGGCGCACAACCACATTGTTGGTTTTCTCGAGTCGCGGCTCATTTGTGCTATCCAGTGACCTATATATAGGTATTTATAGGTCACTGTGCTAAAAATCTGATATTAGGAAATTTCATGAAAAGTGCTTTAAAATGTATTTGAAGCCATTATTGAAAACCCTGATCATATGCTGAACTCATAGTCTACAGTGTCCGATTTTGGTTAACACTGTTAGTCAAGATCTCTTTTATGGCACTAGGCATCATTAGGTTAAACTTCCAAGTTAGCAAATATAATACCTATATGTCATCTTTCAGTAGATTAATTGCCCCTGTACAGTATTAAATAGGAACAAGGCACAGAACTGACAACTAAACCATGCCAGACTTGTACAATTTTCTGACACTTGTTTCTCAAAAATTACATTACACAATTATGATCCCATCTTAATTTCAGCCAAACATAATTTGAAATAGAGATGAAAATCACAACAAATGCCCAATCTCATACAATTTAAGAAAATTAAGAAAACCCTGTACAGACACTGCCCTTAACCTGCTGAATAAATTAAAATGCCATGATTACTTTTAATTTAATGCAATTTATCGCTATATATTAAGGTGGTGATTTGTGGTTAATACAAAAATCTGCATAAAACTATAAAAAAAAAATAACGTACCTCCCTGAAAGTTTGCTGACTTCTTATTTCTGTTGTTTTCTACAGTTTAGAATACAGAATAGAGGGACATGCTGTTTAAAAAGTGTTTTATATGAAAAAAAATCAAAGGATAATTTTGTGCGCAGAAATCTAGAAAATTAACCTCATTCTTGAAAATATACTTAGCCCTGAAGTTTCTTTAATGCATTAAAAAGAGCGTCCTAGCAATTATTTGTTCCAACTCTTTCTCAAATTTGTAAGGTAGACCAGATGAAAACAGTCACTTTTTCTCAAATATCTGACCATGTATGGTGCATGTACACTGCATGCATTAATTAAAGTGATTGTTCACATCTTTTTCTAAACCTGTATAACATAGGTTAAAAATATGATGAGAATCATACCTCTAAAATTTTTGTGAAAACCATTTCAATTAGTGTGTAATTTGATGATTATCACTTGCCCCAGGAGTCTGCCATTTATAAGTTGAATGACCTCAAATATTTTCTGTTGGAATCACTTAGCAGCTGCAGCAAGGTAAAATGAGTTACAGAGCAGCTGGAGATATTAGCTTAGCGTAGTGTTCCAGTGCAAAGCCAGATCAGTCTGTTCATTGAAATGTACACTGTTAAACGTTGACAGGGAACAAATGCCTTTGCAACACCTGATTCAAAACAGTTTAGACCACGATCAGACTGTTTCTTTAGGAGCAGTCTGATCTGGGTTAGCACTGTTCTGTCCCAATACTTAGAAATTTAAAGTAATTCCGGCAATAAAAATCTAGTATTAGCAGGTCAGCTTACAACACATTAAAATAGTACTAGTACTTATATAAATAATAATAATGAATACATTAAATAATGCATGAAAATGATAATAATGGTAATAGCTATTGGTTATACAAACATGTTTTTCTGAAGTCTGTGCATAGGCATACAAAAACTGCACTTGCACCATAGAAAATGGACACCTCCAGTATGTCAAGCTATCCTCTGCATTTGAAAGTCTGTATTTCAAGTCATCTTCTGTTTATTGAGGTGACCATAGGTGCCTTTTTAATGTTTACCCCCTCAATCACATCCGAAGACATTATAAGCTCAGAAACTAATTGCAATCTTTCCATATGGAATCACGGTCAACTCCTCTAGAAAGTGGTTCCACTGCGTAAAAGTTTAGGTAAACAAACGCTTGCTATCCAGCTGTTTCAAGCTGTTAGACTGATGTGATCAAAAACATGTCTGCTGCCTGATGTTTAAGATAAGAGCAATAAACATGATTTTAATTACCTTAGCAGATGAAGAAATGATCTGTAGAAAATAAATTAGGACATACTGACTTATTTATTTTTGATATAGAGAATCAGTTAAGAGATCTGAACAATCACTTTAAATACAGGTAGAGCAGTTATACCTTTATTATACTCACAGTATACCATAAAAATTCTATATATTGGGACAGTTAGGTCTGAGCAAATAGTGCAAACCCAGATCAGAAGGAGCAGTCTGATCAGGGTCTACACTATTTGCCATCCCATTTGCATATTTGGGCACATTACTACACTGTAAAACCAAACTGTTCCAATTTTAGGACAGTTATGGTGATTATTTTTAGTGTCCCAATATTTAGAGTTTTTACAATCATGACACAGGTGTGTGTATGAATTTATTCAACCTTGAAAATGGACTCTACTGTGTATTTTGGCAAATATTTGGACACAGAGGAGACCATTTTTTATCTGCCCGGCCTGAAAATGTGTTAAAAAAATGGAAAAAATAATTGCTAGGACGCTCTCCATAATGTATTGAAGAACCTTCAGACCCTATTACATTTTTAATAACGATTGTTATTTTTCAGATTTTTGCGCACAAAATTACCCTTTGGAATTTTCTAATATTAACCCTTTTTAACTTCAACAATTCCTGCATTTTTGGACCCTGAATCATGAGAAACAACATAAAGAAGGCATCTGCTAATTTTGGGGAAGATCTGTTATATTTTTCAGCATTTTATGCAGATTTTTCACTTCGCCCCAAATCAGTGACCTTAAGAATCAAAATGACAAATAGTGTAGATCCAGATCAACCGGCTTCTGAAGAAGCCATCTGATCAGGATCTACACTGTTGCAAGTGGGATATATTTAGATTCAGCAGGTAAAGGTTTAATTCATTGTGTCCTGTTTCAGAGAAAACACAGAGATGTGCAGTATCAATGACCACAACAACACTACAGTCTCCAGCATCACCAAAATCCCAATCTTGTCAGCCTGCAATGCTTTTACAATTGGAGACTTGTAAACTGATTATACATATAAAGATATTATTGGCATAGAAACAAAAAAAAATTATCCAGGATAAGTCACAGATAAGAAGCATAAACTATTGAAACTAATATGAAGATATCCAGCTTTGGCATCAGAATATGGAAATAAAGTCACCTTACACCAAATATGCAAATTTGCAAACACAGAAAGATATCCAGTTGTACCATTCAAATATAAAGTTACTAAAATAGATATGAAGATACCTAGGACAGGTCAAAAGAATCTTGTAATCAAAATTATTTCTATGTAGTAAAACCTCTAGAGCCTGGACTACTAGAGCTATGAAAGTTCAGCATAACCTATTGGTTAATGAAATTTCCATTTTTATTGAAAAGTATTCGAATACATTTGCAAAGTATTTGTATTTTTATTTGAATACATTCATAAAAAGTATTTTTATTTGTAGTCTGTATTCTTAAAATTGCAAAGTATTTGTATTTGTATTCGAATACTTTTGAAAGTATTCGACCCCAAGTCTGCTTACAAGAGAAGTAAACGCAGTAATCATGGTAATCAGAGTCCTCTGCACACTCAGCAGCAGAGCAGAAATGAGGAAATATTCCAGGGAGATCCAATCTCTAATAGTCTGTCGGAGAAACTGGACTTATAAATGTCAGGCCCAGCCAATGGGGATTGAAATGCCAGGAAATGATGGTTTCTGGTACGTCTTCTTAGGGGAACAATTTCATTTATGGGTATACTGGCTGCACCCTTCAGTCCTTTGTAAAAGCATTATGATCAAGTTGGTATAAAATGCAGCTTTTTTATGCAGCCATACGGTTACGTGTACTCACCGGATCGGACCGGATCGGGCTTAATCACCGGATCGGACCGGATCGGACCCGAATTTTACCATTTATAGCTGTTTTATCATACTTTCTTTGACTGTTTATGTTTAAAGTTTGAATAAAATAGTGTATCCAACAGATATATCGCAGTGATATTTGGATTTGAAGGAGTCTTCATTGCATCTATGACTTCTTAACGTGATGTATCCAGCAGGTATTATTTCTGCTATGAGCCACCACAATATCGTGTGTACCCCACAATCTATTTGACATAGGGTAAAATAAAATAATAGAAATCGTCTTTGTTATGTTTATTTTCCCCCATATTTCTCAGCAAACCTCCCGTGTCATAATTTGACATACATTTCCTTTCTTTCTATCATCCCATTTGTCCCTTTACCTGTACAAGTAGAATATTGTAGCTAGGCGTACAGTGTTATGCACAGTGCTTTATAGTAAAACACACACACAATCATAACGCTCACTATTTACATTCCGTGGTTAGCTCAACGCTTCAGTGCATTTGCCATTGTATTGTTGAGATGTACATATCTTTCATGTAACTTGTACATGTAAATCATCTAAATATTTTTATATAATATATTTCCAGGTATTATACTTTTACATTATCACTGTAATTCACCATTTTGTAGTAAATGTTGGGCTTTTCTGTTATCCCAAAGTGACTTTATTGGTCGAATGAAAGTGGTTTGGGTAGGAAAGCATTGTCATGCCATGAGCGCCATTTTGGTCTGTTAGCAAGGTGGAGTAACTAGGTCATTGTGTGTTTAATCTATCCATCATATGTTTGCTTGTTTTCTATTTGAGGGCATTTGCCATTGTATCGTTGAGGTGTACATATCTTTCATGTAACTTGTACATGTAAATCATCTAAATATATTTATATATTTCCAGGCTCGTCTTGGACATTTGATATGAGAACCCACATTGCGTGAGAGGGGCTACAAACATAAATTAACCCCAAATTAACGTAAGATGACATATGGTTTGAACGAAAAAATAGAAAAAATCACATTATTTCATCTGGTAATTGTCAATTTTATAGCCATTAAATATTGCATATACATGTTTTACATGTGTCTCTGTAAAATATCCAAGAAATTGCAACCAACACACCGCTAAAACCATAGCAACGGCAAGTTTACAAAGTTCACGTATTACTGTAATATAGCTGTTGAATACACTATCTCATGCAGTATATAAACATTTACAATCAAAGAAAGTATGCTAAACCAGCTATAAATAGTAAAATTTGGGTTCGATCTGGTCCGATCCGGTGATTAGGCCAGATCCGGTCTGATCCGGTGAATTTATGTACCGCAGCCATATTAAAATATAGGGAAAACGCGGCAACTATAGAAATAGTAGGGAATGCAGCCAATATAGACATAGCAGGAAAAGGTGTTAATAGGCCTTTTGTTGGTTATTTAGTAAGTGTGAACTGATGATACAAATTGTTTGAAAATTTTCAATTTTATATATTAATCATAGAAGAAATGAAACTGATTTCATTTTGAACATTTAATTTTGAATAAACTGAAAAAGAGGTAGAAAGCAATGTTACAAAGAAGTGTAAAAGGGGTATAAATCATAAGAGGACATTTTTTATATGTAATTAATTTTAAGAATTATTTATTTATTTAGTTCGTTATTTTTTTTCTTTGAAAATATGTTAATGTGTAAACTAAATGGACTTTTATTTTGTTCACAAATATCATTAATATGTTCTGCTTGCATTTAGATATATATGAAATTCAAAGTTTGACCAATGAATCTAATTTGATTATGAAATAATTAGCCAAATATGAAAGTGGTCTAAGTACCCAAATCATTAGTCCGAACTCGTAAAGTCATTTTAACATTGACAATTCCGGAATATTTTAGATACACAGATATGGACCCCAAAATAGAGGTGTGATTAGGTGCTCGCGAGTAGTAAGCATCAAATGCCTATTATAATACACCCGCCATATCTATGTATCAGTGGGAAAAGTCCGTGAAAAAGAAAGTCCGGCATTTGAAAGCTTAATTAAGCCTCGGCTGTGCCATCAAATCGGAAATTAGTTTAAAAGAAACGGCCACATTGTAGGGATCAACGAGGTCATGGTGTCTCCCATAAAACTTTTTTAACTGTCGACACAAGCTTTATTTTCTGATAATCCTCTGTCAACAGATTATGGGTGAGCAGCTTCCCTCTTTCAACAAAGTCTTCATTTTTGAAACAGGCTCTCGCATAGCGGACTAGCTGAAAAACATAAACTCCGTATGCAGGTGCCGAAGATATATTGCTACTGATGATCAAAAAGGAAAGTTAACAATGGGAAAATTGAAGTCGTCCCTCTTATCATAAAGCCTAGTAACAAGTTTTCCATTGTCAATTTAGAGGTAACAATCTAAATGTGAGGCAGATGAACTGGACTTTGTGGTGTCTTTAATTTCAAGTTCACATGGATAGATGAAACAAGAGGGCCATGAGGCCCTGAATCGCTCACCTGAACAATTGGCAAGGTGGCTTTTACTTATCATGTCTGAAATTGTCAAAATATGAGTTTTGGGTCAAAAGTCAAAGAATGACCATGACCACTTGTACTCATAAATCTTCATGTACTCATTAAGACAACCATATATACCATTTTTAGGCCAAAATCTTCAAAACTTTCCATGAAATCTTATGTTCTAGCATTTTCCCATATTTGACCATGCCGCAAAAAAGGTCAAGGTAAACCCAAGGCCACCATCTGAACAGTCTTGGTGGTACTCTAGTACTCCATGCTATTTACCAAGTTTCAAGGCCATAGGTGTATTGGTTTTGGAGAAGAAAAATATTATCAAAATTTATACCATATGTGGTAATGGCGGCCAAGTTGGTCATGTGACCTGGACCGTTTGAACAAATTTTCATTAAATCAACCCCTGGAGGCTCTATATGAAATGTGTTCACAATTGGCCCTTTGGCTTTTGAGGAAATGGTTGAAAATGTCAAAATATGAGCAATTTGGATCAAAGGTAAAAAATTGACCTTGACCTCTTGTACTCATAATTCTTCATGAACTCATTAAGACAACTGTATATACCAATTTTTTAGGCCAAAATCTTCAAAACTTTCCATGAAATCTCATGTTCTACCATTTTCCCATAATTGACCTTGCTGTAAAAAGGTCAAGGTCAACACAAGGTCATCATTTGAACAATCTGGATAGTACTCAAGTACCCGATGCTACATACAAAGTCTCAAGGCCATTGGTCAATTGGTTCTGGAGAAGAAGATTTTTAAAGGTATTTACCATATATGGGCGTGGTGGCCATGTTGGTCATGTGTCCAGGACCGTTATGAACAAATTTTCATTCCCTCAACCCCTTGAGGCTCTATATGAAATTTGGTTTTAATTGGCCCAGTGGTTTTAGAGCAGACTGTTTGAAATTGTCAAAATTTTAGAATTCTGGGTCAAGGTCAAAGAATGACCTTGACCTCTTGTACTCACAAATCTTCATGTGCTCATTAAGATGATTGTATATACCAATTTTTAGGCCAAAATCTTCAAAACTTACCATGAAATCTCATGTTCTAGCATTTTCCGATATTTGACCTTGCCGTACAAAAGGTCAAGGTCAACCCAGGGTCATAATTTGAACAATCTTGATAGTACTTGAGTACCCAAGGCTACATACCGAGTTTCAAGGCCATCGGTCTACTGGTTCTGGAGAAGAAGATTTTTAAAGGTTTTTACCATATATGGGTGTGGTGGCCATGTTGGTCATGTGACCTGGACCGTATGAACAAATTTTCATTCCCTCAACCCCTGGAGGATCTATATGAAATTTGGTTACAATTGGCTTAGTTGTTTTTGAGGAGACTGTTTGATATTGTCAAAATATGAGAGTTCTGGGTCAAAGGTCAAAGAATGACCTTGACCTCTTGTACTCATAAATCTTCATGTAGTCATTAAGATGACTGTATGTACGAATTTTCAGGCCAAAATCTTCAACAGTTTCCAAGATATCTTATGTTGCAGCATTTTGCCATATAAAAGCAGAAGGAAGCAAATTTGATCGTACTGTAAAAAAGGTCAAGGTCAACCCAAGGTCATAATTTGAACAATCTTGGTAGTACTCGTGTACCCGATGCTAAATACCAAGTTTCAAGGCCATCGACCTATTGGTTCTGGAGAAGAAGATTTTTTCAGGTTTTTACCATATATGGGCATGGCGGCCATGTTGGTCATGTGACCAGGACCGTTTGAACAACTTTTTGTTCCTAAGGTCCCAGGAGGCTCTATATGAAATCTGGTTACAATCGGCCCAGCGGTTTCAGAGGAGAAGTTGTTTGAAAGTGTGGACGGACGACGGACGGACGACGGACGACGTACGACGGACGACGGACAACGGAGCCTTACCATCCTATAAGCTCCCCCGGAGCCGCTGGCTCAGGTGAGCTAAAAAGTATATTAGTTTTTGAGAAACAATATAAATAATAAAACATAAATAAATTACCACATTAGGTTTCTTTTCTTTCTATTTTCATTAAGCCTTCTTCCAAGTATCGACATCTTCAGATAAGATTAAGGAAGTGACTCTACCAGTTTCCCTGTTTTGACTCGTCAATATGGATCAACTCTTAAAGAAAAGAATTTGCTTCTCATGGAGCATTGTCTTTCCTTGAAGAGTTGACTGACCTCCATTTGGAAGGGCCATGTCCCCCGGAGAAGCAAGAATGAATTCAGGTTTTTTCCCCTTAGTAAAACCGATGGAAAACACGGAGGTTGGCAAGTCAATTGAACATTGTTTTGGGGAAAGAGGCAGGGGACGTTTATTGGAGCAGGGGCGTTAATTAGGATTAATACGGTATCTAATGGCCTTGTTCCGTATATATCACGCTAGGCCTATATACTGTGATTATAAACTATGTTGATGGCAATGTATAGTGCGCTAACTATTAGAAATGCAAGTTTTACAAATTAATTATTTGATAGTTTTTTGTACTTGGAGCGAGTAAGTAGCATTTTATGTGATCAAAAATATCGAAAAACCTTGGGTAGCATTTTGTCGCAATATAACATACAAAAGTCCAGTTAAAAGTCAGTCTTTTTGGCAATGCTGTATAGGCATCAACTGCAGAATTAATGGTGTTAAGATATACACAAAGTTTGGTTAAATAAAATTTAAACAAACCCTGACTATGACAAACCAAAGTAGTTTAGCTGGAAGCATTTTATGAAAGAAATGCATGTATCAGTTTGTATCTACATTTATTATCTTTAGGTAAGTGATCAGAGGTTCTAGTATGCTCACGCCAGTGCCATCGCTTAATGGCTGGACAGACAGACGAACAGAAATCTTTATCAAACTCTCTAGCAGAGCTAGTCGATAGGTTCCATTCATAGATTTCCGCAATATAAGGACTTATGCTAACACCACAACGCCACTTTCATGCTCAAATTTCAACGTCTGTACCTCCAGCTTTGGATCGCTGGTAGATTAAAAAAAATCAAATAAAGCGTCGGACTCAAAGCTGTTTCAGTCTTTTAACAGTATCCCACTAAATTGATTTAGTATGTTACCATATTTAATTAGTAAACATGGTAAAATAGTCTGACCTTTTCACCTTTTGGTCATGTTATTGATGTACATATATAGCATTTTACATTATTACAGCAATAATACCATATTTGATAACAGTATTAAAATTAAATGAATAAATAATAAATAAATGAAAGTTCATAATACTTCATCATACCAATACACAACAAAATATAGTGTCAACAATCTGATTGGCTACTGTACCAAAATTGATTGACAGCTCCCAGATGATGTTTGACTGAACTGTTTTCACACCTAGATTATCTCTGGCACACGTCAGATAATTACCTGTTTAAACAAACTATTTAAAGTAATGTTTTAAGATTCAATATGTACTTTGGACGGACACACGGCGCCAAGTGTGTGCAACTATGGTTACGTACCGTTGAGCCACTTGGGTAACGTCGATAAGAGAATTGAACTGAACTGAACTGAAATTCAATATGTACTTTATGTATACAGCTTTACTGAGCTCACATGTATTTTATTAAAGCTTCTCTTATTTCGCATGAAATGAACAGCTGCAGAACAAATGCGAGAAAGGCGCAATATTACTTTTAAATAAAAGAATAACAGCCAACTCTTCTACGAGAAATACATTCTATATTGCGGAATGAAATGCAAAAGAAAGAAATGATGACGGTAATAACTGCCAAATTGTTCCTAACAAAAAATATCATTTCTAAGTACCGTTCCAGCTATGAATCAGACAGATTGCATTAATATGGTGGAAAATCAAGGTTTTCAGATTTTGACCAAAATTTGTGAAAACATTCATTGGGTGACCAAAAAAGTATCTGCTAAATCTTATGTCATTCGGTCGACGAAACCAGAGGATAATTATTTTCCTTAGAAACAAGCAAAGTATGCTTAAAATTTATACAAAATACAATATAGTTGGGAGGCTAAAATTGTATATGAAGCAAAAAAAATGCATTTCTTGTAATGTGTTCAGTGACACAATCTGCTTAATTGGTATCAAAGTATATTTGAACATACTGGAAATGAACGTCGACATATGTGCAATTCAGGGTCAAAGGTCACATTCATTAGCAGCTTTACAGAATGTGTGAAAAATGTCAAAATTGATTGATATCAAAAACAAATATCAGAATGGTATATACAGTACAGTTATTGTCTGACATGCCTTTTCAAATGAAAAAGTCCTTTGTGAAAGCTGCGAAACGATACTGTTCTATACTCATGGGCCGAGTTTGCTATGGGTACCCAGTTACCGGTGATCTTAATTGATTTATAAACTATGTTTATATATCAATAACTAAAAAAAATAAACCTTACCTTTTCAGTAGATAGAACTATTCCTCCGCTGTAACTTTCAAGACAAATTTGCTTCAAACATAATCTTTCACGCTGCTGACATGCTTCCATATTGAAGCTTAACTTTATTTCTCGTCCTCATGCTACTTGTGCTAGCCTTTCGATATTTAGTTGGACTGGTAAATAGTATTACAGTAAAAAAAGAGAATAATCATATACCGAGGAGAGTGTATCGTTGCACCACTACCTACACCCAAAACTTTAAAATTGTAGGTTTGAGCACGGTTGCGGATACGGATATCGGGCTTACCGGTCTTTTCGCGAAATAGTTTTCTGTCCCTCCTTTATACCCTACCGTTCCTATCTTCGGCTAACGTATTTCCGGTTCCTAAAAAAGCAAGAAAGATATCATTTTTCTGGCTTCTTCACATCATCACCTTTCGTTTTAATCATTAAGGACATGTCTAACGAACCCAGTCCTTATCATCTGGACCATAATCTGTTACCATGATACTCTAGAGTCGATTGATAACGCTTCCATTGTGCGTAAATTTCCTCCAAATTCAGGCATCCGAATTCGATCCTAAATGTAAACAAAATCAGCACAGTTTTTGTTCGAGCCGCTTAGGCGGTTTCTTGGAATAAGAATGTCAAAAACAAACGTGCAAGAAAGAAAAGACTTTGAAAAGTTCACAAAGTTTCTAATCTATAAAAGTATCCAAGTGATAGTGCAGTCCAGGCTGGGAGAGAAAATTAAGACCACATCAAAGCCTTTCTCAACAGGAGCAGACTGGGTAAGGTGTTAAAAACAGGATAAGGGATGAGGTTATTTGCTGTCAGACTTTTGGATAGATTCCATTTTAGTGGTCCCTGTAAAACACATGCACCTTCCACTCTGCATGGTCTATTGACTGATGTTCTGTATTCTGCTAAGCACAGATAAACCAATTTTGATGTTCGCCATCGTTGTTGTTGTTGACATAAAAATTCTCCCAGTGTTTGGACACCTCGTTGACGAGTTGAACAAATCGTTGTAGTTGATATAGCTGTCTATCGTGTAGTATTATAATTCTAAAATGATGAACTCTCCCATCACCCTATTTACAGTTATGAATATGTACAGTTCTCTCACAGAGTTAAAAATAGGAATTAGGGACATAACGGACCACGGACATAACGGACCACGCTTGGGACAAACATACATGTGATGTCTCCCGGATCATCCGGGAGTCTCCCGGAAATGGAGCCCATCTCCCGCGCTCCCGGAAAGTATTCAGAATCTCCCGGATGCTGAATTTTCCTGTCATAATTTTTTCTGAACCGTCCATTTTGCGGTAACTACTTAGCCGGCGGCTGTCAAAAGGATTAACTGTCGGTGACCTAATTACCTAACAGGGTGCAATATAGGACGTGTCATTCCGAAGGGTATTCGCTGATCAGACGCAGCGAGGTGTTAAATTGGCTAGCGCACCAGTAAAGGTACCTGTTCTAAATGTAATAGCAGGTAACTGTTACCGAGAGCAAATAACTTTTATTGCGTCGCGGCTTTATGCATCGGTCATTGTTTATGTCATTGAGTTGCACGAATGCAATAGATGGAAGTGCCGCCAATCGACAATGATTCCATATCGATTTTTTTCAGTAAACATGTCAGATACGTAATGTACAGTCATTATAAATATCGATCATGCAAAATTTGCGCAGGCTGATCAGATCATACTTTCATGAAATCATCACGGTGCCAGCAATTTTTTTTGTTTTATTTAAGTCGGTTCGTTCACTTTAAGAATAGTTTCCCGCGTTTTTCTATCCAGTTCCCGCCGGTTCAGATGCATCGTATGCGAAATGAGAACCAGTGTGAATTTATAAATAAAACATGGGAAATCCGCGATCTTCAGCATCTGACTGACTCAGAAATATGCCATTCTACAAGTTTACTGACCCAAATATGCAGCTATATTTGTTCTTAATCTAATATTCAACGAAAATAGACAGCTCTAATGACAGGTATGTTCATTAAAGTGTAGAATATAACTCGGTTTTGAGATAAACAGATTTTGAGTTAGTAACAAGTATCAGCTTTCATCAAAATAACTGGAGCAAATCGGACCCATCATCCAAGATGCAATTTTGGACTTTTATATTATAATCTGATTGGTTCTTAGCAATGGAATGGTCAGCACTAACACTATGAACAGTACTGTTGAATTACACTGTAAATTAAACTTAGGATGGTAGTGTTACTGCACTGAAATGGCATACTTTTGAGGTTATATTTGAAGTATTGGGTAACTCAAAAGTAAAGAAGTTAAACAAACTATACAACTGTACTTTAGTTCATGTTGTTTAATTAAAAGCAAGAAGCTCTCCCCCCCCCCTGCCCCCACCACCAAAAAAAACAAAAAAAAACAAAAAAAAAACAGTTAAGTACTCGAAACAACGCGTCAAAGTTGCCGTCAAAAAGTCTCCCTGATGAGGAACTCAATCTCCCTGAAATGAAATCCAGATCTCCCACATGGTCCTCAAGAGTTCATCACATGTATGGACAAAACAGACCACATTCAGGACAAAACGGACCACGTTTAAGGTCAAAACGGAACACGTTTAAGGTCAAAACGGAACACGTTCAGACCTTCCATTAACCTTGAGAAAGCATGTTTTATTTTGGTCGCAACACTAATAAAAGAAATTTGCATGCTTAAAAGATAAAAATCTTGCCATTAAATTTATTAGATAGTTGCGACAACCAAAGGTAGTTGAGATCATGAACAGAAGTCAAATAATTGTGACCATTTAATATTGTCTTTGGTAATTATATACTCCTTAATCTTTTAATTGGCACCAACTAATTCTAGCGTGGTCTTCTGGTCCTGAAACGGTGGTCCGTTTTGTCCCGAAACGTGGTCTGTTTTGTCCTAAACGTGGTCCGTTTTGTCTGAGTACCAAAAATAGCAACCACAGGTGAAATTTTTAAAGTTCAGTAAATGAAAAACAATTCATATCAGCTTACAGAGCTAGCTGAAAGCAGCACAGTGCAGTTTATTTTTTCAAAATATCTTCACTAGAACTGAAGTTATACTGTTTTAAAGTATGAAAATTCCGACTGATTTTCAGAATTTTTTCACCCCATATTTGCCGTTTTCTTCAAGATATGACGGCACCGAAATTCATTCAATTTTTTTAATTGATTTGCTAACATCTCATTTAATATACAACAGAATTTCAAAATTCACATAGCTTTTTAAAGCTTTTTATATCCTCTTTCATTTAAAAGAAAAAAGTTTGAAAATAAACTAACTTAGTTTATTTTCAAACTTTTTCAAGCATTTTTGTTTGAAAAGAGGACCTTTGTGTCCAAAAAGAGGCCAAAAATAGACCATTTTGGCAAATAAATTGTAAAAATCAGCTTAAAATTGATTTTCCTCCACCATTAGTAAAAATATTTTCAAAATTCACCTAGTCTTATGTAGCTTTGTGTTTTTCCTAAAGCCTGTTTCACATCAGCCGTGCGATTTTTTGTTCGTACGATTTTTGAGGCCATGGGTGCCGTAGACAGATCGCAGACAAAATCGCAGTGTATCTGGGCGGGTACACTGCGGTCTCAGAGATCGTAAGGCAGCCGTACGATGTTCGTACGTCTGTCTCACGGGTCGCATGATTTTGCAGCTTAAAAGTAGAAAAAATAAACAATATTTCGTATGGCTGTCGCAAGATGGCCGTGTAGCAGCCGTAAGACTGTCGCAAGACTGCTGTGAGACGGTCGTAAGAATTTGTCAAAACTCTTGCGGGTACCGTACGACGAAAAAGAATCCGCAAGGCTGTCTCACGAATGTCTTACGATGACCGTACGTTCATCGTGCTAATTCGCCTCGAATGACGAATAAAATGCAAGAGCGCCACCCGCAACCCTCATAGTTTCACCATTGATTGTCGACACCACATTAGAGCCTGATGGCTATCCCACAGCAGCATATTGTCCTTCTAAGAAGGAGGCTCCGTGATGAAGAAGAGCCTCACGCCGCCATCCTGGTGCTGCTCATCTGAGCACGGCAAGGTAGAAGAGGACATGCGAGGCGTTGGTGGGACAAACCCCGGGGACATGCTTCTTTTCTGGAGTCAAGACTGTGAGTACCGATTTACTTTTAAGGGAGACGCAAGTGACGCAAAAATCGTAGGACTGTCGTGCGCCTGCCGTGCGGCTGTCATGCAGCTGCCGTGCAACTTGCGCGATTGTCTTACGATTTGCAACATTCTTGCGATAGCATTCTGTCAGGACGCACGACTGTTGTAAGATGCTCGTGCGGCTGTCTTGCGACCGTCGCAAGACAAACGCAAGCAATGATTGACAGCAACCCCGCCTACAAACTTGCGAACTCCCGCAAAATCGTTAGTCAATCGTGCGGTTGTCTCAAGACTGTCGTGCGGCAGCCTTGCGGCGTCCACAGATTGCCAAAAAATCGCAGAAATAATGTGCATGTTGAGAATTTAGTTTGCGACGTTGCGACGACCTTGCGACGTCTAAAATTCGTACGACGATCTTGCGGCTGCCGCACGAAACCCAGCGATTTTTGCCAGAAATGTGATCGCAGAGGGCCGTACGGCTGCCGTAAGGCTGATGTGAAACAGGCTTAAGTGTATACTGAATTTTGAACATGTATCTTTTGATTTGGCTAAAGGATTTTGGTTTAGCTATCCATACCCTCTCATGAAAATTATGGTCGAAAACGTGAAAATTTGAGATGTATTTTTTTCTTCATCCACAAATGTCAGCTACAGTTGTGATCAGAACTAGATGTTTTATGCATTAAGCTAATCCAAATTTTATGCTCTATCTTATAAAACGTATTTGAAATTGCTACATTTATTCCACTTCTGTACAGATCAAGTTAAGTCCAGGTACCCCAAAGTTTTTTTTGTCCAGTTCTGAACTGACTTTCCAATCTGCTGGGGTTGCTAGTTAAAAACAGTTTGTAGATATTAAAAAGCGCTAAAACTTCTTATAAAAATTAACCATTAGATCAACCCTGCTAGGATATGCCACGGAGCCACCTCTTAGGTTTCACCATTCTGATTTGTCGGGGTATCAATGCCAGCCTCTTATACCGTTCACAGTCCAGAGCAAAGCACAATCTTCGTGTTTTAAATTCAGTGTTCGACAGTTCATAATTGTGATTGTTAGTGTCTATTAGCGCACTACAGTCTATAACTAGCTCAAGCAGGGTATTAATGTCACAAGCAGGATTACTTAAGCCACTACAAGTGTGACGGTATAAGGTCACGGATATAAATAGATGTGCAAATTACACTCGGTAGTTTGTGATCAAGTAAATGTTGGGGTATATAAGCAAATAAACCGCCCTTGGTGGGTGAGCATGCTTTTCCACTGACGGGGTTTGTTTGCAGGTCGGCCCACGTTACATTTGGTGGCAGCGGTGGGATAATGACAACTGCCAGACAGGAGTTGCCTTACCCATGTAATTCCCAGGCCAAGTCTCAGGACGAGACTTCTCGGAGGGGAAAGTAATGTGACGGTAGAAGGTCACAGATATAAATAAATATGCAAATTACAAACTCGGTAGTTTGTGGTCGAGTAAATGTTGGGGTATATAAGCAAATAAACCGCCCTTGGTGGGTGAGCATGCTTTTCCACTGACGGGGTTTGTTTGCAGGTCGGCCCACGTTACACAAGCTTCGATTATACAGTTCATAATAGGGTTTCGTACCGGGGAGAGCACAGTACAGTCAAGCAGGAAATGCTGTAGGGATTCTTCGCCATCCTTGCACAACATACACGATGGGTCTACCTTGTTTTCTAATTGGCGAGATAGGCGAGTGTATTTACGAGATATTAACAGTTTTGAAATTAAAGCAAAGAGCCCAACGGGTATTGAGTTGTGTAGTGAGGGTGTGGGGGCGGCACCCAGCATCGAGAAATTGGCAGAAATGTAAAAAAAAGAATAATGTAAAAAAAGAATACTTTAACTTTACCAGCAAAACTCAGCAATCAACAGTCCTACCTGTTTACATATATCTATCTAAAAATCATTGGCACTGGATGTTGACAGATTTAAGGTGAAGTTCTAAATGTTTGAAAGGGGCACCCTGGCTATTTTGGCTGACTATTCTGAGGGATGTTTCGCTGCTTTCCTCTTTCGGTGCACTTCTATGTCCTCTTGTGTTCGGTTAAAACTGGGTAGGTAAACATTCTTGACACGCTTCAGAAATTCAAGGAAGGGGTCTTCTTGATCAGTCAAGAACTGTTTCCTCATGCAATACTATGCAAAATAAGTATTATACATGTTCTTGGTTGTTCCATGTTTAGGTAGAGATTTCTTAAAAGCATGCCAGGTACTCTCAGTAGTATTTGTGTGGGGGCCTGTCTCTGGATCAACAAAGTTTACAGAGTGGTTTACTGTAAGGTGGGAGAAAACTTCATTATTTAGGGAGCTATAATCTTTCCAACATTCCCGTCCCGACATGACCCAAGCTGTTTACCAAGGACGTTAAGCAACAAATCAAAAATAAAATCTTT
The DNA here is from genome assembly GCA_963989385.1 of Ctena decussata. Taxonomy (NCBI): domain Eukaryota; kingdom Metazoa; phylum Mollusca; class Bivalvia; order Lucinida; family Lucinidae; genus Ctena; species Ctena decussata. The sequence goes on from OZ022506.1 coordinate 47,607,123, forward strand.
CCAACACAGCCTGAAATAACAGTAGTGCGTGGCAAAATATTTTCTTTGATTATAGCTATCAAGGAATCAGCAGTTCTGTCAGCTACACACTTAAAAACAGGGCAAGTCGACTTCGCTCTTCGGGTTTCTTAGGGAGAAGTGGTAGGCCTTAAGGCGAGTATGTTGCCCAAGTCGCCCTGAAGTCTCTATGCTTCCGAAAACCCAGATGCCATCTACATTTCTTCCTTTATGATATTTTCTTTTTTCAAACTTAGACTCATCTGTTTCTAGTATTTACAAATACAGTGTTGAAACATCATTGTTAATTGATTAAAGAAGGGATTTTACAGTCTGTTATTTTTATTAAGAATTTTAAAGACAGTTTTCTTTGAAATTATAGCCTTTGACACAACTAAGAATCATCTACTGTGTCCTTGGGCATGGACCAGTCCTGGAATTTACAACATTATTTGCATGATATGCATATAACTGCTAAATAATTTAGAAATAAAGAAATATGATAGAATATTTAAAGAAAAACAGCTCTAAAATTTAATATTTCCCAGTATTTCCCACTTTGGCCAAATTTGGAGTATTTCCCAGGATGGTAATTAATTACCGCTGGGAATTCCCGCCAGCAGTATTTCCAGGCCAACCTTGATTTCTACCGCTTTACCAGGGCCTCCTATCTTTTTGCTGAAATTTTCCATTGTACAAATTCAAACTTCTCGTGAAAAATTATACCAGTCAATGATGGTTGTGTGTGAGATGGCTAATTCATGCTCCACAAACACCTGTTCAACTCTGTAAACCCAGAAATATGAGAGAAGGACGATTGTCCATTGATTTTTCTGTCTGGCAATAGTAAATACATTAGATATTTAGCTAATCAATAATTTGGGCCACTGAAAATTTGGCCAGCTAAACTTTTGGGCCACCACATTAATCTTGGGAGTGTCCAGCACTGCATTAGAAACGTTGTAGGTGCTTCCGGTGCGTCATCACGTCACATGCACAGCTCAGCACAGCTCAGCACAGCTGATCAAGCAAAACAAAACCAGCTGATGATTCTATTACTGCAGAATCAGTCAATATCTTTCGGTATTTATACCAAAGGTATTCATATAATTTTTTGTGACAAACATGATTTTGTTGTTAGATTTTCAGTTTATTGCTTTTAACTCGCCTGAATGAAGTTCAGGAAGAGCTATTGTACTAACCCAGCATCGGCATGAGCGTTGGCGGAGGCGGCGTCGGCGTTAGCAAAATGTTTAAGTTTTACGTTAAAGTTTTTTATGTGATGGGCAAGGCGCTGTCAGGCGAGCTATCCTGGCCCTGTGACAGGTCTTGTTTAATGAGATCTTATATAGAACAGGTGCGAAGCACCTCCCACATAGATATGGTGTGCTGTGGGCGCCATCATTCTTTTTTAATACCAATTCCTGGGGGACCACCAAATGGGAAGTGTTCCAGACTTTTATTAGATTAGCCATCATGAGAATAAAAAGTCTGATTTTAACTCGTCTGAACTAAGTTCAGGAAGAGCTATTGCACTACAGTCGGCGTCAGCTGCGGCGATGGCGTCGGCGTTAGCAAAATATTAAAGTTTTTATGTTAAAGTTTTTAAGATCTCATAGTTTCTAAACCCTTTGATTGATTTGAATCATGTCCCCCCACCAAAGGTGAGGGGGGACATATTGTTTTCAGTGCGGATCCCGGTGCGTCGGCGTCGGCTTGACAGACTCTTGTGTGCACGATATCTCTTGAACCAATGGATGGAATTTCAACAAACTTGCATGGATATATAATTAGGACAAGCTCAAGGGCTGATTAGATTTTGGTGACCTTGACCTCATTTTCAAGGTCACTGGAGGACTTACATGACTTTTTCTTGTATGCATGATATCTCCTGAACCAGTAGATGGAATGTCATGAAACTTGCATGGATACATCATTAGGACAAGCTTAAGAGCTGATCAGTGTTTGGTGACCTTAACCTTATTTTCAAGGTCACTGGAGGACTTAGATTACAATTTCTTGTTCCTACAATATCTCCTGAACCAGTGGATGGAATTTCACCAAACTTACATGGATACATCACTTGAACTACATGTAGCTTAAGAGCTGATCAGAGTTTGGTGACCTTGACCTCATTTTCAAGGTCACAAGAGGACTTAGGTAAGTGAAAATTTCATTAAACTTGACTCACTAGCCTTTGGCTTGGTGTCCACTTTGCTTTTATAGATATATCTTTGGGACAATCTCAAGAGTTTACTTTGTTTTGATGACTTTGACCCTATTTTCAAGGTCGAAAGCTAACTACATGTACAAATCCTTTTTTTTCTCTTAAAAATGAGTTATATCTTAAACCAGTTGATGGATATTCATCAGACTTGCATGAATATATCATTGTGACAGGTTTAGAACATGTTTAGTAGTTGGTGACCTTCACCCATTTGTCAAGGACATAGTTTTCCAAGTAGGATTTTCTCCAAACTTGCATAAATATTTTATTTGTACAGGCTTTATGTTCATTAGAGGGGATGGGAAATGGGCTGGTGGGGGGACATCAGTTTTTCTCTAAAAAACATTTCTAGTTATATTTGGTATGATAATAGATACTGGTCCAAAAAAATTTTCAACACCATCCCCACCACCCAGACATGACCTATAGTCAAGGTCAGGGACTTAGAAATTTCATGTTAAAGTTCTACGTTAATGTTTTTAAGATGTCATATTTTCTATACCCTTAGATCAATTTGAATTATATTTAGTATGATTGTAGATATTGGTCTGAAATTTTATTCTATAGCATTCCGACCCCTGCATATGACCCGTAGGTCAAGGTCATGGACTTAGACATTTCATGTTAAAGTTTTACGTTAAAGTTTTTAAGATCTCAGAATTTCTAAGTTTTTACACTTTAGTCAATTTGATTTACCATAATCGACCCTTTCTGTGTGCTTAACTTTTTCAAAAGGGCAGTAAATACTTGTAGTAAATTTTCTTTGTTATAAGCGCTCATTTCAACGATTTGTAATATATCTATTCAAGGAAACAAATTTAAAGGTTAAGCAGAGGAGAAAAGCTGCTTATGGCCATAGAAGGATAGCGAAGCTTCACAGATTTTGTAGCATTTTTCAGCTGTTGTAAAATGGCAAACAAAGGGATAATCTAATAAAATGTGCGCTTACAGTCATATGCCAAAAAAAATACCATGATGTGCGCTTATAGGGGCATGTGCGATAATTAGGTCGAATACGGTATATTTGGTATGATGATAGGTATTGGTCGGAAATTTTGTTCAACCACATCCCCACCCCTGCATATGACCTATAGGTCAAGGTCACAGTCTTTGCGATTTTATGCTTAAGTTTTATGTCAAAGTTTTCTGAAGATGTCATAGTTTTTAAACCATTTGATCTTTTTGAATTATATTTGGCTTGATGATAGATATTAGTTGGATATTTTATCAACCACATCCCCACCCCTGGACCTGACCTACAGGTCGCTGATTGGTCAAAGTTTCTCATCCTGGTATTATTTGGCTATAGCTCCGACCATACCTCTGAGAATGGCCGCGGCTATAGCCCCAACCGAACATCAGTAGCTCGGCTATAGCTGCGGAATTAGCCCCAAGCGAAGTAGGCCCTAATAAAGTTGATAGTGTTTAGTGTATTAACCCTACATTTGAGACTATAGATAAAATACAGAGCTATAGATTAAAGGGAGTATTTGGTGATAATTTGGTATAATTTTTGTTAATACTGCATAAAAACATATGTTGTGACCCCTCATATGAACCGTCTCTATAAGACGGTTCATATGAGGGGTCACAACATATGGTTCTGATGAGAAATAAGAAAAATTATCCCTTAATTATCATCAAATACTCCCTCTTATATAGAGCTCTGATTATACATGAGACAGAAGTGTTGACCCAGATACCACAGGGTATAAACCAGTCTACCAATTTTCACTTCCTGCAGAGACTGTCCATCATATTTGGCTTCCGCCGAGACTGTCCACGATCTCTTGCTTCCTGCAGAGACAACTGTCCTCGAAAAATGGCTTCCTGCAGAGACTGTCCGCGCCGTGACTCTGCTTCCTGCCGAGAGCCAAGGCAGGAAACAGAATCACACGGCCAGTCTCTGCAGGAAGCCATTTATCATGTACAGAAGTCTCGGCAGGAAGCAAGAGATCGCAGACAGTCTCGGCAGAAGCCAAATATGATGGACAGTCTCTGCAGGAAGCGAAAATTGGCGGACTGGTTTATACCCTATGGCTACTACTGCTGCAAAGGATTGACACTGTTTAGCAGTGGTTTTACCATATGTCTTGGGTTATATTGCAGGGGTTTTTCCCTTCCAAAACAACCCAAAGATCTAGATCAGTCTAAGATGGATCCAGATTTTTGGGATTGTTTAAGAGTAGACCCCTTTTTGGAAGGGCTTTTTTGTTCAGGGGAAGAAACAGGAAGTCAGGCAAATTTTCTCACTTTGAAAAAGAAAAAAAAATGAAAGAAAGAGCGTAATGTCCAAATTTGAAATCGGAAAAGATTCCTGTAGTATGGGTATCTAAATATTTATGCTAAACACATATACTTAAGGACAAAAGTTCTGCATGGATGTTAATTTAACATCTGTGCAGAACTTTTCTCCTTAAGTATATATATCAAATTTAACATCCATGCAGAACTTTTGTCCTTAAGTATATATCAAATAATTTTTTTCAGTTTAATCTGGTCATCACAGACAACAACGAGGTTCAGTCAGAAGCCAAGAAGATACTAGCAGGACAGAGCACAACACTAGGACAAAATGTCTGTGTTGAGATCTCACTTCGGACAGCAGAAGGAGATACTATGGTGCTGGAAATGTGGTCCATTTCACTGGACGGTACCCAGTGTGATACCTCCTCTAAATCTTCCCATACAACATATAACAGAATGAGCATAGCCTTGAAGTCCTTGCTAAGTGTATCCAGAGTGACCCCCGCTTATAAACTGTCAAGACGACAGGGTACTTGTGCAAATGATTATGTTATATGCTACAGGATATACTTAGGAGATCCCCAGGTGTATGTATTGGGGGAGGGGTATGAGAAAGCAAGGGTTGGATCAGTGCCGACACCATTTGGGACAATAGGAATAGGTTTGGCCTATAGGACAAAATTGTTGATTTCTCCACAAAAGACAGGAAAGGATTCTCTATTTGATGTGAAGGATGATCATTTTAAACAGGATTCAAGTCCACAGCGGCCTACTACACCAAAACCTTGTTCTCGGGGATATAAAAGGTACTTGAAGTTCTTTCAGAATAACACAATAGCATTTATCAAAATAAAGATAAGCCACTACAAGTCAGAGAAAAACCCAGTGCTCCAGATAAGAAGGGGTAACACAGATAATTTAGGTATAATTGTCCATATTTCTCCACAAAAAAAACATATTTTGTGACCCACCATTAAAACCGTCTCGTCAAGACGGTTCTAATGAGGGGTCACAACATAAAAATTATGTTTTTGTTGAGAAATAAGAAAAATTATCTTTGAATTATCCTCAATACCCCCTCTTATCTGGAGCTTTAAAACCCGCATTGTTTTTTTCATAAACTGCTGTGATAGGTTCAGGAAGGCATGCGTTTACTACGTGTCCATCTACTATTACAACATTTTGTTGTTGGAGCAGGTTAAAAAACATTCCAGTGTCTCAAAATTATAAAAAAAATTGACAAACAATCGAAGTCATTTCTTTATAGACTCCAGCTTAGTTGATTCTTGTCACAAAATTTACCTTTAACGGTACCTGTCAGCTAAATTATTAACGACTTTTGCAGCGGTCACTTTGTTAGTGGGAAGCTGTGATATAGAATGATATCATAAATCTAGTTACCGTGACTTCAACTGAGCAGGTTTTGTACAGTTATAATTGAACCAAAGGAAATCATTTTGTTGGCAGAATATTTAATCGGACAGTTGACCTTAACAAATTTTCGTCCCCTTTAGAAGGATGTTTGTTGCATTAGATAGTAGATGCATAGTAATAAGGACTAGAGGATAACTGTTTATTTGTCTCCATGAAATCATAAGTTGTTGCCCTGCCATAGAATATTGCTAAGGTAAGAGGTTCTTATATGAGAGCTTTGATATATATTCTGATGGAGAATTATGGGGAATGAACAGAAATGATCACAGAATTGTACATGTGCAAAACCTTACATTATATGTAACTCTCTAAGCTGTTTAGTTTTCCCATTTAAAAAAACCCTTAATAGATAATAAATTGAAATAGTTTCGAGAAATTTTGTGGATCCTCTTAAGTTTTGAGAGTGAATTGTCTCCCCTATTGCTTTTCAGAGCTAATTCTGGTTAGCCTATTTGAAGATTTTCATAAATTTTTTAAGGTTTAAGATGTTCATAACTTTAAATGTAAATTCGGTCCAATATATGCCACATAGTCATGTCCATTTTACTCTACATGTAGAGTAAAATGGACTTGATAATATACCTAGGCAGTATGTAAAATTGTTCATTTTATTGTTGATGTATTTCAGAGAAAGTAGTAGCAGTAGCCTGGACACTGCAGGACAGAGCGAAGAATCCTGTAACACAACTTTCTCAGCTAGTCCCCCTGATGCCCCCAACAACAGAATAGGAGCAAACCCCTCCCACCATCAGTCTCAACCAATCAAAATCAACGTTCAGACCTCCTCACCAGAAGTTGATAATGCTAATGATATTAGAGCACAAAGGTAAGATAAACAAAGCTTGTGATAAGTGCTAGCTTTGGTGATAAATTTTATAGGATAATTTTTCCATAAATATGTATGCTGTGACACTTATTAGAACCACCTCAGGGAGACGATTCTAGTGAGGAGCCAAAATATACATGTATGAGTTTTGAGAGAGTTAACAGATAATTTCTGAGTTTTTAAGCCAGTTCTCTGTTAAAGTCTTATGCAAATCTGTTTTGAAGCTGTATTTAAACAATGTCAAATTTATGCCTAGCAGTGAAATTGATACACCATTTAAACATGTTTGTGCTTTGGCTGCCTTGTCATGCTTAGGTCCATATCCAGGTTGCTGAAGACTTTTGTTTTCTCTGTTATGGTATAGTTACCTGATACCGTGTTCATGCCCTAAAATAAGTGTTTCAAAATCAAAATCTGAGCTTCTCTCTTTTTCAGACTATGTGCTTCTTTGTAAATTTGAATAGAAATCTTCTAATGTTTTACCAATGTTTTTGAATTATTTAGAATTTTAATTAAAAACATTGCAAGAATTATGATCATAGTATGATCATACATGTAAGTGTTTGTTTTGTTCACTAACATTTGCCAGATTTCTTGGAGGGGCTTTAAGCATGAATCCTTGGCTCTCAAGTTTAAGCCTACTCTAAGGGACTTTGCAAATATCAATGAGTTGTATAGTATAATGCTTGTTTCTTCAGAAGCAAATCTATTTCAAATATAGCTGTGTGCTAAAATGCCCAAATACCGGTAAAGGGAAAGCAACAGCATCTGATATACTTCCAGTTTTTGTCATGCCTGCGACTTGCAGAGGCAAGACATAGGTGTCAGCTTGATCAGCAGTGTTAAACTTTTGTCAAGTTTTCTGGTTTAGCTCAGTTTCATGATAGTGGGCACTGGGTAAAGAGGTAGGACATAGCATTCTGTGGTTTATGTCTTTTGTCTTTCAGTTGTTTAATACTGAATTCCACCCACCAAACAGATGAAAATAACAAAGTTGGAGAGAAAATAAGTTACACAAATACTAGGTACCATAATGACCCTAAATACTGGAGCAAATAATGTAGACCCAGATCAGACTGTGTTCCATAATGCATTCCATAATGCAGTCTGATCTGGGTCTGACATTCTGGCATTTTGCTAGCAACTTTTTGACACATGCCTGGTTATAAAATGAAGGTGAATGGGTACACTTTCAGGGGAAGCAACTCTACCACATTTATTTTTTTGCCTCCCTTCTCAGCAAAGCCAACTCTTAAAGGAAAGAATTAGCTCCATTTTGAAAAGGCTACAGTGTGTTGTCCAGGGAAGCAAGTAGGAAATCATAAAAGTTGTTTCCCTTTGCAAAAAGTGGCAAAAAAACATCCATGGGGATACATGTACCCATTGGCCTTCGCTTGTTGGCATTTCAGTATAACTGCAATTATTTTAGGATTAGGTGTCCTGATATTTAGGGTAACTATGGTATTTGTGGTATGATTGCACCACGTGCTTTAAGAGAGAATAGAACCAAGGATCAAGAGAAGTGTGTGGGGGGGGCATATAGTATCACCGCTGTCCGTACGTACGTAGCCTACGTATGTAGCGTGGGTACGTACGAAATGGTTTCTGTTCAATATCTTTTGAAAGCATTGGTGTATTGAATTCATACTTCATACACAGCTATATAATCATAAAACACAGGTCAAGGTCGATGTTGGGCAAAATCCGTCGATTATTGTGGGAGTTATGGCCCTTTTTCGACTTCATTTTGTATAAACTGGTTTCTGTTTGATATCTTTTGAAAGTATTGGTGTATTGAATTCATATTTTATACACAAGTATATAATCATAAAATACAGGTCAAGTTCGATGTTGGGCAAAACCTGTTGATTATTGTGGGAGTTATGGCCCTTTTTCGACTTCATTTTGTATGAAAAACTGGTTTCCGTTCGATATCTTTTGAAAGCATTGGTGTATTGAATTCATATTTTATACACAGGTATATACTCATAAAATACAGGTCAAGTTCGGTGTTGGGCAAAATCCGTCGATTATTGTGGGAGTTACGGCCCTTTTTCTACTTCATTTTGTATGAAGAAATGGTTTCCATTCGATATCTTTTGAAAGCATAGGTGTATTGAATTCATATTTTATGCACAGGTACATAATCATAAAATACAGGTCAAGTTAGATGTTGGGCAAAATCCGTCGATTATTGTGGAAGTTATGGCCCTTTTTCGACTTCATTTCATTCAATAATGGTTTCCGTTTGTTAGTTTTTGAAAAGTTACTTGTTTCTGGGCTATTTCTTTTGGAAAGTTGCATGGCATCCATTTCTGCGATATGATACAGAATGTCATCACATATCAGTCATGACACCCCCCTCCAAGCTTCCTTCCCCCCCCCCCCCCCCCCCCCCCCCCCCCCCCCCCCCCCCCCCCCCCCCCCAACACACACACACACACACACACACTTCTCTTGATCTAAGAAGCACAATACATCTATCTGCCCAAGGAAAACAATAAAACATGTACCACCGAAGTCTGCCTAAGTGAACCTAGTTATGCTACAAGTGCCAGTACCTTAAACAAGGCGCCATCTTACTTAGGGCACTAGGCGGGGGCATCCGTGTCATATGGACACATTTCTAGTTATATCTGGATTACCAATGACATCAGTGGGAGATGTACATACTACATAACTTAAAATAAAACAATTGATGTTTAATTATGCAAATATCAGCTGAGAGGATGAAATGACAGCAGTTTTATTGCATGTCTTATTTAGCGGTGTAATTATACTAGATATATCAATTATTGACTGTCAAACCATAAAAGGTTTTTTGCAAATACATGTACATGTATGTGGTAGTTTACTGTAAATCAGTTATAATTATGACAGAATTTTTGCTTCTGAAATTCACAAATCTGCTGGTTTGCTCATTCAGGTATCTCAACAATATTTGTATAATAGAAGCCAAAATGGAAATTGTTGCTTGACACTAACTTAGTCCCCAATTCAAGAATTTGCGAATAATTCCAAAACTATAAAATCACGACATAAAGAACCCACAAATATAAAGTGATATGACATAATGTAAACTGTCACCCTTTTCATTTTGATAAAAAGCTGTGATAATGGTATGAAATTGAAATGACTTTTTTCCATGCAAAAACATTCTTATGGGCTTCTGCAAGCAGTTAGGACTAATTATCAAGCTATCCTTCAGTCGCCTCTCTTTCCATGAACCGTCCTTAAATCTGAAAGATTCTGTATCTTATTACCATTTATTTGGTTATAAGATGGGACTTTTCCCATCCAAATCAATTCCAAAATCTAGATCCATCTTACAAGATAGATCTAGATATTTAAGAGTATTTATTTTTGGAAGAGAAAAATCTCTCATAGCTGAATTACACAAGACTGATTTACATATTTGGAATAATTTTGGAAGGGGTATTCTCCGTCTTATAATGAAATAAATTTGGTATTGTTTTCTTCAATGTCAGACTGAACTGAATCTTGACTGACTGTTTCTCATGGGCAGCTCCCTTTGATGATGAGTTTAGTCCATACTTTATGTATTGCAGTGCTCCAGAGAAGCCAGTCACAGGGAAAGAGGTGCATAGAGTGGGTGCCTTTGTTCAACAGTATAATAAAGACAAGTCATTAGATACTGATGATATTCCTTTTATGTCTCTACTACAACAAAACAAACCAGAACTGAAGCTAAAAGCTGACCCTGGGAAGCTTGATTCAACCAAGGCTGGGCTGGGCACCAAGAATGATGGTTCAAAGACTGATACCAGTGATTCAGCGCTTAGTGAGTCAAAGACTAGCATTAGCAGTCAGGCATCAGCACCAGATGATTTTGTTATGGTGGAGTTGGTAGGTCTCATGATGATTACAGTCAGCTCTAGATATCTCGAATACTGATATCTCAAAGTACCCTTTTATGTCAAAGAATATAATTTGGACATTTTTCCAATTTTTATTAATATTTAAGCTCCTGTTATCTCAAATTACTGACACCTTAAAATAAATTTTCTGGGGTACTTTGAGATATCAATAGTTTGAGATGAACTTTGACTTTGAGAATTCGAGAGTTGACTGTATTTTGTACATTGCTTACACCATAAGTAGTGGAAACAAACTCTGAATAACTGTACAGAGTTCTAGGTATGGTGGGGTCCAAAGATAATTCTGGAATATTTTTATTTCTCCATGGCAGTTCTTTATGATAGACAGCAATTAATATTTTCTGGAGATATGAAGTAAATTGTCCCAGGATCCCATTTGTCTGTAGCTGTACATAAGTAGTTTAATACTTTAGGGCCAAATGCAACTATGTGATCCTGTAGCTTCATATGTAATAGTTATACCATGGTATGCCTGTATGAGGAGATAATCCACAAGCTTTAGCGAGTGGATTATCTCACATAAGGTAAAAAGAGGTAAAGGTTTCCCATAGCCTAATAGCCATACGGGCAGTGGGGGTTAGAGACCCACTGTATCTTGGGCACAGCTGATGAAAGGCGGAGCCCATCCCTCTCCTTTCCCTGCCTTATCCTTCCCTGATTCGAAAAACAGGCATCTCCTCATACAGGCATACCATGGTATAACTATTACCCATTTACTGCTGGGTTGACAGAGAGTTTTCCAGTCATCGCATGGCGACAGTGAGCCGCAAACTCACGACCTTATGGTGACTTTCTGCACAATAGCCGAGCCACTCTAACCACTCGACTACGGCCTCTCTGATACCGGCAGATAAACCATGGTACATGTATAACTATTTTATACCACCCTTACCAGTGTAGACCTTTCTCATTGAGAAATATTTCGTACTAAAGTTGGCATTTTCTGGTTAGGGTGGTATAAGATACAGTTACATAGTCCAAGATTTTAAGATGGGGTTCGCGAAATATCAAAAGTTATAATCATATGTCATCTTTGGATTAGTGGTTTGAGATGCAAAATGAGAATAGTTTGTAAATTTATGAAAACAGCTGTTGGATATACTTGAATAAAATAAGAGTGAAATACAATGTAAATACAAGCATAACTATGAATCAACATATTTTAATTTTTGCGCACATGCCTTAGTTAGCATGGGTGTCATATTGATCTGGTTTTCTGTCATTTTGCCTATATGTCTGTCCCAATCATGAGAGCTCTTGGTAAGAGGATTGTCTGATGATGATTTCTGTTTTCTTCAAGAAAGCACTTGATTCAGCCACTAATAAGAACTGCCACAGTGAGACAAAAAGGCATTTCAGATAAGGAGCTTCAACATACAGTTTTACAGAAAAAAGAATTATATCCCAGCATTTTCAACATTTATATACATGTATGTCAGGTTTTTAGATGCAAATACATTTATGTTGCAGTGTTACTGTTCTATTTTATTATATCAAATGATGTAATTAAATAAGAATTCTTTCAAATTTTCAGAAAACTCCATTTGCTGGTACAGATGTGAACAGTGACCTTGGAAAGTTTTACCGTGACTGCCAGGCAGCTCCAACACTGCAAGTGTTTGATGAGGAGCAGCCCCTTAGGGAAACTCTAGATCAAATAGGGCCGCAAATAGACTTATTTGAGACAAACATGAAAGATTTTGATGATTTTGTGTCGACTTTGCAAGATAATAGTGATACTGAGTGTGTGGGTGGGGAGACTAACGTTGATGATGGAGTCACAAGTTAGAATGACCTTAAGCATAGTGGAAACAAGGAGATATTGTTCTCATTTCTCATAGAAAGTAGGGTTTTACTTTGCGTTCATATAGTTTTGCAAAGGAAGAATTTGAATTCAGCTTAAAGGCTTACTTTCTGGGAAAGTAAGAAAAATATCTTTTAGTTCAGTCTGCTTATTTCTAATTCAGCATGCTAGAAAAATAAAGAGAATTATTTTATGCTGATGGGAGACAGTACGGGATTTTCTCTCAGAACAGCATATGTAAAGCAAATAAATATTGTGCTAAGGGGGGAAACAGAAACAGGCAAGGGAAGTAAGTATTTTACAAAGAGAGGAAACTAGTGCAGACAAAGAAAATACTGTGAAAAGGGAGGTAATTTAATTGCTTTCCTTTGCAAAATATTTATTTCTCTTCGAAATAAATCTTTTGGAAAGGATGGAAATCAGTAAAGGCAAGGGAATTAAATATATGGCAAAGGGAGGTAATCTGATGACTTCCCTTTGCCATATATTTACTTCCCTTGTCTATAATGGATTAATGAGACAATCCAGTAATGTCTCCCATTATGAATACACTAAATATTCCTTTGATTGAAAAGTTATGATAGCAAATTTTTATGATTTTATTACTATTTCCATAGATTTCATTTGAAGACAGACTATATAGAAAAATTGGTGCCATATTGTCCAAGCTATGGTATTATAGTCTGGTCTCATGGTACCAAGGGTTCCATGATACCAAGGTAAATTGGATCTGGCTTTATTATGAAACTTAAACCATCTGCTAGGCCTTGATTTTACTATATTGATGAAGTAGGGGGATGCTACTTCGTACTACAAAATAATTTATAAGATAATTAGGATATGTATCTGAATAAATATCAAATAAAGTAAAAAATTGGAGAAACTGAGTTCTCAACTTTTCCAGCCACCACCAGTACTATACAATTGTTGATATTTAATGTCAGCAATAATTCTCAATTCAACTTTTGCTATTGAATGATTCAACATACCCTTCCCCTTAAAAATGCAAATAGAAATTACAACTTGAATGTATGCTTATTTATTTTTGGAGTGATTTATATATGGGCAGCCAATAAGCCTTAAAACTGAAAATAGCATAAATATACTCAAATCATTTTGATAGGAAATCAGCAAACTGGCTGCAACTGTCTCAACATTCATTTCTCATCCAAATACTATTAAAGTTACTCTTACAAATAATTTTTGCTTGGTGAAACTACATTATGAGATAACTACAAAGTCCAAGTAAATATTATACACCCTATGTCATAAGGGAGGAAAATTTAAATATGCCATTTCCAGATTCCAAATGGTCAAAAACAACTTTATCAAAGTTTTTATGAGTTCGAATAAGACTGATAATGACCATTAATATCTTGCCTGAAACAGTGTGAAATATTAATATTTTTCATCATGTTAGCTTTACAAATTTCATAGCTTTCTGTTTGCCTTGGTATCATGAAACTGTATTCTGACAGGAAATTAGTTGGCATGACTTTGTTCGAGTCCTGCTTGTAAATAATAAACAGGATTTATATGAACATTAAACTTTAATATAACTTAGAACATGGTTTGTTGAAAATACTACTGTGCACCAATCAATGCAGTGTTGCACACAGCATGTGTAGTCTCACTTTAAACATTAAGTACCTTGGTACCATGGAATTCCTGGCTAACTCCACAAGACCTATTTTTCAACAAGGCATAAAAATTGCTCACTTCAAAGGAGACAGGGAGTTTCACAGTGGTACAATCAGTTATTCACACAAAAATTATGTCTCACGGACAAAATGGGATTTTTGTAAGAAAAAGCAGTTGTGATTTCATTATTAACAAATTATTACAAGCTTGAGTATCATGTATTCATTATTCATTTGATTGTGTTCTGATGTATCTAGAATTGAGCTGGCCTCAAAGCACTGTAAATTAGGTGTATGGCTACATTGCCTTGGTTTGGGCACCAAGGGAGGCAACTTTAGCAGAACTGTATCTGCTTCCCTGGTATGTGAATTACTGTGCCAAGGGTGGTTACTCTTGATAGAATTTACTTTCAGAAAGCAAGTTCTGTATCCATACACCATAAACAGGGTTGCCACGATCAGAAAAAAAAACTGGAAAATGTTTTTGTTTTTTTTTTTGTCAGGGAGAAGTCAGGGAGTTTTGTGGTTGGACAGGGAAATATGGAAAGGACTTGCAAAGTCACGGAAAAGTCAAGAGAATTTGAAAATTGAGGGCCATGACTGTCTTCTGGAAAAAATACTTGTTCTGTTCAAGGGGAAAGTATGTACTTACTAATGAGTCCCGGCACATATTCCTCCTTATTGGAGGCTGCTCCTAAAGGAAAGGATTTGTCACCAGGGGGAGCAAATTCTTTTCTTTAAGAGTAGCCACCAATTTCCATGCGATGAAGTTACACACTGTTGAAGTAAAGAGTAAAATTAACATTTAGATCCATGTAAAAGCATGTGGAAAACCGTAAAATGTCAGGGAAAAGTCAGGGAATTTTGAAGTGGAGGATAAGTGGCAACAGTATGTTTTTATAGTTATATGGATTTTGTGATGTTCCTTTGTGACTCTAATTCAGTCATGTCATACCGCTGGGCTTCTGTTTGCATTTAAGCTTAAAGTATTGCAACTTTGTTATTGTAAAAGTACTTGTGAACATGTAATTTAGTGTGCTGTTTTGTGTATGTTTTAAAACAAGTTTTCTTATGCAGCTTGGTGTGCTTTAAAGAAACAGAATTGTAGATCAGTTGACTATTTGATGATATCTTCAGGATTATGCTCCATGCTTCTTGACCAAAATATATACCATCTAATTAAAACTGGTTCAACAGATCAAAGAGATACCACATATGATGAGAAAAGTTAACTTAGATTCTTGTGAAAACTAGCATGGAAATCACTAGACCATCCCTGACCATTCCTTCCTGATGAGAAGTTTGATTAAAGATACCTTTTTATGAGTTAAATTTTGGGCATTTTTAGCTCACCTGAGCCATAGGCTCAGGGTGAGCTATTGTGATCACCCAGTGTCCGTCGTCCGTCGTGCGTCGTGCGTCGTCCGTCGTCAACAATTTGCTTTAAATGACATCTTCTCTGAAACCGCTAGGCCTAGGGCTTTGATATTTGGTACGAAGCATTGTCTAGTAGTCCTCTACCAAGTTTGTTCAAATGGTGGCCCCAGGGTCCAAAACGACCCTGGGGCAGGGGGTCTTGGGTTCGAAACTAAAAAATACTTAAAAATCTTCTTCTCCAGAACTGCTTAGCTCAGATGCTTGAAATTTGGTATGATGCATTGCCTAGTGGCCCTTTACCAAGTTTGTTCAAATGGTGGCCCCAGGGTCCAAAACGGCCCTGGGGCAGGGGGTCTTGGGTTCGAAACTAAAAAATACTTAAAAATCTTCTTCTCCAGAACTGCTTGGCTCAGATGCTTGAAATTTGGTATGTAGCATTGCCTAGTAGTCCTCTACCAAGTTTGTTCAAATGATGGCCCCAGGGTCCAAAATGGCCCAGGGGCAGGGGGTCTTGGGTTCGAAACTTAAATATACTTAAAAATCTTCTTCTACAGAACTGCTTGGCTCAGATGTTTGACATTTGGTGTGTAGCATTGCCTAGTGGTCCTCTACCAAGTTTGTTCAAATGTTGGCTCCAGGGTCCAAAACGGCCCTGGGGCAGGGGGTCTTGGGTTCGAAACTAAAAGATACTTAAAAATCTTCTTTTACAGAACTGCTTGGCTCAGATGCTTGAAATTTGGTATGTAGCATTGCCTAGTGGTCCTCTACCAAGTTTGTTCAAATGGTGGCCCCAGGGTCCAAAATGGCCCTGGGGCAGGGGATCTTGGGTTCGAATCTTTAAAATACTTAAAAATCTTCTTCTCCAGAATATCTTGGCTCAGATGCTTGAAATTTGATAGGTAGCATTGCCTAGTGGTCCTCTACCAAGTTTGTTCAAATGGTGGCCCCAGGGTCCAAAATGGCCCTGGGGCAGGGGGTCTTGGGTTCGAAATTGAAATATACTTAAAAATCTTCTCCTCCAGAACTGCTTGGCTCAGATGCTTGAAATTTGGTATGTAGCATGGCCTAGTGGTCCTCTACCAAGTTTGTTCAAATGGTGGCCCCAGGGTCCAAAATGGCCCTGGGGCAGGGGGTCGTGGGTTCAAAACTGAAATATACTTAAAAATCTTCTTCTACAGAACTGCTTGGCTCAGATGCTTGACATTTGGTATGTAGCATTGCCTAGTGGCCCTTTACCAAATTTGTTCAAATGGTGGCCCCAGGATCCAAAATGGCCCTGGGGCAGGGGGTCTTGGGTTTGAAACTAAAAAATACTTAAAAATCTTCTTTTACAGAACTGCTTGGCTCAGATGCTTGAAATTTGGTATGATGCATTGCCTAGTGGCCCTTTACCAAGTTTGTTCAAATGGTGGCCTCAGGATCCGAAATGGCCCTGGGGCAGGGAGTCCCAGGTTTGATACTAAAAATACTTGAAAATTTTCTTCTCCAGAATTACTTGGCTCAGATGCTTGAACTGTTGTATGTAACATTGCCTAGTGGTCCTGTACCAAGTTTGTTCAAATGGTGGCCCCAGGGTCCAAACAGGGAGTCCCAGGTTTGAAACATAGAAATACATAGAAAAATATTCAAAAATCTTCATCTTCAGAACCGCTAGGCTCAGATGCTTGAAATTTGGTATGTAGCATTGCCTAATAGTCCTTTACCAAGTTTGTTCAAATGATGGCCCAAGGGTCTAAAATGGCTCTGCGGCAGGGAGTCCTGAGTTTGAGCCATAGAAATACATAGGAAACTATTCAAAAATATTCTTCTTCAGAACCACTGGGCTCAGATGCTTGAAATTTGGTCTGTAGCATTGCCTAATAGTCCTTTACCAAGTTTGTTCAAATGATGGCCCCAGGGTCCAAATGGCCCTGCGGCAGGGAGTCCTGAGTTTGAGCTATAGAAATACATAGCGAACTATTCAAAAATCTTCTTCTTCAGAACCATTTGGAAATGGTTGCAAACTATCAGGTTTGTTCAAATGATGACCCTAGTTTAACCTTTGACCTTTTTGTTCAGGTGAGCGATTCAGGGCCTCTTGGCCCTCTTGTATAGAAATTGTAATGGTTGTTTTGTTTTGACTAGTTTATCAATAAAGGTGCCACGGGAGCAGTGTCACAAAAAAAAAAAAAAAAAAAATGAAAAAACAAACAAACAAAACCCTGCCATGCTGAACAAATGCTCAGGCAGCCAGCCTCCCTATGCCTAGCTTAAGTTGAGAGTATTAACAATTATTCTGGATAATTCTACATATAAATCCTTAGGCAGTGGCATCTTATGATAAAAAATGGGTATTGGTTGTGAAGTGAAAATAAATATTGCTGGAAATTGTGTTAAAAGGGACTGTATGGCATGTTTGAACATAGAATAATCAGATCAGCCTGTGCATCCACAGTCTGATTAGAGTTGTTCATGTTGAGCTATGCAGTATATGAATCTTTGGGACTCCAAAAAGGTGTAAGTGAACACTAATTTATTTGACTTGATGCACAGGCGGATGAGACCGTAGAGATCTGTACTTTTAACATGATTAAAGTAATTAATCCCTGTAATTTTACTGCTTTGTTTGGGGTCTTACCAATTAGTCCCGGAGCACTGAAAAAGCATAAAAGAAAAAGAAAATGTTCTCTTTTTACAGTAAATACCATGAATTTCTCCATCTCATTTGATGAAAACATTGAAATATTTACCAGTGCTTTGCACTTGTGAAAATATCACTTTTTTCAAACCCACTGGTAGGTATTTATGGTTTCACTGAGTGACCTCAGTTTGTTTTACAAATGTGTTCTTGTGGAAAGCCAAAATTGTGATAACTTTGTAATACTATAATTGCATTAACTATGTTGTAACATTTTAAGATTGGTTGTGTTGAAAACTAGTTGTAAAAAGTACTTTGCATTTGAACTATGCATGTGATTTCATTGCTAAAAATCGGGAAACATTTGCCTTCGTTTCATTTTTTGCAGATTGTAAAATCTAGACTCAGCATGAAATTTCTCCACTTGGCAGTATATATAAATGTGCTACTTATACTGTATTTTAGACTACCATAGAAACCTATTTATTGGGACAGACAGACATGGACAGACAGTGTAGATTCCAATCAGACTTCTCCTGGATGAGCAGAGTAATGAGTGTCTGTACTGTTTGGCATAAAGGTGAATGGATACACTTTCAGGGGAAGCAACTTCACCATTTTCAATATTTGCCTTCCTTTTCAAAGTGGTCTACCTTTACGGAAAAGAATTTGCTCCCATAGGAGCAAATTCTTTCCTTAAAGGTAGACCCCTTATGAAAATGCTTTTACCTCCAGGGAAGCAAACAGGAAGTCACAAAAGTTGTTTCCTTGTATGAAAAGAGAGGAAAAACATGAAGGAATACCAGTACACCTTAAGTGTGCCAGTACATACCGGTGCTCATTGATGGAACTCACTTTAGTACATGTACATTGTGTACTTGCAAGAATATTATAATTTATATGCAGATTTTTGTCAGATATTGAGGAAAAAGTATCACTTAATTTAAGATGTCAGAATGTATAGATTGAGATTGTTAGTGTAATTTTATTTTATGACTGGGAGTCGGATTGATATTTTTTTACACAAGATATGTGCTTTCTTTTAGCTGTCCTGTACCAAATTACGGATAAAGCTTTTGACTTCCCTCTAAGAAAGTACAGGAAAAGCTGTTGCATTAACCATGGCATTAATTCTTTAATATGATGGGCAAGTGGGGGGTAAAAAGGCTGTCCTGTCAGATGGCAGTTCTTAATAATTAGTAATTTTTAACGAATTCATCTTGAAATGAGCTGCAGCATGACAAAACCAACAAAGTGGCATGTACACCACACAAAGACTCAGATCAGCCTAGGCATCTGCCCAGTCATATCAGAGTCTGTCCTTTGCACTTAAAGTGTAGCTAAGGGTCTGAGCTACCTCCATGCTGACAGTGAAGACTCTGATCAGACTAGGCAGATGTCCCGGCTGATCTAAGTCATCGCTTGGTACACATGCCACTTTGTTTGTTTTGTCTTGTCCTGGCTGAAATGTAACTGTACCTCAAAGATAACTAGCTTTTAAGTTGAAGACAGACTTTCAGTATATTTCTGCATCGTGAATAATTTAGGTCTCTTGTGTGTCTCTTGTGAAATTGACAAAACATACTTAAATTGCAGCATCAGAATTAACAAAAACAGCATAAAATACATTATGGAATGAATCCTCAGTTACTGTACATGTACATGTATTTATTTGGCTGTAAGATGGAAAGTTACCCTTTCAAAAGTACCCCAACTATGTACATGCAAGTGTGTAATTTGGCACGGCAAATAGATAGGTTATTCTCTTCCAAAACAATCCCAAAAATCTAGATGTCTTGTAAGACAGATCTAGATTTTTAGTAATGATTGGAAGGAAAAAAAGCCCCTCTTATTACCCAAGAAATATGGTACCCTAAATACTTTGACATTTTATGCCAGAGCAAGCAGTGTAGATCTTGTTCAGACAGCTCCTAGGAGTAGTCTGACGTGACTCTGCACTCCTTGTCAATAGTTCATTAAAACATCCTCATTTAGGACAAATGAACCCATCCATAGCAGTAGATAGAAGGGTTGAATACAGAAATAATGGTGTTCAGATAGTTACGACAAGAGGTCCATGATGGACCTAAATCGCTCACCTGAGTTACGATGAAATAACATGGAAGATCATCTATTTGATGATGGTTCAATTGGAGCAGTCTTGCACTTTCTAATCTATACTGATTCTGACAAAGTTTCGTGAAGATTAGATCAAAACTGTGCCCTCTAGAGTGTACGAAATGTTTTTCTAAGATCTGACCTGGCAATGTAGTTTTTGATCAGACATTATTCAGTTTCAAACTTGGCCTACATTTCATGAAGATAACCATTCTGACAAAGTTTTATGAAGATCCAATGCAAAATAAAGCCACAATTGTGTACACAAGGTTTTTCTATGATTTGATCTAGTGACCTAGTTTTTGACCTGACAAGACCCAGTTTCAAACTTGGCCTAGATTTCATTAAGATAATCATTCCAGCAAAGTTTCATGAAGATTGAACCAAAACTGTACCCTCCAGAGTATACACAATGTTTTTCTAAGGTTTGACCTAGTAACCTAGTTTTTGATCCAACATGACCCAGTTGCACCCTTGGTCTGGATTTGTTGGAGATAAACATTTTGACAAAGTTTCATGAAGAGGGGAACAAAACTGTGCCCTCTAGAGCATTCACATGGTTTTTCTAAGATCTGACCTAGTGACCTAGTTTTTGACCTGACACGGCCCAGTTTCAAATTTGGTCTAGATTTCATAAAGATATGCATTCGCGAAAGTTTCATGAAGATTGGATCATAACTGTGCCCTCTAGAGTGTACACAAGGTTTTTCTAAGATTTGACCTAGTGACCTAGTTTTTGGTCCCACGACTCAATTTCAAGCTTGGCCTAGATTGTATAAGGATAAACATTCTGACGAAGTTTCCTGAAGATTGGATCATAACTGTGCCGTCTAGAGGGTACACAAGGTTTTTCTAAGATTTGACCTAGTGACCTAGTTTTTGACCCCACATGACCCAGTTTCAAACTTGGTCTAAATTTCATTAAGATAAACATTCTGACAAAGTTTCATGATGATTGGATCAAAACTGTGCCCTCTGTGTCATTCTAAGATTTATTTCTATTTTTAGCTCTGGTGGCCATTTTATTTTGTAACAGAGTGGAACCGTTTTAGCAATTTTGGTTCAGGGCCATGAGTCGAGCATTTCTGTGAAATTTTTTTGAAATCGATCCATTGGCTTCAGAGGAGATGTCGTTTAAAGGTTTTTCTATTTTTAGCTCAGGCGGCCATTTTGTTCAGGGGAGCGGAACTATTTTAGCAATTTTGGTTCAGGGCTTTAACAGAAAGATTTGTGTGAAATTATTTTGAAATTGGCCTACTGGTCTAGGAGGAGATGTCGTTTGAAGAAATTGTTGACGGACGGACTGACGGACGGACGGACAAATATCGGTCACAATAGCTCATCTTGAGCACTTCCTGCTCAGGTGAGCTAATAAAAGGTGTTGTGTTGATAGCCACTGAATTTGATCCAATTGATTAGTACATTGTACCATATTTATACGCTTTATTTAAAGAGCTCCGGATAAGAAAGGGTAATGGAAATAATTTACGGACAATTTTCCTTATTTTTCAATATAAACATATATTGTGACCCCTCATTAGAACCGTCTTGCCAAGACGGTTCTAATGAGGGGTCACAAAATATGTTTCCATTGAGAAATAAAAGAAATTATCTCTGAATTATCCCTGTTACCCCTTCATATCTGGAGCTCTGCACTTATAAGACAGTAATTTGTCTCACATGTAACTAGCAGAAGTAAGACAAAGGTTTTTCTTTCCTGGCATTGTGGGCATCAGAGGCAGTTTTCTGGTTTTGCTCTATTTTGTGACAACACTCTGACAGGCTAGACATGGCCTTCCAAGGATCTCTCATTTCCCTTGCAAAACAATCAAAAAAATAAAGATTTGTCTTGTTAGATCTAGATTTTTGGGCTTGTTTTTGAAAGGGATAACATTTTAATGCAGGATTATAAGAGCTGATTTTACATTTCTGGGGTCATTTTTGAGGGGAAAATGCCCCTGTCTTACATCTGTAATACCTTGGACAGAACTGACAAAAAATTGTTTCTAGGTAACATAATAATGCACTAAAGTCTATGGGAAAATTAATTTTGTGGAATTACTTTCGACCCTTGACTGTAGACTATATCTGAAGCCTTAAGCCCTGTCATTTGTTGTTAGTTGTCTTACATGGCTTTCTAACTGGAAAACTGATGTTATTTGTTGAAATAAAGCTATTTATGTAGAAATTGTTTTGTTTTAATTTAATTGCCTTGTATTGGAGTGTAAAAAACATACTTACGCCTCCAGCTAATGTGAATGGCTTTACCTCTAAATTTTCCCACCATTTTTGTATTGATTGATTGTTTTGGGTTTAACTGCCCTTTGAGACGGTATTTCAGTCAATATCAGGCTGTCTCCCAGAAAGGGAGAAAGATGAGAGAGAAAAAAATGTCCAACCAACCCCCAACCGCACCTACTGCAAGCACAGTAGGCCCTTGCCCTACTATTATCCAAATCAGTAGGACGCCCAGGCACTGGAAGTTACACGCACCTGACCACCCCAAATCATTTTTGTAAGGGAAACAACTGATCATCAGTCTGCAATGTTAAGCACCCTGCCAGCAGCTGCTGACACACTGCAGGGTAGTTGTTTAATGAACTTGTTCAAACTTTTGGATAATTATAATACTTGATTACAGTGACCCAGAAGTATGGGAATATTCTGGAAATGTACCACAAAATCTACGTTTTGGAACAGGCAGGTCTGAGCAAACAGTGTAGACCCAGATCAGACTGATCCTACAGAAGCAGTCTGTTCTGGGTCCACATTGTTTGCCATTCTATCGGTATCATTTGGATGCATTACTGCATTGTAAAACCAAACTCCCATCTTTTGGTCAATAACAGTAAATATTAATTAATAGTAATACAGTAACAATAATGTGGCAAAAGCAGTCCACTGGGCCGCTTAGCGCAGTCGGTAGTGCATCTGTCTCAAGAGCCAGAGGTCCTGGGTTCGATACCGGGTTCAGCCATATACTTTCGTTTCTCCTTCTGCTGGTTCAAGAAGTGCGGTTGTCAGTTAGTGGCAAAAGTATGTGCACTTAGTACTGGTTAACGGCTTAGGAGGTCTAAGCCTGCCCAGGGATAGTATGGTTAGGTCAACTGACCATTCTGACATGACCATAAGCTGTTTACCGTGGACGCAAAGCATATGGTAGAAATTAGCTTTTTTATGGACGTCAATGAAAAAGGTAAATAACTTCATCTGTTCTGAAAACAATTTATTGGTAACATACATATTAACTAAAAGGACACACAAATGACGTGAAATAGTAAAACAAGTTTAAAATATTGTCACACTTAGTATAAATGGCTAGATATGCTAAAAGGTATGAAGAATTAATGGGAAAAAGTTATGTATGTTAAGTGTAATTCATTCAGTCATCAGCTTCTCCAGACAATGTTTGATAAAGCACAGAGGTCTCCAAAATAATAAAACAGCTGTTAACAGCAGATAATGTTCCGTTAGGATAATTGTAGGGGTGATGTTACACCAGAACAGTTATGCTTCCTGGATAGAATATCCAGATATATCAGAAAGGCTTCTTTAACTTCATTGGAGTCTATTTGAAAATATAGTTTGGCTAAGCCTTGGCTAGGTAACGTTGGCAGTGTTGAGCATGAACAGAGGCAATATCATGAGTGTAATTTATATATCTTTGGTGTATTCCTTGTTTTCAAAGAAACTATCTTTTCACTTAAAGACAAACTAGCCTGATAGTGTTGATATACATGTATTGAAAAAGGTCAAAGTCCAAGAACCACTATCACTATGAAAATGATACTATACTCAACCGAATTAAAAACGCAACACCTAATTTTTCCAATATGTCATAGCTCACGTCATATGCAGATCATTTTCAGTTTAATTCTTAACAGGGATTAACACGTGCTGTCCCACAAATTCAGTTCTGTTGATGAAATGGAAATGGAAATGGAGAGCATTACCGATAGCTACCCGAATTTCAAAAGTCTCACTTAGGGACATGTCTGCCAAGGCGCTTGGAATGTTGCATGCTTATGTAAGCCTGCGGTTGGAAGCCAAACATTTCCATTACTACTCATCAATGATTTTTAGACTTGTAGAAAGAGTTCAACGCACCTGGCGCTCGATGCAACACATACATCCTGTCTCGCGATAGATCAACCTCTTTTTGAGACTTTTGAAAATCGGGTAGCTTCAGTTACTGATTTCACAAGCACGAACCATCTCATCAACAAAACTGAATTTCTGGGACAGTAGACATTAATCCCTGTTGGCTTTAGAAAATAAACTGAAAATAATGTGCATATGACATGAGCTATGGAATATTAGATAAATTAAGTGTTTAAGCGTTTTTAATTTGGTTGAGTATATATGCTCTGTATATAATACAGGCCAACTTCGATATCTCGAATTCCAAGGCAATGGAGAACCCACTTCGAGTTTTCCGAAGTTCGAGATAGGAAAATTGTGACGTCACCAAAATTTTTGTTCTATACATGTACAATATCTTAACTTTCGTAGAGTATAAAAATCCATCATCAGTGTCCATGTAGGATAGGGAAATCTCACCCGAGGGGTCGGAATTTCAACCAGGGACGAGGCTTGCAGAGTCCCTGGTTGAAATTCCGACCCCGAGGGTGAGATTTACCTATCCTACATGGACTGGCTCATGATGGATTATTTTTCTCCCACTGTTAGCGGATTTTAAACCTAAAGTCAGATTAGGCTTCAGAACTGGAAAATTCTAACTTTTTAACCAATGATCTGAAGTAAATTTTGAGCAGCCCAGTGTGTTTATCGGGTCCTAAAATGGGTGTAAACATAGTTTGCACCTCAAAATTAGACGGAAAACACGATATGTGGACTATTTCATCTTCCAGAGGGCGAAAACAAAATGCAACTTAGCCTCTCATGTCACGCGCGTCAAGTTTGCTAGCAACGTTTTTAACCGGTTTTAGTGACGTCATTAAAATTGAGTGACGTCACAAACCCATGATCTGCTATCAAACGTCATCCGACATGCTTGCGTGTCCATTTTGTTCATTTAAAATTAAAATATTAGTCAAAAAATGAAAAAATATGGTTGCTGATATAAGAAAGATGTTGCCAGGTATAATATAGAAATTTCTTATATGAGCTGAGAGCCTATCTTATATAGGCAAAGGTTGGAGAATCAGTATTTCTACAAAACATGTGCAGCACGAACGTAGTAAAACTGTTTCTACTGAAAACGGGATTGTTACTAATAGCCCGCATGAAAGAGCGCCGCTCAATACTGTTCAATCAATTAAATTTCAAAGGCGCCTAATTGACCGAACTTTCCAACTGAACGCACCTGACCTGTGACGTATACGCGGTTCAAGGTCAATTAACTTACACACAAAAACAGCTGATCAACAAAACAATGTCTGCATCGTTTCAAGCGATCATTGGATAATTATTGGATAATTGGGATAATTGATTGAACTGCGATCAATTAAAGACAATTGTTCGGTAAATCGTTCTTTTTCATTGTTATTGTTCGATGTTCGTACCAATTTGCTTAAAGACAAAAAATATGCAGGTTTTTCATTATGGCAAAACGTCTTCACAAAATGGCCGTCATTTTCTTTCCGTCGTTTGGCCATCTTTTTCTGAATACACATTTTAACTTCGACACAAACAGTGGTAAAACACATGGAAAGTGTCGGGGGGGGGGGGGGGGGGGGGGGGGGGGGGGGGGGGGAATAAAAAATCACTTCGAAACAGCAGTGTTTTCGTTATAAGCGAGTCCGACACAACGGAGGTCGAAATGCAATATTATATAGGGGGGAATGTTCGGGAATGGGAGATCACTTCGACACTAGCAGGGTTTTCGAGATAAGCAAGTTTGACACAACGAAGTTGGCCTGTATGTATATTTTTTCCTTACCCATGAATGATTGCTGATTACACGTAGTTGGAGGACAGATCACGCCAAATTAATTCACGGCAGCAAGGCCTGAGTGAATATTTGTACCTGCTTTACAACACATGTTTATCAGTGATAATTTACCCCTCCCAAAATTACCCAAAATATGTCACTCAATCTTGTATAATTAAGCTATCTGAGGAACCTTTCTCTTCAAAAATTAAAAGTAGCCTGTATGTACAATTTTTCTTTAATTACAGAAAAAATTAAGCCATTTTGATAACCTGAATAAATCTGACGCACAAGCTTATACCTCGGCATGTTAATAAACGTGACACAAAGTAGTGGAAATCTACAAACGTATCATAGGTGAATAAGTTAAAACACAGGTGAATGCAAGTGCATGAACAAATACAGAAACAAACATTTACATGTATCACACATACCTATCATACCTGTATCATGCCATAATAACTCTACATACAAGGGCTGTAATTCAAGGGATCTTATTCCAAGATGATTTCTGTTCTCCACATGCTG
This sequence comes from Ctena decussata, assembly GCA_963989385.1. Lineage (NCBI taxonomy): Eukaryota > Metazoa > Mollusca > Bivalvia > Lucinida > Lucinidae > Ctena > Ctena decussata. The sequence continues at coordinate 47,633,730 of OZ022506.1, forward strand.
TCATACCTTATCAAGAACTCCTGTTTCTAGTAATGGCAGCATCATGTTTTTATGACAGCAATACGAAGAACTATCCCAAAATTACATTGTTGTACATAAGAGAGAGTATTTGACAATAATTAGGGATGGTAAAGACAACAAGACCTGTACATGATAGCCCACCTGACAACACCTTGCTCATCACATAAAAGAACTTTGTTATAAAACTTATGTTAGATGCCAATGCTGATGTCATGGTGACAACAATAGCTCCCTGTACTTTTGTAGACACAAGCTAAAAATCTTAAATCTTATAACGTGACCCTGCATCTGAACTGTCTCATTGAGGAAGTACAGTGAGGTGTCATATTGTATGTTTTAATGGTAATTTCACAAAATTATTAAGAATTATCAACAAATACTTCTTCTTAAAAAGAGCTCTCTCATGTATTACCCTAACAAACCATAAAAGTTCTAGAAATTGGGACATCAGAAATAATTACTGTAAATGTTCTTTAATTGGGAACCATTTGGTTTTACAATGCTGTAATGTGTCCAAATGATATAGATGGAATGGCAAACAGTGTAGACCTGACCAGACTGCTCCTGCAGAAGCAGCCTGGTCAGGATGTACACTGTTTGCTCATATATACCTGTCCCAATACTCAGAATTCTTTGGTATATAACATATACAGGTTAACATATCAAAATGAACTATAAAAGACGTACATCATTGGACATTTCTCTTATCTTTACAGACTGAGGTATATTTAATGAGATAACATATAACAGTAAATTCTGAAGCGCTGGTACAACTTGCACTGTTGTTTTTGTTGTAGCCAGCACTACAGGAGCCCAAAGTTCTAAGTCTTATTATCCGATGGGTACAATACCAACACTGTACAATATTACATTTTCCTAAAATGACATTTTTTTTTTTTTTTGGACATTTTAAAGTGTTTCATGGCCTAAACTTCAAGTGCCTGTGCCAGCAACTTCCTCCAAAGCGCTAATACCAATGGAAACTAGCATAAAATAGTATAATGGACTCAGTGAGCTTGTAGTCAGAGAGTGTCACTGACCAATAACATAGTTTCTCCATTTGATGTACAACAATAAAAACATGAGCATGACTTAAAAATGCACAAGCTGGTCCTAGACTTTAAAACCTTGGACAGGTTAAATTATTTACAGAACTTTGTTATTCAAGATACAGCTCACCAGTCACTAGTTCTTCTATAAACTGAAATGTAATTCAAAAACTTTTGGCAATGTCTGAAAACTATTTGTTTTGTTTTCTTCCATTTTTGCAAAAATATTGAAGTTAGGACTGCAGATGGCAAAAGCACATGTAGGGACTACAATCAAAACTGACATTTTATGTTTCAAGTGTACTACAGCACCTTTTCTGCCACATCTTTAAAGGCAGACAACTTTTGTGACTTCATGTTTGACAAAACCCTGGGCAATGAAACCTTTCGAAAAAGGGTTCTGCTCTAAAAAGGAAAGCATTTGCTCCTCTGAATTTGTTTCTACAGGAGAAAATTCTTTCAACAATTCTTTCTATAGATAAAGGAGGCAAATGAAAACAGAAGAATTGTGTCCCATGAAAGAGTACTGATTCACCTTAATGATTTGATTTCCAGTGGAAAATACCATATTGCCCCTAAATATTGGACAGAAATACCTGCCCATTCAGAGAAGGCCTGGAATGGACTGCCTTTAAAAAAATACAGTCGGATCAGAATTAGACTTACTTAAGTGTATAGGACTGACCTTCAAGAGCAGTCTGAGTAGGGCTTACACTGTCTCTAATACTCCTCACATTTATTTTATATTGTCCTATAGTAAAATGAACAGGGTAAAATAAGGATAATAATTACAGTCTGTGTAAGGTGTAAGGACACACCTCCATGTTTTTTCTACCGTTTTAGCAAAGGAAAACAAGTTTTGTAACTTCCTATGATGCAGCCTTTGCAAAATAGATCTTCTATCAAAGCAGGGTTCTTAATTTTATTTAGTTGACTTAATGTGAAGGGAGGCAAAAATTGCTTCCCCTGAAAGTGTACCCACACACCTACTAAGCTGTCACATGAGTTAGGATAATTACAGTTAAAACTTTAAGACTGACCTTTATTAGCTATTGCATGAGTGAAAATTTCAATTAAAATAGTAAAATTACAACAACAAAAAATCTAATTAAAACTACAAGTAATCTAGGTTTAAGGCTACACACTGTTATCTATTGCTTTCAAATCAATTATTAAATTTGGGACTAGATTTCACTAAACCAAACATTTAACTGACTTTATTTATGTTATTTTGTAATAACATACCACAAATCCAAAATGTTCAAGGCATTAAGTTCTGCTTAAGAATGAAAAAAATCATTTGTGTTTCTGGCACAAAATCACTGTTTTCAGTCACATGAGATAACCAATGCACTAATATTTCAAGCCTGATGTTTCCAGTAATTCATGCATATTGGGACAACCAACTATGCCATTGCATGCAAAAGTTATTGTTTCAAGCAAGATGTCTATGTCAGCGTTTTATACTATGGATGTAAACGAGTCAAACCACTTATGTTACTGCAGGCATCCTTATTATTTCATGCCATAGTAAGTCTCTTATTGAGACAACCAATGCACAAATGCATCTTAGTAAGTCACTAGTACAATACTAAGATGGCAACATATTGTTATGTTGCTGAATGAAAAATGTTTTTCTGATGCCTCTTGTAAAATGTTGATAATTTGGCATATTTTGTAAGTTTCAATTGAAATGGCTCTGAAGTGAAACATGTATTTGGTGTATTGTTGAGTTCATATAAAATTTATACATTTCTGGGTATTTAACATGTACTATATAAATCAACAGAAATGACTTAAAATACAGAACTATATAAAGAATGCCATAACTTGCAACTTATTATTTCTGTCCAATTTTAAGGTGAATGCATACGCCGTATTTTTTTCTGCCAATTTCAAAACAGGGAACAACTTTTGTGACCTGTTTGCTTCCCTGAACAACAAAGCCCTTCCAAAATGGGGGGCTACTCTGAAGGAAAAGAATTTGCTCCTCTATGGAGCAAATTTCCTTCTTTAAGTGACCCCCCCCTGCCTACATACAATGAAAAGGGAGACAATCCTGTTTGTTATAAATAGCCTCCCCCTGGAAGTGTTCTCATTCACCTTTATTTCAGGACAAATGAACCTCATTACTTCAAAACCTACCTTATACCATGTGCATGCATAAAATTCTGACATACCTACCAATCTGTACAGTCTGATAAAAGTAACATACTTAGCCATGGGACTTGGGACTTTGTAGCATATTTGCAGGAGATGCCATTCATAATACAGCAAAATTCTTTGCAGAGTCAATTTCATTGGCATAAATGTATACTCAAACAAACTTCTAACTGACTACTTAAATAAGTCCTTTTTTCTGCAAAACTGTAAGTACTATCAAACAGATCTTGAAAATCACAACATTTCAGCAGTCTGTCCTGATTTGGTTGAACCGCTTTTCGGAGTCTATAATCAGCGTATACTTATCACTTGTGCAAATATGCAGAAATGCTTTTTTAAACTTGAGAACGAATAAAGCATCATTTTAATATAAATTTGCACATTCAGTCACAATGTTAAGAATTTCCCCAACACAGTTCTAATTCTTTTGAGTTTTGAAAATGGGGGTACATATGCATCCTCTGCTGCAAGAAAAAATGTGATGATTGTTTTGATCTCAAATCTTTATAAACGTTGACATGACTAATTTGGGTGTACTCAATATAAGAAAATTATGTCTATATACCATTTACGAATTACATTATTTAAGACAAAGCAAGTAGTCTGTTAGAAGTTGTGCTTAGTATATATTTTTGAACATTATGGACTCTGTATAACAGTAAATTCATTTTAATATCCAAGTCTTTAGAAACAAAACCCGATTATTATGGTGTATGGGTATATTGTCATGTTTTACCACCATTTTTTCGAAGTGAGACAACTTCTGTGACTTTCCTGTTTGCTTCCCTAAATCTTCTTACAGAAGGAATCATTTTTTTTCCATTAAGAGTTGACTCCCACTGAAAAGGGAGGCAAACATGAAAACAGTACAGTTGCTTTCCCTGAAAGTGTATCCATTCATCATAAGAGGTTCCAGTGTAGTGAAAAGTGAAGACTGAACAGTTTGTGCTAATGTGCAAGCTTATCAGAGAGTTTCCAGTTTCTCTATGCTATATTAAGGTGTATGGATATTCTGTCATGGCTCAGTCACCATTTTTCACAAGGGAAGCAACTTAAACAAAACAGTATTTGCTTCCCCGATATGCAAATTCCTTCTTAAAAGAGGGTCACTCTTAAAGGAAAGAATTTGCTCTCTCTGAGAGCAAATTCTTTCCTTTAAGAGTTACCAATTTAAGAGGAAATACAAAATACTGCCTCATCAGAGTGACCTCCCTTAAAGGTATATCCATACATCTTAAGAAGGCTTCTTTTCATCTGTACTGGTCCCCAGCTCATTTTCTAACCATAACTCATAAATCCTAGAGGGCTTTTCTCTTGCCATTTCCAATCCCATTATCTCTTGGGATGGCTCCATTACATTCTCTCTCCTGTACAGTACCACTTAACAGAGAGGCACCTTTGAACTCAAACAACCCGGTAATGTGGTAACCCATGTTGGCATAGGCAATCATATATTCAAATGCCGAGAACCAGCTGAATGCTGAAAAACAGAAAGAATATTAGCATTAGTATATGGTTTTCATACTAAACACAATGAAAAGTTTTGCCTGTGATTTGCTCATATTTTTCAAGTCCAGCAATTAACCTTTACCTTGCAAATTTCCTACTTTTAATCACACAGGAAACCTGGCAGTTGTACTTTTCAGAGTTTTTGTATCGGCATTGTTAAATAGAACTGCAAATAATATTTTCTCAAGTCAGGCCTGTGGAAATAGACAAATCTCTTAACTTGTCCAGGGATAAGTAAAACCTGGACAAGCAAAAAGTCAAACTTTACTTGTCTGGCACAAACATTACTTGTCCAAAAGTGCAAATATGATGTTTGCATTATTTTGAGGATGATTCCCTCATAAACATTTATCTCATTATTATTTTGACAAATCTCATCTCTCATTTTAAATAGCCTAAAAGCCCTAAAATTGAACATTAGAATTTTTTCTATGCTGAATATCCAAAAAAAAATCAACTTCTTATTGCTTACACTACATATATAAAACTTTTTCTAGGTAACTGTACAAATTTTGGATGGCAAACAGTGTGGACTCCGACCAGACTGTTCCTATATGGAGCAGTCTGATCTGGATCCACACTGTTGGCCTAAGTATTTTTCTCAAACAAAAATTTAATTGTTGTAATTGAAATTGTTGAAACCATTATATACTTTTCTCAAACATGTAGTTGTCCCAGGCAAGTACATTAAAATTTTTCACTTGTCCTGAGTGAAATGGGGCAAGTAGGCCAAGTCCGGCATGGTATTTCCACGGCCCTGCTAAAGTCACATTTACAACTGTCATGTAGTAAAACAAAAGCTTTTAAAATGTTCAACATTTCATAGATGGTGACTCAATAGTTAAAGCTACATGTATGCATGCGCTTGTTTTATTTGGGCTGACTAATTTGTCAAATTCTGACTAAAGTATCACTGTTGCAGACATCAGTATCAATACTTGTGCTATAGATGGTCTCCTATAATGAAGCATTATAATGCTTTTACAACCTCAGAATGCCTCTGTTTATTTTAGACTTAGCAGTGATTTCAATACACATCTAGAACAAATAAAATTGGTATTGTCTACAGTAAACCGCGGCTGTTTTTGACAATTTTATGCAAAATTTCTTTCCGAAAAGGTCTGAAATATAGCCTTCTTATCTGACATTATGCTATGGATGTTAGCATGTCAAATCAAGCAAATAAAGTCAAACTTTGAAGTCACATTTTGGGCTGGAGTATTCTTAATTTGCATGTGGCAATAATCGGATGGCAGCTGCAAGCAGCTGTCTTAAATTCCCGATTTCTTTCATTCATTTATTAAAATGACATTATAAACCATTTTCTAGGAGCAAACTGTGTTAAAACCCAATATTATACCCACTAAATGTTCTGAGCCAAGCAAAATTAACGAGAAATGACTAGGGAAATATTTTTAAAGCTGCATATTTTCCATTATTCTCCTAAACAGAAAAAATAAAAATAAAATTTACTCTTATTTTTTGGTAATACAAAAATATTTCATGTACTGAAATAATATTTTCATCACATTTGATTAATATATTTGGTTTTCACCAAAAAAAAAGTAAATATCCTCTGTATATTTCCTTGGCATGCCTTATAAATACTCGAAGTAAACATTGTAAACACTATATAGGACTGATGTCACAGGAAAAGTGACCTTACTGTATCTGCAAACACTGAAGACTTAGATCAGCTTGCACATCCGTTCCGTCTGATCAGCATTTACTTTTTGCAAACTCTCTGATCTGTCTTAGCTTATGTGCAAACTGATTCTAGCATTTACACAGAGCTCTAGATAAGAGGGCGTATTTGGTGATAATTAGGGAGAATTATTGTTAATTCTGCATAAAAACATATGTTGTGACCCTTCATCTGAACCATCTCGACGAGACGGTTCAGATAGGGGGTCACAACATATGGTTTCGATGAGTAATAAGAAAAATTATCCTTAGTTATCATCAAATACTCCCTCTTATCTGGAGCTCTGTTACAGTTTACACAAGGAGTACAGTCCTCTTTCATGTGACACCAGTGACAAGAGTCCTTCATTACCTCCAGGTTTGCAATAAAATCTATGTTGAACAAAAAAGTATAGCAATCCCGCTGTTGATAGACTGATCCACAATAACATCACTTTCTTCCAGAAATAAGATGACTTTTCCTGAAAAAGAAAACAATTGTTCAGTTCTATATTTATTTCTTCATTGTTCACAAAAATTGTTGTTGTTGGTCTGGGCTCAAAACTAACAAATGTCATTTGTGGAGCTGATAGTATAGCACTTCTTAAGAGGTCACATAAAAGGATGGCTTGTCAATCAGACTCTGTTTTTTTACCACCAGAGAACTGTGAAAAATATGGCCAGAAGGTCAGAGTTTTATGTGTGTTCCCATGAAAATTAAAAGAAGTCAATGTACCCAAATCAGAAGTCTGAACTTATAAATTACGGAAACAGTGACAAATCTGAAAGACAAGAGTCCCTATACAGAGTGTGACCAGGTGCTCACAAGCAGTAAGCATCATTTGGATTTTATGATGCACCCACGTCTGTGTATCAGGGCCCAAGAAAGGTGGGTATCTGAAGACTGTCTAACGATAATCTTTGAATATTTTGGACGGACACACGGCGCCAATTGCGTGCAGCTATGGTTACGTACTGCTGAGCCACTTGGGGAACGTCGTTAGGAGAATTGAACTGAACTGAAAAATCTTTAAATATTTTGAACTCTGCAGCAATTTCTGTCTATTCTGCATAAAACATGTTGTAACCCTTATTTTTGGACAGTCTCTACAGAACTCAGACAGATGGTTTCAATGAGGGGTCAAAACACGTTCTTATGGAAAACAAAAAATTCTTGTAAAAGCGATCATCATCTGGTGAATGGTTGTCCTTGGACTTATCACAAGTAAACAATTCTGATTCTGATCAAATACTCTCCTTCTCTGAAGTTCTGTCCAATAAATTTGAATGGATACTCCTCCAAGAGCAGCAATGATGCCAATTTCATCTTTGCCTCCTTTTTCCTTTGGGTGAACTATTAAAGGAAAGAATTGGCTCCTTAAAAGAGCTATGTCCTCCGAGGTAAACAAATAGGATGTCATAGAATGTGTTCCCCTTTGTAAAAATGGCAGAAAAACATAGCCGTATTTCTTATCACCTTCAGCATTGCTATGAGGATAGATGCTGGGGATAAAGATTAAGACCTTCAGCATTGCTATGAGGATAGATGCTGGGGATAAAGGTATTGGTTAATGACAATTCTGGGGAAAATTTGGTTAATTCTCTATTAAAACATATGTTGTGACCAGTCATTATACCTGTCTCACCGCAATGGTTCTAACGAGGGGTCACAACATAATTATACACTACATGGGTATGCAATACCATACTGGGACAGTACTGTGTCAGCAAAAGACTAAGGTCAGAACACTCCAGTCTGGGTCTGCACTGTGCCATTCCATAAGCTACAGTTCACAGAGGTAATGCCATTTTCCCTACCTGTTCAGTCAACCAAGCCAGTCAATTACCATACATGCAAAAGTAGCTGTCCATCAAGTTGATTGATAAGTCAACACTATCAGCTTGGTCAACAGCCACTTTGCACAGTATTGGCTCAGGTAGAGAAAATGGTATTACCCCCATGTTGCTTACGCATTAATGTCCATTAAACTCTATTTGTTCAAACTTTATGACAATTACAGAAATTGGTTAAGGTGATGGTTACACTTTCATGGGAAGCAACTCTGTCATTTTCATTTTTGCCTCCCTTCTCAATTGGGAAAAACTCACAGGAAAGAGTTTCCCCCTCTAGGAGCATATTCTTGTTCTGCTGAGCAGACTCCATTTTAGATTTTAGAAAGGCTTTTTATCAAGGGAAGCAACCAAGAAGTGACATAAAGTGTTTCCTTTGGTAAGTAAAAATGATGAAAAAGCATGGAGGTGCTCCATTATACCGTTTTTTTTTTTTGTTCTCGTTTTCTTTTTCTTTTCTTTTTTTTTTAATATTGTATACCTACCATTTCATTCATTCCTTTATGTCTGGACCATTTATATGTGATTGTTCCGAACACCATGTGTGCTATGGAGGTTATCATGAACACAACAAAGATCTTTTCATGAATAGCTGAAATGAACATTAAGTATAAATTTTCCATCAATTAGGGATCAAGCTGGAGAGAGACTAGGGAGAAGTTGTCCCCTTGCACGATAGAACTTCTCCCTGTTCTGAGCTGAGGCAGAATAGAATATATTGGCAAAGATGAAAGAAGGGAAAAACTTCTCCCTGAAGTTAGGAAAACTTCTCCCCAATTCAGATCTCAAGCCTGATCCATAAAATTAATTCAATACCAGTGTATTCAAAGATGAACAAAAATAGCTCCTGAAAACTCAAAGTTCCGCCACAATGTTTTATTTTCTTCAAACAAGTTATCTACTTGTACATTCAAACAACAACAAATATCATTAATTAGTATCTGCACTGAAATACATTGTAATGGAGACTTATTTGAACAATTACTGTATTTCTTCAGTTATTAGACAAGATTTTCTCTTCCGAAACAATCCCAAAAATCTAGATCCAACTTATAAAGTTGATCTAGATTTTTGGGGCTGTTCTGGAAGGAAAAGCGCTATCTTATAGCAGAATTTCATATGAACAATTTAGATATTTGGAGTCATCCTACTGAGGGAAAACCCCACTATATAGCCAAATAAATAGGGGGAAAATTCTAACACAGCATGCCAACTGAGCCAATGAAAAACTACATTGAAGTATTCTGCAACAAATCACTGTTTGCTTGCAAGTGGGGCAAGCTGCTGACATAGTTGCCAAACTATATGATGTCAGCCGACATTTCCTTAACAAATGAGAGTCTGTATCTAATGTTTGATAGAAAAAGCAAGACTAGCACTGCTGAGAGATGTGTTACAGTCAACATTGTTGATAAGCTTATTTCATGCACTTCAGATGAATGTGAAGAAAATTAATGTATTTTGCAGCAATTTTACACACCATAATTATATATAAATGACCCTAAATATTTGGACAGACAGGTCTAAGCAAACATTGTAGACCCAGATCAAACTGCTCCTCAAGGAGCAGTTTGATCAGAATCTAAAACATTTGCCAGTCACTAAGAATCATTTGGATGCATTAACGTATGTAAAATCCACTTTCTAAGAATTTTGGAATGGAACAATAATTATCCAACAGCCGCGTGTCCGGAATTTTAGGGTCATAACGGTAAGAACCAAAATGGTTCAGCTGTAACACTGGTTTGTTGAACATTGGATAAAGTGATGTCTGTCAGTCCGTTGTTAGTAGATATCACTTGCTTTCTACTCTTCTGATCAAATTCAACTTGAACTGACCTCCAGACAGTGATTTATCACTCAACAAACCACTGTTAGAAATGATCTCTTTCTTAATCATCTGCTTTTAGTGCAACTGATCTCAATGTATTGTAACTGGAGGCTGATGAATGACTACTGGCTTTCTAAACTATTGTTAACAAACAACAGACTTAGTGCGATCTCAAATGATCGTTGACGTAATACTTACGATAATTTTCTTTGTTTGATATACAACTAACAGCCAGCAGACATGAACATTCTATAGTGTACAACCAAAAGACTAGATGGAGAAGTTTGTAGTATATCCAGCGGTATTTCTGTCCTATATTGTAGGCATACTGTTTGTAATAGTTATAGTACATGATCCCTACAAAGAACCTTGGGGCAGAATGAAGCCCAATACATATCCGCCAAACATAGGCTTGTGGCTTGATCCCTGTCACTGCACTTACAGATGGGATTGTATTTGTCACCTGGAAAATAAATTTAAAGTGTACACTTTCATGGGACGCAACGCTGCAATTTTCAGTTCTGAATCCCTTCTCAAAGCTGTAGAATTCCATGATAGACTTTGACATGTTATGCCTTACATTGTCAACAATATGAGATTGTTGCTAATCCCTTAGAATGAGAAGAAAAAGACTATGAAAGAAAGAAAGAAAACAAGAGGGCCATGGTGGCCTTGAATCGCTCACCTGAGCATTAATCAGTTCACTGGCTCTGGTAAAGATTTATAAGAGTTTTTACCATACATGGGAATGACGGCCACCTTGGTCATGTGACAAAGATCATTTGAAGAACTTTCAATCCTTTGACCCATGTAGGCTCCATATGAAATTTGAGTTCAGTCTGCCCAGTGGTTTCAGAGATGTTTGAAAATGTTTATGGATGGATGACAGAGGCAGCTAACACCAATTAGTCCAGGAGCCCAGGCGAAAAAGGAGGAGTTCGCTCTCCTTTAATAGTAGAGTTTGGCAACCCTGTGCATTAAAACATACCCTTATTTTACCATAGATTTTGGCTTGGAGACATTTCGAGAAATGCACAGGAGACTCAAAAATGACCATCTGCTCACCTGAGTAATTTCTACAAAGAATAAGCCTATCTGTTCTGTTGTGCTTCTTCCGACACTAAAACCAGTCTTTTGTACAGTGATAATCTCTTCAACTTGAGGGGTGAGCCTGTTCAAGATGAGTTTCAGCATGGCTTTCCTTTCAGGCTGATGGTTCTGTAGTACTGGCAGAGCTATTGTTGGTCCTCTTGAAGGAGCACTAAACCAGCGGCGGAGTCAATGGGGTCGGCCATTCTTCTGTTCTTCAGAAATTTTTACAGACAGTTCATGGTCTCCCCGCCTGCTTGAACAAGTTCTACTGGAATATCATCAACCCCGGTAGACATTTCTTTTTTCAGTGCAGCTACTGCCATCTAAGCTGCCTCGCAAAGGATCGGTTGTAGATCTTGATCAACCAAGTGTGGTTAGGTTAACTGACCGTCCAGACATGACCATAGCTGTTTACCCTGGACGTCAAACAATAACACAACAACAACAAGTATCATTGGGTCTGTCTTCCAAAATGTTACTTGGGCAAATGTCAACCTGGTGGAGCCCATACTTCTCCAGGCTGGTTATGTTAACCACAACCGAATTCCAAGAAAATTATATGGCTCTCCTTGGTCATTAACACGGGTCCGTTGGCTAAAAGAGTTATTCAACCCCGGGATTTGATTTCTTCCAGGAAGACGTTTACTCTATGATGTTGGGTCTACACCAACCCAAATCGACCCCTAGGCTTGGGAGACTCATGGAGGTGGAAGTGGCGTCTTGTTTTCTCCAAGCAAGCCACTGAATATAATACAACCCGATGGAAAGGGCCAAGCTGATTAGGCCTTCCAATCATCAGTGAGCTCTGAAATCTAGATGTTGTACTAAGCTGAGCAAGGCCTGCTTGGGTCTTGCATAATTACTTAAGTTGCAAGAAACACACGACTGTTGAACTCATGTTAGTGTTTTACACTGGCCGTTAACTTCTAGGAAGTCTTCAATCCAGTGATGCTGTTTTCACAGGTGTTCTTTAGCACGTTTTGTTCACCGACCTTGCAAGGAATTCCTAGGTGGACTGCCAAGGCTAAGGATTGCATCTACCCCTCTACATGCGGTTCCTATTACTCTCCCAGGCTGATGAGATCCATCTGCCCACATGCAACAGTTAGTATTGGACAGCAAGGTTCCATGACGATTAGGTTATACTATGCACTAATACATTTTTAAGTTCGAAATAGCCCTGGTTCCACAAGTATTTAAAATGAAATTTTATCTTTATATAGTATAATGGAATCATATTGTTCATTTTGTATGAATTGTATTTTACATATAACAAGAGCATGTGAGCAGGGGCTCACGTATACCCCCGGTCAGTGCCACCGCCTAATAAAAACACACTTAATACAAAACTTTAAAGCAAGTGTTAAATGACAGACGGATGAATGGACAATCTATTACAAACCCAGTGGAAGACCTATAGACAAATAGCATTAAAACATGCAAATTATGTAATCAAAAGAATATACAAATTTAACACATAATTTCAACACAAGTTTACATAAACTTCTATGTCAGTGACCTTGAACTTAAGTCAGCAGCAGCATCCAGATGATGTCAAGTAGTCAATTCTAATCTATACCTTAACCTAGTCACATAGCAATCTGAGAAATCTTTGACATAAATTTTCCCATTTATTCCAAAAGAAATCTTAGCACATTGATTTTCTTTCCCACAATAAACTCGGCCATTCTCAAGATGTAAACAAAATTTGAAGACTGTGGCTCTCTTGGGAACAGAGAAAACTGTGACAAAAAATAAATTGGACAGAAAGAAAAATGGACAAACAAAGGAAATGATAAGCAGGAGGCCGATACTCTCTTCCACCATACAACTAGTCATACCCAACATTTGCACCAAATTTCAAAATCCTAGCTGTAGTGGTTCCTGAGAAATCTTGGACAGAAAATTTTTAATTTTATAGGAGAGAAAGAAAAAATAGACAAACAAAGTGAATGATATGCAGGAGGAGGCTGATGCTTTCTTACACGATACAACTAGGCATACCCAATGTTTGTAACAAATTTCAAAAACCTAAGTGTAGTTGTTCCTAAGAAATCTATGATAGAAATTTAATTGGAGAGAAAGAAAAAATGGAAAAACAAAGGAAATAATAAGCAGGAGAAAGCTAATTGTCCCTTATACGGTACATCTAGTCATACCCAACATTTGTACCAAATTTCAAAATCCTAGCTGTTGTGGTTCCTGAGAAATCTGTGACAGAAAATTAATTGGAGAGAAAGAAAAAATGGACAAACAAAGGGAATGATAAGTAGAAGCAGGCTGATTGTCTCTTACACGGTTCAACTAGTCATACCAAACGTTTGTACAAAATTTCAAAATCCTAGCTGTTGTGGGTCCTGAGAAATCTGTAGCAGAAATTTAATTGGAGAGAAAGAAAAAATGGACAAACAAAGAGAATGATAAGCAGGAGAAGGCTGATTGTCTCTTACATGGTACAACTAGTCATACCCAACGTTTGTACCAAATTTCAAAATCCTAGCTATTGTGTTTCCTGAGAAAACTGTGACAGAAATTTAATTGGAGAGAAAGAAAAAATGGACAAACAAAGGGAATGATAAGCAGGAGAAGGCTGATTGTCTCTTACACGGTACAACTAGTCATACCCAACGTTTGTACCAAATTTCAAAATCCTAGCTATTGTAGTTCCTGAGAAATCTGTGACAGAAATTTAATTGGAGAGAAAGAAAAAATGGACAAACAAAGGGAATGATAAGCAGGAGAAGGCTGATTGTCTCTTACACGGTACAGCTAGTCATACCCAATGTTTGTACCAAATTTAATAAAAGCACCGCAGGCACTGCATGATACCCCGCCACTGCTGTGCATCCTAACTTATTTTTTGAGATATATAATAGCTAAAGAGCCACAGAACTGAGATAGACAGAGATATGATGTCCTTACTGTAAATAAATATTAATATAAACCACCCAACAACGTGGAGCATTCTGACCAGTGTAGATTTAGATCAGGCTGTAAAGCATTTCTTTGAGCTGAGAGACTCTGTTTCCTATTCTATGGTGTTAAACATATCAGTGAAGTTTCATTCAGATATTCCATATAATATAGGAACTACAAGTCAAAAAACATTTTTCAGATCTATCAAGGGGGAATACTCATTAACTGGAAAGGTAAGAGTGATGGTTCTTTGTCACAATATGTAACCTTTGATGTGAAACATACCTATGAAGTTTCGTTCAGATATTCCATATAGTAAAGGAACTACAGATAAAAAAACGTTTTTCAGATCAATCAAGGGCGGATAACTCACAAACCGGAAAGATCAGAGTGACAGTTCCTAGTCACTATATGAAGCCTTTGATGTGAAACATATCTGTGAAGTTTTATTCAGATATTCCATATAGAAAGGGAACTACAGGTCAAAAACCATTTTTCGGACCTATCAAGGGCAGATAACTCATGAACTGGAAAGGTAAGAGTGATGGTTCTTTGTCACAGTATGTAACCTTTGATGTGAAACATATCTGTAAAGTTTCATTTAAATATTCCACATAGTAAAGGAACTACGGGTAAAAAACATTTTTTAATTCAATCAAGGGCGGATAACTCACAAACGGGAAAGGTAAGAGTGACGGTTCTTAGTCACAATATGTTACCTTTGATGTGAAACATATCTGTGCAGTTATATTCAGATATTCCATATAGTAAAGGAACAATAGGTCAAAAACCTTTTTTCAGACCTATCAAGGGCGGATAACTCACAAACTGGGAAGGTCAGAGTGACGGTCCTTAGTCACAATATGTAACCTTTGATGTGCAACATATCTGTGAAGTTTCATTCAGATATCATGAACAGTAAAGGAATAACAGGCCAGAAACCATTTTTCCAATACGAAAAAGGGCAGTAACTCCGTTAAAAATGGACGGATTTTGCCCATTAACAATCCCATACCACTCATCGCCGATAACAATATGTATGCAAAATTTGAAAAAATTCCATGAATAAATACTCAAGTTATCGATCGGAAATGGTGAGCACGGACGGACGGACGGACGGACGGACGGACGGACGGACGGACGGACGAACGGACGGACGGACGGACAGACACCGAAAGGTATAACATAATACCCCGCCACTAAAGTGTGGCGGGGTATAAAAATCCTAGCTATTGTAGTTCCTGAGAAATCTGTGACAGAAAAATGTTAACATACACACACACACACACACAAACATATAAACGGAAAAACCAAAAACTATATACCCCCTATATACTTCGTATACCGGGGGTATAAATATGCCCATATAAAACGTACATATATATGTGTCATATATAATTCAGTAGCACATATGGATATGTATTTTTTACCTACAAGACAGAGTTTGTTCTTCTTTAAGCGATGCTGGAACATTCTGTCTTGCCCATGGGCTGGGACAGCTCACACGAGCTTGAATTCTGTGTGTCACTACTCGCTCAAAGAAAAGCGATAAGCCCGGCTCGGCGATTCTGTACTTTATGTATTATTTTTCAAAGCAATGAATTTCCTCAAAGAAAGCCATTCACTATGTCTACCGTTATCTGTTTCTGTGTCTTAAAATCGAAATAAAAAAAATCCGAAATAGTCAATGTTTCTCACAAACACTGTTGAGGGCGCTGCCATTTTGAGGACGTTACCAACTGACGTTTGAAATAACGCTGACGTTACGTCACAATACTACTTTCACTTGTATACGTTTGCATGGAATAATAGTTCCCCGTTCAGTTTGAAATAATTATTATCGTAGGTAAGAAAAATAATCAATCATTGGTCTCCGATGCGGACAGGGAAATCCCAACCCTTGGGCACAAGGGGTGTGTCGGAAACTCGGCAAGCCTCGTTTCCGACACACCCTGTTTGCCCTCGGGTTAGGATTTCCCTGTCCGCATTGGATACCAATGATAGATTATATTTATATTCTCCTATAACAGACTACCACCTTGTAAGGGAACTTTATAAAATGTCATTATTTTTGACCGACATGACCCAGTTTCAAACTTGACCTAAATTTTATAGAGATAAACATTCTGACAAAGTTTCATGAAGATAGGACCAAAAATGTGCCCTTTAGGGTGTACACAAAGTTTCTCTAAGATTTGACCTAGTGACCTACTTTTTGACCCGACATGACCCAGTTTCAAACTTGGCCTGGATATTGTGAGGATAAACATTCTGACAAAGTTTCATGAAGATTGGACCAAAAACTGTGCCCTACAGAGCGTACACCCTAGTTTTTGACCCGACATGAGCTACTTACAAACTTGGCCTAGATATTGTGATGATAAACATTCTGACAAAGTTTCAAAAAGATTGGATTAAAACTGTGCCCTCTAGAGTGTACACAAGGTTTTTCTAAGATTTGACCTAGTGCCCTGGTTTTTGACCCAACATGACCCAGTTTCAAACAGGGCCTAGATATTGTGAGGACAAACATTCTGACAAAGTTGCATTATGTTTGAATCAAAACTGTGACCTCTAGAGCGTACAAAAGGTTTTTCTAATATTTGACCTAGTGACCTAAACATTCTGACAAAGTTTCATAAGGATTGGATCAAAACTAGTCCCTCTAGAGCGTACACAAGGTCCTTCGTATATCGGCTTTTAGAACAGTTTTGATGGAGAGTAAAAAAGTGTTTCCTGACTAAATTTATATAGCCTGACAATATTTATTGACAATAAGAGATTTTTACCTACCTACCTACCTGATGATATTTATTGATAATAAGAGATTTTTACCTACCCTACCCTACCCCACCCATTCTGCAGATGGTGTGAGATATGGGGGAAACAGACTAAAATCGGCTGGAAAGAATTTTAAGGAGCACAAACTGAAAATCTCGAAAGCCACTGGTTTCCGGGAATTGTATCCTCTGGCCTACCTAAAATATAATTATCTCTGATGACTGCATCTAGCAACTTGATGTTTCGGATTGCATTTACCAAGTTAACAAAGGCTTTGCAAGCGGCGCATAATACGACCGTTTAAATGTCATAAAGCAGTTACAGAATGAACAAGATTGCTTACAAAAGGATAGACAGGCAGACAAACAGGGGCAACCACTCTTTAATTAATGACTGCAACATTATTTAAATATTTAACACATGAAATATATTTTCAAGGGAGATAAACTAAATATACTAGATATACCATTTTTGGTTCTATTACATTCCCTTGGCATGATTTAAAATATACATCATATCACCATTAAGTTGTATTAAAATAGGAGTTAGAGTAAACAGGAAATTTATACAAGGGCAGATAATTAAGTAAGCCAGAGTTGTGGTTCTTGTTCAGGATACATTGCCCCATTATTATACACATTCCTACAAAGCTTCATTCTAATATTTCAAAAGGTTCAGGAGATATGGAGTGAATGAGAAACACCTAAAAATACTAATCAAATGGAGGTTACTCAAAAATTAAGAAAGGGGGGGGAGGGGGGGGGGGGGCGGGGGGCAACCATTCTTATATATGACACATTGTCTTGTGATTATGCACATTGCTATAAAGTTTCATCATGACATTCCAAACAGTTACCAAGTTAGCATGCACAAGATAAGTATACACAAAAATAGCCTAAAATTACTAATGAAATGGATGTAACTCTAAACGAAGAAAGGGAGAGCAGCCATTGTAAAATGCGACACATCGTTAGGACTTCATACACATTGCTATGAAGTTTATAAAGATATCCCAAACGGTTATCTAGTTATGGAGCGTACAAGACTTACAGGGAAAAAATTAATCAAAGGGGCATAACTTCGAAACTAAGAAAGGGGGGGGGGGGGGGCAATCATTCTAGTACACGACATGTTCCCCCAACCTAATACATATGCCTACCAAATTTCATGAAGATATCCCAAGTGGTTCCTGAGTTATGGCGCGTACAAGAATGTTTACGGACGGGCGGACAGATGGACGGATGGACAGCGCCACGACATAATACGTCCGTTTTTTCAAAATGGGCATATAAAAACACGGAGTTAATACACCTGTTTAACGCCCATCAAACACAGCACACTTGTGTATGACAAACAGTCAGGAAATAGAATATGCGCCTCAGAAAAACTTCAGAACTTTGAAGGCAACCTGAAATTCAAATTTTTCTCATGGAAGATTCCGGGATCCCCTTTATGAGATGGTTGTTGCCCCTCTCGGGCTCTCAACCCTTTGGCATGCGTTATAATAATTTTAATTTTCTGGCAAAGCCACTGTAAAAGTCTCCCCTTCTGACAAGCTGTCAATTAGTGTGATGAGGTACTACTGACCAATCATGTGAGGTGGTAGATCTAAGACAAAGAAACCCTATTGACCCAATTTGTTTATATATCAAAAGATCGCTGGATTATTGTTCGGTTATCAATTAAGAAAATGTGAAATACTGAGTGACAAGTGTACTGTTACTGGTGATTAAAGACATACAGTAGTGGGGATTTAGAAGGAATGAAATTCCAGGTTAGTGACAGGTGGCATTTGGGATTATTTATTGATTATCGGTACAAATAAACGGTCCCTCTTTAGTTCTGTCAAAGGTGTGACCAATGCATGGCTTCTTCACACAACTTGTAAATATTGACATTTTATGAGAATTTAAAGGAGTATGGCAGGAAATAACCGTGTCTGCTGGAATCCGCGACAGGCAACTGTTGGTGTCCAGACCGGATTTTTAGCGTCCAGGGATGTTGAAACTGGCGTTGCCAAGATCCACATGTCAATCTATCTATCATGACATCTCTGTTTTGAAGCTTAGAACAGCTTGGCAGGTAAGGCACATCATCCTGAGGACTGTTAATTTCTTTGTTTTCCTTCAGGTCTCTGATTTTGCTTTAATGCTTTGTTATTGTTATCAAATGTAAATTAATATTGACTACAGTGCCATGTGTTCTTTAATTGCCTATTTTCAGAATGTTTTAACTTCTTTATTTAGAGTTGTGAAAATTACTTCATTGTTACTAAGTTGAAGAAAAGCTGGATTATAATTAATATATTCTTTAACTGCAATAATTGCCAAATACAAAGACAATATGTATTGCAGTGTTCTCCCCAGAATGCATGTTGCTTTTAGCACAAAAATCAGATTTAGACTTGTTGATCAATTTTTAAAATCCTTAATATGGCAATGTTTTGTCAAAATTAGTCTAAATTTACATTATAAATATTTATTGATGATCCTTAATGCACTTAAACAACTTAACTGGCTAAGAAATGAGAATAAAAGCACTTTAATAGAATTTCATTAGAAAATTAAGGCATGTTGCACAGGTAATTTGAAGAGGAAGGCATGTTGCAAGAGACATGCCTTAATGGTCTGTGGAGATCCCTGAATGGCATTGCCTGGCTTGTTTTCCAAAAATTAATAAATTAGGCTGGAACAACACACCCCTAAAATCGAGCCAAAAACAACCCACTTTTTATATCACCTGACCAAAAGGTAATAGGATGGAAATGACCCAGATTCAAACTGAACATGCCACACCCACATTTGTCATTATAGATTACAATTATTGTATTGGTAAAAGAAAAGTCGAAGCTTATATTATGCTTCAGCCTAGAGTAAAATATGGACAGGGTAGTATTGAATGAGAAATATCTTACATTGCAATCAGTATCATTTATTCCATCTCGTTCAAATAAATATGCCGACAGAAAGCAATAGAGCAGAGAAAATGCCGGCAAACTGACAGTAATTATTCCGAGACGCATGAACGGAATTCGTAGTAGAACGTCTGTAACAATCTTTTCTTCTTGTCCCATATTTCCGCTTTTTCTGTTGGCTCAAACAAAATTCTATCTGAAGAAATCAATTAAAATTCAGATTCATTTTCAGAAAAATGTGTTTTGACAACTTGCCGGAAGTAAAGAGGAAACATACCGCAATGATAAAAGAACAAGCCGAATGTCATCGATCGGACCAAACGTACTAACTGACGGAGTGCTTGCTCTTGTTCAGTAGTAGATTGAATGATTGTCCTTGGACGTCACCAGTCTGGTATCACCAGTGAACAATTCTGATTCTGATTGCCAAACTAACCCCCCCCCCCCCCAAAAAAAAAAAAAAAAAAAAAAAAAAAAAAAAAACAATTTAATTAAGGTGGAATAGGACAAAACCAAAAAGTTCAGTTTTCTAGTCAAACAATATATCATCAAAAACTTCAATTATTTGTGACTCCCTAAATGACTTTCTTTTGAACGTGAAATAAACAATTCCTATTTCAATGACGTCGTGAAAATGTGAAGGTTTGACGTTTTTTTACTCAAAATTTATAGCTCTCAGATATCAGCATTAATCGACATTGCTCTGCGGGGGCCTGTATAAAATGCAGCTTTTTATGCAGCTATATAAAATATATAGGAAAAACGCAGCCACTAAAGAAGTGGTAGGGAATGCAGCCAATATGGACATAGTAGGAAAAGGCCCAATATACACAGATTCAGTCGGTATCGGGAAGATCCGACATGCAGATTGTGTAAGCAGCAAGAAGAGGACATCTTCCATATGTTGCTGTACTGTCCTCTACTGACCGAGACCAGAATAAGTGAATATAAAGTGTTAAGAGACATTGTTAGGAGCCATATCGGTGCTGAGTCCTGGAACGATTCTTTCTCCACAAAAGAGGATATTGCCCAGTTGATAATAGACTGCAGAAAGTTCTCCAATCTATTTTGTGACACTGATATTGTCTACAAGATAGAGAAACTGTCCAGAAACCTATGTTACAAACTACACAATAAAAGACTATCCCTCCTTCGTAAATTAGAAGATGGCTGTCCGGGTGGTAACACCTAATCTGTTGATCCCAAAAGATTTTCCAGTTTAGACTAAATACGCCCTAAAACTACCGACGAATACTTACCCTGGACACAGGGGTGCTCCTATACAGAGGAGGCTTATACAGATCAGAAGTTAATAGGCCTTTTGTTGGTTTTTAATCAAGTGTGAAATGACTGCAGATATAGTCAAAAAGTGTAGTTTCTTGAGAGGAAAATGGAGTTGATATATACACCTTGCCAAAGGTTAAGCATATTTCAACTCTATAGGTCCTTTGTTACAAATTCTGCAGAAAACTTGCAAACAAATAAACGATGATTTAATTTTTATGGATTTGGAAAGATGGAATACTTAAACATATGCCTTTTGACATTTTATCCCAATTTATCAGGTTGAAGAATTTTAGCGGGCTGACTTTTTTGTGTAAAATATTATTTTCTTATTTTCTGCATATAAAAAATGTCGGGTCTGAGTTACTGAGAAGATAAACTAGGCATTTTTATGTTAAGTTTAAAACAACACTTAATCAGCCTGAAATCAGAGCTTGTCAAGAAAATATTAAACTGCTTTCCTCTGGTAATAGCCTATATCGTATCTTTGATAATTGTTTAATTCATTTTTCTGTAATTATTATTATTATTATTATTATTATTATTATTATTATTGCTAACTATAATATAATAATTACTTATGCTAAAATGTTAAGATTAATTACCATATTATAAATAATTAATAATGTAAATGTTGCTTACAAAGGTATGTCAAAGGAACAGTGTGTATTAATGAAAAATGATCAGTTCACCAATGATAACCAACAAAATAAATAGAATAATTATGACCTAACTCTCTGGATGAGGAGGAGCCAGATATGGTTCCGACTGTGTATTCTTCGCCCAAATTAATCACTTTGTTGGAAATATACAGATATGATAAACAGATGGTTTATAATTTTTGAAATAAGAAATGGCAAAAATATATGCCGCAATAAACATAAGAACAGTTGGCAGTTATAGTCTGGCCCATGTTCCTACTTCTGTATGTATTCTCTGCTCTTGAAGGAACTTTTTAAGATTTTAATTAAATATTTAGTTATCATTTGTTTCTTTTGTATTTCCTTTTCATTTCGCAATATGGAAAATGTATTTCTCTTAGGATAAGTTGGCAGTAATTCTAAATTTTATTAGTAATTCTACAGAAAAGCTTTCATTTTCATGCAAAGTAAAAACATGTAGGAACTCATAATGATTCTTAATGTATTTTCTGTGTACATAAAGTACATGTTTTTCTTGAAACAATACTTTAAATAGTTCGTTTATACAGGAAATTAAATAGTTTGTTTATACAGGCAATTATCTGACGTGTGCCAGAGATTATCTAGGTGTGAAAACAGAACTGTCAAACATCACTGGGGATCTGTCAATCAAAATGGATACAGTAGCCAATCAGATTAAATGTTGCTACTATTTTTGTTGTGTACTAGTATGTGAAGTATGATGAACTCTTATAGATTAAATTATTTAATACTGTTATCAAATTAATTATTATTGCTGTAATAATAATGCAAAATGCCAGTGTATCAACATGACCAAAAGGCTGGAATATATTACCATAAATTACTAAATAAATATGGTAACATACTAAATAATTTTTGTAGGAAACTGTTAAAATCATTACAGCTTTTAGTCTGATATTTTGTTTGAAAATTTCTGAACCCATCAACATTAAACCATCCATCCGGCCATCCAAAGGTCAAGGTTACAGACTCTGAAATTTCGTGCATGAAAATGGCATTAAAGTTCTATGTGGTATTAGTATACTTCCTTATATTTCTGAAATCGAAAAACCAAACCTTTTGACTAGCTCTGCTGTGAAGTTTGATAAAGATTGTCTGTCTGTTCATAATTGATCTGGTCTTGATATTGGCTCACTGCAGCAGCCATGCTTTAAAATGAACAGTCTGGTCAAGGTCGATGCAGTTTGTCAGCGTACTGTGAACTGTTCATTTAACAAGCTTGTCTGGGTAAACAGATTTTTGTAGAATATTAGCGGCATCATGTGAAAATACGGCATGCGCGAATAAGGAAGAGTCAGCTCACCGGCACAGTATGATCATAGTTTTTTCAGTTCAGTTCAGTTCAATTCTCCTAACGACGTTCCCCAAGTGGCTCAGCGGTACGTGTAACCATAGTTGTACGCACTTGGCGCCGACCCAATAGGCACATAACGTCGAAATGGCATAATATTGACGTTGAAGCGACGTCAATACAACATTATTTCGACGTCATGTGCCTCCTGGGGAGTGTCCGTCCAAATGATCATAGTGTTTCTGCATCGCTGAATTTTAACAGTGTAACACGCGATGTCCCGAACATTTAATTCTTATAACATCTTTAATGAAAAGTATTACCTGAACGGAATGGTCAGATTTGTGATCATTTATGTGTTACCGTTTTAAATATTATTATATGCCAGCTCCGTAGATCCAGTACTGCAGGGAAGATTCAGGTCATCTGCACATACCTCTTTGCATAAATTTATGCAGTCCATGTATATAGTGAAAAGTGAAGACCTTTTGAATACCACTCATGCATTTTGGAACTGCATTGTAATACATGGATGGATGACTTAGGATTTTACATCCTTTTCAACAGTATTTCAGTCATGTCAGGACAATGGGAACATGATAATGAAAGGCTGTGTGCAGTGGACCCAGTTTATGTTAGAGAATTGCATTATAAAATGTCATTATAAATCATTTTGTATATAATTATATTATATATGTATTGTTATTTGCAGCTACCATAATCATGCAGGCCCTGACTAGGTTTGAACAGTCTGGTCAAGGCCAGCGCTGTTTTAAATCCATTTGAAAAGCATAGTTCACAGGTTGTTCAGGAAAGTGGCGAATACAGTAAAATATATGAGCGGCATCATTCGAAAAGATACAACATGGGCAAATAAGGAAAAATCTGATGATCCGCCCAGTCTGATCAGAGTACTCCTTTTTGCATAATTAACGTGAATATGGTGAATCATGTAAATATCCCATATATATATAAGATTTTAAAGGGATATATAGTTTTCTACATACAGACAGTGGACAAGAGTGTTCGTTAAATAATGACGTTGCTGTTAAGTTTAATGCATTTCTTCTATGAGCACAAAAATAACTGCGAGAAAAGTATAATGATATATATTATCTGGAAAGTTGCGCCAATATCTAGCTTAAGTTTGCTGCGATATTAATAACTTGTTTGCTTTCCGGATATCTATAGTTACTATTCTGCATTATTTTAATTTCAAAAAGGCATTTTCTTGTGGTAAGTTTTGCTAACGTCATCATGATCAATGACGCCAGTGGAAACAGGATTTCCTGATTTCCTGAAAAATTACCCAATCTTAAAACAAAAACATCTCTGCAAAATACAAACATATTATGTATATTGCATAACTCATTTAGCTACATATTAGGATAATTTTCATGATGGTTTATATTATGCTTTTAAGATAATAATTTTTCAGCGTAAGTGGAAATACGCTGTTGTTAACGACAACTTCACAATTTAGCGAACGCTTGTCCACCCTATACAGGGGCATAGCTAGAAGGAGAAATGTAAGCATCTCTATCTGTGCTTAAGGTATATGGGTACACTTTCAAGAGGACCAACTCTGCATTTTGCCTCCCTTCTCAATGCGGGTGAATTCTTAAAGGAAAGAATTTGCTCCTCCAGTGAAAGTATGCATCCCCATGACTTTCCAAAGACCATTCTGTGTGGTGGAGTAAGCTGCAAAGTGGAAGTGCAGCAGACTTCTTCTTTGCAAATTATTTCCTTTAAGAATTTACCCTATTTAAGAACAGATGATCTATGCAAGAAAGCAAAGAAGAAGTCACAAAATTTGTTCCCACTTTGTAAAAATGGCATAAGGGGGCATATTTTTCATATTAGAGTGATCACCCTTGGAGATGCATGCTTTCAGATTGAAATATTTGCGTTTACAAAGTAAACGGTGTCTTTGTCCCTGTATGTATCAGTATGATGTCATGGACAGAAGAAGTTTACATTCGTTTATTATGTTAGTTGGTAAAGTGTTTATGAATAATGAAAAAGGTAATAAAATAATAAAATGATTATGATAAAAGAAATATCAGTTTCAGCTTTTCCTTGATCATAATGCAGGAGTTTGCTATTTCAAAAAATAAAGATTAAAAAGAATACCAAAAAAAAAAAAAAAAAAACGGTGATAGAAAAAAAAATCTTTTTTTTTTTGCATCATCGTCCTGATAAAATTTCAAACTCTTGTTTTATGATATTTTGCACCTATACACTCTCAAACATGTGTATCTCATCATAATATATCTTAAAAGCCATTTAACACCCACTTAACATTGAACAATAGGACCATTATCACCTTTCCCTACTATGTCTATAGTGGCTGCATTTTATGGGCTGCGTTTTTCCTATACATTTTATACGGCTGCATTTTATGGCTGCATTATATACCGGCCCGCTCTGCGGTCCGTTGAGGTATTGAAATAAATTCCATGCCAAATTACGTGCCATCAAGAGTTCCATAAAGCTGTGCTATACTTTCTGCACAATCTCTACGCATTACGAGTAAATTGACGCAAACAGTAATTTTCATAAGCTGTTGAAATTTCGCCTTTTTCACGTAAAAATTGAAATAGAGAAAAAACGTCTCCGAAAAATATATCTCAAATTTTGGTATGTTTTAATGTAATGTTAAGTTTGAATATTAATGAAAGAATATTAAAATTTTACCGTGTAAATATTTCTCAATGTAGATTTTGCAAACCATACCCCCTGTTCAAAAAAACGTCGATTTTTTAACGTCCAATTAAATTGGGCTCTAAGAACGGTTTCCGACATATCTTTCAATTTCGATAAAGCAATGTCGAGTTATTCTAGAAAACCTATGAAAATGAAAAACGAAAAAATCGAAGAAATATCTCATTCCGTTTTCTAGACAGAAGAGTGAAACAGGACAGGGGTTCATTTTCCCGGTTTTGCTGTTTTCGGAAGTAATTGACGTCGCGAAATACGCGGTTTGTAGGAGTTCAATTAACGGGACGTCACGTTACGAAAAATAAATATTATGGCAAAAATGAACCCCTGATGCATTGAAACCTTTCTCTCTGGAAGACGGAATAAGATATTAATTCAGTTTTTTCATTTCTCGTGCAAGTATATTCTCTAGAAGAGATCATAAATGTTTTATTAAAACAAAACCTTAACTGGAAAACATTCTTAGGAATAATCTCCCTTTGACGTTGAAAGAAATGACATCATCGGAACAGGGGGTATAGTTAAACAAATATACTTTGTGAAAAAATTGAACTGTGAAAAATTAAAACTGTTTAAAAAAATACATCGATGTCAACATATTTCGTCAAAACATCAAAATTTCAGATATATTTTTCGGAGACGTTTTTTCTCTATTTAAGCGTTTATGTAAAATTAAGCAATATTCGATAGCTAATGAAAGGTCATATTTGCCTAAATCAACACAAAATGCGGAAATAATTGGAAGAAGTAACAGATCTTTAAAGGCCTCTTGACGGCTCGCACTTGGGTATGAAATTTATTGCAATATCTTTACGGGCAGCAAAACAAATGCGAAAATCATATACAATTGAGCGCTATTTATTTTGCGTAAAAACAGGTCAAACCCTCACATTTT
The DNA here is from genome assembly GCA_963989385.1 of Ctena decussata. Taxonomy (NCBI): domain Eukaryota; kingdom Metazoa; phylum Mollusca; class Bivalvia; order Lucinida; family Lucinidae; genus Ctena; species Ctena decussata. The sequence continues at coordinate 47,660,414 of OZ022506.1, forward strand.
CATGACGTCATAGAAAAAGAACTATTTGTTTCACATTTAAAAGAAAGCCATTTTGTAATTTAGAAAGTGCTGAGCTTCTTGGTCGTTGTTCTTTTTACACGAAAACTGAAAATGTGGGTTTTGTCCTATTCCACCTTAAGGTCAAATATTTTTGCGGGTATTTTATGCAAGTTTCAGCTTGGAATTATAATTAAGAAATAGATCAGCTCTAGCAGTGAATTGTTGAGTAATAATTCACTGTTTAGAGGTCAGTTGTAAAGTAGATCATATCACGAGCGCGGAGCGCGAGTGATATATCTACTAACAACTGACCGACAAACAGTGAATTATTACTCAACAATTCAATGCTAGAGCTGAACTATTTCGATTCTAACTTTCAAAAACGCTGAAAAACTATTATTTTCATGCATACTCTCCCAACCTTCCTGCCAGCGCGTTCATGCTCCCGCCAATATTCTTAACTTGTCTAAGGCAAATGTGAGTTTTTATGGCGATTTTAGAAAGAAAAAGAGACGTTACATCGTCTAACGTCTCAAAACGTCACAAGATTACGTCAGTAATTGCAGTGACGTCAGCAGTTCGACTCACGCGATCCGTAACAGTGAATTGTTGCAGAATAAAACACGGCAACTTTCCATTGCTTCTATAGGCGCACTGTGTTAGAATCTCTTACAATTCCCTGGTAATACTGTGCAAAACCACCGCAACCCAAAAGGGAACAGTCAGCCATTCATAATTAGTAATGTGAATGCTTGTCTTTGGCCATATTAAAAGAAAACAATTCTGATTCTGATACTTGCCAGTGCAGGGCTTGAACCTGCACGGCAGAAGTATGAAACCAAACCGGGCCTTGCAGATACTGAGCAGTGACCTATATAGACCATATCTATAGGTCACTGTACTGAGCTAGCAGGGTGCCTTACCATGAACGACATTATAACCGGTCATTATGTTTTGTGAGCCTGCTGAGACTGTGAAATATAACTGGTTACAAATATATTAAAACAGATTCAAATTAGACCATTAATTAAAATTCAGTCCGTTCTGTGCGGTTTTAGTCGATGGACGTATGCACGACCATCATGCCAATAGAGTTTTTTTTATCCCCGACCATCAGGAAGATAGTCCCTGTATTTCCAACATGGCTTCCAGTGTAAGCATGTTGCTTTCATTTCACAATCTTGATTGATATTTCGTCATAAACTGCATTTACACAAAGTCAGTCACCTTCCACAATATAAACACTTTACTTTCTGTGTAACTTTACCCTGAGAATTTCGCTCTGCATTGAAATAGCAGTGTAAAATTCATTGAAGTATCATGCCATATAATTTGACGCACATCTAATATGACGCTCTTATGTTTATTGGCTTCCGCATAGTTCCCGATGGGCACAAGTTACCATTGGGTGGTAATTTTGATGCAAATTTAGTGTGCTTCACTTGGTCTAATGTTTATTTCATCAAACAGGGAACAGTACTTATCTTGAATCTTGAATCTTCAGCCGTTACAGGCAGTACTGTGCTCTAGGTAAATGTTCACTCTGTATGTCTATGCGCACTGGTAATTTTCTCTTGGTAATTTGTCGTAGATGGTTAATTTTGTATAGATTTGGGATGTAAAATTTAAATTTTTGAGATCTTGTGACTTAATTCTGAATTGCGAATCTGTTTGTTTTCTCTATGTACTGGCACACATTCCTGATAACTGTGTCTCGCCACTCAGGGAAATTTTCTTTTTGGTCATAACCAAGGAGTACATTCATATCTAGGTGTGTTTCTCCCACTTGGGTATGCAAGTTATGAATAAGTTCCAATCTTTCTTCCTCATACAGTTCACATTCAAGAAGATAGTGCTCAACTGTCTCCAATTGTCCACAAAGACACTGATTTGAAGATATCTGTCTTATTTTACTCCTGTAGTCATTCAACTGTGAGTATCCTGTTCTTAATTGTAGTAACACTGAATATAATCTATGGTTTGGGAAGTCATGTTTAGGTTTCGGATCTATCTGCGGCTTGTACTGGAAAAGTTCTCTACCTGTACTTGATATTTCCCACTTGTTCTGCCACTTCTCCAAAATGCTTGACCTTGCAGCCTTCTTTATATCTTGGTGTGTAATCACACTTGTGCCTATGTCCATTTCTTGTGCCTCTAATGCCGCCTCTTTTGCCAACTTGTCGGCTACATCGTTTCCCTGTATGTCTGTATGACCAGGTGTCCATAAAATATCTATTTGCCATCCATTGGCTCTTAATTGTTGAAGGTGATTATTTACTTTCCTGATAACATCACAGTAGGAATTAGAAGACCAATTTAATGTTATAATACCGACTGCAGTCTGGCTATCACTGAAGAGACGCAAATTCTTAATGTTACTTTGGACATTACTGAAATGCTCCAACACAGAAAGGATTGCAACAAGCTCTGCTAACAATATAGAACCATGTGCAGCTACTGGTTTCTTAATATGGACGTCCATTTCATTTGGAGTGTAAATTACAGCACCAGCCCCACATGGACCTGGATTTGGAATACACGAACCATCCGTGAAACAAAAGATACACTCTTCAGGGACCTCTTCCACTAAATTTTTTATAATTTCTCTTCCTTTTTCTTCTTGCTCAGAAAAATCATCCTTTTTCTTCTTATCAGAAAAAAATGTTATAGCCACTGCAGAATCAGAATTGTTTACTGATGATAAGTCCAAGGTGCAAATAATTCACCAGGGTATTGGGACATTTTGCACCAGGGACATTTTGCACCAAGGATGTTTCAGTCCAGCATGTCCAGGACGTTTCATACCAAACATGCCAAAAACGGGGGACAATTCGTCTCAGGACATTTTGTGCCTGGACGGGGGACAATTCGTCTCAGGACAATTCGTCTCAGGACATTTTGTGCCTGGACGTTTCGTCTCATTAATATTTGTAAAAGAGAAGAATAATTAACGGTTAAACACATGAGAATATAACATTTTACATAGAACTTATAATTATAAGCCTGCAAATAAAAAATATAAACAGTGAAAAAAAATATATATACAGTATCTAGGGGTCCATAGAAATACCGGAACGCACCAAAACACCGGAACGCACCTGTAATTACCGGAACGCACTATAAATATATGGTTTTCCTTTATTTGTGTGTTGTTTTAGGCCTGGAATATTATTTATTTAGAGGGTAATCAATTAGGATTCTTGATATACAACTTACAGAAAAAAGTTTTCTGGTAATAATGCTTTCCTGTTCAGGAATAGAGACAGAGAGTGTATGTAAAACAGAATTGTGTCTGTTCTGGTGTCTGTGAAAAAGCTTTTTGCTGAGTTAGGAATCATTATTATGCGCTCTTTAATTATTCAAAGCATCAAAGAAGTAAATGACACTGTGTTGAATGCATTTTATGATCCTAGACACTGAAATGGAAATTAGCAAAGACTCAAGAAGTGTCCCACCCACGTACACAACCTTGAATCAATGTAACAAAATAGGGCTCAAATAATGCTTTTCGCCAATGAGCACTTCACTCTTAACCCCAAAACCAATATCTGTACGGGAAAAACCCTATGTTAATAGTGCGTTCCGGTAATTACAGATGCGTTCCGGTGTTTTGGTGCGTTCCGGTATCTCCATGGACCGAGTATCTAGAAATTGTAATAGACTCAGTTCCAAAAAAAAATAAAAAATAAAAAAATAAGAAGAAAAATAATAATGATAAATAAATTAAAAAAAAACATATAAATTATAAACACATAATGTGTTATAGTGCAAGTCAGTGTCATTTAAATTTGTGGTTTAGAAAGGATAATCTGCACTGTCAGTAAATTTTTGCTGTCAGTGGTCATTATCTACACTATCTGTAGATCAGGTAGAACTGCTTTTGCACTATCTTGATATTAAGGGGCTACTTTGTGGGAAATTTAGGGTACTGTATATAATCTGATGAATGGAAAATGGGGAATGATGATTCCTGGTGGGCCTAGTTGGGGGAATAATGTCCTTTTAATATTATGGGTATCCATCTGTATCTATCCATAGTGGCTTCTCCCTTCTGACCTTTGTAAAGCATTAAGAGTCTTCTATTTTTCCGCTTCTTTTCCAGAGATTCCCACTAAGTTTCTCCAGAATACCAGTCATACTTCCAGTTTCATAGATGTAGGGTTGGGGTGTCGTATAAATAGGGCTTCTAGGCTTACAAAATATTGTAAACGTTTACACGAGTGCTAGAAAACGAAACTATCCCTTTTAAACGTACATTATTGTTGAAATTTTATCTTAGTACCGGGCATCTATGAGACTCCCCCATACCTTTATAATTATTATAATTATGTTACCACGCTGTGTCATCCAATAATGCGCTGTCATTTTCAGGGATCAACTCGAAGTTTACAGTAACCGACGGTATTAAAAAAACGTATTTACTATTGACCAATTTCCGATGACAGCAATTATTTCGATCGTATTTGATAATTACATGGATTAGATTTATAAATCATTGGACATAATTATCCTGTTAATTGATAATTACTATCAACTTTACAAGCTGCAATTATCTCACCTTCGCGGGAAACACTGGTACCGAGGTAGTCCTAATTTTTTTATTGCACAGCACATGTTGTCGACAGGCATTACCTTGCCTTTGATCTGTACCTTATAAAATCAGCTGCCGATTATGATGTAACAATTTTCTGGCAAAACGTGTACATGTCAAGCTTTGCGTAAGGTACACAGAAGTTAGAAAATAAAGATTTTAATAGATGTTTCCAAGGACGCCTTCAAGTACATTAAGATTGGTTACTGACGACTGTGTAAGATATTATAACTTGTTGGTGGTTTACCAGATGTGCAGGTTCGGTTAAACGATGTGTGAATTTTGTAAACGTTTAGCACATAATTATACACTAACCGTTACCGTTTATCCGTGCAAATGTAGAAGCCCTACATATAAATGTCCCAAGTAATGCTTTAGCTGTTGTTTCTTTACGTTTTGTAATATCTTGGTAAAAAGTAAATTTATGTAAAATGCAGTTTGTTAACAGTCAGAATTTTGTCAGAGGTGGTTGTTCCCCCTTTCATGAGGCTGAAAAAAAGGAACCATAGAAATAAGGGGAAAAAACAAACAAACAACAAGAAAAAAAAGGGACAGGCAAAATTAGTTTTCCGTGGTACTGGTAGGTTGCTTTTGCCATATAATGACTTCTACTGCCAGAGGACCATTCTATTCTATTCTCTATTCTACCCCATAACCTTACTAGGGCGTTGGGGCACCACAGATGACTTCGAAACAATCCCATTCCATCTTGCCCTGTCTTCAGCTGCCCTAGTTTAGCTGGCAAAACCCATCCCTGTCCACTCTTTCTTTAATATTGTCTTCCCACCTCTTCTTCTGTCTCCTCTTCTTCTTTTTCCTTTCACTGTGCCCTGTAGAATCGTCTTTGCTAAACCAGAAGACCTTATGACGTGGCCAAACCACCTTAGTTTCCGTTTCTTGACCAGTATCAGGAGTTCATCATATTCTCCAATGGATGTTTTGATCTTCCTGCGTACCTCCTCATTGGTTATATGGTCCTTGTATAAAATCATCGGCACTGTTCGTCATCAGTTTGGTCTTCTCAGCCTGCGACCGATCTGGTATTAAGGTCTTATTTAGGTTGTCAACCATGGTGTTTCAAGGGCAGGATTCAGCCTGACGGAGCCCATCCCTCTCCAGGATATATATGTTGACCACAGCCAAAATCCACAATTATTGTATGGCTCGCCTTGGTTATGAACACATGGCCGTTGACTCAAAGAGTTCTTCCGCCCTGGCCCTTGACTTCTTCTAGGAAGACTTCTGCTCAGTGATGTTGTGTTAACACCACCCCTTGTTGACCCATAGGGTTGGGAGACTCATGGAAGTGGGAGCGTCTTATTTCCTCCCATCAAGTCACTGACTTGTCCACTGCCTATAATACCAGATTCAAAGAGTCAAAGTGATCGGGTCAGTCCCTGCCTATCAGTGACCCCCTTAATCTAGCTGTTCCACCAAGCTGAGCAGGGTTTGCTCGGGTCTGGCTGCTCAACACTTGAAATAGATTCAAGTTTCACTCTGGCAGTTGACCTCTTCTAGGAAGACTTCCGCCCAATGGTGCTGTGTTCACAGGTTTTGTTTAGAGACCTAGCAATGAACTCCAAGGTAGACTGCCTGCCAAGGCTAAGAGCTCCACTTACCCTTTCTAGAGGACCATTAGACAAGGTAAAAATTGATATGATGCATACTTATAATAATTAACAACAGCTTCTAAAAATTAGGGTTAATATCAAAGGTAAAGTTTTTTTTTCACCTGTTCAAGACCTGCATTGGGCAGGTCAGTTAAGACTTCCCTCAGATCACCTAAAAAAAATTGGGACATCTGGGTTCTGAAGGATTTTTCCGACTTAAAACCAATTGCCGAAGTGCCTTGTGAACAGAGTAAACACACAGGCATGGCATTGATCAAATTGGGCACAATGGTCCAGATAAGAAGGGGCAACAGCAATAATTTAGGGATAATTTTCAATATTTCTCCCTAAAAGCATATGTTATGACCCAGTGTTCTCCCCAGACAATTAGAGCTTGGGATTGCCAGAAAAAATGTATCGCGATACTATCACGATACCAGACAGGCGATACGATACAGTATCGTGATATTTCATTTGTGTAGATTTGCTTTGCTTTATTAAGTAAATATGATTTTTTTGTGGTAATAAATTTTTCCCTAGATAAAAATAACAGTTACCTATTCAGTACAGTTGATTTAAATGCCGATCTGGCATGTTCAAGTTCTGGTTCAGCATCCATTTTTATGTTTTCAACAGAAGAGTAGCGACCGCTGATTCCGTGTAAACGACCATTCCCGTTGCTATTTCATTCCAAGTATCATACACTTTTGAAATGCCCAGTACCTATACGCGTTACCACAATGTGTTATTCAATCATATGCTGTCATTTTCGGGGGGTCAACTCAAAGTTAAAAGTAACCGATGGTATTTAAAAAAATGTATTTTGACCGATTATTATCATACTGTGTTTGATAATTACATGGATTAGATTTATAAAACATCTGAAATAGTTAACCAGTTAATTACTTATTACTGTCAATACAGTTATCTCACCTTCCTGGTAAGCTAATTCTGTAACAAACAGGTAGGCCTAATTTTCAATAACACCGCATGTGCTGTCTGCAAAGTTTACTTTGTCTTTGATCTGCAACGTCTAAAACTAGCTGCCGAGAATAATGAAACAATTTTCTTGCATAACATATACATGTACTTGGTGTTGGACTGCATAAGAATACGCAGAACTTAGAATAAAGATTTAGATGTTTCCGAGGATGCCGTCCAGTGCATTAAATTAGACTTCTGACGACTCTTAAGATATTTCAATATGTTGGCAGTCTCTGTGTGTTCAAGTTTGTTATAGAAACCATATGTAAATTTTGTGAACGTTTACCACATAATAATATACATGAACCGTTACTGTTTATCAGTGTAAACGTAGAAGCCCTAGGTGTAAGCGGCACTATTAATGCACCCCTTATTTGAATTTGGATGTTTATTGACACTTGGGGTAAATGTATCGCCAAGTATCAAAACCTGGAGTTAGTATCGCCAGCAAAAATATCACGATGCACCAATGCATTGATGATATTGCCCCAGCTCTACAGACAATTAAGGCATGTTGCTTGCAACATGCTTTCCTCTTCGCATTACCTCTGCGACATGCCTTAATTTCCTATAGAAATTTATAAAAATGCTATTATTTTCAGTTCTTAGCCAGTAAAGTTGTTTTAAATGCATTAAGGATCATCAATACATTATTTATAATGTAAATTTTTGACAAAGCATTGCTATATCTAGGATTTTAAAAATTGATCAACAAGTCAAAATCTGATTTTTGTATTAAAAGCTACATGCCTTCTGAAATTTCTGGGGAGAACATTGAGACCTCTCAGAACTGTCACGCAGAGATGGTTATAATGATGGGTCACAACATATGTTTTTATTCAGAAATTAGGAAAAATATTTCTCAAAATTATTCTTGTTGTTCCTTCCTATCAGTATCTAGAACACTTTTGGCAGATGTTCAGATGTTTGCTGTTCTTGTAATAAAGCATTCTGCGTATTGTGGCAGAAACACTGAAAGGCAGTTTTATATTTCAGATGCCAGAGCACCCTAAAGACTTGAACTTCTCAGAAATTGTTGTTGATATTGAGTTTCACCCAGAGAAAGATGTAATAGCTGCTGGCACTATAGAAGGACAGGTTATTTTGTATGTCTGTTAGATACCGTATACGTGATAATTTTCGAGGTGTTCCATTTTTCGCAGTCACTTAGAAACTGCGACTATTAAAATCACAAAATAATTTCCTGTTTCTTACAAAGTATCATCAGTAGACACAGCGTGCATAGATTTCGTTTCTGTTTGCTTCGGTAAAGTCTTGTACTTTTCATTTGAGCCAGTTCTTTCATTAACCTGCAGCCGCAGGTTAATGAAAGAACTAGCTCAAATGAAAATGAAGCAATTTTGCATTTTGCGCATGTTGCTAATCGCCAAAAATAAAAATCGTGAAAATTAATGTTTATGTTTTGGCCCCATAAACCACGAAAATTTGGACCCGCCAAAATTTTCGCATATATGGTAGTTAGAAAAACAAACAAAAAAAAAAAAACCAAGGTAGACAAGAGCTCCAGATAAGTCAGTTTTGGGTTTACACTTTCAAGGGAAGCAACTCTCCCATTCTTGTTTCCTTTCTCAGTGGGGGTCAACTTTTGAAGAATAGAATTGCTCCTGTAGAAGCAGATTCTTTCCTTTAATAATAGACCCCATTTAGGTGTTTTCATTTGGGGATTTTAAGAGGAAATTACAAAAATTTCCCCCTTTGCAAAAATGGTGAAAAAACATGATGTTTTATGATATTTCTTTATTTTCCACAAAAAAAAAATATACGTAGATATATTTTGTTGACTCTTGGTATAGAGATGCCTTAGTAATATAGGCAGGGTGCTGGGCTTCAGTGCACAGAATGATAGATTTGAATCTTATGGTCTTACAACTGAAAAGTTATCCCTGTCTGCCCAACAGTAAATGAGTACACAAAAGTCCGGATTCAAACCAGGGATGGTTAAAAGGCAGCAGCTACAGAGAACTGGCTCTCACCTTTCATATGCTGTGTCGGAAGAGTGCACCACAAACTACCTAGTAAATCTGTTGCCTCTGTGCTCATATAGCTATGGGACACCTCAGAGCTCCAGATAAGAAGGGGTAACAGGGATAATTTAGGGATAATTTTCCATTATTTCTCCATAAAAATATATCTTGTGACCCCTCATTAGAACCGTCTTGCCGAGACGGTTCTCTTGACGGGTCTCAAGATATGTTTTTGTTGAGAAATAAGAAAAATTATCTTTGAGTTATCCTTAATACCCCCGCTTATCTGGAGCTAGGACACCTATACCTTTTTTCACAGTAAAAATGCGATGGTGATTGATAAAGTTATTCTAATAAGTAAAGATACTGCAAAATATACTGGTGCAAGACATATGGCCAAGCACCCAAAATTCGACCACACTCGGTTTTCGACGATGTGAGCAGTTCCAAGATAAGCCTGGGAGATGCAATGGCATAATGCTACTAAAATGTAAACCATCTGAAATCAAAATCGTCAGTAGGTGCATTTGACCAATAAAAATAGAGTAATAAACTTAGGCCCCGCCCACTTGTGCAATGGCTCCTTTTTGCAATGAACGAAATATTTTTAGGAGTAGGTCACGTAAATTCAATGCACTGCATATTTTCGGAGGAGCAAGAAAATATAAATCCAATTGCTTAAATCAGAAACACTATGCAATAACATAACCACTACATACAATGTGTTATTTCAGGAGTCTGCATGCTACGGTTAACGTTATGATTTCCTACGGCTTTTGATGAAGATTTCTACTGTTAACGGCCGTTTAGCAGACGATTTCAACAAAATGAATATTTATTTTCAAATTTTTAATGCGAATCTAGCCTTTTATGCTGTGGCGAAGAATTCCAACCCATATTGTTATCCCTTTGCACACAAAAATGTTCGTTTTTTGGCAGTTTTATCGAAAAAGGCTTAGCGAGAATCCCAGTCGTCATAAGTAGGGTTTTACTGACTCTATTTACTCCTGTATTTGTCCATGCAGAGGAAGATTGCACTAAATTGTAAATGTACACCGATATTTACTGCATCATGCACGAATGTATGAAAAAATGAGAATTTTGGCAAAATGCTTTTATAGCTTTCTACGGCTAATCCAAACCTTATGTATTGGATTTCGAATGTTATGCTAACGTTTTCTACGGTGGACGTTTATGTTTCCTACGGTGATAGTGTGACATGAAAAGCAAAACAGTAAAATAGAAATGGTAAACCCATGTATGCAAGGCGATTTTAGCAAATGTTTTAAGAACCACCTGTCCTGATCGAAATAAGAACCCAAGATCTCCGAGAATATCATAAGACCCTTAGTGATTACAATTTCAGTATAAGTTTGATGACTGTAAAACATCATAGAAAGACTGGCTGATCTTAGACTTTTTCGGTGCATGTGTATAGATTATTAAATTGTTTTTTAATACTGAGGCCCTTATTTGCAAACTAAACTCAAACTCAACGATTGTCTCAAGGTAAGGTCGAGTCTTATTCACAGACATAAGTGCAGCTGGAGTAAACTCCAATAAGTAAGGTTTGGTCGAGGAACGGTGAAGCTCCCTCGACGGCGGCTCGAGTTAAGTTTGATCAATATTTCAGCGATTTCATGGCTATGATATTACAATGCGAAGAAGCACGACTACCAAAAGCTGTTGTTATAGGCCAGATGGCTTCTATGGTGTGTGACAAATTCATATTTTAAGGGTGCTGCGTTCCACAGACAGACTTTTGGCTTTAAGTTACGTCATGTGATTTGTATTTCCTTCCAGCTATAATGTCGTTTAAAAGATATGAATAAAATCTTAAAGAGTTCCTTCAAGAGCAAAGATTATATTAAGAAGAAAAAACATGGGCCAGACTACGTATAAAGCCTAAGTCTATATTCTGACGTCTCCAAGAGAGAGAGAGAGAGACAGAGAGACAGACAGAGAGACAGGGGGATGGATGACTTGCGATTTTACGCCCCTTTTCAACAATATTTCAGTCATATCAGGACGATGGGACAATGATAATGAAAGGCTGAGTGCAATGGAACCCCTTTAACGGTAGGAAAAATTCTCGCCTCGAGGGGGATTGGAACCCGGGTCCGCTAGATCAGTATTTCAGTCATATCAGGACGATGGGACAATGATAATGAAAAGCTGAGTGCAATGGAACCCCGTTAACGATAGGAAAAATTCTTGCCTCGAGCGGGATTCGAACCCGGGTCCGCTAGATCAGTAGGCCAGCACTTAGCCCACTGAGCTACCAGAGAGAGACAGAGAGAAAGAGAGGGAGAGAGAGACCTCCCAACACATACTCATTTGCACGTGGTCGGGTAGGGCTACATTTGGTGTAGGCGACCTCATCCACGAGCTTTAGGGAGGGCATTATCGACCGTACAGGCGGACAAACTGCGTTCTTTCTCACTTATAGCATGATACTCATTGTAGGCCTTGCTCAAGATTAAAGATGCTAAAGGTTTGGGTATCTGAGGATCGTACTATAAATCTGGGTAATAATAATTATTGCTGTAATTGCAGCAGGTGCGGAATGGGGTTCGGATTTCTTTTTACTCTCGTCTGTCCTATCGTTCCTTCTTCTTCTCTGACAGACCGCTCGATAGACTGAAACACTGTCTCAAACAGCCGTTAAACCCCAACCAACCAACCAAACAAACAACAAGCCCAAACCTGTCAAAAACCAGTCGAATTTCTAACTTGACTGATATCTTAACAATGTTGAGCTACAATATGACTTTTAAAAAAGGAAACTCTAACATTATTTACACATTTTCAGCGGAAACTAGATCTACAAAGAAGCGTAATGCATTCAAAACCCTCTTCGGGTCCCCCAATTTAGGCTGACTTGTCTCCAGTCATCATAAATGTATGTTCAAAACGCCGTTGAGATCCGACAAATGCGGTATAAGTAAAAACCTAAAATGCGGACAGCAGACTGGCGGACAGATTCAAAACAATATACCCCAACCTCAAACTCCTTTTGCGATATAGGTGGTAGTGGTGTGATTAGAGGAAGGGGTGGGATATGTATATTCAAATGACTTAAATCTTTGAAAGTACTAAAATTCAACATACACATTGTTTTTTTATTATTTTATTTTAATTTTTATTTTCATACAATATTAAAAGAGGGTGCTCAACATATATGTTCTACAATGACCTTAGCTACATAACTTGAATCAAGCACTGCTACACATCATTAGTTTCAAACAAACGCAAGAAAATAATTAATAGATAATAATAATAATAATAATAATAAACAATTCAATACAAAATATTACTGTCTTAAAATGGCTATTTTAATCTCCAGTCCTCTCAGTATCAACGTCAATTGTATGCAAGTTTGGTATACCTAATATTAGAAAAATTCACTTGTGGTTACTGAAATTTAACTCTTTCGGCGCCAAATTTTTCAGACGACAAATTTTCGTCTGCTCAAATCATCAGACCACAGATTTGTAATTGGAAATTTTAACAATCTAAAGACATTTTTCATAAAATCAGGCTTTTTAAGTTCATATTTGAATGGCAAACAGTGTAGACCCTGATCAGACGGCTCTTTTAAGAGCCGGCTGATCTGGATATACGCTGTTTGCAAAGTCGCATTTTTGCGACTTTGGCGCCGAAAGAGTTAAGCAATTAAAACGGACGGAACCAAAGACTTGTGGACAGTCGGACAGACAGACGGACGAACGAACGAACGGACCCCAATAGCATAATCGTCTATTGGGGGTGGGGGTAGAGGGGCTACAATGATATATAAACACGCCCATAGCAATTAATTTTAGTATCATCGAAGCTGTTCATTGCATGCAACAACGTCGTCCCCGTGTCACTATACTAGTATGTGCCTAGTTTGGATAAAATCCGTGGTATGAAAGCTGTTTTTTTTTTTTTTTTTTGGGGGGGGGGGGGGGGGGGGAGGGGGCGGGGCTCGCAGAAAGTACCAGGAGGTAGGGTTAAATAACAATAAATATAGTGATACGACAGTGATTTTTTCTCTATATATGTGGTGCCCATAAAAGGCACCAGTCCGAATTCAAAATAGTATCTTTTTTCCCAACTACAAGTTGAAAAATTCTCAATTGCAGGAAGATTTTTTCTAGGGACCATTCTACAAACACAACTTTACTTGCTTGCTTAGAGAACTGGCAGATATATAGCAATAACTGAATTTAAATATTATATATTCATTTTCATGTCCCCTATCCCACCACTTGAGCCAATATAGGTGTTCTGAAATTTCAAATTTAAGGAGAATACAAAGAGATTTTTCCCAATTCTGTTGGCACTGGCACCATTCCCAAAATAGTGAAAAAGCCACTGTACGAGAATCGGAAAATCGATTAAAGTTTCAGCCAAAATACTGGAGAAGGACGGTATCGAATCCATGACCGATGTTTAACAGGCTACACCATGAACGCTTCTGCAGACACAGCAAGGTAAACCGGACAGACCGCTCAGACGTCAAGTAGAAATTTAAAGAGTAAATACACTTCAGGAACTGACTGAATCAGATCCCAAACCCTATCCCCAACATCAAAAGGAAAGATTGACAAAGACATCCCGACAAACAATAAATCACAAGTGATAAGCCGAGTCAGCAGCTCTTTCCCAAATAGGTGACAACTCAGCTATCTTTACTGAACTAAAAATTTAGACCAACAGAAGGGTTAAAATGAAAACACAATAAGTTAAACAGCACCGAACAAAATAAAAATGCAACCGCAACGAAAGTATCGCCCTCCCAGATAGCATGCCTACGTTGGGCCAACGTTGGCTTAAGGTGGTCAGTTTGGTTGGGCCAACGTTGGATGCCAACGTTGGGCCAACGTAACTTTGCTCATCGGGCGAACGTTGAGCCAACGGTTGGCTCAACGTTGGCTGAACGTTGTAAATTTTTTCCTACAACGTTGGGCGAACGTTGCGCCAACATTTATGGCCTACAGTCAGCCAACGCAAAAATTTCACTTTGGGTCAAGTTGTGCCACCTTAAACCAACATGATACTTTGAAATTAAACAAATTCCTCCCTCTCTGCGAAGCATCCGGTAAGAGTAACTAATTCCATGCCCACAAACAAGAGTCAGCAATTCAAACGTATACTGACTTTTAAATGCAATCCCTAATACTGCGAATCTCTGATCACTTAATGCAGTTTTCATATACTTTACGACTAAAATCAGCTTGGGCATATGCAACTTTTTATCGCTTACACATTTAATCTGCCTGATTAATCCTGGTTAATCAAATGTGTGAAGCTACATTTCACCTTGCGCAGTTGCGCAGGCTGATTTGAGTACATATGCCTAAGGTCGATTCTCGCGCGAAGACATTATGGCTGAAATGTATTAAGCTAAATATACAATCTCCTTGAATTGAAGTATTGAATACTGCTGAGTTTATGACTTTGCGCGTACGTTTATAATTTTCTATTCAAAGAACACAATCTTTGCTCTTCAAATCCCTAGCTATGTGTAGCACTTGGTACGTCTGAAATTCATTAATAACAGAAGTACTAACAACTTAATTGCTGAATGGGGATCGTTTCCTTGGTAACCAGACCTTGCTCGTAATAAAATCGGAGTACAAAAGACTCCTTGCTGTGTGATCGCTAATTACTTACAGATTTCCACTTTTCTATGTACCTCGTTCAGATATTGTAAATAAACAAAGCTTATGATTAGCATTATCATAATGCCTAAATCTATATTGTTATTTTATGCAATGAAATTTATAAATGCACAAATTCATAATTTTTTCATTGAATTATTAGTACATGCTAGTCAAAGTCAGAGCAGGCAATACCAAGATAAATAGTAATAAATATAAATAAAAAAACATAAACAAATTGTAAGAAGCCCATTTAATGATAATTATGATACTGAATAGTTGAATCATACATAGATAAATTGACAAATTCATATTCATTTCTAATTATCATTGAAACCTGGAATTCAATTCCCCACGTCAAGCCAACGTTGGGCCAACGTTACTCAACCCACATAAAACTTAGCAAAATTTATACGCATGTGAAAACGTTGGCCCAACGTTGGCTGACCGTTTAATGGCCGACATACTTTTTTATGAAAAATGTACACAGCATGCTATGAAATAAAGTTTGAACCAGCATAGGTCGAAGTATAATTAATTCCTGTGTGCCTAGAGCAAACATATACCTAGCTGTAGTAACGTTCGGCCAACGTTCGGCCAACGTTGTACTCCCAACGCCAACGCTCAGCCAACGGTGACACCTTATGCCAACGTTGGCCCAACGTTGGCATGCTATCTGGGCTGTGACGGTTAGTAATAACTACTGGGGGATTTAAACCGGTTTTACTTGGCCCAAACCTTCGCCCTCACCCTCCGCCGCGGTGCAAACAATTAGTTGGTAGTTCGGCTCATATGGAGGTCCCCTAACTCATCAGTGAAAAGCGTATATACTGCGGTATATTTATAATTTTACGAATTTTACTGTTAGTATGATTTAGTTCTATACTGTTAAGTCAACCATGTCTCAAAATTTAGAGTCATTACAGTTTATATGTTTTAGGAGGTCCGGTCTGGGTCCACAATGTCCTTTACATGACGTGAGTCTTACTGGAGTGTAGCTAGAGTTTCCTCCACGAGGTCAAGGTGAATACCAAAACTGTTTGCTTGAGCTTCACGCACTCAAGGCTTACTCGAGCGTCACTTCCACCGATTTTACTGGAGTATAAGTCGAGTATGAGTTTGAGTTGTTTTGTGAATGTGGGCCTGAGTGGTTTATTGCTGTGCATAATGATTACAGCTTTATGATTTGTGACATCTTCAAAGGTTGATTTGTCTTTGAGACAGTGGCAGCAATGAAATATTCTTCTGAAAATATGGAGAAGCTTTTTTTTATACTTAAAGGAATGAACTAAATGTATTTAGTCATGATTATTACAAGTAAGATAGGAAGGAGAGAGTCATACCCATTAAATCTTCCATCTAAAGCCAGTAAAGAAGTTTGTATACATTTCTTTTCATTTATATTGATATTTCTTGAAATCTGACTCCAAAATTCATAATGTTTCCAAGAAGGTGAGAATGAATACCACCGCCCAAAACCGTAGAATACTGTCTCATAGATAACAATTTGACGTAGAATGATATATCTTAGCCGAAAGAAACCATAACAGCTACCGACGGATACTATAACAAGAAATGATGAAAAAGGCAAATTACGGCACAAAAGTGACTTTCCGGAAAGATATTTAAGGTTGGCGGACAACATTATTATGTTTAAGCATCCGACTATGGATTATATTCTACAAATATATGATGAAAAGTCTACTTTCACGTTCTTCTCTATAAAAGCTGATTTAAGGAAGAATAAAGCACTAATCGGCCCGGAATATATGCATTCATATGGTAAAACTTATTACAGGCAAATTTTCATATAAATAAAGACATATAAACCTTAATTATCAAATTTTACTCCAGTTTTATGATTTGTTTACACGGTTTCTAATGACGCTTTCCCACAATTCCTTGTAAAACCGACAAAAACCATACCGTTAACATACGCATGCAGGATACCGCAATAACACATTGTAAGTAGTGATAACCACATTCTCTAACCGTTCTTTTTCATTTCATGATGAATATTACGATATTGATTTTCTATCGTCGAAAACTGGGAGGTGTGGTTACCAAAAATTGACAGGTCATGTGATCAAATATGGCCTCCTCTGTCAACTCGCCACAAGTGTCGACGGAAAAGAATGCTCTAGTGTTGAAAAAAGAAAGACTGTTTGGTCATTTAGAATGATAAATTGGGTTCTGGATATTCAGTGTACTTTGAAATCACAAGAGACACAATTTGATCGTCGAAAACCGGGAGTGGCGGCATACATGTAGGAATATAGTCTTCACCCATAATCTGCCTATATATCTGGAGCTCTGTCCACAGTTAGTGATAGTCAGTATGCTCATTAAATGCTTTTATAAATGATCTCTGGTTGCTCTGATTTCCCAGTTAAAGAATATGGCCTAGCTGTTCTAAACATTGCTAGCTTAACAAAGTTGCTAGTCTAGTCTAGTCTATCCTATAACCTTGCAAGATCATTTGGGTAGAATAATCGCTTTCCACCTAGTCAGTGATTTCTTAAGTTTTCTAGTATGCAATAAAATCAAGTGTGCTTATATTTTTTGTTTAAGAGTTGTGAGGAATGTTTGTACTGCAAAAGTTCCACACATTTTTTCACCAAAATAGGGCAGTGTTTTTGCATGCAATGTTTGAAAATTTAATGTCTCATTATTAACTAAAGATGTCTTCAGTTTTTAACAACTGCATGAGTCCTGAATTTTTACAATAACCATACTGCCATTTATTAGATGTACCTATTTTACTGTCTGAACCAATTGCTGTAATTATCTCAAAATTGGAGAAAAAAACTTGTTACTGTTTTTATATTTTGGTTATGTCTCAGGGCTGCTCCCTCTCAAAAACAATCCCAAAAATCTAGGTCGGAAGGAAGCCCCCATCCTATAGCTAAATTACTCAAGACTGATGCAGGTATTCAGGGGGCATTCTAGATCAAAATAAACCTCGTACTCTAGCTGGATTACTACAGTAAACCAAAATCGCTAGTTAAAAGGCAAAAATGAAGACCCATATCAGACTGTTGATCAGGGAGCAGTCTTATTTGAGACATCTGTTCCAATATATTGTGTATTCTTCCTTTTATTTAGGCACTCGTATTCCTGCACAGCTGAGAACAGTGAATTGTTGACATTTAATGAGCACAAGAAGTCATGCCGAGCTTTACAGTTCTCATCCTCAGGGGAGGATCTTCACACAGCTTCAAAAGACAAGTCCATCCATACACTAGACTTGAATACAGGATCAGTGAAGAGGAAAATCAAAAATGCACACAAGTAAGCATATTAGAGGCCAGGTAGGGTGCAAATTGGATGCTCATTTTGGGATAACTTTTCTTCTGTCTTTAATTCTGCACAAAATCTGATGTTGTGACCCAGCATATGAACCGTCTGGATGAGATATTTTTTTAAGGATTCACAACATATGAGCCGCGACACAAGAAAACCATCAAAGTGGTTTTGTGCCCAGCACAGACTCAGATCAGCCTGGGCATTCTCAAAACCCCCTCTTATCTGGAGCTCTGGTTTATAATTTAGCAAACATGTCAATAAACACAAGTTACCTGAAATATATCCTGGGACATATTTATGGTTTTTCCCAAATTAAAAGATGAAAACATTCCTTACAGATATGGTATGGCAAAGGATGAACCACTCGGTTTCTCTGCCAGTTTTCAGGATAAGACAATTTCTGTGACATCCTGTTTGCTTCCTTGGATGATGTTGCCCCTATGAAATGGGGACCGTGTTAAAGGGAAAAAAACTTGCTTCTAGGGGATCAAACTCTTTATACCCCCGACATACGAAGTATGTCAGGGGGTATATAGTTTTGTCATTCCGTCTGTTCATCCGTTAGTCCGTCCATCCATCCTTCCTTCCGTCCGTTCGTCAACTTTACGTCAAAGTTTTGCGTTAAACCTTTTGTAATTGCTCATATTTCTGTAACCTTATATCAGATTCTCTTCATATTTAGTTCATTATATCTCTATAGCATTACCTTTGATTTGATATATTTAGACTCCTGGGTCAGGCCCCTGGGTGGAGGTCAGGGGTCAATAATTAGGACATAGGCGTTTTCATTATGTCAAACTTTTTTTAATTGTTCATATTTCTTAAACCATATGTCAGATTCTTTTCATATTTGGTACATGATATTTCTTAAGCATTACCTTTGATGTGAATTAGGCATTTTCATTATGTCAAAGTTTTGCGTTAAACCTTTTAGATTGCTCATATCTCTGTAAATGCATTGCAGATATCTTCCATATTTTATTCATGATAACTCTATAGCATTACTTTCGATTGGGACTTCTGGGTGAGGCTCGTGGGTGGGACCAGGGGTCAATAGCTAGGACTCAGCCATTTGTTGTTTTCTTTTTTTTGTTTTTGCTTGTTCTAATATATTTAAATGGAATCTGGTGATGCATGACTAATTTTATCTTATATTCTAACACAGTGCGCCTATAGAAGCATTGGAAAACTTCCGTGTTATACATGTATTCTGCAACAATTCACTGTTGCGGACCGCGTGAGTCTAATTGCTGACGTCACTGGTAAAACTGACGTAATTTTGTGACGTTTTGAGACGTTAGACGGTGCAACGTCCTTTTTTCTTTCTAAAATCGCTATAAAAGTGTACATTTATTTTAGATACAGTTAAGAAACTTAGCGGGAGCATGAACGCGCTGGCAGTAAGGTTGGGAGAATTTAAAGGAAATGAATACTTTTTCAGCGTTTTTGAGTGTTAGAATCGAAATAGTTCAGCCCTAGCATTAAATTGTTGAGTAATAATTCACTGTTTGTCGGTCAGTTGTAAGTAGATATATCACTCGCGCTCAGCGCTCGTGATATGATCTACTTTACAACTGACCTCCAAACAGTGAATTATTACTCAACAATTCACTGCTAGAGCTGATCTATTTCTTAACTAGTTTACATTATATGGATGCTGCTGCTGACCAAAGTCAAGGTCACAGACTTTAAATTTGTTCTTTTATAAAAATTTTGCATTAAACTTTTGTATTAAAGTTCGCTTTCATTAGGCGGTGTTACTGGTCGGGGTTATACGTGAGCCCCTGCTCACTTGCTCTAGTTCTTTTCAGAGTTGATCCCCATACTGTAGGGAGACAAAAATGAAAATGACAAGAGTTTTGCCTCTTGAAAGTTTACCCATTTCACCTAAATGTGGTGCTGTATATATATCTTGCTTGTAGTTCTGTACATGTAAATGATTATACTGCGGAACTTTATTTTTATAAAATTTACATTCTTGGTGGACTTACTGAAAAGCCCTGTAGTAAACCATCGGAATGTAATGTAGTTTACATTCCAATAATTACATTGAGCCATGTTACGTAAACGACGTCAAAATAACCAATGGCTTTCAATAATATGATTGGACGTCGGCTACATTATGACGTTATTAACACTGTGCCGCTGATACCAGAAAAACTGCATAAAAATGTTTTACTGCTGCAATTTTAGCATTAATTTTATATTTTTCATCATGGTTTTGACTGAAGCAAATATGAATATAAGCAACGAACTTAATTTTTCTGATGTTTATTGAAGTGTAAACTACAGTGGGTCACTAGCAAAGTTTACATGAACCCCTTTGGGGCTCATTCACTTTCCACACGACCCAATGTATAGATTACACTTTGATAAACATCCGAGCCCTCAAAATAACCAATGGCTTTTAATAATATGATTGGACGTTGGCAACGTTATTGACACTGTGCCGCTGTTACCAGAAAAACTTCATATTAATGTTTTACTGCTGCAATTTTAGCGCTAATATAATATTTTTCACCAAGGTTTTGACTGAAGCGAATGTAAATATAAGCAATGAACTTAGTTTTTCTGGTGTTTATCGAAGTGTAAACCACATTGGGTCACTAGCAAAGTTTACATGAACCCCTTTGGGTACATTCAATTTGTAGGCGACCCAATGTAGTTTACACTTCGATAAACCTCAGAAAAACGAAATTCATTCCTTAAATAACACAACTCATTAGGATATAATGCTATAAATTATTGGCTTCCGTCGAGTCTATTATACAGAGGATAAATGGATGGACAACCTCGGATTTACATCATTGTTCAACAGTATGTCTGTCATGTCAGGATGATGTGAGGGTGATAATGAAAGGCTGTGTGCAGTGGAAGTTGGAACCTGTTATGGTTGAAAAGATTGCTGCCTACAGCAGTATTCAAACCCAGACCGCCATCTTAGCTGGCCAGCTCTTAACCCGCAAAGCTACTAGTGCTCACTACAAAGGACTCTAAATGAGCCACATCGTGATTTCCAACAATGTGGCATTGGTGACAAGTGAAGGCTCAGTTCAGACTGCACATAAGTACAGACTGATCAGAGCCTTCACTTGTCACATCAGCCATCTATGGAAGTGAGCCAAGCCATAGAGCCAAAAGTGAGGTCTCTGATTACCCTGTATAAATGAGAAGGGTGATCTGAATATCACATGACAAAATTGCCACATTGTTGGAAGTCACATGACGTGGCTTAAATTTGCCTTATATTCCTTTGTAGTTTAGTGTTAGTATAATCTAATAGGCTTGTAATGCTAATAATGCTATGCCTTTCTGGATCTCAAACATAAAGGTAGTGTACTATATATTTCAGATCCCCTATATACAGTTTGCTAGTGACTGGAGAAAACATGCTGGTGACAGGAGACGATGATGGCCATATTAAAGTAAGCAATATTTTACTGCATTAGATAGAGATTAAAATTAGACAAGCTAACAGTTTTGTGTAGTGCTTTAGATAAGGTGGGAATTTGCAGATCATTCCAAGATAGTTCTTTGTTATCCCTGAGGGTGTCACCCCCTAAATCGTACGCAGTATTCAGCCCAAATTAGAGAGTATTCAGTACGCAGAGTGATGGTAGGCAGTAGTCAAGAAAAAACAGCAAATAGTACGCGTACTCGCAAAAATTTAAATAATTAATTAATCGGCAGTCATTCGATAATAATTAATGTGCGAAGCCGCAGTGGTTTCCTGTTGCATGACTTGACAATTGTCACTGTTTTTCAATAAGTAGGTCCATTTGATGTTCCGTAGAATCTATCAAAAACAGTATTGAGAAAACCTCATCCTTTTAGTTTGTAACAAAATTTGTTATCATACCACCATTTTATATGCATCAGATTCTTTTTCACATGCTTTATAATGTATAATAGCTTTAGATAAAGGCTAAAAATTAAACTTTCATTACTGTCGCCAAGCGTAAAGTTTGTACTTCTGTGCCGTATAGTTTTCCTTAAAAAGTATCTAGTTCAACTTGTGTAGTAATAAGTATTAAGGAAAATCTTATCAAGCATGTCTAATGATAATAATTAGATATTCTTGACCCCCAAGTATGAGAAATGACACCGTTTATATGTGTCGCCGGGTTTTGTGATTTTCTGAAAACTTTCGTTATCGACTTTTGGGCCTTTTATATCTTTGAAGAGAAACTTGTTTTCAAAGCCGTTCAGTGGATAAATGATTCTGCAGTCTAAGACACATTACCATAAACGAACTATATTAAGTCCTGTCTTTGAAATTTACGTCAATCTAAGATGGAACTGGATGCCCCTATGTAAAAAAGTAAATTATGAATCTTTCGTTACTATCTATTATATACAACTCATACACATTCAAGTAAAGATGTTAGTATAGAAAATAAGCAGTCCATCTGTATTGTCGTTTATTAATACTCCATGATTTATTTCAATAATGATGAGTTGTAATGAGCTATAATTAATGTGTTTTTAAACTTTCGTTACTTAAACATTCGTTACAAAGATTTGGAAACAGGGTTTTCTATACTCCTAGTTCCATTAATATTGCGTTGCTATACCTCTTTTTCTTCATACAACAGAACTAACATACTACAGGCATTTTAAGACCCGAAAAAATGTTTTGTGTAGTGTTTCAGGTTTGTTGCCGCATTTCAGCTTGCCATATTATCATTTTAAAAAAGTTGCCAAGAAATCATCAGCAGATCACTCAAACGGTTTACTAAGCATACTTTGAAAGTCAGAATGTTGTTTTATTAGCGTCTACAAAACTTCATTTAATGTAAGAGTTAGGTTTCGTTTATAAACTTTCAACATGTGTATTAGCATTCTGTTTTATTTTAAAAGTACGTATGCTTTCACTAGGAACATTATATTTTGCTTCAAAACCCCAAGAAAGAATATTCATCAACTGAAATAATAAAAAGAAGCTACTTTTTTATGGATTTTTGATCTAAAAGTAATGGTAACGAATGTTTCAATTAGTAACGAAGATTTTATTGCTTTTACAGCGTTTTAAGCAGTCGGAATGGGGAAAAACTTCGAAATTTTGAAGTTCGATGCAAAAGGCAGTCCTTCTTTAAAGTAAAATACAGGGAAAGAAACTAAGTATTTTAATTTTATTTTGTTTTAGTAAACTTTCGTTACTATACGTAATCTGGTTTGTATTTTAATTATAATTTTGATAAATTGCCTTTTCTGGTAAAACAGATTGTTCCAGGTCACTTGAGGAAGATTTTTCTAACTATTTTTAAATATGACATGAACTGAGTATCTCGTCTCTTCTTGTATAGTTGAATTACATGTGAATATGCTGATTCAGTTGGCATCTTTTACATGGAACACTTTAAAGGTGAAGGTTTGTAGGAAGCATCGAAGGCTTAAAAGTGAAAGGATATATCAATTACGCTTTTAATCAAGTACAAAAAGGCGCTACTAAATAGTAGATACACAAACGGATGTTTACATTGCTGCTTGTAAACATATAAAGCTATGTTTCTTGTGCGGTAACGAAGGTTATTTTGAACTTTAAAGCTTTCGACAGCAATAATGCAGCATTCAGATTCTCAAAAACGGTTAGAGTGGTGTATTCAAAACTCTGGATTTATCAAGAGGAAGTGCGGCACTTCATTTTAGATAATGAGTAATGAAAATCAATGAAACTTCATGTTTCACTTTTTATTTTGGTCAAATGGACCTACTTATTGAAAAACAATAATGTGTAGAGATCTATAGCAAAACCTCCTCTTGGATACCGTGATACTTCTGCCACTGGTTGATACTGCTGCTACTGGTTGAAATGTGAAGGGTATCCAAGAAGCCCTTTTGCTATAGTGTGTGAGACCTGATGCCGAAATGTTTGTGCATATCTTTCTCTTCTATGAAAGTACAGGCATTTATAAGTAAGTAAGTAAGTAAAGACTTATTTAACGAGGGTGACAATATTTAGCAAGTTAACTAATCTTCCATGAGGCCCTCAAAAATATATACAAAATACACAAGACAAAAATATTATGGAAAAAAAAAAGAGAAGAAAAACGGAACAGTTAAAATGTCACAAATCAATATCTATGTACAGGCAGCTCAAAATGTGTTTGCAGTGATGAATACAGCATGTATCTGTGTAAATGCATGTATGCATGCATGATACCCATATACAAGAAGATAGAAACCCTTCCACATTGCACAACACTGCAAGCATGAAAAAAGAATACAAATTAGAACACACAATATGATGAACATTCACAAGTGAATATAAAGATATATATACATGTAATACAAAAAGACATATACCAACAATAAAAGATTAAAAGACAATTGCAAGTAAAATAATGAAATTAAAATATTACAAGAGAAAAAAAAAATAAAATAAAAAATAGTCTAAGACTGACTGAGCGATCATTTTCTTCTCTTGAAGAGATTTCAGCACCTATACAATTTAAGTTACTAGCCACTTTAAGCATCTTTTATGAAAAATTTCTAGGGTATTAGAGCTCTTAACTTCAGATGGCAAGCTATTCCAAATTAAACATCCTGAATATCTCATGCTCTGCTTAAAGCATTCTGTTCTTGGCTTTGGTGGGACAAAACATCCTGATGTTGCTGATCTAAGATTAATTGTTGTATTTTGATTGTTACGTAACTTAAAATTTTCACCAATATATGTAGGTGTAATATCATGATACACTTTAAACATGAATTTGGCCCTTTTAGAAACAAGCGATCATAGAGAGACTGGATTCTTAAATATTTCATAGCTTCATGGGAATCATCAACATTGTAATCAAGAATGACACGGCATGCACGTTTTTGTAGTCTGAAAATCTTTAGTTTGTTAGAATCTGAAGTACTTCCCCCACAATATTGCAGAAATCAATATGTGGCTGGATATATGATTTATAAAACTGTATGCGATGTTCTAGAGATAAGAAAGCCTTGATTTTTGAAAGAAGCCATTTACTGGATGCAATTTTCTTTGATAAATGTTTAATATGATCTGACCACATTAAATTGTTATCCACAAATACACCTAAGATCTTATCACTTGATATAGTTTGCAAAGTGTCGTTATTGTAGTTAAGGTTAAGACTATCAGTATTTAGTCTTTGTCGTTTCTGGTTAGTTGTTACAAGCATAACTTTAGTCTTCGCTGAGTTTAGCACCATACCATTACTTCTACACCAGATGTGTAATTCATTTAATGCAAGCTGCAGATTCTGTTCAATTGTATCTTGAGAAGTGTGAATATTATATAAAGTTGTATCATCAGCATACAAGTCTGTACTTACACTGTTTGTATATAAAGGAAGATCATTTATGAAAAGTAAAAATAACAGAGGTCCTAAAATGGACCCTTGTGGTACCCCGCATGAAACTGGCTTAAAGTCAGATATGCAATTATTAACTGATACTTGCTGTTGTCTGTGCATCAAGTAGGAATTGAACCATAAAAGAGATTCATTTTTATGCCATACATTTCAAGTTTAGTCATTAGAATTTCATGATCACCAAGATCGAAGGCTTTCTTGAAATCAACTAGCACAACCCCTATCATCTTAGCATTGTCAATTGCATTTAGCCACGAATCAACCATATGAGTAAGAGCTGTTTCACACCAGTGATGTGACCTAAATCCTGACTGAGTTTGATGAAGTAGATTATTTTCATTTAAGAAGCTTGTAAGACTGTCTGAAACATGCTTTTCAAGAACTTTTGACAGTACAGGCAAAATTGAAATTGGGTGGTAGTTATTGACTTCATCGTATGGACCATTTTTGTGAAGTGTATTTCAATTTATTTGGAAATGAAGAGGTATTGATATTGCTATTACAAATGAAGGTAATGTCCCCAGCTATATATGGTGCTGCAAGTTTAAGTAGTCGTGGGCCAATATTATCAGTTCCTGTTGCTTTACTCGCATCTATATTTAACAAATATTTGAAAACTTTATCTTTTTCAATGCTGGGGATTTTAAAGTTTGTTTTGTCCGAAATCTTGCTTTGACAAAATTCTTTAAGTTTATCGTGGCTCGAATTACTGATAGGCTCCTTGATCTTAGCAGCAATATTGACGAAAAAAATGTTAAATGTATTCACAATTTCAGTTTGGTCTTCAGTATAGGAGTCTTGACCAGTATTTATTGACAATATATTTGACTGTTTACAGCAACCTTTGTCAGCACCCACTTCCTGAAATATCTTAAAAATACTTCCTGGCTTGTCTTTGTTTGAGTTAAGAGGGAAAGCCAGTGTCTAATAATTTACAAGGAGTGAAAGAAACAAAGCGTGTATTCATAAAACGCAGTATTTTGCCAAAATAAAATTGGCAAAGTCCACAAAGTTCCATGCCTTCTCAGTGGGGGGTGGGGGGGGGGGGGGGTGCGCATATTCCTATGATTCCAAAACAAAACGTACATGTTTACATCCTTTAATGATCACAGAAAGATTCATTTGTCGTTAGTTAGAAGGAAATGTATTTTTTTATAATGTTTAAGACCCCACCTCCTTGGGTGTTGGGAGCTTAGTATAATATCGTTTTGCTTATCTTTACGTTTCGCACTTGCACATTAGGGTACAGCGAACTTTAAGCGTCTCGTAATTTTGATGGATGTATTGTGACTACATGAGTGTTCATATAACGCAACATTTGCCAAGACATCGTCTGCTAAGTTCCACCCCTGCCCAGGGACCACTAGGCATACTATTCCCAAACCGTATTATTTACGATGCAGTTTAAATCCCTAAATGCCCACAGAAAGCTTGAATCGGTTCACTAGTTAGATATTTATCGACTTGTAGACTCTCCCCCACCCCTGGGACCCGAGGCTAAATGTTTGTGTGCATGTAGATATGGTACCTAACCATACCAACCACAACAATAAGTTTTCATGTTCCCATCGTTAGGTGTGGCGATTGTGACTTAAGAATGGACTGGCTGACTGACTGTACGAGGTGTGTTCCAAAATAAATGTCAGTCGCCAATCGTGCAATGTGGGCTCAAGACCGCCTCTTATCGATAGAGTGATCACTAAAGTTTCAGCATAGGTTAAAAATCTCGCTCACAACTTCACAGACCTTTGTAAAGTGTACGTCAGATGCTGCTCACACAGGTCGCCCTGCAGCAACAGTAACCATAACTAACATCGAAAAACATCCACAATATCCTCAAAAAGATACCCGATTTAAAGTGAGACTATTAGCCCGGTATTTTGAAGAAGCATTTTCAACTTAGGAAAATAAATGCAAGAGGGATACCCCATTTGTTGACAGATGAACAAAAGCGGACCTGTGTAGCAAATGCAAAATAAAAAAAATCCGAAAATATACCCCCAAAAATAGCAAAGAGGCTTTCAACAATTTAGTCAGTGGTGATGAGACCTGAGTTTACTATTTTGAACCAAAGCGGATGTGTTCCAAGCGAATTTGGGCCAACAAAAGTGCGAGACGTCCAAGTATTGCCAAACTAACGCGAACGGTAAAGAAGGTTTTGTATGTAATTTTCTTCGATAATAAGGGTCCACTCATGCAAATTCCGGTGCCGAAAGACAGAACAGTCACAGCAACAAAGTTCTATAAAAATATTGTACTAAAAAACAGATGAAGTACTACAAAACCCACCGCCCGAAAACAGGACCTAAGCACCTCAGCCTCTTGCATGATAATGCTCCCGCTCACAAGGCACACTTTGTGACCGAGTTTTTGGAGTCAGAGGAGACTACCGTCCTACCACATCCTCCATTTTCGCCAGACTTGGCTCCCTACGACTATTTTCTGTTTCCAAAACTCAAATATCATCTGTCTGGAAAGAGATGCAATTCGAGAAATACCATTGGATCTGCGGTTTATCAGTATCTGACGGGGACACTGAAGAATATGTGAACTGCTTCCAAAAGTGGATTGACCGGCAAACAGGTGTATAGGTAGATGGAAAGTATTTTGAAGGGCAGATCAAATTAAAAAAAGAGCATTTGCAGTAAAGGAAGAAAAGCAAGTGACATTAATTTTGGAATAGACACACGGACTGATTTTCTTAGTAATATGCGGATATAACTACCTAGCTTTTAATGTATGAAAAAAAAATATGATGACGACAAAACCTCGGACCGAAATCCAAAAATATATAATAGCATGGCATTCAATAGATTATATACACCGCGGCTCCTATAAATAAGGCATTCAATAAATTATATACTGAAGCTTCTGTAAATAAAGACTTTGTGAAAATTAGATGGCTATATGCATTCATTTAGAGCTTGTACATGAATCAGTTGCTGCGACTTATGGCGACAAGTGGGGACTTTAAGCAGTCAGCGCTGAGCAGAGATTCCTTCTTAATGTCATGTCCTTTTGAACAGCTTTTAACTTATTTACCTAATATCTGATCGGAATGTCAAAGGCAAGCAGATCCGATTTACAGGGAGCAAGCATGTCATACCTGCATATTTTTGGAGCTATATGTGTGGCTGCCCTGCATTAATTTTAGGGGTTTGGAGAAAAGGCGAATAACGGTTAAATTGAGCATGGGATGTTTTAGAATGCTGAGGAGATTTCGATATTATTTTCACGGCACGCAGTGTCCAGCTTCCCATTCTTCCTACCTCACCTACCGGCCCTGGAATAGGAGTTCAAAGATAGAAGCTGCGGCATGACTGTTACCGACGAAAACACAGCTACCAAGTTTAGGAGTTGGAGAGTACACAATTGAAAATTGCACTGAAACGACAAACGAGGCAGAATTGTTAAACTGAACACTCTGTTTAGGGTTTGCATTGTTTAGCAATCACTTTAATTTACTGTTTCTGATCATTTGACTTCAAAATCTATAATGAATTTAAATAAGCCTTTTAAGCATACTGCTAAATGTTTTCTTAATATTTACTAGGATTTTACATTGCGCTACTTCTTAAATAGTATTCAGTATTCAAGCCCGTTTTTAAAGAGTATTCAGTATTCAAGCTCAAAATTAAGCGGTATTCAGTATTCAAGGGGGGAGGGGGGTGACACCCCCATCCCTGTTACCCTTTCTTATCTGGATAACTGGTTTTGTGTAAAAATTCATAAACATGTTGAAATCAGTCTGTTGATTAATGCACTATGCTCTTAGTAAAACACACTTAGATAAGCCAGAGAGTTGTGTGGGTTTTACAAGGAACACAAAAGCCACTATGAAATCCTACTACAAACAAGGTAAAAATCTCATAGATGTACACTAGGTATTTCTGACAATTGAGAATTCCATCCAATTAAACAGTAGCATAGCAGAAAAGGGGATCTGCTTTTGAAAATTTTGCTCCTATTGAAGCAAAGTTGGGTGGGGTATGCATGCTCATAGATGCTGTGTGATGTCATTGGTTGCAGCCAAGGAGGCAATTAGAATGAGATCTCGCTGCATAATTCAGAAGTCCATATGAAAGGGAGTATTTGGTGAAAAAAAAATAGATAATTTCAGTTTATATGCCTTGGAAACATGTTGAGACACCTGATTATTGTCTCAAGTTAATCCTATTTGGAGGACTCGATATTTTTTTATGAGAAAATGGAAAAATTATCCCAAAATTATCATAAAGTACTCCCCTTCTTCGGGGCTTTGACTGCATGTTAATAAAATATTGATCCCTATATAATTTACCTTGTTCTCCACTGCTAGTATCATTGACAGGCATGGGATTTACGGATGCAGAAGGAAGCTATGGACTTGAAGGAGAATGAGGAGTTTATCAGTGATCTCGCTGTTGACAGCCAGTTTAGGACACTTCTGGCCACTAGCGGAGAAGGCACACTGACGGCAATAAACCTCAGAAAGAAGAAGCTTGAGATGCAGTCAGAATTGTTTGACTCAGAATTTCTATCATTAGCAATAGTAAAAGTAGGTTTTTAGTTGCCCATTTTGAGTGTGTTTACACCTTTCCATACAGCCAAAGCTCTGATCAGTTGTGCTGGAGGCCCATATTAGACAGGTATCTGAAAATAATTCTATGATAATTTCTGCTAATTCTTCACAAAACATCTTTATGACCCCTAATTTAGAACCAATTCCCTGAGACAGTTCTAGTTTGGGGTCCCAACTTAGGTTTTTATGGAGAAAATACGAAAAAAAATTCTCAGAATTATCTTCTAATACTCACCATATCTGGGCCTAGTTGTGCTTCTACATAGTCTTCTATTTAGGGTCTTTGCAGATGTGCTGGCCTTGCTGTTTGAAGGCCAGATAAACTTGATTGGCATGTCTTGTATGCAACATTTACATTGTACTTGTAAATCTTTCTGCATACCCAGTGGTCCCAGGTTCGATACCATGTCCGGCCACTTTTGTTTTTCCTTCCACTGATTCAAGAAGGGCAGTTGTCAGTAACTGCCGAAATTATGTGCATTTAGCACTGGTTAACAGGACGTCAAAGCCTGCCTGGGAATAGTGTGGTTAGGCTAACTGACTGTCTTGACATGACCATAGCTGTTTACCGGGATGTAAAGCACAAAACAACAACAACTTTTTTATTTCCTGATGCCAAATAAATACAAACCAAATACGCGATTTTTCCCTGACAATGAGATCAGATTTTCAAAGTGTTCTGATCATTATAGATGGCCGCATAACATAAAACTATGACATTTGCCTCAGACAAATGACATTAGTACAGGATAGCTGCTTTTTATGAGAGTGAAATAGACCTCATGAGACCTGACATAGAACTTGTTTTCTTACCTGGTGAAAGATTATATTTTGAAACATAGGATATATACATGTACTGTTATAACCAGATGATTGTGACTGACATTGGCTATCTTGATAAATTTGTCTTAAATGAACTAAAATAAACCCCATTAATTTCAGCGAGGTAAGAAAGTAATCTGTGGCTGTGGTGAGGGAGCACTGAACATATTCAACTGGGGCGAGTGGGGCAATATAAGTGACCGGTTCCCAGGACATCCTATGTCTATAGACTGTATGGTTCCTATCACAGAAGACATTATATGTACAGGTTCCTGTGATGGTTTAATTAGGTAAGTTTGTTGTAGTCAAATGTTTTTAGATTGTGTTAGCAGGGTACGAACACTAGACGGAAATTTGTACGCAATTCCAGCCAGGCCGCATAGCGCAGTCGGTAGGGCCTCTGACTTATAAGCCAGAGGTCCTGGGTTCGATACCCGGTCTGGCCACTTACTTTCATTTCTCCTTCCGCTGATTCAAGAAGGGCAGTTGTCAGTTACTGGTGAAAGTAAGTGCACTTAGTACTGGTTAACCGCTCAAGAGGTCTAAGCCTGCCCAGGAATAGTGTGGTTAAGCTAAATGACCGTCCCGACATGACCATAGCTGTTTACTGTGGATGTTAAACAATAACATAACATGTAGATCTACGCAATTTCAAGCTGGAGAAAACAGGATTATCTGATGATAAATCAGAATTTGGGGATATTTATTCTGATCATGTTTATTCAGTTACAAGAATGTTATTTTTTCTCCAAAACAACCCCAAACATGTAGATAAGATGGATCTAGATTTTTTGGGGTTTATTTTGGAGGGAAGCAGGCATTTCTATACTGCCACAAAAAATATGAAAGGGTGCATTATGAATGATCTACCACAAAATTGGGACGGAAATTTTTGAGTAAAAAAGCAGTCTGTTCAAGATCTACACTGTTTGCTATTCTAGCAGTATTTTTCTTGACACTAAACCTGACAGTGAAATGTGCTTATTTGAATTTTAGGACAGTTGCATCATGTTGTTTTTCACCATTTTCACAAAAAGGCACCTGTGGCATTCCTGGGCAACAAAACCCTTCTGAAATAGAGGGTATTCTTTTAGGAAGGCGCTTGATCCTCAAGGGAGCAAATTCTTTAAAGTGAATAATTATACTGTCAGTGGCAGCAACTCTTGTCATTTTCAGTTTTGTTCTCATCTTAAGTAGGGGTCAACTCATGAGGGAAAGAATTCGCTACTTGAGGAGTAAATTTTTTCCTTTGACAGTAGTTTCTGTAATTAATATAGAGCTGTGTCAGCCAAGGAAGCAAACAGAAAGTCACAAAGTTGTCTCCCTTTGAAAAATATGGAGGTGTACCCATACACCATTAGATTGGCCCCTAATGAAGTAGGATATAGCAACTACTTGCTACATGCAAAAAATTTAATGTCTAGCACTGAAGGAAGATCACTCAGAGCAAAATTCTTTTTTAAAAAGTTCACAATAACCTTTAAAGAAGCAAATACTGTTGCATGACAGTTGTCTCCCTTGAAAAAAGGTGACCAAACACTGGAGGTATATTCATTGTCCTAATAGCTAGTATAATTACATTAATCTTTTTTTCAGGGCTGTTAATATTCTGCCTAACAGATTTCTCGGAGTAGTTGGTGAACACAAGGGTGACTTTCCTATAGAAAACCTTGCTCTCTCTAGAGACAAAAACTTTCTTGCCAGTTGCTCACATGATCAGTTGGTGAAATTCTGGAACATTGAAAGTGTAAAGAAAGAAAAAGTGGACATAAAGAAAAAAGCCAAGAAGACAGATAAATCTAAATTCCTAAAATCTTCAAATCAAGATGATTTCTTTGCTGATTTAGTTGACAGTACGGAGGAGGAGAAAGCTTCAGGAAGTAAAGATGATAATGATAGTGGTAATAATAATGATAGTGGTAATGATAATGATGATGGAGATAGTGATAGTGATGATGAAGATGATAATGATGGGGAATAAAAGGAATGAAATGAGATTTTTGTTTGTCTTTATTTATAACACTTAATTAAAGGCAGTGGGTTCGAGCCGCAGCTGGTGCAGAAGTGAGAAACCCAAGATTTGCTTACAGAAGGTCAGGTGGATTTGCCCTGGATAGATGGATGGATGACTTGTGATTTTATGTCCTTTTCAACAGTATTTCAGTCAAATCAGGACAGTGAAAGACTTGTGCAAAGAAACCCCATTTACGGTATGAAAGATTCTCGCCACAAGCGGGTTTGATTGATTGACTGTTTTGGGTTTATCGGCCCTTTGAGACAGTATTTCAGTCTATATCGGGCCGTCTCCCAGAGAGAGGGAGAAAGAAAAGAGAAATGATAGGCCAGAGACAAAATGTCCAAACAACCCTCACCCGCACCTACTGCAAGCACAGTAGGCCCTTGCCCTACAATGATCCAAATCAGTAGGACGCCCCGGCACTGGAAGTTACAAACAGCACCATCGCACCACCCGACCACCACCGCCACAAGCGGGGCTCAAACCTGGGTTGGCTAGGTCAGTAGGCTAGTGCTTAACTCACTAAGCTACTGGGGCTCCTTTTTGCCCTGGGAGCTCCAAGAACAGATATTGTATGCCCTTGCAGATATGGGTCAAGACACAACTGTGTTTCCATAGCAACTTGGTCATCACTGGAAATTTTGAAGGTGTATAGGTATACTGCCATGTTTTTTTTTGTCATTTTTACCATGGGAAACAACTTATGTGACTTCCTGTCTTCTTCTCTGGTTGGCAAAATTCTCCAGAGGTTTACTCTTAAAAGAATTTGCTTCTCAAGGAAAATTCTTTCCAAGCTCATGTAAGGTATATCCCCATATTTTCTTGCCATTTTTACAAAGGGAAACAAAATTTGTGATTTCCTGTTTGCTTCCCTGAGAGACAGGCCATCCAAAAATGTGGTCTTCTATAAATGGAAAGAATTTGATGCTAGAGGAGCAAATTTTGTCCTTTTAGAAATGATCCTGGTTTAGAAAGGAGGCAAAAAGGTAATGACAGAGTTGCTTCTTCAGAAAGTGTACCAATTCACCTAAGTTAGAACTTTTGTTTTGGATACACTGAATTTCAGCTTGCCGTTTCATAATCAATCCTAGTCTGCAAGGACAGACATTTCTTGCATACAAGACAGGATTTTTGTTGGTTTAACCGGTGTGCTAAAATCTCACCTTACACCCTAACAAGCTCTAGGGCTAGATACATAAATGAAACGAAACTAGAAAATTGTGTCTGTAAGACACTAATGATGCCCCCGTGCAGCGCCTGTCACATGATGTGTATATCCATAAAGCTCCTACAAAGAATCCATTGAAAACATACCCTGCCATGTAAAAAATTGCCCAAAATGACTAAGTTAAAAAGGCCATGATTCTGTCAAAATTAATTCTAGATCTATCAAAACACCTCATGCATATCTTCAAATATGTCCACAATATGTAGACAAGGTTTGAAAAAGATCCACTGAAAACTGTGGAGCAAGTTGCCCGAAATGACTAAGTTAAAAAGGCTGTGATTCTGTCAAAATTAATTCTAGATCTATCAAAACACCTCATGCATATCTTCAAATATGTCCACAATATGTAGACAAAGTTTGAAAAAGATCCACTGAAAACTGTGGAGCAAGTTGATAACAGAAACTCCATACTCTACAATGCAAAAATTTCCCTAGAATGACTAAGTTCTAAAGGCCGTAATTCTGTCAAAATTAAGTCTAGGTCCAACAAAAACCCACATGCACATCTTCAATACATTCACAGCATGTATGTAAGGTTTAAAAAAGATCCATTGAAAACAGTGAGAGGAGTTGATTACACAAACTGTATACCCTAGAATGCAAAAAATTGCCTAAAATGACTAAGTTCTAAAGGCCGTAATTCTGTCAAAATTAAGTCTAGGTCCAACAAAAACCCACATGCACATCTTCAATACATTCACAGCATGTATGCAAGGTTTGAAAAAGATCCATTGAAAACTGTGAGAGGAGATGATTACACAAACTCTATACCATAGAATGCAAAAAATTGCCTAAAATGACTAAGTTCAAAAGGCCGTAATTTTGTCAAAATTTATTCTAGGTCCAACAAAAACCCACATGCACATCTTCAATATGTCCACAACATTTATGCAAAGTTTGAAAAAGATCCATTGAAAACTGTGGGAGGAGTTGATTACACAAACTCTATACCCTACTATACAAAAATTTGCCTAAAATGACTAAGTTCAAAAGGCCGTAAATCTGTCAAAATTAATTTCAGCTCCATCAAAAATCCACATGCACATCTTCAATATGTCCACAACATGTATGCAAAGTTTGATAAAGTTCCATTGAAAACTGTGGGAGGAGTTGATTACACAAACTCTATACTTTACAGCGTGACGAACAGACAGACGGACAGACAGACAGACAGGGGCAAATCTTAATGCCCCCTGACTATCGTCACGGGGGCATAAAAATAGCATGTGTAGTCAAAGCATTGGTGGTATAGGAGGTCACAAAATTTTCGTTGGTAGAGAAAAAGGTTTACCTCACAGAGAAGACAAAAATGGTGTCATTCTTGTCTGCACTCTATCTCCTGAAGGATTATAACAATCCATCATGAGTGTCCATGTAGGATAGCGAAATCTCACCCGAGGGATCAGAATTTCAACCAGGGACAAGGCTTGCCGAGTCTCCGGTTGAAATTCCAACCCCGTACCCTTACTAGTACATTGGCGAATATAAACGTATCTATATCAAATTTAGTGTGACAGACGCGCATTTCTGTATCTGACTTCTTCAGTGTCGCCAAACCTCAAAACTTTGAAAGAAAAGAGATGATGGGCAGGTCTTGGCAGGCAACAAACACCCCTCTCCGAGCCACACTTACTGTCACATTCCGCGGGACACATTAGCTGCAGACATTAGGTAAGAAAAGCCTACGTATTTACTCGCGAGCGCAGGTGTCCCCCTTCCAGCCTCCTCAACCCCCGCGTCTCGAGAAAGGCGACAGACAAGGGAATCAGGAAAGAGATGTTCGATGCAGCAAGAACTCACTTAAAGCCAGAACAACTCAAAAGAAAGGAAGCCAAATCGGCTAAGATTCATCTCGCTATGACAAGTCAGTCTTAGTTTAAGAATATTCAGAAATTTTACCAGATATTCATCAAATGGAATAAGGTTACTTTTAATCAGTATTTTTAGTGACCCCAATACAAGAGAACCAGAATCAAACTGAAACACTGACTAACTGGGTTGATGATATCCTCGGGGACAAACTGTCTTCCAGCAGTGATACCGGCCCAGTGGTTCTAATATAAACGTATCCATACCAGATTTAGAGCGTCATACATGCGTTTCTGTATTTAACTTCTTCAGTGTCGCTAAACCCCAAAAAATTTGAAAGAAAAGAGATGATGGGCAGGTCTTGGCAGGCAACGAGCATGCCTCTCCGAGCCACTTTTACTGTCGCAAAGTAATACTACAAAAAGACAGTTATAGTCATGCGTATATTTTCATGTTCATTTATCAAAAATACAAACATGAACAGATGAAGATAATGACAAATATGATAAATGTGCGTAAGAAATCAGAAAAATAATCGCAAGAAAGTAGCATTTGCTTAAATAATATAGAACCGTGCAGTAAACTGCGATATATTTGGATAAAACGTCTTAAGAGGCTTCAAGTTTTGATTGGAAGACCGAATGTCTAGGTTCCTCATACTCAAACAAACGGATGAAGTTGTTATCTGTATTCTGTATATTTGGGTCCTGGAGCTCCTCACCTGTTGAGTAGTCATATGATAGGTAGTCAGTGTAACCATCGTCTGAAATAGTAAACATTTGAATATCAGCTGATGAAATCTCAACTCTCTGTGAATAGTGCAATGCCAGATGAGACGGCTCACTGTGAACGTCTCATTCAACTCTACACTATGTCCACCTGAAAAGCTGTTTATTTGTACAGGTATTTCATTCACATCTTTTAGGCGCCATTATGAAACGTCATTTATGCCGTGGGTGGGGTTGTCAGATTCCTTGAGGTGAATGAAAACCCTTTCCCCCATTTTGACTCTTTTAGCAGGGCATATAAAATCTTGTACAGTTGACCGCTTTTATCATGTTTATGCTTTTCGTAAGGTATATCCGTGCATATTTAGGCGTGCTGTATTGTCAGCCGGTAGATAATATTAAATAATGACTTTACATTTTCAAAGACGGAGGAGATATTTGTTTGGAAGAATTACACTGTGACAAGAAAATGATGCAAAGCTAATGGCCACTTTTTAGCTCACCTGGCCCGAAGGGCCATAGTGAGCTATTGTCATACCAATGCGTCCGGCGTGCGTCGTGCGTCGTCACACAATGTGTCCGTCAACACCTAAAAACAAATATTCAAACATCTTCTTCTGTAAAACTACTGGTCCCATGGTTCTCAAATTTCACATGGAGCATGACCTGACTCCAGGGTCTCAGAATTGTAAAATTGGGTCAGGTTGAAAATCCAAGATGGCCGCCGTTACTAAAAATAGCAAAAACAACAAAATAAACTTCTTCTCCAGAACCACTGGGTATATTTGTCTGAATTTTGGCATGGAACATCAGTAAAACCTTGGTATTCAAAATTGTAAAAATGAAAAAAATCTGTAGCGGAGTTTTGTCACAGTGACCTACTTTCTGTTTATGAGTGTAATTTTGCTCAAATGCCAATGTCAAAAAAGGACCTATTTAAACAACTTCAAACAACTTCTAATCTAAAACCACTGAACCCATGGATCTCAAATTTCACATGGAGCATGACCAGACTGCAGGGTTTCAAAATTATAAAATTGGGTCAGGTCAAGAATCCAAGATGGCCGCCGTTACTAAAAATAGCAAAAACAACAAAATCAACTTCTTCTCCAGAACCGTTTGGTATATTTGGTTGAAAGTTTGCATGGAACATAAATGGGGCCTTGGTATTAAAAATTGTAAAAATAAAAAAAATCTATAGCGGAATTAGGTCACAGTGACCTACTTAGCGTTTACAAGACCGATTTTGCTCAAATGTCAATATCTCAAGAAAATGCAACCAATTCTGACCAGATTTGGTCAAAAATGGTTCTTGAATGGAATTATTTCAATTTTGTGCCAGTTGACTATCCAAGATGGCCACCATGGGGGCCGTTACTAAAAATAGCACAAAGATAAAAATGACAATTACTCAAGAACCCTTGAATGGAATTGGACCAATTTTGTGTCAGAATGTTCCTTGCATGAAGCCGTTTCGATTAATTGCAATTCGGCATTCCATGATGGCCGCCATCTGGTGTTACTAAAAATAGCACAAACATAAAAATGACAATTACTCAAGAACCCTTGAATGGAATTGGACCAATTTTGTGTCAGAATGTTCCTTGCATTAAGCCATTTCGAGTAATTGTAATTTGGCATTCCAAGATGGCTGCCATCTGGTGTTACTAAAAATAGCACAAACATAAAAATGACAGTTACTCAAGAACCCTTGAATGGAATTGGACCAATTATGTGTCAGAATGTTCCTTGCATGAAGTCGTTTCGAGTAATTGTAATTTGGCATTCCAAGATGGCTGCCATCTGGTGTTACTAAAAATAGCACAAACATAAAAATGACAGTTACTCAAGAACCCTTGAATGGAATTGGACCAATTATGTGTCAGAATGTTCCTTGCATGAAGCCGTTTCGATTAATTGCAATTCGGCATTCCATGATGGCCGCCATCTGGTGTTACTAAAAATAGCAC
This sequence comes from Ctena decussata, assembly GCA_963989385.1. Classification (NCBI taxonomy): domain Eukaryota; kingdom Metazoa; phylum Mollusca; class Bivalvia; order Lucinida; family Lucinidae; genus Ctena; species Ctena decussata. The sequence goes on from OZ022506.1 coordinate 47,699,013, forward strand.
AAACATAAAAATGACAATTACTCAAGAACCCTTGAATGGAATTGGACCAATTTTGTGTCAGAATGTTCCTTGCATTAAGCCATTTCGAGTAATTGTAATTTGGCATTCCAAGATGGCTGCCATCTGGTGTTACTAAAAATAGCACAAACATAAAAATGACAGTTACTCAAGAACCCTTGAATGGAATTGGACCAATTATGTGTCAGAATGTTCCTTGCATGAAGTCGTTTCGATTAATTGCAATTTGGCATTCCAAGATGGCCACCATCTGCTGTTACTAAAAATAGCACAAAACATGAAAATGACAATATCTCAGTAACCGCTGAATGGATTTTGATGAAATTTGTGTCAAAATGATTCTTGCATTGAGATGTTTCAAAAATATCTAACTGTAGACCAGTCATATTGGCATCTGTTACAAAAAATAGAAAAATGTGAAAATTAGAAAATGTCAATGGAATTGGGCTAATTTTGTGTCAGAATGTTCCTTTCATTAAGCTTTTTCGATTTTTTCCATTTTGGCATTCCAAGATGGCCGCCATCTGCCATTACTAAAAATAGCACAAAACATGAAAATGAATATATCTCAGTAACCGCTGAATGGATTTAGATGAAATTTGTGGCAAAATGATTCTTGCTTTGAGGTGTTTCAAAAGTTAACAAATATAGATACGTCAAGTTGGCCTGTGTTACTTAAAATAGCAAAATGTGAAAATTGGAAAATTACTATGGAAATGGACCAAATTTGTGTCAAAATGGTCCTTGCATGAAGGCTTTTCGATTTTTTGCATTTTGGCAATCCAAGATGGCCGCCATCTGCCGTTACTAAAAATAGCACAAAACATGAAACTGGCAATATCTCAGTAGCCCCTGGATGGATTTTGATGAAATTTGTGGCAAAATGATTCTTGCATTGAGGTGTTTCAAAAGTAAATAAATAAAGACCAGGCAAGCTGGCCTCTGTTACTAAAAGTAGCAAAATGTGAAAATAAGAAAATCTCAGTGGAATTGGACCAATTTTGTATCAGAATGGTCCCGTTGCATAATAGCCAGGTGAGCGATATCAGGCCCATTTGGGCCTCTTGTATTTTATACTTAGCAGTGAATTCAGTGCATATCTAGAATGAATAAAAGTTTCTAGAATGATCGGCGATATAAGGAAGCCGCTTGCAGCTGACGTCCCGTGCACATTAGCGATACGCCAGGTCAAATGTGACGTCAAAGTGTGACGTCAGTTGCTTGATCTGACGTGCTATTGTCCGTAGCATATTGCAAGATAACAACGCTACATTTCAGACCTTTCTGGAAAAAATTAAGCCCCAAATTATCAAAAACAGCTACAGTTTGCTGCAGTGAAAAACTATAAATCGTATCAGTCACTAGTGAATTGATACGATATTTTTTCACTGTAGACAATATCACTTTTATTCATAGTTTTCTAGGTGCAAACTGAGTTTACACGCTATATTATACTCACTAAACGCAATGGGCCAAGCAAAATTAACGAGAAATTATTTTTTTGAAGCGGTCTGTTTTCCATTTGTAAAAAATAAAAAGAAAATTTACTTTTTGATCGGTAAATACCAAAACTATTTCATCTCATGTGTGGAAAATATCAGCTATTGCACTCGTGCTACGCACTCGTGAAATTGCTGATATTTTCAACACATTCGATGAAATATATTTGGTATTCACTTAAAAAAGCTAAATATCCCATATATACTAGGTTTTTCCCCGTACTAAATAAAAGCAAATGTATATCATTGCATTTCATGAAGCAAAACGAGACGGTAAAACTATGCGTTTCTTTTGCTGTTGAGTATGTGATAAACATAATCTTAGAGTCGTGGTCATTTCATAATGACTAGCCATAGGCTCGTTTCAAAAATTACATTTGAAATCACCACGACTGTGTTATCCTCCACGTGCAAATATTTTTATACAGTTCAGTTATGAGAAAACCTTCGTTAGTCTTATGCAAAGTATAGGTTGTCTGTCCAGGGCATCCACAGCTCAAATTTACGTCATTTGAATTTACGACATTTAATTTTACAGGCTTTAAGAAAACTAATTCTATGGTCTTGAAATGCTTAGTTTGCATATATCAGTATAGGTATTCCCACCATGCTACTGCCCAAATTATAAGTATACATACATCCGAAGAAATCAGCAATTTCATCATAGATTCCCTGCCCGATACTCTCCATCTCTACATCAACAAATTTTATTTCTTCGAACTTGCGTGTCGGAGAGTCAGATGTATCGCTGCCAGGTAGTGCAGACAGCTCAGTATGTTTTATGTCGTCGGAAAGTAGTCCTCCTTCAGTTGCTCTTTCATACTCCTCCAGAAGCCACTTGTCCTCAGCACTCATAATGACTTCTGTCGTGTACACTATGCCTCCCACTGATTCATCAATAGCCTCACTCTCATTCGTAAGTATATCGATTAAGACATCTTCTGGTGATTCTCTGGTATTGAAACATGTTGGGTCCGGCAGGTCTATCTCGTTGATCAGCTGCATAACTTCATCGTCAGCTGCTCTGTCAAACCCGGTAACATTTGACTCGTTATCTGATTCCCCCATAATGATTTCCGCCGTGTACAAAATTCGTTCCTTCTGTTCAGCCACTGTGTCTCTTGTCTTATTAAGCATATCCACTGTGACATCTAGGATATCTGGTGGTAAGCATTTATTTTCCTCAAGAAAATCTTCCAGTATTTCAGCAAACTGCTCTTCTTCTGTCTGAGTAAATCTGTCAAGACCTGGACGATCGGCAGACCTATCAGTGGTTAATACCATGCGGCGAAGTTCCTCCATAGACAGTTTAGGTCTGCTGGAAGAGTCTTCAAATGCATTAAGATGCTCCGTCATAACGATACCGGGCTCTGGATACGTCGGTCTCTCAATTTGTTCGCTAGCTGTGTTGTTGCTGCTGCTGACCATCGAACCCAAGTTTTCTATGAATTGTTGGTTACCATGAGTTTGGCTGATTATTACTGGATTGCTGGGACTGTTTCCAGGGTTAGAACCGATTGTTATTGGGCTGCTTGGGCTGTTTTCTAGACTAGAACTGACGGTTATCGGGCTATCAGTGCTTCTTTCAGGACTAGATGTGACTGTAATCGGGCTGCTTGGGCTGTTTCCCGGACTTAGACTAATTATCACTGGGTTTATCTTCTGGATAAAACTCATCATTTCATGGTCTCTTTTATCTGTTTCGGCTATGATCTCACCTGTCTTATCGGGTATCCATGGTTCTTTTGGCGAGTGGCAATATTCGTTCTTCAATTCTGGCGTTGGACTGAAGAATTCAGCAACCTCTTTATCCAGCTCGGCATCATCTTCTATGAGATCAGTGTTCAGTGTGTGAAGCTGTTTGAGGGAAATAGAACGGTTGTTTTAAACTGTGTCGGGATTCCAATCTTCAGTCACTTCACTTGCCAACCGAGCCTTTTTGTTGCACAGCTGCTGGTTGTTCATGACATGTTCAGGAAGATATGTACAGAATGCCGATGTCTCACTGTGACCAAGCGCAGCCATTCTGCCAACTTGAAACACAAAGATAAATATCGGTTATTTATATAGTTTGGCAATACAACTGTAGATTGAGTAATCATTGCAAATGCCGTTGTAAAAATAAAGTTTAGGTACATATGCGTATTCCTGCTTTCTGCCACGTTTACAAGAGTGGGGGAGGGGCGGGGAATGACTTTTGTGGTTTCCAATTGGTGTCCCTGGAAGACGTAAAAATGGGGTCTACAGTTAAAAGAAAGAATTTGCAAATTCCTTTCTTTAAGAGTTGACTCCTATTGAGAAAGGAAGCAAAGATAAAAATGGCAGTAATGATTCCGTCGCAAGTATACTTATTTACCTTAAAGGCAGTAAAGAGTGACCTCAGCACAAACTTAGAAATCAACTAGAAAAGGACGCGCGCAAGCGCGGAAATTAAAGCTTTCTTTTTCATTCATTTAAGCACAATAAAACAATGCGGTGATTTGTCATACTTATCGCCCCCTCCCCCCCCCCCCCACCTCCCTCCCGCCGTCGCCCCTCCCCTCCCTCCCCCCATCCCCAAGAAAAAAATAATAATAACCAATATACAGCCCAGAAGCATCTGTAAAAACTATTTTTCCATCAAAATATTACTTCAGTCATTTTGTATTTTTGTTCAAACAGACTTATGTGTAGCTGTGTGGACGAACAGCTTTTGCGATTTGTAGTTCTTTGTCTTGAAGTTCTTCTTTATGAGTGAATAAAAAATCAATTATTTTACATAGCGCGTTGTGTGTTGACAGTTATACAACCGGAGGTGCATGTTGTGCGTGACATATATAAAGGCGTTACTTTATAATTTCCTTCAATATTATTCGTAAGCGCGTGGCTGTAAAAAAAAAGAAAGAAAAAAGGGGATTTGACGTAAACATCTGCATTTCAGTCAAAAAATCAAAATAAGTATACAGAAATAAAGTCAACTTTCATCGAAATTATCAATAAGGACAATATTTTGACAAATCAGTATCGCAATAAAGAGCGCAATCCGCGCATTTAGTAGTTATGATGTTTTCTAATAAACTGGTCCAGTTTGGCTCAGAACTAAACAGATACAACCCCAGTTCTTAGTACAGACCTACAAATACTGTGAGCCCAAGGTTTCTAGAAGTTGTCCGGCTCTTTTATTAGATTTGATTTTCAACTTTATGAGAACTTACAAACATGAGAGAGAGAGAGAGAGAGAGAGAGAGAGAGAGAGAGAGGGAGATAGAGAGAGAGAGCAACTTAAGGTTGTACACTCCCTTGTTATGAGCCCATCCCTAAATTTGAGCCCATCCCTAAATTTGGTTTAAACCAGAATTGCAGTTAACAAATTGCGGCAAACAGTATAAATAATGTTGGTGCATTTCCGCTTAAACTACACTGTTTTGAAAGTTTTTTTTTTTAAGTTTTTTTAGCTCACCTGAGCCAGCGGCTCTGGGGGAGCTTATAGGATGGTAAGGCTCCGTCGTCCGTCCGTCGTCCGTCCGTCCGTCCACAATTTCAAACGACTTCTCCTCTGAAACTGCTGGGCAGATTGTAACCAAATTTCATATATGGCCTCCAGAGGAAGGGGGAACGAAAAGTTGTTCAAACGGTTCAGGTCACATGACCAACATGGCCGCCACGCCCATATATGGTAAAAACCTAAAAAAATCTTCTTCTCCAGAACCAATAGGCCGATGGCCTTGAAACTTGGTATGTAGCATCGGGTACATGAGTACTACCAAGATTGTTCAAATTATGACCTTGGGTTGGCAAGGTCGAATTTGCTTCCTTGTGCTTTTATATGGGAAAATGCTAGAACATAAGATATCTTGAAAACTGTTGAAGATTTTGGGCTAAAAATCGATATCTACAGTCATCTAAATGAGTACATGAAGATTTATGAGTACAAGAGGTCAAGGTCATTTTTTGACCTTTGACCCAGAACTCTCATATTTTGACAGTTTCAAACAATCTTCTCAACAGCCACTGGGCCAGTTGAAACCAAATTTAATATAGAGCCTCCAGGGGATGAGGGAATGAAAATTTGTTCAAACGGTTCAGGTCACATGACCAACATGGCCGCCAATGCCCATATATGGTAAAAACCTTGAAAAATCTTCTTCTCCAGAACCAATTAACCGATGGCCTTGAAACTCGGTATGTAGCATTGGGTACTCGAGTACTATCAAGATTATTCAAATTATGACCTTGGGTTGACCTTGACCTTTTTACGGCAAGGTCAAATATTGGAAAATGCTAGAACTTAAGATATCAGGGAAAGTTTTGAAGATTAAGGTCTAAAAGTTGGTATATGCAGTCATCTTTAATGAGTACAATGAAGATTTGTGAGTACAAGAGGTCTAGGTCGTTCTTTGACCTTTGACCCTGAGCTCTCATATTTTGACAATTTCAAACAATCTTCTCAAAAACCACTCGGCCTATTGTAACCATATTTTATATAGAGCCTCCAGGGGATGAGGGAATGAAAATTTGTTCAAACGGTTCAGGTCACATGACCAACATGGCCGCCATGCCCATATATGGTTAAAACCTAAAAAAATCCTCTTCTCCAGAACCAATTGACCGATGGCCTTGAAACTTGGTATGTAGCCATTTTACAGCAAGGTCAAATATGGGAAAATGCTAGAACATAAGATTTCATTGAAAGTTTTGAAGATTTAGTACCAAAAATTGGTAAATACAGTCATCTTAATGTGTACATCAAGATTCATGACTACAAGAGGTCAAGGTCGTTCTTTGACCTTTGACCCTGAATTCTCAGAATGGTTTGACAATTTCAAACTTCTCCTGAAAAGCCAATGCGGCAATTGTAACCAAATATTATATAGAGCCTTCAGGGGTCGAGGAAATGAAAATTTCTTCAAATGGTCTGGGTTACATGACCAACATGGCCACCATGATCATATATGGTAAAAACCTTTCAAAATCTTTTTCTCCAGAACCAATTGATCAGTGGCCTTGAAACTTGGTATGTAGCATTGGGTACTCCAGTACCATCAAGATTGTACAAATTATGACCTTGGTTGACCTTGACATTTTTTACAGCAAGGTCAAATATGGGAAAATGCTAGAACATAAGATTTCATGGGAAGTTTTTGGCCTAAAAATTGGTATATACAGTCGTCTTAATGAGGTCATGAAGAATTATGAGTACCAGAGGTCAAGGTCATTCTTTGACCTTTGACCCAGATCTCTCATATTTTGACATTTTCAAACATTTTCTCAAAAGGCAAAGGGCCAATTGTAATCACATTTCATATAGAGCCTCCAGGGGTTGATTGAACGAAAATTTGTTCAAACGGTCCAGGTCACATGACCAACATGGCCACCATACCCATTTGTGGTATAAACCTTAAATATTTTTTTTTCTCCAGAACCAATACACCAATGGCCTTGAAACTTGGTAAGTAGCATGGAGTACTAGAGTACTACCAAGACTGTTCAAATGATGACCTCGGGTTTTCCTTAACTTTTTTTGCGGCATGGTCAAATATGGGAAAATGCTAGAACATAAGATTTCATGGAAAGTTTTGCCTAAAAAATGGTATATATGGTTGCCTTAATGAGTACATGAAGATTTATGAGTACAATAGGTCATGGTCGTTCTTTGACTTTTGACCCAAGACTCATATTTTGACAATTTCAAAACATAAGAAAAAAACACTTTGCCAATTGTTCAGGTGAGCGATTCAGTGCCTCATGGCCCTCTTGTTTCATTTTGTTGGGATGAAAATATTAGTTGACCATAACTTGAGTATGTGCTCCACAAATGTTTTACCTCTGACGATGGCACTGCATCCTCTTGATTAGCAATAAAAGGCCGTTTCTTGGGCGGCAGATGACGTGAATCTGCACTCTCAGCCAGGCTACTTCCATGTGGGCTGAGGCTGAAAAGAAAGAGCGAAACGTTGTGTTCAGTCATAGCGAAAAAACAAACAAACAAAACAACTTAATATTTTACCAGTTTTGCGTGTACTTAGAATAAACAAAAAGTTTTGATATAGCATGGGTTCTTGTGTTCTTTAAGATTAGTTCAGTGGAGAAGAGGACAAACATGAGTATGGGGTTGGATTTCTTGTGCATAAGGACATGGTGAGTGCTGTCTTAGGATGCCGACCAGTCTCCAGCAGACTGATTTCAATTCGCCTGAGAGCAGCTCCTTTCAACATCACCATCATACAGATTTATGCACCAACATCTGGACATGACGACAATGAGGTAGAACACATCTACCAGCAACTCCAGGAAATCATAGACCAAACACCCAAGAAGGACATTCTGGTTGTACAAGGGGATTGGAATGCTAAGGTTGGAAAGGATGCACAGGCAGACTGGGAAAGCGTTTGTGGACCCTACTGCAATGACGAGACAAATGAGAGAGGTCTCAGACTTCTAGAGTTTGCAGCCTGTAACAGCCTAGTACTGACAAACACCCTTGGCCCTCACAAACCATCAAGAAGATGGACATGGCACAGCCCAGATGGGAAACACCACAATCAGATTGATTACATCTTGGTGAGGAAGCGCTTCCGATCAGGAGTCAACATCCATAGGACAAGGAGTTTTCCTGGAGCAGACATAGGAAGTGACCATGACCTGGTCATGATGACCTTCCGAGTTCGTCTGAAGAAGGCTAGAAAGCCAACCCAGCCAAGACTGAAGTTTGATCTTGAGAAGCTAAGGAACCCAGAGGCGGCATGCACTTTTCAAGCAACAATAGGTGGAAAATTTGCACCACTCATTGGTCTGAGGGATGATGACATGGACATAGATACCATGATTACCACCTACAATACAGTAGTGACTGATGCAGGCAGTGAGATACTTGGGAAGGAACGTCGCAGGAAAAAGCCATGGGTCACTAGAGATGTTCTCGACCTCTGTGATGAGAGGAGAAATTTGAAGAAGAAGAGGTATGAAGCAGGAGGAGCAGAAGAATACAGGGAAGCAAACAAGAGGATTCAGAAGGCAGTGAAGAAAGCGAAGGAGGACTGGATAGCGAGTCAGTGCGAGGAGATCGAAACTTGCCTGAACAAAAACAACAGCAAGAAAGCATACCAGCTTGTGAAGGATCTAACTTCAGAGAAACAGGGTAGATCCACAACTATCCAGGACAAATCTGGGAAATGCCTTACAGAAAAACAAGAGATTCTCAGCAGATGGACAGAATATTGCTCAGAATTATACAGCCATGAGACAGATGGTGACAATACGGTTTTGGACTGCAGGCAGCCCCCAGAAAAAGATCAACAACCGATCCTTCGTGAGGAAGTTGAGATTGCAGTAGCAGCACTGAAGAAGGGAAAATCTGCCGGAGTTGATAATATACCAGTAGAACTTGTTCAAGCTGGAGGGGAGACCATGATTGATGTTTTAACAGATATCTGTAACAGGATCTGGAGAACAGGAGAATGGCCTACCCCATGGACTCAGTCGCTGATTATTACTCTCCCTAAAAAGGGCAACCTACAGCTCTGCCAGAACTACAGAACCATTAGCCTCATCAGTCATTCAAGCAAAGTCATACTGAAAGTTATCTTGAACAGGCTTAAGTCACAAGCCGAAGAGATAATCGCTGAGGAACAGGCTGGGTTCCGAGCAGGAAGGAGCACCACAGAACAGATCTTCAACCTTAGAATCCTGTGTGAAAAGTATCTCCAACATCAGCAGAATCTGTACCATGTCTTCATTGATTTCAAAAAAGCCTTTGACAGGGTATGGCATGCAGCCTTATGGGCCACCATGAGGAAGTACAATGTCAATGCAAACCTAGTTCACACCATTGAGCAGCTATACGACAAGGCTACAAGTGCGGTCCTGATAAATGGCAGCACACAGAATGGTTCAGAACAACAGTTGGAGTAAGACAAGGATGTCTTCTGTCACCCATCCTCTTCAACATTTTTCTCGAACGGATCATGTCTGATGCTCTGGAAGAACATGACGGAAAGGTTAGCATAGGCGGCAGAAATATTACCAACCTGCGGTTTGCCGATGACATAGACGCTCTTGCTGAGGAAGAGCAGGAACTAGAAGCTCTAGTTGAAAGTCTCGACCAGACCTGCACAAGGTATAAGATGGAGATCAGTGCTGAGAAGACCAAACTGATGACAAACAGCGCAGATGGCATCCAGAGGGAGATCAAGGTAAAGGGGCAGAAGCTGGGTACTGTAAGCAGCTTCAAATACCTTGGAGCAGTTGTCTCAGATGAGGCTCAAAACAGGAGGTTCTCTCAAGGATAGCACAAGCCACTTCAGCTCTTGCCAAGGTGAAACCAATTTGGAGAGATAACAACATATCTCTTGGATCAAAGGTGACACTTATGCGCTCCCTTGTCATTTCCATATTTCTGTATGCCTGTGAATCATGGACCTTGACAGCAGAGTTAGAGAAAAGAACGCAGGCCTTTGAGATGAGATGCTACCGAAGGTTACTGAACATTTCGTACAAGGACCATATAACCAATGAGGAGGTTCGCAGGAAGATCCAAGCAGCCATTGGAGAATATGATGAACTCCTGACGCTGGTCAAGAAACGGAAATGGAAACTAAGGTGGTTTATATAAAATTAATATTTATGACTGACATGTGTGCCAAATTTGCATCAAATTAGACGTTTATATATTTAATTAAGCATTTCAGTGTTCATCAACAAAATTCCAACCAAAATGCCTTATTCCATGTCATTGTGAGACAGTTGTAGTTTAAATTTAAATAGTTTGGATTAAGAGAATTTTGCATTCATATATCTCATTTTACCGTGGCACGCCCGTTATCTCGAACAAAAATGCTATGCACTTAAAAACTGTCACAGGCTATATGCAAAACCTCCATACTGAATTAAAATCAAAATCTTTTAGAAGTGATTCAGAACATAACATTTTTCAAGGGTGTGGTCAAAATTACGAAAATTATACTACTGGTAATTATTCCTTCGTGGGGCCCCTTTGATGATATTTACATCACCTTGGAATGTCTTATTTATTAGAACACATTTGTGGCAACATATATATATATATGGGTGTTATTTAATACAAAATTCAGACAACCAGATTTTTTTCAAAAGTTAAAAAGAATTAGAGAAAATAGTCATTCTTTGACATTTTTACAAATTTACCCCTCTAGCGCCCTAGAGGGATTTCTCAGAATGTCTCCGGGCTCAGTTATGTCCAGAGGGGTACAGGATATAACATCCACATGGGTGTCAAACTCTACTCTTTAGGGAGAGCGAAAGTGTTTTCTAGCGTAGATACAGATTTCGGGCCTAGCACTATAAATGTATGTGCTTCGGTCTATGAAAATATCAGATCCTAACACAAAGCACCTATATAGGAAATGTAAACGTACTGAGGATTATTCTGCAACAAGTACCTTTAAACTTAAGAACCAATTTTAAGCGCTTCGTGCAATTTTAGCTTCATCCACTTGCTTAGCAGCCAATGAACGTAGAAAAATAAACATTCAAATTTTATATATCCTTTTAAATTCAAGTCATATTTGCTTCTGATTACAACTGGCAACTCGCAAAATGCTAAAAATTATTAGTACAGAATATTTTCACGTCCAAGCAAATGGCTCAGTCGTCTTGATGTCAGTTTGACAGGCGGACGGCTATCATTCGTCGACAGATGACTACAGTTGTTCTTGACATGTTTATTTAAAAAGTCAGCAGCAAAAATGAAATGATTTAAATAAAAAAAAAAATAGTTATTCCAACAAGTTTTTTTTTCTTTAATGTAATCTCAGTCTGCAATGGTTTCTTTAGCATGCACTTGGTGATATGGCTGTCGCCATATAGCTGTGGAGGTTTAAAAATGAACATCCTCGTAATGATGATTCGCGACGTTACTATGTAGATCTAGAATGTAATGTGTCATAATCTGATCTTATGTTATGATGTTGCGACACTGCTTTCGAGGTTGCTTATTTAAAAAGCCTTTAACGATGGTGTAATTATACCTTTAAACGACCATTGAATCTTTGCACACTTTAGCCAGTTTTCAATTTTCGTAAATGGTGTGGTTGTGAAGGTAAATAAATCAATTCTTAAATAGTCTAAATTGCTCATTATCATAAACTGCATAGAAAATAAATGTAATACTGGAATCTGGAAATTACAAGCACATTCATGATTTTTTTTTTTTTTTTTTTTTTTTGCATTTTAAGGTAGTGTGATTGTGGAGATAAACAGCTGTCATGATAATGATAAAAGTAATGATATTAATACGTGTGGTTAGCGTTGCCAGAAAAGATAGCTTACGGCGTGACTCAGATCAGTCTTCACAGTCAGATCAGAGCTTTCCCTTTTCGCATATAAAGTCTATGAAAAAAGTGAAAAGCGATGATTTTGATCGGTCTGAAATTAGGCACAAACTGAACTTAGTATTTACAATACGCACATGGCGTAAGGTCCCTTTTCACGCATCAGTCATGTAACAAAATAAAAATAAATAATAATAGCATTGTCACTGCGCAAAATGTTATAAAAACGCAAAATGTTATAAAATTTATAGCAACGCAAACTGTTATAACTTTATAACATTTTGCGTCGAATTCTAGTTCTAAAATTTTGCGTTCCTATAATTGTTATAACATTTTGCGTTGTTATTACATTTTGCAGGGTGTAGAAATTTAAAACACTTTGCGTTTTTATAAGTATTGAGATTTGACGTAAAATGTTATAAAGTTGTAACAGGGTGGATAACGTACGTCACAGTCACGTGATTCGGAGGATAAGGAACACAGACTTTTTTGCTCGATTGGCGAAGAAAACTGAGTTTATATTGCAAACTTACAGAACTGATTTTAATACCGTAAAGCCCAGCTACACCGCACTACTTTGTAGTTTTATTTGCATATATTATATACTGAAGATATCAAACCTGTTAGTGGATCGCTCCGGAAAACCGATCTTTTTCTGAATATAAGGAACACACATCTGCTCGCCAACGACCCCAAACAAACAAACTAGGCAGTCTAAATCAGGGGTTAGAATCTCAATACCTTATATATGTCCAGCTCTGCCTTTATTATGGTTTTCATTTTTAAGGCTTTCTACGAGCAAAACATTTGAGAATTGAAAAGTCGATAAGGGACACACCACTGTTTGTTCGAATATGGAACACACGAGATGTTAAACTGGAAACATTTTGAAAAGTCTGACCAACGGTTAAAATTCTTAGACCGAGAATCTACATTTTGCTACAGTTTCTCAACGTTTGCCCGAAAATTGCTCATGCAGAAATTTGTGATAGGAGTTGGGGCTAACTTTCTCGTTAAAATTCCTCCGGTCAGTTGCTAACGCCCGGACATTGTCCAGATTTTTTAGTGCTTGTTTATAGAACAAAACGTCAAAGAACCAGTTGATGTGTATGTTTATAGGTCACTAAAAGCAGGCAGATTCTTCATTTTGACACTTGATTAACAGCCATATGTTTATCTTATTTCGTTGTATACTGTTATCAAGTAACTCACTCATACTCAACAACTATAGATATTTGTTGTATGCGAGTGAGTTACTTGATAACGGTACACACCATGAACGAATGGAAACATTTAGCCTAACTACTACAAAATAATACATTATAAAAATACAATATCAGTTTACGACCACCAAACAGATGCACCATTTCATCTCCAGCTGTTCTGTAACTTACAAAGCACCTGTCCAACTCCAGAAAGTGCATGTAGAGCCTGGCTAGATACCAAGCTGTCCTTGCAAACAATCCGCCTCGGCATGGGTTACGTACCAAGCAGAAGAGTCCCCGTAGGAAAACACTCTCTTCGTACTGGCCTTTGCGACATTAATTTTGGTAAAGTAAGTAAGTTATAAGTAAGTATTGACTTTATTTTACGAGGGTGACTCAGTTGGTAAAACCAATCTTCCCTGAGGCCCTCTTAATACGAGCACAGCATATACATGATAACAAACATAAAAGGTTAACAAATACAAGTGAACATTATGAGTGACAGAAATGAAAAGCTTGACTAAAAAAAAAAACCTGTTTGATTCCTTATGGTTATATACATTATCTCTGTAAACTTTCAAGATTGCTTTGGCGGTGGAGGTATGTGAGCATGAATATTAAAGTTTAAGACCTTCTTTCATCCATTTTAAACATTTATTAACAAAAGAATCAATTGTGTTGGCATTTCTTATTTCAACTGGAATGCTATTCCAAATTAAAGCACCTGAATAAGATAAGCTGTTTTTATACATGTTTAATTTAGGCCTTGGTGTCTTAAAATTCTTATTTGAAACAGAGCGCAAAGTCATTGTATCTTCACTATTACAGCCTTTAATTTGGAACATTTCCGTAATATAAATTGGAGAAATGTCATGAGTTACCTTAAACATTACTTTAGCTTTGTTTATGAAAATTAATTCTTCAAATGATAACATATTTAATTGCTTACGAGCATCTTCCAGTGAAGTATAATACTTACCACCAACTTCTATCTTACAGGTTCTTCTCTGTAATTTTTCAATTTTATATACATTAGAATTTAACGAATTTCCCCAAATCACACAGCAATATTCAAAATGTTGCTTAATATAGGCATTGTAGAATAGCACTCTGTGTTGTAATGGAAGGTATGATTTTTATTTGAGACAAAAGCCAAAGGTATGACGATATCATTTTTGAAACATGTCCAAAATGATTTGTCCATGTTAAGTTGTCATCTATATGGATCCCTAAAACTTTTTCACAGCTTGTTACTTGCAAACCAAAATCATCATAAACAGTGTCAAATTATTATCTTTCATATGGCTCATCTTTTGTTGACTTGATATTAACATCAATTTTGTTTTGTCTGTATTTATAAGCATACCATTCTCTAGACACCAAGTCTTGAGTAAATTCAAAGCATGTTGGAGATTATTTTCCAACATATCTTTATCTGAACTAATATCATACAATGTCGTATCATCAGCATACAAATCCACAGAACGAATTGCATCTTCTAAAAACAGGGGCAAATTATTTATAAAAATCAAGAATAACAAAGGACCTAGAATAGACCCCTGTGGTACGCCACAGAGTACATTTTCACTTTTTGACAGATTTGTATCGATGTTCACTTGTTGAGTTCTGTTACTAAGATACGATTCAAACCATGACAAACTTAAATTATTAATTTTGTAGTGTTTTATTTAGTTGTTGTAGAAGTAATTGGTGGTCTACCAGATCGAAAGCTTTGCGAAAGTTTACTGAAATATTTATCGTCTCTTGTCTCATGCGACGTTAAATCACGTGAATAAGAATATGCCAAGATTGCATACTAGATTAAAGTATAACGGTAATGCCTCTTGAATGTAAAATACTGGTCATTTTTTATAACTAATTTTTCAAGAAAGTTGTAAATTCAATACCTTTTGAGGCCGGTCATATCTTAGGTGTCAAAACAGCATCATGGAAAGGGTATAAAACGTATGTAAAAACCAGCTAAAATCACAAACAATACGAATAACTTGTACGGCGGACCTAAAATATCACGATAAAGATCATCTTCTGAGGGTTTAAAGCTCTTGAAGATTTTACACAGGGGCTTGTATCACTCTTTTTTTCTCCTTTCTTTGACAAAAAAAGTGATAAAAGCCCCTGTTGGATTTTATCGTGTGTCCCTTATCCGATCAAACAGTGGTGTGTCCCTTACCGACTTTTCAATTCTCTGTTGTTTTGCTCGTAGAAAGCCTTAAAAATGAAAACCATAATAAAGGCAGAGCTGGCCATATATAAGGTATTGATTTAGATTCAAACCCCTGATATAGACTGCCTAGTTTGTTTGTTTGGGGTCGTTGGCGAGCAGATGTGTGTTCCTTATATTCAGAAAAAGATCGGTTTTCCGGAGCAATCCATTAACAGGTTTGATATCTTCAGTAGATAATATATGCAAATAAAACTACAAAATAGTGCGGTGTAGCTGGGCTTTTCCGTATTAAAATCAGTTCTGTAAGTCTGCAATGTAAACTCAGTTTTCTTCGCCAATCGAGCAAAAAAGTCTGTGTTCCTTATCCTCCGAACCACGTGACTGTGACGTACGTTATCCACCCTGTATAATTAAATCGCAAAATGTTATATATCTTTTCACCCCCACACGCCCTTACTCCTACGTAGGTGTGGGCGTGTGCGTATAAGAAATTTATAACATTTTGCGTTTTAATTAATTATAAAGTTATAACAATTGGCGTTGCTATAAATTTATAACATTTTGCGTTTTTATAACATTTTGCGGGTAATTGTCAGAGCATACCTCATTCTGGCTTCCTAAATTTCTGGGATCAAAAGTCTTAGTCAGTGTATGCACATCTTGGCCATGATACTCTAGGAGCCAAAATCACCTATCTTGCCAAAATAAGGGTCGGAGGTGGCACCCTCTGCTATACTTAGTTTGAATGTATTTTTGAATAGTCTAAACCTTCAGAAACTAGGTTTGATTGTTCTGCTCACCAAATTTTATTGTCAAAATAGTCAAATTAAGCGATGGATATGACTACCTATAGTGGAGCAAATATGATTCCATGAGTGGCATAGAAAAGAGAGATAGTGGTCCATGTGGTGTACCATTAGTTTTTATATATAAAAAAATTTGTCTTGATCTGTAGTGATCAGATTCAGCGTTTGCCACCTTGGCAAACCTTGCATAACTCTGTAATGGGCCGTAATATACGTTACCTTATTAAATTTTAAGTATATGAAATAAGAATTGATGAGACATATGCTGTAACGATTCAACTGTATCAAATGTCAATATTTTCTGTAAGAATAGCTAATATGCCATAAATTAAGCTACACAGAAAACAATTAAGAACCTCGGGTCTGTTATTTTCGTTATAACAATTCATGTACCCCTTGAAAATTTAAAACATAATTTAAGTGTTTTTTTTATTATTATTATTATTTTATTTTTACAAAGACTGTGATAAATTGACCCCAAGATTGAATTTTCAATTTGTCTAACTGGCTCTTTTCAATAACTTTCTTACAAATAAATTTGAGATTCGTAGTCTTTATACTTGGTCAACCATGAACTGTTGAACAAAGGCACACCTATTCATTGTTAGTGGCTTCAAAGTCATTTTTCACGCAATTGTTTGATAAAACATAGCTAATAAGCTATTTAAAACTGAAAAATTGGACCTGTGTCATTTAGATTATACTAAACATGGTACAACAAAACAGTTTAAATCAGTTTAGACCTTACAACACATATCTTCAGCAAAGTAACGTAATTATCAGATTAACATGTTTGCGTAAAAAGACTATCATTCACCCAGGAATACACTCTTTCGAAAATTTGCCTATTAAACAAAACAGTTGAGCTGAATATATTTATTATTTACCAAAATATTTAATTTTTACATTGTTTAGTCGCCTACTCAGACAGCAAACAGTGTTGTTTACATGACAAGAAAAATTGAAATTGTGCCCCCCCCCCCCACACACACACACAGAGAAAAAAAGTAAATAAATAAAAAAGAAGCGCTCATGAATTATTCTGTACATGAAAAAGTACTAAATCTATTTATATTCATTAATATCTAAATGATTTTTAAGAATCACACAATACAAACTTAGTTTTAATAAATTACTTTTTGAACTCAGAAAGGTAACATTTGTAACTTTTATTTGAAAATATTTCTTGAGGTTAAATGTTGCAAATTCCAAATACGCCAAGGCCTTATTAGTTTGAGTTATTTTTACATGCATGTGAAATCTGTTTAAACCTACCGTATGTAATTTATCAGTGATATTTCCAAGGCGGTCCATTCATTGTGATGTTATGATGTTACAGTTTGTGCTGTCCACTTTTCTATTGTCTTTACAACACTGGTTTATTTTGTATTTTAATTCGTCATTGTCCTGTTGAAAGTAGACGGTTTGTTGGTGTAAGGCTAGTTTGGAGGTTATCTGCATGGAATGGGCTGCATGTTTATTTTGCTACTTCTAGTATTATTTGAGTACTTGTCTTTTTACTTTATATTACTATTTCTAGTTTGGTGTCATGGGAGGTCTGTGACACCGATTTAACCCATTCCTGATTGCTGCCCGTTTACACTAATTTATCTGTTTTGACCTTTTCTTTTAAAAACAATATTAAAACCATGGTTAAAATGTTTTGGCCGTTTAGCATATATTTAAACCAAAGTAAGGTATGTAACAGGTTAAAAAGTAAGTGTTATTTTTACTCCATTGCAGCTATTGTAAAGTGCCATGTATCTACGGCAAAATGCTTCCCTGTACTTCATTTAATTGAAAAAAAAAATATGTGTTTTGGATCGTAAGGGATCATTTGGGCTCATTCAGAGTCAGTTTAAAAAAAAATCAGCCGAAGCTGGTGCAAGGGGGCATTAGCAGCATTATAACATTCTATTCCCAGACACCGAGGTTGATGTCTTTGTTTCCTGTGATGCATTCTTTGCTCCCAGAGAATTCTCATTCAGAATTTAGTTAAGCTCCTATCGTTACAAGAATTTTAAGTGAATGGATACAATATTACGCTGAGATAACTGTCACGTTTACCTTACCTTCCTTTCTTAATGGGAGTAAACTGTTAAAAGAAAGAATTTGCTTCTTTAGGAGATAGGTGTTTCTGTTAAAAGTAAACCTTATATTAAGAAGGTTAAATAAGCCACAGAAGCAAATAGGAGGTCGAAAATATCGTTTCCATTCTAACAAACTGCTGTAAAACATTGAGGTGTGTCCATTAACATTAATACACTATTATTTCCTTGACATGTTTGGAGATCATTTAGAAACAAGGAACACACGTGAGAAAGAACATGGCAGATTCCTCGCAAGTGCATACGATATTGTCTGGGCAAGGATGATATGATTATGACATTATCAAAATGATCTTATATTAATCGAGTCAATGATAGTTCACTTACTTTTTCATTTGTATGATAATAAAAAGGTAACGAATACAACATTTAAATGCAAGCGAGTTGTCAGATTAGGTATTATGGTGTTTAATGATATTGGTATATTCTGTTTGCAAATTCAAGAAGATGAAGCATTGAAGGTTCCTCAATTCTCGGAAGGAACCCTTTTATTGTTAAGAAGTTGGCTTGTTTACCATCATCTAGCAATATGGTCACCTGAATAGCTGTCCGTTTTGCTTTCTGTTTTGTTTTGTAATATCAAATATAAAGTTGGTAAAAATATATGTTCTGGCTGTTTTCAGTTGAGGCTGCTGAATGACCACCTGTTTGAGAAAGAGCTGTTCATTTAGTTTACCGTGCATGTATTTCGTGAACTTTTTGTCGATTTATGTGTGTGCTTCTTTCCCTTTGGTTTAAGGGCGGGATGTGGGATCTGATTGTATCAATTCCTGATCATTGCCTATCATTTGCTTCTCATATTAATGCTCGGGTTACCAGGTGCAGAAAATAACCGGTTTAAGCAAAACATCTAAAACAGGCATAATACCGATGCAAATTAGGCACTGTATAGAACTGTACTTATGCTACTGTTACACGTTTTGTTAGTAACAATTGAAATTTGAAGCAATGTAATGGGTACATCAAATATTCAAATCTCTTCAGAGAGTTATAGTTATTATGACTTCTGTAATGTTAACATTAAGAAGCCTTATGTTTTGCTTTCAACATTTGATGATTACTTCAGGACCTGTTACTTTCTGCTCCAGATTACTCAAGCATGAATATAAAAACTTCTTAACAGTAAAAGGGTAATCTGATAACCCTTTTATTGTTGAATGTTGTATACGTTACCATTTTTGACTACCAAACCAGGAGTTTAAATAAGTGATTTTTCATTGACTTGATTCAAAAGCCATTTTCATAATGAACTGAAAGTAATGACAATATGCCATAACCATATTACCCATGGCTGGACAATATCGTCTGCACTTTCAAGAACAGAATCAATGAAACCAAATCTGCTTTGTTCTTTATCGCAGGTGGTCTTTGCTTTCAGATTATCATCAAGCATGTCCTGAAAGTCTGGTGGAATGATAAAAGCTTAACTTAATTCCAAAAAGGAAGGTTCTTCGGAAGCAAGTTATGCATCAGAGAAAACACTACATTAATCTCGGTTTGGCTGAGTGTGTGGTCGGTAATGTAATGTTGCTACACTGCCAATGTCCCCTAGCAACAGCTCGAGCTAAGTTCCTTTTTCCAAACTGATTCAGAATGAGCCCAAATGATCCTAAACATGATTTTCATCATGATGAAGTAAGAGAGAGAGAGAGCTTTTCGTTCTAGCCACACGTCTCTTTACACTTGTGGCAGTAGAGTAGAATAACTCTTACTTTTTAACCTGTTATATACGTTACTTTGGTGTAAATAAATGCGATAAGGCAAAATATTTATATTAATCTTCGATTTCATATAAAGTTTTTAAAGGAAAGGGTCAGAGTAGATAAAACAGTGAAAAAGGCAATGCTTAGGAATTGATTCTATCCGTGCAACAACCAACACGCGATACCAAACTGGAAATAGCACCGTAAAGTTATAAGACAAGTAGTAAGACGTTACTATGGGGTAGTAATATAAACTTGCAGCCCAAAGTCTGTGTTGATGTATTATAACTGATTACCTGCAGACCACAATTACATGTTAGTATTATTAGGGCAAAGACTAGGCGTTTGACCTAAAATGGTGTCTGTTTACATGTTTCATTTAAATATTATATTTCTTTGGACTTTTTGGTGCATGGGGTAGCATGAATCGTTGTGTATATATATATATATATACAATACCATGCCAGTCACTTTTGAGTGCGGAACATATTTTGTTAGTTTCTTGGACATTTAAATCTACCACTATGCCATTTAATGGACGAAATTATTGTGGGCTATCTCATTGAACAATTTAGCCTACCTGTTTCTCAAGTGGGTGGGGTAAATTCATATAGAAAAATGCTCAAAAAATAAAGCGGAAAGTCGTTTTGATGCATTATGGCTCTAATTAGTAACACCTGTATTGAAACGATATTTCTAGAGTAGGAAAAGAATGACATTGCTGCAAAACATGACTTCCGCTGAAGTACAACAATGTAACAATACATGCCTTAATGGTGTTGATTTCAGCCATAGGGTACCAAGGAACACATGTGAATTAAAGCATCATGACAATAAAATTTTGAGAGCAGAACAATCAAACCTCCTTTCAGAAGGTTTTGGCTAATAGAAAACGTACTCAAACCAAGGATAGCACAGGGTGCCACCTCTTTCAATTTTTAGCTGACTAGGCTCCTAGAGTATGAAGATCTACCAGTGTTGCTCTTTTCTCTTGGACTTGCTGCAGAACTCGCAAGTTTCTCTAGAAAACAGATAACAGAGTATATTTGATTATAAGACGGGGTCGTCTCTCCGAAACAATCTAGAAATCTCGATCCGCTTTATAAAGACGGATTAGATGTTTGGGTGTTATTTCGGAAGAGTAACACATCTTTTTAGCAGAATTATACAATAATCCCGTCTTATAGCTGAAATATTGAGCAAATCCAAACAGTATATTCCGACAAGCAGCGTTGCTATGGTATCTTGCGTCATCGCTATAGATGAAAAATCAGTGCTCCAGACAAGTGTGTGCACGTGGGCGACGGTAGGGGGGTGTAAGGGGATGTAATAGGATAATTTAAAATTGATTTTCCATATTTCTCCATGAAGCATTGTTGTGACATCACATAAGACTTGCCGAGACGGTTCTAGTTAAGGGTCACAACATATGTTTTTGTTGAAAAATAAGAAACAACATATCTCAAGACTTATCCTCAGAAACCCACCTTATCTGGCGCCCTGAAAAAATCATTTAAGAGATGGGCTTTTTTTGGTCTCCGTTTTTTTGAAGAATAGCAAGAACTAGTAGTAAATTATATAAAGTGATGACGTCCCAAGTGTTAGGATAGGAACGGTAAAAGATTCGCGTCTCGTGAAATGGGACCTATAGGCATGTGCGCACACCCAACACTCAAAAAAGCATGCGTTGTTCATTTTTGGATTTGCTTTGTTTATAGATTACATATGCGAAATGGGAAGACTCTGATCAGCCTGCGCGAATGCGCAGACCTATCCGAGTCTTTCCTTTTCGCACATTCCGAAAGGAACCTTTTCACATGACGCGAATCAAATCAGGATAAGTACTAAAATGGTAGAAGAAGTAAAAGAGTAGAACTACCTCGTTATAAGGATCTTTAACTTTTCTTGAGAGTGAGTCTAGAGAGAGAGAAGAAATAATATAGAACAGACGGAGGAATAATAAAAACAGGAGCGGCCTTAGTGTACTGGCTAACCCGCAATACTACCAAGCCAGGGGCGGCAAATTTGATCCCCCGCTCACCCGCCGGGTCTTTCGGATGAGACTTTAAACCGAGGTTACGTCTCCATATGACCTATGTATTGGTGAGACGTTAAGTCCAAGTTCACTCACTCACTATTATTAAAACAGAGCACATACCATGGGCAAAGAGTTAATTCTGAAAAAAGTTATCTGCATTGGGTCTTTAACCACCATATACATTTGTATTGTCCGTTTTAAACGCAGTTTTTCATACACCGCATCATAGGCAGACGTTCAGACTGGAACTGAGTATAGAAAAGAATTATTCTTTCAAAGGACTGGTGTTGATAGGATCTTTCTAGAATGTTTAAGTGGAGAATGGTAAATGAGCCTAACTTAACTGAGTTCCTTGCTTGGAAGTATTTTGAAAAACAATTTACACGGAGAGAGAGAGAGAGAGAGAGAGAGAGAGAGAGTCGGAATCAGAATTGTTTGCTGGTGATACGTCCAAGGACAATCATTCACCAGGAGAACAGTCATTCACCAGGAGGACAATTATTCACCAGGAGAGACAGAGAGAGAGCATCGGCTGCATCATAAAACTCTAATTAAAATCACTTGCAGGAGTTATTACGGGAAAAAAAGAAGATATAACGAAGCCTCTGTTTTACCTCTGTATATCAACGCCGCTTGACTTTTGTCGGCGGCATCTTTTCAGAAAAATCGGATAAAGAGTTAAAAGGAAAAACAATCTATCAAATCCAAACATAAAACGAATTTAAAACTCTTGCTGTTTTGGTCGCTGGATCCTATGCTTTGAAATCTACGGAGGTTGACAAAACACGGAACTTTCACGGATTCCCGGAATTACGGACAGCTCCGTAATTACGGAAATGTCCGTAGTATTGTTGACAAAACACGGATAAATCCGTACATTGTTTAAATAAATCACGGAAAGTAGCGGACTATCTAGACGGAGAACGAATGCTACTATAACGGACGTTTGCCGGCATGGTTCGCGGAATTGCGGAAAGTTCCGAAAGTTACGGTTATGTCCGTAGCACTGTTGATAAAACACGGATTTTTTGGTGTTTCTAATAAAAACACGGATTTTTTTTGTGCTTACACTCACATGAAATCCGGTACTTACGTTTAAATTTGTGTATTGTTAATAAAGCACTGAAAACAGCGCTCTTCCTACGGAAAATGAATGCTATGGAAACGGACGTTTTTTTGTGGGAGACGTTAATAACGTTAAAAACGCTAACGTTATCCTAACAACAGCATGCAATAATTAGAATGAAATAAAATGGAATTTAAAATAGATGTACCATCCTCAGAAGAGCCAGTAGCGACAAGTGTCAAAATTCATAGCATCCCTGCCGGATGCCAGAGAACGAATTAATGTTCCTCTGCACAAGCTGTCAGCTCTGATTTCATCCAGAATGCCAAGAAGAAAAAAACTGAACGCACACCAGCTTAAAAAATCGAGAACAATCAAATGTCTAGAGTGCAGATCAAAATAAATAAATAATAATAATCATAATATTAATAACATAAATAAATTTCTAACTGTATGCTTTGGTTTTATTTAATACCACGGCCGTGTGTTACGGAATTTTGGTTTAAACATATTTTATTCAAATTTTTCAATACATATATACATTGTAACAATATAAATAATAGGATTGGAACGAAAGCACAAGTACTTATAAAGTTCCTCTCCTTAGCTATATCTAACATGCAAATATCATGGCGATAGCTTGACAAAATAAGTTAAACAAAATTTACATTTAAATATATATGTAATATCGTTTACAAAAATCAGTGATTAATATTGAAACCAAATGATAGGGAAAAGTGTCCGGATAAGAAGGAAAAAAAGAAGACAGTGTAGAAAAGGAGCATAAAAAAGAAAAGATACAACTTTACAAACTATGCAACCGAGGGTGAGAGAGGGGGCGCAGAATCGCAGCGACAGTCGCATCAAGCACTCTGACTACCATTACTTACATAAGTACCAGCCGCTTGCCATAAGCTAAGAAAATATGCTATCAGAAGCGTTTTGAATCCAAAATAAATTTATGGACCTTTTCAAATATAACTGTATTTGTTTCAGAGGAAAAAGAATCGTTTCCATATAAAAGAAGGGACAGCGAGGGAACCTGATACTGAGACACTGTATTTATGAGTTCGGTTCGTTGGACTAGGTAGTTTCTACAGTGAAAAAAGTAATGTTGGGCATTTTCCACACTACCACACTGACATAAAGGGGAATCAGAAATGTTCCTTATGAAAAGATCTAAGTTTAGCGAACTGCAATTGGTTCTTAACCTAGTGTGTAATATTTGGGCTTTCCTATTACCTATGTAGAAATATTTCGGAATATGCGATTTGTCTTTGTTGAGAAAGCATTTAAAGGTATTTACTGAATCAGATTGCTGCGCCTCTTCATGTACGTTATTCCAGGCTCTGACAGTTGACGGTAGGAAAGAGTTATAGTAAAGAGTTGTCCTTGCATCTGTTGTTTGAAGACCATTAGACTTTCTAAGATTATAGCGTGAAATATTACTGACAGACTGAGGTACCAAGGAAGATAGATATAAAGGAGCTAGATTATGTGTCATTTTGTAAAACAAGGTAAGTTTATGATTTAATCGTCTCTTTTCAAGCGAGTCCCATCCTATTTCCTTACACAGAGCACTGATGGAAACAAGTCTAGTGGCTCCTGTAGCTATTCTAGCCGCTTCATTCTGAATTTTGTCAAGTTCTTGCTTCTCATATTGCGAACAATTATCCCAAATGATATCCCCATATTCGATTAAAGGTCTAATAAATGCTGTGTAAATAATACGGAATTTTCCGTGAATGTCTGTGAAATATCGCATTCTTCCCGGAACTATCACAGATTTACGGAACCTTCATTGACTCATGGTCGTATTACATTTTGTCACGGAACAATCACGGATTCGCGTAACTGTCAGTGTTTCATGAGCTATAATGGATTTCTTCCTCACGCAACTAGATCTGTCACGGATCTATGGAATTGACATGGATTCACGGAACTGTTACAGATCCTCGGACATATTACTGGGCTTTCACGGATTTTTCAAGGATTTCACTATTGAAATCAAACATGATCACGGAACTATTATGGATCCACGGAGCTTCCACAGAATTACAAAACATTACGGAACTTTCACGGAACTTTCAGGGACCCTTCAGTACCTCCTCCCATCAAAATTTAGCTACAACTGCTAAGGTAATACTAGAATACCTGTCAAAATATGCCAAAGTACAGAAGAATAACGAATACATGTCAAACCCAGAAGCATTTCATGCAATTTTTTTTGTTTTCGGTGATTTCCGTAATTCCGTGAAATTTCCGTGGTCTACCGTTTTGCAACAGTAGCTTTTCTTTAGAATTTGATCAATCGGAAAGGTAAACAATTTTTCAATCAGTTCAAACCTAATAACATACGTTGCTTTTCCTCTGTGTTCATTATCTTCTTCTCTGTGTTCTCAATTTCCATTAAAATATTATTTATGCTCTGAGCTCAGAAAGACGTGCTTTCATGACAACACTCAGACTGTAACTGATACTCTTCCGGACTGAATCTTTGACTTATTGTCGAGATCCGTTTGTGACGTTACGCTGCCATTGACGGCGTTGCATGGCAACTGACGCCAAACAGAGAGTGTAACGTTCCGGTTACTGTGATGTTTGCTTGGAACCCGCACAATCAAACGTTAGGCTAATGAATCAGTTTATGACCGTGAATTAAAGCTATCGCAGCAAACCCAGGATCCGTCCATCACACTCAAATCAAAATTTTAACAGAACAGAAAGATTTGTTCAGTGTCAAACGTGAGTCGAGCAGTTGCTATATTTCGGTTAACTATTTGTAAAAGGTTGGATTAATTTTTACTTTCCATTTGGGAATGGTCTTTCGCGGCGTGGTGAAGTAAAAACTATCTTTATAACATTTTATAATAAATACAGTCAATAAATAATTGAGCCGCGACACGAGTGGTTGTGCGCCCAGTGCAGACTCAGATCAGCCTGGGCATCCGCCCAGTCTGATCAGAGTCTTCGCTGATCGCATGGAGGTAGCTTAGACCATTAGCTACCTTTTTTAAAAGCGCTTAGCAAAGAGTCTGATGAAACTGGGCAGATACTAAGCGCACAACCACCTTGTTGGTTTTCTCGTGTCGCGGCTCAGTATTAACGGCACTTGCAGTAACCACAAGAAATTGCCGACAGATCTTATTTCTCACAGCATGCTCAGTCAGAGACACTTCTGACTGGCCAGTGAAAAGTTGTTAAGTAGGTTCGAATGAGCTTCGAGTGACATCTAGGAACCATGAATATTTCGTCATTTCACCACAGACCCTCGAAGTGTGTCTCACCAAACTCTGTAGTGATTCTCAAACCACCCCTACCCGCTCCTCACCCACTCCACTACCCCACATAAGAAAGTCAAAAGCAATGTTGATATGTACACCTATTACACCTAAGACAGCTGGACATTGGTAATATTTTCGATATTTTGCCATTCGGTTCCTGGGATTTCTAACATCATAAGTGATTGTAGGTCGAAACCTTAAGCGCCTGCGATTGGATTCCGCTGCTATAAACCGGGACTATCGAATTCATTATTTGGAGGGATGTTTCCTCGGGTAGATTTAAATGCTAAATATTATAGAGTCTGATCAGGAGCAGTTTTGAACTTTAGATAATTATTAACAATGAAACCGTATTTCCTTAATTCACTTTTATGATGAGCACAGAACAAGAGACGTACTGAGCGGACAATATACGCTCATGGGGGTTAATCGTAGGAAAGGTACTAATTCGACATAGCAGATATGAAATTACTATAGTTATACAAGGCATAATTCGGGTCAAAACTGCAATTACGGTTGTTTGATTTTCTGCACATCGTCTGATGGTGCTTTGTATGCACACAGAGTTTAAAAACAACACTTAATGCTGTTTGAAAGTTAAAGAGGGGACAGGAAATCACTTTTTGAAATATACAAAGGGCCAAACTTCCATCAAAACCGGAGGTAGGCGAATTTGGTCTCTGCATATCAACCGATGGTGCTTTATATTTGCACAAGGGGGTGATTGCTGGGGTCGAGCATGCCTTCAGTTCCGGGGCGTCCTGCTAATTTGGATTATAGTAGGGTAAGAGCCAACTGTGCTTGCAGAAGGTGCAGGTGGGTGTTGTTTGTAAATTCCTCTTGCCTATCACATTACTTGCTTTCTCCCTCTCTATTGGAGACGGCTCGATATAGACTGAAATATTGTCTCAAAGAGCCGTTAAACCCCAACCTTTCAACAATTCATGAAGAAATCTTAAACCGTTTTAAAGATGCCGAGTGAATACAAAATGTTTCATTCAGATCTTTTTCTTCAAAGTGTGACCTTGACTTATGTACGACATCGTTCGAATGTAGGATTTGCAAATTGCCTTGGTAACATGGATAAGGTAAATATTAGATCCAAGTTTCAAGAAAATCTTTCCAGTGATTTAGGAAATGCTTCGTGAACAGAACAGTTTACGGATAGACTGGCAATGATCGGACGGAAAACGCAATGGCATCATACGTCCCGTCTGATAATGGGTGTATACGATGGTACACCCTAACCCTTGTCTATTTCTTTGATTCGGTCATCTTCGTATACTTTACTTTTCGGGTAGATTCCACTTTAGCGGTCCCCAAACTTTGCACATCTTCAACTGCGCATCGAAAGCCCCCATCAAAAAATGTAAAAAAAAAAGAAAAAAGTATACATCAGCTATACAAGCAGAACACACTTCCAATTACTGGGGACCGCCAAAGTGGATGTGTTCCTTTTTTCCCATGACTCATTCAAGATCAGTCGCAAGATCTAAACCATTTTATATCTTTTTCGAACAGAGAAAAACATGATTTCGCTTAGAAGGGCCACGGAGGGTATGGCAAGGCTGTTTGAAAGTTACTCTTTGTCCTAATTTTGGAAAGCTACAATTGTCAAACAAAGTTTCAACTTATTGCAAACCTTTCAGTAGATGTTTCGGAGGTTCTCTGTCCATTTCCTTTTTCTCTTTATCATCGCATTCCAGTTGAAAGAACAATTTATGTTCAGAGCTCAGAAAAACCACAGGAGCTTGAAGATCTAGCTTAGAAACATTTCTAAACCTTGTCATCCACAGTGCCGAATACAACACTGTACAATAATATTTAAATGACATATGGTCTTTCCGATTTTTGACATTTTGAAGAGTCTTACGGTCTAAAATTCAAGCGCCTGTGGAAAGACGTGCGTTCATGGCAAGAGTCAGACTGTAGCTGATACTCTTCCAGACTGAGTCGCTGATTTAGTTTCAAGATCCGTTTGTGACGTAACGCTGCCATTGACGACGTTGCATAGCGACTGACGCCAAACAGATTGTGTAACGTTCGGGTTACTGTGATGTTTGCTAGGAACTCGCACAATCAAACGTTAACTTACTGAATCAGACCCAGAGGTTATAAAACTTGAGTACATACTCAAACTCAAAATAAAGCACACTGATTTGCTGCTCGGAAGCAGCCAATCAGTGTGCTTTATTTTGAGTTTGAGATTACTCTCAAGTTCTATAACCCCGAACCTCGAACGGGATTTAGTGTCATAGCACCACGGCCAAGACTGTACTGACTCAAATTCGTCAAACGTTATCCCAATCAAAGTCTTGTCAGAAGAAACCCACATAAAGCGATGAAGAAGACCTAAAGTTAGTGCACCAAGACCAACACTGAGCTAGCAGTACGGACGGACAACCGGACGAATACACGGATGTGTCCAGATTTTCGGGTGCCCAGTGATATAACATAATAACCAACCAGTGTCGTATGCGTATAAGCAAGAGACCAGTCTCATTTGAGTCTACAATACCGTAACAGAGTCTATGTAATGGGACAGATAGATCTGAACAAACAGCGCAGACCTAGATCAGACTGCTCAAGGAGCAGAAGTTCTAGCCAAACAATTAATATATACCGGATGCCATTAGAAATGCAAGTTTAACAGCGTGAGTAACCTAACTTCATAACCTCAAAAGCCATGCAAAGTAAGGGGGCAGTTGCCAGGCATTCATACCCGTTCGGCAAAGCGTAACGCCTTGGTCCTCTAACCAGCCCTCCACAGCATTCGTAGCCACATTCGCGCTCAGCTTCTATCGCAACTCGGCTGCAGAAAATGGTCGACATAACCTTTTTGGTGGGCCTGCGGCTTTGAATTTCTTTGTCTTTGGAGATGTGGCATTTTCCCAATCCATCGATTCTTGTTTAATCTCAAGATCATAATGATAACGCCAGGCCCCGAAGTTATAAAACTTTTTTAGTGCTCAACTCAGCTGAACATGAAATTCTACCTGCCAATAAATAGCAAATTACTTTTAAGTATAGTTTTTTTTTTTTTTTGCTCAGTTTAGCTGAATATGTAATTTTCTCTGCTTATGAATATGAAAATGCCAACATTGGTTGGCATTTTCACATTTATCAGCTGAGAAAATTCCATGCTCAGCTGAGTTGAGCTTTGAAAAAGTTTTATAACCTCGTGGCCAGGTTTCATCACAGGTTACAACCCTACAACAAAATCATCTGGATAGCCTTGGTCCGAGTCAGCAGGGCTCCACTGATGGTGACCTTTGATACCGTCATGTCTTCCGAAACCATTGTCGGGGCCCATCTTGCACATTCCTTGGACTTGAGAAGTTTATCGTGAAGTATGCCGTGTACGGATCCATAAAAGGCCTGTTGCTTCTTCTAGCTTATGGAAAGTGATACAGCGCTTTTTCATCACCAGTTTATGCACAGTCTTTATGTTTTTCGGGCTGATAGGGTCAAGTCGGATAACTTCGGACTGCGGGTCAATTCGGACATGCCATTGCAAACAGTGAGAATTCAGATGAGACGGCTCATCTTGAGCCGTCTCATCTGGATTTTCACTGTTTGCCTAGTTATTTTTGTTTTAATTCCAAAACAACAGACATATAAAGGAAACAATGTCACTGTCCGAATTTACATGCTATCCGAATTTACCCGACTTGACCTACTGGTTGATGGCCGTCCTGACCGCGATTCGTCCTCCAAACTCTCTTTGTTACGCTGAAATTCCTTCACCAAGATTTGATAGTTGCAAAAGAAGGGAAAGACTGTCCTTAAACGGGATCAATCGCTCTTCAATCTGATTGGTAGATTGATCCTCCTGACCTAGAAACTTTATCACCGCTTTATACTCAGTTTTGTTCATTTTGCCAACTCACTGGTCGGGCTGCGGTGGGGTATGTCTCTTCCGAAAAGTGTCCTGACTGAAGAATTGCAGTCAGCAATATGATTCTACATGGAATCAGTAATAGGGACATTGGTATGCATAAGGGGTGGTGCAATTGTACTATCCATATGGGGAAAAATGGGTAAGGCTCAAAACTTTTGGTATTCCCTCGTACATATTCTGCTTTTGATATTTTTAATTTTAAAAATTAGGCAGCCGGAATGAAACTTGAAAAAAAAATAAGCCGCGACACGAGAAAACCAACAAAGTGGCATGTGCGCCCAGCGCAGACTCAGATCAGCCTGTGCATCCACCCAGCCTGACCAGTCTTCGCTTTGCACTTAGAGGGTTACTAAGGGTTTAATCTAGCTTCAGGCGGTCACCAAAGACTCTGATCAGACTGCGCGGATGCGCAGGCTGATCTGAGACTTCGCTGGGCACACATGTCACTTTGTTGGTTTTGTCGTGTTGCGGCTCAATGAATGATGAACGATTCTGCAATAAGGTGCGCATTATAATCTAAATGTGATGCCAACTTTTCCACAGGAAATCTGAAACAAATAATGATGCGGATTAGCTCTATTTTACCTCTGATGATTGTCTCTTTAAAATAATTCTGTGGACAGAATATATCACTTATTCTACTTATCTCTCTATCGCTAATATTTTTCTTATTTTATTCTGTTTTCATCTTTCTTTTCCAGCTTAGCCGGATCCTATATAAATTATATCATATGCATTTTATAGGTATTACTAGCTGGAATTTTGGTAGAGCTGACTACTATTATAAGCGCAATCACAGGTCGTTTATTCTCCACAATGACTGTTAAAGGGAGACGAATTCATATAAGCCATTTGGCTTTTTTCGAATCTTATATGTATACAAACTACTGTGTCTTGTTCTTGAATTATTAGACATATTATGCAAATAAATTCGTAATCGACGCTTTTTCGAGGTCTGACAGATTTTGAAGCCATGCTTTGAATGGCAGTCGAAACGAATATTAAAAATTATTAATCAAAATTATTCGCCTTTGATCGTTATCTATAAAGTGCAGTCTCATTATTTTTTTCTATTTAAATTGTTCTGTGTTTTTCTTTCTTTTTGTTACATACAAATAAGGAAGTCATTTAACAGCAATTAACACAACAATAATTGTCAAATTTGCCTCATTTGATGAGCAAGTATTTTCAAACAGATACGTTATCACCTTTGCTACCAAAACCTTTTTTTGTCGGATTATTGGTTTACTCACTTTTATTTTAAATATCAATTGTCTATCGCATTTAATTTGATAAAAGCTACGTCTATATATTAATACTTGTTTTTACCGTTTATGTTTTTTTTTTTTTTTATTCATTTATTTTTAATTTTTACCTTTGAAGATGAAATTGTCTATTTTTAATAATTGCATTAAAACATGTTTAAAGTTTCATAAGTATTTCCAACGCTTCGCGCTAGGTCTTTAGTTTGCTATAGGGTGGACTTAGACATTTTCTGGGTGAACAGATTTTCGGACGGAATGTTCTCGAAAGCGGTTTTGCATGGTATATGGAAGCAAGAAAGAATTCGGAAATTTTGTTATACATGTCTAATACATCATTAGAAATGTTGCAATGTTGTTAACAAACAGATTTGGAAAAAAATGTTTTTGAAGACGTCTTGATATTAGTTTAAACAATATTTTATTCAATGAATAACTACAAATGTAGTAACATAATAAACATAAACATAAACGTCTTGATATTGGAAATCATTTTCAAAGCAATGATTTAACCATATATGATAGAAATCAGGGGGCCCTGGGTCGCCATTGTGGGTTTCATGGAAGTAATTTAATCACCAAATCACGCCTGGTAAACTATCACAGGTACCTCCGCGGAGGTACCGATAAAATGTTGTGACAGGCATCCGGAGCTACCTGTGACGGACCAAAAATAAACAAAAAACGGTAGGTATTCGTCTTTTTTGATAAAATACATTATAACCAGGGGGGTTATTGAAAATCAAAGAATGCTATTCGACCCTTATATACATTAAGTTTTGTTACACAGTATATCCCCGGGAACTTTACATATATACAGAAGATATGACTTTTGAAGTGGCTTTAAGGTCAGGCGAAAGTACTCAAAACAAGAACAAATCGGTTGTTTTAAGTCCTAAATGCACTTTTCTTGCATAAGAATCTATTGATCTGGATACACTGACGTAAAGTAAACCTCCTTGCCCAAATATAAATGCCGATAAACTCCAAATAAGGCTGGATCGGTAAAAAAACAACTGGAGGTGCCTGTGACGGAATGGAGGTGCCTGTGATGTAAGAAAATATAGCGAAAATCTGAAGATTTATAGCGGTTGCAAATATTGATATTCTTCATCTCTAGACCACTGCCTTGAAAGAATCGTTCATTCAACGTCGCAATTTAATCTATCATAATGCGAATATCAAGCATAGTTTTGTTAAAACGACAATGGTCGTGAACTTATACAATCAGATTCTACATCCTGCCCTCAAAACCAAGATGGAAGTAAGTATACGTTGACAATAGTTCATAAAAGACACGCTTGGTAAACCGAATAAAGAGCTCTTTCCCAGACAGGTGGAAATTCACCTACCCCAAATGAAAACAACGCTAACTTCTGTTTTACCTATCTTATATAAGTGGGCAGCTGTACAGGACCTTACTGCCAGAAGACTACAGACAAGCGGACATAAGAACACGTAACATTGATGCTTCACAACAGAAATCCAAAATCCAAAGCAGATCATCTCAAAGAGTTATTGTCCGTTTAGTTTCCGTATCTGTTAGTCAAACATTGACGAGTGTTACGTAGCTGTTGAAAATTTACTGCCTAATTCAGTGTTAGAATAGTTATGAAATGCGCTTAAATAAGAGGCAGCGTTTTTGTGAATGGTGATGACTGCCTGTTAGTCATTCCAAATCGTTAGAAATTGTCGAGGTCACTCGCCATGCTAGCTACTCGAAACGTTTGCAAAAACAACGTTTCAGAAGATGACTTTTATGTAGTAAAAGTGCTCTTTTGTTACCAAATTTGATGCAGTGGCTATTCGGAGACTTTGAATTACACGTTATTTACAGTAAGATTCCGATCACTTCAATATACTTGTATGTAATATTGAGAACATGTCACCTGCCGATGATGTAATCTGTAGGCCTTACGGATGTATTTGGATTCTAGCGCCAACAATTCAAAACTAGCCAGACTGAATCACTTGTAGCACCTATCACTCCAGTTACCACAAAGTTAACACATACAGCGAGCGCCATACGACACATGCGAGCGACACATGTGAGGTACCAAAAGGATCAACACTATAAATACCTGTACGTGTATGCCTGTTGACGGGTATCGGCAATTTTGACAATTTGACACACCATACGTGTAGCTGGCATGACGTGTGACCTCGGCAATTTCTGACAAGTTGGAACGACTCATAGCCAGCACATCCCGATCACAGTCATCACCAGTCACAAAATGTTGACTCTTATTTAAGCGCACATTTCATAACGATTCTAACACTGAATTAGGCAGTTAATTTTCAGCAACTATGTGAAATTCGCCCATGTTTGACTAACAGAAGCGGAAACAAATTGGGCAATAACTCATTGAGATGGTGTTTTAGAAATTTTAACATGGAATTTCATGATACACGCATTATGATAGCTTAATGGGACGTTGAATGAATGATTCTTGTCAGGCAGTGCACTGTAAAAAAATACTGTAGATATTACGGTAGAATAACTGGAAACCAGCTGCCAGTCCTTTTCCCGTTATTTTTACGGGCGTTTGCCTGTAAGACATTGTTGGAAATCACGAAATGGAAGTTTTATAATAACTGGACGCTCTCGAAAATTACTTTATATTGTTGAAGGGCTATCTCACCAAAGCGACACTTACTCTATTCTGTCACATCTGCTTGATGATTCCTGCACTTTTTACGGGCGCCCGTAAAAATAACGGTAAAATGACTGGCAGCTGGTTGCCAGTTATTTTACCGTAAAATCTACGGATTCTTTTTACAGTGTGGTTTAGAGAAGATGTCAATATTTTCAGCTGCAATAACTATTCAGATTTTCACTATATTTGCTTACATCACAGGCACCTCCACACCATTGCAGGCGCCTCCAGCTGTTGTTTTGAAAAAATCAAGCCTTATTTGTAGTCAATCGACATTTACATTTGAGCAAGGAGGTTACCTTAACACCAGTGTGCCGAGAAAAACAGATTCGTATGCAAGATCACAGCATTCAAGACCAAAAACGGCCGAATTCTTTATGTTTTGAGTACTGTGGGCTGACATCAAAGCCACTTCAAAAGTCGTATCTTTGGTTAATATGGAAAGTTCAGGGGGATATAATGTGTGACAAAACTTTATGTCTATAGGGGTCGAATAGCACTTTTTGATTTTTAATAAACTCCCTGGTTATTTTATATTTTGTCAAAAAAGAGGAAAACCTATCGTTTGTTGTCATTTTTTGGACAGTCACAGGCAGCTCCAGGTGCCTGTCACAACTTTTTATCGGTACCTCCGCCGGAGGTACCTGTGATAGTTTACCAGGGGTGCAAATATCTGAATAAAATTCATGATACGGAGAAAAGAAAGCTGATTAAGATGATACAAAGGACTTTAAAATAAGTATAGTTTTAACATAAATGTTCTGAAGGCAAACATAAATTTCCTATCTGTTTCCATATAAAATTGAGCATCGAGTTTCAGCAGGTAAGGTGAATTACCTGTCCCGCGAAATGACAGAGTAAGTCCATCATGGTCATTGAATAAATAAGGTGTTCCAGTATGTACGGTAAGGGCAGTGCTAACAGATGTTCTAATGATAGCCGTATTATGTCAATGCCTAACGGTCTGGTCCAACTAACTCCAAAGCAATTCTAAAATAAAATAAAAGTAAAACAAAATGCAATGTTGACATGTCCACCTCTGGTACGCGTTATAGTTTCAATATTTTAATTTATTTCATGGGGTTCCTGACAACTAAGTGTCTGATGAACCAAAGCCGCCCCCCCCCCCCCCCCCCCCACCAACCCCCATTTACTGTCATTACTGGCCGTCCCAAGGCGGCAGTTCTGCTTTGGTTCTTCTTAGTTCTTTTATGCGTTGTTAGGTGCTATGTCTGTTATTAATATATTGTTTGTGATGTTCAAGGCTAGCCCGTTGACCACCTACATGGGAAAAGGCTTTTCACTTGGCTGCCACTGGTGTTGTATTTAGTGGTGACTAATTTTGTGTTGTCTCTTTCCCACAGAGTGTCTTGGGATTGATTTGGGATTGAATTGTGTCAGTTCCTGAATTTTCCTCCTGACTTTAAAATGATGGAAGGTCAAAACTTCAAGCGGTGCGATTTCACATAATACATGTTGGATTCCTCTGCTGTGAACCGGGACCAGCCTATTCACTATTAACCCTTTTTTTACCACTGGACTTGTCCAGCCTTATTATTCAGAGGGGTGCGGAGGTTAGAGGGTGCGCGGGGGGAGGGGGACAATACCAATTATCGTACTGTGCTGTTGATCGAGCAAGTCAATCTACACACATGTGCAAGTCGCTGTCCACCGAGTCAATGGACAGTCTCGTCCCAATCGACAACCATTTACCATTATTGGTAATTGTTACGACCGACTTCTCGGTCGACAGCCACTTTGTAAAGTACCGACATGATCATCCATTCGACCGAGCATAGGTAGGCAAATTGGTAGTAAGCCCGGGTTATTGGGATGAGTCCGTTTCTAGTTTAAGGGTTTCTTAACAAAAGAGAGCATACCTCATTAAGGGTTTCTGGTGAATATATTCACTTTTATTGTATTTTGCACAAAAAATCCTGTAAGCAAACAGTGTTGACCTTGATCAGACCCGCGTTATGTGGCGTCTGAACTGGATCTGCACTGTTTGCATATGTCCCCAAAACGGGCGTCCAGTCTCAACAGGGTTAAAAGACTGAATTCTGTGGGTAAATATTTAAGATTCAAAAATGGTCAAGATGAAAAAAGGATTGTTGTAAAGTCATCTGTGATGACCCAACGACATTGCAAGGTGATGGGATAGACTGCACTATCTTATACGGCCATGCGGAGTAGGGTGTGGAGGGGATCAAGAGGGGGGGGGGGAGGGGGTGAGATATGGCAAGGCCTTTCAAAGTTGTTCCTCTTTGTCCTATTTCTGAAATGCTACAACTAACAAACAAATTTTAACACAATCTGAAGCTTTAACTACAAGCGGCTGAGGTTCTCTGTCCGTTTCCTTCTTCTGTCCTAGGTCTTAACTTAGTAAATGAATTCCCACAAAGTATGTTTATTTTGCGAATATATGGGCATTTTAATGTTGAGATAACTGAAAAAAATGTTTCAAAAGCTGCAACTATATAACAGAAAAGTTAAAAATAAATAGAGTGCGGCCTTCAGCACATTTAATATTTTCTTGGTATATGAATATGTAAAACTTTGTCTGCATACAAAATACAAAATGTGCTTGAAGCCGGGTTCATATATTTTGAAAGCAACAAAGGCGACCAAATTCGTCATTTTTGTCAAAATCGGCTGGAGGTATGTGTATATATAAGATGAAAATACGAATATCTTATGCAAGAACTGGTTAATTTTGTGGTTGCTGTTACATTCTAGATTGGAACTTTTCTATGCATACGTTTTTATTATCGAAATAGAAGTTTTTTTGTAAACGAATTTTCTGGTGGGCCAGATATGGACCTTATCATACCAGTCCTTTCAAGGGTAAATATTGAATTTTCCAATTTTTCTGGGAACTTCGGCTTGCTGTTTAACTCCTGTCGAGTTCCTATGGGGTATTTTAATCTTTAAGTGTATTTCTCCTTTTTTCATTTTTTATGATCTGTGCAGAAGAAGGTACATGTCATACACTAAGCAATGTTTATTTCCTTGATTCAGTAAAACATAACTTACTTATGCTTTTCATTTTTGTTATTATTTGATTTTCGTCTTTAAATTTCAAGACATGAAATCAAAGCATAAAACATTAATAATCAGGAAGGAGCTGGTAGATCTGTAATCCAAGACAGCTAGTCTAGAGATAATGGCATCATATGTCCCTTAGACAAGAGAGAAGTCACTGCAAGGTTACAGAGATAAATGGGTGAAAAATAGAAATTAAAGTTTATGCTGTCCGAGAAATCGGACTGTGGTCAAAAAGTGTTTACAGAAGTAGGGAACAGAAAGGGCCACGGAGAATGGGGCAGAGCCAGCTTCTCAGCATTGAATGTTGTTGAGGGTCATATAATGCTGAATTCCCATAAACCCAAAAATCAACCCAAATATGTCAGAATTATGTCCATGATGCAACATGCCGAAAAACTGTGGAACATTTCTTGTTTGAATGTGATGCTTACTTGGACTCACAGTCAAACAAGAAATGTTCCTCCGAGTCGGAGGCAAGAACAACTCCAGGGAATTAGTCGCGGGGAAATGCTATTTAGAGACAGTATCATAGTGTTATTCTGAAGAGTACGTCAGGAAAGAAAAAAGACAGACCTTGTCGGCGCCCTGCATAACTTCATTTATGCCAGCATTAGCTCTTACACTCAAAGATCCGCT
This sequence comes from Ctena decussata, assembly GCA_963989385.1. Lineage (NCBI taxonomy): Eukaryota > Metazoa > Mollusca > Bivalvia > Lucinida > Lucinidae > Ctena > Ctena decussata. The sequence continues at coordinate 47,736,712 of OZ022506.1, forward strand.
CTGTTTGATTTTGGATGATATAAACCACACAAGATTAGATGACATTGAAGAGGCCATTTATTAGTTAAATGACGATATAAACTCTGTTTTAACATTTCAATGTTAAACAGGATATTCACTGACTTATAATGACTCAATGTCATGCTACAACAAATTCATCCTTAAATCAAAGATGGGTGAACAAATAAGCGCCCATGCTACAACAAATTCATCCTTAAATCAAAGATGGGTGAATAAATAAGCGCCCATGCTACAACAAATTCATCCTTAAATCAAAGATGGGTGAATAAATAAGCGCCCATGCTACAACAAATTCATCCTTAAATCAAAGATGGGTGAATAAATAAGCGCCCATCTATAAATCAAAGATGGGTGAACAAATAAGCGCCCATCCATGAAAGATGGGTGAACAAATAAGCGCCCTGTTTATAGAACTATGAACTACATTATACAATACTCACATATTAGAAGTTGGAAATTGACAAACTAATCATATAGCAAACTAAAACTAAGGCCCGATTTCACGTCGCACTTAGTACACGGATTAGCATTCGGAACACCAAAATTTTACATTGCACCTTACGGTAAAATAGACCACGGACTAGTTAATCTGAGTACTAACTGTGACGTGAAATCGGGCCTAAGACTAGAAATTGACTAAGTAAGTGACTAACACTTTACCTTACCTGAATAGGTTGTTTGTAAATATTGTTACCTAGGGATGGGAGAGGTGGGTTGAATTTTTTTGTCTTCGTTAATTTATGCTGATTAACGAAGCACAAGCGCCACCTGGAAAGGCAAGGGAGATCACTGTGTTCTATAATCCCTTGCTTGTTTATGAACCATAACTGCAGAAGGATAATTTTGATTGAAAAGCAAGATTGGTTTCCCTTTACCCAATATATATCTGATCTCAACTGTCATAAAATTATTTATCTTAAATAAATTCCATTTGGGACAGAAACGTCTTGCCTATTTTCATCATTCTGCGCATTCACACCATGTGTCACATGTAAAACTATATTGAGAATGGCACTCAAAAGGCAAATCCCATAACCTATAAACAACAACTACAATATTGCCAAAAAATTAACGCAGTCCATACCTTTAACCAGAAAATGCTGAATCTCTCTGTACATTTCCTTCTTCTGTCTATCTTCAGATTCCATGTAAAGATATAATTTATGCTCAGAGCTCAAAAAGATCTGGGGCCGTATTCATAAAGCCACTTAAGTCGTTGCTATGCGGTTGCTAAGGCTAAATATCTATAAAGGAGATTCCCTACAACTATAAAATTTGGTCTGGAGGAACAGTCTTTGTAAGACTGCTCCTCCAGAGCAAATTTCATAGTTGTAGGGAATCTCCTTCAAAGAAATTTAGCCTTAGCAACAGCAAAGCAACCACTTAAGTCGTTTTATGAATACGGCCCCTGCTTTCATGAGAACAGTCAGACTGTAACTGATACTCTTCCAGACTGAGTCGCGAATTTAGTTTCAAGATCGATCCGTTTGTGACGTAACGCTGCCATTGACGACGTCGCATAGCGACTGTCGCCAAACAGTTTGTATAACGTTCCGGTTACTGGACCGTATGCTAGGAGACTAGTGTCGAGTAACATTCAGTTAAAATACCGCAAAAGTCTTTTAACCTTTTACAGGGTTTCCGTTAGTGGAAGTTTGGGAGTAAATTACCTAAATTCTGTCTGGGACTTCCAAATCTGAGTGTCTGGAAGTCAGAAATTGTACTGTTTATTGGTTCTGGAGGAAATACGCAGTACAAGATTTATCGTAAGTTATGATTTGAATGCTTTTTAAGCTTTGCAAATGCAATGAAAGTAACCTAAGGTTAGTAAAATAGGTAATGAATCCATGAATATATGGAAATACCAACGAATTTGAAGTAATACTGATCCAACTATTTTTGCAGACCTCCAATGTTTGATGTCTGGAAGTCTCGACTTCCTGATTTTGAAAGTTAGTGGAAGCCCTGCTTCAACAATTACCATAACTGTCCTAAATTTTTCAATGCAGTATGCAGATGGAAATGACAATTAGTGTAGACCCTGATCAAACTGGTCATTCAGTGCCTGCACTATTCACTCAGATCTATCTGTCCCATATTTAGAATTTTTACGCTATATTGATAGTTTGTTTTTCCATATTGGTTGTTCGTATGTACATCGAATGTTAATGTTCCGAACACAATTTTATTGAAAGATATACTAAGAACAACTTCTAACCGACCACTTGCTTTGTCTTGAACACTGTCGTTTGAAGATGGTATCCGGACATAATTTTCTTATATTCAGTACTCCAAATGTGTCTTGTAAACGTTGTAAAATGTTTGAGCTAAATACCTTTAATATCGTTTTCCTGGCAGCAAAGGATGCACATGTACCCCCATTTCGAACTTCGCAAGGATTATGATTGTGGTGAGGTAGGTTTTTTTAATTGTGACTAAAATTTTGAATTCTGTATTGAAATAATGCCTTATTATGAATTCTCTAGATCTTTTAAACATTTTCTAAATATTTGCACAAATCATAAGCATATGCTGACAAGATTCCGAGATGTGGTTCTGTCCGAATCGTGAAAATCTGCTGAAATGTTGCGATTTTCGGAAACAGGGGTACCATTATCTTTCACTTATTCAATGGTACACGGATAAGATTTTTATTTCAGAGTTACTTGATTTACTTTACTAATACTACAACTTAATTAAAAATGGAAACATGTGTTCGATTGTCTTTTTTATCTAGCAGAAAACAGGCTATAAATAAGTGGTCGGTTAGAAGTTGGTTCTAGTATATATGAATTTTCAAAGGGGTAAAGATATGTGCACAAGTCAATCAGCTTGTCTGGTACACGGATGCTCTGTTATTTTTTTTTTCACATTTGGAGTAGTTAAAAAATGCTTGTAACCGGTTTTTAGCTGATGTCAGTTGGTTAACGTTTACATGATTCCATGAGCTCAGTTTCAATAAGAACTTATTAAGGCGATATTTCAGTTGTAGTTCAAAATCTAGAAGTCATAACCAAAGAAGTAAATTTCAATCTTTTCTTAATTTATAACTGGATTTGTTCTGAAAATTCTAACACAGGTTGTGCTATTCAGCGCTTGTATGCGCATTCCACATAAATTGTCAGTTATAATTCTAATTCTGAACCCGCGTTCGTACAAGTTTTACATGGTAACGATATTTTTAAGGCTTATGCATATCGTTTATAGACCTGCCATCATATCCTTTCTTTCAAACTTTTGGGGTTTAGCGACACTGAAGAAGTTAAATACAGAAACGCGCGTCTGTCACACTAAATTTGGTATGAATACGTTTATATTAGAACCACTCGGCCGATATCAGTGCTGGTGGACAATTTGTCCCCGAGGATATCATCAACCCAGTTAGTCAGTGTTTCAGTGTTGATTCTGATTCTCAGGCATTGGGGTCGCTACTTAAATACTGATTTAAAACTTTATTCAATTTGATAATATCTGGTAAAATGTCTAGATATAAGCGCTTTAGGGCCTCATGACTCTCTTGTCTTGGATTTAAAAGTTGTCGCAACTTCCAGCTGTACACTTTCAACAACCAGTTTTCGATGTGCTTTGTCGACTCCGGTATTATCAACATCTTGTCTGCGATGTATAAGATCAGGTGTACACCTACATTTTTCCCCAACGCATTTCAAAGGGAAGCAACTCTCTTGACTTCCTGTTTCCTTCCCTCCGTAACAATGCCTTTCTTAAATGTAATCAACTCACAAAGGAATAATTTGCTTCCCTCGGTGACAATGCCTTTCTTAAATGTAATCAACTCACAAAGAAATAATTTGCTTCCCTCTGTGACAATGCCTTTCTTCAATATAATCAACTCTCAAAGGAATAATTTGCTTCCCTCTGTGACAATGCCTTTCTTAAATGTAATCAACTCACAAAGGAATAATTTGCTTCCCTCGGTGACAATGCCTTTCTTAAATGTAATCAACTCACAAAGGAATAATTTGCTTCCCTCGGTGACAATGCCTTTCTTAAATGTAATCAACTCACAAAGAAATAATTTGCTTCCCTCTGTGACAATGCCTTTCTTAAATATAATCAACTCTCAAAGGAATAATTTGCTTCCCTCTGTGACAATGCCTTTCTTGAATGTAATCAACTCACAAAGGAATAATTTGCTTCCCTCGGTGACAATGCCTTTCTTAAATGTAATCAACTCTCAAAGGAATAATTTGCTTCCCTCGGTGACAATGCCTTTCTTAAATGTAATCAACTCACAAAGGAATAATTTGCTAGGATCAAATTCTTTCTGTTAAGGGTAAATCTAAATTGAAAGGGGGAGCGGGGGGGGGGGGGGCAAAAATGAAAATGACAGAATTGCTGCCCCTGAAAGTGTGTCAATACAGCTTAATTAAATTTAACTCATTGCTTGATCCATGTCATGAGAAAAGTAAGCTATAAACACGTGGAAAAGAATGAAAACTGAGGTCTGTGTATGTGCAAAGTCTCATTTGAGTTTTCCTAGTTCCAACTACAATCCTGGAACGCGTAGAATCATTGAAGCAATCATTGAAACAAAGAAACTGATAAGATGGTCTTTCCTTGTAACATTGTACAATCATAACATCATCAGGACAAGGTTTACTGTGTTTATCTCATTAATCTTGTTAATGGTGACACTTTCACCTTAGACAAACCTACCCTGTGATTTCATAACATGCGGATGTTGTTAGACGTTAGATGCATCTGTGATAAAAGGCACTGCAGGGTAAAGTAATTTTCAAGTAAGTTCCATTTGTAATGCTTATTGAACATGTATAAAGTGAATGGGAGAACACTTTCAGGATAAGTAACTCTTCTGTCTGTCATGTTCATTTTATCGTCCTTATCCCTGGGGGTGTGTGGGGGTAGGGAAGGGAAGGGGTGAAGATCAACTCTTAAGAGAGAATTTGTTCCTCTAGGAGTTAGAAGTTGGAAGTCAGAAGTGATGAAGTTAGAAATAAGAACAGAAGTTAAAGTTACAAATCGAAAGTCAAAATTCGGAAGCCCCTAAGGACTTCCATAGATACGGGTTAGTTGTTTTGAGTCTTTATTTTTCAACAGAAACATATTCAAGACATATACATACGACATAAGCAAGCCAAATATTAAATTTGTGTTAAAGTAACTTGTTTGTGTCCCAGGAAGTGAAAGCAGATGTCCCTTATCTCACTGGGGCCAGGAGTTTGTTATTAGTTAGATAAAAGGTTTATTATGATTATCGAATTGATTAAGTGATATTGGTCACATGTTTTAAGTATCTCTTCTTCCTCGTAAAGGTTACGAAATATTTATCAGTGATATTATAAGTGAAAAATGGTAAATATTAATCTTTAATCTGAAATTGAAAAAAGCCGACACATAGTATATAGGCAGCTTTTATTGACGCAAAAATAGAAAGAACGTTTCTAAATGGACATACAGTAACGTAAAAAAACAACAACAAAATACAAAACAAAAAAAAAAAAAAAAACAATGCTCTGCCAAAGCGCTTATGTTCTTAGATGTATATTATCTAAAAAGGTACAGTCAAATTATTCAGACGACATACCAGCTGTTGAGTATCAAAATACGATCTTACATAGTTTAGTATAACAAGTTATGTAGCGTAGTTAATAAATGTTCTACATTCACTTCGAAAATTTAAATTTTAGACCATCTGGATTCACAATACATAGTGCTGGTCATAAACTTGATTTCTTTTACAGGTTTCTTCAAATTCCTATCTATATTACAAAATGGCAGAAGAAGTGTCCGACAGTGTTACCTCACAGGACATGAAATCAGACTTCCACTATGATCCTTTCTGTGATCCCTGCTCTAAGAAAAGTATAAATTCTGAAGTGACCGGATTTTGTACAACATGCGTGGAGTTCCTCTGTAAATCGTGTAACGACGTCCATAGGCAGTTAGCTGTAACGTCAAATCATACTATTGTAAAGGGATCAGAGATGCCGCGAAGTCAAGCAGACAAGCCACTGAGGCTTAAAACCTGCGAAATTCATGAAGATCAACTGAATGATAAGTTTTGCAATGAACATAGATCAATGGTTTGTGCAATATGTATAACAAAATCGCACAGATCTTGCAAAATCAGTGAAATACAGGATGCCTTCAGAGTAATTGACGCGACTGAAATTGAAGAATTACTACAATTCGTCACTGATTTTAAAACCAAAATTGTTCTCACAAAATCCGATATTGAAAGCACACTCTTTGAGCTGAAAGAGCAGAAACATGAAATAGTAGAGCAGTTCAGAAATTTAAAAGATCAAGCTATTTCAAAAATAAATCAGGAATTTCAAGATGCACTCTTACATGTTGACTCTGTTTTTGAAAAACTATTTAATGAATTAAAAAGCCAAAAATACAAAATGGATGAATTCATCGCAAATGTTGTAAGCGTTCTTGATAGTATCGACAATTCCAAAACAAACGCAATAAATGCAAATCTATTTCTTGATCTGCAAAATACGGTGGATTGCGTGAATAAAACAGGAACTGACTATAATAAACTTACTGATTCTTTACGCAAACACACGGTGTCTTTCACAACATGCCCCGTATGTAAAAAATTCATAACTTCATCTTTTAAGTTCGGTTCTGTTAAACTAAGTACATCGAACGATATAATAATTCGGGCAGTTGAGAAAGTTACTTTTCCTGTGTCGCCAGTGTCTATAATTCAAACACGTGGTCAGATAGAATTGTTAAATGCCAGAAAGATATCAGCTTGTTCTGTTAAACTGGTTGATGATGCCGATAATTGCTGGATAAGAGGAATCGCAGTTACCAGACACGGAAGACGACTTATGGTGGACTTTAACAATAAAAGAGTGAAAGTGTTTACAAGAGACATGATTTTCTTATCTGCAATCTCATTACCCGACTGGATTTGGGATGTGGCTGTCATTAATGATAACACTGCTGTTGTTAGTATGGGTTCTAAAACGCTCGTCTTCCTCAACATTTCTGCCGCTCAAATTTCTATACACAGCAAATTGGCACTTCCTTTTACTGTGAAAGACTTGTCAGCTTACAAAGATAAAATTATTATAGCAAATCAGTTCGCCACCCCGGCCTCTGTAAGGCTCATTGACACCACTGGGAAATTGTACTGGACAACTTCCCTTGAACAAAAAGACCAATTCAACACTAAATCAGCTGCAAATGTGTTTGATCTGTCAATGTCAGTGATAGTTTCAGATAGAACCAGACATACTGTATATATGCTGAACGCAGAAACTGGTACCATTCTTAGAAGTCTTACCTTGGCAGGTAAAGAACCACACAATGTTACAACTGACTCTTATGTCACATGTATAAATTCAAATGAGATAGTAGTGTTGTCGAGATATTTGGTTGATTCAAAAGTCCTTCTCTCTGGTAGTGGGTTGTTGTCAGGTGTATTGTCAAGAGAGGACAGCTGTTTAAGCGGTGAAAAGCCTTATGCGTTAGCGTATGATGAAACATGCCGTGAGATTATTGTGTCTTATTCGAACAATAATCTTGTAGATTGCTTTCAGTTGTGTTCTGGAATCACATAAATACGATGTATACATGGATGTACATGTGCATGTATGTGTACAAATAACCAAGGATTTGTACGTCATGTTTTGACCGGTATTTCAGTCAAATCAGGATGAGAGGAGGGTGATTATGAAGAGCTCTGTCTTCAATGAAGCGATGTTTAGGTTCGGACAGAATTGCGCCTCCGGCGGTACTCGAACTCGCGATCCCGTTATCCAAAGTCGGGAGAGCTATAGTGATTCTTATTTCTCTTTCTACTTTTTGTAATTGTACACTTTCTCCGAATCAAGCATATTAAAGTACTGAACATTCTGAAGGGAATTAACTGAAACTTCATACGCTAAAAGAGTGCAGTGAGGGAATTGCATAACGCAAGAGCCATAACCCGTTCATAAGTAATTACGGATTTATTGCATTTTCCCTGTTTGTTTTTATTTTGCTAAAGAGGAATATATTTTTTTTTGCAATTGCAAAAACAACTATTATTTTAAAGTAAAACTGTCAATTAATGTTGTTTTCCTATCGTAGTAGTTATTAATAATGCCTGGCGGCCTTGTCCTGACAATACTTTGATCAGTTCCTCTAGCTTTTGTACGAATCATTCACTTTTGCAAACAAGAATCATTACAACAGATAGCTCCAAAAAACGTATGGAAATTAAATACTCTTAAATGGGATAAATAGCGCCTAAGCAGGAAAAGAAAAACACGTTTATCTGGGAAAACAACTTTCGGCGCTTAAGTCAGAAAACGTCTCTGTTAAAGTATAAATTACATTTAATAGCAACAACTGCTTTCTTCTGTTCGATGTCAAAGAAAGTGGCATAATTTGAATATTACCGAAGCAATATTAAACATGCCTCTGCCTTGTGCTATGCAGACTGATTTTAGAATTTATCCCCGGTGGCGAGTTCGGGACGTGCGACTTGGTGCACTTTAGAAAGGATCAGAATCTGAATTCAATTTATGTAAATGGTTTACTAAATACACCATAATCATATACCCCGTATGTAGGAAGCAAGAGTCGCTGCTGAAGTTTCATAGGGAACAAGGTACATATTCTCATCACGCGAAAGAATTATTATGTATTGACTGCACCTACATTTATCGGGTAAAATGACTGATATATCACCTTCCCTTTGATTTCCAGCTCGCGCTTGTAATTGCAGCCTTACATTCACTGCGAACCCGCAGCGTAATATTTTATGTGTTTTGCTAAATTAAATGTATTTTGTGTATGAAACTGTGATGAAGAAAATTCACTGATAAATACACATAATTATAATAGTAACTTGATATGGCGTACTGTATCACGTCGAGTGGATGAGCTCATACCATCGGATCGCCCGACACGCTTGCGTCGAGGGTGATCCGATGGTATAAGCTCATCCACGAGACGTGATACAGTACGCCAGATCAAGCTACTATTATAATAATTTGTTTATTATATACCTTAGGGAACAACCAAGCAGCTATAATGCATCGACCCGGATTCGAACCTGTGCGGCAAAAGTATTTAGCTAGTCATGAGGCAAACGCTACCGACTGAGCTATCAAAGCGCGCTATTTGACGTGTTTGTTGACGTTACGTCACTGCTCCCGTTTCAATGGTTCTCGTTTCAACGATGCACGTTATAAAGTGACGCGCCTGAAGCTGGAACTCAGGCGTAGCCTCGTTTTAAAGGATAGTGATACGGATTCAGAAAACGTCAGTTTGATACGGCCTCCTGTATCAGATAGCCAGAAAACAAGCAGTTCAAAGGGTGTATCACTGATAGGTATATAATAAATTTTAATTCTGTAATGTAAATTCTGCAATAGTTTGAGTCATCTGATAAATTTTAATCCCACTCACTGCCCTGTCTGATAGCGTTGCAGCGTTCTTAAGGAGTACATTTTACATTGCGTCTTGCTTGCAAATAAATATAAACGTAATAACCCATAAGTCTTTTAAGCTACTCATTAGTAAATTGTTGTCACATGGTTACTTGTGTTAAAAAGTTCTACGGGAGGGAGAGGCACCATGCCCGCGTTGATCCCTACAACGTGGCCGTTTCTAAACTTATTTCCGACCTGATGACCACGACCGAAACATAGTATAGCTTTCAATTACCAAACTTTCATGTTCACTGACTTTTCCATCAGGTACATAGACATGGCGGGTGTGTTTATAATAGCAGATGATACTTACTACTCGCGAGCGCCTGAACAGGTCTCACTTCCGTTTTGGGGGTCTATGTCTGTGCATCAAACTATTTCGGATTTGTCGATGTTTATATGCTTTATGATATCGGACTTATGATTTGGGTACTTTAACTGCTCTACTAGTATTCAATCAAGGCTTGTCCTTTTATACTTTACCCACCATCGCCTCCAACTCCAATATACCGAAGCGGAACTCACACTACTGTTTAGTGTTTAACCAGTGAATCGAATAACTGTTTCATGAGGTCTCGGTTTCGCCAAGCTTCAATGCAAACAAATCCCGCTTCTCGTGTTTAACACTACACTACACTACACTACACTATTATGCCCGACCATACCGTGTTTACCTTTCCATATCCTATGCTAAACTCTTCTATTCCAAGTCATACTACACTGCCCTTATTTTCTCACTTAGCGGTAATATTTTCCTCTTATGCGGTAACCATTCACTTTGCTTATTGGTCGTATTTCCTATTTAAGCGCTTGAGAGACCTTTTCCCAGATAGTCGTTATTTTATCCCACTTAATTTAGTCGCTTCACATACGTACAACTCCTCCGATTGTGCTTTGTCACAATCTGAAGTTTTATGAAATTCTTTTCAGCAGCACCCACGTTTTGCTTTTGGCTTAGTTAAGTAACGAAGAGCAATAAATGCATCTAATACACTTCGTCTCATAGTGCTATATCATACCATGACCTATTACTAAGTTCCACAATCAGTAGCAAGACAAAAGATTGTCGGACAGACAGACGAACCAATTGACAAAGCAACACATCTTTGTGCTCAGACGAACCAATTGACAAAGCAGCACAACTTTGTGCTCAAGGAGCGATAAACAATTGGTAAAGTCAACATGGCTATTGTCGACTTTGATATATGAACCCCAGAAAATCATAATCGGATTTAGAGGCCGATAAGCTATCAAATCCTCTCATTTTTAATGACTGATTGTATCAGTCATTCAAGGCTGTCACAAGCGTATTTTGGAAAGTGACTTTCACAGTTGTACTCTTCCGCTCCGAAATGAAGTGATAATAAATTCATTTCGCTAAAAAGCGTTTGGATTTATAATCAAGTTTTGTACGAAGTCAAATGAAAACTTATAAAACTCACTTTGTGCATGCATAATTATTTTTGAAGTTCTGTAAAACGATATAAGTATTCGAATAATGTTATCAGCGGTCAGAAAATATAACGATGAATATAAAAAACCATTCCGCCAATTACCGTAGTAGCCTCTTTAAGCGCATCTGTCCCTTTAAGCGCCCCGTATAATTTTTCAAGTAAAATAGATACGACGTTTAAAATACAGCTATACAGTGTTAAACTTACCTAAAACGGCATTTCGTGTTCGTCAATCATTACAGAGGAAATTCTTTGGGTTTATCCACGTCTGTCGCGAGCGTTTTACTGGAAATCTTACGGTAGTTGTGTGTTTATCGGTGCTATTTTAGAACAATACACACAAAATGCCATATTGTAAACTTTGGAGTGAACACCCTCGTGGTCCATCAGTAATGCGAAATGCCGCAAACACTGAGTGCTTAAAAGTCAGTGAAAACTAGTCATCGTTATTGGGATTCAGAAACTTCTTGTATACAGGGGATAGTATTCTGGCAGGTGCATGAATTGATTTGCGCTGACTGGCTTATGTAAATAGTCAAAGTTGAACCATACGAGAAATAGGGCTGTACTTTGAAATTATTTTGAACAGATGTACTATGACTGTATTCTGATAGAATCTGTCATTTCAGGGCTATTGGAACTTTGATTTAGTTTGTTATTCTGTACATAAACTATTATCGTTTGTTTCTCCTTATATAACGTTTTTTCTCCTATATCCATTGTATAGGGCAAAACACTTCAGCTGAGCTGTAGCTAATGTTTCTTTAATTAGAATTTTCCTTGTTTCTGTGAAAGATATCTAATTTATTTGACTAGTATTCGCACGTGAGTATTCGACTAGCCCAGTATTGTGTAGTAGGGTCACGGTCGGGTTAATTCGGTCAGCGGGTAAATTCGGACAGTAACATTGTTTCCTTTATATGTAAGTTGTTTGGAATAAAAATAACTGGGCAAACAGTGAAAATCCTGATGAGACGACTCATGATGAGCCGTCTCATCTGGATTTTCAGTTTGCAATGGTATGTCCGAATTTACCCGCTGTCCGAAGTTATCCGACTCGGCCCTATGTGACACTGGCAGCAGCTGCTCTAAGCGCTCAATCAAGCTGTGCATGTGCGTATATTACTCTCTGGAAACGGTGTCAATTACATAAGAGCCTGGAAGCGGATGGAATTGCATAAGGTGCATACATGATGGTCAGACATTACGCTTACACATTTCAGTGCACCTCACAAAACCGCCGACGGTGCTAGATACTACCTGGCACATCCTTTCTACATTCAGACTATTGTTACAGAAAAATGAAGCAAGCAACATAAACATCGGTCTGTATTTGACTTGTTTTGTCCAAGAAAAACACGAGTTTTCTGTGTATAACATGAAAATCTGAACAATCACTTAAGTGCATCTGCAATGCTTGTATTGTCAGTACCTACTTCATTCAGTTACTCAACAGTTTCTGTCGGAAGCAAATCGTTTGTATCGCCATCAATAAAACCAGTCATTGCGCTAGGATGTCTATTAACATTATACCCATCACATCATCTTTAGGTCCTCTTTTTTGTTTCATTTCAAATGAATGATGAGCCATCACAAATTAGCATGATGGATAACCATAAGTCTCCACAGTAACATTGCTTAAGGTGAGTGGGTACGGGTTTGAACCGTTCTCAATTGGTCAAAACTTTAAGGAGTAAATTTGTATGGGTAAATCTGCATGTATGGGTAATGCATGTATTGGCACCATGTTTAAGAAAGGGAAAAAACTTTTGTGAGCCTGGATGACGAAAGTCTTACAAAATGGAACATTCTCATATAGAAAGGAATTTCTCCTGGGATCCAATTCTCTTTTCTTTCAGAATTATTCCCCATTTACAAGGGAGGCCAAAACGAAAATGGCAGAAATGCGCTCCCCTGAAAGTATACCAATTCACTACACCAACTGAAACAGTTAAAGGTATACTCCCTCGTATTTCATTACGAAATAATCACAAACTTATGAAACTGGTCAGTTGTATGCAACATAATTAAGACTTCTTCAAAAGATTTTCAGCGAAAACATCTTTGTTACGGAGGCAGAGACGATATATCAATGCGCACTCTTCTTGAATATTCACGAATACTTTGTCGTCATAAATTGATTGACTCCCACAGGCGTTTCTTCAAGCATGTTTTGAATTTTATGATTGGTGGAGTAAATAACTTTACAATAGCATTAACCTCTAATCTGTGCACGTGAGTTCTTTTCAACCAATAATTGTCTGAAGTGATTAAAGAAAGGGCTTAAAATTATTCATGATATAACTTTAACCTGATTAACTATGACTGATGGGCGTATCCAGTCTTCATTTTTGGCGGGAATGGTGACCCGCTATTGCCGCTCTTTTTGTGTATTTTCTTAAATTCTCCTATTTTCAGTGACCATCACAATTCATAAATTTGGCAGATAAATGTATTTTTGATTGCAATCATTATCATGCCTAGGATATAATGTTTTGTGAGAAATTTAAAAGTTAATAGAAATGTTGAGGGTGTAAATCTTTAACTGAACTTCAATCAGGCAGTAAGTCAGCGTGCCAATAATGTGACATACGAGAACACAGGGCGTGTTAGCGCATAAATCACATTCATTTAGAAGATACGGACAGAAAATGTTATACAGATGGGTTTGTAGTAGTTTGATTTATTTATTTATTATAGAATAATGCATTGTACTTCTAAAATGATAAAAATAACGACAATGATAATAATAGTTGGCTACAATCGGCCGATTGTAACCAATTATTATTATCCTTGTTGCTATTATTATCATTTCTTACTTTCTTATTTGAGTAGAATTAGATTGCACAAAATAATGCGAACATAGGATCAACAATAAAATGTTCAAACGCAGATCAGCTTGTGCATACGCGCAATCTAATCATGAAGATTCCGGTTGCCTGACTGCATTATCATGCATGGGCATGTAAAGCGAAAAACAGAAGCTTTATGAACATATAAAAGCCCAAAACATTTAAACTGGAAAATATGACCTTTAGATAAAGGTCCTCATGGCCAGGTCAATCTTTTTGTCTTTTTATGTGCATTTAAAACAGCATAATATACTGACTGCATTGAATATCCACGTGTACATGGTGTATTGCTTGTCTATGAGAATAAATTAGCAAACTGCATTTTTAGTGCATATTTGTGTCTTGAAAACACGATAAAAAGGAAGATTTATGGAAAAGTGGATAGAACTATAGTGGCATTAGGGTATGGTTGTGTATTGTTCTAAGCTAAATGGTGACTGTCTTAACACGCAGCAGTGCATTTACCTGTAGGCAGCAGCTTCGCTGACCTTCTTGGTGCTATAAAATGCGTTGATCATTATGTTATTGGACTGAGCGGAGTGCCCAGGACTAGTGAATTGTGGGTTCGCCACGGGCGACACATGTTTGATCGATTTCTTTAATTTCATAGACAAGGAAATCTAGGTGCCCCGGTAGCGCAGTAGGTTTAGCGCTGGCCTACTGATCAAGCGCTCCCAGGTTCGAGTCCTACTGGTGGGGAAAATCTTTCCGACCGTAATCGGGGTTCCATTGCACATAACCTCAGGCTTGCATTATCACCCTTCCATCGTCCTGATATGACTGAAAAACTGTTGAAAAGGGCGTAAAGTCGCAAGTCTTCCATCCATCCATCCCGGAAATCTGCAGAATAGGGTCGAGCCGGGTAAGTTCGGACATACCATTCCAAAATGTGAAGTTCCAGATGAGACGGCTCATAATGAGCCGTCTCATTAGGTTTTCACTGTTTGCCCAGTTATTTTTGTTTTGATTCCAAACAATGACATAAAAGGAATTAATGTTACTGTCCGAATTTACCTGCTGTCCGAATTTACCTGACTTGACCCTAGTAGCAGGGTTTGGTGGTAGGTAACTGCAGTGTCTCTGAACGTGGGCGGTCCTTATCAAAATGGCAAACTGGTTTATGTGCAGTCCGAATTTACCTGCTGTCCGAATTTACCTGACTTGACCCTAGTAGCAGGGTTTGGTGGTAGGTAACTGCAGTGTCCCTGAACGTGGGCGGTCCTTATCAAAATGGCAAACTGGTTTATGTGCACGAAGCCCTCACCACACCGAGGTTATGTGCCTATTGTGGTTTCATACCCAGAGACTGTTGGGTCGCTTAAAAATATACGCCCTCAATAATTCTATAAACTTTTAAATTTCTTACGAAAAACTATATCCTAGGCATGATAATGATCGCTTTTAAAAGTACTTTTATCTGTCTAATTTATGATTTGTGATGGTCACTGGAAGTAGGAGAATTTAAGAAAATAAATATATTGGCGGGAATAGCGGTCCGCTATTCGCACCAAAAATGAAGACTGGATACGCCCAGAAATCATAGTTAATCAGGGTAAAGTTATATCATGAATAATTTCAAGACCTTTCTTTAACCGCCTTCAGACAGTTATTGGATGAAATGAACTCACGTGCACGGATTACAGGTTAATGCTTTTGTTGAATTATTTACTCCACCAATCATAAAATTTAAAGTGTGCTTGCAGAAACGCCTTTTTATTGCCACGTGGGAGTCAGTCAATTTGTTACGGCAAAATATTCGTGAACATTCAACAAGAGTATGCACTGATACATCGTCTCTGCCTCCGTAACAAAGATGTTTTCGCTGAAGATTGTACAAGTCAAGTCTTAATTGTGTTGCATATAACTAATCAGTTTCCTAATTTTGTGATTATTTCGTAACGGAATACGAGGGAGTATACCTTAAACAAGAATTTCTGGACAAACAGTATGAACACAGGGATAATACAAATTTGGCTGTCTGTGCTTTCGACCGAGTCTGTCAATTACCATACCTGCAAAAGTGGCTGTCGACCGAGACAATCGACAGCAGTATCAGCTCGGTCGACAGCCATTAACAATAGTACCATTTACCGTTATTGGTATTGCTTACGATCATATTCTCGGTCGAAAGCCACTTTGTATAGTACAAACTCGGTCCAAGCACAGGAAGCCAAATTGGTATTACCTCCGTGATGAATAAGCTGTATAGCACGTCTGTCCGGACTCAATTTTCTCACTAAACATTCAACAAGTATGTGTAATTGGACATGTATGCTGCTCTTTGTTTTACTTGCACCAGTACGGAGCCCGGGAGGGGACATTGCAATACATATACTGATCTCGTTCCCACGAAATGCATTTCGTTCCCACGCATTGCTTTTTCGTTCGCTCAGTTTAGTATTTCGTTCCCTCAAAATAAAATTCCGTTCCCACGCTTTACTTTATCGTTTCCACGCATTACTTTTTCATTCCCTCAGTTCAGTCTTTCGTTTCTTCGAAATAATATTCCGTTCCCACGCTTTACTTTTTCGTTTCCTCAAAAAAGCATTTCGTTCCCTCAAAATAATATTCCGTTCCTTCCCACGCATTACTTTTTCGTTCCTTCAAAATAATAATTCGTTCCCTCAAAATAATATTTGGTTCCTCCAAAATACCATTTCGTTTCCACGCACACTACTTCGTTTGCACGTATTAATATTTCTTTCTCTTGCAAAATAAATTCGTGTCCTTAAAATGGTATTTTGTAACCTCGCAATAATATTTCGTTCTATCACTGTAGTATTTTGAGCCTACAAATTATTATTCCGTTCACTCGAAATAATATTTCGTTCCCACGATTTACTATTATAATACTACATCTATTTTTAGCTTTATCGGTACAATGGGCGTTGCAAAGAGCTCTGATTTGAATAAGGGCTTTAATAATGATTATCAATTTGGTCATCATTATATTAAAAATTTGAACATGACAATCGAACTGCATATTTAATAAACAATGCAAAAATAAGATACTGAGAAAACATAGCATCACTATATAGAAAAACTTTCGCTGCTTTATTCCTGGTGAAAATTCGACGCTGGTACAACGTCCACCCAACGTTGGACAAACATCTTTGGCGTTTCTGAACGTTGGGTCAACTTTGTCCCAACATCGCGTGCTCACTCGGCGGTGTCGACTATCAGTTGGCGGAGTACTTGTATGGTTTACGAGGGGCTCTGGGTTCGTGATCAGTAGGGCCACGATTTTGTCCTCATCAGTTACATTTGGGAGGTGGCCCTGGGCTGGAGGGGCGCAGTGATGGTGATGTCTAAGTTGCTTCCAGTGAATGGCATTCTGCTTTTGTGACTTCTTGTTTGTTTCCTTTGGTAGTGTGACCATTTCGAGGAAAGGGGGGGGGGTCTGCTCTGGAGGGAGGAATTTGCTCCAAGGGGAGCAAATTCTTTCCTTTAAGAATTGGCCCCAGTTTTGGATTTACAGAGACTGGGTGGCTGAATTGCTTCCCTTGAAGGAGTACTCATGCACCTTTTATCATTTATGGACTTGGTATAAGCCAGCTAAATTCAGGGTCCGGAAATACACCAGTGATTAATCGTGACAGCTGGCACAATAACCTATCATTTAGTTTGCTACATTATATAGCTATGGTAAAGCTGTGGTGTGTAGGTGCCCCTTCATATTTTGCCAGATTTCCACAGGGAGACAACTCTTAAGGCTTCCTTCTTGCTTCCCCGGGTGGAAGTGCCTTTTCTGGCAGGCATGCTTTAGAGGGAGAGCATTTGCTTCAATAGGGGCAAATTCGTTTCATTAGGAGTTGGTCCAAAATTAGAGGGGGCACAGAGATTGGGATGATTGAAAGTACTAGACTGGCTCCAGTTAAGAAAATAAATAAAATAACAATAATAATAATAATGATAATAATAATGATAATGATGAAAATAAAATAATAATAAAATAAAAAATATGGTTGGCCTTCAGAACAAACGGAGTCCCATTAAGACTTGTACCATTTAGAATATAACATTTGGCCTGGGAGTCTGGCTGCTAAAATACACTGGTTTTGCTTTTATCATCACCGAATATTTTTGCGAGAAAACGAAAAGCTATTTCATATGAACGAAATGTTAATTTGAGTGTACGAAATATTATTGTAAGGAAATGGAGTGTTATTGCGTGGGAAAGAACTAGTAATGCGTGGGAATAGAATATTATTTTGAGGGAACGAAATGGGTAAATTGAGAGAACGACATAGTAATGCGTGGGAACGAAATGTCATTTTGAGGGAACAAAATATTATTTTCAGCGAACGAAATTGTAAATCGTGGGAACGGAATATTATTTTGAGGAAACGCAATACTATTTTGAGGGAACGAAAAAGTAAAGCGTGAGAACGGAATATTATTTTGAGGGAACGAAACATTAATCTGAAGGAACGAAAAAGTAAAGCGTGGGAACGGAATGTTATTTTGAGGGAATGAAATGTTAAATTGAGGGAACGAAAAAGTAATGCGTGGGATCGATATGCATTTCGTGGGAACGAAATAAGTATATGTATTGCTATGTCCCCTCCCGGGCTCCGTACACCAGTCTCCTTTTATAGCACATTTTACTAGTGTGAATGTTGTGCAATCTAATAAAAAGCCTCAGTTGTAGATTTCCCTTTCTTTAAAAATGGGAAAGGTGTGCGGGATATTAGATATGCAGAATAAGTTACTACTTTCCCATCAGCAGAAATTCGTTGTGATTTGTACGGTGGTTACATGGAGCGTTGTACAGTCCCAGGAAGTGGCGCTGGACACCACCACAGCAGAATCTTGCCGTATAAAGCTGGCGGAGCATACAGGAACGTCAAAGTAAGTCTGATTCCAATTCAGAGAAAAAGGACTACTCAGTGATTTACATCGTGTGTAACATAGGTATACATAATATTTTTCCTTTCTATGTTTGACTTCGTGACTCCTAATTGTGATTTAATATAAATTTCCTAAAAGTTTTCGCTCGAATTTAATAGATGATAATAATAATAAAATAATAATAATAGTTAATCGTTTTTTAAAAGAATTCCATGACAAAAAGCTGGAATAAGCGCGGATGAAAAGAGATGGTCTGTACACTTCCAGGGGAAGAAACTCTGTAATTTTCAGTTTGCCTCGCTTTTCACCGGGGGTCAATTCTAAGAGGAAAGAATGTATTTTTGCGTAGTAGGCCTAAATGCTTTCTTAACAAAGAAGACTCATTTTGAAAGGTATTTGTCGTTCAGGAACACAATCAGGTAGATAAAGCTGTTTCCCTTGGCGAGAAAGAAAACAACAAAGAAAGAAAAAACATGACAGCATACATACACCTCAGATGGGATAATTTAGATTGATCAGCTGTGCATGCCTTGAGCAGACTGCAGATGCGCAGTCGGGTTTGATTGCCTAGCACCAAGCTTTCTTGCAATATTCACTGTTGCTATTTCAGTGTATCTGCTGCAATAGAGAAACACGAAATGGCGCTGTTGCTGTTACTCGGCTTTGGCGGGTTCTCGTTAGTTATCGCAGCATTATATAAAGCTCTCAGAAAACATGTATACCATGATGAGTATAAACTAGACACAGTCTTCGATGCAGGAGGACGTGTAAGCCTCAGTCTGACAGCGGTTACGGTGACGTCACAACTACTATGGCCAGCAGACTTTCTACAGTTGTCAACAATAACAAGCAAGGTGAGAAGAATAAAGAAAAAAGAAACGAGTGGTAAATTTTGCAGAATGGCAATTATTAAAATTGTAGATACAACACGTGAGTATCATTATAGTACAGCCGGCTATTAAGGGATCGTCCGAGAGAAGAACAAAACAGTGACTGATTAAAACAGATAAACTCGAGACCTCAATACCAAGGATGCCAGTGTAAGGGACGCTAAAAGATTATCCGTTAAAACTAAACTGGCAGATGGATCTTTTATCCTTCAAACAAATCGAGCAAAGTTCAACAATTTAGAAGTGTCAAAATCATGCCTATAATGTCATGAAGCAGTTGAAACTATTGAAAATTTCGTATTAACTTGTTATATTTTGGACTCGGTGAGAGCAGAGATATTAAGTGATATAAGTGGCATTTTTGAAACTTGTTTTAATATACAATTGTCACATCTTCCATTGGTCCAACAACTTAAAATAATCTTTGACTCGAGTTTTCTGCAAGATCAGTCCCGTTAGACAGACGAAGTCATATATTTACTAGAACTTCATATCAGGAGCCTCTGATCTGCGTTAAGCACAGAAAGACATAAATATTTATTGACACATAAAATCAAAGTGGATAAGAAGAACAGAAAGTGTACGGGTGGTCGCACATAGAGGTTACAGTGTTTTAAAACTAGATTATCTAGAGAAGCTGTTTTTATACCTGAATATACAAGAACTATAAATATCTTATGACTAAAAACTGTGTATACGTTGTAATGGATCTTAACACTCTTTATGGGAAACTTTTATGGACTATTGTATTACACTAAGAAGTTTCTCGACGCTGAGGGGAAAGACAACAAGAAGAACAAATGCAAGAATATATCCGAGTTAACTGTGATTCAGCACAAAAAGGACAATTTATAAATTTATGGTTTTGACAAGGAGTAAGTTTGCTATGCACGTCTAGTAAGTGCGCAATTTCATTCCCGCCTGGAAATAAAAAAAAATCACTGAGCGTCTACTAATAGGCAGCTAAAATGTAATGATGCTTTTCGAAATATATGTACGTATGTCAAGCTATTTGTACAAAACACATATGTTTAATAGCATTGTCATATTTGCTCATTTGTTATTGACTTTCTCTGATTACCCGTTGTGCATAAGGAAGCCAATAGGATTGTTAAGCGTAAAACGACTGTTACGCAGCGTCACATGTGTTGATATCTTAAGGTAAATTTAGTGTACCCACCTCAAGATAGGCACTTTTATCATATGACGTCGCATCTGAGAGTGTAATAAAGCCATGCAGTAATAGAGGATCTTTCATGAGTGCTCATGTATTATTGAATTTGTTAAACGAGTTGGGGAAAAAGATAAGATGCGAGGCTATGCCGAGCATCTTATCGGTTTTTCCCAACGAGTTTAATAAATTAAATAATACAGGAGCACGAACGCAATATTCTATTTATCATATGACACTAAAATCGCATTTTATTAGCAAACTTTGCACTAAAACGTCACGATTGTGCCATTAGAAAACGAGACGTTTTTTATGGACGTAAACGCAGAACGTTACGACCTAATTTGCATATTTAATCCACTAGTGGATTATCGTTTTAATGCATGGCTTTATTACATTGTCAGATGCGACGTCATATGATAAAAAACTATATCAACTAGTGGAATAAATATGCAAATTATGCAGTAATGTTAGGCGTTGACGCCCATAAAAACATCACGTTTTCTAATGGCGAAGCCTCGCATCTGATCTTTTTCCCCAACTCGTTTAGTAAATTCAATAATACATGTGCACTCATGTAAGATCCCCTATTTAACCCATTGATGACAAGTAGACTCTTCTAACTGGATCTTTTGGACAGGTCCATTTTCGATTTTGGAGGTGAAAGGTTTAATTTATTTTTACAAATTTATCTTTTACAAAATCAAATGCATGCATTTAAGGCATAGGATTTTTTTTTCATAGTACATGTCTTTGAATTTAATAATATATGCCTTGAACGATAAACTGTGAAATTTCGCAAAAGTAAATTGTGTCCTTAAGTGTTATTATTTTCATTTGCAGACCGGTCTTGGAGGCTCGCTCTGGACAGCAGTTGCAGTGGTTGTGGATATACTCATGTTTCCAACATTGTCTATTTATTTGAAAACACGAGCCCCAGGTGCTAAGACGTATCCTCAGGTACTAACTTACTCCTTGGATGAGTATGAATTTTTCTTCGCTTATGAATATGAAAGTGCCAACATTAGTTGTTATTGACTTTTACAAGAAAGGGTGTCCTATTGGGCTTTTGCGAAAAGCGGAGGCAAATTGGCCTGCATTTTTGGGCAAAGGAATGATGACGACTCAGAGCAGCCTGCATTTAAATTCAAGTCTAATCAAAGTCCTTCTGCTTCGCATCCACGCTATATGTCAAAGTCTAGAATATTTTGCACCACCCAGTTAAGTATTTTTGGCGGTTGTTGTATACTCTAAATGTATACTCGAGGACTTTAAACACTCCTCACCCAAAAATGTAATGTATTTCAGTAATTTCACAATTCAAGTTACTTAATATGACTAGGCTTTATTAGAAATTGTAAAACTAATCAAATTAAAGAAATTGCAGGAATTTATGTCATGTGTGACGACATTTGCACTTAACTGGTCAACGTCACTGCCCCTTAATTTTATTTAAAACTTCCTTATATTATAGCCCTTGAAGTCGATCTCAGCTTTTCCAAGAAAGATATCCTATAGCGGAAACACAAAATTAAGTCGTCATGACTTTATTTGCTGTCAGACGGCATAAACTGAAAACTGGAACACACAAACTGGGATCTCAAAAAAGCGATTTTCTGGAAAATAACGTAATTTGACGTTTTACATGTTACATAAACAGTATTCGATACAAACATCTTACAGATTTACTTTCTAAGCATCCGCCAACATCAATGGATGTTTTGATATCGGCACTGAAAGTCTGTATATCCACGCAGTAAATGACGTCAACGTCATTGATTCCACTCTTAACGGACCCTAAGTTTCACATTTTAACTACACGTGGTTCTAGACTAGACCGCTGTGAGCCGTAAAATACTGTTTGAGTAAAAAATTTTCTATCGGTTTGGAAGTTTCGTGCCATGTTTAAAATGCCGTTTTTTGCATTCTGCGAGCGTTTGTTTACCTCGCTTCAATCCAGCAATTGTTGAATTTAGCGGAAGACGGGAACCACGCTATACTCCGATAAGCATTCGGACGGTACATTATAACCGTTTGGTGAAAATCCCACGTTTTAAAACATCCTTTTATCTTTGTTGCGTGTATTTAAACATTTTAAATTCTAAGATTGTACTGAAAATTATCTCATGCATTTGATATATGTATGCAATTTCATTTATCATTAGTTTTATTTTAGCTGATAATAGAATAAATGCAGCATTTCAATTTCTTTCAGGTGAGGCGTTTTTAAAGTCCTCGAGTATAATATGAAAAGGGATATTTCAGTAGGAAAACAAATATATATTCAAAGCCAATCTAGTGCGGTTCAGATTGACGAAAGAATTAGATTGGACCCAAAATGAATGCTTAGTTAGCGTTGCACAGTGAAATATACACGTATTTCTGTTTCTAAGAAAGGCGCGAAAATGAAATGAAAGAAAATTAAAAAAGAGTATCACGTAAACGCCATACACACGATTTAGTTTTGCTCCAGTGTAAGCCCTATATATTCTTAACTTCATATTTTAATTAACGTTGTGAATTGTTGCCAAATTGTGTTAGAAAAATATGAACAATGTCTATCAGCTCACACTACTTCAATTTTGGAGAAACTGCAGTAGTTTCAATGTGACACAATAGTATGTACTAAATACTTCGATATCCTTTTTATAGTAATCTTGTCTATTCCATTTCAGATTGCCTATGCTCGATTCGGCAAAATTGCGCACATTATCTTCTGTATTTTAGCTCTGATTACCAATATCATTGTCTCTATGAGTGTCCTACTTGCCGGAAGGTCTACAATACAAGTGCTCAGCAAGAATTCTAACACAGAATTCATCATGCTCATCCTTGCCGTCTTATTCGGCTCTTATTGTCTGGTTGGTGGTCTCGGAACAACATTTTATATTTCATACTTTAACACCGCACTAACGTTTGCCTCCATCTCGGTTTATGTCTTATATACGAGTTTTTATCCGTCCAAAGAACTGGAATCAATTTCGTCTAAACAGGCCACATACGCTGCTGTAAGTTGTATTGTCGGTCCAGAAGGCAACTATGAGAGCTCTTTCCTGACATTTCGAACCCGATCAGGGCTGATTTATGGAATAATCATACTTTTCATGGCATGTTCCATTAGCTTCTGCGACCAAGCTAACTGGCAGAGTAGAATCGCCGCAAAGCCATCTCAAGGTGTTATAGGTACATGCACTTTTTGTTCTATTTCGTTTTGCATTAATTGCCCATGAGTATACGAGGGGCAGTTGAATTTTTAGATACGCTTATAGCATATGCATTTTGTCAATAAACTGATATAAAATCTAATAAGCATAAAGTATAATGTACACTTGACAAAACAAATTCATTTCAAATTTTGATAGATCTAGAGCATTTCTTAATGATGTTTTGGCTGCCATGGAAACAAGGGATGAGGGAATATGGCGCACTTTGACAGCAGATTTTATTATCACATGTATTTTATGAATAACTGGGCACAGAAATTGAAATCCTCAATGCTAATTACTGAATGATTAATATCTCCTTGTCTGTGTATATTTGGTGAACAGTTCATTATTTTATCTTACTTTAATACTTTAATGTCTAAATTTTGCTACATGTGGTGAACTGTATTTACTCTTTTATATCACTTTAAATCAAAATCTTAAATAGTTCCTTCAAGAGCAGAGAATACATTCAGAAGAAGGAACTTGGGCCAGACTACGTGGTTTTGGCTAATAAAGCCTCGTCAGTGACCCTGACAATATCTGGTGACGAATCCAGAGGAAAAAAAAGTTTCTTAATTTTAATTAGGCAGTCGATTTAAAGAATGATTAGTATCAAAGAGGATCCAAATAATATAAATGACGATGATCTAGAATAATAGTCTAAATCAATCTCAAATTTTAGATTTCTCAGAGTATATCCTCTGATCTCAAAGGACAAAAATAAAATATAATCTGCACTATGGATGATGTACAGGGAGACGTTTTACGGCCGCCACACGACACAACCCCAGCTGCAGTGAGGTAAAATTAAAATCTTAAATAGTTCCTTCAAGAGCAGAGAATACATTCAGAAGAAGGAACATGGGCCAGACTACGTAGTTTCGGCTAATAAAGTTGCTTCTTTGCTGCATACACGTGGTTAAATAAACTCTCTTTTATATTACCTTAAGGTTTCTTCTTCGCTGCCTACATGTGGTTCGTGGTGCCAACAGCGATGTCCTTTACTGCTGCCATGACCTACTTCTCCATGAGTTTTCAAAATGGATCCCATCTTCTGTCTGCTATTGAGATCGATGATGGTGCGTTTTTATCTCAATTTCTATGTTGGATATTGGTCTGATTATTCAGTTACCGGTTTTAATTGGCCTTAAATTTACGGTCTTATAGTGCGAGAAGTGTGTAGTACAGACTCCCTAATAAATATGCCGGATGCGGGAAATTGGGCTTGGGTGTGCTCTTACTAATGGCATACCCAAACTTTTTTCCAAGTATATATTTATTGTCACAGTTGAGAACACATTGATAAAACTATATTAAACTCATCATGCATTAATCAATTTGCACTAATCTGAATAATATAAATAAAAAAAGGAAAAAAAAAGAAAGAAAAGAAAAAAATCATTTAGATACTTCAAAGGTGAACTGTTGATTATTCATATTTGCCTTTTCTGTAAGCATCCGCAAAAACGATTGTCCTTTTTAATTGAAAAATCTATAAGATACATGTAATCTATAATCTTAACAACACCTTTACTACAGGTTATATAACGCCATATGTGATGTCGACATTACTAGGACCAATGGGAGGATATCTGTTGACAACTATGGTCATGATGGCGCTTATGTCTACAGGATCAGGAGAGGTCATGGCTATATCATCTATAATTGTCTATGACATTTATAAGACATATATAAACCCTTTCAGGTACAATATTTGATGAATTCATATCAATTATTGTTGTTCTGGGAGATAACCTCCCATTAATAACATAAGCCATTCACAAAAAGAGAACACTGTTGTTCCCTGTGGTCGAAAAATACATCAGGCCATGCTTTATCACTCACAGTCCCGCTACAAAGTATATTTCCTCTTGTTAAGAGCAAGCAATTTAGATGAAGGATAGAACATATGTATACTGAACGCCAAAAGAAACGCATACAAGTTTAGGTTCAGTTTTCTTCTGTCAACTGATTTATGGTTTTAAATCATATATAGCAGAAAACACTACAGACGTCTGCCAACAATATAAACTTATCTTCTTGCAAAATTAAACTTGGATGAAAGAGTTATCTCAATTTATCATGAAACATTTAAAGTTGTTGTAAGAGTTGTCTTTCCTTTGGCGGCATAACAAATTGTTTCCAAAACGCTACTCTAATGTGTGGTTATGAAAAAAAAGTCGGTTTTATTACCTGGGTATTCTTCTTAGGGACATGACAGTAGTTTGAAGTCGACATTTCTCAAATTATCTCCCTTGCAATTAAACAAATAGCAAAATGGGAAGTCCAATAACACCAAAAGTTCTGCAGTACTGCGAAAAATTTCTTTGCAAACCTTTTAATTTTACTCTTGTTAATTCATTCAACCTCTTCGTATAAATGGTTTCTGTTCTTTTCAAGAAATACAGGGTGTTAAAAGGTCTATGGAAATCCAATGGTAAGCCAGTGTTACTGTTTCTACTGCCAATTTTCACCTGATTGTTTCTCTAAAACGCAAGGCTCGACTGCTTTGATTTTTTCGCTGTTTCTTACCCTTGCCGCGGACATTATGTCTGGAGAAAATAATCAGCTGAGCATTGTAAGGAAATTAAAATTCAGCTTCTGAAAGTATGGTGACTTCAAGTTTAACCCCATCACAAAAGCAAGCGTTCTTGTCTCTAAAGTTTATGGAATATCGATGCGTTAAGGTGCTCATTCTGTCGGAATATCATAAACAAAGAAACTCAAAATGTCTAAATAAGAGTAGATACCTATACCTTCAAATAAATTGGGCGTATACATTGTATGCGTTTCTTTTGACGTTCAGTATATTATCTAAAAATTATTGATTGAGGTATTTCATTTAACTCTAGGAATCCAAACGTTTTATTGCCTACACCTAAACTTCCCTTTAGATATCTGAAACAAAATATCCAAGGCTTATACAGAAGGTATATTTTGGTCCTAGCTGGCAGGTTGCCATCATTGATATTTTGTAAGACGGCTGCATTGTATAATACACTTAGACACGAAATTAGTTGTACTGAAACTTGCATTCACACTTTGGGAGATGAGAAGTCATTAACTGATGACCATCGGCGTTACATTGCCAGGTTTTAATGTTAGTATTAAAGAGAACTAGCATAGGATTTCTATGTAATATTGGCTTCCAAAGCTCCACGAATGTGTGCGAGGCTCTCTCTTTCGTCTTCATTTACTTGTTGATATTCCAATGAATACTAATTATGCCTTAATGCTTTCTCTTTTGAGGGAAAGTGATGGCGATATCACTGAATCCTTGACCTCAATTTCTCGATATTCAGACGACATGTTAAAGATTGGTAATATCCATTTTCAAAATCTGGGAAATCAAATATATCTCAGGTGTACTCATGTTGAAAATGACTTCTTTTTCTAGAAAATGATGTTGCCAATGAGTAATTATCGAGAGCCTTAAAGACTTCTTTGAGACTATATCTGGTGCAAAAGCGGTTATTCACAAATTGCATAAGCTTTGAAACTGTATATTATTGTTTTTATGTTTCAATGTAAAATGGCTTCATAGGGGAAGGGCTGTAACTAATGTTGTGAGAACTTGTAGCCCGACCCCTTTGCTATGTCATTTAGGCATTAAAATATGTTTAAACTAACAGCTTCATCAATAACGTTTGAAAACCATGGACTAACGTGGGATAAGTAAGCGACGGTTTAGTCAGCCTGCCACTCCGTACTTTTTATATGTAACCTGTAGGCAGCACCTGACCCCAACAAGTTGTGTATTATGTGGAAGAGAGAAGCTGCTGGCGTATATGGAGGAATCCTCTCCGGACCCATGTTCTTGCCCATCATCTATAGACTGTAAATCATGTTTGAAAGACATCCGTGTACGGAGTGAAACTCGATCAAGCCATGGAATACATTATATGTGCTCTGTTCATGGGCAGTACCGCCATTATGAAGATGAGCTGATGCAGTATAAGGTAAGTTTATACTATTGTTATTGATTTAATGGATTATCTGCCTTAAGAAACTTATGAAAATTAATTTAATCCCTGCAAAAGACGAAACTAGTATCTGCAAGGGAAATACTTATGTTGAAAAGGGAGGTAAACCCGAGGAAAAGGGAGGTCTCCTTTGCAAAATAGTTACTTCTCCGTCTGATAATTGTTTGGACAAATGAAGCAGTATTGTCTCCCCATAAAACTTGTTACTGTTAATAAAGAGCCGGTCTTATGAAGATGTAAACGTGTGAGCAGCGTATTAATCGCATGGTTTTTATTCTGTAAAAAATAATGAGCCGCGAAACGAGAGAACCCAACAAAGCGGTTGTGCGCCCTGCGCAGACTCAGATAAGCCTGGGCATCCGCCCAGTCTGATCAGAGTCTTATCAGTCCGCACGGAGGTAGCTTTGGACCTTAGCTACACTTTAAGCGTAAAGCGAAGGCTCTGATTAGACTGGGCGGATGCCCAAGCTGAGCTGAGTCTTCGCTGGGCGCACACTTTGCCACTTTGCTGGTTTTCTCGTGTGGCGACTCAAATAAGAAAGAATTATTGTAACTGAGCGGCTTATGTTGTTCTGGGTTACTAGTCAGTGACACTTATAAACGTCTATTCTGTGAAATTGTGAAAAAGCAAGATTTACATCAGAGAAACGCATCTGACAGGTTCAGTTGTACTGAGTCTGCTCAAGGCTAGTAATGTTTGTCGCAGGTAATGCCCCTCTAGCAGAACTTAATGAACTGGCTCAAAGATTCCAAGAGAGCAAACAATACAGTCAGACCTTTGCTTGTATGCTAATATGCAAAACCCAGTCTTAAGAGGCCAAAGTCCCATGTCCCAAAGGTGCATTTTCAGTATAAATTGACCTGTATTAGTCGAGCTCCTATCGTAAGCACGCAGTTTTCATTCTGCCATTGCCCATTGCTTAAAACAGGTTTGACTGTAACCTTTTCATTTTACATGTGATGAAACTTGAAAAAAAAATACAGGAGAAGAGCTTGATTAGATCATAGGACAGAATAGTCGGTAAAGTCACGGGATATTCCGATAATCTCCGAGCGGGCCGGAGATAAGCAGTTACCTGTTTACGGTTCTCAGTTTAATCAGTGACCTAAATATAAATTTTATAGGTCACTGGTTTAATAGGGAAATGTATAGAAGTTCATAAATATATTTCTTTTTCTTATATATTTTTCGACATTCAATTATAACGTCTAGCACGAAAAAGCATTTCATGCTCTTTAATCTGGAATAGAAATTACAGAAATACATCAATGAGAAGTTTCTTCCATATATGCCCATAGTTTTCTGTCTATTCACCTTTCCTATAATTCAGAGTCTGTTCGAGTTTTGTCCCTTGCGTCGCCCATGACGTCATCTATAAGATCGGATAATTGTCCTTCATTGTGTAAATAAATAAATGCCGTTTTTTCCAACATTCAACGTTTAAGATTAAGAATATTATCTTGTTCCATCTAAACTGAGCTGTGTCTTTGTTGGAAAATAAGCTTTATAACTTACAGCCTATGAGATTTGACTAGAAGATTTCCAACCACATTTCGGACCAAAATCGTAATCAAAAGAGCATGTATCACCAATAAAGCTTCCAAAACATAAGGAAAAGAAAGAAAATCGCGTAAGACGTTCAAACCGTAATTACAAAAAATATTAAACGAACGATTAGTTGGTTATAAAGGAGACACACGCTATCAATGACAAGAAAGTGTGCTGACATGGGATTCGTTTGTGTAATCACCGAATCGCGCGTTGTCGCAATAAATAAACACCTATCATTGTGTATTACCTAGACACGATTTCCTACCGTGAAATGGTAAAATAATGGTGAAATAAATAATACCGAATATATGAATGTGTGGAAAATATAATATAACTTCAAACTCGGATCCAAACTTACGGAAAACTGTCTGGATGCTGATGATTTTAGATCTGCCTATCGGACAAGAGACCATTAAATGGGCATATCAGCGCTATAATCTGACCGGTAATGATGTGTAATTACTATCTGAATGCTAACGTTTTACCAGTCGGAAAAAATGGAAATAGTTTAAAAGATTTACGAAACTTATTAATACGAACTGTAGCTCATTTATATTGAATAAACGGGAGTGTTAAAAGACGGTCCCGATGAAAGGGGTCATAAAAATCATGAACGACTTGTCAGGATTCTTAACACGATGTTGAAATAAATAAATGAAAAAATATTAAAATAAAAAAAAATGTCACGTGACAACAGGGCAATTATACTTTTATTTGTCCTTTTAATGTATTTTTGCAGTTCACATTTACAAAACGTCTGCTTTATGTGTGCTTGCATTTGTACTGAATTATGCGGGATGCTCATATAGATGACGTCACAGTCTACCTGGGTAGACAACTCGTGTGCGACTTTATCGATTTATAGGAATTGTGTATAAACCAGAAGTTGCTTAACATAATCTGTTCAACTTACGCGAATCTTCGTTTTTTGACCTAAATAACATACATAAATTAGCATTTGCGAATCTATCATAATGTATGAGCTGAAAGCTGGTATTCCTTTGATTACAATGATGTATTTTTTACATACATGATAGCTAAATGGAAAATTTCTTCCCTGAACGCCTAAATTTGCTAACTTTTGATTCGAAGCTTGGCCGAAAATTTTCGAAGTTCTCCCTATAAAGCGTTAAGACACTTGGAAAGGGAAGCAATCTCATTTGTGGCCAAGGGCTAAATTTTACAGGTAGTAAAGAGTTATTATGTATACTTTTTTAGCTCACCTGAGCCAGAGGCTCCGGGGGAGCTTATAGTATGGTCAGGCTCCGTCGTCCGTCCGTCGTCCGTCCGTCAACATTTTCAAACGACTTCTCCTCTGAAACCACTAGGCCAATTGTAACCAAATTTCATATGTAGCCTCCTGGGACCTTAGGAACGAAAAGTTGTTCATACGGTCCTGGTCACATGGCCGCCATGCCCATATATGGTATAAACCTAAAAAAATCTTCTTCTCCAGAACCAGTAGGCCGATGGCCTTGAAACTTAGTATGTAGCATCAGGTACGCGAGTACTACCAAGATTGTTCAAATTATAACCTTAGGTTGACCTTGACCTTTTTTACGGTAAGGTCAAATTTTCTTCCTTGTGCTTTTCTATGGCAAAATGCTAGAACATAAGATATCTTGGAAACTGTTGAAAATTTTGGGCTAAAAATTGGTATCTACAGTCATCTTAATTAGTACATGAAGATTTATGAGTACAAGAGGTCAAGGTCATTCTTTGACCTTTGACCCAGAACTCTCATATTTTGACAATATCAAACAATCTCCTCAAAAGCCCCTGGGCCAGTTTCGAAACCAAATTTCATACAGAGCCTCCAGGAGTTGAGGGAACAAAAATTTATTCATACGGTCCAGGTCACATGACCAATATGGCTGCCACGCCCATATATGGTAAAAACCTTTGAAAATCTTCTTCTCCAGAACCAATTGACCGATGGCTTTGAAACTTGGTATGTAGCTTTGGGTACTCGAGTACTATCAAGGTTGTTCAAATTATGACCTTTGGTTGACCTTGATCTTTTTTACGGCAAGGTCAAATATGGGAAAATGCTAGAACTTAAGATTTCATGGAAAGTTCTGAAGATTTATGCCTAAAAATTGGTATATAGAGTTATCTTAATGAGTACATGAATATTTGTGAGTACAAGAGGTCAAGGTCATTCTTTGACCTTTGACCCGGAACTCTCATATTTTGACAATATCAAACAATTTCCTGAAAAACAAATGGACCAATTGTAACCAAATTTCATATAAAGCCTCCAGGGGTTTAAGGGAATGAAAATTAGTTCAAACGGTCCAGGTCACATGACCAACATGGCCGCCAGGCCCATATATGGTAAAAACCTTTAAAAATCTTCTTCTCCAGAACCAATTGACCGATGGCCTTGGAGCTTGGTATGTAGCATTGGGATCTCCAGTACTATCAAGATTGTTCAAAATGATGACCTTGGGTTGACCTTGACTATTTTACGGCAAGGTCAAATGTGGGAAAATGCTAGAACATAAAGATTTATGCCTAAAAATTGATATCTACAGTCATCTTAATGAGTACATAAAGATTTATGAGTACAAGAGATCAAGGTCATTCTTTGACTTTTGACCCAGAACTCTGTCATTTTGACAATATCAAACCATTTCCTCAAAAGCCCCTGGGCCAGTTTTGAAACCAAACTTCATATAGAGCCTCCAGGGGGTTGAGAGAAAGAAAAATTTTTCAAATGTCAGGTCACATGACCAACATGTCCTCCATGTCCATATATGGTTAAAACCTTTAAAAATCTTTTTCACCAGAACCAGTTGACCGATGGCCTTAGAGTAACTTACCCTAGAGTACTGAGGCTGAATGGACTCGGGTGAGCTACAGGACCAATGGTCCTCTTGTTGGTTTTCTCGTGTCGCGGCTCATTTATTCCGACGCATATGAGTAAAACATCTTATTTCACAAGAAGTTTTTACGGCAATGGTTTCAGAACTGGTGCATGGTGTGGGTAGTGGTGATGATCGTTCCCTTTGGTCTACTAATATCAGAGTCCGGTATGAACGTAAACTGGGCCACCCTGGGTATTCCAGTTATCACCAGTCCTTTCTTGACCCCACTCTTTATCACCATTACTTGGTCAAAAACTACTGCGAAAGGAGTTGTGTCAGGTAATTTTCTTTTATGACTTTTTTGTCATTGTACCTTTGAACAGGATATTTTAACTATTTACTGTACCTTCTAAAGGTTTTAAAATGTACAAGTTCATCAATGAAGCGGCCTTGGCGGCCGAGGTTACATGTAGCTAGTCTGCACTAGAGTATAAAACGGAATCTGAAGGTCTCATTTCTTGTGTGATTTTGTATCTTCCTCGGCTTAGAGTAATTCAGTGGTATTAGTATGATACACTGTAACTGTCAATCAAGATGTGACCGGTTTGTATAATTTACCGAATAAATCATGTTCGTTTTATGCCAATTGGAAGCTCACATCACGATCACCTCAAAAAACATTTTATTGAAGTAGTCCCACAAAGACTGTCGTTTCCTGATAAAGGACAAAACAAGTGAGACTATTTAACTCATTTGTTACAGGCAGTGTGATAGGGCTTGCTTGTTCCATCGCTGGGATGCTAATAGTAGGTTCTACGTATGAAGGAGGCCTTGGAGACTTCTACGTTAACACCGCCCAAGATTACAGTCTTCTCTGTGCCATGGTTTCCGGCTTCTTTGTGAGTTCTGTAGTAGCTATCGTAGTATCTTTATGCACAACCAAGATTCAAAGCGATGATGACAAATCAAAAGAATGGGCTAAGACGATTAATATCGACAACCCTCTCAATCCTTTTCGGTTAGTCTATAAGGAAGAACTCGAGGAAATAGGTGCCGGACTAGTAGTTACTGCCGATACTATGGATAGAATATTTAGAAAAGCCAAGCTGGTAGCCATCATAGGTGCTTCCGTCAGTCTGGTGTTGTATCTGATAGTTGTTCCTGCAGTAGCTTTGAGTTTTGGAGTCCTGACGTTCGAAGAATACTCAAGATGGGTGTCAGTTTTTCAGATTTGGGTAATTGTCGGTACTGTACTGGTAATCGTGGTCCCGCCGGTGGAAGAAGGCCTCCAAATATGGAGGAAATACAAGGAAAATAGGACAATGTCGGACAAACAAAAGGCTGTGACACTTAGACTGGATATTATGGATGGCCACCAGACTGAAGCTGGTACAGGTATAAAATCTTAAAATAGATTACTGAATTTATTGTGTATTAGTAATGTATGGTAGCATTTGCACATATATATTGATTCAAGTATGAGAAAATAATAAAAGTATACTTTATCGGCTGTCATGAATCTTTTGTTGTATATTTTTATGACTTTTGTGATAGAAACGGTCCCTCGAAAACGATTGTATGTAGGGGCTTATTTCAATAACGACGGTTGTCTTCGATAGAGGACCGCGATCTCGTATTCCGATTGCTTGCATGTTAAACATGAGCTTGAATTCAGCTGAATCCATTATAGCTTCGAAGAAGTCAACGTTTTGCATTAACACACTGACGGATGTGTGTATACCGGACGAAAAAAAGTCACAGCTGCTAACAGTATACAAGTTTACCTCTAACTTATCGAGACACTCGTATGTATCAGTCTGTCATTCTTATTCATCGAGCCGTTCAACTGTTTTTTTCCTTTTAACTTGCCGAGTTTCTCATCGAGTTGCTCGTTGAGTTTAAAGGATAATGCTAATGGCAATTTTGATCTGGAAAGGGCGTGGCCAGACTCAGTGTCATAAGGTACGTTTGAATTCGTTCCCTTTAGCCTCTGGGAGAATATCTTAATGGGAACTGGACGTAAAAAGCTTACAACTATAACATCGAAAGGGTGGCTGCAAATTAAGAAGCTATACAAAGTATAATTTCAAGAAAAAAATCTACGATTCATTCCTAAAACAACAAAAACAAGTGATAAAACAGATAACCAACTACATGTCAATATTTTTGTTGAGTTTACAATGTTAATAGTTCTAGTTATTTCATCTGTTATATAGTTTACATCATCAAGGTTTCTGTCAACTTTTTCTGTCTTATCGGACATCATTATCTCAAACTCACAAAATTTTCCATAAAAATTTGATGAACAAATACACAGAAAAGATGTTATGTAGTTTTTACATTCAGCACCATTTTTACACGGTAAACTTGAACAAAGATTAACCTTTTCTTCACAAAATTCACCGTGATAAGCTGACACACAGTAGCAAATAAAGCCGTTTCCCATTGGCGATGGCCGACACTCACCGCCATTAAAACATGTGACGTCATAACAAGGATCCAATGGAATTTGACAGTGATCTCCCTCAAAATTTGTTTGACATTCACAAATAGGTATTACACTGCCTTTTCTAACAACACACCGTCCCCCATTATGGCACTCGAAATTATAGCATGGATTAATTTCATAACTGCAGTGAATTCCTGCATAATTTTGCAAGCATCCACACTCGTATCCTTGAGAAGTTGGTACACATTTCCCACCTGAAACAATATGGCTCGTTTAAACATTTATTATACTAGTATTTAATCCAATGTGGAGCACAAAAGTCAGCACAAAAGTCAGCCAGTATCCATTATTTTCTTTTGTTTAAAAAGAACATTTTCAAACATTCCACGCAGTGCAATGAAAAACGTCACATTTAAAGACATGATAAACATACAAAAGTATAATTGCCCTCATCGAGAATTTCTCCCAGCAATGATTCTGATTAGGTCAGTTTAAAATGTGCATGTGCTGACGGACAGCACTCAGTTTTGACAATTTTTACATATATATGTATCTTCATGCTGTCTGAAATGGTTCAGGTTCGTAAAATGTGGATGTAGTATTTTCAACTGGAGGGTTTGTTTTCTCCAGAGTCGCTTTGTCGGTGTTTTCTGCCAGGTCCTCATCTATGTTTCTACCGAGTGTTTAGCATTGAGTTAATGTATGTTTTCTACAATAATAAATTTTGATTAGCTAATAACCGAACAACTAAATAGCAGAACCCAAAGCAACGGTTTACCTAGCTTTCCGCACTTGTTGTTCACGTTTTGTGCCATTTCGTGTTCTTTCTTATCTTTCTACATAAATTGAGCTGCGACACGAGAAAACCAACAAAGTGGTTGTACGCCCAGCGCAGACTCAGATCAGCCTGGGCATCCGCCCAGACTGAACAGAGTCTTCACTGTCCGCATGGTGCTAGCTTAGACCCTTAGCTACCTTTAAAGAGCTATGGGAAGAGTCTGATCAGAATGGACGGAAGCCCAGGTTGATTTGAGTCTGCGCTTAGCGCAAAGCCACTTTGTTGGTTTTTCTCGTGTCGCGGCTCATATGGTGTCGTAGATGGTATATGGAATGTGGTCGTTGCAGTTCCTGGGTGGTGTCGTATTCATATTAAGTAATTTATATACCCACACACAGAATGTTTAAAACGGTCGGCTTACCGTTATTACATGGATTTGAGATGCAAGCATCTTGAGCAGTTTCACAGAATATCCCTGTTGAATTTGGAAAGCAGTTGCAGAATCCACCATTGTTACCCATCTCACATTTTCCACCGTTGTAACAAATCATTTCGTCACAGTAAAATTTTCGATGTTGACAAATATCTCCATAGAAGTCATCAGAACATTCGCATTGCCTCACATAATTGTGGGTCTGAAAAAAAGATTTGCTATAAGAGGGTTTGAAGGCAATTAATCCATTAAGGTGGTGATTATCACTGATTTGGGGCAAAAGCAAAAATCTGCATAAAATGCTGAAAATATAACAGATCTTCCCGAAACTTAGCAGATGCCTGCTTTAGGTTGTTTCTCACAATTCAGAATCCCAAATTGCAGGACTTGTTTATGTTTAAAAGGATTTATATAAGAAAAGATCAAAGGGTAATTTTGTGTGAATAAATCTAAAAAATGACCATCATTATTGAAAATGTAACTAGGTCTGAACATAAATTAACGTCCTAGCAATTTTTCTATTTTTTTTTTGCACTTTACCAGGCTGCGCAGATAAAAAAAGGGTGTGGCCTGTGTCCAAATATTTGTCTAAAATACGCAGTAGAGTCTATTTTCAAGGTTGAATAATTTCAATAACACACCTGTAAAGGTCATTGTAATGTTTTATTTATACTGTGAGTATGATATAGGTATAACTGACCTGCCTGTATTTCATGAATGCAATAAGTATACATGCACTATATCATGGTCGGACATTTGAGAAAAAGCTACTGTTTTATCTGGTCTACCTTACAATTTGAGTAGGAGTTGGAACAAATAATTGCTAGGACGCTCTTTTTAACTCATCAAAGTATCTTCAGAGCTAAGTCCATTTTCAGGAACAGATTTTATTTTTCAGATTTCTGCGCAGAAAATTAACCTTTGATCTTTCCATATACGAACACTTTTTTAAACAGCATGTCCCTATATTTTGTATTTCAAACTGTAGAGAACAACAAAAATAAGAAATATGCTAACTTTCAGGGAGATTCGATAATTTTTTTAAGTTTTATTCAGATTTTTGAATATACCATAAATCACCACCTTAAATAACCACTGCTACTAAATGATAATGTGTAATTTTATAAAGTTTATAAAAAGTCGGAACTACATTTTTCTGACCTCTTTTGTTCTTATTTTCTAAAACTAGGTCGTGTAACAAGATTATTAATTAAGGGATTTGTTCGTTCCTGAATTATTACATGTACCTAAGACTACGAGAGTGACAACTGGCTTATTCATTCTAATGTGTACTTACCAACATGCACAGCAATGGCATTTTCGTTTATTTCAAATATTTCTTAATAAACTATGTCACGAGTATTCTGTAGTAACATAAATCACATAGCAGTCATGTTCCTATACATGCACGCCTTCCGGTGGTACTGACTTCAGTAAACATGTAATGAGTACGAAAATCTATGTCATACGAGGGTTGTTCAGAAAGTTCTGATTCTAGCCGCTTAACTTTGTTTAGCGGCATGCTGGGGACAAATGCTAAGCATGTATTGAAAGCACTACATTTCGTCTTTATAATGATACCTAACATTATCCAAACATATATATTCTTATTGAGTTTCAACGCATGTTATTGGGCCCCAGTCATACCACTGGGCTAGTTTCATATGTGAATTTATATTCAGTGTGTCATTCAAATGAAAAATCATTGTAAATACAAAATGAATTTTTGTCAGCTGCTTGTCATTCGTTGCATTCAATATCTATTCGAAAGTTAGAAGAGAGCAAACGTTATCGATTTAGTCCTTGCAAAGCAATGCGCAGTTCTTATGACCTTAATGAAAACAACGTCAACGTCATTTTCGAAAGCTCGTAGCGGCTTCGTTGTTTACACCAATTTTAATTTTTCGACGGTTTCGAATTGGTCCATGCAAAGGCTCTTCCTAACAAGATTTTGAATGTTAAAACCATTGTTTTTGTTACAAAATCATTATAACTTAAGTAAAAAGGGAGAATTTGCTACTACATTAAATGCTTATAATCTTAATTTGTAGGGACAGTATGGAACCTAGATTAAATATATTTTCCTCGATATTTACAGGTCACAGTTGCCTGGGGAATAAGTTTTTAAGTAGCAATGATGAAAACAATTCAAAGACTGTTCATATATGAACTATGACCTTCTTAAGTGAAGATCTGCAGTGGCTGTATGGTAACCTTTTTCAAAACGTTAAAAAAATATGTCCTTTAGAAAATATACACCACGTTTGTAGAGTTGTCCGGACATATCATACCTTATATATTTTCGCTATCAGAAGTTCTGTATTTATGATGGTTACCAAAATTAGACGTCACGAGCAGAACTTTCTGAACATCCCTCGTATATTGGAATTCATCAAGTAGATTGTATGTTAGTAGACAGAATGGCTAGAATGCTGGCTAGAACAATGTTTAAGAAAGAGACCTATAATAATATGAGTCACATAGAGACGACACTACGAGGCTTACCTTACATAATCCTCCGTTCTGACAATAGTCATCATAACACAGAGCATGCTCACAATTAGGCCCTGCGTACCTCTCCGAACATAAACAGGTGTAGTTACCCTCTTGGTCACTTATACAGGTGCCCCCGTGAAAACATGGCTCACTTTTTGAACAGTAGTTTATATCTGCGATAGAAAATAATTGTTGATGCATATGTAACTATTTGTATTGCATAAAGTGGATAAATACAAATTCATTTTTTTGGCTAGGAGAAAACTGTTGGGGTTTAGTACAGTATTGATTCTAAATACAACCCTCACTAACACGGGAGCTACTATCAAAAAGAGTTTAGTCCTTCGGGAGCAAACTCCCGCCTTTAAGAGTTGACTCCCATGGAAAATAGAGACAAATATGACACAGTTTGCTTCCGCTGAAAGTGTTTTCATTCATTTTAATAATCTAAGCATCCAGAGGAACATATACGCGAACAGTAAATACTGAAACTACTAAATTGCTGTAAGGCACATGGTTCTTGTCAAGACATAAACAAGTGGTGTTGCCCTTTAGGTGACAGACATGTTCCTCCGTAAAGACATGGCTCGCTTTGGACAAAATAATTAGTATCTGCGATTGGGAACAGCCTTGACCTAACTCTTTCTTCTGAAACGTCTTTACATTTATATATATGGTCGAAATGAAAATCAAGGGAGAAAATAGAGAGAGAAAATAGTCTAACGTTAATATAATTTTCCTCTTCCACGTATCGGACAGAAAATCCACCTTAAAAGTTACCTATGTCACAGAGAACACCCGTCCATCCATCTTTACAAATACACTGATAAGGTTCATAACAGATTCCATTGAGACAACCAGTATAGCGTGTACATTGACTGCAGTCTGGACCGTACCAACCAAGCCGGCATCTGAAAACATAATTCTCCTTTAAAAAAGAAAACGAACCGCATTGCATTGGCAAGATGACAAAATTGGGCTAATACCCAAGTTAATTGAAGGACGTACATGCATTTTGTATACAACCTGGCGTTGGTTTGCCTACAAAATGTACCCACCGTTGTCTAAACGTCTACGACCTGTTCACTGGGCAGTTCGCACTGGGCATCAGGGAATTCCAGAGACACAGTTTAAGAATAATTTATCTTAATTTTTTTTTTTAAAATTTAATAATTTTTCTTTCATCCTTACTTGACAAACATAACTGAGCCTCGGCACGACAAAAGCAACAATGTGGTTGTGCGCCCAGCGCAGACTCAGATCAGCCTGGGCATCCACCCAGGCTGATCAGACTCTTTGCTAAGCTTTAAGGCTAGCTAAGAGTCCAAGCTACCTTCATGCGGACAGCGAAGACTCTGATCAGACTGGGCGGATGCCCAGGCTGATCTGAGACTGCGCTGGGCGCACAACCACATTGTTGGTTTTCTCGTGTCGCGGCTCAATTATTATAAAGCAGACTCAGGGGTATCAAGTCAGCAGCCTATAATCATATGAAGCTACCAGTTGGTTTGTGCATATTTCATTTTAAACTTTCAGTTTGCTATAAATTCAAAAGGTCTGGTAAAGCAAAAAGTACAAAGAATCTCTTCCCTTGAAATTTATTCATAGCCAAATTATATTTCCACATTGAAACTGTAATGGTAGATGCCGTGGCTCAAATCGGCATTATTTCATCGTCAATCCTTTAAGAAAAAAACAAGCAGGGAAAAATCAGGTCTGCATGCTTTCAAAACTTGCTTTGTCCGATCCATATCATACTGAGATAGCAAGCAGTATTGGTTCAGATGAGGCATCTGGATCTACGCCGTTGCAAATTCAACTACTTTCATATTTGGCACGTTGAATGTTCAGAGCATGCTAATATTTACTCTGCAGGAATATAGGTCTGTTAGATACCTACCTGCATTCATAAGGTCTCTCACAGAAGCCCTTGTTGTGTAGACACTCATCGGAACACAGAGCTGCAAACATTATAAGATTACAGATTGGGTTTTTGTTAAACTCCGTCCCTTCTTATGTGAGCCTCGTTTCAGATGCGTCCGGGTACTCGGAGTCTCTGAAACGTGGCTCACGTAACATGACCGATGTTTTTGGAATTTAACTGAAATACTAAGAAAGTTGATGAAAGGCAATGGATCGGTCTAAACATTGTTTTCCTTCGCATGATATAATGTGCATTATAAGACAGAGACAGTGTGTTTAATAAAACCTGACGTTTTCTATTTGCCCCTGCAAAACAAATTAGTTTACTGTGTCGCAAAATGTTATGACAATTATAGGAACACAAAATGTTAAAAATTTATAACATTTTCCTTTTTTTTTTTAGTTTTGAGAGTCGACGCAAAATGTTATAAAGTTATAGCACTTTGCGTTCCTATAACTGGTATAACATTTTGCATTGTTATTACATTGTGCGGTTGTTGGCTGTTGTTGCTTTACGTCCACGGTAAACAGCTATGGTCATGTCGGGACGGTCTAACTGACCTAACCACACTATTCCTGGGCAGGCTTAGACCTCCTAAGCGGTTAACCAGTACTTAGTGCACATACTTTCGTCAGTAACTGACAACTATCCTTCTTGAATCATAGCAGCGGAAGGAGAAACGAAAGTATGTGGCCGGGACCGGGTATCGAACGCGGGGTGAAGAAATTTATAACATTTTGCGTTTTTATTTGTTTTGAGATTCGACGCAAAATGTTATAAAGTTATAAAAGTTTTGCGTTCCTATAATTGTTATTACATTTTGCGTTGTCATAACACTTTGCTGGGTGAAGAAATTTATAGCATTTTGCGTTTTTATTAGTATTGAGACTCGACGCAAAATGTTATAAAGTTAAAATTTTTTGCGTTGCTATAAATTTTATAACATTTTGCGTTTTTTTTTTGTTTTTTTTTTTTTAACATTTTCCGGGGTGACAAAGCATACTGTAATTTCTTAATTTAAATGAGGCCGTCGGTTGAAAGACCTACTAACCTTGATCACAAAAGACACCACTCCAACCTTCTTTGCATATCTTGGTACCATTGTTATCACAGGTATAGTGGCCATACTGGTCATCACGTGACCTACACATGACGTCACATCCGCTGCCATAAAAGTGCTTCGCACAGGTAAGTCGGTATTTAAACTGCAGCTCTGTAGTCGGGGTAATAGTAGTTTCTCCTCTCCAAGATGTGGAAGGGAACAGCGTTTTAGAGGTCATGGACTGAATGATAAGATCAGCAGTATCTGAAATAATACCAGTTTAAGTGCAGCTAAGATATATAGGTACATATTCATGGGAAGCAACTCTGTCGTTTTCATTCTTGCCTCCCTTCTCAATAGTCTACTCTGGAAAAGGAAAAAATGCTCTCTTGGGAGATATTCTTTTCTCTATGAGTCTATTTTGTCAGGGTTTCGTTGCCCGGGGAACGAAACAGGAAGTCACGATAAAACAGGAAGTCACGAAACAGGGTCACTAGCAAAGTTTACATGAACCCCTTCGGGGTTCATTCACTTTGCACGTGACCCAATGTAGTTTACACTTCGATAAACCTCAGAAAAATGAAATTTATTCCTTAAATATTTACATTCTTGGTGTGTTTACGGAAAAGCCCTATAGTAAACCATTGGCACGTAATGTAGCTTACATTCCAATAATTACATTGAGTCACGCAACGTCACCTTATTCTAAATGTTGTCTAAAGAAACAAAGCTCTCTACAGTCTGATTGGACGTCAGCGACATCATGACGTCACTGACTCTTTTCTGCTGTCAGCAGAAAAACTGCGTGTAAATGTTTTACTACTTCAATTTTAGCGCTTATATCAGATTTTTCATAAAGATTTTGATTAAAACGAATGTATATATAAGTAATGAACATATTTTTTTATGTTTATCGAAGTGGGTCGCTAGCAAAGCTTACATGAACCCCTTTCGGGGTTCTTTTACTTCGCACGCGACCCAATGTAGATTACACTTCGATAAACCTCAGAAAAATGAAATTTATTACTTAAATAATTCAGTAAGCTATTTAAATAATCTGTATCCTTAAATAATTCAGTAAGCTATTGAAATGATCTGTATCCTTAAATAATTCAGTAAGCTATTTAAAAAATCTGTATCCTTAAATAATTCAGTAAGCTATTGAAATGATCTGTATCCTTAAATAATTCAGTAAGCTATTGAAATGATCTGTATCCTTAAATAATTCAGTAAGCTATTGAAATGATCTGTCTCAGGGAAATCCCTCGGAAGTATGTAGAACATGCAATGTTAGAAAACAGCAGACCAGGTGAGACTTTTTTAACTGCCAGCATAACAAGACAACACAAAACAGAGACTTGCATTATTTGAGGACGAATTATATAGGTGGTAAAGAAAGTCACTCTTTTCCATTGTATGAATTTCAGGTAGCATCTTACTTATAATTCTGTTGCAGCATGAAATGCACTGTTTGCCTTAGCAGATGTAGCAGATGGCGAAGACGTCACAGATCTATTTCCATAGCAACTGTGGGATAACTTACTGTTGTGCTTAGTACCTTGGACAAATGACTTCTTCATGACGTCACTTTGACATCAAAATGAAGTCCTGGTGGTCATGGTAAGGCAGCTTTAATATCTACCAAGTCTATAAGGGCATACCGTGTTTGCAATGCCCCTGCAATTTTTCATTGCTATTGTAAATTGAAATTCTTTTAACGGAAACTTCAGACTTTCTCACACAAATAATTATTCCCAGGCTTTGCTCTTCCATTGTGAAAGAAAATCGAACTTTTCTCCATTTTTTTATTTTATTTTTATTTTATTAAACTCCAGTATGATTACAAGATTAGACATACATGTAAAATGCATTATATCATATATTTTTTTTATTATTTTTATCTAACTCCAGGACGATTACAATATTAGATATACAATGCATTACATGTATTTCATAATCTATCATTATCCCCCGACCGAAAGGTTCGGGAGATATAGCAATGAGCCTGGCGTCCGTCCGTCCGTAAACATGTTCTTGTTCGCTCTATATCTCGAGTACTCTCCGGAATATTTTCATGAAACTTCACAGTTACAGTATTCCTCAAAATTATTGAGAATTGCATTTTGGCACACAGTTGCTAGCCGCACATATTTAACAATATTTTGGACGCGTAAAATACAATAAAAGAACCTTGTTTTCAAGTTTGATATACAAAGATGACAATATGATGCATTTTCTTTCGTCAGTGGTAGGTAAGGATGTGCTAGGGTACACCCCTGTAAAAATATGTCCCTTGATTTCGACTGTGATTTGCTATACTACCTTTGCTAGAAACAGACTATCTCAGGTGAAATAGTCGATTTTCTCCATTGTTCAACATCAGCTACATTATTAATGTTGCCTTTAATATTTTGCATGATTTAAAGTTACTAATTGGCTGTTATATTATAGGAAGAATATTGAAGGTATCCGAAACAGCAAAGAATCTGATCTGTTAGTGATCTGAACGGAATATTTTTGGCAAGGTATAGATAATCATGTCAAAACTCATATCCCTTAAAGCATGTTTACTAAGCCTTACAAAAATATATTTTTGTGCCGTTTCCATTGAGATGTAGAGAATCAGACTGAATCAGAAAAACATACCCTCTGTCAAAATTGCAATTTTCCCCCATTTCGGACACTTTTTCGAAATGAAGTCACGTGTTTGAACGCCAGCAGTATCTACAGCTGACACGCTCACACTAAATTCTGTTTTCAGTTCGCCAACACCTTATCTCTAGATGATACAACAATTCAAATATCAACTGATTTGTCATTATCTTTTCCACAAAT
This sequence comes from Ctena decussata, assembly GCA_963989385.1. Classification (NCBI taxonomy): domain Eukaryota; kingdom Metazoa; phylum Mollusca; class Bivalvia; order Lucinida; family Lucinidae; genus Ctena; species Ctena decussata. The sequence continues at coordinate 47,780,881 of OZ022506.1, forward strand.
ACCGGTTTTAATTGGTAAGGGTACATATTTTTTCAGTCAGACAAAAAATCTCTGGGTGGCACAGTTCAAGGGGAGATAATATTTGTGACCCAAACGTGTGAGTAATACTGTTATGCCAAAAAGTTCACAGAGGGATATTGTTAACTAAGTAAACAAAGATATTAAGTATATACATGATCTGTCAACTTCCAGTGCTTAATTTTCACTTTGCAGAAAATTCTCAATAATTTTGAGGAATACTATATGTAGAACAGGTCACCCTTGCTATTGTACTTTTTGAGTTATCTCCCCTTTGGTGACTTTTTGGCAGATTCATGTTCGCTCTCTATCTTGAATACCCATTGAAATATTTTCATGATACTTTACAGATATGTAGAACAGGTCATGGAAATGTGTCGTGAACAAGAATGACAGCTCTTGTTTTCTTACTTTTTGAGTTATTATCCCTTGATGATTTTAGCTGTGATTTCGTGTCCTCTCTATAACTTGAATACCTTTTGAAATATTTTTATGATACTTCACAGATATGTCATGGCGATGTGTCGCGAACAAGAATAACAACTCTTGCTTTCTTACGTTTTGAGTTATTTCCACTAGATGGTTCTAGCTGTGATTTGTAGAACAGGTCATGACGATGTGTCGCGAACAAGAATAACAACTCTTGCTTTCTTACGTTTTGAGTTATTTCCACTAGATGGTTTTAGCTGTGATTTTGTGTTTGCTCCATAACTTGAATACCCTTTGAAATATTTCTATGATACTTCACAGATATGCAGAATAGGTTATGAAGATTTGTCTGATATATGAAAGACAACTCTGTCATTCATACTGTCCGAATTATTTCCCTTTGGAAGTTACCTGTCTCTGCTTTATATCTGTATAACTCTGGCTTGCTCCACAATTTTAATACCATGATAACTTTAAGAATCCATGCTATCTTATCATGTTCCTAACTCTCTGTTACCCCTCCGTACCCCCCCCCCCCCCCCCCCCCGCCCCCACGCCCCCACCCCATATTTTTCCAGATTTGGATTTTTTGTCCAAATTCACTTACTAGAGAGCTCAAAATTAGATACACACCTTTTGAAATGTTGAGTATATCATTTGCTGTACATTGTGTACATAGTGGCTGTTTGAGGTTTTATCTCTTTTTAACGGTCTGGCAAACTGTTTTGGTCTGAGTGTTAGATAATCAGGCATCTGTTAAACAGATAATGTCAATCAGAAGCATAAAAGAATGACAATATATGACTTAGATGTGTTTTGAAGTGCACCCTGTTTACCAAAGCGCAAGGGGACTTCGGTAGGGGGATTTGCCTTCTCCTCTGATGGCTATTATTTTTAAAGAAGACAGGGGATGTTTATAACCTATACAAATACAGTCAACTCTCAGTCACAGACTGTGAAAGGAAAACGAACATTTCTTTAAGAATTGGCTTCGATTAAGGGATGGCAGAGTCCTTTCGATCCTCATGAAAGTGTACCCATACACTTAGCAGTTGAAAAGGAGGGCCTGAAGAAATTAACACTTATGTTTCACCACAGTTCCAGGGCAACTTATGCGTCAAAATCCTACCCGTAGAGAACATGACGTCGAAATGACGTCTTATTGACAATACTTTGGGTAGTTTGGCACTATGCCTGTTCTTACCTTTTCTTGAAATATTAGAATCAGTCTGGTGCCAAGCCTCCACTAGCAAAGTAAACCGACCCTATGAAAAGAATTTTATCATTAACAATATTGCCAACTTCGCACTAGATGTTTAAATCTTTCATTCAGTTTGCATTTAACCTTGCAATCGTGCGGTCGTATAGCAACATTGAAAAAAGCAATATTAAAATGTAATAAATAAATATAAGAACAAAATACCGACACTGCTGACAATAAGCTAAGCAATATGACATATTACGTGTCCAATATGGCATTCTCATTTGATAGCATTTTTGGCTTGCGGCTAAGCCGCCTATGTATTCAGACAGGTTATGACTTCCTGTCATGCGCACTCAAGTGGAAGACGCTGATTTGTTCCCAGCTTCGAGAATGGTTCATAATTGCAAGTGGAGAACCAATATATGGAGAGCGTCTACGGGGCGCAACTTCGTTTGACTGTTTCTTTCACCTAAGCACCGTAAAATAACGACAAGCCACAATCTGGCACACCAAATAATCGAACACGTCTAGCATCTTTTGCCTTACTAAAACATGAGTTATTATTATTTTTTTATTTATTTATCCGGTGTATTTAAATGTTTCTTCGTTGTCCACTGTGAAATAAGGTCAAATAACGACATGCGCAATTCGCGGGCATTATGTAAAATATGGACTGGACTTGGACTCTGGACTCTGGACTTTGGACTCTGGACTTCGGACTGAGTTTAACCTGGATTCAGACGTTGTAAAACCTGGCACCGTAAAACCCGGACTAAAATATTTCCAGAATAGTTGTTATGCCTGTACAAACAGTGTAGAGTGTAGATCCAAGTTAGACTACTGGTTGGAACAGTCTAATCAGGGTCTGTGCCAACAGTCTTATTTTATTTTAAGTTATTTAAAAGCATTTACTGGTTCTACAGACAAGGTGTTTGATCGTATTTACAGGATACTATTTCTTATTTTTTCATAAACGTACATTGAAAATCGGTTTCTTATTTTTTCAAAAACGTACATTGTAGTTCAGTTTCATGAAAGTGTCCTATTGAAAAAAAAAAATCAGTTCAGGAAACACAACATGTGTGGGAAAATATCAGCATCTTACAAATGCCATCAAATCATCCTTTTCTAGGCCTATGCAGTTTTAACAGTTACCTTCCTTTCTGAATAAAACTTACTAAATTTAGAGAGACCGGGCCGCGTAGCGCAGTTGTTAGTGCGTTTTGACTCAAGAGCCAGAGGTCCCGGGTTCGATACTCGGTCCGGCCACATACTTTCGTTTCTCCTTCCCCTGATTCAAGAAGGGCAGTTGTCAATTACTGGTGAAAGTATGACAATGTGCACATAGTACTGGTTAACCGCTAAGAAAGTCTAAGCCAGCCCAGGAATAGTGTGGTTAGGGTAATAGACCGTCCCGACATGACCATAGCTTTTATCGTGGATGTAAAACAATGAAATAACAACAAAACAACAACTACTAAAATATAGAAGTCTTCTTTTTTTCTTTTGCATTAAATCCCTAATGACAAAATATGTGATGACTAAGGACAGCACGCAAGATTCTGAAAATAAACATCCTTTGGGAGCAACAAAAATACACTAATTCCTTCAATGGCTTGTGATCATTACAAATTACCAGTTATACTCTATACCACAGGCTTGTTGGGTCGCATTGTGCAGTCGGTGGCGCGTCAGACTGAAAAAAACAGAGGTCCCGGGTTCGATATACGGTCCGGCCACTTACTCTAGTTTCCGCTTCCGCTGAGTCAAGAAGGGCAGTTGTCAGTTACTGGCGAAAGTAAGTGCACTTAGTACTAGTTGACCGCTTAGGATGGCTAAGCCTGCCCAGGAATATTGTAGTTGAATTAACTGACCGTCCTGACATGACCATACATGAAGCTGTTTACCATGGTTGTAAAACAATAACACAACAACAACAACAACAACATACCACAGGCTTTACCAGTACTTATAACTGAACTCAGTGATGACAAAATACCCAAAAGAATAAGCTGAATATTTGCAGACGATCTATGGCAACTGTTTGGGAAGGAACTATCATTTGCATGATAACCTCCTGTGAGAGCCTCAGTGGTAGTCAGCTTTTAAATTGCGCTCCAACAGGAAAACAGCAACAAAAGTTAATTCCCCTTGTAATAATAGCCATTTTTGCGAACAGTAAGATTTTTGTGTCCTACCAATCTGTCACAAATGAGGCTAGTAGGACGAACTACTTCCACTATTTCCTTCTCATATCAGAAATCAAGAACCATATATCATTTTACATGTAAGGGACTTGTAAAAGTACTTTTCCAATGTAAGATGTATTTTTTCAACATCAAGACATGACGATCTTATAATAAACACAACTTTGTCCTAACCGAACAGTTCAGGGAACATAGCGATCAAATTCCCGTCCATCTGTCTCTGTCCGTATATTAGTCCATTAACATTTTCTTGTCCACTCTGTAACTTGAATACCCTTTGAACTGTTTTCATTTTACACTTCACCAGTTATGTGTAGGCCATTTGCTCCAAAATACAAACACAATTCTGCTTAGTTTCACAAATAAATAAATAAACGAAGAAACTACCCGTAAATCTTCTAAGGTCCTAAAATTTCTTAGATAACGATACATAACACTTTACGAAAATCCTTATTTTTAAATGTTTTTATGAAATATTTTTTATTAGCAGTAATACAAAAATTGACCTTTCACTGAAGGTTATTATTTGATTGAATGTAGCGTAACCTCATTGTTTACTACAGTTGTGGACGTTTTCAAATGAAGAAAGTGACTCCAAGTATGATACCATCTCAAGACCACAGACCATATACCACAAAATACCACAAACATTGAACTGCATGTATTTCAGAAACAAAGCGCTAACTTGACAAGCCTTTCCTTTTAAAAGGAAACTTTATTAACTTTTATAGCTAATAAGTTAATAATATGTAGAATTACTGACTCGCCGAACTTTAAACCATTGTGAAATAACAGACCAAACGAGTTATGTCATGACAGTTGCAACAGCTGATACATAGGTCAGCCATATGCGAATGTGTTTTGGCGCATAGGCCTTTAGGGTTAAGAGTACATGGGCCATTTGTAGAGCCGTGCTTAGCAAGTCATTATATGTTTGCATGTTTGTCGGGGCAGTTAATTTTCATATGTCTTAGACACAATTCTCCAGTCGATGACATTGTTGCGGTACCTAAGCTTCTTTAATATTTATCTATTTATTAGATCAGAACTAAAGCATTAGGTCCAGTATTTTTGCGGCACCTGATGTCCAAAATAGTGGTCTATTCTACTTTATTTAACTTTGCTCGATATTTCACTCACGCAATGAAAATATATATATAATCTTAAAAACATGCTAAATATAGTTTGCATAGTATAGTTTATCATCAGAGGCGGTGTATGACCGAAATGTGCTGATTTTCAAGCTTTCAAGTTTATTTTCTAAGAAATAAAGTCAAAACAATACAACCTGATTCCTTATAGTTCTATTTGTATATTGTTGTAGTCTGTACAGTGGGAACGCGTATCCATGGCGGAGTGATATTTTTATACAGATAGCAACGAAATAACGTTCGAAATTTCTCAGACTCAGATTCAATCGACGAACGTGTCGCAATTTCAGTGATGCTTTGTCGGCGAATCAAGCTACACAAAGCCGTTAATAAGATATGGTTTTATTCCTTACATCTTAATATAATTCTCTATGCCTTCAAGAGCAGAGCTAAACACCGAGATATTCTGCAATCGAACGTTTTACGTGATCATGTAAAGACGACTCTTAACCGCCAACTTCAACAGCAATTTTCAAAATAAATCGACTTTCTCCCGTCGGCGGACATATGCCATGAAAAACCATGGTGTCTGCCCTTTCTCCATTATAAAAATTAAGTAATTCGGTGTTTGGGACAATTTTCTTTGCAAAATAATGTTTAGGTACCCTATTTCATTTTCTCAAATTAATGGCGGATTTTTTACCTGATCGATAGACAGCAAAATAATCTGTAATAAATTTAAACATTACCGAAATGTTCTTGAATCCTGAAATCCGACACACGAAGAGGAACGCATCTAGTAATTCAACATACAACAATATTTTTTTCTGTACTTTCTTCAGAATGATTGGGAAAAGAATTCTGATCAGTAGCTTGCACCATACTGTAAACAAATCGATCGATTTATGACAGTTGTGACGCAATTACAGAACTGCGTCAACTGTTTCAAACTTCGCATTTACTTGCTTATAAGTTATTAAGACCGGTACATTGTGGTCACAATCAGAGGGACTGCTAGAAAAAAATAATTTTGCCATCCAATTAATCCTGCACGTGCCAATATTTCAAAGCCTCTCCTGCAACTTACACGATCACCCTACCCAACTTAAGACCCCTCTACCCCCCCCCTTCTTCCCCCACCCCTACACACACACACACACACGCGTTTAACCTTTCTTTTACATGAAAAACTAAGCAAAATATAATAGATGTTTAGCCATGTTTAGCCATAACAAATACTTGCAAATCTTCATTGACTAAAATCCTTGATTAAAAAGTGCAGTGTAGACCTGGGTTAGACTGTACTATCAAAACAGCAGTCTAATCAGGGTCAGTACTATTTGATTTTCCCAGCAATTTCGACACACTGTCAGATGGTGAAAGTGGTAGGACAATTGCAGTAATGAAGATTTTGTTTCAACTTTAAGCTTAGAAAATAACTTGGCCATACATACTTATACACTCCTTTACACTCCATATAATTTCAGCCAACATTGAGAAGCAGCATATGTACTGTTAAATGAGCTTTTGAGCATTAAAATTGCAGTATGCATTTTTATAAAATAGGTTTTGGCCCTCTGTGGAACTACCTTAATGAGGAGTTCTAATGAGGGGTTACAACATAGATATTTACTTGTTAGTTGTTTATCCCCTTTGTAAGAGTGTAAACAACTAACAAGAATTTATTGATTCTTCCTAAGAAGAAACCAGGGATTTAATAAAATACATATTTATTATGAAATGCCAGGTGTGTCAAATACTAGCTCATCAGGTGGGGGTGGGGGCTGTCAGCTCTGCAATGCCCTTGGTTCATAAATTAAAATGCCACAGTGTGTTTATATACTCAGTGATCTTTTGAGGGATTTGCTCTAACTGTTGCCAAAAATCTCACGGAAATCTATCAGTAGGGGCAAATCTCATGCAAAAATTATATAATTTATAATGAATGGTACCTTAACTTTTCATTGAGAATGGAGAATTTCTCAAAATTTTAGTTCAATGTGATGTGTTCTCTAATATGATTCTGAGTCACACTCAAAAAAAAAAAACAAATAAAAAGCACAGCTGTCTAGCAAACCAGAAAACTTGATTAAATATGTGGCAAAGGCTCAGGACTTGGTAATCCATTCTCTAAGTTGAATAATGGTAAGATATAAACATGATTAAACAAGAAAAATAATAGGCCAATATCTAGTGAGCCAAAGTGGAGTTATTCTTTATCATTTCTCTTCAAGTAAAATGTACAGTATGTTGTGGTGTCTCATCACAGTTGCTTTTGATCAAAAATTAAAAATTAACACAATTTTCAAATGAACAAATTAGTACTATATAGGTATTCTAAATGTGTAAAGCTCTGATCAAATTATTATATTCACATGCAGTCTGACATTGCCCTTCAGTGTTTTCCCTATAAATAGCCAAAATATATTATAACATATGTACATAATTAGAAAAAAAATCTGGAGACAGTTCCACAAGTGATGGTTTTATGATAATGATTATACAAAGACTCAGCTGGAGCATGATAGCAATTCTGGGAATTCTGTCTTATTCAGCCTTAAAAACATTTGTTGTGATCCATTAATAGAACCATCTATGCTCTTGCTGAAGTGCTTCTAATGAGAGGGCACAACAGGTGTTAATATGAAGCCCATTGATGCTGGTGCAACAATTATGGTGGAACTGTGTAATTGTTTTCATTCTAACATAGTCTTGACTTGTAGAAGGACAAACAGCATTATGCAACATTCCACATAAAGTGCAGGGTCCATCAGTTAGCAGGGCATGCCCCATTCATTATTTTGTGCACTTATAATGATATAAAAAAGCTTGCTAGCATAATTAAGTCCTAAATATTTGGCCAATAAAATCCTCTGTGAAAATGCTTTTCAATAGGTTGGTGTGTGTGTGTGTGTTTGGGGGGTGGGGATAGACAGGAAGGGGTAACCTCTCATTCAACTGCACTAAACTGCATCCCTTTACAGTCATGACTCATCACTTAAAGTCTGTCATCAAGCTTTTCTCTCTAGTAACTTAATAACTGATTAGTAATTACAAGTTTCTTTGCTTTGTTCAGAAGCTGCAAACATTTAAGATGGATTAAATTAATCAGGAGATATAATTGTTTTTTATTTTTCAGTTTATGGTATCATTTCTATTAATATAACTTCAATATGAGCCTTTTAATTTTCTTTATGAGATTTAAGCTAAAACATAACTTTTGGCATTTAATTTTATAGAATCTGTATTTCTTCATGCCCCTTTCCCCTCCTCCCATCTCAGCCACAGGCCAATCATAAAAAGTATTTTGTTAGCAGTTGCTTATAAACTAGGATTTTTGGAGAGTACTTGGGTAGGTAGGCTTTCTTTTTAATCCCTGCAAACTATGAAAACAACAAAAACAAATAATAAGAAATATGTTTCTTCATTTATGGTATAGTAAAGCTTGTAATCATTTAGCATACTGTGAATTTATTAAGATTTTGCGTTAGTCTGTCTGCCTGCGATTTTTTCGGCTTCTGAATTTAGGCTACACGCCGAGAACGAGAGAAAGCAAAACAAACACACTGGTCAACCACAAAGTTTGACAAACGAAAAAGCCACAAGACATGTCGCCCCATCTTCAGGTGACAACTCGCCCCAGATTCTAAGAAAACTCCCCGAGACAACTTCCCCCAAGATAACGCGCCCCACATTCTGAGACCACTCGCTCTTCTAAAGAATTCTGTCCCGAACGACGCCCCCTCCCTACCCCCTCAACACACACGTGCCATATAATGTCTGTCATCAAGCTTTTCTCTCTAGTAACTTAATAACTGATTAGTAATTACAAGTTTCTTTGCTTTGGTCAGAAGCTGCAAACATTTAAGATGGATTAAATTAATCAGGAGATATTATTGTTTTTTATTTTTCAGTTTATGGTATCATTTCAGTCAGCGAATAGAAGATGGCATATTTATCTGGGCAATCTGATCATGGCCTTAATTTGGGATTTATAGATTCTCCCGCGAGCGAACAGCAAAATTTTGGTTTTTAAACTAAATTTTCGCTGGTTAGCCTGAAGAATCTTAATCATTTGCCTTCTGTTTGCACGAGGTCACCATGGCACGTAAATAATTAATTTGTGCCACACGAATTGGCATGATGTTTGCACAAGCCTTAACATTTTTAAATTCCAGACTCTTCATTCTTAATGACATCCATCGACACCTTTACTCAAGGATAAAACAGTTACTGGAACAATTAACAGCTCTCTTTAACTGTTTACTAGAAGTGTACAGGCAGTTGCCAAAAGTATTTTATCATTTTCTAAAATTCCACCATGGTCAGTGACTTACATGCATTTTTCATTGTGCAAGAACATAAAAGAAAAGAGCACTGGAAGAAAATGAGATAAGCGGAGCTACATGTATTTGCACAAAAATTCCGGAATTATTTTAAGGCTGAAATTAACGTTATATTATGGAAGTTTATGGTTAGAGATCAGTGGCGGCCGCGAACCATTGGCGGTCATATCTGATTTGCAGTTTCGTATTTATTGCGAAATTTGTAAACACGAAGGCATACAAAAAGGATCGAAACTGATCGCATATTAGGGTGCAAACGATATTTAATTTCCCTTAGGTACCCTCTTAATAGCATCTTTTCTTTTCTTGCGGACAAAGACGCTTGGCCCTCAAATAGTGGGAACACTTGGATTTGAATACCGAACGCCCTCACACTGTAAAAATGTGACAAAGACCACAGTCTTAGAACGGCAAATGATTGTTTATAGTTTGAATCTACATAAAATTGATGGAAAAGGCATCATTAAGCGCATGGCAACCGTGATAACCGCCACTGGTACAGTAAGTACGTGTTTTGCTGCTTGCTTGACACCTATTTTGAGGACCTGTTCCCGGTACATGTTGCAGTGTACTTCAAAAAGCGCATTCAGCGCATGGCAACCGTGATAACCGCCACTGGTACAGTAAGTACATGTTTTGCTGCTTGCTTGACACCTATTTTGAGGACCTGTTCCCGGTACATGTTGCAGTGTACTTCAAAAAGCGCATTCAGCGCATGGCAACCGTGATAACCGCCACTGGTACAGTAAGTACATGTTTTGCTGCTTGCTTGACACCTATTTTGAGAACCTGTTCCTGGTACATGTTGCAGTGTACTTCAAAAACAAAAAGAGTCTCGGTATGACAACGACAGTTACCTTTAGTATAATTTATTAAGTTATTGATTGATTAAATGGCAATGGCTAATTAGGTAACAGACTGAAAGTGTTACAAAATAGCCACCACTAGTTGCAACTACGGCTGGGACGGTTAAAGATTTTGTATTCGGGTATCCGAATCCCAGTTACCCGCGGGTATCCGGGTACCCGTTACCACAGCAGTAAAGCTTGTTCACAGACAGAAAATATTATGTTTAGATCAAATAACAAGTAAAGTATCTGACATTTGCACATGTGTGCATAGGGAGGATACTAAAATGTAGAAATTTTCCTGTTATGTCATGCAAAAATGGTTCGGCAATACATGGTTGCAATTTATACAAAACTGTCACTCTAAATTTTGTTCTAGTTGCTTGGAATTTTATTGAAATGAAATATTTATATATTACATAATAATAAGTATTCGGGTACGGGTAGTAAATATGTACCCGGGTAATTGGTCTACCCCGAGTACTCGTCCCAGACCTAGTTGCAAGCCAGTATATCTTCCCGCAGCACAGCAGCGTTATTTAAGAAATATTAACACTTGCACCTGACTTTCCATAGGTAAACCTATAAGAGCAATTGGCTTCATACACCGATGAAGGACAGTTGGTCATATGACGTCGCCGTCAAGCGACGTCTGAGGTAAACAAACGTATTGATTGGTCCGCGTAACGTTCGATTGACGCAACGTTATGGCGACGGCTGTTCAACGTAATGGCCGAACACGTCGTTACTACATTTTCTTTGACGCATATCTTGCATATTCTATACTAAATTACAACGAAAATACCACAGGGAGAGTCTGAAAGTAAAGTGTAAATATAAGAATAGAAATTGGATTTTTCAGTGGTCGTCGCTAAAATTCTACAAGAATCGCTTCGCGCTTCATGGAATTTTAGCTGCGCCCACTGGCTTCATCACACGATGAACGCTGAAAAATCAAATTTCAATTCTTAATTCTGCTTCTTGTAGAATTTTAGCGACTACCAATGGCTTATTCACGCGATGAACGCTGAAAAAAAAATCAATTTTTTATTCTTATATTTACACTTTTTTTAGACACTTCCTGCGGTAATTTCGATGTAATTTAATGTAGAATATGCAAGATATGCGTCGAAGAAAATGTAGTAACGACGTATTCGGCCATTATGTTGAACAGCCGTCGCCATAACGTTGCGTCAATCGAATGTAACGCGGACCAAGCAAGACGTTTGTTTACTTCAGATGTCGCTTGATGACAACGTGACAAGATCAATTGTCGTTCATCGGTGTATGAAGCCAGTTGCTCTTATAGACTTACCTATGGGAAGTCAGTGGCAAGTGTAAATATTTAAGAATTGAAAGTTGATTTTTCAGCGTTCATCGTGTGATGAAGCCAGTGGGCGGAGCTAAAATTCCATGAAGCGCGAAGCGCTTCTTGTAGAATTTTAGCGACGACAACTGGCTTCCTCACAGGATGAACGCTGAAACATCAAATTTTTATTCTTATATTTATACTTTATTTGTGAACCTCTCTGTGCCGTTTTCGTGGTAATTTGGTGTAGAATAGGCAAAATATGGATCGAAGAAAAGTTAGTAACGATGTGTTCGGTCATAACGTTAAACATCCGTCGCCCTGACGTGGCGTCAATCGAACGTTACAAGAATCAATCAAGACGTTTGTTTACATAAGACGTCGCTTGACGACAGCGTCACATGATCAAGAGTTCTTCATCGGTGTATTAAGCTAGTTGCTCTAAAGGGTTCACCAATGGGAAGACAGTGGCAAGTGTAAATATTTTCGATTGAATTTTGGCGACATCGCCACTGACCTCAATGCAAAAGTGTTTTCATTTTTTCTTTATCCACAACAGCAAATATATAAATAAGTAAATAAATAAATAAACTTGGAAATTGGTCAATGGGAATTAGGAATTTAATGAAATAGTTTTGGCCAAGAACTGTATTTGGGAGGATTAATTGCAGGTTGTTTATATCGTAATCCAATCCAAAACACAGATATGCATGTTATTTGTTCATTTCTTATAACCTGTATAAATTGTTATCGCAATCTGCAGTTTAATTAAAGATTTAACAAGTGTTCTGTTCTAACATTCTTTGCCTACCTGTTGGTATGAAATTTGTTTTGTTTCATAAACATTTGCATTAAAAACGTTTTCGTGTATTTACCTAATGAATCGCGTCATAAGGAGATCTGTCAAGCTGCGCATGCTCTACGACTGATTTCTTTATATGCGCAGTCTTGTCACACAATGTGAAATTCGACAATAATTGGTATGAATGAGAACTGTGCATGTCCAGACAAGTACGTGCGCATATACAGGCTGCGCGAAGCGCTCCCAGCTTACTCAGACAAAGTTCAGAAAGCGAAATACACTTTTGACCATATGAATAGGCTGTGAACAGGCTGATTTAAAAGTTTTGATCATTTTGCACAGTGGACTCGGGTTTAACGTCCAACCAATACAAAGGTCATACGGACAAGGAAAATCGGTAAAAAGGCTTATCCGAAAGCCCGGATTTTCGAACTTGCAACCCCTGGATTGGTAGTCCTACACCTTATCCACTAAACTACGGCCGCTTCTGAATATTTTGCATGTGGTCGAGAGTGGCTCATATCTGTACAAAGAGTACATATGCCAAGACTCCACGTGGACGCTGTTTTTACGTTGTGATCCCGCTGGAAACGCGAATGAAAATGTTTGAAGGTACATAATTACGCCACCAAACTTTTCTGCAATTTTACAAGGAGGATGAAAACATTTTTCCATGTTTGCTTTTCTGTATGAAGGAGCCCTCCAAAAGTACTGATAATGTTTTTTTTTCTTTTAAGAGTCGGCCCCACTGAGAAGGGATACAAAAATGAAGTTCACAGATTTACTTCTCTTGAAACTGTTTCAAGATTCACAGTAAACCTACCGGCCATGTAAAGTTGATAGGAAGCTTCAGTCCTTGGTCGTCGTTATATTCCGTAAACACCAGGTTGTTACCGCCAAGGACAGCTGTCTGTGACGATCCATATGTGCAACTTGGCTTTACAGGCATCACCTATAAAAAATAAACGCCGATTTAACCCATTCATGGCTAATGTCTCATACATGGGACACAGGCAAAGAGTGCAGACCCAGATCAGACGCCGCATAACGCGGCGTCCGATCTAGGTCTCCACTGTTTGCTTAAAATTTAAGTATTTCTGTAAAAGAATCAAAAGTGAATCTTTAACAGACACCCCTAAAAGGATGAATGGACTCATCCATTCCATAAGGGTAGAAAAATCCATTCGTCATTAAGGTGGTGATAAATGGTAAATGTAAAAATCTGCATAAAATCATAAAAAAGTAAGGTATCTCTCTGAAAGTTAACAGACTTCTTATTTTTGTTGTTCTTTACAGTTAAGAATACAAAATAGACGTACATGCTGCTTAAAAAAGTGTTTTTATAAGGAAAGATCAAAGGGTAGTTTTCTGCGCAATTATAAAAATAATAACATTGTTATTGAAAATTTACGTAGTACTGAAAGTGCTTTATTGCATAATGAAGAGCGTACTAGCAATCATTTATTCCAACTCTTTCTCAAATTGTAATGTAGACCAGATGAAAACGGTAGTTTTTTTTTCTCAAATGTTCAACCATGTACAAGGTAATGCACACTGGATGCATTTATTCAATATAGGGTAGGCAAGCATACCTATGTAACACCTACAGTATAAATAATACATTACTTACATGATCACTGGTGTGTAGATGAAATTGTTCAACCTTGTTAAAATAGTCTCACCTGTCTCACCTGTGTGTTTTGACAAAAAAATTTGGACACAGACCGCATCTTTTTTCATCTGCTCAGCCTGACAATGTGTGAAAGAGTTTGAAAAAAAATAATTGCTAGCACGCTCTTCATTATGCAACAAGGTACTCTGAGCACTAAGTATATTTTCAATAACAATATTATTTTTTCAGATTATTGCGCACTAAATTACCCTTTGATCTTTCCTTATAAAACACTTTTTAACATCAACAAATGCTGCATTTTGGGAGTCTGAATTGTGAGAAACAACATAAAGAAGGCATATGCTAAGTTTTGGAAAGATCAGTGGTATTTTGGGTGTTTTATGCAGATTTTTGTCTTTGCCCCGAATCAGTGATTATCACCACCTTAATGGTTAAGGTATGTGTTCCACTTCCATGTTGTTGTTTTTTTTCGATTTTTTTTTCGAAAGGAGATATTTTCTTTCGATTCCTGTTTGCTTCCATGGACAAAGAAATCTTCCCTAAACGGGGTTTACTCTTAATGGAAAGACTTTGCTCACCTAACAGCAATTTCTTTCCTTTAAGATTAGTTCCATTTTGAGAAGAGAGGCAAAAATGGAAAAGGCAGAGTTGCTTCCCCTGAACGTGTATCCATTCACCTAAAATATAACAAAATGCTAGTATGTAGATATTTTCTTTATCCCATAGGGGAAGTTATTGGTGGCTGTTATAATAAACACGTCTGTATTTACATTCTGACTAGTTTCTAATGCCCAGCTCCCCAATCTTTTGGATGAGGCTCTAAACCAAGGCCTTGTCCCTGTATGACCTATGTGTTGCTTGTATTGCAATGTCGCTGGGGTACCAAAGACTACTATGTAACAATCCCTTTTCACCTGGTTTTGTTTTCAGCTGCTCTTGTTCTGCTGGCAAAGTCCATCACTTTCCCTCTTTGACATTATCCTCTAACTTCTTTTTTCTACCTCTTCTTGTTTTTCCTTTCACTGTGCCCTGTAGAATCGTCTTTGTTAAGCCAAAAGATCATTAATACGGCCATGTAACCTTAGTTTCTGTGTCTGGACGATGATCAGGAGTTCGTCATGTTTTCCAACTGCTGCTTGGTACAGCTAGATTAAGGGGGCTTTATTATAGGCAGGATCTTGTCACGGGCAGTTGGCAAGACGTCATATCGAGACGGTTCGTAAAGCTGTCAGCTCGTCTTTAACTGGACATAATCACAAATGACATAAAGTATCACAAAAATGATGAAATACCCACATCTACACATCCGAGCCCGTTTCCAGTTAGGTTGTGTTGGAACGTTTAGAATCTCTTTTAGAATTATATGCTCTCAAACTTCCAACTAAATTGCGTAGATAAATAATTATCGTCCAACTTCATTCATTAATTCTTAATGAAATACTAAGTCGGGATGGGTTTACAGAGATGGAACATTTGTTAATTTACATGTAATTACAATTTGTCTGCCACAAAATTAAGATTGCCATGTTCATTAGAATAAATACTATTAAACACTGCTTATTTCAGTGCACCTTTAAGTACGGAAGACTGTATAGCTTTTGTTTATAACAACACGCATGTCTGTTAAGCCTGTTTTATATAACTGATTGGCGTCGCATGAAAAAATAGCGTACGGTATGTGCGGGCAGAAAGCTCAGCTCTCCACTCCTCCCATAGTCTTGCAGTCGGTTAAGTGCTCCGCACGCGGGCCAGGTTCGAACCCCGCTGGAGGCGGAAATCTTTTTAACCGGCGTAAACGGGGGTCATTGGCATACAGCCTTTCATTAAACACCATCCCAGGGTCTTGATACGACTGAAATACTGTTGAAAAGGACGTAAAATCACAGGTCATCCATCTGTTTAATTGCCCTGATATGACACAAGGAAATCAAGATACTAATGGTTATACTGATATACAATATATCATCTAAAGCATTTGCTGGTCCCATACCATATATCGAATATCAGTTGCCCTTTCTCCTCATCCCCCACCCCCTCCTATCACTTACCTTGCCTGTACTAAGGCTTTTGAAGAACTGATTTAGGAAGAAATAATAACAAAAAAGGAACAACAATAAGGAAGAGTGTCAAAAGTTTCTTCCTGATCATTCTATTCTATTCTATCCCATAACCTTACTAGGTCGTTGGGGCACCACAGATGACTTCCAAACAATCCCTTTCCACCTTGTCCTGTCTTCAGCTGCCCTAGTTGAGCAGGCAAAATCCATTCCTGTCCAATCCTTGATATTGTCTTCCCACCTCTTTTTCTGTCTACCTCTTCTTCTTTTTCCTTTCACTGTGCCCTGAAGAATTGTCTTTGCTAAACCAGAAGACATGGCCAAACCACCTTAGTTTCCGTTTCTTGACCAGTGTCAGGATCATTATGATTATGCAAAAGCCATCATGTTTCATGATATGGTAATGTAGCCGAGGTTCTCATCCAACTCCAGGAGAAAGCATCAGTCGGCCGTAAAATCAAACTCGAGCGAGAAAAGAATTACCTGTACGATGTGCATGAGACACACTGAAAAATATGTCTCACACTGGTCGGTACAAGGTGGTGTAGTTCGAACCCCTGAACAGCATCTGCCATATTGGTTCACACCTCGATTGTTATTTAGTCTCAGAAGCGACACTTCAAACACGCTTGAACACATAACCTGAAAAAATAATATAAAAAATAAAATAAAAAATAAATAAACAAGTACAAATAAATAAATAAATAATAATAAAAAAAATAATAAATACAGTAATCATATGGCCGAGGCATAGATTGATCTTTTGTGTCCTGGCCAGCTCTGACATTTGAAAAAGGCACCCACTGGGCACTCAACATCAATGAATCAATGTTATGGCATAAAGGCAGTGCCGTACGCTGTTAACAGCCCTGCATGAACCGGCGAAAAGCCATGCATTATCAAGGGCATTCACGTGCTGTTAAGGCACGGCTATGCAGCTTTCAATATTGTTATGCATTGGCTTCCCCGTCCGAATCTGTGTACAATCGAATCGCATGATTATCATGATGATAATTTTGTTTACCTGTCGGGACGTTTTTCACTGTAAATTCATTTTTTCACCTGTCGTGCAAATCTATGTAATCCATTGTTTCAATGAACATATTGTTAGCCTCCACGCACGATAGAATCGTTTGTAATAGCGAACACACGAAGTATGTTCGCTTTACTGTATCAGTTTTTGGTCCTATATACTTAGGCAGATAAATTGTGTGGCAACGATCATGGTTGCGGCCATCTTGGATAACCGGAAGTTCGAAAGTTATCGCGAGACTATTCACGAACCAGGTGCTTTTATCGAATTTTTTACGAGTCGAAACGGATTTTTGCAATCGCTCTATAAAGGAAATGTACATTAAATATTTCTCGCTACAATAATTCTCGTTTTTTGTTAGATATGTTCGTAAATATAATAGCTCAAACTGTAAACGTTTTTCTTTTCAGGTTAATGTCGTCTGCACGGGACCGGAACTTAGTCTAGACCGGAACTGAGTTCCTAGGTAAAACCCCGTACCGTGGCGCGTCATATGAATTGGAAATGACGGAGCACCCGAGACCTCACCAGGGAGCCCTCCTAGGTTAGAATGGAGCAGGAATGGTGTGTTTGGCCAGTGTTAACAAACACATTGATGAAAAAGTTGATTTCTACGACTTCTTTTAGTAAAATAATCATGACACAGCCTTAACATCTATATTTTAGCATATTTCAATTATCTTTGCAACTGAATGAATAACAATCAGATACAAAAACGAATTCTTTGATTTGCTAATCAAAGCAACCATCATGAGTACAATTTTAAACACCATATAATTCAATACTCAGAATTACTCTAATTATCTGAAGTGTCTCTCAGCTGCGGAAAATAAGGTTTGCTGAGAGAGGGCAGCATGATTGACTTGCGATAATACTATTTTAAAGACGGTTGAATCCCTGCCTCTTAATGGTGCAGATCACTGAGGAAAGTGTGGACTTCTGATGATTAGTGCACCCCACCACTATCACAAAGCAGCTTAATATTGTGACAGCAGACCATAAGGACACCTTAGGAAGGCGAGCCTACATATGTTTCCGTTCTATCTGCATACCGACCAAGTCTGCTGCGGTTCTTTCTTAATGGGCACTGCGGTTCTTCTTCCACATTTAAATCCTGACTCTAACCGATACTTGCATTACGTTCAAGCCCGTCTTAAGGATTGCAAAACCAGCATTAAACCCTATAATGTGATTTTTCTTTCCTTTTTATTTTACTTTTTTTCATTGCTTTTATTTTTCTTCAACTTTTTTCTTTATTCTTTGTTTTCTACTATGCATTACTCCAGTGCATGACCCCCTTGTTGATGCCCTTTGCTGCACAATGAGGCTTATGTCGCCCATGGGTATTGGCAGCTTAGCAACGTCTTCAATCAAATCAAATCAGTTAACTGTTCTTAAATCCAGTTACAGGACTGACACCAAGTACAGTACAAAACATACTTGTAATAAATAAAAACAATCGGTACATGCAAGTGATGTATTTTCTGACCATGACAGTGTATGGCTTACCTACTATATATAATGTTAAAGTGAAACATCTCCAGAGGAAGCATTTCAGCCATTCCATCTCTGAGCCCCCTTAAACTCAAGACCAGCTCCCTAAGAAAAGAATTTGCCCCCATTCATTGGAACAAACGCTCTCTCCCATAGATGCCTCCCGAGGAAGCAAAAATGAAATCATTAAGGCTGTCTACTTAGGTAAAAGTGGCGAAAATATGGTCAACCACAGTTAGTTGCACCTGTAGTAGGAGGAAAAAAATCTGTATAGAAAATTTCAACGAGCGCCCCGACCGGGGATCGATCTCACAACCCCAAGATTATAAAGCGAGCACACAACCACTAGGTTAAAAGGTCTGGACCAGTTAGACTGGTCAGTTATACACTCTAAATACCCATATACATATTTAAACATCACTCATTGGCCGTACTACTACACTCCTCCATCCTACCAAAGAGCATTTGTATCAAATGTTAAGGAAATGAAATAATTATAATCCAGATCTGGTGTTTTTTTCACACTTTAACTGTTAAAGTATCTGAATGATAACGATAAGGTTAATGAGAACACCCTCAGGGAAAGCATGTTGGCAAACCCAGACCCTGTAAGATAAGATAAGATAAGATAAGATTTATTTAAAGTCGGCAAGTTTCATAATAATACAACATAAGCTCTTGATGAGCTTTTGAACCGACTGCTAAAACAAGAGTATATGATCAACAAGTGTAAAAGAGCTGTAAGAATGAATAATCAGTTACAATTTCATCTGGCCTGGCTCTCTGCATGTCATCAGATCCAAGTGTCTGCACACCATGCAAACAACCATGTCAGACCCAACTACTTGGAGATATAATACGATTTTAGGAATATATAATTTATATTACTCACTAGCCCTATAAGGAAAGAAACTGCCCTATCAGCACATAAAATATGTAGAAGCACCTAGGATATTAAAATAGCTTACATACTAGTCTGCTTAGCAAGGGCAAGATCATAAATTCAGAGACCCACGACATTGTAATGGACGGTCGGGCTTCGCAGGTGGCAGCTCAATCGCTAAACAGCAAGCTTCACTCCACCATCAAGTCAATGTGCCTTATCTTACCCCCACCAAAGGCAGATAGTGACTAACTAAACAAGGTAACTATAAAGCTAGCAAATTTAAGCAACATTCCGAAATAGCAACAGTGCAATATATTGGACATTGCACTGGATGATGGTGTTTCGCAAGTGGCAGCTCAATTGCTAAATAACAAGCTCCGCTCCACCCTGTGACTTCAAAACTGGGGCATCCAAAGGAAAGAATTTGCTTCCTATAGAGCAAATTTCCTCCTTCAGAGTGGACCCCCCATACACACATAAAAAGGCCACACTGCGAACTTGAGTGCCAATGTAAACATGCAAGAAGACACATAAGTTGACTCCCCTTTGTAAAAATGGCAGAAACTTGCGCACACAGCTATAGTTGCCTTACTTTATTGCAGCATGGATGTCACACGAGCTGCACTAGTGTCTCAAGGATGTCACCATTACCATTTTAGCATAAGATACAGTTTGCTAATCCAGGCGAGTGCCATTCGGGCCAATTTTAACCAGACTACAACATAGGCGTAGGAAGGTTTGAAATATTGGGGGAGTGGGCGGGGGGGGGGCAATACTATATGGGACATTATTTGAGAAGAGGAAAGTGGAAAATTGTTCAAATATTGGGGGGGGGGGGGCAGTCTTTGCCCCCCCCCCCCCCCCACCACTGGCACTTGACCAATACTGTGTATGTATGTTTAACAGCGTTTCTACGAGAAAAAAATATTTCCTTGCTAAAAAAATGTAAGACTTATTTATATTTTTTAGCAAGGACACATTTTTTTCTTAGAGATTCTGATGGTCAAGTGCCAGTGCCCTCCCCCCCCCCCCCTGCAAAATTATTGGTGGGGCCTGCCCCCCCCCCCCCCCCCCCCCCCCCCACCCCCACCCCTTCCTACGCCTATGTACAATGATAAGATGATGCCTGGGGTAGCACTTCATCTCCATCAAAGATCTTCAAGGATCGTAAAGAGTGTGTTCGCAGAAAGGCAATGCCTTAATTTCATATTAAGGTGGACGATCCCTCAAGAACTCTGTTCTTGATTGTTTAAAAAACAAACAGAGTTATTGTTCATCATCAAATCGACTAACTGTGGAGTAAATACAGTTATAATATACACTTACAATATCTACCGTAAAGATCCTAAGTTTTCGGGCACATAGGTCTGTACAAACAGTGAAAACTGAGATCAGACTGTTCCTTAGGAACCAGAATGATCAAGATCTTCACAGTTGCCATTCCATCTGCGCATTTTTGTCGACATTACTCTATGGTAGAACCGAATAACAGGAAAATAAATAATAGGGCAAGGACCGGCTGTGCTTGCAGCAGGTGCAGAATTTGGGCAGTCTGTTTTGGGGATATTTTGAACTTAAACATTGTTTTTCTAGGAAACGAAACGGTGAAATGTTTGGTTTTTTTTGTTTTCTTCTTTAAGATACGACGTAAGTTTTACTAAAATAATACGCATAAGCATGCCCCATCGATTGATAATATTTTTCATGACGTTTTTCATGAAATTCAATTTTCTTGCATTTTTTCAAAGAATGTAAAAATATACTTATTAACAAGAAAACTGCAATTTTTTGTTATCAGTTTGTTTCAAATATCATATATTACAGATTATATGATTTGCTGAAATGAAAGTGCATTCATGTGCTAGAGATATGAATTTTAATGGAAAATGTTTAAAAATAATATGTAGAAATACAAAATATTGTTTTTTAGGAAAACAAAACGGTGAAAATTGTTTTTTTCTTACCCAAATGTTTTATAGCTCTTTGGGTTATTTAGATGGTATAATGGTTTGAATGCCCCGCCAATATTTCTATTCAGTATTCGTCTACCTTAACTGTTTTCTTGTCTTTCATTCTGTCAGTATGTCGTGTGTGTTTATTTATTCCTTGTGTAAGTACAAGTGTGTGAACGAAAGCGAGGCAACGTCAGACGATGTGTCAATAGTTCAACTGTCAAACTGTAAAAGTCATCTCCGCACCAAAATTATTCATTATTCCCGAATTTTCCAAACTTTCTCAGTGTAAGGGTCAGATACAGAATTCATTTAGCTTTCTTTTCGCTAGGGTCTCATATTTACGATAATTCATTTTTATAGAGATATTTTGCTTTTTTCGCATAGACCCTATGCAATTTTAGTGTGTATGGCACCCGTTGTTGTTTCCTACAGCATCATACACGTCGTTGCGGTGTAGGATCACGTGATCCCACAGTCCCTACGTTGTTTTCAACTGTGGGAGCTGTAGGCCTACACTCTATTTTCCTGTATGATGTGGGAATGTAGGGTGTAGGGCCTGTAGGGTATATAAGTGATAACTGTAGGATGCTGTAGGTCTCCAATTCTTTAGCGCTTTACTGAGCAGACGTGTTTTCAGGCTCGTCTTCATTTTATTCGAATTTTTGGCTTTTTCTTTAAGATTTTTCTTAATTTCAAAACTTTTAAACACTGGAAATGAAATAAATAAGCTAGACGCTACATTTTCTATATTTTTTATTTCATTAATCTATCTAATTTCAACTTTGAGGAAAATAATGTATAATTCATAACATTTTCATAACTGACCATTTTCATACATGTATATTAGCACGTTTTCTCATGCCATTACGGAACCTGACGTAGCCAAGAGTGCAAGTGATTTCTGACCACAATTAATGAACATCTAGTCATTCCATACCCCATGCTACCATTTACTACATTTTCACGTTGTTAATAATTTTTACCATTGTTGTTAAATTTGTAAAAGCTTGCATGTAATCAAAGTAAAATGAGTACTGTTAAATATTTACAAACTTGCAAATTTCAATCATTTCTTCGTTCTCTTTCATTCCCATTGATTTGATCAGTCATTTAATATCGTACAAAATTCATCTTTAGTCGGAGACCGCCTTTGTTTATTCCTTTTTTTATCACACTGGGTGACCGAAACCGGTAAAGAGAGTCTCCCCTACTTCAAGCTGGCCTGCAAACAGTGAATGACGATAGCCAGCCCATAACAATTATATTCGTCCGGGCCCACTAAAATAATTCCACCATGCACATTTGCCTCTCCCCTTTCGGTCATAGTACAAAAATGGTGTACTGCCTATGTTTTCTTACATTACGTTATTATGTCTTTGTACTCTTACACTACGTCATCAGTCGTGTTTAAGTTGCTTTTTACATGTTACGGAGAGTTAAATAAATGTAAAAGAAAGAAAACATGTGCCAAGCGTTTGGCAATCAAGAACTGGTGAGCTTTTATATTTCGTTCGGATGGTCTGCCGTTATACGACCCATTCAACAGTATTTCAGTCATATACAGCCGATAAAAGGGTGATGATAAAAGGGTGCTGTGTGCGATGGAAACCCGTTAACAGTAGAAAGTATCCGCCTCTAACGGGATTCGAATCCGGACCGTTTGTTCAATATGACAGTGCTTGGCCTATGTTGGCTACGAGGCTTCTTTTTTCATAGACATGAGGTCCAAAAGGCATTCATTTTTAGTATTCTTTCTTTCTTCACAATTCAAGCACGGGGTTTGTTTCTGGTCAGTTTTGCACTGCGGCTATCCATTTAATCCTTTTTTCTTAATCTATCTATCTGTAATCAGAGATCGGAACAGACAACTTTAGAGTTGTCTGTCCATTTTGCAAGAAAGTTGGTAGTAATCCTGGGGAAACTGACAAACCAACTCAGGTAATTTCCAAGTTACTTTGTCGAGTAACCGAGTTGAGGTGTGTAGAATGACGTTTCATTATATAGAAAAAATAGCATAAAACCTCTTTTTAGCGGGCCTTTGCGAAGCAAAGGAGAGCTTATGTTATGCCCCAAGCGTCGTAGTCCGAGTATGCATTCGCGTCCATGTTCGTGTTTGCGTCGGTGTTCGCGTTCGCGTCCGTGTCTGTGACCAGTTTAACCTATGTTAACCATTTGAGTTTAGGTATTTTTCTCACAAAGTATATGGGCTAGAGTAATGAAACTTGGTACACACGTAACCGACCATGTAGAACAGTGACCTGCATTTTTACGCTTCACTGACTTTATACTACTTCTCAGTCCCTATTTGGGTTAAAAAGATATGATACATTGCACACACACATGGACACGATCATTTCAGCAGCATCCTCCATGTATGGATTTACATGTATGTTTTGCTACATTGACTTTATGATACGCTTCACTGATATTTCTCAGTCTCTGTATGGGTCAGGGCCATTATACTTAGCACGTACCTACATATGGACAAGCTCATTTCACCACTGCTATCCATGTATGGATTCAACCTACATTTTTGCTTCATTTGTATTATTTCTCAGTCCCTATGTGCGTTAGAGCCATGATACTTAAGCATATACCTACACATGGACAGGAACATTTTAACACCATCATTCATATATGGATTTTACCTATATTTTTGCTTCACCGACATTATTATACGCTTCACTGACTTTGTGATATTTCTTAGTTACTATATGCTATACTTGGCACACACTTATATATGGACAAGAGCATTTTAACATCACCATCCACGTACGGAGTTTTATGATTCACCGACTCAGTTGTATTTCTCAGTCTCTATATGGATGGCAAACATTATACTTGATACTCACATACATTTAAACAAGAGCCTTTCAGCACCACCATCATTGTGAGAGTCAAACTCCTGTAAGGCGCCCCTTGTTGTCTTCCTACAGCTCTTGTTATGTAATGGCATAACGTTGCCAATTATGCCAATGCAATGATATGTCTTTACAAATGGAAGTGGTTAAGATTGAAAACAGCATACACTGTAAAAACTTTCCGTAGATTTTACCGGTAGAATAACTTGACACCAGCTGCCAGTCCATTTCCCGTTATTTTAACAGCCGTAAAAATTGCAGGAACCATCACGCACAGTAGGACATATTAGAGCAGGTGTAATTTTAATCATATAGCCCTTCAACACTATAAAGTTACTTTTGAGTGCGACCAGTTTATATAGCACTACCATATCGTGATTTCCGAAAACGCCTTGCAGGCAAACGCCTGTAAAAATAACGGGAAATGGACTGGCAGCTGGTTGCCAGTTATTCTATCGTAAAATCTACGGATTTTTTTTACAGTGTAGAAGCAGATTAGAGTCATAGTGCAAAGATAAAGGATAAGATAAAGGTAAAGGTAAAGCCTTACCCTGTAGAACAGTCCCTGTAAGATAAAGGTAAAGGTAAAGCCTTACCCTGTAGAACAGAATAATCCAAAGAGTAACATTGACACTGTATACCTGTCTCATCTGTTTCTTCATGAAATCTTTTCAAACTTCAGGAATCTTTCACATTTAAAATCTATCTGATAAACCTGAAACAAAATATAAAGCTATAACTGACTGTCCTGATGTGCATGCGCGTCTGCTTCACTAGACTGCTACTGCGTACAGAACTTGTACTTATAAACGGTACTTCCACTGAATTAAAGAATTTTATTTTCGGAGAATGAAAATAAGTAAATAAATAAAATAAAAAATGCTTAATTGTACAATGTTCCCCGTATTATTACAATGGTGCTATCGGATAACAAAGGTTCGCTAAAACGTCTGGCTAAAAAGTTCCTCAAAAAGTAACCAGACTATAGGTTATCAAAATGAACTGCTTACTCACTGACCATGTTGCCTACATTTTTTCTATGGTTCTTTTTCAACGACACTTGTCAAGAATCGGCTCTTTTATCCGTAGTTCTCATATGGCACAATTATAGGAATTGATTAAACATTGATTTCTGATAATCTACGTCAATCTTTCCACTTATCAGAGAAAATTATTTTTATATCATTTTTATTGGATCCTCTCTCAACATTTACCCACTATTTTTTTTTAATGCAAGCTTGTATCTTTGAAATGGACAGGACTGCTTGATCTTATCAAGTGATGGTCTAAACAACCGTTTACTAAATGACACCAAGCACAGACCCAGATCAGGAGTTGGCTGATCTGAGCGTACATCGTTTTCCGAGACACCCTGTCCTAATACTTCGACTGTTACAACATGGTAAAGCATCTAAAGACTAGGTTGATAGGTGTATTGATCTCTCTAATGGTCCTTATCAGAATCATCTCTGGTATTTTGTCTTTTATTTTGTTATTTTCTAGATCAATACTAGTGCCAAAACAGTCTTAAAAATCGAAAGTGTTTATGGAGTCTCTCTCTCTCTCTCTCTCTCTCTCTCTGTGCTCTGCTCTCTGTCTCTCTTTCAAACTCAATACATAAATAAAAAGACAAATAAATAGAGGAATAAAAAATTACCGATAATTTACATGTAAAGTAAATTATGAAAGACACACATCAAAAGAACCACAATCAAGCTCCTGTATAGTAATAATAAAATATGAATTACGAACACAGAATTGCTAGAATTAGAAACTTTGATCTCTTGGATCAAAGGTGAAACTGATGCGCTCCCTTGTCATATCCATTTTTCTGTACGTCTGTTAATCATGGACCTTGACAGCAGAGTTAGAGAAAAGAACGCAGGCCTTTGAGACGAGATGCTACCGAAGGTTACCGAACATTTCGTAGACTCATATAAGTCTCCTACTTGAAGCATATTTTTTTTTATATTTTGCAATCTGAAAAAAAGCTTCAGCTATACAGATTGGCTCGAAGCAGTAGTTATTCTGCTGACCTTAACGAGATCAGAGAGGCATATTGCTGAATATGAGACTGAATATCAGTCTAACAATTTCGTACAAGGACCATATAACCAATGAGGAGGTTCGCAGGAAGATTCAAACAGTCGTTGAAGATTATGACGGACTCCTGACATTGGTCAAGAAACGCAAACTGAGGTGGTTTGGTCACGTCTCAAGGTCTTCCGGCTAAGCCAAGACAAATCTACAGGGCACAGTGAAAGGAAAGAGAGAGAGAGAGCGGTAGACAGAAGAAGAGATGGGAAGACAATATCAAGGAATGGACAGGGATGGATTTTGCTAGCTCAACTATGACAGCTGAAGACAGGACTAGGTGGGAAGGAATTGTTGTAGAGTCATCTGTGGTGCCCCTACGACCCCACAAGGTTATGGGATAGACTAGACTAGACTAGAAAGTGTGGATGAAAAAGTGCGAATTGTGACACGTAGGCCTCTAATGTATAAGCTTTGAATAATGTACTACAAATTAGTGTGGAGTATGAAATAAGAAGTGTGAAGTATAAAACGTAAAGTATGGCCTGTGAACTATATGAATAGTGAATGTGAAGTATAAACTGGGTAGTATAAACTATGAATTATGACGTGTGAATAGTGTGCTTTTTATGCCCCAGACTTCGGAGAAGTTGTGGGGGCATATTGGTTTGAGCCTGTCCGTCCGTCTGTCCGTCCGTCCGTCCGTCCATCCATCTGTCCGTCCGTAACGCTCTTTGGCAGCTGGGAAACTCAAGAACTGCTTATAAATTTTATATGTGGCATGTACATGAAAAATAAGCAGGCCCGTATTTTTTTTTTTCCGCCGATCACATATTTCCAGAGTTATGCTCCTTTTTTGACTTAGTCTATGGAACCTTGCGAACAAAATATCTTGAGAACCCCTGATGCTAGGATCGTGTAAGTTTGCAGGAAGACTCAACGTGTAGATGACCTGATTAACTTTTGAAAAACATTTGTGAATTTTTCACCGAGTTATGCCCCTTTCTCGACTTAATGCATTGTAAGCATTATGGAATCTTGTGAACAAAATATCTCGAGAAACCTTGATGCTAGGATCATGATTTTTTTTTCAGAAAGACGTTGCCTTAGGTAAAGATGACCTGATTAACATTTACAAAAAAATGGTGATTTTAAATTACTGATTTATGCCACTTTTTCGACTTAGTGCACTGAAGCCTATGGTACAAACCGTAAGAGATAGGAACTAGAAATTTTATATGCTTTATGAACGTGAAAAATAAGTGGATCCGCTTTTTTTTTCCTCCACCGCTCTTGTCCTTCAGGAGTTTTGCCCCTTTTTCGATTTTGCCATTTTACTAGGAACAACCTTGTGAACAAAATATCTGAAGAACCGCTTAAGCTAGGATCCTGATACTTGGCATACGGTTACAGACTAAGGTGTAGATGACCTGATAAATTTTGAACTTATTTTGTAAATTTTTGGTTATGTTATTCCCCCTTTTTTGGACATACGCATATACTGTAGGAACAAGCTTATGAACAAACTATCTGAAGAAACTCATAAGCTAGGGTCCTTATATATAGCATACAAGTTTGGACCAAGGTGTAGATGAACTGATTAACTTTTGAGTCTATATCGTTGATTTTTGGTTTGGTTATTTCTCTTGTTTTGGACATAGGCATTTTGTATAGGAACAAGCTTGTGAACAAAATATCTAAAGAACTGCATAAGCTAGGATCCGTATATTTGGCATGTAGGTTTGGACCAAGGTGTAGATGACCTGCCTAACTTTTGAGCCTATTTCATAAATTTTCATAGAGTTTTTCTCATTTTCGGACATAGGCATTTTGTATACAAAGAAGCTAGAGAAATAATTTTGTGAACAAAATATTTGAAGAACCACTAAGCTGTGTTCCTTTCATTTGGCATACAGTTGCAGGCTAAAATATAGATGAACCGAGTAAAACCCCTTTTTGACTTAAACATTATGGGATGAACCTTCTTTAGAGGCAGGAATACGGTTGGGGGCATAGCTTTTCATAAACGAGACGTTCTCTGTTAAGCTGGGCCATTCGCGGACAAAAATGGCCATATATACAACCATTCCAGAATTCAAGAAAAAATCACGAACATAATGCTCATTATATCTGCTTCAAATCTTTATAATATTTTCAGATAATAGTTTAAGATTATGGAATACCAACCATATTTAGAGACATACCCTAACAATTAGAAACGGCGTATTTTATGACGTTATTAAGATACGTTGAAAGACGATGTCGCAAACAATTTCTTTGACATGCGTAGCATTGCACATTTACTAATCTACTGACATTTGATTATTTTGGCTGGTTTCAATTTAAAATGTTTTTCTTTGCTTTTTTGGAAGCAAGGGGTTTTCTATGAAGCGCTGCTTAATCAAATGACGTCAACGCTTTCAAAACGTGGTCTTAGTGACGTTGTGACGTAGGTTACGTGTGACGTAGGTTACAGTGCACACATTTTAACGTTTTTATACCATTTAATGTTTTAGTGTATGAAATCTAAGCACACCATCTTGTAGCTGTCACTAGGCAGGATTTTGCACATGAGTTTCAGAGCGATTGCTTTGCTCAGTTTTAAGAAAAGCCCGTGACGTAAGGTTACATTCTTACAGAAAAATGCTGGGGTAATGTACTTTGAAGTCGAGTAAAAAATAAAAATGGAGCAAATTTGCACAAAGAATATAAGATATTGAGGAACACATATTTCTTCGTGTGATCTTGTTAGTTTTATGATGCCGGGCCATTTAAGTTAATACATGTATCACGAATTTACCGCTGTGACGTAGGTTACATAAAATTTGCGACATTAGTTCCCACTCTCATTTCGTAGCAAAAACTACCCTTTAGATATTGTTTAAGCGGGGAAATATGTAACAAATCACCTGAATTTAATAATGGAACTCGATTTTCAGCAGTGATTTATCTTTTTTAGCCGTGCGGCGTTCATATCTATGCAACGGCAATATTGCGACATTTAAAAACGTCGCATTTTTAACCAGGGCATTATTATTCGAACCAGTGTTAAAAATGTCTAACAAAACGCATGCATGTCTTGGTACTTTTATCTACTTCTTTAGACAGAGGGCAACTTGTCAGAGGGTAAACAGGACCGTTATTTTGTAATTTAAAGAAAGGCAATACGAAGGACAAAATTAATAGCTAATGGCCCAGCTTAACTGAGAACGTCTCAAACACATTTTCTAGTTCCATAGTGTTATTAGCAGTTCAATCAAATATGCATTTGGAAAGTGGATTTTATGAAACCCATAGGTGTTTAAGTAGCCTTGCTAACTATTTGCAGACTGATGCACATTTCATGCACTTTTCTAACAGCTATGGTTTCAATTAAAACAGGTCAAAACAGGTGCATTTCAACAACATTTGATTACACGAGGATCATCGTCGAAATAAGACGTCATTTCGATGGTCATTTCGACATCTGCTTGGTTAATACGTATATAACAGGACAGATCTTTGGTTATAAAAATATAAAAAAGAAAAAATAAGTCTTTGAGAAAATATTTCTGTGAAGTACAAAAGTGACCAATTAGACTCAATGTACTTTCTATACTGTACTCCATATTTTTTTTTCTCCACTGGTCTGTCGCAAAGGAACATTGAATGAAATGCTTTGGATATTGTGCTTTGTTGGGCACCTGAAGTTGGCTGGGTGCATTTCTGTGGCATTTCAGATGAAATGTTTCAATTATTTGTGCAAACGTAATCTACAGTAATCTAGAGTACAAATAAGATGAAATAATTATTGCAGAACTAAACAAACTTCTTAAATCATTACTAGTTATATTATTTGGATGCCAATAATTCCTAGCGTCCAAAAGATGACAGTTAAACAGTGCAAACCCAGATCAGACGCCGCAAAACGCTGTGTCTGATCAGAATCTACGTTATTTGCAGAAGACAAATGGGTATTTCTCCTTAAAATAAAATGAAAATAATATATATGAAAAAAAAAAACTAACTCAGACACCCTTTATTTACATATGGACTAATCCATTTGATTAGGTTAGGATCATCCACTAGGCATTTGATTTATGTTTGTGTTTTTTTTTTTTTTTTTTTTTTTTTTTTTCTTGGTTTTCTTCCTGTCATTGTTTCGTTTCAATGCTAATTGCAATTTTTTAGCCTGCCTGTAGAAATGCATACGCTGAGATAATTGCAGTCACTGCGTCGTCGGAGTCTGCGTCGATGTCCCACTTCGCGTAAAACTTTAGTTAAAGTCTCGCAAATACTTATTATTCGCAATCAATGCAAGTAATTAAAAGTTAAGACGAGATATTGATCTACATCCAGAACATGTTGCGAGAGCAGGTACCTGCAGGCATGTACAAAGCTAGTATTTAGCGATTTCTGCAGGCACACAACACACAACATTCATGATGTTCAATTAACGTTGATTCAATATTGTATTAATACTCTCATGTCGATGAATCAATAGCGATTCAATGTTTTGCCCCAACGAAACATCACAACAACAACCAGTCAAAGTTATGATGACGACAAGACTGTACTGAACCAACTTCGAATCAGTCTTGATTCAAAGTCAATGTTGATACAACGGTGATTCAGTGTTGTGTGACCACTGATGTTCAGACGTGTCTGTATCGTTACGGTTTCACTCATGTACCTTTCAGTGATTCGTATAACATGATCAATGAGTTTAAGATTTAGAAGAGTAAACTAAGTCCGCTGGGGCTGGTGAAAATTTTTAGCAAACTGAGTTTTGTTATTTTTTTTATTATTGTTTTTTTCTATCGTTCAGTGGCTAAGCTAGCATGCACACAAAGTTGAAACAAAGCTGAATTAAAGTCGACTACTCAACGTATGAAGTTTAATGAATGTAAATTCAATGTTGTTCAACCTTGTGGGCCATTGGGAGCTTCATTGCCAGTCAGTACGCATTGTAGCATGTATGTCTAAAGTGTGTGAAACATATCTGGTGTATGTTTCAAGGCAGAGATGCTATCTCCACACTAATTACGTGCACCTGTTTACAAACTGACCAATGTAACAGGCATTGCTGATTGATTCTGCCGACTGAACTCTGACAGAAGCTGGGTCAGAAGACTTGATTTACGAAAGACAAGATAATGAAACTTCTCAGAATTAGTCGATATTGGCCTAGACCAGTGAAAAAGATTTGGGTGGCGTCGCCTGAAAAAATATAGCTACGGCTCGTACCGGTACCGAGTTATTATATACTGAACGCCAAAAGAAACGCATACAAGTCTAGGTTCAGTTTTCTTCTGTCAACTGATTTATCGTTTTAAATCATATATAGCAGAAAACACCACTGACGTCTGCCAACAATATAAACTTATCTTCTTGCAAAATTAAACTTGGATTAAAGAGTTATCTCAATTTATCGTGAAACATTCGAAGTTGTCGTAAGAGTTGTCTTTCCGTTGGCTGTATAACAAATTGTTTCCAGAACACGACCCTGATGTGTGGTTATGAAAAAAAACGTCGGCTTTTTTACCATGGTATTCTTCTTAGGAACATGACAGCAGTTTGAAGTTGAACACTTGTCAAATTATCTCCCTTGCAATTAAAAAAATAGGAAAATGGGAAGTCAAAAAACATCAAAAGTTCTGCAGTGCTACGAAAAATTTCTTTGCAAAGCTTTTTATTTTACTCTTGTTAATTCATTTAACCTCTTCGTATGAATGGTTTCTGTTCTTTTCAAGAAATACAGGATGTTAAAAGGTCTATGGAAACGCAATGGTAAGCCAGTGTTACTGTTTCTACTGCCAACTTTCACTTGATTGTTTTTCTAAAGAGCAAGGCTCGACTGCTTTGATTTTTTCGCCGTTTCTTACCCTTGCCGCGGACATTATGTCTGGAGAAAATAATTAGCTAAGCATTATATGGAATTTGAAATTCAGCTTCTGAAAGTATAGTGACTTTAAGTTTAACCCCATCACAAAAGCAAGCGTTCTGGGGCCGTATTCATAAAGCCACTTACGTCGTTGCTATTCTGTTGCTAAGGCCAAATATCTATAAAGGAGATTCCTTACAACTATGAAATTTGCCCTGGAGGAACAGTCTTACAAAGACTGTACAAAGACTGTTCCTCCAGAGCAAATTTCATAGTTGTAGGGAATCTCCTTTAAAGAAATTTAGCCTTAGCAACAGCATAGCAACCACTTAAGTCGTTTTATGAATACGGCCCCGGGTCTCTAACGTTTATTGAATATCGATGCGTTACGGTGCTCATTCTGTCGGAATATCATAAACAAAGTAAGTCAAAATGTCTAAATAAGAGCATATACCTATACCTTCAAATAAATTGGGCGTATACATTGTATGCTTTTCTTTTGACGTTCAGTATACTTTCAATCAAAGCATAAAGTGAAAGAATATATTTAATATATGAATATATTTGATATATTCTTTGACTATGTGCACTGATTGAGTTATTTGCTTTTTTTAGTAACATTCACTGTATCATGGACGAAATAGTTTTTCTTTTTTCTTTATTTTTTGTACACGGTAAATGAACTTTTCTCTCTAAATAAATTGAATATTAAAAATTACGAATGTCGAACCACAGATCTCCAAAACATACATATAAATAATGCAACATACATGCGGAACTTGTATAACTGTATAGATAAACAATCAATTATATATCTTAATTTAATTATTTTCAAAATTATGATGATTGAACGAATCTGCGAATCTTTTGGTAAAAACGTAAAATGGTGTTTCAGCTCAACAATTTTTCTAAACGTAAATCAATAGATAAATGAATAAAGCAACTTACATTAATTTACCTTTTACCTGTTGAGCCATAACAGTTTGTTCATGAACTTCTTTAAACTTTTGTAAGTCAAAACAAATAAAAAAAAAGAAAAAGAAAAAAAAAAAAAAAACAACCAAGTAGGCTCACGATGGTGAAGCCCAATTTGAAATTGCATCAGCATTGATGGTGCATCGACATTAAGACGTACGGCCACAAGTCCATATTTTTCGCCATTTTTACAATTGGGGTGGGGGGGGGGGGGAGCGAGGGCAACTCTTGTAATTTCTTGTTTGCTTGCTTTTTTTTCATGTTTGCTTGCTTGGCGAAAAAGCCCTTTCTAAATGGAACCTGTCTTATAGGAATGAATTTGCTCCGAAAGGAGGGAATTCTTTCCTTTAAGAGTTGATCCAATGAATAAGAGAAACACTGAAATTGAAAATGACAGAGTTGCTTTCCAAAACAGTGCACCCATCCACCTTAACCGTGTGCCCCACAAAAGGTATCCTGAAACAGTGCAGACAAAGATCAGACGCCGCAATATGCGGCGTCTTAACAGGTCTTCACTATTTGCTTATTAAAGAAAAAGAAAATAAGTATTTCTCCTGAAAAAAAAAATGAAAAAAAAGTAAATAAATAAACTAAACCAGACACCTCACACAGTGCATAAATGTGTAAATATAACGTTGTTTCAACATTGTTTAACTCATTGTAGACCGGAAACCCGTTTTAAGACATATGCAAAAAGTACAGAACCAGTTCAGACGCCGCAAAACGCGGTGTCTGATCAGGGTCTACACTGTTTGCTTATAGAAATTTCTATCAAAATACAGGTTAAGTGAAGTTATTCACCAGAAACCCCAAAAATACAAAATTTATATATTAATGTACACATCCAATGATCAGAATGGATAAGTCCGCTGGTCAAAAAAAAGGGTTAAATCACCTACCGTTTAGAAATAGAGGACAGGTATATTCCTTCATCAGTGCACAACTGCATGAGCGAACGTCTAACCGATTATGTCTGTGAGAAGATAAGGAATCCAATCTTATCAGGCACCGTCTAATAACAAAACTAATCCAATGGACAGGCACAAATCCAATCAAGTCAATAGTACCGTATTTTAACAAAATATCCAGAGAGTTTGGAAGTCTGTCTCTGAGCAGTCAGTGCAGGAGCAGTCTTATCAGGGACTGCAATGTTCGCCAACTTTTTTAAGCTAAAAGACTCATATAACGACTTGTTCTTGTAAGACAATTAACCTATCCAAACTGAAAGATGGACGAAACCAATATGGAAATGACCATGATATTCGAATTTTTTGTAAATAAGGTATTTAAAACAACTCTATGTTTGGGAAATTTACGCCATGAAATATGTGAAGCAGAGTGGAGCTGGACCAGCACGAGCAGCTATAAAATCTGATATAAAATCTGATAACCTTCGTTGTTCGACAGCGTTTTAACGTAAAAATTCTAAGAATTCGACATTGTCATAAAGTGAGGCCGTCTAATTTTAACAGTGCATTTATGGGTTGATCAGACTGCTGTTTCGTTTGCCCATACCTTTGTGTCCCGGTATTTACACTTTAACGGTATCCCAGTCTTGCAGAAAATAGACATCGAATAGTCTTGTTCTGAATGCACAGAAGGGAATATTTGTATGTGCTTCTCATACGGACGAATTTTAACAATATGTTTCTATTGTTCTTTGTGAGATTATTTATACCGTACCTGGTTGTCTTGATATTTTTGTATCAAGACAAGACTTTGCGTGATTGTTACATAATTTTGTATTTTTCCGCACGTAAAGTCATTAACATTTAAACTTTATATTGATTTGCATATACGATCTCAAAGGAGATTCAAAATTCTTTGCATTATGCATGTGGCTAGCTGGGGCAACGCTTTATAATTCTAGAACAGAATAGAGCTTTTATTACTCTAAGATCATGTACAGTGGCATATGAGGTAATTACAGTAAGATAGTGGGTGGTCACTTGCAGCACAGGCATTATCTTCTAAATAAAGGAGAGAGAGAGAGAGAGAGAGAGAGAGAGAGAGAGCACCTTCTGCTATACCATGAACCATGTGAATTAACTAGCAATACTCACAATTAGCACATCCTAGCCACAACAAAGCTAACAAGAAACATCTTTAAAAAAGATAATTGTCGAAGATGAAATTCGTTTTTTAGTCATGCCAGGACGGATCCACCGCTTCCTCGGTATTATCAGTACTTTTGTAAAGTAAATGTGTCTTGTTCAAGGACAAAACATGAATTCCCGAATGAGGATTATCGTGATCAGCCTTGGTCGAGTTCGATTACAACTATTATCTGGCGATAGTATGTCATGGAAGAAGCGGGTCAACTCGGCCTGCTTTCTGTAAGCCTGGGGTCTTCACGGCTCCTGGGTCAACTCGGCCGCCATTCAACTCGTCCGGATCAATTCGGCCTGCTGTCATTTGCATCCTCGCCCAAACCTACGAAGATGGGCTGCGCCAGAAATGAACGGAAAGACAATAAAAGAATAGAGTTTGTTGGGTTGTTGATTTAATAAGAAGTCCTTCAAAATGGTGGACAAAACATGAATTAATATAAAGGGCAACCCAATAATCCCTCAACGGATAACTGCAACTGCAGCTAGACTATGGTAACGGGACGTTCCGGGCCTACAATAATACAATGGCGCTGGGATAGCCGGACCAAGGTGCAGGGCAATTATATTTTAATTGTTTCCATAGTGCCGGAGTTTTAAGATTGGGGTCCTTTACCCTGTGAGATTTTCTGTACTATAGGGTCGAAATAAGAGCAAGGTTGTTACCATCAGCTAATCATCACAGGCCTCTGAAATGTAAAAATTCCGTTTCTATAGGTGGGGGTTGTGGATACAAATGACTGGCGCATAGATATATAACCATGCGGCACCATGGCCAAAACTGATGTTTTCCTTACTCATTTTCATACAACGTCGATATCCTAGTTTATTTGCCACAAGTAAGATTTAATGGCATGACTAAACTGCAAAAATACCGATACCTCACCAGGAGCTTGCTGTAACCGGGGGAACACTTATTAAAAGTCTATTTCTTAGCTTTTCCTGCCTCATATTTTCATGATTTTCCCTGACTTCGTTTGGCCCAATTGCTAAGGGAGTGAATTCGTGAGTTTGTGAGTGAGTGAGCGTGTGTGCGATTGAGCGAATGAGTATCAAGATAAGCCTGCATCGAAATAATCCCTTATCTAGAAAATTTTATCGCCGATGCAATGAATTGGTTTCAAAACTCAATGTCAGGTTAAAATCACTTTCACATGAAGGCCTATCGGAACCAGAATTTTATGATGACTTAGTATACAAATTCAAAAAGATAAGGGGTATGTCTGATTTTTTGTTCAGCTTCGAAAAAGTAGTTTTTTGTTCTCATTGTATTTTGTTCAGTGCTAGCACTAACCATCAAAATCAGGAAGTCATATGACTTCCAAGGTTTGTCATTTGGAAGTCATGCTGAAGGATATACTTGGTTTCTTCCAGAATGTCCATATTTATATTGTTTCTCCTGCATAAAGGGGTGAAATACCATTATACAAAATATTTAACTCATTATTTAAGTCAATATTCACTTTATAAATGGTAGGTTATGATAAAAATTGGAAGTCAATGACTTCCTGGCATTCAGTTTTAGAAGTCACAGACCCCCAGACTTCCACTAGTGGAAGCACTGTTTGTTTCCTAGTAATTTTAGTTAGAAATACATCAGTTGTTAAAGAAGACTGATTTCTGGCGCGGCAGATCGGAAGCGCAGTGCGGTTATGGCTTGCATACTAGACCTTTAAATACACGATTGGAAAACTCGAATGCGCCTGATCTCCGGCTGCTCAAACGGGTAATGAAATTTGCAAATACACTTTTCATCATTCGTTATTATTGAATAAAACACGTCTATCCGCAAATAACGGCGATTGAATTAAAAAGGAAACGAAGCCAAAATAAAGTTTATATTCATAAAACGTCATTCTAAAACTGTTTCTTTTCACAAATGGTAGATTGTGTTTATTATCCCCCATACAATAAAAACCCGGATGCAGGTCATGCATGCTCTGATATGTCTACGACAAATAATTATTAAACTAGATCTATGAATTTACATTTACTATTTTCACGTCGATAGGTTAAAGACTTTGTTTTTCTGTATTATGTGTGCTTATTACACCTTTCCGCATCCAACACGTTAATGAATTCGAGTCTATTTATCATGAATCTTTTAATCCTTGATCGAGCGAAGGAGTGAATTCTTTTTAAGGTACCACCAACAAGCAGTTCATACGAACGGGATCTTGATTTAAATGAAGATCTCGTAAACCCTAAAGCATAAGAACACACTCATGTCAAAACCTGCTAACGCAGGATGGCGGATCATGGGTTTTTATTTTGATACGTTGTGCGCAAAATGGCGATTGACTATTAACTGGCTTTTGTTTATGTCAAGGCCCTTCTGAAAAGCTTGCATTCAATGTGCTATTGTAGGAACCACATCCCACCATATTTTCCCGATTCTCACCAAGCGGTGTTGGCACAACAAACAATCTCTCTTAAGACAGAGACCCCATCACGCATTTTGAATGGTAGTCCGTGCAGATTACGTCACGTTTTTGGTGTCAAGATTCTTTGACAGACTTCATGATCAAAGGTTGTGGGGCGATCGGTGTGTCGTTAGAATCGATCTTGACTAGAGTGGTAAATAGCTCCGCGAATGACAAATATTCGAAACGGTTTACCTTGACGTAAGCAAAGAGATTTTTTCCGTGCAGGTATCAAATAAAAATATACTTGACCCCAAACCTGCCACACATGCATACACTTGTTTTTCATTTATTGTTTTATGCTAGTTTGTCCAGACTCTGAACAAACTCTATAAATATGGATGCCAGTCAAGGCATGCTCATTCAGCAAACGTTAAGGTTAATGCGAACCCCCCTTTCAGGGCAAGCAGCTCTGGCACTTCACATTGCCCGCCCTTCTCAGTGTGCGTCAACACTTCAAGGAAAGAGTTTGCTCTTTCTTTTAAGAGTAGATCCACTTTTTGGAAATGCTTCCGCGTTGTTCAGGGAAACAAACAGGAAGTCTCAAAAGCTTTTTTTTAAAACAAATGGTGGAAAAAACATGGAGGTGTAACCATTCACCTAAAGTTATCGTCATGACAGGTCATATTTTCACGGAGCCCCGATAGCTCAATAGTTCAAGTTAAGCGCTTGCCTCTGATCTAGCGGTCCCGGGTTCGTGCCCTGCTGAAGGCGGGAATGTTTTCCATCGTAAAGGGGTTCCATTGCACACTGCCTTTCAATAGCACCTACCCATCGTCCTGATATGACTGAAATACTGTAAAAAGGAGACGCAAATTCATCCATTCATCTCATATTATCACAATAGGTAATGTGCTCTCACGATTATCTTATCTGAGCCGAAAAACGAGAAATGGTCCATAAAGCATCCAACTTGGAATGACAAAGACTCGGATAAGCCGTGCATCAGCGTAGTCTGACTGATTAGAGTCTTTGCTGTCTTTTCGATCATAATATTTTAATGAGAAACAAGAAAGTCTAAGATAAGCCTGAGTTTATATGTTTCGCCCTTTGCATCGGGTATTTTTCTTGTGTCTAGGCGCATTTTGATGTCAATATCAATAGATGTCGATCTTTATCTCCAAACTTCAATATTCTTACACCGCTAATTGCTGTTGATTTGTTGAGATATAGTTATGTATGAATGTACAAATTGATACCCATGTCTCAGTTCAGATTGCCCCTCATGCAAAGATCATGGCACGACTGGCGCAGGTTGATCAGAGTCTGTTCAGAGTATTCGACTTTGACCATACCAATTCCAATTTATCTGTGGATACCAGCAGATAACAAGAGGGCCATGAGGACCTGAATCGCTCACCTGAGTATGGTGGCCATGTAGGTCATGTGACCTAGACCGTTTGCATAAATTTTCATTCCCTCAGCCCCTGGAGGCTGTGTATGAAATTTAGTTACAATTAGCCCAGTGGCTTTTGAGGAGATGTCGTAAATTGTCAAAACAAGAGAGGCATGGGTCAGAGGTCAAAGAATGACCTTGACCTCTTGTACCCGCAAAGAGGCGCCGTAGTCGAGTGGTTAGAGTGGCTCGGTTATAGTGCAGAAAGTCACCGGAAGGTCGTGAGTTCGTGGCTCACCGTCGCCATCCGACGACTGGAAAACTCTCTCTATAAACCCAGCAGTAAATGGGTACCTTCTTCGAATCAGGGAAGGATAAGGCAGTGAAAGGAGAGGGATGGGCTTCGCCGATCATCAGCTGTGCCCAAGATACAGTGGGTCTCTAACCCCCACTGCCCCTACGGCTGTTAGGCTATGGGAACCCGCAAATCTTCCATGTACTAACTAAGATGACTGTATCTACCAATTTTTAGGCCAAAATCTTCTAAACTTGCCATGAAATCTTATGTTCTAGCATTTTCCCATACTTGACCTTGCCTTAAGAAAGGTCAAGGTCAGCCCAAGGCCATCATTTGAACAATCTTGTTAGTACTCAAGTACTTAATACTACATACCAACTTTCAAGGACATCGATCATTTGGTTCTTGAGAAGAAGATTTGTAAAGGTTTTTTGCCATATATGGGCATGGCGGTCATGTTGGTCATGTGACCCAGACTGTTTGATTCCCTCAGCCCCTAGAGGCTCAATTGGCCCAGTGGCTTTTGAGGAGATGTGTGAAATTGTCACAATAGAGACCAGGGTCAAAGAATGACCGTGACCTCTTGTAAATATTAAATTTCATGTACTCATTAAGATGACTTGTATATACCAATTTTCAGGTCGAAATCTTCAACAGTTTCCAAGAAATCTTATGTTCTAGCATTTTCCCATATAATAGCTACAGAATGCAAATTTGACCTTGCCGTAAAAAGGTCAAGGTAAACCCAGAGTCATAATTTGAGCAACCTTGGTAGTACTCTCGTACGAAATGCTACATACCAAGTTTCAAGGCAATCGGCCTATTGGTTCTGGAGAAGAAGATTTATAAAGGTTTTTTACCATATATGGGCGTGGCGGCCATGTTGGTCATGTGACCAGGACAGTTTGAACAAATTTTCGTTATCCCGCCCCCTAGAGCCTCTACATGAAATTTAGTTATAATTGGCCCAGTGGCTTTTAAGGAGATGTGAAAAATTTTCAAAATATGTGATACCAGGGTCAAAGTATGACCTTGACCTCTTGTACGCATAAATTTTCATGTACTCACTAAGATGGCTGTATATACCAATTTTCAGGTCAAAATCTGCAACAGTCTCTAAGAAATCTTATGTTCTAGCATTTTCCCACATAAAAGCACCAGAAAGCAAATTTGACCTTGCCGTAAAAAAAAGGACAAGGTCAACCCAAGGAAATAATTTGAACAATTTTGGTAGTACTTGCGTATTCAATGCCACATACCAAGTTTCATGGCCATCGGCCTATTAGTTCTGGAGAAGAAGATTTTTAAAGGTTTTTACCATATATGGGCGTGGCCATGTGACAAGGACCGTTTGAACAATTTTTCGTTCTTAAATCCCCTAGAGGCTGCATATGAAATTTGGTTACAATTGGCCTAGCGGTTTCAGAGGAGAAGTCGTTTGAAATTGTGGACGGACGGACGGACGACGACGGACGACGGAGC
Organism: Ctena decussata; assembly: GCA_963989385.1. Classification (NCBI taxonomy): domain Eukaryota; kingdom Metazoa; phylum Mollusca; class Bivalvia; order Lucinida; family Lucinidae; genus Ctena; species Ctena decussata. The sequence continues at coordinate 47,821,573 of OZ022506.1, forward strand.
CTTACCATCCTATAAGCTCCCCCGGAGCCGCTGGCTCAGGTGAGCTAAAATCTACTGAACATAGTCTTCGTTGCCCGCTAGCTACGAGGCAACTGTTTTAGCTGCCAATCCTGGCAGTGAAGGGTTAGAGTGCCTGACTGGGAAGGTGCAAATTGTTAGTTCGATACTCAGCTTCGCCAGAAGAATGAGCTCGATCGACCCAGCTTGGATTTACGTGCTGCTACTCCGGTGCCTGAGTGGGGCTTAATGTTTAAAACGCTCAGTCAAAGTTGGCTAGCCAATTTGATAGCCCACATGTACCCCATACCTGTCTAATCTCTATAAAAGTAAAACTTGCCCCTAGCCAAGTGGCTCTTGGGGCATTGGATGTTATAGAGACCTGTATCTTGGTCACAGCATATGAAAGCCCATTCCTCTCGTTTCGCTGCCTTTCAAATTTCCTGGTCCGAAACAGGTACCCATTTACTGTTGAGTTGGTCGAGAGTTTTTCAGTTGTCCGCCGGATGGGAATGCGAACCAACGCCGCCTTCTGCGCAGTAACTCTAACCACTCGTATACGGTGCCTCGCTAATCTAGCCATGTTGTACTTAGTAGGACTACCTTCGAATATATCTACTTGAGGGAAGCCTCAGCGTAGCTGTTCTCTACGTTTATACTAGCATGACGTGTAATCCTCAAATACCTACCAAGGGGCTGATAATCCCAGATAACACAGACAGATTACAGAAATCCTAGATTAAAACCTTCCGTGACAAGGATTCGTAATCATAGATTACAGAGGCAGCAAAGATTCTGTGCCACATGTATGAATGTTGATTGTTATGAGTTGAGCGTTGAAAGTTATGTTTGAACTATTTGTCCATCTATCTGTTCCATGCTTAAAAAAAAACAAAAAAAAAAAAAAAAAACATTTTTCCAATATAAGTAGTACTAGTATTTTCAAACATTGTCTGCAATTATGTCTACATGGATCACAATATGCATAGTAAAAGGTATCTTCCATGAAACTGGTATGGTAATGTAAACCAGAGAACCAATGGTCCTCCTGTAGCTCACCTGACACCTTTTGTCAACAGAAACAATTTGGCATTTCGCTCAATTGTTACAAATATCAAAGCAGTGGCTTATAAGGAGTGCAAATTTTAATTTAAAAAATCTCAGTGACCTTGAGCAAAGTTAAAAAATACCCTTGACCTTTGGTGACCTTATGGCTTCATGTATTAATTTAGTTATCAATATTTTCCAATTCTTATATCTAAGCTTAAAAAAGTTTCCGTTTAAGCATTTTCGCATATAAAAGCATAACGCACAAAAAGTGACCTTGCCATAAATTAGGTATAGGTCAATGCACGTTCATTATTTGCAAAAACTATAATGGGCCCGAGTCCCCAATGCTATATGCCAAGCCAGAAGTCATTTGCCTTTGGTTCAGGAGAAGAAGTTTTTTGAAGGTTTTTTACCATATATGAGCATGGCGGCCATCTTGGTCATGTGACCAAGACCATCTGAACAGTCTTTGATTCCTTTGACCCACTGAAGCTCAATGGCTTCAGAGCAGATGTTTGAAGGCCTGTTTGACAGGCGACAGAATTTCAGTGAACTTGAACAAAGGTCAAAGAATGGCCTTGACCTTTAGCGGCACCATATCTTCATCTGGTCATTTAGTTTACCATATATACCAAATATTATACCTTAGACATAAATAGTTTCTGAGAAATCCATTGTGTAAGCATTTTCTCATTAAAAGCATAATTCACCAAAGTTGACCCTGTCATAAATTTTGTCAAGGTCAACGCAGGGTCATGATTTGTATAAATTATGATGGGCCTGAGTCTCCAATGTTACAAGCCAAGCCACAAGGTCATTGGGCCTTTGGTGCTGAAGAACAAAATGTTTGAAAGGTTTTTATCATATATAGGGTTGACGGCCATCTTGGTCATGTGACCAAGACCATCTTAACAAACTTTGGTTCCTTTGACCTAGTAAAGCTTCATGTGAAATATGGCTTCAATCAGCCCAGTGCCTTCAGAGGAGACGTTTGAAAATGTTGACGGGCGACAGAATCTCAGTGAACTTGAACAAAGGTCAAAACTTGGCCATGAACTTTAGCAACTTAGTATCTTCATTTGCTCATTTCGTTAAGCATATACAATGTATACCAAATATTATACCTTAGAAATGACTAGTTTCTGAGAAATCCAGTGTTTAAGGATTTTTCCATATAAAAGCATAACGCACCAAAATGTACCTTGCAATAAATTAGGTCAAGGTCATCGCACGGTCATGATTTGTATAAACTATAATAGGCTTGAGTCCTCAATGCTACATACCAAGCCACAAGGTCATCGAGCTTTTGGTTCTGGAAAAGAAGAATTTTAAAGTGTTTTTACCATATATGGGCGTTATGGTCATCTTGGTCATGTGACCTGAACAAACTTTGGTTCCTTTGACCCGCTAAAGTGTCATATGAAATATGACTCCAATCGGCCAAGTGGCTTCAGAGAAGAAGATGTTGAAAATGTTGACAGGCGACAGAATCTCAGTGACCTTGAACAAAGGTCAAAGAATGACCTTGACCTTTAGCGACATAATATCTTCATCTTGTCATTTAGTTAACCAGATATGCCAAATATCATACCTTAGACTTAAAAAGTTTTTTTTTTAGAAATCCACTATTTCAGTATTTTCCCATATAAAAGCGTAACGTACGAAAGTTGACTGTGTCGTAAATTAGGTCCATATCAATCTACGGTCATCATTTGAACAAACTATAATGGGATTGAATGCCCAATGCTACATACCAAGTTTCAAGGTAATAGGTCTTTCGGTTCTGGAGAAATAGATTTTTGAAGTGGTTCTACCATATATGGGCGTGGTGGCCATCTTGGTCATGTGACCCAGACCCCGCGAACACTAATCTTTCGTTCCCTTATCCCACTGAGACCCAATATGAAAGTTGGCTTCAATCGGCCCAGTGGTTTCAGAGGAGAAGATGTTTGAAAATGGTGAATGGACGGACGACGGACGGCCAAAGGAAGCATTGACATACTAAAAGCTCACCTATGAGGTTAAAGGCTCAGGTGAGGTAATAATAAGACGGTAACAGCCAAATGTCTTTATGCTGAAACCAGGAACACACAGGGGGCTTTCAGAAAGCTTGGTATATAAACCATGCAGAGCCAGAGATATATACAAAGTTTAAAAAGCTTTCGAAACAGCCCTTCAGTTATAAACAACTGACATGGACACACAGAAATTGGCTGTAAAGTGTTTTGTTAAAGGTAGATTCCTGTACTTTGGAATGCATCATAATTTTGATGATCTTTCGTCCAAGTTGTTAGAAAGCACTTATAAAAAGGGAATGAATAAGTTTCACTACAAAGTGTAAATCAAAAAAATATTAGAAAAGTTGTTTTGCAAGGGATTTCCTAACTCTGCTTCGCACACCAGTTAGCGCTATTTTTAGTTCGCGCCAAAAATAGATAACGCTGCTGACGTCATGCTGCATAGCATTTTGGGATAGTTTTAACCCATCCGCCATGCCAGGACCTCTAGAAGAACTAATGGCAAGAGAAAATTGACCTTTGGAGAATGGCATTAGAAATCGCGCACTTATGGACGTAATAAACATAGTTATTTTTAGAACTGGAATTCCAACGAAAGATAATAACCAAAAGGGAAAACGACTATTTTCTTCAACATCTGACGATTTTCTCAGTAGCAACAAATTCAGAAAAATAAGAAAATTCAATACTACTCAGAAAAAGACGAAATTATTTTGTGAACATAATTGTTATCGCTAGTCCAGGAACCTACCTTTAAGAATTTTATTTCATTTGGTGTTTTTAATGTAATCCTCTAGCTAATTACTCTCTTTTTGCAGGAAAGAATTTTGAAAGAGATATGCAATTTTAAAACAAACGCTTAATTAATTGAAAATTAAAAATAATTTCAATTAAGCCAAACGTCTAGACTTCGATGCTAGAAAGAATCGTTCTGCTAAAATTGCTACAACGACGACCTACTGCAAAACAAATAAGACATTTTATGTGTTATGTAAAGAATTTCTCCTACTATAGAATTTTAAGAGTTCACCAATACTTATAACGGGTGCACAAATGACAGTACTGGGATGCCTATTGAAAGTGTACAAGGACTTCTATGCTTAAGGTGTGAATTTTCCCCATAATTAAAAATTTATACGGATCACTGACTTTTGCTTTGCATTTATGACTAAGACACGTAACTTGCATGACAAATGAATTTTCAAGTGTTTGTGTCTATATTAAGTACGTTAAACATACGTTGACGTTGACGTCATTGTTGAGATTAATTCTAAATTATCCTCTATCAGATCGTTGAAATAATGATTTATTGTGTACATTTCATACTTTCATTACTTACATAACAGACAACACCGGATAGTTTTGACTATATCTATGTGACCTTGACCGCATTTCAAGGTCATGGTACACAATTAAATCTTTTAAGATCATAGTGCTACTCTTGACCATTCTTCTTCTTTGGCTTACTTATTGTCCACCCCCCCCCCCCCCCCGTGACCCAGCTTCCCACTCATATATATTGCGTACTCGCCATGCATAAGTCTGCTGCATAAGGGAAATGCTGGGTCACGGGGGGTGGGGGGTGGGGGACTACTTGTATTTTAATTATAGTGAAGCGTTCTCTTTTGGCCGTTTTAACCGGAAGTAAATGCTATGGTTTTGCATGTTTAAATGCTAATCAGGCGTAACAAGATGAAAATCATTGCTTTGCATTGTAATATGCATGTATTTAGCATGCATCTGTGACAAAAATTTATTGAATGAATGACTGATTTCAATATTTTTATTCCGCCAAAAAATGAGGTATGAGAAAACCTTGAATTTAGGGTAGGTAAGGTCAACCTGGATTATCTCCCCATGTCTTCGGGTCTGAATTACAAATGATCTGATTTCATACGGTTTACATATTATCGGAAGCTCTACTAAGAAAATATGTAGACTTTATAATTTTGAAAATTCGAACCTGTCGTGCCGGTCAAATGGAGAAAATCCTCGCCTTAAGCATAGAAGTCATTTAACCTCGAAAACGGACATATTTCCATTTTTTTCTTTTTGCATTTCAGATATGGATAGACGTGCATAAGTGGCACCATTTTCTCAAGGGCGATAATAATAGAAAATTATTCTTCCTAAACTGATACGTGACTCCAGTCCTAAAGGTGGCTACTCTTACGATGAATTGGCACATGTCAAGGTGAAGCAGATCTGCAATTTTCATTTTCGCCTGCCTTTCCAATGTTGGTCCACTCTTAAAGAACAGCATTTGCTTCTCGAGAAGAAATGCTTTTCTCGATGAGCAAATGTTTTCCCTCACCTATAGACATTTATTTAAAAAAAATACTAAAAAACAACAACAAAAAACAACAACACAAAAGTATCTCATTCAGGGGAGCAAACCGGAAATTACACAAGTTGTCTTCCTCTGAACACATGGCGGAAACTATTAATATATATACCCATTCTCCTTAACAAAAAGAATTTGCTTAGGTTGATAATTTCTTTGCTTTAGGAGAACCGTCCTGAATTTCAAAACTATACGAGTTCTTCCAGCTCAGAGTGATCACCCTGGATGGTGACCTTATACCTTTAAATATGTCCCAGCGTGGTTATCACCCTGGATGGTGACCTTATACCTTTAAATATGTCCCAGCGTGGTTATCACCCTGGATGGTGACCTTATACCTTTAAATATGTCCCAGCGTGGTTATCACCCTGGATGGTGACCTTATACCTTTAAATATGTCCCAGCGTGGTTATCACCCTGGATGGTGACCTTATACCTTTAAATATGTCCCAGCGTGGTTATGTAGACTATAGGAGATAACGGGAATCCCCGCAGTAACAGGCGCATTAAAATAATTTGTTCCAAGGAAAGCAACTCTGTTGTTTTGCTTCTGCCTTTTTACCCAAATGGTGGACAACTCTTAAGGTTAAGAATAAGCTCCAGTAGAAGCAAACTCTTTCCTTTAGGGTAAAACCTATTTTGAAACGGCATTTTTGTCCATGGAAGCAAACAGCAAGTCATAGAAGTTGATCCTCATTTTAGAAATGACGGGAAAACTGGGTGTAACTTAACACTCATTGAGTTCCTTATTCATATACTGGAGAAGGAAATAGCAAAATTGAAGATCAATCGTATTTACAGACTTTATTCAACAACACATGTAACAGAATTTCAAATAGTGAATATAACAGAAACAATATGACACCGAAACACCTTGTACAAGACATTGACATTCACTATCATTAATTAGGCTTGCCATTCTACTTTTCTATACATATGCATCACACAAATATTTGACTAGTTCATTTACATTTATTTAGGAAAACACATATAAGCCCTTTACTCTGTGTTTTCTGACTGACATATTTCTGACTACGACAGTCAAGAAATAAACGATATATGAGCCGCAACACGACAAAACCTAAAAAGTGGCATTTGCGCCAAACGAAGACTCAGATCAGCCCGGGCATCCGTCCAGTTTGATCACAGTCTTCGCTGTTGTGCTTAAAGGGTAGCTAAGGGAGGATGCCCAGGCTAGTCTGAGTCTTCGTTAGGCGCACTCTGTTGGTTTTCTCGTGTCGAGGCTCATTTATGAAAGCTACGCCACATACAGCTGACTTTTGACGTATCTTTACTGGCCGTGATTGTAATTTAAAGACAACCTCCGTTAACCTTTTCAATCAAAACCTTCATAAAATTGATTCTTTTATTTTATTAATTTCTGGCTCTGAGTCTATAAAGGTTTTGACCTTTATGTGTAAAAAAATAAAATAAAATAAAAGGCACATACCCTGTTATAATGCACATTTTGTCAACAAGTTTCGTAGCTGAACATGTACTGCAGAAATTGTTTCCGTTTGCCCTTTTGAATACATTTAGCTATCAAACACAGTTGCAGTATGCTTTAACAAATGTGCGAACATACAGATAACCACAAGACAGTTGCTTTCGCTGATGGTGTGCCAATCCCCCTATTATAGAAAGCAGTTTTGTATGTTTTACTTTCTTGCCTACCCCGTGCATCGGTTGATAATTTCTCCTTTCGTGCAAGCATACTGAGTGTATGCTTACTAAAATGATAACTTTTATAGCTTGAACATTTACAGTGTAAAAAATATTAACAATAATAAAAGAAATAAGAATAATAATAACGCAAACGTTAAAAAATAGTGTTGATAATCAATCAATAAAAGTCACATAGCAAAAAACTACAAATCATGAAAATCACAGTAATATTAATAATTTCTGCACAACAGAAACAGGAATCGCGAAAATATCGAACAACATAAGGTTGAACAAAACGAGAAGAATGAGTCAATGTTACACAGAGTTATAGTGAGCTTAAACAATGAAGACCCAGATCAGCCACCGGCCGCGCTAAGACTTATCGCACTTCCTGTTTGCGATTGCCATACCATACATATAAATTGACTAGCTGAGGCTGATCAGACTGCACTGATAATAGATGCGTAGGCTGATCTGAGTCGTGTTTACGTGACCAAGTTTTTGAATTCCTAACACGAATTGCTGTTTAGGGTACGAAAACTCTTGAAGGGCACTGAAAAAGTAATTGTCTAAACGACTTAATCAAAACATTTTGCATGGCTCCATTTTGCGCCCCGGTCCTTCTGATACGTGAAATAACACAATACAGCACTAACTAGGCCGGGAGATGAAATATTTATAAATCTGTCCTGTGTCATGAAATGTATGACATTTTGCAAAACAATTTGTTCAAGCAAAATCCTTCTTTCAGTACGCATTATTTACTGGCTTCATCTAAACTTCTGGCTGTCATATAGATCCGAGGATAAAGTTTTCATTTTGCTTGAAATGTACATTAATATTTTAGAGCTCTAACAATAGGTAATTTAATCTCCGACCTAATGATAAAACTACATCTGGTTTCAGAGTTACGTCCCTCCGTCAAGTTTTTTGAGTTGTTGCTTCCAAAAGTGAATACTGGTCAGGAGCAACATTGTGAAACACAGAAAATACCTAAAAATGCCTAGACACTGCATGAGCAAGTTACGTGACATTCGCAAAGTATGTTCAGATCTTCACTTTATTTGGACCCTCGACTATTGTGCTCATGCCGTTTGACCATATGCTATTAACTGGGTTGAGGTACGTAATTACCCATGGTGATGACATGACAAAATGCGATATGAATTAAATATGGCTCTTTTCCGTTTGCTAATCTATAGCATCTCTCTCTCTCTCTCTCTCTCACACACACACACACACACACACACACACACACACACACACACAGGGAGCAGAAGACAATTTCTTACTAGTACACATTCTCCATGAAAATACTGGTATTACTGATTTACAATCCACCCACATTCCAAGCTCTATGCGTGAGCACGCACACAGTTCTTTTGAAAAAATAAAATGAAGAGTAAAGAAGAAGACAGAAGAAAAAAATAATTAAATAAAATAAGTGTGTTCTATATAAAGCATCCGGTTTTATAAACTTTGTACAGTCACATTCCAATCTTATTTCCCTTTAAAATGTTTAAATCAGCGTAGCTATGCTGACAACAAAGTTGAATTTTGATCTTAATTTGATCAAAGAGTTTCTGGTTTTAAAATTACATCACACAAGTGACCAGAATGCACTATCAATTAGAAATTATCTTAATTTTTTCAATAAAAGAAGACTGTTGCTATCCAAATTTGTCCTCTCAAGAAGCTTGTGAAGAAAAATCATTATTTCCGAAAAAGAGTAACACGTATTTGTTAAAATGTTTCAATGTTGCGGTAGCACCATTCATTTCTGAAGTTCGAGACAACATCTATTGTTTTATGCCGTTCATTCTTACCACAAACAGCCTTGCAGAATTCTATCACATACTTAGCTTTTAAAATGGATCGGCTGCCATCTGAAACTCAGATCAGTCTGTGCCCCAGGAAGTCTGATTAGCGGATTTGAACAGAGAAAAATTTAACCAGACCGCAGATGCGCACACTGACCCGATTTATCGCTGGTCTCAGAAATCTTAATGTCCAGTTTGCTTGCAACCGTTCCAAGTAATGAACACTTCCAGTTGTCGCGCTTGACGTTATACCAGTGTATTTGAACATATTTGTTGGCAGTCTTCAATTGTCTTGAAGTTATTGTCATTTCCCCCACAACCACCGTAGGTAAATATTTCACATTCCTTTGTTTGAGAATTAAAGTAATACCGTCGAAATGCCGCTTTACAAAACCCAGTTTTAGGAGGTAGATAACATGCTGGGTCTGCATGTTCTGGTGGAATATTTGCAGCTATAGACTCAGAATCTGTAAAAGGCAAAATAGATAATAAGTTATAAAGGACGAATAAAAAAATTATACAACTGTATTTACTGCTTTCTCTTCGTACATTGCTTAGATATAACCAAAATTGAACAGCTAATTTACAAACTGCTTTTTTGCAGGTCTAACAAAACGAATTTTGGATTTGCTTTTTAGTGTAAAACTCTTTTAAGTAACAATAGCTATTCAGTCATATCTCTTGTTGCACAATCAAGTCATTTTGCTTTTATGACTGTATCTGAAAACAGTAGTTGCATTTCATCGACTAAAAGCACTAAATAACATTTAATGTAAATGAAAAAGATGTAAATCATACCTTTATTTGTGTTATATTCTGTAAGATATTCTGGCACATGTATATTTGAATCTACATCTGTAAAATGTGTCTTGATTCCTCTGTTTGTATCTTTATTGTTTGTCTCTTGTTCACCCTCTTCAAATTTTCTGTATTCTGACTCTTCCGTTTCGTTTTCAGTCTCGTCCGTTTCACTTATTTCTTCATTAGTTGTTTCTTGTGCATTGTTCATTACCTCAGTTTCTTCAGGCTTCTCTTCAATTTCAAGCCCTTGGTTTCCCGTTACAGATTCTTCATCGCCATCTTCTTCTACCACTTCAAGTTCTTCTTCATTTAATTCTATATTCAGGTCCTGTTCTTCTATATTTTCATTAATTTCCTCACCAATTTCTATATCGGAAGGCTCAATAAGCTCTATGGCCACACCAGTTTCAGGCAAAATTATTTCAATCTGGTTTTCACCTGCTTTCTCTACTTGTTCTTCCAGTTCTTCTTTCACTTCTTCTACTTCTCCTATCCGTTGCTCCATTTCTTGTTCCTGTCCATTTGTATATTCCTCCGTTTTAATGGTTTCGTAAGTGGCTGCAAAAGAGCAACATGTCTGTAGAGTTATTTTCAGTTGATGTCTCATGACAATGACACAAGTCTCATAAATGCAAGTAAGTGCTATGTTCGCTGTTTGAAATGATCACCTTGCATTCGTGGGACTGAAAAAAAGGCTGAGCAGCGACTTGCAATCACGGGGATGAATTAATGACTTAGCGCCTTCTTGCATTACTGGAACTGAAGCAATGTCTTAGTACTTTCTAGCATTTACTGGCCTTAAATAATGACTCAGTGCCTTCTAGCATTCATGGAAAGTAAATAATAGCTAAGCATCTTCGAGTATTTGTAGGGCTAATAACGGTTGAGTATCTTTTAATAATCAGCATGCACTGGACTGAAATGATAGCTTAGTAGCTTCTTACAGTCGAAGTCTGATATAAGGTTTAAGCACCGTCTTGCATTTCATATTTTTGGATTTAGGTAATATATTTAGCACATTTATTTAGTCAAGGGATTTAAACAAGGGCTTAGCAATTCCTTACATGCACTGGACTGAAGTAATGAATTAGTATCTTCTTGGATTCATGAAAATGAAATAATAGCTTAACATTTTCTTGCAAGTACTGGACTGAAATAATGATTTAACAACTTTTTACAATTTTATGGGACTGAAAAAATATAATACCGCCTTCTTGCACATAGGATACTAGTCTGTTTTATTTAGATAGATAGATAAATGTAATATCCAGAAGGCATAGGAATGTATGAGGCACCTCATCAAGCCAGGCCTAGAGTATTTGGAGTACTAGTACATAAAGGTCTGAAGAATAGATAACTGATAGACATCAAAGTATTGTGTAATGTCTCGGTCTCCATTATTGATTGGAGACTCTCTTAACTTTAATCATAATATTCTATGAACACTGCCTAAATTTGTGTTGTCAATGTCGTGTTTGCGGCTATGTATATAACGAACTTAAATTTAAAACAAATGAATAAAAGCAAAAATTAATAAATGAATAAATAAGAAATAAAATCTGTAATGTTTAGAGTAGTTACCTTCATCATTTACTTCAACTTCAGTATCTCTTTTGTCCAAATCTTTGTTTTGAGATCCTGCAAAAGAATAAAGAATAATAATAATGATGTAAATAAATGTACTGTGTTTAAAATAATTAATATTCTTTATCATTCGAAGGCAAGTAATGGTTTAACTTTCTTTTTTTAAGATGAACTTGCTCCACCGTATCCCCTTTAGCTACCCTGAGGAGTTATATGTTAACATTTGCATATATGTGCCTTGTATATAACTTTATTTGCCTAAGCTTATGTTAAAGGTAGGTTCCTGTACTTTGGAATGCATCATAATTTTCATCATCTTTCATCCAAGTTGTTGGAAAGCACTTATAAAAAGGAAGAGAATAAGCTTCACTTAAAAGAGTAAATCAAAATATTATTAGAAAAGTTGTTTTGCAAGGGATTTTCTAACTCTGCTTCGCACACCAGTTAGTGCTATTTTTAGTTCACGCCCAAAATAGATAACATTAGCTGACGTCATGCTGCATTGCATTTTGGGATAGTTTTAACCCATTTGCCATGCCAGGACCTCTAGGAGAGCTCATGGCAAGAGAAAATTTACCTTTGGAGAATGGCATCAGAAATCGTGTACTTATAGACATATAAAACATCTATTTTTAGAACTGGAATTCCAAAGAAGGAAAATAAACCAAAAGGGAAAACGACTATTTTCTTCAACATCTGACGATTTTCTCAGTAGCAACAGATTCAGAAAAATAAGAGAATTCAATACTACCCAGAAAAAGGCGAAATTATTTTGTGAACATAATTGTTATCGCTAGTCCAGGAACCTACCTTTAAACTTAAAGAAACTTTGAGAGAATGTGAGACTTAGCAAAGCTTTGTTTCATGAAGAGAAAAAGAGGCAATGTAAATTTGATATAGCGATTGATAAAAAGTAATCATGGTGTGTCTAAAACACAGAAATGAAACACGACATCTGTTCTGACAAAATTATAATGCCTTATCGAGCATGCATGTCCATCATTAAACTGTAAGCGCAAAAGATGACAATAGTTGTATTTGCAATCAGTGTAGATTCAAAATGTGTGACTCATGATGAGCCGCCTAATCTGGACTTGCAGTGTATGGTCAGAGAATGGTGTATGTGATCGTGGACGGTGTTGCAAATTACATTTCAACTTAATATGACCGAGTCTGCTACAATGTCAATTTCTTACTGTGCTCCATGCTTCCTAGGGATGTATTTAAGAAATTATGCAAAATACTTCAGGCTTACCGCGGTATGGCCCAACTTCTTACTTATGAATGTTTTCTTTGCTCTTAAAGGATCTAAACTTTTATCATTATTTACATTTTGAGCTCTGTTATAAAAGGGCTTTCAGTCACTCTCAGCATAAAGGTCACACTTTCTCTCAGCTCTGACGTTTATTCCACGAATATAATTTTGCTTATACTGGAAGCAAGAAATTTGGTACACAGCTGATTCTATATGCCAGCTGGTCGGCATCAGTATTTTTTTTTCTAAAAGCTTAATCACTTTTTTTTTCTTTTGCATTTTAACACGATAAATAGCGCAAGGCATTCGTTTGGCTGAGTCTTCAGCTGGTACGTTTAACTGACTCATTCTTTCATTAACAATACTCTATCGTTTGACCGAGTCTTCAGCTGTGATGTTTAAGTGGCGCCTTCCATAATTCATAATACTCTTAAATTGGTTTTATTATGTAGTCCATATGAAGGCGAAAAGAACAAATATCCACTACATGTATTAAGTCGTTAACATTGAGGTTTTCTACTATGTCTTCTTTATGCCCCCAACTTCGAAGAAGTTGAGGGGGCATATTGGTTTGGTCCTTCCGTCCATCCGTACGTAACACTTCATTTACTCAAGAACCATAACCGCTGGGGTCTGGATACTTCATAGGTAGATGGAGTATGAAAATCCAGAGGATACGTAATCTTTTTCTTTTCCATCAGCATTGAACTTGCAAAGTTATGCCCCTTTTTCAAAAAATTAAATGAAAGTTCATTCCCAAAATCCTGGGAATACCGTTTGAGATCGGATGTCATATTTGGCATATTGCTAGGGGCTAAGGTGTAGATCACCTGATTAACTTTTGGGCAAATTCCTTAAAAATGACCGAATTATGCCCCTTTGTTGAATTTGGCATTTTTCCAACTTTTGAACCGTTTTACCTAGAACCCTAATTTTTGGTATACTATTTGTATTTGAAGTGCTGATCATTCTGATGTTGATTGCGTTATGTTGCATGCATTATTGACAGAGTGTTTTCCCTTTTCTCATCTGTATAAAACATAATCATGGGTGGTCTATTTCTCGAGAACAATAACTGCCGGGGCCTTGATATTTATAAAATGGATAGACCCTTAAAAAATAAGCAGACCCGTATTTTTTTCTTTTCCGTCTGCCATGGACATACAGAATTATGCCCCTTTTTCGAGGAATTACATGAAAGTTTGTTCCCAAAACCATGGGAATACCGTTTGAGCTAGGATGCATATATTTGGTATACTGCTAGGGGCTAAGTTGTAAATAACCTGATTAACTTTTGGATAAATTCCTCCAAAAATGAGCGAGTTATGTCCCTTTGTTGAATTTGGCATTTTTCCAACTTTTGAACCTTTTGACCTAGAACCCTAATTTTTGGTATACTAATAGTATTTGAAGTGCTGATCATTCTGATGTTAATTGCGTTGTATTGCATTCATTATTGACAGAGTTATTCCCCTTTTTTCATCTGTATAAAACATAATTATGGGTGGTCTATTTCTCAAGAGCAAAAACTGCTGGGGCAGTGATATTTATAAAATGGATAGACCATAAAAATAAGCAGACCTGTATTTTTTTTCTTTTCCGCCTGCCATGAACATACAGAATTATGCCCCTTTTTCGAAAAAATTACATGAAAGTTTGTTCCCAAATTCCTGGAAATACTGTTTGAGCTAGGATGCTCATATCTGGCATACTGCTAGGGGCTAAGGTGTAGATCACCTGATTAACTCTTGGGCAAATTCCTTCAAAAATGAGCGAGTTATGTCCCTTTGTTGAATTTGGCATTTTTCCAACTTTTGAACCTTTTGACCTAGAACCCTAATTTTTGGTATACTAATAGTATTTGAAGTGCTGATCATTCTGATGTTAATTGCGTTGTATTGCATTCATTATTGACAGAGTTATTCCCCTTTTCTCATCTGTATAAAGCATAATTATGGGTGGTCTATTTCTCAAGAACAATAACTGTTGGGCCTTGATATTTATAAAATGGATAGACCCTAAGAAATAAGCAGACCCGTATTTTTTTCTTTTCCGTCTGTCCCAAAATCATAGGAATACCGTTTGAGCTAGGATGCTTATATTTGGCAAACTGCTAGGGAAAAAGGTGTAGATCACCTGATTAACTTTTGGGCAAATTCCTTTAAAAAATGACAGGGTTATGCACCTTTGTTGAATTTGGCATTTTTCCAAAGGGGGGGGTCTCACCCTATAGGAAATTTACATAGAGTTCTGCCCACGCTCGGAATTTAATCTTAATACGCATAAAGATTGTCAAGCACATGAGTCTTGCATTTGTGATATATTTATCCATTGATCTATTTCAGTATTTAAATAACAGCAATTTTTGTATTTTTCGAGGAAAAAATTGGTGCCCTTGTTTTAATTCCCCCAGAGCTATGAAATTTTAGATTTTTGTACCTAATTTTGTCTCAAAACGATGCCTAGTAATTTGTGAGTATGCACGTAACATAATTGTAGATCAATGTATCAAATGAAAATATCCACATAAAATTTCAACTGAAATATCCCCATATTTCAGATCCATAAATTATTTTCAACAAATTAAAATGTTGATTTTAGTTTGTTATAGTCCTTGTCAACCTATGAAATTCACATCAAAATTGACCACACATGTGTAGGTAATGATATTAAAAAATCAAGAAAAATCAAAACCGGTAACATTATTTTTTTAGAGTTTTTATGTTAACAGTCAAATTTTTTGAAAAGTGTAAAATCCACATTATTCACAGAAATTTGTTTTTGGTATCTTTGTGTTTCATTGTTAGGCCAATTTTATGTTTCTATCGTGTTTTGCATTGCCAAGCCACATAAGACGTTTCTGTTTCTATGATAAAAGGTATTTTTCCGAGATAATGGCACCTTGTTGTACTCCACAATGGAACTTTAAATATATTCATGATAAGTTTAATTAAACGAATGTTTATCGTTTATTCTTCTAATTTCATGAGAAGTATACTTTCCATATTTGTGTGGTACTGCCAGATCAACAATTCTTGTAGAAGGCTTCATGGTAATTGCTTACTTGTCGCTTTTACTATACGGTTAACCAGTACTAAATCCCATAACATTTTCCAGCTAGTACCTAATTTTGCAGTGTTTTGCTTCTATTCATAAGCCCTAACCAATCAGAATCTACCCATCATTTCCGTAAGATACCGCAGCTGACTTGAACCGTTTTGCATCTGGCAGTGCCTCTATTGATGGGTGATAAGCCATGTATCCAAGACTGGCGCTATGAGCACACATGCCAGTGGTCCTCTTCCCAGCGGGGCAGATGCAGTAATAATCTTTAACTGGGTCAGTATCATCATTTTGGTCATACTGAATCCAGATATTATATTTAGTCTGGGATTTGTGTCTGGAATGAATCTGACCCCTTATCAGATCATCCGAGTGCTGGTAAACCCAGATCTGATAATCACCGTCTTCTGTGGTATGCTCCTCAATGTAACCAGGCCCCGAGGTTATAAAACTTTTTTCATGCTCAACTCAGCTGAGCATGAAATTTTACCTGGTAATAAATAGCAAATTACTGATAAATACAGTTGTTTTCTTGCTCAGTTTAGCTGAGTATTAAATTTTCTCTGCTTATGAATATGAAAATGCCAACATTAGTTGGCATTTTCATATTTATCAGCAGAGAAAATTTCATGCTCAGCTGAGTTGAGCACGAAAAAAGTTTTATAACCTCGGGGCCAGGAGCTTGATTAAGTTGGTAAGTACCACAGGCAACTGTTTCCAGATATTCCATATCTAGCTGTGGAAAGGCAATGTTATCTATTCTTACCCATAGGTAAGCTTACCCTTAGGTAAGGTATAGGATGCAACTAAGTATTTACTGTTGTTGCAATTAGAAAAGCTTTACTGAATACAATCTTGGTGTTTTTGTGCAAATCTGACACTATATCAGTAGTAAAAATGGATCACCTTGACTTACACCTCAATTGAAAAGAAACTTAAGTAGTCAAATTGACTAAAGGGGACAATTAGCAGTCAAGCAATTATTCATATATATGTATTTGCTTTGTATGATATACTTTACACAACTAAAAATATTATGCATGAAATTCAGCTACAGAAGTAGTACATTTTATATATGCAAATTGTTAAGGGTAAAATAGTTTTTTTTATAAACCTTCTAAATCAGTGTATTAGCATGTAGAACAATCTGTTATGATTGTTATGCATACTAATTGTTATATTATAACAAAAGGAAGTGGTTCTGCAAACTTATTCACACTTAATTCTGACATGAGTTTTTCTCTTAAAATCTACCTTCATAATATTACGTAATATTTGACAATGTTACCGGTTTCCAAATGTCATAAAATTCTAAAGGTATTGAGAGGATACACAGGGCCTACTTTGCTAGCAATTTCAAAGGTTGACAAAGACTGCAACCCTTTTAAATTTTAAGTTGAAAATCATGTTTTGGTAATTTCAGCCTTAATTATTTTATAGTTTCAGACTTTATGTTTCGAGAAAAAACATGTGTATATATCTATTCAATCACAAATGGTATTGAAGGTATCTATAAACAGCCCTTTTACAATTCTAGTTCAAAGTTTATGAAATTAAGGAAAGCATATACTTGAAAAATGAATGGCAGGTATCAGGAAAAAAATGGAGTACCTCAAGGTGCTCTCCTGAGACCTAAAATACCTTTTTGAAGATAATAAATACATATTTATAGTTGATAGGACAGTGGCACTTAGCATGCATAGTAACAAGAAAATCCAAGTGTGGGCGCATATGAGACCCCCCTTTTGAACCGTTTGACCTAGAACCCTAATTTTTGGTATACTAATAGTATTTGAAGTGCTGATCATTCTGATGTTAACTGCGTTGTATTGCATTCATTATTGACAGAGTTATTCCCCTTTTCTCATCTGTATAAAACATAATTATGCGTGGTCTATTTCTCAAGAACATTAACTGCTAGGGCCTTGATATTTATAAAATGGATAGACAATAAAAAATAAGCAGACCCAAATTTTTCTCTCTGTCTGCCATGAACATACAGAATTTTTCCCCTTTCTTTAAAAAAATTACACGCAAGTTTTGTTCCAAAATCCTTGGAATACCATCTGAGCTTGGATGCTCATGTTTGGCTTACTTCCAGGGGCTAAGGTATAGCTCACTTAATTTACTTTTGGGCAAATTCTGTCATATAAAATGAGCAAGTTATGCTTGACATCTAAAGTGTGACGCCTTTAGTGGCAAGCATATGGTTGGGGGCATAGTGTTTCACAAACACACTTTCTAGTTATCTAAGAAATAATTTTTCCTTACCCGTGAATTATCGCTGATTAACACATGTTGTTGGAAGGCAGATCCACGACGGCCAAGCCGAAGTAAATTAATATTCGTTTCTGCCCGACAACACATGTATTAATCAAATAATTCACGGGAAAGGAAAAGTTATTTCGATTCTAACATTATACATACTGAAAATGCAAGTATATTACAACGTTTTTTAAAGATTGTCTCCCTCGTTTATTTCTTGTTTTCAGAAACAAATATTCTAACAAAATTTCGTAAGGCAATATGTAATAGTCTCATAATAACCGTAAAGGTTTTGAGAAAATGCATGTTTATTCGATAAATGTGGAATGAAAAATGATCTTCAAATTAAAATGCAAATTATCTATTTCCTCACGGCCTGTAAGAATATCAATTTTGACCACGTGTGTCATGTGATCATGTAGAGGTAGTTTTCTTATTCGTGCACGTGATTGTGACGTATGAATAAATCGTTTTTGTCCAATAGTGCGATTTCAACCGCGGTCCGCGATTGTATAAAAAATTATCATATTTTTGTTTAAAGGCACTTTTATCAAATATTATTATCTAAACTCTAATTCAAATGTATAGTTAGACCATGTCGGAGGTATTGCATGAACTATTTCATCAAATCATTTTTGTTATTATTATAAGGGAGTAAATCTTTAAAGGAATATTTTTGAGGCGGACGTCGGCAGGAGCAAATCTTTATATTCGACGTCATCAAGGCGCGAAATCGCCACGTTTCGACGTTAGCAACGTGAATTATCACAAATGTTCACAAGACTCCGCTTCCTATTGTGTTCAATGAGAAAACGTTAACGTCATGTTAGAATCCTGTTTCCCGAACTTGTTAGAGTGTAAGAAATATTTACCATAAATCGTCTGATAGATCTTGGAGGCGCCCTTATCTCTGTTAGGTGATCTTTTATCGCTTGATAAGTCAGGGTTTTCTTCCTCTCTGTCAGCGTCTATAACATATGAAATCGTAAAATACAGAACACCAGATATAGGAAGAGTTCCATGTCCAAACGAGTCGTGTGCATATTCAACAGAAAATTAATTTATTTGAGGTGGAATTATACGAGTAGGTTTGAGAAAATCACACTTTTTCATCGTATGAATTTCAGGTAGCATCTCACTTATAATTCGACAGGAGCATGGCATACACATGCTACTCTCGAATTATAAATGAGATGACGCCATAGATCTGTTACCATAGCAACTATGGAATTTTCACTTGTTATGCTCAGTACCTTTGCAGGATGACGTCCCAATGACGTCACTTATACATCAATTCGAATTCTTAGATGCGTTGGTAACAGATATATGACGTCATTAGTTTCGGAATATGGCAAACAGTTTATGCCACAGTCCGCCAATTTTTCAATGGCATTACAAACTGAAATTTTCTCAACAAAAACTTCAGAGTTTCTCAAGCAAATAAGTCATTTAATTCCGTCGATATGAGAATTGAAATACTACTACTACTAATTCCGTGTTTAACTTATTCGTATTTTTGACGTTTCTATACTTTCTTGCTTTATACCAACGTTCCGTTAGCTTCCATAAGGCATGCGGCTTGTCACATACCGTATTGATCCCAATAAACGCCTTTTCTGATAAACTCCCCTTTTGCAGAAAGTATAATGTGTAAACTTGCATGAATTCCTCTTTGCCTCTCCGGATAAGGTACCTCTTTGAAATGGGGTCTACTATTAAAGAAAAGAATTTGCTCCTACTGGAGTAATTCTTTTCCGTTAAGAGTTGACCCCTCAGAGAAAGGAGGAAAAATAGTAGAGTTACTTCCTTTGAAAGTATACCCGTCATCTTAATATTGCTTATCATATTGCCTAAAGGTGTTTTGGCCGTGACAGGTTTACTACACTTTAGACTCTAAATAACGCCGCTTCCCGCCCCCCCCCCCCACCCCGCCCCGCCTTTCACAAAATGCAACGCACCCGGGTCGTTTAATAGGATAAATACGGGATAAAAGGACAATACATGTTATGCAGTATGGCGTCATACTTAAATTGCATTACAAGACCAAGGATATATAAAATATTAAAATTAGTATGAAGTAAAACACTCCGTTTGCTATACAACAAAGATGATACGTTCTTCGTAAAATTGAAAAATTAAATATAAAATAAAATATACCTTGTCTGATATCTGATTTCGAGTCTGCTCCTGCGTAAAAATCTTCATCTTTCTGTGGAATATAATCTGAAATTAGGATTAGAATTTAGGAATCTAAAGAACAGTGTCACCTAACAACAATGCTAACTTGAGGCAGTGTACCAGTACGTACCACTACAGTTCAAGCGTAGCTGAGAGGCTCCCATTCGTTTAAAAATGTAAAACCAAGGGTAAAAATGCATATGCAACAGTTATTTTTTTTTATATAAATCTGAGCAATGTTATTGTTAAAAGTAAAAAGGTTTACAGAGAATCTCTCAATAATAATAATAAAATTATAATGATGATAATAGTAATAATAATAACGATAATTATAATAATAATAACCCTACCAGATAAATCTAGACTAAGAAGTACGCCTTATTTTTTACCTGTTTCTGCATATGACTTAAGAAAAGGCATAACTTGTTTCCTAGGCATCCAGTGACTGGTCTTGTTAGAGCAGAAATATATCAAAACTGGCTTCTAGTTATTACTGGAGTCTTGAGCCAGTCTTCCCGAAAATATTCGAAACACTGCCAATGCAAAAGCTTAAAAAACAGTTGAACCAAAGGCCTCCGCCAACATTCTTTTGCGGGCTAATTTAGGGCCCATTTCTTTATCAGCATGAAATATGTTGTCGTGAGGTATCGCTGCAAGCTTTTCACCATAGTTTTGTCATAGTAAATGACCGTGAATGGCCAACTTTAAACAAATGAAACATCAATCAACTTCACATATAAGAAAGGTCTGAAAAATTGAGTCTTTTAGTTGGTATCTAAATTAACCTACTTTAGGTATCGCAAATGGTAAAGTACAATGTACATGCGTAGGGTCCCATTCAGTGTTCCGGTTTTGTTTATATTCCATTGCTCCATAAGGCACAAGAGAAAGAAAACTGTATTTTGTGGAGCGATTTATCGTTTTTCAAAATCATTTTTCCGCTATTTTTGTCAGTTATGTATATGATTCAATATATCGTACACGCCAAAACCCGCATTTTACTTCCAAGAATTTGTGTTTAGACGTTTTACCCCTCGTAGGCCTATGGGGACTTTAAATCTATCGGATAAGGAATAAACTGCAACTCGCTTAAAGTGCAGCTGTATTAAATTCAGCTGTTAGAAGATGTAAAATTGGTATCATTAGGGAGGTTAAGATTCTTAACTTGTACGTGTACGTGTACGTCTAGCGATGATTTGTGTGCATACGTCATCAAAAATTGCATACTCTCTACCAGTTAGAAGTAAATTCTAGACGTTGACTACTTCTAGGAGGCCGTTTACACGTAGCTTAATAAACGTGTACTTTGAATTCATCTTTCGGATAGAATTTACAAATGTACATTTTATTTTATGGTATCAAAGTTGAGAGCATATATCTAAGAAAAAAAATTAAAGCGTTCACTTGAAAATCAGTGAAACGTAAATAAGATACACCAATGTTTACAGTGAGGGTGGTACATGCGAGGCATAGACAGTATTTGTTGTAGATATCTCCGCATTTGTAAAGGTAGATGGATGAATGATTTCGGTTTATACGACCCTTTCAACAGTATTTTAGTCATGTGGGGCATATTAGGATGGATGGCTGGATGACTTGCGATTTTACGTCCTTTACAACAGTATTTCAGCTATACATGGAAGATGGGACGATGATGATGAAAGGCTGAGTGCAATGGAACCCCGTTTGTGGTAGGAAAGATTCTGGCCTCAAGCAGTGCTCGAACCCGGTCCGCTAGATCAGTAGGCCAGCGCTTAACCCACTGAGATACCGGGGCTCCTAGGCATATTAGGAAATATATGAGATATGGACGACGCTGAAATAAACAAGAGGCAGAAAAGAAACGTGACCTTAACTGGAATCGAACCCGCGACCTCGTCATCATGAATCTAGAGCATCAGCCTCCCAGTCAGCAGTTTAAAAAAGCATGTGGTCACATGTCAGCGTCATAAATGGGACTGAGTCGGGAAGTGTGTGTATTTCAATTCTCGTAACGACGTCCCCCACCCCCTCATTTGTACGAAACCATGGCCACAGAAACGGGGCGCCGTGCGTCCGTCCATTTGACGCGGGAAAGCTGGTCATGATAATTGATATCACAATCAAAGTGGGTAAATTAGACGGTAAGATGGGTGGGTATGGGCTACATTACCAATAAACGATAAAAAAAAAAACAGGATAAGACACAGGGAATTCTGTTGGTCGTTGTAATCAATGAAAGCTTTCAAAAAAAAAAATCGGGGACGGTGGAGAAGAAATGAGTGTACGCAGGTAGTGAACTGACAATAATAAGGGCTTTCCTTTACCGTAAAAAGTACATGATAGTACCATAACTTTTTAGAGATGGAACCTGAATGCACTGTATAAAAAACTGTTTTAATTCCGCCTTTGATAAAGAAATTAAATGCGGATTTATAGCAAGGCCTTTACACAATGCAGTCGCGTTCCATATCAAAAACTTAAAGTAATATCCCGTACTTTTTATGGTGAAAGGTCTGGCAGTGCAGTTTTTAGAAAAAATGTGGTGTTTATAAGATGGTCGCCGGATGTGATATTGGTCGACGGGCCTATACTTTCTTTTTGACACCAAATTAATGAGAAAGTTAAGTTTCGACAAAAACCGACCGAAACTATTGGTACAGAGGAGATACTGTTAACCCACAAACGTACACACGGACGAAAGGTCATGAAGATAGCCTTTTCTATAATTACTTCGACCATCTAAAATAATTCGCCGCATTTATTTTGGTTACATGTACACGTACAAGTTACATTTATCTTAACCTTTAATAACTATAATTAGAACTTGTACGTGTACGTGTAGCTACCAGTAGCCGTACGCGTACAAGTTCTAAATCTTAACCTCCCTATTGTTATTGTTTGTTCAGTATTACATTATTTTGCCATTTAACAGACTGACGCCAGTCTAGTTCTTGGGTAAAACCGACAGATTACAGAAAGGAGTCAAAAATACATGTATCATTCATACGGAATACTTTCTAATTTTCTCTAAATATTTGTATCTGACTGAGATTTGTTTTACTTATTCGTATTTGTCTAAGAACAAAATAAAAATGTTTGTTTCGTGTAAACGACTTTTTTCTGGCTACCGTTAATTGCATCGATAGTTTTGCATATTTGCAAGAGCACGCGCATATGCTGGCTGCATACTGTCTGCCGTATACTGTCTGCTATGCAAACATTTTACTGTAATTACTGTATGCTGCGCCATGTCTACTGGGAACTGTGCACCATCAACTGTGATGTTGTTTTGTACGACGAATATTTTTAGATAGGCCAGCATGCACAAAGTCGAGGTCGCAGAAGACTAAAGCAAACAGTTACTAGTAAACAGTGGACAATGAAACGTAGACAGTTGACAGCATCCAGTCAGTATATGCGCGTGTTTTTACGCAGTAGAAAGTACAAGAAGTCGTATCTGAAATACCATAGATATTTTCACCCAAACCGTTACTAGTTGTTTCGCATGGCAATTTGATTGCCCTTGGGTATCGTTGATAATTCTCTCCCTCTGTCTCTGTGTCTCGCACACGAACACATGCACACACTGGTTATTAAATTAACTATGAGACTGTTCAAATCATATACATGAATCTACTTTCAGTTATTCGGAACAAATACGTCATTTTCATTTTTTTTTTCTAAGAAATCTGTGAAGCAAATCAAACTAAGAGAGGGCATAGTTTAATAAAAATACTAAGGGTTAGAGAAAAAGGCGATACGCAGATGCTAAAATATAACAGGCATATAGGTGCCGGACTGTATGAAAATAATAACAAGAACAGAAAAGTATAATTTGAAATATCAAAATTTAATGATTCCTAAAAACACATAAACACATTTCAGAGAAAACTCCAAAAGCACAAATCTGGCAAATGTCTCAATAGCAAACAATTCAAGAGAGACTTATAGGCTGGCACGTCAAATCTGGAATTACTGACGTTTGCCATCCAGCCATACACATGCATGGGTTAGGAAACGGCAGACACGTGACGTTAGTCGACGTCGTTCCATCAGGAAAATGGAAGCCAGTGTCACACAAGACGTCCACCTTACAGTACAGATGGAAGGGGTTACCACTGATCACCTTGATGGACCCATTAACAGGGGTAGGGTCTTTGCACTGCAGAGATTCTGTAAATAAATATGTACTGAAAATACGACGCCCTTGAAAATACGTCATAAAATTACTGAAATAAATATAAAGTACAGCTTACTGTCAACGTTTTCTTGTATACTTGACTACTGACTGTTATCGTGCATTGATGCTCGCAACGAAAGTGCTTATTTAAACTTTAAACATTACATCATTAATATCAGACAAAAATCTCTGAGCTCATAAACAGCAAAGAACCATGAGCGAAAGGAGGTCATCATTTATCAGTTGGTGGTGAGTGCAAGGGAAGAGTGTGGAGTGTGGGGGAGTTTTCAGTCGATGTGTGCATCCCAGATATTTTTTTCCAAAGATTCTTCTTTAAAAGCGAATGTCATGTGTGTGTGTGTGTGTGTGTGTGTGTGTGTGTGTGTGTGTGTGTTTATACTTATTGGAGTCGTCACAATTTGAGCTACATTGTACAAGTGAGAAGGACTGACTGGTCGTTTTACTAAGATATAAAGGTTGATGGGGAGCGGGGAGGAGGGCAGACAGAAGTTAAAACACAATACCTGTCCACCCCATGCAAAATCAGTGCAGGGTTCTTCCCCCTCCACCCCAGCTGAAAAGTAATGACCGTTCCTAAAATGCAAAAAGGGCAAATAAACCTAAAAGCAATTATGGACAAAACTTTTCTGCTTCTGCCGTGTACTAGCCTTCTTCAACGTTCTGAAGATTATGCTAAAGTAGGTAGGTGACGCACAACTTGATAAACACTACCTCCTGAGAAGGTGTCAGTCCTTAGACAGCATAACGTAACTACAGTGAGCTCTTTTGAAACAGCTCGCAATAAGCTTGGTTAGATCTACATCTGGACTTAAATTGACATGAGACCTAAGCAAAAGCAAGACACGATGAAACCAAGAAAAAAGAAACCCATTCACCAGGGAGATCAAGCAAAATAACGAACCCAGAAACCGGCGATTTGGCTTTGCTTGAAACTTCAGTTTCGTATCTGTAGAAGAGAATCGGTATTGACAATCTTTTACCTGTACGAAGATTCTCAGCATTTAATAAACGCAGTATACTTATACTATAAACGAACAGATCCAAGACTAAAAGACTAAACTGATCCAATGATCCGTGAAACGAGGATCGATGGAATGATTTAAAAAAAATGTAATACATAAAACTAAAATTTTGAAAGCTTTAAACTCGAAAATGTGAAATCACTGATTCCATTTACCACTTTTGTGCAGTATCATCCTCATCCGAACAAAAATAAATCGGGGAAGTGATGGGGGGGGGGGGGGCGGGGGGGGTTGGAGGGGGTTGTTTGTCTATAAGGAGATGATAGTTGATGACTACAGTTTGTTTCATTTCTTTGTATTTCATACGAATATTTTTGCACCATATCACATTCTTTCTCTTCTAGTTTGCAATAAATCTTTATTATTACTAGTACACAGTCTTTGTACCTTTTTTATGCCATAAGAAATTATTGTCACACATTTTCCTCTTATAAATGTTTAATTAAGTTGTGAAGTCGTATATGCTATAGATTGGTTCGTTGGTATTTTCAGTGTGTCAGTGATTACAACAGCAGTTTTTAGCTCACCTGAGCCAGCGGCTCCGGGGGAGCTTATAGGATGGTAAGGATCCGTTGTCCGTCGTCCGTCGTCCGTCGTACGTCGTCCGTCGTCCGTCCGTCGTCCGTCCACACTTTCAAACGACTTCTCCTCTGAAACTGCTAAGCCGATTGTAACCAAATTTCATATAGAGCCTCCTGGGACCTTAGGAACGAAAAGTTGTTCAAACGGTCCTGGTCACATGACCAACATGGCCGCCATGCCCATATATGGTAAAAACCTGAAAAAAATCTTCTTGTCCAGAACCAATAGGTCGATGGGCTTGAAACTTGGCATTTAGCATCGGGTACACGAGTACTACCAAGTTTGTTCGAATTATGACCTTGGGTTGACCTTGACCTTTTTTACGGTAAGGTCAAATTTGCTTCCTTTTGCTTTTATATGGCAAAATGCTGCAACATAAGATATCTTGGAAACTGTTGAAGATTTTGGCCTAAAAATTGGTACATACAGTCATCTTAATGACTTCATGAAGATTTATGAGAACAAGAGGTCAAGGTCATTCTTTGACCTTTGACCCAGAACTCTCATATTTTGACAATATCAAACAATCTCCCCCAAAACAACAAGGCCAATTGTAACCAAATTTCATATAGATCCTCCAGGGGTTGAGGGAATGAAGATTTGTTCATACGGTCTAGGTCACATGACCAACATGGCCACCACGCCCATATATGGTAAAAACCTTTAAAAATCTTCTTTTCCAGAGCCAGTAGACCGATGGCCTTGAAACTTGGTATGTAGCATTGGGTACTCAAGTATTATCAAGATTGTTCAAATTTTGACGCTGGGTTGACCTTGACCTTTTTACGGCAAGGTCAAATATCGGAAAATGCTAGAACATGAGATTTCATGGTAAGTTTTGAAGATTTTGGCCTAAAAATTGGTATATACAATCATCTGAATGAATACATGAAGATTTGTGAGTACAAGAGGTCAAGGTCATTCTTTGACCTTTGACCCAGAAATCTCAAATTTTGACAATTTCAAACAATCTGCTCTAAAACCACTGGGCCAATTGAAACCAAATTTCATATAGAGCCTCAAGGGGTTGAGGGAATGAAATTTTTTTTTAACAGTCCTGGACACATGACCAACATGGCCGCCGCGCCCTATATGGTAAATACCTTTAAAAATCTTCTTCTCTAGAACCAATTGACCGATGGCCTTGAGACTTTGTATGTAGCATTGGGTACTTGAGTACTATCAAGATTGTTCAAATTATGACCTTGTGTTGACCTTGACCTTTTTACAGCAAGGTCAAATTTGGGAAAATGGTAGAACATAAGATTTCATGGAAAGTTTTGAAGATTTTGGCCTTAAAAAATGGTATATACAGTTGTCTTAATGAGTTCATGAAGAATTATGAGTACAAGAGGTCAAGATTATTTTTTTACATTTGATCCAGATCACTCATATTTTGACATTTTCAACCATTTCCTCTAAAGCCAAAGGGCCAATTGTGAAACACATTTCATATAGTGCCTCCAGGGGTTGATTGAATGAAAATTTGTTCAAACGGTCCAGGTCACATGACCAACTTGGCCGCCATTACCACTTATGGTATAAATCTTTAATATTTTTCTTCTCCAGAACCAATACACCTATGGCCTTGAAACTTGGTAAATAGCATGGAGTACTAGAGTACCACCAACACTGTTCAAATGGTGACCTTGGGTTTACCTTGACCTTTTTTGCGGCATGGTCAAATATAGGAAAATGCTAGAACATAAGATTTCATGGAAAGTTTTGAAGATTTTGGCCTAAAAATGGTACATGTATATATTGTTGTCTTAATGAGTACATGAAGATTTATGAGTACAAGTGGTCATGGTCATTCTTTGACTTTTGACCCAAAGCTCATATTTTGACAATTTCAGACATGATAAGTAAAAACCACCTTGCCAATTGTTCAGGTGAGCGATTCAGGGCCTCATGGCCCTCTTGTTATAATCATGCCACAAATAAAAGGCTCTGTTAGATTCACATTTGTACCTAACGGCTGTGTTACATAAATGATGATTTTTATTATACTGAATATTCCTGGACATTGGCAGTGTCAACCGCCTTATTATGTTGACTTGTTAATCAGTTTTTATTATTATTAGCATTATTGTTTTTAATGTTATTATTATTTTCGTTAGTTTGCTTAAAGCATCAGTATTCATTTGACAATCTTAATTGAAGGTCGTTTCCATCCTCTACTTTGAGAAACTATCTTATGTGAACAACCAAAGTTAAAAGAACGGAAGAAACGTTTCCAAATGCCCTTAAAGAAGTCTGTTATTAATAAGAAAATGCGTAAGTATAGAATAAATCTACATTAATTTTGTATAACTGTACTTAATTATTACGTACAAAATGAAGCTTAATGTATAACTATTTACTTCTATTTTCATTTTGTTTTCGAGACGTCTAGCAGACGCCCTGCTTTTACAAGTAAATTAGCTTTTTATGCTGATTCATTTTGCCCTACCTAGTAAGATTTCATTTGTACCATACCGTCCCAGTGACAATTTACGCTGCTAGTTTTGAGTGACCTTTTCACTTCTCGCATGCAAGGTGTCGACATGCACTTAAGTATCAATATAAATTACATATAAAAGCCTATGCCTGCATGTCCAATATGGGTATCAGTGTGTACAAAGCACGGTTGTAGTGTTATTGAACCACTTCACTGAAATATGCACTTCTGAATAAAATGTTTGGCACCAATCCTGCAGAGGCATTTAAGAGTTTTCTGAGTGACAGCCACCAAGATATCGTGGCAGGTACTCGTACTACCGATAAACCGATATTCTGTAGATTCATTTAATGGCCGTTCCTACCTTGTTCATATATTGGATATAATTTTTAAAGAGTCACTGGTAACAGAGAGAGAGAGAGAGAGAGAGAGAGAGAGAGAGAGAGAGAGAGAGAGTTAACATGTGATTTGATTAATAATCTAGCCATAATACAGCAATCTCTTGAGGATCAACATTTTTTTAACATAAAGAATAAAAATGTACATGAAAGTTACTGAAGAACCAATTTCAGAGTTCCATCTAGATTTAACTAAATATATCTGGTGCAACACTTTTGCTTACTTGTTGAAAATCTGTCGCACGAGGATTTTTGCATTACATTTGGTGTTGTATCAGTCTTAAAGATATATGGAATTTTAGTAGGGTTTATTGCTTTCTATACGTATAAATTTGTTAATGCATTCATCTACAGCAAATAAAATGGACAATGAATATTTTTATTGTTACATATATTAAGAAATCAACTTTATCTACCTATAAATCAACCACATTGAAAATTGACCCAATCTTGCACCAATCAGTACCAGTTTATGTTTAGATTTCAAAAGAAAGTTACAAAATTGACCTCTTTGTTAATATTTCCCAGTCTGATTGAGACGTCACGGACCGGTTCAAACTGGCTCCGGCTGTCCAACCCCTGGGATGCAAGGCAGTACACACTAGGACGAATTACAATTCGTCCTAGTGTGTACTGGTTTGCGTCCCATATACTGCCATGTTGATAAGGGAACACCTTTGATACCTGTGGTACCACTTGGCTCAGAAGCCACCGTGATAGCGTTACTTAGCCCCTGCCTATTACCCTGATAGTTAAAATATTTAATCCAAATTATACCTAATTTTGAAAGCATTTTAATAATTTTATGGCGGATCAAAGCTGTTTTCGTCAATCTTCTGCTACTAAAAGCCGGCATTATTAAAATCACGGGGTTTAATGTAGGCCTACAGATTAGTCTGAACTATTTGACCATTTACCTCTGATTTTAGGAGCGGCGGTAGTGTAGTGGATAACGCGCTGGGCTACCAATCCAGGAGTAGTAAGACCGGTCCCCCACTTCTCCTGTCTTTCGGACGAGACTTCAAACCGAGGTCCCGTCTCCGTATGACCTAGTTGTTGATGGGACGCTAAACCCGAGTACCACCACCTCTGATTTATTCATTTACTTTAATTTTATTCTATTTATCTATCATTGTTACATTTTTCTTTTTAGCATACACTCTGGCATGCTATTCAGAAAATTCTCAATTAATGGAAGCTATAGGCCAATGCTTTAATACAATTTAAACCCATTTATGCATAGCGTCCCATGAATAAAAGATAGGCAAACGCGGCCTCTGACTTGGGTCTACACAATTTGTATAAAACAAATAGTCATGTCTACTTAAAATAAAATAAAAATTATACAAATAAAACAATCCAGACATCCCTTAATTAACAATGGACTCATTTAATTTATATGGAGAGAAGAATCCCCCAGGCATAAAAAGTTTAACCTCTTCTGGAAACAGTGTTATAAGTACGAGTCTTGATCGATTAAAAAAATCTTGTCACAGCTATAACACTCATGGATATGTTATCTATATAGTTTAGTTATAATAATTATTATTATTTCTCTTCAATGCTTATATATAATTATCTCGTACCAACGAATGCCGGTTACAGAAGTAAATAAAATTTGTTTATTAAAGTTAATTTAATACATCAAGCGAATTTTGGCTCAGTCTCACACTGACTGATGAGTAATATATATTTTACTGCTTAAACATTAAATTTCAGTTTTTATTTCATGGCATATATAATAAAAATAAATTCTGATCGAAAATGAAATGAAACCCATTAAAAAATATGTATAACAAAAAGAAACTCTATAATTGAAATGCTGTCATACAGTTCCTCTTTTGTTTATCATTTGAATAAATTATAATACAAGCTAATATGTAAACAGTTTTGTCCTGATAGCTCGAAGTAATCAAAATATAACTGTACATGCATTGAAATACTTTACCATACCTGGTCTTTGAGGCAAATTTTCATATATGGAAGGTCTTATCCCATACATATATGCTTCATTTTCAAACAGAGCTCAGATGACCCTGCAGTTTAAAGCTTTTACCATAGCAAGTACATGCTATTTCAGCTATTTTCTGGACAAATTCTCAATGTTTTTTTCCAGTTCATGGAGTAATTAATGATGTAAGTGGTAAGCTAAGTCTTAATCGTGATCAGAATAAAATAGAATAGAGTAGGATATTTTATTAACCAATTCGGGAATAATAATCACAATACATACAGATAAATATTATCTGGAAATTAATTAAAACAACACACACTCACACATGCACACAGATACGCACATCAACAATTAGTACATTTTTTTAAATATGAATATGCCTATATTGCGTAATACCAACATGCAAGGGAATGCAGAGGCCATATTTATATAAACTGTTTATCAATGTAGTTGGCTCAAAAAGATTCTTCCATTTAAAGAAACAACTATCAGTATATCTTGCTAATAGTCTCAGTGTAGGGATAGCCACTTGTGTCATTACATCATTATCCATTCGAATATTTAAGTCTCAGAGACAAAAAGGCAATATTTACAAACAAATACATCCTTTATTCTTTGTATGCCCCACATGTAGATAAAAAAATGAAATTCATCTTCCACCACACTCAATGGACAGTTGAAACATAACCGATCTTCTCGTGCATTTTTTTTTTTTTTTGGAATATTGATCTGTTTCAATCTTCAGGTCATGTCAAGTTATACATAATCGACAGAAAGATTTTTGTAAATTAATCTAAAGGCTAAATTATTCTAAGATCAAAGTATTTTTTTCCAACCAAAATTGTGTTTAAAATAGAAATATGTTATTACTTTGACCGATGTTTTTTTTTTCTTTCCTTGTTCCAATACACTTGAAGTCATTGTTTAATTTAGTCTTTATCATATAAATTCATTGGTTGGTTGTTTTGGGTTTAACGGCTCTTTGGGACAGTATTTCAGTCGATATCGAGCCGTCTTCCTGAGAGAGGAAGAAAAAAAGAGAAGTGATACGTGAGAAAAAAATGTCTAGACAACCCCACGCGCACCTACTGCATACACAGAAGGTCCTTGCTCTACTATAGTCCAAAATATAGGATGCCCCGGCACTGAAAGTTACACAGCACCATCGCTCGACCGCAAGCACCCACATAAATTAATTGGATTTCTGAAAAAATTCCAAAGACTTTTTATATCAATGTTAAAACGCATTGAAGATATATATATTTAAATATTTATATATATAGCAGTTATCTTCTGCTAGTGATGTGGCTGTTTTTTTTTTTTTTTTGTTTTTTTGTTTTTTTTTTCTTTTCTTTTCTGCCGACACATTTGCCCGAATCACGGTCTGTTTTTAAAACACACTGGAGAAAGTATTGCTTGTTAGAACGAACAAAAGTTGATGCGCAAGGCACAATGAATGATGAACGGGAGTAGCAAAGGTATAATGGGCGGATAACTACAATTAGCATCAACGTTCGTAGATTATACCGTATAAATCCTAAAAAACGCCCCTAGTCTAATAAGCGCCCTCTGCCTCTTTTCTGCAAAGATTGTTATGTTGCATAAATTCCTGTTTGCTTCGCTGGACGAAGTAGCTCCTTAAAATAGAGTCTACTCTTAAAGGATAGAATTTGCTCCAATAGAAGCAATCACCTTTATATTGCTTATTATAGGCATTTTGACAGTGACTGGTTAACTTACACTTTAGGCTCTAAATAGCGCCCCTTTCGCAAAAAACAATGCCCTAGGGCATTTAATAGAATCAATACGGTACGTGTAGTAAAATAATTTGCAGCGTAAAGACATTTGAAAGGCTTCAAGATTCGTATTTCATCTGTTTAAGAATAATAAAACAGAAATAAAAATGATACGAGTTATTGAAATGCATAAAAGGCGAATCGTTTAAGATTAATTGTTCAGATAAAAATCGTTTAGGTATCTGATACTATGTTATGTTTGACTCCAACATCCCATGCATAAAGGGGGTTCGATACAGATCATTAAATAGCTTTAAAAGGGAATGTTTCGGTTCTCATCACAAGATAAAAAACTATACTGCATATACGCAAAGCGAAGGTACTGATAATCCTGCACATCCGTACAGTCTGATCGAATCCTTAGTTTTTCGCTATGTTTAGTCCTAAGGCTCCATAGATCACGCGCTCAAACAGACAAGTTTCTAATCAGATTGCACATTTAAGGGACAATTTCCGTTAGTCTCATATAAAAATCTTCATCTTCAGCACTGATAAAATGGTTAAGCATCAGTATCTGTTGTAGACATTAATTGCTGCCTTACCTATTCGGACGAGTTTAAATTTATATGAAGACTTATTGAAATTAAATGCAGTGATACTTTCAGTATTTTGAGTAGTGTACAGTATTTAAAACGCACTCGAGACGGCGTATGTTATGGAAAGTAAGAGAATTGCCAGGCAGACTATAACCTTCCAAGATTTCAGCCGAAAATTCATGGTTTACCTGCGGCTGTAAACATTTAATGTTTTTGTAAGCTCTCAGATTCCATGAAGAACTGAAAGTGGTCAAAGTACCCAACTCATAAGTCCGAACTAAGTCGTTTAAACAGTGACAATTCTGGAATATTCTCGATACACAGACATGGACCCCAAAACAGAGCTGTGAACAGGTGCTCGCGAGTAGCATCACCTGCTTATTTAACTACACCCGCCATGTCTATGTATCAGTGGAAAAAATCAGTGAAAATGAAAGTTAGGTATTTGAAAGCCTAACTAAGCTTCGGCTGAAGTAATCAAATCGGAAAATTAGTTTAGAAACGTCCACATTGTACTAAAATGACAGAGAAGCGAAACTGGTTGCAGCTGGAAAATACTTAAAATATTAAATGTCTTAAAAGGGTGTTTCTTGATTTGCTGCTTTCCTGCAAGAGCTGTTGTGATAAGCCCGATAAAATCAAAGTTTTAAAGGTTTATATGGAACATAGATTTTAGCAGTATTCGCGGGGAAAGACTAGAGTCTGCGACGTGTCTTCAAAATTAACGGAAAACAGTTCGAAGATCAAGGTGGTCCGTTAAAGTATGCATATGTTTACTCTTCCAAAAGAAAATAAATTTGTTCTTTAAGTTCATGTCAAATAATGATCCTTCTATAATCAATGTCAATATTTTGCTGTTCATTTCAAACTATATTTGAATTGTATTATGTGTCAGTCCCTGAGTCAATATTAACAAGTGAAGATCCAACTTACAACGCAACTACGCTATTCAATCTAACCGCCCAATAGGTGTTCAGCTGGGTGACATCTTACAAACCCCATTATTTCGGAAAAGTGACCATTATATTTCAACATATTCGCACTCAATAAACTTGTGGTTAATAACTGATTACCGCAGGTTCAATTGACTTTTTTAAATAGTTTTCTGGTAGACGCATTTATTAGTGCTAATTTCGTCCATTAACAATGAAAAGCTTAAATAGCATGTTTCAAAATCACTGTTTTGAAAATTGAGCCGCGACACGACAAAACCAACAATGTGGTTGTGCGCCCAGCGCAGACTCAGATCAGCCTGGACATCCGCCCAGTCTGATCAGAGGCTTTGCTGTCCGCAGGGAGGCAGCTTAGACCCTTAGCTACCCTTTAAGCGCTTAGTGAAGAGTTTGATCAGACTGGGCAGATGCCCAGGCTGATCTGAGTCTGCGCTGGGCGTACAACCACTTTGATGGTTTTCTCGTGTCGGGGCTGAAATGTCTTCATCACCAGCCAGCCAGTCTAGACTCAGTTCTCAAAAGTAATTATCAGTCACAAAATTAGCTGTTTGACATGCAGGAAAACTGATAGAAAAACAGATTGAGACATGAAAACCTTGATTTTTATCAAGCTGCTTATATTGCACCACCTTTCACTTTTATTTCTTTCCTTTCTCATTAACATATAAACATGCAACTACATTATTCGGTTTAGCAAATATTTTTCAATGGGTTATTCCTATGTCTATGCAAACAAACCGCATTTTCAAACAGGATTTCGGAAACCGTCAAAGAAGATGTCGTCAAACCATTTTCTTGAACAGAACAATTTTTATTCAGCAAAAAGTTTCAGGCCACTTAATGTCATCAGGAGTGAGACATGATGTGAGTGGTTGATGATTTAGGCTTTGATGCAAAAGTTTGCAGGCTCGGAATACCACCAGCCTCATATTACTGAAAGCGTTAACCTTTTATCAGATGAAAAGTTTTGTATAAATTAAAAAAAGAGAGAGTAAAATTTAGGCTTATCAGACCATATATGGGCAAAAGCGATTTATCTGTTCCTAAGAAGTCGTTCAGATATGTCCATTCACCTAATCAAGCCTGAGTGAGAAAATTGACATCAGGAAACTTAAGACCAAATTTGATATGGATCCATGTAAATGCACCTGGAAGAACTTTAATAGTCTTTTACGACGTCGGCCATATAACCTGCAGATGCACTGGATTTAACCATGCTAATACGCTGAAAGTATCCACCCAACGAAATTTGGTTGGTTAATAACAATAACCCGTTTGAAGGTTGTCTTAACTTTGACCCGTTCATGCATCGGGGCGAAGCTATTTGTACAATTTTGCTCTTAACTAGTTGCATTCTGACATGTTTTGGTCAAAATCTTTCCATAGTTTTATGTCAATCGAGAAGAAAATTCGCTGACAGGACGCTTCGGATCAAGTTTGGATCCAATCAGGTATGTGGTTCATGAGAAGATATACTTTCAACACCATTTTGTTCTCACACAAATTAAGTCATTCGCCTAGTTAACCTTTTCAAGACTGGAAACCCGTGTTGGGGACATATGCAAACAGTGCAGGCCTAGTTCGACGGCGCAGAACGCGGCGTCTGGTCAGGGTCTACACTGTTTGCTTGCAAAATATAATTAAATAAAAACCCTAAAACTAGAGATGAATACAGCCAAGCGATGAGGACAGACAAGTTTACTAGTCCAAAAAGGGACTGAACTATTAACCAAGATACCAAGTATCCGCTATATAACAAATGGGAGCGAGCTGCCTCAAATGTTTTATCAGAAGCAGTCAATTTATATTGATGGTGGTAATACTGGAATCATTCCGGATATTCGCACTTAGTCTTCGGTATTCGTACATGCCACAATGTCAGGGTTGGTGCTGTTTGTAAGACTGTTGTGTGGGTGGTGGTTGTTTTTGTTGGGTTGAACATTTTTAAAAGTATCTGATGGACCAAGGCAGAACTAAGGGCGTGGTTTGGTCGACCACAAACCGGTTAAGCTCCCCAGTAATTTCATTACTGGCCGTCCGAAGGCGGCAGTTCTGTTTTTGTTCTTGTGTTGTTAGTTGCTATGTGTGTTATGTTATACATATAGAATGATGTCACGAGTATTTAGGATAACCTTCGAGGGGGCGTAGTCCCCCCCCCCCCCCCCCCCATCCCCGAGAAGGTTATCCTAAATATGAGTGACACCTTTCTATATGTGTTTTGTATCATGGCAGCCAATCAGCTTCGTCTATTTTGAATTCAAAATAATTCCTAAATGGCTGCTAATGAAGAGTGGCATATTTATGTGATTACATTCCCCGCAATAATTCTGCTCCTGACCTCAAGGTCAGACATCTAACAACTTTTATCTACAGTCCATAAATCTAATTAAGCATTAACAGAGACTAACTAAAAATTTTCAAATTCAAAATTTGTCACATGATCTTTTTGAGAGTCACTTGCTTAAGCCCTGGGTTTAAATAATTATTTTGTCTCGATTTTCTGTTGAATATTCAACATGGATACATTAGCTCGTGTGAGTGAACAATTTTTTTTCCTGTAAGAGTACCATCCCACGTCTGGGAGCATCAAATTCCACTCCATTCCAGTCCCAGTTTTATATTATGCTTGATTTAATAGCTTTGGAATAAATTACAAGAAGACAGTGCATAATAGAGTAATTACCCTTGATATTGGGACTCTAACCCAATTACCATTTATCCTAAAAGTTGAAGAAAAAAAGTTTTTACTGAAAGGTGAATGCTGCAAAATGACGAATAATACAGTCTCATAATGGAGTTAGCATACTGTGCCTTCAGTAGTCTTATCTGGGTTTACACTCTTTGTCTGAATACTGTAGGAATACGGTATTTTTGTAAATAAATTGCTGCAACAACCTGAAATGACCTTGTTCTTTTTATATCAAGAGTAAATTGGTACATGAATCAAGAGTTGACAGAACCGTGCTATAACAATGCCCATGCAGTATATCTGATATCCGCACTGTTATACCAGCACAGTTCTTTGAAGTTTGGCTCCGCCTACTTAAATAATCTTCTGAATCTTTCTCAGAGTGCAAGCTAACACAATTAATGAATGGGCTACTTCAAAGAGAAATAAAGTAGGCCATGATACAATGATATATTGTTTGTGATGTTCAGGCAAGCCCGTTGACCACCTACGTGGGAAATGGCTGTTCACATCGCTGCCGCTGGTGTTGTCTTTGGTGGTGACTAATTTTGTGTTGTCTCTTTCCCACATGGTGTCCAGAATTGGATCAGGGATTGCATTGTGTCAGTTCCTGAGAATTTTCCTCCTTACTTTCTAATGACACTTTTGCTTGCGCTAGATGAACCAAGATGGATCAAAACGTCGACATAATTTCGTACCAACTACGCTGTTACGTTATGAAATTACATCGATTACATCGATGTCAAATTATCTCGAACGCTGGTCCAACGCAGTGCTCCAAGAGAAAAGTTTCGTTCAACGAATATTTTCGGCAAAATACGCAATAAATCTTACGCAAATCAGACAAAAATCAGACGTTTAAAAGGTTATCATTATCGCACTAAACAAAACACTTGTGGCAATATTGTATGTAATGTTCGAGCGTATCTAATAACCGTGTCGAATTGAAAGCAATCTATTTTAGCGATCGGTGTGAGACAGCGCTTGTCCCGAGACATTTATCTTTTTTATTACCGCAAACCATTCCCTCCTAATGTCGTAAACCGTTGGAAAGATATATTGTCGTTTTGGCCGGCGATAGGGCTGCCCGGCGCGAAGTGAAGACATCTCGTTAAAATGACAAAAACTTTGTAGTTGCAACTTTTATGTTACGCCTTAAACTGTCACTATCGATTTCCTTCAAGCAAATCTTTTTAACCAGCGATTTAAAATCAAGTTAAATGATACTGACTTAGGGAGAATCGCCGGTTAATAAGTGTCTCCGGCGTGAAGAGTTCACGACGATAAACGGCGCATTAACACATCAAACCGCTGTGACTGGCACTT
Organism: Ctena decussata; assembly: GCA_963989385.1. Classification (NCBI taxonomy): domain Eukaryota; kingdom Metazoa; phylum Mollusca; class Bivalvia; order Lucinida; family Lucinidae; genus Ctena; species Ctena decussata. Next base: position 47,859,492 of record OZ022506.1, read on the forward strand.
ATATTCTTCTCTCAGACAATCGGATTCACTCGGAACCACAGACAAACAATATGTACTTTAAAAAATAAAATGTTTCACATCATGATTTTGCGGTTTATTTTCTTTACAAAAATATAAATTCTTTCAATTTGCCAATTTGTTGATATTAAAGGAGTCCAAGATATAGTGAATTTTTACGATAATTTAGAGATTAAATATGAGATATAATTTTGGTTAATACTTCCAAACATTTATATGGCGTTGCATCATTAGAAAGGGTGAAGCGATTTAAAGAGGGAGACAACATATGTTTTATGAAAAATTAACAAAACTGTCCCAGTAATCTCCTCAAAATATAGTATTATCTGGAGCTTTGTACGATTATTAGTCTCCTGTGAAGTAAGAGGTGATAAAAATTCGTCTTCAAAATAGATGGGTAGACGTTACCTTATTGTACCTCAGTTCTCGTATGGTTATTGGTTTATTCACAAAATAGTAGCTAATAATGGCGGGTACCTGGCACGACTTGACCCTACCTTGCCCGACCATTGCAGGTTTGTTTTTTACTGATTTAGAAACTGAATAAACGATATGAGATACTTTAAATTAAACAAATGCTGTTTGCTTAAGTTTTATGGTCTTAAAATGAGCGAAAGAAAGAAATACGGATCAAAGTCAGGAAAATATAAAATAAATACAAACTGTAGATATGTTTGGACATACGAAAGGACAAATGTATGTTAAGCTTTACAGTTTAATTAATGACACAGAACAATGTTAATAATGAAAATAATTATTACTGTCAGAAGGTTATCCATAACATAGATATAAAACGTTTGCAGAATAAATTGCCCTACCCGGTCTTATAAAACTTATGCAAACGTGCAGAGGAGAAGGTACTTTCTACCAGTGACGAGGCTTGCCAAGTCCCTGGTTGAAAATTCGACCCGAGTGTGAGATGAACCTATCCTACATGGACTGGCTCATTACTTTTCTTCCACTTTTAGCGATCTTTAAACCTCAAATCAGGTTAAGCTTCAAAAACAGGAAAAAAATAACTTTCTGGTCAGTGATCTGAATCAAATTTGAGCAACCCAGAATGTGAATTATACAGCAGTCTGAATCCTTAACTCATTATTCATAAATAATCAGGTTTGCATTGAATATATACGGAGAGAAATAAATTTAGCATTTTTTCCAAAGGGTTGTGAAATTTTCTAGAGGTTGTTGATCGCATATAGTTAATTTAAGTTAGGAGACTGCGATTACATCAAACTTGGACGAAAAAGGTGACTTAGACAAAAAAGGTGACTTAACGCACGTTTGACGTAACCGTTAAATGACTTCACTAATTGCGCGGGCTGACAAAAAATTTAAGAAAGAAAATTGCCAAAATGCTTTTAAAAGGCTTTAACTGGGTCCTTGAACAAGAAAACCGTAAATGGGTTCGCCAATAACCGCATAAGAAGCCGGCAATGGGGCACGTTAATGAGACGTTAACGTGCCGAAAAATTCAACCGCCATTTTAAACAATATCAATTGACGTGTTGACTCGAATCTTTTTGCGCTTTATTACTGTCAACTTGGGGAACACTATTATGCGAAAAGACTACCCAGGTAATTCATTTGATTTAATGCAACGACCAGAACCTTTCAAGATTTGAATGGAGGCTCCAAGTTTACGTTATGACGGAAATTGACAAAATCTGTGGATATGCAATGACCCTTATTCGCACTTAGAGAGAAACTTTAAAGTCAATATAGCTGATGTCAAGAGGATCTTTGATGGGTTTAAAAACTAAAGTCAGTATGACGTAACTGTCGAACCTGGTGTGGTTAAATCTGCGGGAACAGCGCCAATTTACTGCAACAAATTGCTTGAAAGTGTTGTGGTCATTTAGAGGCCACGCCATTGCAGTTTGGTTAGGAACAATTCGTTAACGGTGACTTTTGCTCAGTCTCAATTGCTTTATGAATGCCAGTTTTGACGGCGTCATAAGCACATTTACGTTTATCATAGTAACAATCTTTTAGCACACAACACTGTGTCCTTGTTCACTAACGTCTACACCGCCGCAAATTGGCTCAGGTGTAAATTTTGAAGATGAAATAGCGCCTGAAAAAGATAAGATGCATAAAAGGTTTATGGCATTTTGGGGGTTAAACCCTTGGGTACAAATGCGACGCGATTCTGCTCTATAAATAAACTTTCAACCTTAATTTTTGGGCTTCTGGTACCCAAAATGATACCTTACACAGCGGAAACAATACAATTTCCCACTGTTTTAAATAGTCTGAATTATACGCTGATTTGTAAAAACTTGCTAAATCTATTTCCCCCAGTATATAACAAGAGCAAGTACATTGATATTATCTTTATTTATACATGTTCTTTATCTCGAGCGGCTATCATACCGTATAGTAGTAAGACTTCATATTGAAACACCTTATTCATTTTCATGATAGATTTTATAATAGACCTTTTAATATTCAAGTAGAAACAAATTTGTTATTATCAGGATATATTGCACAAGACTATGATAATAGGGCTAATCCGCCTGCTTCTCTAGAAGTCTGTATGCATTGTTCATTGGGCCAAATTGGTCATAATACACACGGGCCTGGTGGTATATATGTACATCTTGGTGTGCGATTATTTGTTGATACACTCCTTTTATCAACCGTACCCTAATTTGAAAGTGACTCAAGAAACGAAAACAAAATTCAAGCCACAACGAGGATAACTTATGTCAGCGTATTTCTCAATTTATACACGTCTATTCGACACTCACATGACTGTCAGGTAATTCAAATATAACTTCACTCCGGCTTCGCCGTCGTGATGCAATATTTCACAATTTGCCCTCCAACCTCAATCAATACTTCATTGGCGGGAAAGTGCAGTTATCAAATTTAAGAAAATACCAATGTACCTCACTTTGACCAAATGAGAAGCTACCGACAGTCAATCAGAAGTCATTTATCGAACTTGTTCCAAAACGGTATCGAACTAATAATCAAACCAAAAGCTATCAAACCTTTTCGAAATATAACAATGTTTTGAGTTATTCAACTTGAACGAAATATGGAGTCATCTAAATTAAACCCAAATTACAGGTTATCGAATCTAAACCAGAAGTGAAGATGTAGACAATAAACCGAAAACGAAGGTATTGAACATAACCCCCTCCATCCCACAACTCCCCATGCCCCCCCACCCCCCACCCCCCGAAAAAAAACTCCAAGACAGCAAGCTTAAACAAAGAGACAATTTATCGAACTTTTTTAACTGTCAAGCTAGCGAAAATACCTCAACTGTCAAGTAATCCAAGCTATGACAATATTACCAAAAGTCGAATTTAGATAAAGATTGGCGATATCGAACTTAAATTAACTTTCGAGTTAACTTATACCAAAAATTGAACTTAATAAAGGCTTATATCCTGTACCCACACCCCATTCCTCCGCCGGCAGAGGAATAACTACCTTTTTGAGTCTTTCAGCGGCGGGGCTACTGTCCTTCTGATAAAAATTAATCTCACCCGATCGATAAATATTAAACCCATTCAGCTGTCAATCATTACCCATGGTAATTTCTCTAGACGACAAACAGCCAATCAGATTAGAGCTTTCTGACCGTCAGGAGATGTTTACCCCTTAGGTGTCTGGAGAAATACTGAGATTATTGTGTGTGTGCGTGGGGGGGGGGGGTTCAATTCTCGTAACGATGGCCCCGCATCTCAGTGGAACATATCCATGGCCGCAGTACAGGGCACCGTGCGCCCGTACAGTACTGAGATTAGGCACCTAATTCTGCCTTTTATAGTACACCTAAACCAAACGCAGCGTTACAAAAGTTAAATGATAGAGCAGATTATACATAATCCACCGCTTTAAAGAAGGGTTGGTACACTGAAACTTTTCAACCTCCAGCAAGAATCGAAGCCGGACCGCTGTTATGGAAAGACGAAATTACTAACAGGTAGATCAAATTCTATTTTGCCATGCCTTTTCAAAGCGGAGCTATAAAGATAACCCACGTAAACAAAATGTCAAGTTACCGAACTAAACTAGAAGTGTTCATAAAGTTTTTCAAGTCAGTTCGGTTGTAAAGTGGCACAAAATTCAAACTTGTCTAAGTAAATAGAAAGACAATCCAAATGCCTGGTTATCAAACCTTAATCAGACGTCGAGTTATCAAATTTAGACAGAAACTGGATTGAAACATCAAACGAGAAGCGAAGTTATCGACCTTATATAGAACTCAAGTAAAATGTTAAGTTATCAAACTTTAAGTAGTTTCTGAATTGCAAAAACCAACGGGAGTATACATACTGAAACCAGCACCATCTGATAATACTTAATTAATCGGACTCTCGCCATAAGTGCTTATCGGTGATACGATTAGATCGAAAGCGTAGCGTGGTACAATTAATATTATATACATGTGTGTATATCTGTTCGTCTGACCTGCCTAGATTGCATATTCAACACAATTTAAATGTGTGAACGTCTTGCACACTTTATTACATTATACAACTTCAGATAAGCTACTTTACGGGGGATTTATCTTAAATTACGTATACTGGAGTTTCTGCAAAACATATGTCTTGGAATGCAAACAGAATAGCCTCGATGAAGCTATTCTACTGACTGTCTACCACATATGTGTAATAAGGAAGAAAAATGAAAAAAAAAATATTCCCATAATGTTAGGGCTTATTTGGAGCCCTGATATAGTTATATTAACAATAATCATCTGTCGTTTTCTCAGGTACAAGTCCTATCAAAATTATTATCTCAATATATAGGTCAGTACCTCACCGTACCTTCTACAGACAACTAATCACGCTCGTACACACAATCACTCGGACCCGAAACAGAATGCAAATATTTACAAGATACATTTGAACTGTTAAATAACCGCGACTAATGAGTGCGAATATTTTTGTCACAGTCTAGATTGCAAAAGATCAAATAGTTTGATAATGTAACATATGTATCATAAAATATCAGTGATATGTTGAGCATGGTGGTCTTAAGAACACAATTAAAAGTATCCCATAATGCTATATTAAGTAATTTCGAAGTAGAATACGCAAATTTATGAATATTGCCAAACCCAAAATGTTCGCAAATTAGCTTAGACAGAGTCCGATCAAACGTCTTAAAGTTGTGATGTTACATTGTCACAAATAAAATACTACTCTAAACAGAATACGGTTGGCGCTATTTTCTAGTACCCCCGTGATTCTGATTGGCTGGTTCTTTTCCTATTTTGATGACATTCCAAAAGTTGTCATTTATTTAAAAATATGGGAATAGCACAGTTTTGTTTACCAGCCTTATTCCCATAGCTTTAAATATCTGTGAGCTTGTCGAGGATTTAAATAATGTCGTTGTTTCAATTTGCGTAACGATGGTCTCCAAGAGGCTTAGGGTTGCGCATCCTGGAATCGAGTCTGTAATACTCGTGACATATTTGTTTTCTATCAAAGTGTTTCAGAATTAATAAAAAATCTTTATTACATGAATGAAGCTTATTTATTTATTTATTATTAATAACGAGTACAGTTTAATTCTACGACAGTTATAAAAGTCAATCCTACTGAAGGATCACTTGTCTCTTTCAGTCATCTTTTCCAGGTCCCTTCAACAGTCAGGTACATAACCTTTAAAAGTTAATAAAAATATAACTTGAAGCAGTTAAAAATTATCCTACCACTAATTTCAAAGTGAGGCTGTAGAAAATAACTTATTTAGGTTATGTCTGAAATTATTTAGGCCAAGGTCAGATTTGCAATCTCCAAATAAATAACTGTTGTAAGTTAAAAAGTAACTAATTTCCTGATCTTCAAGGGCCTTGCGTACCAATTTCTAGACGATGCGTACAGAATTTTATTGCTTAATCATAAAGTTATGTAAGAGATCTTTCAGGGAAAATTACCGAACTGTCCATAAAAATTGCTGTAACTCCAGAATATGAAGGTGAAAAAAGACACCGTTTTAACTTAAACAGGTTACTTTTGCTATAGTCACAAAAAATTATAACTGCTTCAAGTTATATATTTTTTAACTTTTAAAGGTTATGTACCTGACTGTTCAAGAATATACATTTGTAAGATCCCTACAGACAGGTCTGTATGTTTTTCTGATACTAAATAACAGAGGCGCCGTAGTCGAAAGGCGCCGTAGTCGAGTGGTTAGAGTGGCACGGTCGTGAGTTCGCGTGTCACCGTCGCCATCCGCCGACTGGAAAACTCTCTCTGTCAACCCAGCGGTAAATGGGTACCTTTTTCGAATCAGGGAAGGATAAGGTAGCGAAAGGAGAGAGATGGGTTCCGCTTTTCATCAGCTGTGCCCAAGATACAGTGGGTCTCAAACCCCCACTGTCCCTACGGCTATAAGGCTATGGGAAACCTTTACATTTTTAAATAACAGTGATTTGGCGCCTTATACGGAATAAGGATGTCAGTTTTTGGAGAACTTTTGAATTCGCTAGTTCTTTCTCTCGCAAGCATATGTCCTAATGAAGTTTCTAGGAAACAAATCCACTTTAAACTAAATTGAAACCTATCGTCGGCATTGCAAAGCGAACAAAGTATGTCGCGAGTGAGAAAAAAGTATTGCAGTCGAGCTTGTTTTTCACTGATCTCCTTTAAAGGCAGTCTGATAACGATATTCTGCATTGTTTCAGACACTGTAGGAGAAATTTTACGGAAATTACGAACATAGTTACTAAAGTTAAATTTAGTCATATGGGTATGTGAAAGCGGTCTGTGCTATTTGAACTGGTTGGAAACTGTGAACCTGAAGCTTTCGGAGCAAAGGACATGCAGTTTGGACATTCGTTCTACAATTTCTCCTCCGTTACGCGCTGCATAATTTCCTCCACATGAGTTCATGTTGTCATAACAGACCTTTTTAACTAGTCTAGTATTTCTGAAATAGTGACTTCGCTATGGACATGCACTTTAAGAATAAAAATATCTCATAATTCTTACAAACAGTCTTGCATGTTTCACTTGTAAACCAACGGTTCTCTGCTGTTCTTTCTTGTATTTCCCATTTGTGCATGCATATCCCTGTCCATTAATAGAGCCAAATTCAATACAAACTTAGACAGACATTCAGTTTGACTACAGCACTGGTGTCGCAGAAAAATAGATAGAAAATAAAACAAAATAAATAAATAAATAAAAAATAATGAATAAATATATAGATAGATAAATAAATAAAAACTTTTGGGCAAGTAAAGTAAAAGTGGTTGAAGTAGTACCAAAACCCAAAGGGCGATACCATTTAAACACTGAGAAATCCGAAATATTTAAATACACAGGTTCATTCGGAACTCCTCGGCCAATTCAGTGAATCAGACGGAATTGGCCGAGCGGTGTTCCGATTGACACAGGTTTAGAACCCCTAATGGAAGTGAAATCAGGTGTGTGCGGGTAGTAGGCATCACCTGCCTATTATAATACAACCCGCCATGTCTATGTATCTTATTACTGATGAATCAAGCAGTTAACGGAGAAAATTGTACTCTAAATTGCAAACGATGCGATTTTACGACCCTTGCGTAAGCATTTTAGTCATATCACGCCTGTGGAAGGATGAAAATGAAAGGCTGTATGCAATGAAAACTTATGATTCGAATTACGCCTCTACTGGGATTCGAATCCGGGCAGATAGCTTAGCCCGCCAACGCTGGACCCGCCGTGATACCGGGACTATGATTCCGCTAGAATGGACGTGAATTTACAATCTAGATATTATTAGAGTCATTTTCATTATATTTATTATTAGACGTATTGTTTTATGCATGGAATTATTCATATACAATAAGCATGCAAGAAAGTTTTTTCACTTGCTTATTTTTTCGACCTTGAAAACTTGCAGAATAAAATGTAATTTACCAATTAGACTGAAAAATCACACTGAGTATTTCATTTTGTGACATAATTGAGTTTGCACAGGGGAAAACAAAAAAGCGTTGACACATGAGAAAAGCGAACACCCTGATCAGTCAGCGCATCTGCGCAGCCTGGACAAGGTATGCTCTTTCGCTGTATTTTTCCAGACACTCTAGACTTTAAGGAAATCTTGAAGGCCTTAAGAGGTTACGCAAATGCCCGGGCTAGGCTAGGCGTTTGTTTGTCGACCTGTATGCTTTTCATAGGCTCATGCTCATCTTAGTATTAGCTGTTGCACTATTGCAAACGCACAGTTATAAGTGTACATCGGTGCATGGTATAAAACATTTAAATTGTAATCATGATACTTACAACACTATTTACTTATTTCCCGTACCACGGAGAAAAATGCATTCAGCAGGTGCGAACGAGAAGCCTAAGATAAGCCTATGCGTTCGTACAGTCAGAGCAAAGTTTTTGTATGCTTATAACCCTTGCCTACAGGTTCTAAGGATCATACAAAGCGAACAGGATAAAGCTGACAACCTGTGCATGCGCAGGTTGATCAGAGTAATTGCAGTTTGCATATGATATAAGTCACTTTTCCCGTGCACCGGTTCATATAATGAAATAAAATAAGTGTATCACTGAATGAAAAATATTCAAACGCCTTTTGGAATATGTACAGTAAACAAAACTGAATGAAAACATGCAAACGTCAAAATACTGAAACGAATCGATATAGTAAAAAGGAAAAGATAAGATGGGACTGCGAAGAAGCGTAGACTTTGCACATTCTCACGGGTAACGACGGTTCACCAAGTCTAAAATTACATAGTGGTGAAAGAGAAAGGAATTCCATGATATATCCCCAAAGCTTTTTCCCTTTTGTTTTCTTCAGTAAAAACAATATTTACCTACAAGTAAATTTGTTTTTCGGCATTTAATGTCTTCTTCAAAATCTTATACTGAAACTACATTTATTTTCAGTCAAGACTGGATATTTCATCAGAATATCTTTTTGTTAACCCCCCCCCCCCCCCCCCCCCCCCCCCCCCCCGTAAATTCCTTGCAGTATGCACCGATGTACACTTAAAACTGTGCAATTGCAATATTGCAAGAGAGAGAGAGACAAGGAGAGAGAGACAAGGAGAGAGAGAAAGTAAAACGAGAAAAACCCATCACCCTTTCATTCACTCCAGAATCTCTTCTATACATGTTGATGGACTGATAAGCACTCGGATGTTCTTTTATTGTGCCGATGCGATTGTTGTTACTAGGCGTTATGCTTCCTTGATATTGTCTTGCATGGCATGTACTCGGTATGGATGATGTTTCTCGGGTGTTCATTCAGCGTTTTTGTATGGGATGACGACAGTTATACACTCTACCTGGCATACAAGTGTTAGTACAGGAGGTATGGTGTTTGTACGTCGGTCCCGCCATTGCATAACTCCTGGCCCCGAGGTTATAAAACTTTTTTTCATGCTCAACTCAGCTGGGCATGAAATTTTTACCTGCTAATAAGTAGCAAATTATCGATAAGTACTGTTGTTTTCCTGCTCAGTTTAGCTGAGTATGAGATTTTCTCTGCTCACAAATATGAAAATGCCAACATTAGTTGGCATTTTCATATTTATCAGCAGAGAAAATTTCTTGCTCAGCTGAGTTGAGCTCGAAAAAAGTTTTATAACCTCGGGGCCTGGTTCCAATGAGTGTCTGGTTTTTGTTCTGCATGCTCCGTGCGGATATCTGTTGACAAGTACTCAACTGTAGGATTTGCTATTTGCAATAAATAATCGCCATTATATATTAAAAACTTCACGTAGAAAACGTTTCACTGAGCTAGAAGTGTCTCATAGTTCGATCCCAGAATGTTTCTCACAAATATATTTATATGTAGGAGTGAGACTGTGATAGATTATAAATACTTGTTCCGTTCTCTTCAGTACGCAAGGCTGATCGGTAATGAACTATTTAAGCTGGATGATATTATAATTTGCCATTCTGTTTTATACAGCTTATTTGTCTTTTTTTTCTTTTGTTTCGTAAATACCCGTTTAATTTATTAATATTCTCTCTCTCTCTCTCTCTCTCTTGATATGTCGTCTACGCCTATATACTTTTAATTATTATAACAAAATAAATTTGTCCCCATCAAGTTAACTTAACACTGTCAAGTAACTGACAATGAAACCCTTTACATGTTTTATCTCTCTAACATCTTCAAAAGACCAATCTCAGCATCTTCACAGCTGAAGTATACTTATGTTGTCAACATTTTTACAAGTTACTGATAACCTTCAACACCCACTACTCATATTTCTTATGAGAGGGTGTGTTAGTTCATAAAGTCAATTATTAAAAAATAGCCAGACTTACCTCTATCTAAACCCTCTTGTGCGTCCATCTTTTTTATCTCCTCTAACGAGGGGTCCGGGGCATAGTCTTCCCCTAATACCAAATTTATTGAACATAATAAACCTATATATAATATTAAGAAAACCCTGTGTTTCGCCATTTTGTCCAAAGTGAGTGCACTGTTTGAAATCACATGACCACTGATCGGCAATTCGCTATCTCTTACGGTGTATATAGCGATACGGACTAATGGACCCAAGTCTCCTATTGAACCAATTATCGGATAGTTTCGGAAACTATCGGGATGACTTCGTATATTATAATTTTAAAGGTGAAAAGACAGTCAAATTGATCGCTGAGCATAGACAAATCATTGCTTTTCATTCCGGAAAAAAAAGATGTAAAAATCTACGGATTGAGTTTCACAAGATCATGAAAAAATTTGCAAAGCAATAAAATAAGCCTACCATCAAACTGAAAAACAAAGACTGCCAGTTGCGGATAAATTAACTGTCCTGGAAAATAACGCAGTAAGGAACTGTAAAAAGACCTGGAAAGAAAACAAGGATTGCGATGGCGAGTTACTCTTATATGCATACTAGAATTGAATATTAAGCAATGCTATACCAAAATAATTAACCCTTTCACGTCTTGAGACCCATTAAAAGGATAATGTTTGCCTTAATGATTAGATCTGTAAATAGATAAATCAATAAAAATAAATCAAACCTGATACCCCTTACCTTGGAAATGGACCTATCTTGGAAAAATTCATCAGTCATAATTGGGTTTAACCACTTCTGCACAACTTCTAGATATTAAAACAAGACAAGATCCCGGATTCAGAGGCCAGAAAAGGGCAGGAGTGCAAAGCATTTAAACTCATCTGAACCTGGCACAGCTGCAGCTAAGATGGGCTGGTCATGTCACGAACATGTCTGGTGAACGATTCAAATTAGGAAGGAAAACGCTCCCGCAATCCAGTTTCAAACATTCATTCATTTTAGTAGTTCTACATGTTCTACTACACTCTATCAGTCTGTATATCAGTCAGTGAACTGAGACAATAGTCTTGATACCTACACCCACAAGCAAATTCATCGGGTGAAACATATGTTTAGTGTGTTAAAATGACGCCACTTCCCGAGCTGAAGGTTCACCTACAAACTTCTGTGATAATGGCCCCAGTTTTGTTGGACTTATCTCAGTTTCCTGGTGTCAAAGGACTTCTATGATTAAGGCGAGGAATTTCCCCATTAGACCGGCGCGACAGGTCCAAATTTTCAAAAGTATAAAGTGTGCATTTTTTTCTTAGCAGAGCTTCCACAAATATGTAAACCGTATGAAATCAGATCATTTGTGAATCAGACCCAAAGACATGGGGAGATAATCCATTCTGACCCTACCTACCCTAAATTCAAGGTTTTCGCATACCTCATCTTTTGAGGTAATAAAAGTATTGAAACCAGTCATTCATTCCATACATTTTTGTCATAAATGAAGCTAAATACACGCATATCACAATACAAAGCAATGATTTTCTTCTTGTTACGCCATACTGGCATTTAAACATGCAAAACCATAGTTACACTTCCGGTCAAACTAGCCAAAATAGAACGCTTCACTATAATTAAAGTACAAGTGCTCCCCCCCCCCCCCCCCCCCGTGACCCAGCATTTCCTTCATGCAGCAGACTTATGCTATGCAAGTACGTAATATATATGAGTGGGAAGCTGGGTCACGGGGGGGAACGATACTCAGTAAGCCAAAGAAGAAGAATGGTCAACAGTAGCACTGTGATCTTCAAAGATTATATTGTGTACCATGACCTTGAAATGAGGTCAAGGTCACATACATATAGTCAAAACTATCCAGTGTTGTCTGTTATGTAAGTAATGTAAGTCAAAAAAGGGTGAAATGTATACAATAAATCATCATTTCAACGATCAGTTTAAGGATAATTTACAATTTATCTCAACAATGACGTCAACGTTAACGTTTGTTTAACGTACTTTACATAGACACAAACAGTTGAAAATTCATTTGTCATGCAAGTTACATGTCATAGTCATAAATGCAAAGCAGAAGTCAGTGATCCGTATAATTTCTTAATCATGGGGAAAATTCACCCCTTAACCATAGAAGTCCTTTGATACCTAGTTGGGAACTTACTCGAGTTTCTTCTTCGAAACCAAATGATTTGATAAGGCCCTATTCAAAGTTTAAAAAGAGACAAAATAAATAAGCCTCATCAGTTTTCAATTCTAGGAGCTGACGTCCTTGAATAACAATATAAAAAGATAATACCACAACAAACAGGCCGCCGGGCTTTAATAAACGCAACACTGCTGATCTAAGGATAATCGCTCAAAAGACACGTGTTCATCCTCTTACTGGATATTGCTTGCTTGTCGGCAGTCGATATACCAAATGAAATATAAAGCTGTCGAAGAGGAGAGCAACAAGGTAAAGTATGATCAATTACTTGCAGACTACTAGCTTACGACGATGCTGAATCAATTGTCAGGAATGAAGTTTGGACGCTCGATTGTGCCTCTGTGTCAAAACAGATCCTGATCCTGTTGCCACTTCGTTGCCACCACAATTTTACTGTGTATCTTACGAGGGTTCCCGGACTCTCCCAACGTCCATTAAACGTTGCTTTCCTTCCAATCTTGAATACTTTCAAGCTGACTGTAATCTGCAATGTCGAATATACAATACTTCGTTTCAGTTGGATACTTGAGACTTCAATTTAGTAAAATTAGTTTTTGTTCTAAAGTACATCCGGTAAGGAATTCCACGGCTCAGCTGCAGCATAGTGAAATTAATTCTTACTATTCCTTGAGGATTTTACTTGAGGAACTGGCAATATATTGCGATATCTAAATTTATATGTAAATATACTCACTGCAGCTGATGTTGTACCGTGTGGCGACCGTAAAACGTCCCCCGTACATCATCAATAGTGCAGATTATATTTCATTTACATCCTTTGAGATCAGAGGATAGATTTTGAGAAATCTAAAATTTGAGATCGATTTAGACTATTATTCTAGGTCATCGTCTTTTATATTATTTGGATCCTTTTAAAATTAATCAGTCTTTGAATCGACTGCTCAATTAAAATTAAGAAATAACAGTATGTTTTTTCTGGTTTCGTCACCAGATATTGTCAGGGTCACTGACGAGGCTTTATTAGCCGAAACTACGTAGTCTGGTCCATGTTCCTACTTCTGTATGTATTTTCTGCTCTTGAAGGAACTTTTTAAGATGTTAATTTGACCTTGTGTCGTAGTCAATGGTGGTCAAGCCAGCAGCCCTTCATCGGATTTTCTCAATCTGAAGTGTTTCAGATACTATACCATGTGAGACAGTTAAGGCTGGATTTCTACACAAACGTCTTGTCAATGGTGGCTTCTTTGCAGTATTTGGAATTTAATTTTTACCGAAATATTTCTGCATGTTTTTCACATAACAGAATGCTTAAAGTTTGTATTAAAAATTAAACGGCTCAAAGCTAACAGTTAAACAATTTAATTAAATTTTACTAAAATGTATAGGTAAATTCTTGTTTATTTTTGATGAATAAATAGTGTAGTTGGTCATAGTCACATCAAGAAGTAATCTTATTATGTCATTGACAAACGATAATGCAAAAGTGAATAAGATGTACTTGTCATATGTTGCAGAACCTACTGTGCAGAATTTATAGGGAGTAACTAGTGTCTTTGAAGCAGGCGAAATGGTGTACACACATTAACTTATTCTGAATACTTTGCACTAATATATGCGTAAACACAACTAACTAGCACCGCCAGAATGTACTATCTTGAGTAAGTAATGCTATCATAAGTCAAAAGTGTTTAATCCTTGGTGGTTTAGATGCAATGCAGGGTTACGTATCTCCCAACTAGATACTAACGGTTATGATGTTCGATATGATTGTACTTCTACGAGGGCTGATCATTAAATAATGGAAACTAACACTTATTTCATTAGCTATGTGTCAAAAAGTACTCAATATATATCATGCCTAAGAAGCAAGCATATGACATCGTTGCCATGGCAACGATGCCTTAAACTTATAAGGGTTTACTCTCTGAATTTTTGCATATTTTCAAGCATACTTGCTGCTGATTAGTAACAAAGAATGGATAAAAGTGTGTGATGACTTGATGCAAGTCTCAGATACTAAAGGAAATATGTAGTTATTCAGGACTTGCTCTCAAACCTGGCAGAAATACAGACCGTGAAAGACTTTTGGTTGAGCAATATTTGACTTTGCCAGAGGGACGAGAATTGTGACGTCATTGCACTTAAACAAGCAGAGTCTTGGAGAATTGTATAGCAGAAAGAACCCAAATTATCCTGTACTTTATAATCGATCAATTAATTTTATCATACTACTGGAAATTACGGAATAAAATATTTATCTCCCTAAAAATAAATTATTTGAACCCCTGCTTTAGCCTAGATTCATGCCAGATTTCAGAACGTTTTCATTAACAATCATTACAGGTGTGTTTCTAAAGCCAGAACCTAACCTAAACGAAAGGTGTTCCTAAATTTTCAATTCCTTTTTACATATTGCACATAATAAGCATAATACAAGCACCCCCTTACGTCGAAAAATTTCACACGCAGTACCCGGCGTGAACATGACGTCACATAACACGTTAAAATTTCGATTTAAAACATGGATTCGAAAGCTCAAAAGATACTCGTTGGTGTTACATGAAGGATGCTTATTTCTGTATATAATCAACTATTCTACAAAAGTGTTTCCATTATTTAATGATCACCCCACGTATTACTGGTTTACCACCATCTGCATTTGTGTAAATTGTTAAAATAGATTCTCTTGTTGTTTACATATTGTAAACCTGTGATTTATGAATAAATTTGGAAATTGGAAAAAATAAATAGCAAGTACATTTTATGTAAATACATGTTATGATTGCCAATTTCACGTGACACATTCATCGTTAAATGATATCATAAGGATATAGTTCTACGTTTGAGTGGACTTTGTTTGCTGTTGCTTTTTTCTATGGTTTTTATTTTTCGCTACTTTCGCCGTGTATTAGTCTTATAAATGTTTACAGCATGTTTTGCAATAAATAAATAAATAAATTAATAGTACTAATTCTTCAGGAGAGTTGATATAAAAGTATCTTAAACAAATTTAGTACGGCAGATGTGCATTTGTGTGTTAAACTTCTTCAGTGTTGCTAAACCCCAAAATTCGAGAGAGCAGAAGGCGATGGGCATCTAAAACGAAACGCATATAAGTACACGGGTTTATATGGTGGCTGGTTTGTGCCATTTCGTCTTTTCGTCTTTTCGCCGCGAAAAGACGCCACGCGAAAAGACGAAAAGACGAAAAGACGCCATGCGAAAAGACGAAAAGACGAAAAAACGCCAGGCGAAAAGACGAAAAGACGAAATAACGCCAGGCGAAAAGACGAAAAGACGAAACCGGCCACGCGAAAAGACGAAATTGCAGCGCGAAAAGACGAAAAAACGCCATGCGAAAAGACGCCATTTGAAACTCTTAAATTGTCGTCTTTTCGCTTGGTGTCTTTTCGTCTTTTCGTCTTTTCGCGTGGCGTCTTTTCGTCTTTTCGTCTTTTCGCATGGCGTTATTTCGTCTTTTCGCATGGCGTTATTTCGTCTTTTCGTCTTTTCGCGTGGCGTTATTTCGTCTTTTCGCGTGGCGTTATTTCGTCTTTTCGTCTTTTCGCATGGCGTCTTTTCGTCTTTTCGCGCCGAAAAAACGAAAAGACGCCATGCGAAAAGACGAAATAACGCCACGCGAAAAGACGAAATAACGCCATGCGAAAAGACGAAAAGACGAAAAGACGCCAGGCGAAAAGACGAAAAGACGAAATAACGACACACAAATACCCTTTCATTGATAACTGTATTGATTCCTAATACTAAGACAGATTTGTCTGCGTAAACAATATAGACTCATATCAGACTCTGCAAACGCAGCTACAGAAGCAGTCTGATCACAGAATTTGCCACTGAAATGCTTTTTATATATCTTTTTGACAGCTAAAAATTGTAAGGATAGACTATAAAATTAACGTGGGGTCGGCAACATTTTGGGTCACTATGGTACCGTTTAGATTGAATTACAAATTTGTGCCTTGTTGACTGAGATCAAACACAGATTTAATCAAGATAATCAGTATCTAGCAGCAGTCTTATGAAAATTGGGATGGATTTATTTTATCCGACAGAAAAATAAAAGTTGTTAAAAGTGAAAAGGATAGCTAAAAGTATTAGTATGGGGTCGGCAATAATTACAGTTATTGATTAAAATAATCTGGGCCATGTTGACTTAAAAATTAGCAGACGCAAATTTACTCATTCAGGAGCGTAGGCAGACCTATTACGTTGTTGTAGCAAGCATTTTTGAGAAATACAGTCAAACCTGTCTTAAGGGGTCACCCAAGGGAAGGACAAAAAGTGGCTACTTAAGACAGATGACCCCATAATACATTTCATTTACACTGTATTTTGGTTCAAAGGACCAAGGTGGCTGCTCAAGACAGGTGATCCCTTAATAGAGGTAACCACATAAGCAGGTTTGACTGTATAGCTGAATGTATACACCTCCAAGAAAGATCTCTCTAATATTGAACATTGTGTCCCCTTCTGTCATATTTACAAAGGGGGTCAACTTTTGTGACATTCTATTTGCTTTCCAAGATAGGGAAGTGAAGCAAACAGAAAAAAATAGATTCTTAAATAGGTCTACTTTTAAAGGAAAGAATTTGCTCCTAGAGGACCAAATTCTACTTCAAGAGCTGACCCTCCTTAAGAAAGGATGCAAAAATGCAAAATTGCTTCCCCTGAGAGTGGTCCCGTTCACCTTAAGCACAGATGCAAATATGTTGAAACCTGTGTCTCAATGCATCCTACGTAAAAATAACCGTTTTTTTTATTATTATTAAGTTTGAACAAGTAGATTTTCATATCTCGAGCTGTATCATAACATACGCAGAATGGTTACCAATGCAGAGCCTGACCAGACCACTCTTTTCCCAGGACACATATGTCCTAGGATTTAGGATCATAATGGTAACATGGTCCAAATTTATTACTTAATGCTAGCACCTAATCTACTATTTGCTTGTAATGTATTTTTTTAGTAAACTGTGTAACAATATTATTGTTCAAACTGAGAGATCGAGAGAATTGGGCAAAACGTCCCACCAATGCTAAGGTCATATGAAGACAGGACCACGCGGTTTAGAGTCACATCTGAAGGACCACTGAGGCGAGGGTATGTGTGTGTGTGGAGGGGTGGGGGGGCGGTCGAACTGACTGCAACCGCTGGTCTAGTCTAGCCTATCCCATAATCTTGTGCGGTCGTTGGGGCACCACAGATGACTCTAAAACACTCCTTTTCCACCTAGTCCTGTCTTCAGCTGCCCTAGTTGAGCTAGCAAAATCCATCCCTGCCGTTTAAAGAAGACTTGAAGAGGAAGTAACAGTAGTTGTGCCCCTTTGTAAAAAAAGGCGGAAGGAGGCACATTTTCAATTTAAAATGGATCTCTCACAGAGGTGCATTCAGATTAAAAATACTTCCTATAATAAAGTGTTATAGCTTGAGCTGCAGCTAAATGATACCATAATATTCTTAAATATTGGGACACATAAGCCAAAGAGAAGTCTAATCAGGCTCTGCTCTGTCTGCGATTGTGCCAATTGTGTCTTTAGAAAACTATAAACTTGTCCAAATTTTGGGTTAGCTGCAGTTGAATGTATGTCAAATTAGGGAAAATACCGTATCATTATTTTTTCATCCAGCGAAGTACAACAATGTTTCAATGTTTGTATTCCATAGTTTGAGAGAGATTACATGGTCAACAAGTGGTTAATCTTTTAGGCAGTTTAAGATCAAAATTAAGATAGGATGAAATTTGTTTGGAGTGTTTTACTCCAAAACATTAGGACGGCTCATTTTCTTTTCTGTCCGTTCAGTAGAAATACCATAATGACTTCTTTCCTCATATTTTTGGTAATGTTTTTAAAAAAAGAGTTTAGCGGCAAAAGCTGCAAACCGTGATTAGTACACTTCTTTACAGATTGCATTCTGATCAGGGTCTACACAGTTTAAAAAAGAAACACCTGTCTAAGTATTCAGAGTATTAACTGCATTTAGAATCGGATATATTGATATATCTTAATGCAAAACACGTGATGCGAAAAGACGAAAAGACGCCATGCGAAAAGACGAAAAGACGAAATAACGCCACGCGAAAAGACGAAAAGACGAAATAACGCCACGCGAAAAGACGAAAAGACGAAATAACGCCATGCGAAAAGACGAAAAGACGCCAGGCGAAAAGACGAAAAGACGAAAAAACGCCACGCGAAAAGACGACAATTTAAGAGTTTCAAATGGCGTCTTTTCGCATGGCGTTTTTTCGTCTTTTCGCGCTGCAATTTCGTCTTTTCGCGTGGCGGGTTTCGTCTTTTCGTCTTTTCGCCTGGCGTTATTTCGTCTTTTCGTCTTTTCGCCTGGCGTTTTTTCGTCTTTTCGTCTTTTCGCATGGCGTCTTTTCGTCTTTTCGTCTTTTCGCGTGGCGTCTTTTCGCGGCGAAAAGACGAAATGGCACAAACCAGCCACCATAGGTTTATAATATGCTACATTACTCGTGCTGCTGTTGGTCGTATTTATCCTATGAAATCTTTAGTGCGCTTCCCTCCTATGAAATCATCGTGGCTGGTCCTTTATATTGTCATTTATTGAATGTTCAGCCAGTATCATGCTCATAATCAGGCTTAATTTGCAATTGAATGCGTCTCATCTAGTCGTGATGTTATTTGTACAACAGCTTCAATGAATTGCACAGTCCTAAATTGCTTCACCACCAATGTCGTAGGCCTGGCCTGTCTGGCACAAGGTTTAAAAATTAATTCTCTCGTCGGACATCTGTTCTTCGTGCGAGTTGATTTTAAGTTTGAGCCGCGACACGGCAAAAACCAGCAAACTGGCATGTGCGCCAAACGGAGA
This sequence comes from Ctena decussata, assembly GCA_963989385.1. Lineage (NCBI taxonomy): Eukaryota > Metazoa > Mollusca > Bivalvia > Lucinida > Lucinidae > Ctena > Ctena decussata. Next base: position 47,878,782 of record OZ022506.1, read on the forward strand.
CTCAGATCACTCTATGCATCCGCCCAGTCTGATAAGATTATTCGCTGGCGGCAAAAAATAGTCTAGAAAACCCGTTGGTTACTATAAGTGCAGAGCGAAACTCCGATCCGAAAGGGGACATTTCACTTGACGGACTTAGACGTTTTTTACACTTGGAAGACAGTGGACACTTAGGCGTTATATTACACTTAGATATTTGAGACTTAAGGTGGTGATAATCACTGATTTGGGGCAAAGACAAAAATCTGCATAAAACACTCAAAATACCACTGATCATTCCAAAACTTAGCATATGCCTTCTTTATGTTGTTTCTGACAATTCAGACTCCCAAAATGCAGCATTTGTTAATGTTAAAAAGTGTTTTTATAAGGAAAGATCAAAGGGTAATTTTGTGCGCAATAATCTGAAAAAATAATATTGTTATTGAAAATATACTTAGTGCTAAGAGTTCCTTTTTGCATAATGAAGTGCGAGCTAGCAATTATTTTTTTCAAACTCTTTAACACATTATCAGGCTGAGCAGATGAAAAAAGATGCGGTCTGTGTCCAATTTTTTTTGTCAAAACACACAGGTGAAACAGGTGAGACTATTTTAACAAGGTTGAACAATTTCATCTACACACCACTGATCATGTAAGTAATGTATTATTTATACTGTAGGTGTTACATAGGTATGCTTGCCTACCCTATATTTAATAAATGCATCCAGTGTACATGACCTTGTACATGGTTGAACATTGGAGAAAAAGCTACCGTTTTCATCTGGTCTACATTACAATTTGAGAAAGAGTTGGAATAAATAATTGCTAGGTCGCTCTTCATTATGCAATAACGCACCTTCAGTACTACGTAAATTTTCAATAACGATGTTAATTTTTTTGATTATTGCGCAGAAAACTACCCTTTGATTTTTCCTTATAAAAACACTTTTTTAAGCAGCATGTACGTCTATTTTGTATTCTAAACTGTAAAGAACAACAAAATTAAGAAGTCTGCTAACTTTCAGGGAGATACCTTACTTTTTTATGGTTTTATGCAGATTTTTACATTTACCATAAATCACCACCTTAAACATATTATTATTCTTGGAATATGTTGGACTGGCGGGAAATCAAACGTGCGATATGGCGGCGACCGATAGAAGTCTCAGAGACGTGAAGGTTTCTTTCTTTTATTCATTCATTAGACATTTTACACTCAGAAGATTTTGTAGACTTAGACATTTTGCAACACTTAGAAGATTTTTTAAACTTAAACATTTTATTACGCTTACATGATTTTGTACACTTAGACATTTTACTACATTTAGACAATTTTGTAGACTTAAACATTTCGCTACACTTGGAATATTTTGTAGACTTAGACAATTTACTACACTTAGAAGATTTTGTTGACTTTGAAAATTTAAGAAATTTCTGTTCTCTTAGCCATTTTACATGTATTACTCTTAGAAAATTGTGCAGACTTAAACATTTTACTACACTTGCTAAACTTAAACGTTAAGTCTACAAAAACTTCTTAGTGTAATGCCTTAGTGTACAAAATCTTTTAAGTATAGTGTCTAAGTCTATAAAATACTCCAAGTGTAGTAAAATGTTCAAGTCTACAAAATTTTCCCAGTGTAGTAAAATGTCTAAGTGTACAAAATCATCTTACATTTGCAAAGTCTACAAAATCTTCTAAGTGTAGTAAAATGTCTAAGTGTACAAAATCATCTTAAATTTTTAAAGTCTACAAAATCTTCTAAGTGAAGTAAAATGTCTAAGTCTTCAAACTATTCCAAGTGTAGCAAAATGTTTAAGTTTTCAAAATTGTCTTAATCTAGTAAAATGTCCAAGTGTACAAAATCGTCTAAGCATAATGCTTAAGTTTGGAAAGTCTTCTAAGTGTTGCAAAATGTTTAAGTCTACAACATCTTCTAAGTGTAGTAAAATGTCTAATGAATGGATGAATGAATGAATGAATGAATGAATTAAAGAAAGAAAGAAACCTTCACAACCTGGAGTCTCCCATCAGTCGCCGTCATGTCGTACGTTTGATTTCCCGCCAGTTCAACACTTTCCAAGTATATTAAAATGTTTAAGTCTCAAATATCATCTAAGTGTAAAATAACGCCTAACTATCCAGTGTCTTCCAATTGTAAGAAAAAGTTAGTCTAAGCGAAATGTCCCCTATCGGCTTCCGTATACTAGACTTGCCGGCTGCCCAGGCTGATCTGAGTCTTCGCTGGGCACACATGCCACTTTGCTAGGTTTTCGTGTTGTGACTCGTTTAGTTTGGCCTGTCGTGGCCCAGCTTGTGGTTTTCTTTTGCTCTAGCTTCGGACTGCATTCAGTTCTCAAATGTACTTAATCATAGTTTACTGATCCCTGTTTGTATTTTTCTATGATATCAAAAAGGTGGCTTAGGGGGCCAATTGCAGACCGAGTTTTTTGAGCTGCATCAGAAGGGAGTGTGAGGTTGTGCGCATAAAGTGCGAGACTGAGTATCTTAAGCTAAAATCCGTTGCGGAAATTTCTTAAGCGGATGATGTCTTCTGTTGTAGGTCTGGCAGAGTAGCCGCCTGTATAGCAGTCGACCTCGCTTCCGGTTTTGTTTTGTGGTTTAAAAAAGAAAAGAGGTACAAAAATAAATGTTGTACACGTTTCATGTACTATGTATGGCTTTTGATGTCGGTGTATTCATGTCCAGCTTGTCTCTGGTGGACTGTCTGTTCTTGACAGTCCAACAGACTGCACTGTCCCGCCTTGTCGTATCGTTTCTCCCTCCTTTTTACCGTATCTTGAGTTAGGTATATATTGCGCTGGGTATCTTATTGTATATTTTCCCGTACTTGTCATAGAACTTAAGGCTGATAATACCATAAGTGTTCTCAGTTTATTGTCATTTTCTACAACTATCTTATAGGATAAAATGAAGATCCATGACTAATGGTATTAGAAACGTTACATGTACTTTGATCTTGTTCATTTTGATAAAGGCGTCGAACGAACCTATATAGACATCACTCATAAAATACTCTGTTAAAGTTATTAACATAACTAAAGTACAATTTGCATGCATTCAATATAATTTATTCACATTAACAGGGTGGCTACAGTCTGGTTCGGGTACCAGGAGTTCCCAATCAGTTTTGGAATGGTTGAAATCCCTTAAAATACAGACCGTAGAATTTTCCACTTTGGCAATAGCCAGTGATTTACAATATTCTTTGAAGCTCGGTTGGTCTATTTCTTCGGGATTATAATAAGAACAGATCAAGACTGATTTTGCTCCAGAAAGAATCGACTCCACTAAGAGACTTTTACAGTCTGTTTTGTATTCAAAATTTCTGAGACAGAAAAGACTATTTGACTAGGATCGAGACTTTCCCGTTCTTTTGACCTGTACAACGCCTGATACACAACTTTTGGTGGACTGTTTTCTATTCATTGAGATCTGAACAAAACGAAAGGATAATGGACTTACGAGAAAACGCATCAACATAAAGAAAATTAAATTATAGATATGCATATACCTTTATTGTGAAAATCAAGTTGTTACGATAAAAACTAACGGAGACGAAAGTACATTGCATACTCGCTGGCGTTATAAGCAGTGATCTTATGTAGATTAGAGGGCGAAAAGAGGAAAACATATATGCAATATATATACTCCATACATTCTTATATAAAATGTGGGTATACAAAAATTTTCTGATACTTCTGATACTCAAATTACTTCGACAAGTTACTTTTTAATGACAAAAAGGTACAGTTTCCTGGCATTTTCAGAATGAGCACGGATACAGACGTTTTTCATCAGCACATTTAAGAACTTTATGTTCAACTTTATGGCAGAAATAGCTTGGTGCTCCCTAAATTTGTTATTACCCAGATACCCTAAATTATACCCAGCAAGCACATGATGTCAGAGTGACGTAGTACTGACGTTGATGCGACGTCAGCACGTCGCATAGACGTAGATACGACGTCATTTCGACGTCGTGTGCCCGTGAGGTAGTGACAGACATGCTGTGCAGTTACACCAGTTCATGTATTCTTGTATTTACAGCAAACATTGTAGTAGTATTATCACGCCTGGGAAACGGTCAACTTGTACGCCGCCGGTGTACTATAGAAGAATAAGTTGACCAGTTCCGGTAGACCACTTGACCTGCATAAACAGACGCCAAGCAACGAGGGTCACTTCATTCATTGTGGGTTTATTTACTTACTTTAGATTTTGTTCAAAATCGGGAAATGTCATATGCAGAGATACTAGTCAGAGATTGTAATGACACCTATATTACCGGAAAACTCCGTGGATTTACCAAGATATTAGTTTTGGCGACAAGAATACATGCATTGAAAAGTCAACACCGAGGCTAAGGACATCGTGTTTCTGCGAGTTATTCATTTTCAGAAGTTTGGCACCACTTATTGTAAAACTATTGGACATTACACGCCCATTTAAAACGTTTTTGCCAAAACCAGACTTTTCGTTTTTGAGATACAGGACAAAAACTTCGATGCGGACCAATTGACTTGTGGCGTACAATTTAACTAATGTAAATTATATGGCACCCACTTAAATTTCAAGAAATCAACCATCCGCGTTGTTATTTATGTTTAGAAGTGTCTCCTAGTACGGTACCGTATCCGGAGACCTTTGGTCTGCAGGTACAGAACCGTATCTAGAGGCCCTAAGTATCTAGGTACGGAACGGAACTGTACCTTGAGACAGTCCTATGAGGCTTGAATATTCGTTTAATTTACTTTCACAACTTAACAAGAATTACACACAGTGATTTCCTCTATCGAGATTGTGACTTATAAGTGTAAAATTTTACAAGGAGTGATTTTATTGATTGATAAACTATATTAACTGGGTAAAACTACTTAATACATAGTATTGGAAACATACTGCTGGTTCCGGAGCCCATCCCCATGGTACGGTCCATACTTGGAGACCCAATGTCTCAGGATACGGTTCCGTACCTGGAGAACCAGTGTCTCGGGATATGGTACCGTACCTGGAGACAATTCCAAACATAAATAACAACGCGGATGGTTGATTTCTTAAAAGTTCAGTTGGTTCTATATAATTTCCATTAGTTAAGTTGTACGCCACAAGTCAATTGGTCCGCATCGAAGTTTTTTTTCCTGTATCTCAAAAACGAAAAGTCTGGTTTTGGCAAAAACGTGTTAAATAGGCGTGTAATGTCCAATAGTTTTACAATAACTGGTGTCAAACTTCTGAAAATGAATAACTCGCAGAAACACGATGTCCTTAGCCTCGGTATTGACTTTTCAAAGCATGTATCCTTGCCGCCAAAACTAATATCTTGGGAAATCCACGTTGTTTTCCGGTAGTATAGGTGTCATTACAATCTCTGACTAGTATCTCAGCATATGACATTCCCCGATTTTGAACAAAATCTAAAGTAGGTAAGTAAACTCACAATGAATGAAGTGACCCTCGTTGCTTGGCGTCTGTTTATGCAGGTCAAGTGGTCTACCGGAACTGGTCAACTTATTCTTCTATAGTACGCCGGCGGCGTTCAAGTTGACCGTTTCCCGGGTGTGATTATCTGCAAACGTCAATCACATATTTAGCCAGAACTGCATATTTGTACTACCACACGGTGACGGCACACGTGTACAATATCAGAATGTTCCGCAGACAAAACGTTGGACATAGATCAATGTAATGACTTTCAAATTAACATGAAATAACTGCATTTTAATGTTTTCACTCGATCTGACCACAAAGAGCATTCGCCGTTTGCAATCCTTTGGAATCTGTACTGTGAAAAATGACTACTATGGGCAGTATTTGGGGAGGTCAAGGATCTTGTTCATGCTATGTAGACTATTTTCTTGTGTACCCGTATATAGAATATAACCCTGGGAAAACTTTTTCTAAAACACGTCGTGCAGTAGTAAATGAACAAAGAAGAGCATCTGAATAATTCATAGGAGCCGTTCTTGGAGAAATGAAGTCTTAAACCATGTTCGACCATGAAGTCTTAAACCATGTTCGATCATGACAGATTTAGACCAGCCTGTGCATTTGCGCAACGAGGTCAGAGCATTCGCTGTTTGTTACATAGATTTCAAAGGATCTGTATACTGTTAAATCGAACAAAGAGGACTCAAATGATTTGAGTCTTCCTTGTTCATACATGCCATAAGACTTCCATTCTCATAGTACGGCTCTCACGAAGAATTTAATGGCAAGTAACGTTATAAACTGTAGCAGTAGAGACTGTTGGATTTCTAAATGTTATTGCGTAGTTCGTCCACAAGTGGCACGCAGCCCCTATAAAGATAAAGAAAATAAAAGCAATTAAACTAAAGATGATCATAAATAATTGAAAAGCTGCTGTAGATTAATTTGATTACCTTTCACAGCTGTTGGTTTCTGACAGCTCATTCAGCTAGACATTTTTTTCGATCGTGTTTCTAAAAAGGGCATGTCCTCGACGGGTCTCTCGCTGTCAATCACGTAACGGGTTTATATGTTGCACTAGGCTTCACAGAGCTCACAGAGGCCGACATTTTTTTCTTCCGATCAAAAGTACGTGGCTCATTTTGATGCACATAACATAATGGGGGACATCGCTGCTACCGGAGACATAACCCTAGACCTTTAGCATCAGAGGCAATTGTGCTCTTTCTGGACTTAAGTACTGGCGAGCTTATATGCAGAGTTTGTTGTTATACAAATATTTATTTATGAGCAGCATAAGATTTAATGTTCTGATTTAAAGTGAAATGAGATTACATAACCATCGTAAAGCTGTTTGACAGATACACATTCCATTAAAGTCAACATCACTAACACGTTTGCTCCGTGATATACTGACAAAAAAGTTTCAGGACACATTTAATACAATTACATCCAAACCTGTAGTATTCGGGAAAATAAATCGTTTGGTGCATTTAGCTTTACAAGACTTTCTCTCAAAATGTATGTATTTACGGTCATGGCGTCAAAATAAAACTGGCGCGATATGTGGTACTAGACAGCGATGATAATGAGAGAAAAGTTTGAAGAAAAAAAAAGGAAAGGCTTTGATATTGGCAGCATCGTATATACGTAAAAATCACATTGATGGATTCTTTTCTGAATCTTTGAATGCCTTTTTTGTGAAGAGCCCAAATTAGCATTAAATCGTCGAATACGTAAATGTATAAAATTATTTAGTACCATATTGACCATGTTTATTTGCTGCCACTACCGCGCCTTTAAAGGTCGGATATTTCCGTCGAATGGCATTGATAGCCGTTGTTGCCGCCTGTGTTGGGGTCATACCGGTGCCCATCAGTGTTACTGCTTGGTAACTGCAAATATAATAAATTGTAAACGATGCCATCCCACATCGATAAAAAGAAATATTATTAATTATACTGAACGTCAAAAGATACATCCACAAAGCCTTATGAATAAACATCGAGGGAGTAAAGAGCTGATAAGTTTTTATCACTTAAGTTTCAAGTGTCCGTAAGGCTTTGAGAAAAAGGATGCCTAAATCTTATAATATCTAAAACTGCTTGTGTCAGTACGAACACTTTCGATATGTGGCACTTATTAAAATTAACAAAAAAAATCCTCTTTTAAGAGAGTGCATTCTTAAATGCAGATAGTTTGTGAAACACAATTACCATTACCGTGATACACCCTTATATCACTTTATTCAGAAAAAAATTATTTTGTTTCAATGAAACCTATAGTTCTCGAAAAAAGAAGCCCAAAGTGTCGGTTTCCAGAATGTGTTACAGGCATATCATTTCTACTGAAAATTCCAACTCTGACATTTCATCAGAAAAAGCACCGTCTTCGAATCCATGTTACTAATAAAGAAACAAAATTCAACACTTCAAATCATTCGCCAAAAAGTCAAAAATTGTCACTTCAAATCATTAGCCAAAAAGTAAAAAATTGTCTTCATAAATTATAATTTCATACAAAGGGAGGTTTATTCGAATTTTAACGGTTTCACAATGCTATCGTTTAGTAAAATTTATCAAGATACTCAAATGCCTTTAGCAGTTAGTGTAAACAATATTTTATTCAACATACTGAGCAAATATGAACAATACAATCTCACAAGAACAATAACTCTATACAGTAGCTTGAAAGGGATTCAGAAGAAAGTCTACGACTTATGTAATCTGTATCCCACTGTTACTGTATACAATTTTCTAAATAACAAGTGATTTGAAGTATACTATATCCAAAGTTAAAGTCTGTAAATGATTTACCGAACAGTAATCCAATAAGTATAAAGTTAAAAAACTCAGTAGACTAATGTCGAAATGAAGGTATTTCCGAAAGAAGAAAATAGAATAGACATACTAATGAATTTCAACTCTTTGTACTAAAACATTCTCAACAAAAAAGGTAACTTGTTGTTCTGGTTTGTTGGAGCTCCACGGGGAATGGAAAATAAATTGCAATCAGTCATTCTGCTTTGCCTGTAAAGATAAACAATAAGTAGTCGCCAAGAAACGTTTTGGATGTCTTTTAACCAGAGTCTCAATATGTCATGCATATTTGTATGCTTGTATGCAACCATATATGGCAGTGAAAAAAAACAAAAGCAAAAAACGTCAGCAGATATTTATGAGAATGATTATTACATGTGGTTTATTTAAGTTATTTATGTGCTCTCGCATTATGCAATTTCGAACCGTTTAGATTTTATCAAAAACTCTTGAACAGCTAAGAATATGTGTCGGTTTTCAATATCAGTCAGTTGTTCATTACCAAAAAGAAGTGTATTTAGAGTGGGCTGACAAATAGGAGTGATTTTGCTAAGGAGTTCTTGTCTGAGATCATGAAAGCGTTCACAGTTGAACAGAAAATGATTAGTATCCTCAACTACTTGACATTCACACAACGGACTGTCTATAATATTTTTAGAAAATAGATGTTGATTGAGAGAGCTACAAGTTGTTCTTAAACGTGCATGATAAATCTGGCCTAGTCTCATACCGTCAAAATAAAAGGAGGGTATTTTCACAATATTAGAATTTAACTCGTGCTTAAAGGCAGCTATGCTCGGTAAATTACGTACATCTTCTGGAAGTTCGTTCCATTCCCTTATTACAGACGGTAAAAAAGATTTGTAATAAAGCTGAGAGCTTGCATGAACAGTAAGTAAATCTGAAGGGTTCCGTAACGGATAATTAGTGGTGCTTCCAATAGTTGGGGGAACTAGAGAAGACAAGTAATTAGGAGATAGACTATTTTGCATTTTATAAAATAATAGAAGTTTATGCTTTTTCCTGCGATTTAAAAGAGTTTCCCAACCAGTCTCATGGGTAAGAGAATTTATCGAAACCAATTTGGTAGCTCCTGTTACGATACGGGCTGCTTCATATTGGATTTTTTCAAGTTCATTTATCTCATATTGGGTACAATTATTCCATACGACATCGGCATACTCAAGGATAGGGCGAATGAAAGTAAAATATATTATTTGAAGCGATTTCCTATCGAGTTTAAATTTTAGTTTCCTCATAACGTTTATGCGAGTCCATGCTTTTGATTTAATATAATCTAAATGATCATGCCATGTACAGTCACTAGAGAATACTACACAGTTTTCAACACTTACATGATTCAAACAATATCTGAACACAATTTCGTATTGAAAAAGAAAGGTAACTCTTTTGGAATTTACTATTTACTGATTTTCATATTTACCTCGGCAAGAAGCGCATCATGATATCACCATTACCGGTACATGCCGCTGCACCAATGTCACTATCAGCGTATGCCCCCGCCCCTGCTATAGGTGAGTCTCCTACACGACTGAAAATAAAACAATATATACTAAATATTAAAGTTGATCCTCTTCCTTAAAGAGATTTACTCCCTTTATAATAATAACAAAAATGATTTGATGAAATATTTCATGCAATACCTCCGACATGGTCTAACTATACATTTGAATTAGAGTTTAGATAATCATATTTGATAAAAGTGACTTTAAACGAAAAATAAGATATTCTTTTTACACAATCGCGGACCGCGGTTGAAATCGCACTATTGGACAAAATAATTTATTCATACGTCACAATCACGTGCACGAATAAGAAAAATACCTCTGCATGATCACATGACACACGTGGTCAAAATCGATATGCTTACAGGCCGTGAGGAAATAGGTAATTTGCATTTTAATTTGAAGATTATTTTTCATTCCACACTTATCGAATAAACATGCATTTTCTCAAAACGTTTACGGTTAATTATGAGACTATTACATATTGCCTAACGCAATTTTGTTAGAATATTTGTTTCTGAAAACATGAAATAAACGAGGGAGACAATCTTTAACATTTAATATAATGTTTAACTACATGTAAATGACACAACTGCAAAAGTATGGTTTATATGTTTATTCTTTTACTGGAGAAAACACTTGTTAGTGTTGTTTCTGTATTTTTTTTTTTGCTTTTATTTACTTTTATTTATTTATTTATTCATTCATTTGTTTAATCTGGAATTTGCTTCTGTTTTTCCGCCTCTCATTTACCCCTTGCCAAACCCCTTCATCTCAGGCACTTTAGATTTAGCAACAACATCTATTCTGTAAATCGTTATTACGTTAACGTTTGAAGGGGCATAACTAGGTCCAGCCTAAGATGTAAATATTGCCCCATGATTTGGTTCCTGCGTAGCAGAAACTATAAGCACATCGATACAGCAAAAAATAAATAATAGTTATATAACATTTTATATTAATTGCAGTTGCCTTGGTCGGTTCCTACCAAGTTTAAGTCAAATCTATATTTTCTAATCAACTTACCATTTGAATCATGTTTGACAAATACTCCCGAATGTTCATTTTGAAATATCAGCTATACCAACTAACTGGCTGTAAATACGAGGGATTAAAAATGGTGACAGTTGGAAATCATATAAATATCCTAGCAACATACAGTAGAAGTTTAAAACAGTCTTGGGACCATGAAAATTAGTTCCAGCCAAGGGTAGTTCTAGTCATTCAGGGTTAGTTTCTGTATAAATTGACCTCTAGGGATCAAGGAAAGAGTTCTAGTCAGGCAGGATTAACGAGCCATTGAAGTTCTACTGTGTTCTACACTGTAGGAATATTGCAAGAAAAAATATTATTCTGCTATCTCAGTGTAACAAACCATCAGTCTTAGACTATCGGCACAATTTTAGATGAAGTACATATATAAACTAAATTAACTGTCTAAAACTGGTGTTTTTGTTTCTTGCTTGATTGTTTGAAATGCAAATAAAACGGTTCTCATATTTCTTGGCCACTTTGACAGACTCGTGACTACAGATTTGATCCAAGATTATCTGTGTTGAGATTTTCGACCAATTTACACCACCAGAATGTGAGCAATGACAAATGAAAAATCTTATGTTATCCATATATTTTATACAAATCGATGTCGATTTCTTTAATTTGAAATTGTACTTTAAGAAACTTTATGTATACTCACTCGAAAATAGTACCAACAAGTAAGATTTGATGGAAAAAGATCAGTATTTAACACGTTAAAGTCTCCAAAGTCCTACCAGTGGAAAACATATCATTATGAAACACGGTTCAGCCGTCACATTTGGTGATGTTTGGCTTTATGTGCATACACTGAGTCATGTAACTGGCAAAAAACATGTTTTTGAAAACTGACATATTAATCCACAAAATATGATTTCCATTTCTGGTTCCCCCGTCGAGCGATGCAATATAGACAAAAGCGGACGAGAAATTGGGCCCACGCCTGTACTTTGTATGTTTACCATTTTTTCTCTTTTTTTCAAGTTTACGATATCGAAAGTGGGTCATTTAAGTTGCCAACTACAATAGCCCAAAATATTTTTAAAATCATTTCATGTGAAACTCAGAGATGCTTTGTTTTTATCTGGCTTATCACCGTCAATTACTATGACAAAACTCTACTGAGAAGCTTGCAACGATACTTGAAGATAACACTATTTTACCACCGAAAGCGCAATTAGACTTAAAGCGATTACAGAATTATAGGGAAGTCAGATCAAATTTTGTCAACGTGGTCGTAAAAGAAAACAGGAAGCGAAACGATTTGGGACCTTTCACCAACTCCTTTATGAACAGAACTTATATGAATGATATTTTGTTTCAACCAAATTTCCTCAATTTTGTTTAAACAGATTTTTAAACCAATATTTTGTTTAAACCAAATCTCACGAAGTGTGCTTTGACTGCGGTTGTAGGTATACATTTCATGATTTTATACTATTTTCACAAAAAGGAACAACTTTTGAGACTTTCGGTTTACTTCCCTGAGTTACAAAACCCTTATGAGATGGTCTTCTCTTAAAGGAAGAACTTTCTATAGTTGACCTCAGTTGAGAAGGGAGGCAAGAATGGAAATGGCAGAGTTGCGTCCTCTAAAAGTGTACTAATTCACCATAATGTATAAAATAATTCTTGTAAATATAATTGCACATACCCAGGTATTTTATATGTCAGACCGTTAGTGGAGGTTCCAGCTGCAACATTACCACGGCTGTCAATCGCTATGATCCCAATAGTATCGTGATTGTCCGCATCTATGTTTCTTCCGTTAGCCGCACGACGATGGTGGGAGCTTGATACTTGGTTTGGAGTGTAGGGCCCGCATGAAGTTCTAGGATCCGGACTAACATTCTGTGGATAGAATCGTGCTAAGCTTTATTAGGGTGACCGAAGTGAAGAGACAAACGAGCTTGTAAATAAAATATTTGGCCTGCTAGTGTCAACTTCTACGAACGCTGTCCTGTAAATCACTTTATTTTACAGAAACGATTCTGTTTCCTGCCTGTGTCTGTATCAGCTCTCTAGACAGCCTTCGTGCAAACAGAAGAAAACCATAGCAGACAGTCAGTATTATCTACCTTAAGAAATGTAATTTAGGTAAAAAACAACAACATGTACTATTTGATAGTGATATTCATGGCAACAGATTATAAAGATCACAAGATCTTTCTTTCTGAATTCCACTTATATAGTCAAACGATTTCATTCCGCTTTTATTATAGAATAAAAATTGGGTTAGGGTCAATTAAGGTAAACCCGGACAGAAGGAAAACCCGGACACTTACTGTTTTCCACGAATAAAGAGCTTAAATAACATGTTTTCTGTGATTTCTTTTTCTTTCCAGTTTTCCCCTTTACTTCTAGAATTAATGGTTTTCATTGTTAGATTATATGAACACTTATTATTTTTCTGCAGCCTCTGAATCTAGTCCTTTTCAAGTCTGTATAAGTTTTCAGGGAAACAAATTCAAAAATAGCTGCAAGCGATGGTGAACCAGGTCCCTGCATAATTCACGGCAAACGTAAACGTTACTTTAAAATTATATAGAGTTTTGTTTCTAACTAGTGCAGGTAAAATATAAGAATCATGATCTATATTTATTTATTGAATAAAATAAACATTGAACAATATTTTATAAAAAAAAATGTGACATGTCCGGGTTTACCTTCCGCCAATTTGCAGTGTGAGGTAAACCCGGACATCAGCTACTTTGGGGATTTATATGATTAAAAGAAATTAAATATAAAACGTTTTCAATGGTTCGAAATTAGAAGTACAATATTTGTGCATTCTACTTTGCAGTTAAAATATGACACTTATTAATACAACGATGATAATTTGTGCATAGTATAGGTTGTATGGTGACCCCTAGCAGACTGAGAGAACTTACCACCCATAACTTTTTAATTGACGATTTAACATTAATAAATTAAAGTTATGTCTTATACTATATTAGTCCCACCATAAAAATATATTAGCAATTACTAAATTTTGTGTATTTGCGTGCTACAGATCTATAGAGGCGATATATTTAATAATTAATTCAGCTGTCCGGGTTTACCTTCTCCATGTCCGGGTTTGCCTTTCTCAACGGTTTGGCTCGTTAAACGACCTTTTTGACATTAAAATGGTGTTAACCAATCAAAAGTTGACAGAAAATAGTACATTTGGGATGCCTCTGGCCTTACGGAATGCCGAAACAGTAATTCATGGCCAAATAAAGCATTGGCAATATGAATCGTGGCGACCCTGCAAAAACTGTCCGGGTTTACCTTAATTGACCCTAATTTGACAAGTGTATGCGGTGTATGTGTATTTTCCTTTATTCCTAAAATATATATCTGTTCTTCAAACAAGATTATTTCATCTTCTTATTCATTTCTTCAGTCCGTTCGCAACACATGTAACTGAAATTCTACCAGGATGAAATAGCCATAGAACCCTAAATCATCAACCCATTCATGTTTCCTAAATAATATAGTTTCCTTGGAAACAAGGAACACACACAAGAACGGAACTGAGACTCGGTGTTATTGAGACTCTTTGTACGACCGCAGAGCTGCTCCTAGCACCGGCTAATACTCTACTCAGTTTTCAAAATTTCAAGAATAGGTTCAGTAATATATAAAAGTGCACTATAGGAAGTGCTTTCATGTAGAAATACGACAAATGTATCAAAATTAACATTAAAGTGTATCAGAACACCTCAATGCTTCTTCACCACTTTTACAAAGGGGAACAAACGTTGTGGCCTCCTGTTTGCTGTCCTTGCGATAAAGGGATCTACTGGAACCATTTTTTTCCTTTAAGAGGAAAGGAGGAAAATGGGGCAGAGTAGCTACCATTGAAAGTGAACGCATTCATCTTTAATAGTTCCTTTAGGAAAAAGAAGAAGAAAAATGTATAGATACTTCTCTAAAATTTGGTTGGCAGTTTCCGGCTTTCCAAGTTTCCCACACAGACTGGGAATAATTTGTGGTCAAGTTTTCTTCCTTAAACCCCATCGATATCGCAAATCGTGTAGCTGTAGAAACAAATATTTCCAATCTTTCATGAGAGAAACACATGAGCCGCGACACGACAAAACCATCAAAGTGGCATGTGCGCCCAGTGAAGACTTTGATCAGCCTGGGCATCCGCCCAGTCTGATCAGAGCCCTTACTGTCGCATGGGGCTAGCATAGGGCTAGCATAGCATAGGGCCTTAGCGCCTTTAGGCGCAAAGCGAAGACTCTGATCAGACTGGTTGTGCTGGCTGATCTGAGTATGCGCTCGGCGTTCATGCCAGTATGTTCATTTTCTCGTGTCGCGATTCAATAATCAGGTTTTGAATGTAGTACCTCAGCCTTCTCAGTGGAAGCCCAAGCTGGCACTGGTGAACAGCGACTGCCAAGACCCATATTGGCAGTCTTATAAGGGTCACTATTGTTCGCCACAAGATCTTAAGGTATTTGTGTACACCTTCATGTTTTTCCGCCATTTTACAAAGGGAAACAACTATGTGGCTTCCTGTTTGCTTTCCTTCAATAGATAGTCCTTCCAAAATGAGGTGTACTCTTAAAGGCAAGACTGTGCTCCTACAGGAGCAAATACTTTCCATTCAAAGTAAGTCCTCATTGATAAGGGAGGCAAAATGAAAACGACCGAGTTGCTTCCCCTGAAAGAGTATACATGTATCTTAAGATGTGAAGAAATAAGGAAAAGCACTCATCAAGCTGCGAGCAGCACGAAAACTGCAATCTTGTGTTGTACTTAAAACTAGTGGATAAGTGATAAATAAATTTCATTTAGTGAACACACACACACACACACACACACACACAGAGTTTTTTTTTCATTTTGCAATAACAAACGTGTCTATCTTAGCTAGAATTTCTAATTTGTGATGACAAAGTCTTGCAATTAAAGAATTGAAAATCGTCATATCATACCTTTTGCTATAATGCAACTTGAAAACCTTAAATTTGTTTATGTACAGAGCGAGTCTCTTGTGCTATTATGCCAGCACGTCGCAATGACTAACTTTCTATTATTTAGATGGAGGTTGTCCTGTTGATTATGTTCTTGGTCGACTGCAAACCGTGAATATGTAAGAAATCGATTCAGACCCCCAAAAACATACGGAGGTTGAGCTTCTTCACATTTCATTTTCTAACTATAAAAGACAACAGAAATAAAAACGTGAGACAACATCCATGTAGGTGACACAACCCCATAAAGCAGTTGGCTTCACTGCTATTGCCATACATATAATTGAACAGGAGGTGAGCTCCCGTAATCATCAAGTCAGTGTTGTCTATTGACAGGAGAGGTAACTCAGGTTCAATACATCCTATTCAAAGAATACAAATGTTGATGTGTTTCTAATGAGGAGTTCTGATGCTGGAGTTCTCATATTTGTTACAACACACATTAACTGGTTGGTTCTTTTTGGTTTTACAGCCCTCTGAGACATTGTTTCAGTTTATATCGAGGCACCTCCAAAAGAAGAAGAATACAGGCAGAAAAACCATAACAATTCTCAATCGCATCTACTGCAAGCACAGTAGGCCCTTAACAGTATCTGTAGAACTACCGAAAGTTATACTACTTCGACCGCCCACCCACCCCGTACAAAAACAACATATAAATTCTGCAGCCAATGAATATTTTTCTCCCAAAGGAGAAATAAAAAAATAATACAAATTTAGTCACAAACCTTGATCACCAACCAAGAGTGTATGGTCTGTGTTATCTAACACGTATCTAGCCACCTTTATTGCTGACTTTACTCTACGAAGATCGCCGACGCCGCCTACATTGTGGCTGTTTCTGGAAGAACAGCAGAGTCAACATGTAAGGTGTATAATTATATTGCTGCAGCTATATGAAGATACACAGTTCAGAAAACAATTGAGCCGCGACACGAGAAAACCAACAAAGTGGTTGTGCCCCTAGCGCAGACTCAGATCAGCCTGGGCAACCGCCCAGTCTGATCAGACTCTTCGCTCAGCGCTTAAATGGTAGCTAAGGGTATAAGCTACTTCCATGCGGACAGCGAAGACTCTGATCTGCCTGGGCATCTCAGACTGGGCGGATGCCCGAGCTGATCTGAGTTTGCGCTGGGCGCACAACAACTTTGTTGGTTTTCTCGTTTCGTGGCTCATTTACAAAACACAACCCACTCAAGATATTGAAGGCATCAGTAAAAAAGCGCCAATGATAATACGAAGTAATACATTAATATCAAACAGAACCAAACACATAGTCAGAATAACTAGAAGTGCAATATGAAACGTCTTGGAATGGTTATTAGTAAAATTCCTGAAAATCCTGACCTGAACCACTTGAGTCACTACGAGAATAAAAGTACAAAACAGGCTTCACCATAAACCAGAATCTGACAATGCTAAAACAAAAATCGTAATTCTAGTAAAACAACCTATTTGCCTTCATTTTTCGGCTTTAACCATATAACCTTACTATTGACCTACATTTTAAGTATTTCATTGGCCAATATAAATACACCCGGGATTTTGATGTGAGTAGCTTACTTTCGCTTTCTCTTTCTACTTTCAGTTTCATTTGACTGTTAGCCTTTAAACCGGGTCGTGTTGAATCTAGAGATTACGGTCCAAATCGCTTTTTGCCAAAGAACATTTCGCCTGTTATGTCGCTCATGTAAAATATAAAACCAACAAAATAACTTGACACAGAAATCGAAGACGAAATTAAGTAATTGTTGTTGGCTTAGTTGTTGATGTTGTGTTCGAACTGCGACACTTTAAAGATTATATGTGTTATAAGCAACACAGACAGACAGCAATCAAAATTCAACAGCATTCCCGAAATCGAAACACCAACACCAACAACAAATATGCATATCAACATGTTCCTGACTCATACATATTACAATACACACTTCTATCTAATCTAAGCCGATTATCTTTTTTAAAGATATTTCTTGTTTAAATTTAAAATAAGCGCATGAAATCAAATAAAGCTGAGAGTTTTGACGGGAAAATAGCCTTTGGAATAGTGCAAAAACTCGGATAAAACCAAATGAAAGGGCTTCTTCAGGCATCAGCGGTCCAAACAAGAATGGGTCTTGAGAGTTATTCTGTGATATTGATATCTAATTTTGCACTACAATCATGTTGTGACCTTCTTTTAGAACCGCTTCATCAGGGTGATTCAAATTAAGTGTCACAACATACATTTCAGGGGCGTATGAAAAGAATTATACCATAATTATCCACAAAAGCCCAGCCTATCGAGACCTCTGAACTTATAAAGGACAGTGCTCCTGTTAGTCACTGATTGTTCATGTCCATACACAGAAATCAGGCGAGCCAAACATTTGACTAATGAAAAACTTGACATAAGATGCAACAAAACACCCCGAGTGAGGTGGTTCGTAAAAATGATCAAGCGACAGATATGTTTTAAATACTGCAGAAAAATTGAGCACAGCTGAGACAAAGGGACAGATAAGGGATCTCCAGTTGTTTGTACAGTCCAATCTGAAGCGCCGTCAAGCATAGTCCTAGAACAGTGAAAAGAGCTTAAGTCTAGCACAAATTGTTTAACTCACACATAATAAAGCATCTAACAATCACTAAACGACACCGCCTTTTGTTGAGGCCGTTCCTTCTTCCAGGTAGAATTTCACAAACATTGCAGTCACTACTGACGGACATTGAAAATTACTGTCGTATATGGGGATTAAAAATTAATACGTCAAAAACGAAGGCTATGATCTTTGAAAAGGGAAAGCGCACACATTATGACTTTTTCATTTATAACAACGTATTAGAACTTGTTGACTCTTTTAAATATTTGGGCATTACACTTTTCAAGAACGGAAATTGGTATCGCAGCCAAAAATGTATTGCTCAGCATGCATCATTTGCACTGTACAATCTTTTTACCATTTTTCAAAAAGTGGAATTACCAGTTACTCAGAATGTAAACTCTTCGACACCCTAGTTGGGTCGATTTTGAACTTTGGCTCGGAAGTATGGGGAATACACGGAGCGTCTGACGTAGAAATGATACATACGAAATTTTTGCGGCGCGTTCTAGGTGTTAAAAAATCAACAAATTTGACAGCATTATATGGTGAATTAGGCAGAGTCCCACTCGCAGAATTCCGAAAAATTAATATGATAAAATATTGGATCAAAATACTGCGTCAGAACGATTCATCCTTGGTTAAACTGATATATTTAATGTTAAAAGAAGACGCTGATTTGAACTACAGCTATAACGGACAAAACTGGGCATTCCAGATCAAATCTATTTTACAATACCATGGATTCGAATATATATGGAATAATCAGGCTGATATTGAAATCCCGTTCCAGACGATCAAACAAAGAATTTTTGATAACTATTTTCAGAGATGGTATTGTGATATTAACAATTCAAGCCGCCTACAGTCATATTGTATTTTTAAACATAAGTTTGAATCAGAAAAATATCTTACGGTTTTAAATGAAAATAAATATAAAATCGCTCTGTCGCGCTTTAGAACATCGCCACACAATTTGTCCATTGAAACTGGAAGGTATGACAGTACTCCCCGTGACCAGCGAATTTGTAAATCATGTAATATGAATATGATAGAAGACGAGTATCATTTTCTACTTGTATGCCCTAATTATCGTCATTTTAGAATGAAATATTTTAAACCCTACTTTTGTCATTGGCCGTCTTTATATAAATTCGAAACTCTTATGTCTACAACTTCAAGAAAGAATATATGTAACTTAGCAAAATTTATATACTTTCCCACAAAAAATCGTATATCATGAGCTAATAATACTTGTACCTATGTTTCTTGACACTGAAACGTATCTACTCGTTGTACTGAAAGTATCATGTTTACTTAGTATACCTCTGTACCTATCTACCAACCGGGTACATTTTTGCTCTTCTGTAAAAAGTTATACATAATCATTGTTTTTCACTGTATGTTGATGTTTGTATGGCTATAAACATTGTACTATATGTTTTATGCTGAATAAACTATTTGTATTTGTATTTGTATATATTAATTTCATTTTCTGCACAAAATTACATAACCGGCAGCTAATCAGAAACAGGTAAAAAGAAAGTGGACCTGACAAACTGTTTGCTTACATTTAGTAACTACATGTAATAACAGAAGAAAACAAATGCCTGTTGTGAAACAAGCAGCGCGCGAGAGAGAAAAAATAGATGGTATTAAATCTATTAACCCTTAAAGCGCCAAAAATGTAGACGGCAAATTTTAAAATTTTATAACATATTTCGTCCATGCTATATTATATGTTGAGACTCCAAAGACAAACATCCAGATGAAGCAGCCGCCTCAACGCTTTTTTCTCTGTTTGCAAATTCAACTAATTTCTTTTTATGCGCTTTTCATCGGAAAGCCAGGTTACCCATCCATTATCATAGCGTCAAGAGTGGTCTCTCCATCCTCATCTGGGCTTCCACCAAATCCAACAGAATGGCGGCACTGTTCCAGTTCACAAGTGTTGCCGGTGGACTCGACTGCATCAACGGATGTCTTGTTAATTGTTGTTATAGTTTTCCAACCTTCGTAATAAATAAACAGAAAGAGTAATTTACCTGACATATAATACTCTCAGAATAAACAAAAATGCCTTCAGAGCAAATAAACTTGAAAACCTTTAAAACAAAATAAAAGTATATACCCTTGCGAGCGTATTAGAAGCCATAGTATCTTGGTCACAGCTTTTGACAGACGGAGCGCACCCTTTTCTTTCGCTGGTTTTAACCTTTTCTGATTCGAAACAGGCGCAGATGTTGTGTTGACAGGGAGAGTTTTTAGTCGTAAGCACGTGTAGGCATCGAACCAGCGAGATAACGCGCTACCAAGCGTTCTAACCACTCGACTATGGCATCTCCAAAGAATAAATACTTCCATAATAGAAATGCAAAAATCAGTAAACAGAATGCGGGATGTGTGGTTTTTGGAACGCTGCACGGATGAATATGAGTGAACTTGCTTATGCCAAATTAAATGGCTTTTAAATATCTTTTGATAGTCTACACTCTTTAAGTTATGCAACTATTTTCAGTCATCTTCTCGATTCCAAAGACACTTTGATGGACCCCAAAGATTAACACTTTGGGCAATGACTCTGTCACCAAATTTCAATCAGTAAATAGCGAAACAAATATGGCGGCGTAATATGCATGGACGTCAGTTGAAACTTTGGTGAGAAAGTCATTGTTCAAATTGCAAATTGGTGTGGCTCAATGATATTGTCGTTAGAACCAGATGTGTGGAATGGAAAGAAGTGTATAGCCCAACAAGTGCAAAAGTTTGAAAGAGACTGATTTAAACCAAGATTCAGCCACAGCATCGCCACTTTTCCATGCAGCGTCTCAAAACAAAATCCATGTAATCCCTCACCCCTGGCAAATATATTTTTCTTGTTTAGCCTCACATGGTTAAACGTTTCACGATGAGCCGCCTCATCTGGGTCTACTTTGCCCTCTAGTCTTTGAATAGCTTGAATGAAACATTATTTATATATCAATTAAATTTTTTGAAGATGTAACTTTGTCAGTCTGCTGTTTTTGGCACTTTTGGCACTTTTAAAGGGTTAATTGTACCAAAATACTCTGGCTTCAGATTGTCATAGATTGCCCCATAGTATTTATGATTTGCATGCCCTTTTCGGTGATTATTTGATAATAGCGATATTGCAAAAGTGTTTCTATCTTTGAGAGAACACCAAATTACTAGACTGAAAAGCATTCTAAAAGCATATGAAAATAACATTCGAAAACCAGGTTCCCGCTCATTAATGTATTTTGCTGTCCACGGTGAATATAAACGACCTTTGTTTTCGGGCCGAACCAAATGTTAAACATCTAAAACCGTATAATAATTTCACTCAGCGATACTGATAGCACTCATGTTGGTGATTGATACTTCTGAATTTCAAGGAAACAAATTATACAGGCCTTGAACTTGACGAACTCTCTTCAAGTTCCTTGCTAGAGTACTATATGACAAAGGCCTTTCATTTGGAATGCTCTTCTTATTCAAGCCTCAATTCCAGACAAATACCTATTTCCAGACAACCAAGCCAATATTTCTTTTTCTCACCCATTGGACAAGAATATCCCTTTCCAGAGGTGTCTGAGATTTTTCTATCTCGGCCTGCTATCTCAGCCTATGCTCTGAAAGCTGTCTCAAAATGCCTATCATTGCTAAATAGTACAGTCCAATTAATTACACACTTAAATTCAACAAATCCACTTGCAGGTAAATTGCATGCAAAATGAAATTGACAGCCACTGATGTGCATAAGGTGTCACAGTACATTTCTGATTAACTGCCAGTCATGAAATATGCATGCACAAGGTGAAATTAACACACATATCAGAGCTATTAATAGAAAATTAGTTTGAAGTTTATAGGAATGGCTTCAACAAGAAGTTAAGGTATTCAATGGATATTCTGTTCTATAAAATAAAATGGGTGAGAAAAATAATCAACGATGGGGTTGAGGCCTCAACAAGGAAATGTCAGGCTCGTTTTCTGATTATTCAAGTTTTATGCTCGGCAAGCCTCGCATAAGACTAAATAATCTGAAAACTAGCCTGAGATTTCCTTGTCTCGGCCTCAACCCCATCATAGATTCTATTAATCTCTTTATTTCTTTCCTAAAATGGGTATTTTTCTGCAGTCGCTCTATAATGAGACATGGTCCGCGGGCTAAACAGGTGTAAACAGAACAAACATGCACAATGAGAAAGGTACTTATCGCCCTCATGGTCGAAAACAAGCACGTACCTGCATTCACAGCATCCTGATACGGCCATGTTGTAAGAACAAGTGGTAGATTGTCAGTGATAAAACAATCTGAGCATAAAAAAAATATCAACACAAAACTCAAGTGTATGATCTTCATTTTGTTATCATGTGATGACCGTCTTTTTTATACAGTAGCTTGCCATATAGTATCGGTAAGTCGTTCAACATGGTTACTGAGATTTGTCCACTCATGTAGTCCAGCCGCAGAGCCTTGAAGACAGGACTGACGGATGAAGAGAAGACCTAACGGATGACTGATGCCCAACAGACTTCGGACTCCGGGAGATGCACATGGATCCGTTCTGATATGCCTCTCTGGCTGTTCCGTTATGATTACTAGTAATTTAGTCAACGACAACCTTAGATGCCTATTTATCCAGAAAAAAATATACACGTAGGACCATGGACTTTGACAAAAATCAATCTTACCCCAAACTTTATTTAGGTACTTTGGTCCACTTCACTGCAGCTGGTGTTGTGCCGTGTGGCGGCCGTAAAACGTCTCCCTGTACATCATCCATAGTGCAGATTTTATTTTATTTTCGTCCTTTGAGATCAGAGGATATATTCAAGAAATCTGAAATTTTAGATTGGTTTAGACTTCTATTCTAGATCAACGTCTTTTATATTATTTGGGCCCGTTTTGATACATGTACTAGTCAGTCTTTGAATCGACTGCCTAATCAAAATTAGGAAATTTCAGTATGCTTTTCTCTGGTTCCGTCACTGATGAGGCTTTATTAGCCGAAACTATGTAGTCTGGTCCATGTTCCTTCTCCTGAATGTATTCTTTGCTATTGAAGGAACTCTTTAAGATTTTAATTACAATATGCTGAGATAGACCTTCAGTCAATCAAAAATGCCTACATGTTCAGTCAAGCTGTTTCAGCGTACAGTACCAAAACCAACTTTTCAGTGGTAAAACATTCCATTTCGGATTGCTATTTGCTAGAATTATATTACTATTGTTTTATTACTTTTACATTCGCATTTTCAATTATTATATTATTCATGTCTTTTTAATTTTTTGTTTTAATTATTACTTTTGTTTTTCATTTTGAGTTATACATTCAGGATAAAACTATACCATCAATAAAGATAATGAAACATTTTAACATTATCTGATTATCAGTTATAAGATAGTTTTTCATTTGAATATGTTATGTGATAACGAAAACTTTGACAGATGTTTGTTTATAGTTCAAATTTCAGTTAAAGAAGGATTGTTTGGATAAAAAGTTAAGGTTATTCTAGTCTGACATCAGTTGTCATTTATAGCCAGGTATGAAAATTGAAACCTCTGACTGATAGATATTCCACTCAAAAGTTGCAACGGTTAGTGCTGAATATCTTCAAAGGTACAAAGTGAAGCTTTCATTTATAATTCTACGATAAAATAGTGAGATTTCGTGAAGCTCTGAAAATTTCCCCTCCGTTTTGGTAATTCTTTAATCAGAAAATTCTCTGTTGGGTACGAATGATGCTCCTGTCTGTGTCTGTCATAGAGCACTGCACATCGCTACATTGTCTAAAATCAACATCCACAATAATCGCTATATGTCCATATGTCTACAATAGAGTATCTACACGGCAGAAAATGTTGATTGTACAAGTTCATGGCGACAGTTAACTATCCTAAATGTCTGAGTTTCCAAAGCAGATTTTATCCTCAGCGGAAAGATACATGGACTGTTATAATAACTCTCCTAAATGTCTGAGTTTCCAAAGCAGATTTTATCCTCAGCGGAAAGATACATGGACTGTTATAATAACTCTCCTAAATGTCTGAGTTTCCAAAGCAGATTTAATCCTCAGCGGAAAGATACATGGACTGTTATAATAACTCTCCTAAATGTCTGAGTTTCCAAAGCAGATTTAATCCTCAGCGGAAAGATACGTGGACTGTTATAATAACTCTCCTAAATGTCTGGGTTTCCAAAGCAGATTTATCCTCAGCGGAAAGATACATGGACAGCTCCATTGTAACTACAATAAAAAGTAGGTCTATGAAGAATCGAAAATTGAAGGAACTTTCACCGACGAGGTGAGGATAGTATTTGACAAAACAGTAGATCTTCATCTAGCAGAAACATCTTAATCCATCCATGGGATAATATGATAGGTCTGTAAGATGATCCCAATTTTTACATGTTTGTAAGTCCCTGACCTTGACAACAAGGTCACCCAGCGCATTGGGGTAGTTCTGTGAAGAATTCATGGGAGTAGTTCAGTGTATAAATTTACCATCTGTGGCAGTGTCAATTAAATAAAAATCTTGAAGAGTTCCTTCAAGAGCAGAGAACACAACTAAAAGAAGGAACATGGGCCACACTTCAAAATTTCGGCTACTTAAGCCTCATCAGTGACCCTGACAATATCATGTGACAAAAGTCAGAGAAAAGCATACGGTAATTTCTTTACTTTAATAAGGCAGTCAGTTCAAAGATTGATTATTATAAAAAGGGTCCAAATGATTAAAAAGCAATGATCTAGAATAAAAGTCGAAACCAATCAAAACTTTTTGATTTTTCAAACTATATCCTCTTATCTCAAAATGTAGTCTGCACTATGGATGATGTACGAAGAGACATTTTAAGACCGCTACACGGCACACCACCAGCTGTGGTGAAGTCAAATAAAATCCTCAAGTATTTCCTCCAAGAGCAGAGAACACATTCAAAAAAAGAAACATGGACCATACTTCGAAGTTTCGGCTACTCAAGCCTCATCAGTGACCCTGACAATATCATATGACGAAAGCCAGAGAAAAGAATAATGTCTTTAATGAAGCAGTCGATTCAAAGACTGATTAGTATAAGAAGGGTCCAAACGATTTAAAAGCGATGATCCAGAGTAACAATCTAAACCTATAAGAAATTCTGATTTCTCAGAATATATCCCCTGATCACAAAGGACAAAAAATAAAATATAATACTAACTATGGATGAATTACGTGGAGACTACGGCCACTACACGGCACAACACCAGCTGCATTGAAGTCACATTAAAATTTTAAAGAGTTCCCTCAAGAGCAGAGAACACATTCAGAAGAAGGAGAATGGGCCATGTTTCGAAGTTTCGACTACGCAAGCCTCTTCAGTGACCCTGACACTTGCTGGTCCGTCTGTTTGAAACAAAAAAAATGGGGGAAAAGAATCAATTATTTTGAAGGTATTTCGAAGTTTCGACTACGCAAGCCTCTTCAGTGACCCTGACACTATCATGAGAAGGAAGCCAGAGCAAAACATCAGTGGGAACTTTATGAATCTCTGACAATAACATATCAAATTTTGATATGTCTTTTGTAAGTCCATGGCCTTGACCTCAATGTCACCAAAGCGGGCAGGAATGGTATTATGTAAAACTTTAGACCATCATCTAACAACAGAGAAAGTATCAACAAAATCCCTCTACGGGTATGAATAAGTGTTTAGAAACTTGAAACCTAAATGTGAACGCGCATGTCGACATATGAATGATTTTTCATAACAGTAGTGCTTCCTGATACAAATTCTATACTCCACAGTGCGACAGACGGTAGACAGCGGCCAAAAAAAAAAGAACGAATCTTAACTTCCTGCCTCCGCAACTCACACCAATGACTATCATCCTGCTTAGCATTAGATTTGCCGTACCAGAACTATATACATGTATGCAATGACGAGACAAAAAAAAACGTGCTACACGTTTTGAGTGGAAAACGCATGAAACAATAAGCCGTCTGTTTTGTAAGAAAGCATGTGAATCGTTTAAGCCATAGGTTGTAAAGAAAATCCATCAACAAGAACCAAATTATTGTAAGAATTGCAACAATACCTGCTGACGTTAACGGCGATTGTTTTGGGCATTTCCGAAGTTTCTAAACGAAAAACAAAGTAATGCTAATTTGCATCAACTAATGCTAATTTGATGGGATGAATATCTCTGGTATGGTAATATGCTCATATGAATCAGGTGTTCATCTTGATCTTCCAGTGTTGCATGAAACAGTAAGGAGTTTGTCGCACACAACTCGGCGAGTTCTTGCTGGTCCATCTGTTTGAAACAAAAAAAATGGGGGAAAAGAATCAATTATTTTGAAGGTATTTCGAAGTTTCGACTACGCAAGCCTCTTCAGTGACCCTGATACTATCATGAGAAGGAAGCCAGAGCAAAACATCAGTGGGAACTTTATGAATCTCTGACAATAACATATCAAATTTTGATATGTCTGTTGTAAGTCCATGGCCTTGACCTCAATGTCACCAAAGCGGGCAGGAATGGTATTATGTAAAACTTTAGCTTAAGTATAAAGCCTTGAGATAAATATATTTGATATGTGAAAGGTGAAATCAAATATGGTGTTGAATGTTGTACGTGCTAAAAAAAACGCAATGTACCCGATGAACTGAATGAAAAGCCAGGCTCACGAATTTCATACGGAAAAAATCAGATGTGACAAATTAGTGCTCGGTGATCTATTTTAGATTTTCAGAGGTATCAAACATCTTTTGGGATTTCATTATAGATACACCTGCAGTCGGCAGGAAATTGACTGAAAGACAACATTTTGATAACATCTATGCAATTACTCCTTTATAGAGAGGATATTTGATATTGGCGTTTTGTAGCCTATCTATAAACCAAACAGAAATGTTTTGGTAGTAAAAAAGATGGTATGCAAGGTCAAAAAAGGGTTCTCGGTCGAAAAGCATAAAGTTTGATTTACTCGTATGCAAAACACAAAGTAGCAGTTTCCTTAATGTGCCATTTTGCTAAAAACTTAGCAACAGTGTTTTTATATTGCAGAATGAGTAAACACAGCTCACGACCAGTCGGATTGCGTGCCTCTCTAACCACAGGAAGTATTAATTCTCGCTACAAGATTTCAGATCGCTGGAAGAACACCTCATACGACTACAGTGACGAGGCAGGGCTAGTCCACTCTTGTCAGAAATGCGAGGATTGCTCGTGCAAGAAGTGTAAGGATCTCCATAAACGCGTGTCTATCTCTGACTCTGAGGTACCTGAATGGAATCACCCGAACATACTTGATCTTACTGAAGTGAGTAGCCATGACATTAAACTGCCTGATGATGACAAGAATTGTTGGGTAACAGGTATTGCAATAACAGAGGATAATAGAATTATCATAGTTGACTTTGAAAATCATAAAGTTAAATTGTTTGGAACATATATACGGTTAGTTTGCTCACTGTGTTTGCGATTTCGTCCTTGGGCTATTGCAGTTGTTAGAGAGAATGCAGCTGCAGTCAGCATGTCTGGCAGACAGCTGGTAGTGATTGGGATATCTGAAGCTGACATGTTGGTAAAAGATACTGTTAAATTACCCTTTGATATATTTGGTATGGCAGCTCACGAAGACAAACTTGTTATAACAAGTTTGACCAGTGATATTCTATCCCTTCCGTCTGTTAAACTTATCGACACCACTGGTAAAGTATACTGGTCGGTGCCGCTGAATCACAAAGGGAGACAACTGTTTAAATGGCCCATGTATGTGAGTATCCTTAATCATGAATCTTCAGTTGTTGTAACGGACAGTGGAAATAGTTCCATGACATTACTGGACGTGGACACAGGAGAAATTATCAAAAGAAACTGGTTACCAATGACAGTGGAGCCACAGTGTGTCACGATCGACCCTTACAACAATATATACGTTAGCTGCATTGGTACAAACGAAGTTGTGGTTGTATCTAAGGACCTTTCTGATACTCAGTCTCTCTTATCGAAACGGGGCATTCTTAAGCAGTGGTTTCAAAACAGTTCCAGACGGATCGACCTGGAGGGTAAACCATGGGCCCTATGCTATAATAAAACAACTCAACAGCTGATAGTTTCCTATGATAACAAGAATAACATTGACTTATTTAGAGTGAGGCGAATGAATTCAGATAAAAGCGGTATAAAGTCAGATGTGAATGACAAAAATGGAGGCGTTAAGATCAGTAATGGACTCTGCCGAAGTGAGAGATTATCTCCTCACTCAAATACATCGTCTGACATACTAACAGACACGACGGATAATGCTGTTCATTTCACTGAGAAGAATGACGGAGTCTGCCAAGGTGAATGCTTATCTCCTCACTCATATCAGTTGTCTTGCCCACCGCCAGATACTAATAATGAAAGTGAAGTGTTTAAAGATAATGCTGGATACTGTGAGGAATGCTCATCTCCTTGCTCATATACATTGTCTTGTCCACCACCAAATATTGATAGTGAAAGAAAATACTTTTAAAACTAGTGATAAAATCTGCGAGGGTAACTGCTTACTTCCCCACTCAAATACATTGCCTTGCCTACCAACAAATACAAAGGATAAACTGTAATCTGAGAAAATAATAAACTTCTGTGAATGCAAAGTAGAAGGATTCTGCCAACTTGGCTGCGGTATTTGCCTTGCAAAATCCTGTCCGAAGACATACACGCCAGTTTGAAAGTGACTAACTTTTCTAAACTGCTATTAATTTAGGTGTTACTCACTGACAGCCACACAAATACCACGCTTCCCAGCTCAGGGAACACTGAGTGCAGATTTTCCTGATCTAGTAAAAATATTGATTGGACATGCAGACAATGAGTTAAACTCCCGTACACTCAATTCACTAAGATAGGCATTCCGCTTATATGACAAGGATAAGCTATGTCTTCTTATATAGTCCCCCTGGACTTTCTGAGTTGGTGAAAAAGAGACCATAGAAGAGTTACGCCTATAATGCTCTATAAAAGCCTAATTGGCCATGTAAATATTCTCGCAAACGTTCACTAAAGGTATTAGTTTGGCCATAACAACTACTCTAGAGCAGTCATATGCATTAATTTACGTTCCCCATGGGCATTAATTTTGCCATTTAGGCTTTTTTGGAACATTTTCAGGCCTAAACTCCAATTTCTAAGAAAGAATACAAAAACGGACCAGAAGGTTTATGAAATTTCGATATTGCAGTCTGATCAGACTACCAAAAGCATTCTAATTATTGGGACAGATAGGGGGCAGTCTAATCAGGCTCTACACTGTTTGCTATTCCATCAGCATCTTTTGGTAGCATTACTGCTTCGTAACACCAACTGCTATGGTACTACTGTTGAGCATCTGTGTTTGATCTGTTTTGTTAGCTCATGTATTTACCATGAAAATTCTAAATATTGGGACAGATAGGTCTGAGGAAAACGTGCAGAATTCGATCAGACTGCTCCTCAAGGACCAGTCTGATCAGGTTCTACACTGTTTCCCATTCCATCTGCATAACTGCATTGCAAAACCAAACTATTCAACAGTAATTATGGTAATTGATTTAGGTGTCCCAATTTTTTTTATTTTTTTGGCAGTACCATAATCTGGAACACTCCATACTTTATTTTTTTGGAAACAAGAGCAACGCATTTTCATCTTTAAAATTTTCTTGTGAAATTTGATTGTAAAATAAATACAAAAATAAACTGTATTATGCTTTTGGGCCTTTTTAGCTCACCTGTCGAGGTGAGCTTATAGTATAGCCTTGGTCCGTCTTCCGTCGTCGGCGTCCACACTTTTAAACATCTTCTTCTCAGAAACCACTGGGCGGATTGAAGCCAAATTTCATATGGAGCCTTAACAGGATGGGGGAACGAAAGTTTATATATTTGGCCCAGGTCACATGACCAAGATGGCCGCCATGCCCATATATGATACAAACCTTTAAAAATCTTCTTCTCCAGAACCACTGGGCCGATTGCCTTGAAACTTGGTATGTAGCATCTTGGACTCTAGTACTACAAAATTGATATAAATCATGACCTTGTGTTGACCTTGACCTATTTTATGGCAAGGTCAAATTTGGTCCCTTAGGCTATTGAATGGTAAAAGCTGAAAAAGTGCATTTTTATATTGCTATTGTGCTCTGTGATACTGAAATGCAGTCATCGTCAAGCCCTATGAATACTAGAGGTCAAGATCATTAAGTGACCTTGGCCAAAGGTCATTTGTCAGTTGTGTGTCAACATTTTAGAGGACTTCTCCTCTGAAACTACTGGGTCAATTTTAATTAAATTTCAAGTGCAGCCTTCAGGCAAAGCGGGAAAGAAATTTTATATATTTGGCCCAGGTCACATGACCAAGATGGCCGCCATGCCCATATATGGTACAAACCTTTAAAAATCGTCTTCTCCAGAACCACTGGGCCGATTGCCTTGAAACTTGGTATGTAGCATCTTGGACTCTAGTCCTACAAAATTTACATAAATGATGACCTTAGGTTGACCTTGACCTATTTTATGGCAAGGTCAAATTTGGTCCCTTAGGCTTTTGAATGGGAAAATCTGAAAAAGTGCATTTTTCTGTTGCTTTTGTGCTCTGTGATATGGAAATGTAGTCAATTTACACACCTATGGATATGAGAGGTCAAGGTCATTTAGTGACCTTGATCAAAGGTCATTTGGCCATTGGGTGTCATCATTTTCAAACATCTTCTCCTCAGAAACCATTGGGCTGATTGAAGCCAAATTTCATATAAAGACTTAACAGGATGTGGGAACGATAGTTTATATATTTGGCCTAGGTCACATGACCAAGATGGCCGCCATGCTCATATATGGTAAAAACCTTAAAAAATCTTCTACTCCATAACCACTGGCCCGATTGCCTTGAAACTTGGTATTAGCATCTTTGACTCCAGTACTACAAAGCCTACATAAATGATGCATTTTTCTGTTGCTATTGTCCTCTGTGAATGGAAATTCAGTCATCGTCAACCCCTACGAATACTAGAGGTCAAGGTCATTGTCGTCGTCATCCGTCGTCAACATTTACAAAGGACTTCTCCTCAGAAATCACTGGGCTGATTGAAGCCAAATTTCATATAGAGCCTTAGAGTTTACACGAGCAAAGTTTCTATGTCACAGAAACTTTAACAAAGAAATTATGACAAACATTTTGCGTTTACACGGAGCAAATTATTTGTTAAAGAAAATGTGCCATAGAATCTTTGTCACATAAACTTTGGCAATGAAATATTTGCTGCAGTGTTCACACGACCAAATATTATTCGTCAAAGTTACCTGCAGTAATGAAACAAAATCTTTGTCACAGTTACCACGCTTATAGCAAAGTTCATTGTTACATAATCTTTAACAAAGTTCTCCGTTTACACGGACAAATTTAATTTATCGAAGTAACTTTAACATATATATTTGTCAAAGAAAACATTGTCATATTTTGGCATTTACACGAGCAAATTTTTCTGTGACAAACCTACTTTGTCATAGAAACTTTGCTCGTGTAAACGCGCCCTTAACAGTAGTAGTAGTATTTCAATTCTCATATCGACGTTGCCCCCGCATCTCAGCGGAACGAATCCATAGCCGCAGTAACAGTATAAAGAAACAAAAGTTTATATATTTGACCCAGATCACATGACCAAGATGGCCACCATGCCCATTTATGGTAAAAACCTTAAAAATTCTTCTTCTCAAGAACCACTGGGCCGATTGCCTTGAAACTTGGTATGTGGCATCATGGACTATAGTACTACAAAGTTTATAAAAATGATGACCTTAGGTTGACCTTGACCTATTTTATGGCAAGGTCAAATTTGGTCCCTTAGGCTTTTGAATGGGAAAGGATGAGAAAGTGCATTTTTCTGTTGCAATTTAGCTCTGTGATATGGAAATGCAGTCAACTTCAACTTCTATAAATACTAGAGGTCAAGGTCATTTAGTGATATTATAGAAGTGGCCATGATGGAACAGTTTACACACTCACTATTCAATCCTATAGAATTGCAGCCTGTTTATTAGCCTGCCTGAGCCGAATTGCATTTTGGCCACTTGACCTGAGCATATACTGGCAGGTGAGCGATCGTTGCCCTTGGGCGACTTGTTTTATGAAGACATTACAGGTCTGGTGTGTACTCTATTTATTGTATATACTGTGCAAGTTATATTTTAAATGACAAAACAAATTTACCGAGTTAACATACATCAAAATAAGTGAACAAAACTTTAAATGAAAAAAGTCAATAAGCAATGCTTATTAGATACCCCCGCAAAGTAATGGACAGTAAAGAAAACTTGCTTGTTCTAGACAAAAAAAATTAAAAGGGAATAACTCTAACAGAATTGGCCCCTAGACATTACTTTTGTTTTATAAATGTTTATTTTCAGGGTGTAAATCTTCCTGCAAAATTTCAAGAAATTCCATTAATGCCTTAACAAGATATTGAGAAAAAAAATTAAACAAGCTTTTTTCTATCAAAATTAGAGTTTCAAAGGGTCAATGTGACCTTGAAAATGGGATCAAGGACACCAAAACCTAATCACTTCTTTCCCCAATCCCAAAGAAGTATTTGACTAGTTTAGTCAAACTCCACCTAATCATTCATGGGACAGAGCACCCACAAGGCTCATTTTAGAGTCTTTATAATGTCATAACCTTGAAAATGAGGTGATGGTCACCTAAATCTAATAACTCCTTTCCTGTGTCCCAATGCTGTATCTGTGCTACTTTAGTAAAATACCAGCCATTGGTTCAAGATATAGTGTCCATAAAAATTTGAGCTTCAAAGTGTTGTGTGACCTTCAAAATGAGATCAAGGTCACCAAAATGTAATCACTTCTTTCCCCAGTCCCAATGATGTATCAGTGCCAGTTGGGTCAAATTCAACCGGTTGATCTATGAGATAGAGTGCACAAAAGGCTCACTTTTAAGGTCTTAACGATGAAATGACCTTGAAAATGAGGTCAACATCACCAAATGCTAAACACTTCTTTTTCATATCCAAATAAAATATCTGTGCTAGTTTGGTCGAATTCCATCAATTGATTCATAAGACAGCGTGCATACAAGGCTCATATTTAGCTTCTTTATAATGTAGTGGCCTTGAAAATGAGGTCAAATTCACCAAAATTGCTTCTTTCCCATGGCCTGATGATATATCTGTGCTAGTTTGGTAAAATTCCAGCCATTAGTTCAGATAAAGTATACACACAAGCTTTTCTTCTAGCAGAATTTGAGCTTGAAAGTGCCAGTGCCACCTTGAAATGGGGTCAAGGTCATCAAACTGTAATCACTTCTTTTCCCAGTTCAAATGATGCATCTGTACTAGTTTGGCCAAATTCCATTAATATATTCATGAGATAGAGTGCACACAAGGCTTATTTTAGAGTCTTAATAATGAAGTGACCTTGAAAATAAGGTCAAGATCATCTAAATCTAATCACTTCTTTCCCTCGTCCAAATGATTAACCTGTGCTAGTTTGGTCAAATTCCAGCTGCTGGTTAACGAGATAGTGTGCACACAAGCTTTTTGCTGCCTAGAGTCTTTATTTGATGTGGTGGTTTGACCTTGAAAATAAGGTCAAGGTCACCAAAAACTAATCACTTCTTTCCCTCATCCTAGTGATTTATGTGTGCTAGTTTTATCATATTCCAGCCTTTGGTTAAAGAGGTAGTGTGCACACAAGCTTTTTTCTATCAAAAATTGAGTTTCAAAGTGCCGCTTGTCCTTGAATATAAGGTCGAGGTCATTAAAATCGAATCATTTCTTTCCCCTGTCCTATGGATTTATGTGCTAGTTTGGTCAAATTCCAGCCATTGGTTAAAGAGACAATGTGCACACAAAAAGTTATGGAAAGATGGACACACGACCGGACAGATGGACAACATGAAAACAGTATACCCCAACACAACAAGTTATGGACGGATAGACACACAGACAGACCGATGGACGGACAACGTGAAAACAGTATTCCCCACTGCAAAAAGCTACAGACGGTATAATTAAAAATTCAAGCTTGATTCTGTGAATTTTGAGACAATCATTTGGCGTGAGCAATTCGCATGTCTTAGAATAGGCTTTGTTGTTGCATTGTTTACATTATTCAAACATTAATAACCTGAAGTTTAATACTTCTTATGCATATGACAAGACACACATCCTTCATGAAACAGCTACAAAGCTTTGCGGTGTTCAATTTTTGAGCTTTTGAAGAAAATGCATCATTTTTTTAGCTTTTGTAGAGAAAAGCATTAAAATTTCAGCTTTTAAAAAGAAAGATTTTAAAGGTTTCAGCTTTTAAAGAGAAATAAAAGTTACAACTTTTGAAGAAAAAAGCATTACAGTTTCAGCTTTTAAAGACAAAACATTAGCATTAAAAATTACATCTTTTACTAAGAAAAGCATTTAAAAATTTCAAGCATTAAGTTTCAGCTTTTAAAGGATAAACTTTATTTGTTCTTTTCAAACCAAAGCCCCCTCCCCACCACTTGGTCCACCAAGTGCTGATAAAAAACGTTAATTAGGGATGAGGTGGGGTGGAGTGGGGTGACACCGGCTACACATAAAGTTTTAATTCTTAGCCTAAATCAACAGTCAATTCAACTTACATTTAACTATTTCTTTTACCACTGTTTGGGAGCGTACAGTACATGTGCCCTGTTATCCAATCTGTATAGTGGGCGAATCTTTGTCTGTTTGTTATGGTCTTCAGGGTCTATTTGTGTGAAATTTGTTTTCTTTTATTGTTTGGATTTAAGCCACTTGGAAAGAGTGTTTTATCTATTTATATTTTCCATAATGGTCATCCTTGGAGATGGCTTTCTTTGCTGTAGATCTATATTTTCATCTCCAAATCACTGGTGTTTGTAATAAGATCACTTCATGTGTTACCAGAAAATCGAACAAGTTTGCCTTTTAATTCGAAAAAACTGTTAGTTAATTCTTTTGAAGATAGAGTAACAATCTGTTAAGAGATTTACTCATGATAAATATCCTGTTAGTACTGGAGAAACCCACATGACAAGCAAGTCCGAGCATCCCCAAATTTTTCTGACTGTATGGGATGTCTCACTGAGAATAAGTTTTGCGACACATGATACAGAACAGTTTTTGACCCCTCCATCATTTTTTTTGAAAACAATTGCATGATATCTAACAAGATTTGATTAATCCTGAAACGAAATACACCATTAAATATTAGTAATGAAGATAGGATTGTTTCATGTAAAACTGGTGGCAATTTGAAAAAATGGTACCAGTGCAGCTTTTGAAATTGTAAATACAATAGTGATTTTCTCAAGTTAAATGTGAAAATAAAGCACATAAAACAATATACAGAAAATCAAGGAGTCATGTTGAAAGGACGTGCAGTTATGCTTGTCGAACTAGCTGTACTACCCACACTTAATGATTTTAAAACACAAAATAAACAATTCTGAAACTTACACGACACACTGTGACAAAGATGCGTCCACTATACAGATCTGTACTATGGGTCAATTGTACTGTATGCTCCCAACCAGTGTTTACACAAACTCTCATAAGAAAACAATTATTACGACAAAAATAGATGACTACATTGCATGAAAATGTACTTAATGGCATGTGCAAACAGGAAAGACTCAGATCAGACTGCACATTGGTGCAGTCTGATCAGTATCTTCCCTGCTTGCATGAACAATCTTTGAACTCTGGGGAATCTAAAAGGTGAAAGACTGGTCAGTTTGTGCCACTGACCAGGCTTATTTGAGCCTTTACTGTGTCCACATAGCTTAAGATCCTTTTTCATACAAAGCCACTCAAATTACAGTGGTGGATCCAGAGGGGGTTGGAGGGTTTAAACAAACCGCCTCTTCAGCCTAAATATTTCATTTTCAAGGGGAATTTCAGGAAAACTTGGTCAAACTGCCTAAATCAAACCCCACTCAGCTTATTTGGATCCCCTTTCCCAAAATTCCTGGATCTGCCCCTGAATTTATCCACTTCAATAAATCACTATGTTGTAAACATAGTTTAGCCCTAGCTGCCATCAAATTTTAGATTTTAGATTTACTGATCACAGGGATAACACCAATATTGAATTCTCTACATTTGCTTTTGACTCTGCCAATCAGTTTTTATTCATGCAAAAGTGGAAATCAACAGATGTATCATCAGCTCAGTCAACAGCCATAAACTATAGAACCATTTACCATTATTGGTATTGCTACACTCTATTACTATGTTGTAAACATATCATTGTTGGCATCAAATTTCAGGTTTACATACCACAGGGGTAATACCAATTTCCCTACATGCGCTGTCGACTGAGCCAATCAGTTACCATTCCTGTAAAACATGGCTGTCGACCAAGACAATCAACAGCAGTATCAGCTCAGTCAACAGCCATAAACAATAGTACCAATTACCTTTATTGGTATTGTTTTGATCAGATCTTGGTCAAAAGAACACGTAAGCAAATTAGTGATATGCTTGTGTGATATCAGAACATCTTTTGCATAGCTGATAAAAATAGTATTTGTGTTTCTGGTTTTGATACATACCAGAGTTTTTGCTCCAACTCTAAACACTTTATTGCACTCTAGAGAGAAACTAGAAAATTGTGTCTGTAAGACACTAATGATGCCCCCGTGCAGCGCCTGTCACATGATATGTATATCCATTAAGCACCTACAAAGAATCCATTGAAAACATAACCTACCATGTAAAAAATTGCCCAAAATGACTAAGTTAAAAAGGCTGTGATTCTGTCAAAATTAATTCTAGACTTATCAATATGCCTCATGCATATCTTCAAATATGTCCACAATATGTAGACAAGGTTTGAAAAAGATCCATTGAAAACTGTGGAGCAAGTTGATAACACAAAATCCATACCCTACAATGCAAAATTTTCCCAGAATGACTAAGTTCAAAACGCCATAATTCTGTCAAAATTAATTCTAGGTCCAACAAAAACGCACATGCACATCTTCAATACATTCACAGCATGTATGCAAAGTTTGAAAAAGATCCACTGAAAACTGTGAGAGGAGTTGATTACACAAACTCTATACCCTACAATGCAAAAATTTGCCTAAAATGACTAAGTTCAAAAGGCCGTAATTCTGTCAAAATTAATTCTAGGTCCTACAAAAATCCACATGCACATCTTCAATATGTCCACAACATGTATGCAAAGTTTGAAAAAGATCCATTGAAAACTGTGGGAGGAGTTGATTACACAAACTCTATACCGTACCATGCAAAAATTCGCCTAAAATGACTAAGTTCAAAAGGCCGTAATTCTGTCAAAATTAATTCTAGGTCCTACAAAAATCCACATGCACATCTTCAATATGTCCACAACATGTATGCAAGGTTTGAAAAAGATCCATTGAAAACTGTGGGAGGAGTTGATTACACAAACTCTATACCGTAAAGCGTGACGAACAGACAGACAGACAGGGGCAAATCTTAATGCCCCCTGAACATCGTCACGGGGGCATAAAAAAAGATTTTCATAGTATAACACACTCCCTCGCTGGACAACATTTCTTCAGACTTCAATTTAATCTCTTATTCTTCCAAAAAGTAAAACAAAACTGGCAAACCACTGACCATTTGTCTTTGGTACCATAGTATACCGACTTATTTCTTAATATGGCTAAACTAGAAAATTGTGTCTGTAAGACACTAATGATGCCCCCGTGCAGCGCCTGTCACAGGATATATGAACATCCCTAAAGCACCTTTTAAGCCCAAACACCATCTACTATGAATCCACTGAAAACTTTACACAAACTTCATACCCTATAGCGCAAAAATGTAGCCCAAAATGACTAAGTTTAAAAGGTCGTAATTCCGTTAAAAAAAATTTTTATCAAAAAAACTAACATGCACCTCTTCATCATGTCCACAAGTATACAATGTCTGAAAAACAGCGGCTGAAAATTGTGGGAGGAGTTGACCAAACAAGTACTCACCCTACAATGCAAACATATGCCTAAAATGACTAAGTTCAAAAAGGCTGTAATTCTGTCAAAATTTAAGCTAGCTCCGACAAAAACCCACATGCACATCTTCAGTATGTCCACAACAAGTATGCAAGGTTTGAAAAGGATCCATTCAAAACTGTGGGAGAAGTTGATTAAACAAACTCCATACCCTACAATGCAAAAATTTGCCTAAAATGACTAAGTTCAAAAGGCTGTAATTCTGTCAAACTTAATTCTAACTCCAACAAAAATCCACATGCACATCTTCAATATGTCTACCGCATGTATGCATGGTTTGAAAAAGATCCAGTCACAACTGTGGGAGGAGTTGATTACACAAACTCCATACCCTACAGTGCAAAACATTGCCTAAAACGACTAAGTCCAAATGGCCGTAATTCTGTCAAAATTAATTTAAGCTCCATCAAAAATCCACATGCATATCTTCAATATGTCCACAACATGTATGCAAAGTTTGAAAAAGATCCATTGAAAACTGTGGGAGGAGTTGATTACACAAACTCTATACCATAAAGTGTGACGAACAGACGGACAGACGGACGGACGGACGGACAGACAGGGGCAAATCTTAATGCCCCCCGACTATCGTCACGGGGGCATAAAAATGTTTTTACAAAACAATATATTAAATCTGACCTTCTTACCCTAACTTTTTAGGCAATAAAAGCATCGCAAACGACTGCGTGATACCCCGCCACTGCAAACCTTTCTCACACACCGATTTTTCCACATTTATACATGTATATAGCCCGGGGGCAGGGGGAAATAACTCCTTTGGGGTAAATTTGAGCATCACTGGAGGCTTTCATCACTCTGATCATTTGCTGAAAGTTTCAGAAAAATTGCTTCAAATTCTGATTTTATATGGAATTTTTCATTATTTTATACATGCATATAGTCCCAGGGCAGGGGCAGATAACCCCCGATGATAAAATTTCTGTGCTCATAAAAAGCTTTTGTTACTTCAATCATGTTTGTGAAGTTTCATCATGATACTCCAAGTAGTAAAGGAACTAGAGGCCAAAAACCATTTTTCGTACATTGACAAGTGCCATAACTCTGTCAGAAATTAACGAAATTTGCCCATTTACAATCCCAAGCGAGATATTCTTAGTACAAATGCATATGCAAAATTTGAAGGAAATCCGTTGATAAATACTTAAGTTATCGAACGGAAACGAAGTGCGGACGGACAGACGGACGTACATACTACGGATGGACGGACACACGGACGGCCAACGTGGAAACATAATACCCTGCCACTAACGTGTGGCGGGGTATAAAAACAGGAAACACACATATCATTTCATCTGACCATAAGATATGAGGCGTATTTGAAAATCATAAATCATAAAGAAGACTTTTGTCTTAAATTTTCGTAACACAGTCTTGTGCATTTTGTCTGTCAAGTCCAGTAACAAACAAAATTTTCTGTT
Source organism: Ctena decussata (assembly GCA_963989385.1). Lineage (NCBI taxonomy): Eukaryota > Metazoa > Mollusca > Bivalvia > Lucinida > Lucinidae > Ctena > Ctena decussata. The sequence goes on from OZ022506.1 coordinate 47,918,610, forward strand.
TCTGTCAAGAAATTGCTTAAACCTACCGTATTTATTCGATTATAAGATGGGAGTTTTTTTCCCTTCCAACACAATACCAAAAATCTAGATCTATCTTATAAGATGGATCTAGATTTTAGGGATTGTTTTGGATGGGTAAACATATTACAGCAATATTAATACAACAGATTCAAATATTTGGGGCCACTTTTGCCCCTGTCGTATAGCCAAATAAATAAGGTATCATTACAATGGCAAAATATTACCTGTGTCTCTTTTTCAACTAATTGCAAGCAAAACTTAAGTTAGCTGAGGTGTCAAGCTGTTAGTAATAATAGTTGTGCTGAGGTTTGCATTAGCTACTTATAAAGAATTGTCAAATTTTCAGCTGATGCATGGCACTTTCAAAATAGTGACATTTTGATACTCTGGGGATTTTATAGAATATGGGAATTCAGGGATTCCATAGCAAGCAGCACCTGAAATGAAAGGAATGAGACTTTATTCAAGACTGAAGGTATAAACTTAGGCTGTTAAGGTAAACGAGTTTATGTCCAGGTTTTTTCCAATATTTTTACAAAGAGACAAACGTTTTTTGTGACCTCCTGTTTGCTTCCCTGGACAATGAAGCCCATAATGCATGGGATCTACTCTTGAAGGAAAGACTTTGCTCCAAAGGGAGCAAATCCTCAGCTTTAGAAGTTGACTCACATTAGAAGGGGGGCAGAAAAGAAAATGGTAGAGTTGCTTTGCCTGAAATGTATGAATTGACCATTGATTAATTCTTGTTTTCCAGTAAAACATATAGGCTCTTGAAGAGGGATCATTTTTGCATAAAAAACGGCAAACGGAGGAAATAGAAATAGATACTTCATTTTAATTCATAGTTCACAGTTATGTGATACGCATCCTTTGGTAATCATATTACTGTAACAACCCACAGCAGTTATCAACTGACATAAAGTAAGATAACCAAAGGTACATGTGACAACCTATGTGATTCAGCATGTGAACCCATACATTTAAAAAAAACTTAGATCATCCGGCCCATCCATGCAGTCTTATCAAAGTATTTCCTGTTCACATCTTCAATATAAAAAATTATGAAAGATCTATACAGGGAACAGCACAGATGCCATCAGTCTGCTACAAGACATACAGACTCAACAAAGTATTCATTCTTCATGCATATGGCACCTACATATTATTTCATGTCATGGCTCATTTATAACACTATACAAGAAGCGCAATTTACATTATTTTTTTTTTCACACACCATGTTCACCTCTGATAATAGTGACAACCAGAGCTCCAGTCACAAATTCAACAGCAGCTACACTATTATTCATTAGAGTAAAGGAAAAGTGTGTGAATATACTACCACTGTTTGTGAGCCATTTTTTAAATGGGAAACAATTTTAGCAGAATAACATACATGTATGCTTCCCTGTTAGATGAAAGTAAAAAGTATGCAAAGACCAGGAACTGAAACAATCAAAATCCAAATCCAGCCCTCAAACCATAGTTGGAAACAACAAAGATTACAAATAATCAAGATACAGAAAAACATATGGCCAACCGAGTGAGCAGCTTGTTCCCGAAAGGTGGCCACTCAACAACCCAAACCGAACCAAAAATAATAAGAACATACATAAGATAAAACATCACAGAAACTCTGACACCAAAAACAGGCAACAGAGAACCACAACAGAACTACCGCCTTGGAACGGTCAGTAATGAATTACTGGGGGGCTTAAATCGATTTTACAGGCCCAACCTCACCCTCAGTTTCTGAAGTGGTACAAAACATTTAGTTGGTTGTTCGGTTCGCATGATAACCCTCTAACTCGTCAATGAATCATCACGGTAAACACATAAATCAAATTTCAACACCATGAAGAAGCAAAGACGAGGACTCAACAGATACAACGAGCCGTCTGACAGGTGGAGATCCCTGGCCTGCCAAACAACCCCACTGGAAATCTGAAGCAAAAGAAGGTCACCAGTTGAGCCCCGGTGGACCAAGCAACAGACAAAAAGGCTCCGGTCTCAACCAACTAAAATATATAGCTTTAGGTCGGGGCCATCATAGAGTCTGACGCCCGATTACCCGGTGTGCAATTAAAGGGTGCAGCAAAGTTTCAAACCGTGATTGGGTTAATCACTAAGCATGCAGACTGTCGCATAACATTTAAATTATAGCCAATACGTTTGTGACATATTATAATTTTTCGGAATTGATCAGAAAAATCAGTCCTACCCATAATCTTTTTGAATTTGTATACTAAGTCACCATAAAATTCTGGTTTCGATAGGCCTTGGTGTAAAAGAAATTTTAATCCGACATGAAATTTTGAAACCAATTCATGGTGTCTGCGATAGAATTTAGAAAAAGCCTTTCTAAGCTTATGATACCGATAGCCCTGTTGAAGAAGTTTAGCAGTTAAACATTTATTACGAGCATTAAAGTCCTCTACATGACTACACACTCTAGCAAATCTTATAAGTTGAGAAATATACACTCCATAAGAGGGACGACGTGGAACGTCACCATCCAAAAATGGAAAATTAACTATATCAAAGTCAAAGTCATCACGTTTATCATAAATTTTAGAAGATACAAAACCGTTAGAAATAGATAGATGTAAATCCAAAAACCTTATCTTAGGCTACTCTTAAAGGAAAGAATTTGCTCTTTCAGAGTAGCCTCCCTTCCAGACTAGAGATAGATACTCCCAAACCCAAATAATCTTCCTTGTGGCGTATACTTAATAAGTTATATTTTCACTCACCATGTTCTCCTCTAACATTAGCAGCCACCAGTGCCCCAATGAAGTGTGGGTAATATTTTTTGATAGGTTTTAGTGCTTCAGTGGCAGCCACACTTGGAGAGGCACCTGTCCTCATTAGAGTTACAGCATAAAAACTGAAAGAAAAATAATGAATCAATAATTAAAACATATGCAAGTCTCTGGATAAAGTGAAAAGTTTGAAAATAAAAATGCATTTTTATACATATTTATATTTTGTGACTGAATTTGTGTCAGAAAGCCACAATCAATTCTTTCCTTTACAAGTTGATCCCTATGAATGGGCTTGGAAATCATCCTCAGTGAAAGTCATGTAAGTACATGTAGTTTACCTTTATGAAAATGGTGGAAAACCTGTGATGTAGGTGTACACATATACAGTCAAACCTGTCTTAAGGGGTCACCCAGAGAAGGACAACTAGAAAATGTGTTTATGAAACACTTTGCCCCCAACCATATGCTTGCCTCTAAAGAAGGCTCATACCATAATGTTTGTACCTTTGTACCATAGGCTTCAATGCACTAAGTCGAAAAAGGGGCTTAACTCGGTAAAAAATTTACGATTTTTTTTCAAAAGTTAATCACTTCATTTTCCCTTTGGGCAATATCTTCCTGCAAAAAAATCATGATCCTAGTGTCAGGGGTTCTCGAGATATTTTGTTCACGAGTTTCCATAGGCTTACAATGCACTAAGTTGAAAAAGGGGCATAACTTTGTCAAAAATTCACTTTTTTTTTCAAAAGTTAATCTGGTCATCTACACCTTGGGAAATAAAGTTTCAAGTCCCTAGCTTTTATGCTTTTCAAGATATCTTGCTGACAAAGTCAAAATTTCTAAAGAGCCATAACTACTACAAAAATTGATGGAATTTGTTCAAAAGTTAATCAGTTCAGCTACTCATCATCTCCAATAAGCTGAAAAAGTTCAAGCCCCTAGCTCAAATACTTTTCAAGATATCTTGCTGACAAAGTGAAAATGCAGAAATTTTCAAAGGGCCGCAACTCCCTCAAAGGTTGACAGAATTCATTCAAAGTTAATCAGTTCTACTCATCATCTCCCATAAGCTGACAAAGTTTAAAGTCCCTAGCTGTTATACTTTTCAAGATACCTTGCTGACAAAATCAAAATGCCAAACTTTTCAAAGGGCCATAACTCCTACAAAAACTGATGGAATTCGTTCAAAACTTAATCATTTCATCTACTCATCATTTCTAATAAGCTGTTTAAGTTTCAAGCCCCTAGCTCTTATACTTTTCAAGATATCTTGTTGACAAAGTCAAAATGCGGAAATTTTCAAAGGGCCCGAAATTCCTTAAAAAATTGATGGAATTCGTTCAAAAGTTAATCAGTTCATCTACTCATCATCTTCAATAAGCTGACAAAGTTTAAAGTCCCTATCTCTTATACTTTTCAAGATATGCTACCAAAGTCAAAACGCCAAAATTTTCAAAGGGCCATAACTCTTACGAAAATTTATGGAATTTGTTCAAAAGTTAACCAGTACATTGACTTATCATTCCTAATAAACTGTCAAAGTTTCAAGCTTCTAGCTTAGATGCTTTTTGAGATATCTTGTTGACAAAATTTTATTATGAATTTTTGCCAAGGGGCATAACTCTTTAAAGGGAGACAAGAAAAAAAATATGTGTCCGCTAATTTTTCGAGACAAATCCATATATGAAATTACAGGATTCTAGCATGCATGGTTCCTAAGATATGGTATGCCAGACGCAGGGACAGAAGCACGAACGGACAACCCAGAAGCAATATTCCACCTCAACTTCTTCGGAGTTGGGGGCATAAAAAGTGGCTGCTTAAGACAGGTGACCCTTAATACAGGCTCATTTGCACTGTATTTTGATTAAGGGGCCCAGAAAAGGTGGCTGCTTAAGGCAGAGATCCCTTAATAGAGGTAACCACATGAGCAGGTTTGACTGTACCTTAATGTATTGCAAAACTTAGTTATTAATGAGCTTACCTTGGTAGAAATCTCATCATAATATCCCCATCTCCAGTAGCTGCTGCTCCACCCACCTCATTGTCAACATAGGCACCTGACCCTGGGATTGGAGAGTCTCCAACTCGACTACATATAGAAAGAAATAAATATTATAAAGTCGACGCAAATACCATATAAGTCCTATTAAAAGCCCCTGCTCTGATAAATGCCTACTGTGTCTTTTCTAAAAATAATGTTATATTAACTTGCATAAATTCCTGTTTGCTTCTCTTGATGAGGTAGCTCTTTGAAATGGGATCTACTCTAAAAGGAAAGAATTTGCTCCTAGAGGAGCAAATTCTTTCCTATAAGAGTTGATCTCATCCCATCTGAGAAGGGTGGTAAAAAATAGTAGAGTTACTTCCTCTGAAAGTATACCCATTCACATTAATACTGTTTATTAGAGGTATTTTCGCAGTTGCTGATTTACTACAATTCAGGCTCTCAATAACGCCCCCCCCCCCCCCCCCCCCCCCTCCTTTTTTTAAAAATGCAATGCCCCAGTGCATTTAATAGGATAAATATGGTAAAATCAATTGCTTCTAATATTTCAGCAATACTCTAGAATATAACAGGTACTGTAAAAACTCTATGTACTGGGGCCTATCTATAGGTCTGTACAAACATTGCAGACCCAGATCAGACTCCTCCTCAAGGATCAGTCTGATCAGGGTCTGCACTGTTTGCCATTCCTTTTGCATCTTTTGGATTACTCCCTTAACCAACTAGTAACAAATTCATGACAACTGGATTCTCCTACCTGGTTCTTTGGACACGTACATTTCCAGTTTAAGGTGTGACAGGTTTAATCTATTGTAACTAATCTTTTTTTTAAACAAACATCCAAAATTTAAGGTGAACAGTGAAGACCTGATCAGGATCAATCATGGTCAGATCTGATCCGGGTCTACACCAGACCTGATCAAGGTCTACACTGTTTGTCATTGTCCCTTTTGTAGGTCTCCAGACATGAATGGGTTAAGAAGTGCCAACATCCATACTTTCATGAACACATTTTAGATTCACAAAGCTTTCTGTGTAATCGAAGTAAAAAAAAATATAATAATAATAATAAAACAAGAGGCCCACGGGCCACAAAGCTCACCAGATCTCTAGCTCAAAATTGCTATCACAGTTGAATAGGCTTGAAATTGTACAGGAAAATACAAAGTATACAACTGCAAAGTCTCAGTCTGACAGTCTGTTGAGTTGACAACAAAATACATAGCTAGTTTCCACATTTGATTGCCATGGAAACCAAAAAGGATAATTTTCAAAGGATTTTGGCTATTTTTTCCTTTTGGTTGCCATGGCAACTAATCAAAATGAGCAGTGTAAAGAAAACAAGAGGGCCAAGAGGCCCTGAATCGCTCACCTGAACAAAAAGGTTAAAGGTCATACTAGGGTCATCATTTGAACAAACCTGCTAGTTTGCAACCATTTCAAAATGGTTCTGAAGAAGAGGTTTTTTTTTTTAATTTTTCTATGTATTGCTATGGTTCGAACCCTGGACCCCCTGGGGCGGGGCCATTTTTTGACCCTGGGGCCATCATTTGAATAATCTTGGACCACTAGGCAATGCTACATACTAAATTTCAAGCATCTGAGCCAAGTGGTTCTGAAGAAGAAGATTTTTGAATATTTTTCCTTTGTATTTTCTATGGTTCAAACCCAGGACACCATGGGGCAGGGCCATTTTTGACCCTGGTGCCATAATTTGGAAAAAACTTGGTAAAGGACCATTAGGAAATGCATCATACCAAATTTCAAGCATCTGCACTAAGGGGTTCTGGAGAAGAAGATTTTTAAGTATACTTTAATTACGAACCCAAGACTCCCCGCCCCAGGGCCATTTTTGATCCCAGGGCCACCATTTACACAAGCATTGTAGAAGTCCACCAGGCAATGCATCATACCAAATTTCAAGCATCTGTGCCAAGTGGTTCTGAAGAAGAAGCTTTTTGAATATTTTTCAATATATTTCTGTGGTTCAAACTCAAGACTCCCTGCCGCGGGGCCATTTTGGACCCTTGGGCCATCATTTAAACAAACTAGATAAAGGACTACAAGGCAATGCTACATACCAGATTTCGAGTATCTGGGCCAAAAGGTTCTAAAGAAGAAGATTTTTAAATATTTTTCTATGTATTTCTATGGTTCAAACCCAGGACCACCTAGGGTGGGGCCATTTTAGGCCCTGGGGTCATTATTTGAACACACTTGGTAAAAGACCACTAGGCAATGCTACAGATCAAATTTCAAGCATCTGGGCCAAATGGTTCTGAAGAAGAAGATTTTTTAAATATTTTTCTATGTATTTCTATGGTTTAAACCTAGGACTCTCTGCAGCAGGGCCATTTTGGACCTTGGGGCCACCATTTGAACGAACTTGGTTAAAGACTACTAGGCAATGCATCAAACCAAATTTCAAGCATCTGAGCCTTTGGGTTCTGAATAAGAAGATTTTTGAATATTTATCTATTTATTTGTATAGTTCAAACCCAAGACCCCTTAGGGCAGGGCCATTTTGGATTCTGGGGCCATCATTTGAACCAACTTGGTGAAGGACCACTGGGCAATGCTAAATACCAAATTTCAAGCATCTGAGCCTTGTAGTTCTGAAGAAGAAGATTTTTCAATATTTTTCTATGTATTCCTAAGGTTCAAACCTGGGACTCGCTGCCCCGGGGCCATTTTGAACCCTTGGGCCACCATTTGAACAAACTTGGTAGAGGACCACTATGCAATGCTACATACCAAATTTCAAGCATCTGAGCCAAGCAGTTCTAGAGAAGACGATTTTTAAGTATAATTTAGTTTCGAACCCAAGACCCCCTGCCTCAGGGTTGTTTTGGACCCTGGGGCCACCATTTGAACAAACTTGGTAAAGGACCACTTGGCAATGCTACATACCAAATTTCAAGCATCTGAGCAAAGCAGTTCTGGAGAAGAAGATTTTTAAGTATATTTTAGTTTCGAACCAACGACCCCCTGCCCCAGGGCCGTTTTGGACCCTGGGGCCACCATTTGAACAAACTTGGTAGAGGACCACAAGGCAATGCTACATACCAAATTTCAAGCATCTGAGCCAAGCAGTTCTGGAGAAGAAGATTTTTAAGTATATTTTAGTTCAAACCCAAGACCCCCTGCCCCAGGGCCGTTTTGGACCCTGGGGCCACCATTTGAACAAACTTGGTAGAGGACCACTAGGCAATGCTACATACCAAATTTCAAGCATCTGAGCCAAGCAGTTCCGGAGAAGAAGATTTTAAAGTATATTTTAATTTCGAACCCAAGACCCCCTGCCCCAGGGCCATTTTGGACCCTGGGGCCACCATTTGAACAAACTTGGTAGAGGTCCACTAGACAATGCCTCATACCAAATATCAAAGACCTAGGCCTAGCGGTTTCAGAGAAGATGTCATTTAAAGCAAATTGTTGACGACGGACGACACACGACACACGACACACGACACACGACGGACGACGGACGACAGACACTGAGTGATCACAATAGCTCACCCTGAGCCTATGGCTCAGGTGAGCTAAAAATATATAGCTAATAGAAGACCACTCAAGGAATATTTCTGAAAATGTAAGCTCAGAATATCTGCAATGGCTTAGCAATGAAGCTCATTTTTTCCATTATAAAAATTCAATACCAAACATGTCCTTTGATCAATGACAATATAAAATTTATATAAATATAAATAAAATCTGTAAAGGCTAATATAGTATGTCCATGAATCTATGCTTCATAGAGTATATGGTGTCTGAGAATATAACTTAATTTTTTTTTTTTTTTTTTTTTTTATGTTGGTTTCCATGGCAACAAATAAAAAGAGCAATGGGCCAAAAAAACATATAGCTGATAGAAGACTTTTCAAGGAACATTTCTAAAAAAGTTTTGTCAAAATATCTGCAATGGCTTTGCAGTAAATGCCATTTTTCAATTTTCCCATTATCAGTCTATGGGAACTCTAAGTTGCCATAGCAACCAAACTAAAGAGCCTATTTACATAAAAAACACAAACTTTCAATCCCCCAGCCCAAGGATGTTACAGATGAAATATAGGCCCGCTAGGCCTAGTGACTTCAGAGGAGATAATTTTTAAGTACTTTTTTGTTAATTTTTTAATTTGAGTTTCCATGGCAACCAATAAAATGAGCAATGCGCCAAGAAAACATACAGCTGATAGAAAACTTTCAAGGAACATTTCTATAAAAGTTTTGTCAAAATATCTGCAATGGCTTGGCAGTAAATGCCATTTTTCAATTTTCCCCATTATATGTCTATGGGAAATCTATGCTGCCATAGCAACCAAACGGAACAGCCGATTTTCACAAAAAGCACAAACTTTCAATCCCCCAGCCCAAGGATGCTACAGATGGAATTTGGGCCCAATTGGCCCAGTGGCTTCAGAGGAGATAATTTTTAAGTATTTTTTTGTTAATTTTTTACATTTTAGTTTCCATGGCAACCAATAAAAACAGCAATAGGCCAAAAACATATAGCTGATAGAAGACTTCTCAAGAACAATTTCTATAAAAGTTTTGTCAAAATATCTGCAATGGCTTGGCAGTTAATGCCATTTTTCAATTTTCCCCATTATAAGTCTATGGGAAGTCTAAGTTGCCATAGCAACCAAACTGAACAGCTGATTTTCATAAACAAGAGGGCCATGAGGCCCTGAATCGCTCACCTGAACAATTGGCAAGGTGGCTTTTACTTATCATGTCGGAAATTGTCAAAATATGAGTTTTGGGTCAAAAGTCAAAGAATGACCATGACCACTTGTACTCATAAATCTTCATGTACTCATTAAGACACCATATATACCATTTTTAGGCCAAAATCTTCAAAACTTTCCATGAAATCTTATGTTCTAGCATTTTCCCATATTTGACCATGCCGCAAAAAAAGGTCAAGGTAAACCCAAGGTCACCATTTGAACAGTCTTGGTGGTCAAGGTCAACACAAGGTCATAATTTGAACTATCTTGATAGTATATAAGTACCCAATGCTACATACAAAGTCTCAAGGCCATCGGTCAATCGGTTCTGGAGAAGAAGATTTTCAAAGGTATTTACCATATATGGGCGTGGCGGCCATGTTGGTCATGTGCCCAGGACCGTTAGAAAATGTTTTCATTCCCTCAACCCCTCGAGGCTCTATATGAAATTTGGTTTCAATTGGCTGAGTGGTTTTAGAGCAGATTGTTTGAAATTGTCAAAATTTGAGATTTCTGGGTCAAAGGTCAAAGAATGACCTTGACCTCTTGTACTCACAAATCTTCATGTACTCATTAAGATGATTGTATATACCAATTTTTAGGCCAAAATCTTCAAAACTTACCATGAAATCTCATGTTCTAGCATTTTCCAATATTTGACCTTGCCGTAAAAAAGGTCAAGGTCAACCCAGGGTCATAATTTGAACAATCTTGATAGTACTTGAGTACCCAATGCTACATACCGAGTTTCAAGGCCATCTGTCTACTGGTTCTGGAGAAGAAGATTTTTAAAGGTTTTTACCATATATGGGTGTGGTGGCCATGTTGGTCATGTGACCTGGACCGTATGAACAAATTTTCATTACCTCAACCCCTGGAGGATCTATATGAAATTTAGTTACAATTGGCCTAGTTGTTTTTGAGGAGATTGTTTGATATTGTCAAAATATGAGAGTTCTGGGTCAAAGGTCAAAGAATGACCTTGACCTCTTGTACTCATAAATCTTCATGTAGTCATTAAGATGACTGTATGTACCAATTTTTAGGCCAAAATCTTCAACAGTTTCCAAGCTATCTTATGTTGCAGCATTTTGCCATATAAAAAACACAAGGAAGCAAATTTGACCTTACCGTAAAAAAGGTCAAGGTCGACCCAAGGTCATAATTTGAACAATCTTGATAGTACTCGTGTACCCGATGCTACATACTAAGTTTCAAGGCCATCGACCTATTGGTTCTGGAGAAGAAGATTTTTTCAGGTTTTTACCATATATGGGCATGGCGGCCATGTTGGTCATGTGACCAGGACCGTTTGAACAACTTTTCGTTCCTAAGGTCCCAGGAGGCTCTATATGAAATTTGGTTACAATCGGCCCATCGGTTTCTGAGGAGAAGTCGTTTGAAAGTGTGGACGGACGACGGACAACGGAGCCTTACCATCCTATAAGCTCCCCCGGAGCCGCTGGCTCAGGTGAGCTAAAAACACAAACTTTCAATCCCCCAGCCCAAGGATGCTACAGATGAAATTTGGGCCCAATCAGCCCAGTGGCTTCAGAGGAGATATTGTTTGAAAGTGTTGACGGACGACAGACGACAGACAACGACGACGGACAACTGCCCATCCTATAAGCTCCCCCGGAGCCTTCGGCTCTGGTGAGCTAAAAATAACAAGCATTTAAAATTTAAACCAACTGAAACTTACCCTGGCACTTTATGGTTCATTCCGTTTGTACTAGTACCGCCAGCCACATTACCATTTTTATCGATTACAATCATTCCTATAGTATCATGGTTCTTATATATATCTTCATCTGTCCTAACTTCCACTTTCATATCTTTTAGGTCTGCTTTGGAATTTGAAAAGTCTAGTTTTATAGGTATATATGGCCCACAAGATTTTGTTGGGTCTGGGCGCACATTCTGAAAACATGGTACATGTAAATCAAAATGTAAGGAAAATGGGTCATCCTCTGTGTGTGTGTTTTTTTTTTTTTTTTTTTTTTTTTTTTTTTTTTCAACTCTATTTTTACAAAGCGAAACAAGTTTTGTGACTTGTTGTTTGCTTCTTTGGATGAAGATGCCCTTCTGGAATGGGATCTACTTTTGAAGGGAAGCATTTTTGTTTTGGCTTGGTGGGCTCACTCTGAAATATTTACTACCCATCCACTATCTAATGCAACAAACAGCTTTCCACAGGCGATGAAAATTTGTTATGGTCAACTATTAGATCAAATATTCCACTGAAACACTTATTTTTTTATTTAAGGAATGAATTTCATGTTTCTGATATTTATCAGAGTATAAACTACATTGAGTCACATGCAAAGTACGTGAACCCCAAAGGGGTTCATGTGCACTTTGCTAGCGACCAAATATAATTTATACTTCAATTAACACCAGAAAAATTAAGTTCATTGCTTATATTTACATTTTTCTATCTGATTTGACCACAAATTTGCATGAGGGGCTACACTTTAAGCAGAAAAAACATTTATACACAGTTTTTTTAACTAAAAACAGAACAGCATCAACGACGTAACAACGACGTCATAATGTTGCCTAAGTCCAATCATAGTTTATTCCGACATCACTTAACATCTTGTAAACCGATGTAGTTATTGAAGTATAAATTACATTACATTCCAATGGTTTACCAAAGGGCTTTCCAATAAATGCACAGATAATGTAAATATTAAATAATAACTGTTTTAAAACTACTCAGTTAAAGCCATGGCAACTACGGTATGGTATTGATTCGCGCCACAATCCTACATCAAAGCTTTGCTGTATTCTGTCAATTTCATGCTGACAAAAAGACCCTGGAAGTCATTGATAATATAGCTGACAGGTACCATTAAAAGTAAATTTTGTGAAGGAAGATCAACTGAGCCAGCGTCTGTGAAGAAATAACTTCAATTGTTCGTCTTTTCATTTTTTTTGAGAAACCGGGACATCTCTGAACCTGCTCCAACAATGAAATGTTGCAATAGTGGATGCATGTGCAGTAATTCCAGGGGAAAAAATATACTCCTCGCCAAAAGTTTATCATATTTTTATGGTAAAAGTACAAGAATTATTAGAAATTGTAATAACTTAGTTCTAACTTTCACTATGAAGATACATGTGTTCTGCCATCAACATTGATGCTTTAGCACCGTTAAATTGGTGTGAGTAAGCACTGCAAAAAGCAAGCACAGAACCCTGCCACCCACCCCCCTCCCAAAAAAAGCACATTTCAGACTGAAAGTAATGCTTCATTTTAATGATTTTAAAAGCAGTAGTTTCGTAAGGGCAACAACATTTAATGCTTCAATATATTAAATTGGTGTAACTGAATCGTCACTCATGACGCATTACAACAATATTTTTTGTCTTCTCAAAATGTGCATTTTTGGACATATACAGCTGTGCTTGCTTTGGGCCTTATATTTAAATCAAACTTGCTAATGTCACAATGGTTAATCATTGATAGATTGATTGTCGATGATAGAATACAATAAATTCCACAGAAATTAAGAATTCAATTGTTATCTTGTTATTTACTTTTTCATTATGCTAAGCTTTTGGCAAGTAGTATAGTTACACTTTAAGGGAAAGCATGGACTTTGACCAAGATGCCAAAATTTCACCAGAGCTTCTCAGTGAAGTTATTGTCTTTTATTAGATTCTGCAATTCTGAATATAGATTTAGAAAAACACTTCGCTTAAGACTATCCTAAATGTGCTTAATATAGTTACCTACTCTTCTGTAATTTGGTTGACAGTTATTTTTCTTCCAATCTTGGTACATTTTAATAGACTGATTACTGTGTAGGTCCTCTTCCTTGAAGCCCATCTCAATGGCAAACTGAGTTGCTGGAAATACAAGATCAGTGATAAAGACAGAGCATATGGAAAATATCATCCATAAGTACATGTAATTACTCCTGAATATACTTTAAAATAGTTGGTTAAATAAATGAGCAGCGACACGAGAAAACCAACAATGTGGTCATGCATCCAGCGCAGACTCAGATCTGATCAGAGTCTTTGCTGTCCGCATGGAGGTAGTTTAGACCCTTAGCTACCATTTAAGTGCTTAGCGAAGAGTCTGATCAGACTGGGCAGATGCCCAGGCTGATCTGAGTCTGTGCTGGGTGCACAACCACTTTGTTGGTTTTCTTGTGTTGCGGCTCAAACTGTTTCTGTCACAAACTCTTCCATTTTGAAGTATAGTACATGTATGATAATAAATAAGCTATGTAAAACAAGAAAATCGGTGGAACCGATGGATGCTCCCCGACGGCTTGGAATAGGACAATGGGTATCCTGGTGAAGGAGTGATTTTCTGTGTAAACTAAATGCAATTCAAAATGGAAAAAGTAATTCTCTTCAATACTTTTAGAGCAATGCTCGAGACATGCATACAATGGAGAAAAAATAAGAAGGGAAGTAACTCCAAAATAACTTGGGATACAGTTATGGTTCTTCTGCTCTGCACTTCTTGTCATTGCCCTCTATTATCAATACAAGAAGTTTCATTCATGTTCCCTTAAATATGTACAGAGATATACTCCAGACAAGCTAAATAACTGAAAAAATTTGGAAGGGCACTAATTCCATATTTACTAAAGGTAATGTTATAGTTCTTAAGCTCTGCACTTCCTTGCATTACCCACTATCAACGAGTAAAATTTCATTTGGTTTCCTTCAATACTTCCTAAGATATGCTTCATACAAGCAAAAGCACAAATTAAGAAGGTAGCTAACTCTGTAATATTTATGACAGGGTTATGGTTCTTATGTTCTACACTTTCACTCATTGCCCTCTATTAGTGTGTGAAGTTTCATTACGTTCCCTTTTATACTTTCAGAGATATGTTCTGGACAAGCAAAATACTGAAAAATAGGAAGTGAGCTAACTTTGTAAATACTTAAGACAGGGTTATGGGTCTTGTGCTCTGCACTTTCTCTTACTGCCCTCTTTCAATGTATGAAGTTTCATTAAGTTCCCTTTAATACTTTTGGAGATATGCATCGGACAAGCATCATAATGAGAAAAACTGGAAATGGAGCTAACTTCGTAAATACTTATGACAGGGTTATGGTTCTTATGCACTGCACTTCCTCTAATTGTCCTCTGTCAATGTGTGAAGTTTCATTTAGTTCCCCCTTATACTTTCAGAGATATGCTCTGGACAAGCAAAATATTGAAAAAAACTGGAAAGGGAGCTAACTTCGTAAATACTTGTGACAGGGTAATGGTTCTTGTGCACTGCACTTCCTCTCATTGTCCTCTATCAATGTGTGAAGTTTCATTAAGTTCCCCCTTGTACTTTCAGAGATATGCTCCGGACAAGCAAAATATGCAAAAAACTGGGAAGGGAGCTAACTTCTTATATACTTGTGACAGGGTTACGGTTCTTGTGTACTGCACTTCCTCTCATTACCCTCTATCAATGTGTGAAGTTTCATTTAGTTCCCCCTTATACTTTCAGAGATATGCTCCAGACAAGCAAAATTGAAAAAAAAAAACTGGAAGGGGAGCTAACTTCGTAAATACTTGTGACAGGGTTACGGTTCTTGTGCACTGCACTTCCCCTCGTTGTCCTCTATCTATGTATGAAGTTTCATTTAGTTCCCCCTTATACTTTCAGAGATATGCTCTGAACAAAAGTGTGACGGACGGACGAACGGACGGATGGACAAAGCGGCAACTATATGCTCACCCTTCGAGGTGCATAAAAAGTGTCCCAATAAACAAAATTTGACATGCTAACCATTTCACTTTTCGATTTAAGGTTACATTTTTTAACTGCTATTACCAGTCTATAAGAAACATATTTGTTCTACTGCATTCTTTGGATATTAGACAAAGGTTTTTCCCTTCCAAAACAATCCCAATAAAAGCATCGCAAACGACTGTGTGATACCCCGCCACTGCAAACCCTTTTCATGTGCCAATTTTTCCAGATTTATTTTTTCTCTGTGCAGCCAGATGGCAGGGGCAGCCAGACCCCATGGAACATGGAAAAAAGTCTTTGTCATGACAGGACACTTCATTACTCTGATCACTTACTATTAGCTTTTGATAAATAACTTCCCACTCTAATCAAATACAATTTCAGTGATTTTAAACATGTATGTGGTCACGGCACAGGGGCAGATATCCCCCATAAGGGTCAAATTTTAATCACCATATGAAGCTTTTTATTACTTCTACCATCAGTTGTAAATCTCTGAAAAACATGTTTCACATGAATTTATATAGATTCTATCATCATTCTATGCATACATGTACATGTATATATAGCCCAGAGGCAGGAGGAGATAATTCCCATGGGGGGTAAATTTGAGCATCACTGGAGGCTTTCATAACTGAATATTTGCTGTAAGTTTCAGAAGAATTGCTTCAAACTCTGATTTTATATAGATTTTTTTTTCATGATTTAATACATGTATATAGTCCCAGGGCAGGGGCAGATAACCTCCGATGACAAAATTTTGCTCATACAAAGCTTTTGTTACTTCGATCACGTTTCTGAAGTTTCATCATGATACTACAAGTAGAAAAGGAACTAGAGGCCAGAAACCATTTTTTTGTACATTGACAAGTGCCATAACTCTGTCAGAAATTTTTGAAATTTGCCCATTAACAATCCCAAGCTAGACATTCTTGGTACAAATGCATATGCAAAATTTGAACGAAATCCGCTGATAAATACTTAAGTTATCGAACGGAAACGAAGTGCGGATGGACGTACTTACTACGGAAGGACAGACACTTGGACGGCCAATGTGAAAACATAATACCCAGCCACTAACGTGTGGCGAGGTATAAAAATCTAAATATTCTTAAAAGTACAGATGTAGATGTTTTGGATTGTTTTAAAAGGGGAATAAACATCTTATAGTAGAATTTAATATGACTGATTTAGATTTTCATGTCATTGTTGAGAGGAAAAACCCTATTTAATAGCCAAATAAATATATATTTTATCATTTCTCATGCTAATGTATTGGCAAAGTTTTCAGGATCATTCAAAACCCTGCTCACTTGTTGTATACAAACATCTAAGAAGGCATAAATAGTATACCTTGATCCCCAGCCAACATTGTGTGTGTTGTTCTTTCCATAACTGCTCTGGCCACAGAGATAGCTGACTTCACCCTCCTCAGGGCTCCCACTGCACCTATGCCATGTGTCACCCTATAGTAGTTTAATGGTGATCAATTATTCATATCACTTGAAACTCTGTATCTATTCAGTTGTAACATGGAATTACTTTTGCGGCCTTCCAAACCTTATCGTTAAGAAAAAAAAAAAAAGGAATAGAATTTGCATGTACTGATTAACTTATTAATGATAAGGCTTTTGACAATACTGCCTAAAAAAATGTTGAAATAAAGTTAGGTATTTGATATCATCATCACTCCATCAAATCATTTTCTTTCTGTCAAATCATTCATCTATCGGAGAAGCTTGAGAAGAAAAAAAAAAAAAAAAAAAAAACATGGGATTTTTTGCTCCAAAGCAACCCCAAAAATCTAGATCAGTCTGATCAGTCTGTTCAAACATTGAAGACCCATATCAAACTGCTCCTGAAGGAGCAGTTTGATCAGGGTCTACAACATTTCTCATTCACTAAGCATCATTTGCATGCATTAATGTGTGTGAAATCCACTTTCTAAGAATTTAGAACAATAATTGTCGGACTTTCGAGTGTCCAAAATTTTAGGGTCATTATGGTAATACATGTAACTCTACATGGAGACAGTTACTGATAATTTTTCTCTTGATGGAACTTAAGTCTATCTACCATATGGGTAGATATGATATATAAAAATGTAAAGATGCACTGCAAACAGTGAAGACCCTGGTCAGGCTTGATGTAGATTGATCTGCCCCCAATCAAACTACATCTAGCCTGACCAGGGCTTTCACTGTTTGCCTTAAAAAGGAGTTGTATGCCCCTCAGACTTGGGCTATTTACTGTTTGTTTAGGCATGCTTATCACAACATTAAGGAGTTCTATGGCAGTCTACTAAACGAAAATCAATGGACCTTACCCATCCATAATCATGGCATCTAGAGTAGTTTCCCCTTGTTCATCAGGACTTCCTCCCCAGCCTACAGTGCCATCACATTGCTGTTCCTCACATTTGCTACATCCTGTCTCTACGGCATCAACTGCTGTGTTTTTGAAGGGAGATGTTATCACTTTCCATGCTACAAATGAGGAAATATGGATACATAACATTAAATGCTGGAACACAAACAGGAAGGGGAAGCAATTCTGCCATTTTCATTTTAGTCTCCCTTCTCAAATGGGATCAACTCTTTAAAAAAACAGAAGAGTTTGCTCCTCAAGCTGTCAGGTCCAAGATGGTTAACCATCTGCAAGTATAGGATGTTCAAACCATCCTAACAAGGCTTGATTAAAATTTCTCCATTTTTCCTTGACAGTCTGCTTTAGTATACATTTGATTCCATTATTAATCTATAGGAAATCTCGGATCGTATTTATATATTTTGCACATGACACTCAAAGCTTATCACATGATGTTTACTTCTGCAAAAAATGGTGGAACAAGCTATTTCTTTGCTGAATGAATAAGGTAATAAATTGACGTACAGACACATATTATGTTTCGTTAAATTTCAGAACATAGCTACATCTAATCATAGACCTTTTTACTTAAATAGAAAAAATCAGAAAACTAGTAAAATAATGAAGTTAAGAGTGCAAACGTCTGCCGAACGTATATTAAACATTTTTTCATAAACATGTGTCATTCGTTTTTAAGACAGATTCACCATCCACTGCAACTCTGTGTTGGATGGCATTTCCAGCTGCATTACTTCTCACATAATGCTTCAGGATGTTAAACCCATCCACTAGATATGTCTAAGTGAATGGACCGCAACTGTAACATATGATCGTGTTTTCCTGCAAAATTTTGGTGTTTTCCTGTGTGTGTTTTTATGTTTTCCGGTCATTTGGTGTTTTCGGGCCTTTCTAGTAACCGGATAAAGCAGGCTTCATAATTTGGGTCTGTCAGATATTGCTTTAGAGGATGGTGCTTCGCAAGTGGCTGCTCAATCGCTAAACATCAAGCTCCACCCTAGACCAAGTCTTCTCTGGCTGCTAATTTTTTGTTTAGCAAAGCCGCTAAATCAAAAACTAAACAAGAGGGCCATGAGGCCCTGAATAGCTCACCTGAGCAATTGGCAAGGTGGCTTTTTCTTATGTCTAAAATTGTCAAAATATGAGTCTTGGGTCAAAAGTCAAAGAATGACCATGACTACTTGTACTCATAAATCTTCATGTACTCATTCAGACAACCATATATACCATTTTTAGGCCAATATCTTCAAAACTTTCCATGAAATCTTATGTTCGAGCATTTTCCCATATTTGACCATGCCGCAAGAAAGGTCAAGGTAAACCCAAGGTCATCATGTGAACAGTCTTGGTGGTACTCTAGTACTCCATGCTACTTACCAAGTTTCAAGGCCATAGGTGTATTGGCTCTGGAGAAGAAAAATATTAAAGACTTATACCATAAATGGTAATGGCGGCCATGCTGGTCATGTGACCTGGACCTTTGAACAAATTTTTATTTAATCAACCCCTGGAGGCTCTATATGAAATGTGTTTACAATTGGCACTTCGGATTTTGAGGAGATTTTTGAAAATGTCAAAATATGAGAGATCTGGATCAAAGAATCATCAAGAAATGACCTTGACCTCTTGTACTCATAATTCTTCATGACCTCATTAAGACAACTGTATATACCAATTTATATGCCAAAATCTTCAAAACTTTCCATGAAATCTTATGTTCTACCATTTTCCCATATTTGACCTTGCCCTAAAAAAGGTCAAGGTCAACCCAGGGTCATAATTTGAATAATCTTGATAGTACTCAAGTACCCAATGCTACATACCAACTCTCAAGGCCATTGGTCAATTGGTTCTGGAGAAGAAGACTTTTAAAGGTTTTTACCATATATGGGCATGGTGGCCATGTTGGTCATGTGACCAGGCAGGACTGTTAGAAAATATTTTCATTCCCTCAACCCCTGGAGGCTCTATATGAAATTTTGTCACAAATGGCCCAGTGGTTTTTGAGGAGATTGTTTGAAATTGTCAAAATATGAGAGTTCTGGATCAAAGGTCAAAGAATGACCTTGACCTCTTGTACTCACAAATCTTCATGTACTCATTAAGATGACTGTATATACCAATTTTTAGGCCAAAATCTTCAAAACTTTCCATGAAATCTTATGTTCCAGCATTTTCCCATATTTGACCTTGCCATAAAAAGGGTCAAGGTCGACCCAGTGTCATAATTTGAACAGTATTGATAGTATTTGAGTACCCAATGCTACATACCAAGTTTCAAGGCAATCTCTCCACTGGTTCTGGAGAAGAAGATTTTTCAAGGTTTTTACCATAAATGGGCATGGTGGCCATGTTGGTCAAGTGACCTGGACCGTATGAATAAATTTTCATTCTCTCTCTCAACCCCTGAAGGCTCTATATGAAATTTGGTTTCAATTCGCCCAGTGGCTTTTGAGGAGATTGTTAGAACTTGTCAAAATATGAGAGTTCTGGGTCAAAGGTCAAAGAATGACCTTGACCTCTTGTACTCATAAATCTTCATGTACTCATTAAGATAATTGTAGATACCAATTTTTAGCCCAAAATCTTCAATAGTTCCACGATATCTTATGTTGTAGCATTTTTCCATATAAAAGCATAAGGAAGGAAATTTGACCTTACTGTAAAACCAGAGGACCAATGGTCCTGTAGCTCACCTGACACTTGGTCCTGGTATATATTTTAATGCTTTTATACATGTATATAGCACTAGGGCAGGGGCAGATAACCCCCCTCCTTTGGGGATTAATGTTGAGTCCCAATTCTATATACCAAGCCACAAGGTCACTGGGCCTTTGTTTCTGGACAAAGATTTCTGAAGGGTTTTTATCATATATAGGCGTGGTGGCCACCATGTTCATGTGACCATGACCATCTTAACAAACTGTGATTCCTTTGACCCAGTATAAAAGCTCCATATGAAATACAGTAATCATTTGTATAAACTATGATGGGCCTGAGTGCCCAATGCTACATACCGGTACCAAGTTTCAAGGTTATAGGCCTTTCGGTTCTCAAGAAAAAGATGTTTGAAGAGTTTTTACCATATATGGGCATGGTGGCCATCTTGGTCAAGTGACCAAGACCATCTGAACAAACTATGGTTCCTTTAAGCCGGTGAAGCTCCATGTGAAATATGGCTTCAATCGACCCCAGTGGCCTCTGAGAAGATGTTTGAAAATGTTGACGGGTGACAGAATCTCAATAACCTTGTACAAAAGTCAAAGAATGACCTTGACCTTTAATGACAAAATATCTTCATCTGGTCATTTAGTCAAACATATATACCAAATATTGTACCTTAGACTTAAATAGTTTCTGAAACATCCACTGTTTAAGCATTTTCCCATATAAAAGCCTACATAATGTACCAAAGTTGACAGTGTCATAAATTAGGTCAAGGTCAACGCACGATCATTTGTATAAACTATAATGGGCTTGAGTGCCCAAAGCTACATACCAAGTTTCAAGGTCATACGCCTTTTGGTTCTGGAGAAGATTTTGAAGGGTTTTTACCATATATGGGCATGGCGGCCACCTTGGTCAAGATCCCGAGAACAAACTTTTATTCCCCGATCACACTTAGACTCCATATGAAATTTTGCTTCAATCAGACCAGTGGTTTCAGAGGAGAAGATGTTTTGAAAATCTTGATGACGGACAGACCAACAAATTGACCTTGACCTTCAGTGACATGATATCTTCACCTGGTCATTTAGTTGACTATATATACCACATATTGTACCTTAGACTTAAATAGTTTCTGAGAAATCCACTATATAAGCGTTTTCCCATATAAAAGCCTAACATACTAAAGTTGACCATGTCGTAAATTAGGTCAAGGTCAACGCAAGGTCATCATTTGTATAAACTATGATGGGCCCGCATGCCCAAAGCTACATATCAAGTTTCAAGGTCATTTGCCTTTTGGTTCACAGGAAGAAGATTTTTGAAAGTTTTTTACCATATATGGGCATGGTGGCCATCTTGGTCATGTGACCCAGACCCCGGGTATAAACTTTCGTTCCCCCATCCCACTGAGACTCCATATGAAATTTTGCTTCAATCTCCCTAGTGGTTTCAGAGAAGATGTTTGAAAATCTTGATGACGGATGGTCCGACGGAATGACCTTGATCTTTAGTGACTGACATGATATCTTCATCTGGTCATTAAGTCGACCATGTATACAACATATTGTACCTTAGACTTAAATAGATTCTGAGAAATCCACTGTTTAAGCGTTTTCCCATATAAAAGCCCAACGTACCAAAGTTGACCATGCCTTAAATTAGGTCAAGGTCAACGCAAGGTCATCATTTGTATAAACTATTTTGGGCCCGCATGCCCAATGCTACATTCCAAAGTTCAAGGTTATAGGCCTTTTGGTTCTGGAGAAGAAGATTTTTGAAGGGTTTTTACCATATATGGGCGTGGTGGCCATCTTGGTCATGTGACCCAGATACCGCGAACAAACTTTCGTTCCCCTAACCCATGGAGGCTGCATATGAAATTTGGCTTCAATCAGCCCAGTGGTTTCAGAGGAGAAGATGTTTGAAAATCTTGACGATGGATGGTCCGACGGAATGACCTTGACCGTGAGTGACATAATATCTTCATCTTGTCATTTAGTTGACCATGTATACCAAGTATTAAACCTTAGACTTAAATAGTTTCTGAGAAATCCACTGTTTAAGCGTTTTCCCATATAAAAGCCTAACGTACCAAAGTTGACCATGCAGTAAATTAGGTCAAGGTCAACGCAAGGTCATCATTTGTACACACTATGATGGGCCCGCATGCCAAATGCTACATACCAAGTTTCAAGGTCATAGGCCTTTTGGTTCTGGAGAAGAAGATTTTTGAAGGGTTTTTACCATATATGGGTGTGGCGGCCATCTTGGTCATGTGACCCAGATACCGGGAACAAACTTTCGTTCCCCTAACCCATGGAGGCTGCATATGAAATTGGCTTCAATCGGCCCAGTGGTTTCAGAGGTGAAGATGTTTGAAAATCTTGACGATGGATGGTCTGACGGAATGACCTTGACCTTTAGTGACATAATACCATATATGGGTGTGGCGGCCATCTTGATCATGTGACCCAGATACCGCGAACAAACTTTCATTCCTCCAACCCATGGAGGCTGCATATAAAATTTGGCTTCGATCGGCCCATTGGTTTCAGAGGAGAAGATGTTTGAAAATGTTGACGACGGACGGACGGATGATGGATGCCTGGCTATACTATAAGCTCACCTATGAGCCTAAAGGCTCAGGTGAGCTAAAAAGTCAAGGTCAACCAAATGTCATAATTTGAACAATCTTGGTAGTACTTGCGTACCCAATGCTACATACCAAGTTTCAAGGCCATAGGCTTATTGGTTCTAGAGAAGAAGATTTTTCTTTTTAGGTTTTTACCATATATGGGCATGGCGGCCATCTTGGTCATGTGACCCAGATACCGGGAACAAACTTTCGTTCCCCTAACCCATGGAGGCTGCATATGCAATTTGGCTTCAATCAGCCAAGTGGTTTCAGAGGAGAAGATGTTTGAAAATCTTGACGACGGATGGTCCGACGGAATGACCTTGACCTTTAGTGACATAATATCTTCATCTGGTCATTTAGTCAACCATGTATATAAACCCATATAAAAGCCTAACGTACCAAAGTTGACCATGCAGTAAATTAGGTCAAGGTCAACGCAAGGTCATCATTTGTACACACTATGATGGGCCCGCATGCCCAATGCTACATACCAAGTTTCAAGGTTATAGGCCTTTTGGTTCTGGAGAAGAAGATTTTTGAAGGGTTTTTACCATATATGGGTGTGGCGGCCATCTTGGTCATGTGACCCAGATACCGGGAACAAACTTTCGTTCCCCTAACCCATGGAGGCTGCATATGAAATTGGCTTCAATCGGCCCAGTGGTTTCAGAGGTGAAGATGTTTGAAAATCTTGACGATGGATGGTCTGACGGAATGACCTTGACCTTTAGTGACATAATACCATATATGGGTGTGGCGGCCATCTTGATCATGTGACCCAGATACCGCGAACAAACTTTCATTCCTCCAACCCATGGAGGCTGCATATAAAATTTGGCTTCGATCGGCCCATTGGTTTCAGAGGAGAAGATGTTTGAAAATGTTGACGACGGACGGACGGATGATGGATGCCTGGCTATACTATAAGCTCACCTATGAGCCTAAAGGCTCAGGTGAGCTAAAAAGTCAAGGTCAACCAAATGTCATAATTTGAACAATCTTGGTAGTACTTGCGTACCCAATGCTACATACCAAGTTTCAAGGCCATAGGCTTATTGGTTCTAGAGAAGAAGATTTTTCTTTTTAGGTTTTTACCATATATGGGCATGGCGGCCATCTTGGTCATGTGACCCAGATACCGGGAACAAACTTTCGTTCCCCTAACCCATGGAGGCTGCATATGCAATTTGGCTTCAATCAGCCAAGTGGTTTCAGAGGAGAAGATGTTTGAAAATCTTGACGACGGATGGTCCGACGGAATGACCTTGACCTTTAGTGACATAATATCTTCATCTGGTCATTTAGTCAACCATGTATATAAACCCATATAAAAGCCTAACGTACCAAAGTTGACCATGCAGTAAATTAGGTCAAGGTCAACGCAAGGTCATCATTTGTACACACTATGATGGGCCCGCATGCCCAATGCTACATACCAAGTTTCAAGGTTATAGGCCTTTTGGTTCTGGAGAAGAAGATTTTTGAAGGGTTTTTACCATATATGGGTGTGGCGGCCATCTTGGTCATGTGACCCAGATACCGGGAACAAACTTTCGTTCCCCTAACCCATGGAGGCTGCATATGAAATTGGCTTCAATCGGCCCAGTGGTTTCAGAGGTGAAGATGTTTGAAAATCTTGACGATGGATGGTCTGACGGAATGACCTTGACCTTTAGTGACATAATACCATATATGGGTGTGGCGGCCATCTTGATCATGTGACCCAGATACCGCGAACAAACTTTCATTCCTCCAACCCATGGAGGCTGCATATAAAATTTGGCTTCGATCGGCCCATTGGTTTCAGAGGAGAAGATGTTTGAAAATGTTGACGACGGACGGACGGATGATGGATGCCTGGCTATACTATAAGCTCACCTATGAGCCTAAAGGCTCAGGTGAGCTAAAAAGTCAAGGTCAACCAAATGTCATAATTTGAACAATCTTGGTAGTACTTGCGTACCCAATGCTACATACCAAGTTTCAAGGCCATAGGCTTATTGGTTCTAGAGAAGAAGATTTTTCTTTTTAGGTTTTTACCATATATGGGCATGGCGGCCATCTTGGTCATGTGACCCAGATACCGGGAACAAACTTTCGTTCCCCTAACCCATGGAGGCTGCATATGCAATTTGGCTTCAATCAGCCAAGTGGTTTCAGAGGAGAAGATGTTTGAAAATCTTGACGACGGATGGTCCGACGGAATGACCTTGACCTTTAGTGACATAATATCTTCATCTGGTCATTTAGTCAACCATGTATATAAACCCATATAAAAGCCTAACGTACCAAAGTTGACCATGCAGTAAATTAGGTCAAGGTCAACGCAAGGTCATCATTTGTACACACTATGATGGGCCCGCATGCCCAATGCTACATACCAAGTTTCAAGGTTATAGGCCTTTTGGTTCTGGAGAAGAAGATTTTTGAAGGGTTTTTACCATATATGGGTGTGGCGGCCATCTTGGTCATGTGACCCAGATACCGGGAACAAACTTTCGTTCCCCTAACCCATGGAGGCTGCATATGAAATTGGCTTCAATCGGCCCAGTGGTTTCAGAGGTGAAGATGTTTGAAAATCTTGACGATGGATGGTCTGACGGAATGACCTTGACCTTTAGTGACATAATACCATATATGGGTGTGGCGGCCATCTTGATCATGTGACCCAGATACCGCGAACAAACTTTCATTCCTCCAACCCATGGAGGCTGCATATAAAATTTGGCTTCGATCGGCCCATTGGTTTCAGAGGAGAAGATGTTTGAAAATGTTGACGACGGACGGACGGATGATGGATGCCTGGCTATACTATAAGCTCACCTATGAGCCTAAAGGCTCAGGTGAGCTAAAAAGTCAAGGTCAACCAAATGTCATAATTTGAACAATCTTGGTAGTACTTGCGTACCCAATGCTACATACCAAGTTTCAAGGCCATAGGCCTATTGGTTCTAGAGAAGAAGATTTTTCTTTTTAGGTTTTTACCATATATGGGCATGGAGGCCATGTTGGTCATGTGACCCGGACTATTTGAACAACTTTTCGTTCCTAAGGTCCCAGGAGGCTCTATATGAAATTTGGTTACAATCGGCCCAGCAGTTTCAGAGAAGAAGTCATTTGAAATTGTGGACGGACGACGGAGCCTTACCATCCTCCATCCTATAAGCTCCCCCGGAGCCGCTGGCTCAGGTGAGCTAAAAAGGCTTTTAGCATCAGAGAAGTCTCGGATTAGCTCCACCCCCATCCTCAAATCAATGTGAAAAGAACCCCATCCCATCCAATGCAATGCTGTAATTTCCCTTACAAATTTTCATTGGAATGCCCTACCAGCCCATATTGCAGTCCTTCCAACCTTGGTGCAGTTCAACAGTGCTGTCTGCCAGCTCCATGTCTCTCCCTCAACACCAGTTTCTCTTTTTATCTTTTAACTATACTAACACTCTTTTCACACGGTACAAACTCATCTCACCCCCTTTGTCTAAACTTTTATTTCAGCTAACCCCCTTTCAGCACTGACTTGGTTTACCAGAACCCATCTGATGTTCGGGATTAAGATGTACTATCATGCTGTCATACATTATCTCCAGTCATATGTTATTGATACCTTCCTTTAGGTCGCAAGATTTTCATTAAGATATTAAGTCATTAGGTCACGTTGACCTTTGATCCTGTAGTCTGAAGCTTTGTCTCCAACTCAAAGATAAAAAGCAAATAAACATGCTTAAAATCAAATCAATATCACTGTACTTACAAAACAAAATGTAAGGACCTCTGACGGTTGTAATGTTAATTTGCCTATAAAAATAGTCAAAATTAAATTTTTGATATACCCAAGAATTTCTCTTGAAATTTGTTGCTCTCAACTTCCCCTAACTGGCCATGAATTTAATTTCTGATTATTTTGCACATAGACTTCAATTTTTGGTGGAAAAAGCCAAATTTTGTAATTAAACGTAATGGAAACAGGAAAAGTTTTTTAAAGATACTTCCCCCCCCCCCCCCCCCCCCCCCCGTGCCTCAGCTAGCCACTTTGCATGTATGTGTGTACTATCATAATACACATCATATGTGAGTGGCTTGCTGAGGCACGAGGGGAAAAGATAGTCTACAGCTGAAAAACTGAAAAAGTGGGTGGGGTACTTACACCCTTTATATCTAAAAATAGGCTAAAGTCCTTAGTGCTGAAAAAATACTGCATAATATCAGTAACAGTAGTGTGTATGTCAGTTTTAGCATAGTTATCAATTAAGATTTCGATATCTTAGTAAACCAAATAAATGGACTTATTTTCAGAGACTGAAAAATTCACATACCCCTCTTGATAAAATTGGTCTATGTTAGTCTACAGGCATGATAATTTTTCAAAATCACTGTTAAAATGTCTTTATAGTACACAAGGCTACATATTAATGCCAAATATTTTAACTTTTGCTGCCCGAGGAAGGTGCAGTAATTTGTCGAAAAATGGGCAAATATGCATTGATACTGTCAGAGGTCCTTTGTCCATTTTCAGTTAGGGACTGACCATTTGATATTCAGGGGGGTCGGGGGAAGGGGGAGCTGGTATTCTTGGTGGAGACAGGACATATTTTTTCACTGGCCTCTGAAAACAATTTTTTTTAAAGGTTGGTTCCTGAAGTATGGAAAGTATCATAATTTTCATGTTGTTTTTTTTTCTAAATTATTGGAAAGAACTAAAAACAAGGAAATGAATAAGTTTCAGTAAAAAGTGTAAAGCCAGAAGTATTAGATAAGTCGTTTCGTGAGGGATTCCCTAACTCTGCTTCGCACACCAGTAAGCGCTATTTTTAGTTCACGCCAAAAATAGATAACACGGCTAACACGATGCTGCGTTGCATTTTGGGCTAGTATTAACAGATCCGCCAAGCCAGGGCTTCTAGGAGAATTCACGACAAGAGAAAAATTGACCGTTTGGAGAATGACGCAAGAAATGACACGCTTATAGACATATGACAAAATTATTTTTAGAACTGGAATTCCAAGGCATTGTTTAAGCCAAAGAAAGTAAACTAGAGAAAAACGACAATTTTCAACAAAATCCAACAGTTTTCTCAGTAGCAACAGTTTCATAAAAATAAAAGTATTAAATACTACACAGAAAAAGACAAAATTATTTTGTGAACAGAATTGGTATCCTTAGTTCAGGAACCTATCTTTAACCTTGAGGGAGCTAGTTTCCTTCTTTTTTTTCTTTTTTTTTACAAACTAACTGGAACAATTTTTTTTTAAATTTTATAGGCTGAACTATCAGAACTCGATCCGAATTTATTTGACCTTTACATATTTGAATAAAAATCCTTTTCTTTAACCACATCAGTAATTTAGCCAGTGACATTTTAAAAACTCAATTAAAATGGAATTATCTGCAGTCTATATTTTTATTTTATTTTTTTGGCAGAGCCAGATTTTTTTTTTTCACTAATTTTTGGGGCCAGATTATTTTTTTTAATCCCCTTATTAGCCAAATTTTTTCTTGCATATCCAAAGACAGGGAATTTTTTTGAAAAATATACCAGCACCTCCCCCCCCCCCCCCCCACCCCTAGAATATCAAATGGTCCGTGTATACTCTATAAAAAGAACCAGTGCAAACGTACTTAGGTCCTTATCATTTCAACAAAGAGACTTTGATTTTTATCTTGTTTTAGCTAACATTCTGTTATTGATGCTGGAAAGCTACTTAGATTTTATTACAATTAAATTCAATGTACATTTATTGTAGAGTGTTCCAGGTGTGTACCAGACAATATTCAGAGTCTATCTGCTGAAAAAAAAAACACCTGATTTTCAACATCATACTCTTAAGAAATTTGCAACAGTACAAATTTTAAGTTTGTTATGTAACGTATCTTTTTCACTAATGTGTAATTTGAGCTTGCAAAAACAAAAAAGAAAGTAACAGACAATTTTTGTCATGAAAATGAATGATTTTCATGCGCCGCCATAGATTTTGTTGCAACAATTACACAGCGCATGTCAATTTAGATATGCAAATGAGTATCGATAACACATGACTGAGTATTTCATTGATCAATTTTGAAGGTCAATGTTTCTGGGTCAAGTAGCAAAACAGTCGGCGCGGAAAATGGCGTGTTTTAACCAAGAATAAAGAGGGAAAAGGCCAAGTTTTGTGCAAACAAGGCAAATATATGTTGACATTACTGTGTTGAGAATAGACAGGGATGCTTTATTAAGGTATCGATAACATATGAGCCCAGGATATAGGAAGATAGATAGATATTAGATAGTAGCCATTGACAGTAGCCAGACAGCTAAATGTGCTCCAGAGGATCAGTAAATTTCTCTCGGAAGATACTAGACTTTTGGTTTTTAAATCTGTTATCCAATCCAATTTTAGTTATTCTCCTATTGTCTGGCATTTTTGCAGCAAGGTTAATACGGAAAAGCTAGAGAAATTACAATACAGAGGTTTGAAAAGTGTTTTTAACAGTTATGAAACACCTTATGAAGAGCTTTTAAACAGAGCAAATCTACCCACTCTGCATCTCGGGAGACTTAGAACAATTGCTTTAGAAACGTTTAAATGTATCAGTAGCATTGCTCCTACATATATTAGAAATCTAGTCAGTCTAAAGCAGTCATCCTATTTTTTCAGGTATGAAAACACTCCGCAAATACCTACGGTAAGAACTGTGGCATACAGACAGAAATCTTTCCCCTTTGAAGCCACTAGGGTGTGGAACAGCATCCCGAATTAACTGAGCAAAGTAAATGCTTTCAAGGACTTCCAGAGGCTGATCCGCACATGGACTGGTCCTAATTGCAATTGTGCTATATGCTGTAGTTAATCTAGATTACTGATTAGCTGTTAGCTTTTTCAGTGTCTTTTATAAAGTTCAGTTTAGATTTTAAGTTTATCATGTTTATAGCATGCCTTTTTTTTTTCATTTAAGTTCAAGTATTAATTATGTTCTTATCTAATTATTTTATTTTATCCTTTTTCATTTTTTTTTTCCGTTAAAGTTATGTCAAGGCCACAGAGAAAAATTATGGAAGGTCTATCTCTGTCAAATAAATCTTTTGCCTTTTTCGCAATTTTCTTACAAGAGGTACTGCTGGCTCAGTCATATCTCTTGTTGTTTCGCTTTTCCCCACCTGGCAGAAGGTTTCTTTTTAAGGAGACTGACCTATTTAACAATGTTATTAGGTAAACTAGTATTCCTGTTATAACTGTTCATATGTAACGCAACTCAGGAATAATTTTATCAAACTCAACCTGTGATCTATAAGCTTTGTAAATATATTTGCCTGTAATGACAGCTAGTATGGTGTGCATAATAGTTTTGACATTCTTTATGTTTAGTTTATTTTTCTTTTCTATTCCACCGAAGATATTGTTTTAATGTCTTTAATATACAAACATGTACTTCCTTTACAGCTCACGGCGAGCTCTTATGGTAAGACATTAGTCAATAGAAAATGTATATGATGTTACATGTTTTGCTTCAGAAAACCATCGTTTCGATTTCTAGACCAAATTTATCTCCATATTGGGGCTGCCATTATGATTAAACAGGAAGTTTGATCGATTTATTTCAACAAACTGTCTCAATATGTTTTGTCTCTGACCACTGCTCATGGTGCAATTGGTTGTTATTCTCCATAGATAGACAAAAACATAAACACGCTGTTCGGCACAAAACTTGATCTGTGTATGTAAATAATTTCAACGTTCCACCGAAAGCTCGAAAATAAGCCATGAGTATGTTGACTGAAGTTATTATCCAAATTAGACTGGTTTAAATATCAGCGTAGAAATCAACAAAACAAGAAATACTGGTCCAACAGTTTTTCTGTCGCTACGTAACGTAATGATGTCAAACGGTCAGTTTGAGAAAAACAAGATGGTGTCAACGTTAACCACTTTTGTGAGTAGATCACTACATGGTCAGTTCAGAAAATGCAAGGAGGCTGAGTGTTGGGTGAAATTTAAAGAATATAGAAAGTGCTGCAGAGAAGAAACTGAAAACGTTTGTCAGACAGAGTTTGCAGCCTTTGGGTTGTTCACAGCTGTGGAGTTGCAATAATTTTATTATAATTTCATACGACAAAAAGCATTGTGAAATTGAATCCAGAATCGTATAATGAGTAGTCAAGGTCAGGGTCTACACCTCGACCACGCATTTATGTCCGAAACTTTAGAGTTAACATGATAGCAGCCACAGAGATGTTTTACCATACCACTCACACACTGTAAAGAGTGATGTGCTCTCCTTTTGGCAGTGCCTACTTTCATATTACTTGATCTACATTATGTTTGTCGGGAAATAGCTATTGTTGCTAATGTTCTATCTTATTATACAGTGCTGTGGCCTGTTCGGCGCACTAAGCAAAGAATCGTTAACTGTAAATAAGAACAATAAAAAATAAACAACAGATATCGTGCTTATAAAGTACAGTAATCACCCTTTATTTCATCTAAAAAAATCCACCATCTGGTATTGATCACAATATGAAAAGAAACTCAAAACTCATGTACCTCATGTTGTGACCTTGAGCAAGTCACATATCCACAGCTCAGCTTGTATATATGTATATAGTCTTATCAAGTCGCAATAAAAGCTCTACAGAGCTTACGTTAGTTGTTAATAAGAATAAGCGACTATAAATAAAGATTATTATTATTATTATTATTATTACTATTGTGCATGAGGGACGCCGTTTTTGACGTCCAATTCGACACAGCTTCTGAATACGTCAAGAAGTATTCCTGACATTAATAATGGGCTAAATTTGTGAAACAGACTATAATCATGACATCACGCCACTGGTTGCAGAATGACTGCAGGAGGAGCTTGTGGAAAGTTTCAACAGTTATTTGCTTTAGCACTGTTGAATCATGATCCTTTGGACATTAGCTGAGTGAGTTTTTTTTATAATTCACTTCTTTACTATGTGCAATAATGCAAGGCATGCAAAGAAAGATAATAATTATTTACAAATGCTGCTGAAGTGAGTTGACCTACATTCGTGATGTGTACTCAGAGCCACTGTGTTTAAAAACAAAAATTGCGAAATACAGTGTGTATTCAACTTCATATATGCCGAGCTGCAAGTAACATTCGTCGCCTGACAACTACAAATATCTTCACTGCATAAATCATGCAACTAACCCCTCAGTCCAGAAGTGATCGTCCTTGTCGCATATAAAGACCTCCGCTTGAAGGACTGCTTGGAAAACAGCCGACAAAAATTATCAACACGTGTTTAACGGAAAATGACGTGCGCCGAATAGGCCGACACGACAGTATGTATTCCGACGTAAAATAAAGTTTCTTGTATCTAGGATAGAGATATTCACCAGATTCAGTCGAATTTGTAAAGTGCCATGTGTTGATCACAAGCGGTAGTTTTGGCTGATTGACTGACTGATGAGAACTCATGATGAAAGGGAGCAAAGACAAGAACAAGAACAAGCCGAAACGCTTCTCCGAGTCAACCATTTTAAGGTCATGTGACTCTCGGGTCGCGCTTGTGGAGTAAGTAAGTTGACTAGTTGAGTGGTTCAACCAGTCATACTAAAAGCCGCAAGCTCGGTTAAATTTGCTACCACTTCTTCTATTCAGACGTGCATGCTTATGTCCTTAGAAAGCTAATTTTTGCTAGAAAATATTTGTTTTCGTTTCAAAATGAGGCCCATAGCTGTTGTCAAAGTGTTGTCCATTCATAGCCAGCTGCTGCACGAGACTACCAAGACGAACCTTGGAGTCACCATTGACAGCACTGGCTGGAGTCAATTTTTTTTTTTCACTAATTTTTGAGGCAAGATTATTTTTTTAACGCCCTTATGAGTTAAATTATTTATATCCTGCATATCCAAAGACAGAGATGTTTTTGAAACATATACCAGCCCCCTCCCCGCCCCTAGCCCACCCCTGAATACCAAATGGTCGGTCCCTTACAGGGAAATATCACAGTTGGATTAAGGATTTTTATCAAACAGACAACAGAGAGTGGTACAGATACAGATACAGATTTTATTTAAAGACGGATGTGTTTACATAACAAGTATCATTAGCTATGAATAGCTATTAAACCGGTTAACATATAATAATATACATGTGCATTATAAGAGACCATATCAATATATTAACATTTTCATTTTTACATGCATGGATCGTGTAAAACCAGTAAGAGAGATAAGACAGTAGTGTATACATATAAAAGCATATAAGGCATGTAAGAGATACTAAGACAGTATATGCTAAAACAACACTTCAATATGATATTTAA
This sequence comes from Ctena decussata, assembly GCA_963989385.1. NCBI lineage: Eukaryota > Metazoa > Mollusca > Bivalvia > Lucinida > Lucinidae > Ctena > Ctena decussata. Next base: position 47,951,821 of record OZ022506.1, read on the forward strand.
GTGTTATATTATTACTGTGCTCGGCAAGGGCCAGATCAAAAATATGTATGCTAAGACATTGTGCTAGATGATGGCGCTTCGCGAGTGGCAGCTCAATTACTAAACATCAGGCTCTACCGCACCATCCAGCTATTGTTCGAGATCAGAACCAAGCCAAGCAAAACCGGTCCATCGAATTACCCCAAACCACCCCAAAACACCCAAACCACACCAAAACACCACAAACCACCCTAAACCGCCCATAAAACAACCCCAAACCACCAAAACCATATCACCCCAAACCAGCTTTCGTATTTTGCAGGAACTCACACTGCTTTAGAAATGTTTGCTCGTGCTAAAAATATAATTAATGATAACTGATTTACATTTGCAGCTTTAGGTCAGAATTGTTATTACCAATATGCAGTGCCAATATGATGGCTATATTTGTGTATCTGTGCTTCCATGAATCTGAATGGTATATAACATGCATATACTTACATTGCATGTAAAAATGCATGTGCTGTCAAACATACATGCAGACATATTTAGTGTCTACATATGTACATACATACAAACGGCATACATACATATAACACATTATCAGCATATACCATATGAAAATCATTGTTTCTGCATAAAAAGATAATACTTATTTTTTTTTATTTTTACAATTTTGAAATCATTATAAGCATTAGAAGCTATTTTAACCTGAAACAGAATTAAGAAAAGTGGTTTGGGGTGTTTTGGGGGTAGTTTGGGGGTAATTCGATGGACCCAAGCAAAACCAAACATATTCTACCTTTGCAGCCTGCCTTTTATCCTAGTGTAAATACGAAAAAAAAAAAAAGAAAATATTCATGCGTCAAGTGTCCCCGCAGTACAAGAGTTACATAAGTTACAAGACGAGGATCATTGAGCCGAAAAAGCGAAGGTGGAAAACGACAAGAACCAAAGATAGATCTACCAATATCAACTAAAAAGCAAAAATAATCGCACAAGTTAATAAAAGCAAAGCAAAAAACTAAACAAGCAAGCACATAAATCATAAATTAACAAGGAGCAACTAAAAGCAACTAAATCATACAGATACAAAAAGCACTGAAATATCAAATAAAACAAAACACAAAGAGGAAAAGGAAAATTGTTTAAAAGCATGCAGAAGGCTAAGAAGCAGAACAAAAAGAGCAGACACAGCCCCCTCCATTCCAGGCATTTAATAGACTTTTAAAATAAAAAATTAAAAAATGGTACTACAAGGAGCTGTACCAGATTGGACAGATATAACATCAGGCATCCCTCAAGGAGTGCCCTGGAACCAATCTTATTTCTGGGCTTTATAAATGAGTTACCTGAAGCTATCAATGAGCTTATGAAGATATTTGCTGATGACGCTAAGATACTATGCAGTAGATTCGAGAGACTCTCCACTTCTACTTAAAGAAGATATTAGTAGAGCAGAACGCTGGACAGACTCTTGGAAAATGACATTTAACATTAAGAAATGCCATCACCTTCACGTTGGGGAAACTAGTGAGGTGTTAGGTACAAAATAGGTCCTGTAACTTACTGTAACCTTTACACCAATCAAGCATCATATGCTTCTAAATCTGAATCTGAATCTGTACGTTGCAGGGCCTTTCAGCGTTTGTGCAACGGAAAGAGAGCTGGGAAGAATAACTAGTCCCAATGATGGACGGCTTTCCTGAAGCCGTTAACTGTATCAGCGTGCACAATATTATCGTCCAAATGATTCCAGTCGATGATAGTCCTTGGAAAGAATGCGTTTCTGTAGATATCGGAATGACACTGGATAGTTTTAAAACATTTACTGTTGTTGGTGGATTGATTGTCAATGACTGGTGACAGTCTGAGCGCTTTTCCCGATCAGAAGTCGAAAAGTCATGAGACTGCATTGCTGACACGAGCCACTCCACCACCTTGAAGAAGAATGTTAATCTATTAGCCTTCCTTCTATCGTGGAGTGGTGGTAGGTTCAGCTCCGCTAGCATCTGGGAGACACATCCCGTGATCCCTTGAAATGCAGTTCCCTGTGATAAATCTGGCATCCCTGCGCTGAACTTTTTCCAGACTATCTACATGTATGTCTTTTTGAAGGTCGGGATCCCAGACAATGGAACTGTATTCCAGAGCAGGCCTGACAAATGACAGTTAGGCAGTTCTTCTGGAATCTTGTGGGCAGTGCTTTAGGCTCCTTTTCAAGAATCCCAGAGTAGCATTAGCCTTTTTGACTATTCTTACTGTAGGTGATTCTCGATATCTATCTTGTCTATGTCCGGTGCTGTGCGCAATGTAGCAGGTGGCGGCGAATATGAAGGGGTGTCTATGCCAGTGGTTATTAAAGACACATTTTTTTCTTTAAGAAAATAGGGTGGCACAATTTGATCACCCACAATAAACAAAACTTAGGGCTATAGATCACATCAAAGGTTTATCTTATCAAGATGATTATGAGGGGATTAAGCCAGTTATAAAACTTATGAGGGGGTGTGGCCTAATATAGGGAAATTACTATTATCCTATTTATGCATCTACTTTGAGAAAAATTAAGTAGATAAGATAAAAACAAGTTATTAATTCATGAGAAACGAAACCTGTATTTTAAATATTAAATATATTTTTCTGATCTGATATAAACTAGTGGATGAACATTTTTATTTGATTTATTTAGTTTGTAATTTGTTAAATTGTAATGCAAATAACAAAGATGTTTAATTGTCTTGAAGTTTAACATTTTAAAAGTTTTAGCATTTTAAAACAGTAAAACGTTGTTGTTTTTTGTAACAAGCAAAAATTGGAAATTGGAATACGTCGGGCTGAAATCTTCTCTCCTTCGTTGAGTTCTTTATAGTTCACCTTCCTTTTTTGCCTTAGATTAGCCATGGCAGGTGACAGAATGCTTTTAGTTGTAGTAGTATTTCAATTCTAGTATCGACGTTCCCTCCGCACCTCAGCTGAACGAATCCAAAGCCGAGCGTCCGTCCCAGAATGTTTTAGACTTTGTGTCAATTATTATTGTGTTGCAAATTAAGGTTGCATCTTGAGTAATATCGTTTCACCACGTTTCAATAAATTTAAACAATAGGACTACCCTAAGAGTGACAAATCAGATACCCTGGCGACTTTCAGACCAATTAGGAGGACACACTTAATAAATATGTTTGAATAACAATTATAAATAACTAATACCGATTAGTTTGATGGCCATCACAATTTTTTAATAAAAGAACGGGCCGCGCACTGTAAATCGGTTAAACATATCATGGCCCCGTCCCCTGTCTGCTGTTTAGGATCATACAGAGTACATATTCGAACCCGTTTGACGCTGGTTAAGATACACTAACGAAATAAGAGTTAAACGTAATGACGGATATTCATTCATTCATTATTGGTTATTGCCTATCAAGGTTGTAAGAAATGTAAAATAAAGTGCATGAGGCGAACTGTACCCAGCTGTATTTGGAAAAGTGTTATGGGGTCTCTAAACGACGACGGTGAGCCGGGTTCGGGGAAATGATGTCTGGACATTGGTTCCGCCACATGAACCCTGAACCCGGCTCCGCGACGTTGGTTGTTTAATTTTCGTAATTTATGCCAAGATTCTTTGGACGCTAGGGTAAGGTCCGCCACATCCACAGGAAAGACTGCAGTTATAGTATCTTACAATATCTAGTTTTGATTTGTTTGTATAATATATATCTGATGTTTGTAGTGGCATCGTTCGATGGTGATTGCTATAACCATAGTACTGTTAGTGAGATCTTGACCAGCCTGCATAGCTGTGCATGCTGTTATGGTCTCACCGGAATTGCGGACTTACGCGTTTAGATGTTAAGTTTTTACGATGATATTACTATGGTCATAGTGCAGTCTGCATAGCTGTGCCGGTTGGACATAGTCTCACCGGAACTGTTGACGTACGCCTTCAGACGTGTTGTGTATACCTCTGTTGAATTGTTATGATGACGGATGATTGCTTCTGTCATAGCACTGATAGTGAGACCCTGACCAGTCTGCACAGCTTGCCATGCAGGCTTGTCATGGTCTCACTAAAACTGTTGACGTACGCCTTCAGAAAGGGATGGTTTCAAAAGTACACTTATATATCGCTACCTATCCTGTATATGTATATTGTATGTTATATGTATAAATGCTCATGGGCTATAATGGCCTAATGCATAAATAAAATTAAAGTATCAGAAATATCATTGCAATCAATTTTTAATGGTCTGTTTTATACGACTGCCTTTAATGTCGGTCAAACTTTCCGACAAGAGGAAAGAAAGAAATGATTGCTATTATCATCATTTATGCTTATTATTATTAAGCATCTGGTCGCGTGTCATCTACGAATATGGCCGTTATCCGTTTTCACTGAAATCGATATTACACTGGTCGGGCATTCAACACAGGCAACGATGACAACGTACAGGAAATTTGCTTGTTCTCCTAAAAAATTATACACTTTTTACTCGCAAAACTTTATAATAGTTCAATGTTTATTTACAACATAGTATCACCTGACCAGTAACAACGTGCGTTACGCACTCGGACAGGTGAATGTATTTTACTAGATCACACCAGTAGTAAAAAGAATTAGGGACATAACGGACCTCCGACAAAACGGACCACGCTATGGACAAAACGGACCATGTTCAGGACGAAACCATGGCCAGCTTTGATTTGAAAAGGAGACAACTCCTCCGCCCTTACCTGTCTAATATCGATAGTCTCTACACAATGGCGCGAGATAGGAAATCGTTAATTAATGCTTCGTCAAACTGTTCCTGATAAAGACACATAAGATTCCCTGATATATTCTGAAAGCCTGGTTTTTCGCCAACCTTTTCATATTTTTTGTCTTATTTTTCACACAAGTATTTATTGCTTCAAAAGATAGATTTTATGACGACATGCCGTAAAAGTCATTTTCCCTTTGGTGCTGTGTTGAAATGTCGTATTTTTAATACCTGTATACATGGGCTGAACGTGACGTCGATATCAACTATCTTTCAGACATATCACGGCCATGTCTGGTTGTGACATGGGGGCTCAGTGCTCACTTTTATAAGAATTGTATAATCCGGCCAGCCGTTTTCAATTGCGAAAAAGAAAACTATTTTGAAAGAAATAGAGGATATTTGACTTTTTCAGTGTAAGATCGATTTTTATTTCACCGAATGAACACTAAAAGCAGTATTTTCACGAGTGGCGAAGCCACGAGTGAAAATACCACTTTTGGTGTTCATGAGTTAAATAAAAATTCATCTTACACTGAAAAAGTCAAATTTTCTATTTCTTTTATGCTTTAAAATCGCAATAATTCTGTTTATTCAAGAGCGTCAGCCATAACGACAGAAACAAAACTTTTTTCTAGCCGTTTTGCTCCTTCCTGCGTGTTTATTGGGTAGGATATTGGTTGTAAACAAAGTTTGCAACTGAAAAATAGCTTTAAATATCATTTTGATGAACAGATCTCATAAAAATTGCCAAGAAGGAATGCCTACAGGGGACTTAGGCGGCCTGACGTCGCGTGCAGTAACAATGTTACGTTGGCGCTTTAAGTTACGTCATTAACGTCGTAATGACGTGCAAACATGCGGGACGTAATTTTTGTCTAGCCAGATAAGATTTAGACAATTAATCAACAAAAAATTTGAGCCTACTTCACAAAAATCCTATTTCTGAAACAGTGAAATCGAAAGTGATAATTTCACTGTTTGAAACAGTGAGATTATCAGTTTCGATTTCACCGAGAAATCTCTATAATTCATTGAAAAGTATAAAAGAAAGAAACTTTTCCCTGATTTTAAAATGAGCTTTCTCATGATACTAATATTATATCTTAAGCTCGCCGGGATTTTGCTTCGCTTTTCAATTTTTTATCAAAATTCTAACTTACTTATGCAAATTATCCTTCACAGCAATTTGTACCTATGGCACGACTGCCTTCCATATATAGCAAAAGTACGTATACGAGCCGCGACATGACAAAACAAACAAAGTGGCATGTGCGAATGGCACAGACTCAGATCAGCCTGGGCATCCACATTAGGTAAAGGGAAACTAAGGGTCTAAGCTGCTTCCAACGCCGACAGCGAAGACTGATCAGACTGTATGAATGCCCAGGCTGGTCTGAATCTTCGCTGGACGCACATGCCATAAAACAAGTTTAGCTTTTGAAAAAGCTTGAGTGGTTATCCCTTAGCAATGAATCTGTAGGATGCAAGTGGTACAGCAGAAAATTGGCAGCAATACAAGTAAATTTCATTGTATTCTTGGACTTTGTTGAAGCTGTAGGTAAAGGGCGAGTTTGACAGCTTTTTTCTTATGTCTAGGTGATTGCTTGTTACAGGTGAGCTTTAGTGTTATTAACTTTTGTTAGGTGACCTGTACTGTTTAGTGACAGCTCTTCCTAAGTGGACTGTACTCTCTGGTAATTTCTTGTATTAGGTGAGATGCTTGCATTATGTGAGACGAAGTATCAGGACAAGTTTTACAGCTCATGCCTCAGCGATGCTGGGAGGGACCCTACAGCTGGGTGCGCAAAAATATGGGACTAATACCGGGAAATAGTGGGACCCGCATTTAGCGTAACGAAACGGCGCATAATCGAGAACAACTTGTTATTGATCTGTAACCTTAAGTGACAACTATTGGAAGCTGTACTGAACTCTCGGGTAATTGCTTGTATAGGGCGAGATAACGTGTTCAAATTAAGCTATAAAGATCATGCATTTGGGATGCTGGCGAGAATCTTGCAGTAGGGTGCGCCAAATGTAGAAGTACCGGGAAATAGTGGGACCCTATTTCAGCAGAAGGAAACGGCGTACAATCGAGTACGAATTCCTAACTTAATATGGTTATCTCCGAGGGGATAACCAATTATATCCCGGCATACGAAGAATGTCAGGGGGTATAGTTTTTAGTATGCTGTCCGTTCGTCGATTCGTTTGTCCGTTCGTTCGTCCGTTTGTTCGTCCGTCCATTAGTTAACTTTTACGTCAAAGTTAAGCATTAAACCTTCATCTGTGTAGCCACTGGTCAGAATATTTTCATTATTGGTACATGATATCTTTATAACATTGCCTTTGATGTGAAATGTCTGGATCAGGCCCCTGGGTGGGACCAGGGGTCAATGAATAGGACTTAGGTTACAACAAATTTTTGTGTTAAACTGTTTTGATTGCTATATTAACCACATGTTAGATTCTTTTCATATCTAGATAATGTAGCATTACTTTTGATATGATATGAAATGCTTAAGTATTGGGATCAGGCCCCTGAGTAGGGCCAGGGATCAATAATTATGACTTAAATTACGTCAAAGCTTTGCGTTAAACCTTTGTTTGGCTCATATCTCTGTAATCATTTGTCAGGTTCTTTTATATTTAGTTCCTGATATTTCTATAGCATTGCCTTTGATGTGCAATATCTCACAGCCCCGCGGTCAGGCCCCATCAGGCCTCTGGTAAGACCATTGATCAATAATTTGGGCTTAAATTAAGCCAAAGTTTTGTTATACACCTTTTGTTTTGCTCACATCTCTGTAACCATATTTCAGATCCTTTTCATAAGTGTTGATGATATCTCTGTAATAGAAGCATTTGGATTTGCTCCTAGGGCCGGGGTGTCAACTATTAGGAGCCGCTTTGTCAAAGTTTTGCATTAAACATTTTTATTGCTCTTATCTTTGTTTGATGCCTGATATTTGCATAACATTACATTTGATATAAATCAAGTACTGGGGTCATGCCCTGGATGGGACACTGGTCGTGGTATATGTGAGCCCCTGCTCACTTTCACTAGTTTCACTAATCCACGTAGTAGTGGGCGTGGCGTGATGGATATGGGTTTGGCCTACCACGCAGGCGACTTAGTTTAATCATATTTTATTGCCTTTGAAACAAGCAATGGGGTTGGGCTACAAGTTCTCACAACATTAGTTACAGCCCTTCCCCTACAACATATTTACAATACGTTAACATGGCAACTATACAGAAAGAGAATAACTAAATATATGGATGAAGAACAAAAATGTAAGTATAATTATACATACGCATTATACATATGCCAACACATGCATATAGGTACATGCACAAGCATGCACATACATGCACATATGAATTGCATAGGCATTTAAATATATCAAGATATAAAATGATATAAAGGTGATAAAGTAAATAAATAGTATAACTAAGTGAATACGACTAAAAGGAAACGAGAAAAAAGGAAGAAAAAAAAGAAGAGAGAACAAAGAGAGATTGGCGTAGGCGACTCAGGTTCGATACCCTGATGTGATAAACGTCTGTTCTTTTTTAATTTGTAGTTTGTAATGTATAAACAATGGTGATCACACACAACAAGAACCATCGTATATAGTATAAAACATATATAGATGAGCTTTAATGAATCGCCAAGCCATGTTTTCGCTGCTCATATTTTTATGATCTGATAAATCTAGGCAAGACCATACATATTGATACATGTAGTGCTAGAATTCCACCTATTTTTCATTAGTGTGGAGCCCTGGTAGCTCAGTAGGTTAAGCGCTGATATGCTGACCTGGCAGTCCCATGTTCGATTCCTGCTGAGGCGGAAATCTTTTCAGCCGCAAACGGGGTTCCATTGAACACAGCCTTTCATTATCACCCTCCGATCGTCCTGATATGACTGTAATACTGTTGAAAAAAAGACGTAAAACCGCTAATCATTCAACCACTCATCTATCTCCTCAGTAGCCGTTCGAATGATGCCGAGCTGTCTCGCAGGAAAATGAAAATATTAGATTTTCAGTCGGAGACTAAGTCCATCAGAGAGGTTCAAAACGCCTTTTCATACCATGTAAAGTGGTCACTATTAATACTTTTGTGTTACATGTATGAGGTTCTACATGTACATGCTACTAGCCATATGCGCGTGCTAAATAAAGTCAGCGTGACAACACTTGTCAACCGGATAATACTGTCTCGATCTAAAATTGATCTAACCGGATAACTTGCATACTGAACTAGAATTTCAGTGTTTCATCATAGTCCTTCACAACCCAGATGGCAAACAACGTTTATGCGACATAAAGATGATGTATGATGTCGTTCGCTGGCGCTAATTTAGCTTGCGTCACCCTATGATATTGTCAGCTCGGAGTATTATCATATTTATAATAAGAGGAACTCCGAGTGACAATCTACTGAATTCAGAAAGTATCTTGTTATTAGTCCCTGTAATCAGCTTGGCGTCTATTCTATTTAATACAGCGCTATTTAACCAACGCTAATATGGCACTTCAAAGTCAACGATTCAAAGCAGAAAGGCTGGCATTGACATTGCAAAAATATAACAGTGAAGCCCAAGTTCAGATGCCACTAATTGCATCTGACCAGGGTCTGCACTGTTTGCCTTTAGTATTGGATTTTAAAAGATAAATGAGTATAAATAGATTAAACGTGACACCCATTACACTAGAGCTGGACTCGCTCAAAGCGCCAAGTAGAATCCCATTTGTCATCAGTGGGTTAAGCTATTTCAATATTTCGTACAATTTCAACTAGAAGTGGTTGATGTGTCTGTGATTCGGACTCTAGTTACCATGAAGTCAGTTCTGTTCAAGTCAGTTTCTCCCGACCTGGCACCATGGTCCTAGATGTGACGGAATACTAATTTTGATGAATATTGTATGATATTCCCGTATTTCTTCTATAAACTTATATTGCGATTCCTCGTTTGAATAATCTCGTCGAGGCGCTTCAGATTAGGGCTATACTATGCATTTTATGCTGATGCCTATCACTAAATACTCCCACTTAGCTAGAGTTCTGTTGGCAGTATTTGCGGTAGTTCCAGACTGTTTGTCAAGTTGTGTAACTAACTGCACTAACGCAAATATACTTAGTTTGGGAATACTTTGATAAAAATTATTTGCATAAACTTTTTTATAGTTTATAAATGGTCATCAAGCAATTGAAGTACAGTATAATACTGTGTATCTTCATTTATTTACCTTCGAGTTTCTCAAACCTTCGGTTTCCTTATATCGGGTCTCTCTAGGTGATGTCTATTGATTTAGAATATATGGAAGCCCGTCTTTGTCGAAACATTTTAGTATACCAGGGGTGTTTATTTTATCTATCCGAGAATTGAGTCAAGTCCCCTTCATTGAATAGTTGCGGTCGGGACCACGTTTAAGGACAAAACGGACCACGTTCAGACCTTCCGTTAACCTTAAGAAAGCATGTTTCATTTTAGTTGCAACACTAATAAAGTAATTTGTATGTTTAAAAGAAAACATATTACCCCTTTATCAACGTATTAAATGAATTAGATAGTTGCGACAATCAATTATTGTTGAAATCATGTACAGTAGTCAAATAACATAAGATAGGTCACTGCTTTCAGCGTGGTCCGTTTGGTCCTGAAACGTGGTCCGTTTTGTCCTGAAACGTGGTCCGTTTTGTCCTAACCATGGTCCGTTTTATCTCGTTCGTTTTGTCCATGGTCCGTTTTGTCCGAGTACCTAGTAAACAAGGAATTTACGATATTGCCTATGAACAATATTTTGGCTGCCCTAACAAGCATACCACGCCCATCAGTGAAACTGCTCAGTTTCTGCATTACTGTTAATGGTAAATATTTTACAATAGCATCCAAAAAATTGGATTTTTGGTGTTCCGTTATGTATAGTAATAGGAATCAAAAGGACATTAGAACAGTTGATGGAACTTTCATCGTTTTCGAGAAAATAAGCAAAACCCCGTTTGCTCCTAGGTGCAAACAATGAGGTACACCATTTTGGTTGGTTGTAAAAAGGGTAACCGAACCGAACCGAACCACCGAATTATACCGGACGGAGCTTACGGAAATTTCCGATTGTCACGGTAGCAGTCACCGAACCGAACCAGCGAATGTGATTTCTAACGTTACTGTGTATTCATTATAATTTCTTTTAGTATTTCATTAAATTTATACTTAAGTTTCTAGATTTTACCTATTTAAGTATAATTCAATATATCTGGTTAGTTGGATAGTTAAATAACGAAACATTATCTTTGAAAACGTTAAAAAATGGCCAGGGGTAGCCTAAACGTAATGTTGGACTGTGCTTTTTTAGTCAAAACCTTTTGACTTAGCTAATCATTTTTGTCGAGCCCGCTTGCGGTGAGCGAGACATAGTTGTTACAATTTCAGTTCGGTGTATGTCCGTGCGTTAGTGCGTGCGTGCGTACGTGCGTCCGTCCGGATTTGTCCGGGCCATAACTTCTACATTTATGGATGGATTCCAAAATAATTTGGCACATTTGTTTTCCTTGATGAGTAGAAGTGCCATTTGAAACATTTGATCAGGTAGGTCCAAGGTCAAGGTCACACTTGAAGGTCAAATGATGAAATGGCCATAAATTGAGCTTGTCGGGGCCATAACTTCTACATTTACAGATGGATTTCAAAATAATTTGGCACAATTATTTTCCTTGATGAGTAGAAGTGCCGTTTGGAACATTTGTTCAGGTAGGTCCAAGGTCAAGGTCGCACTTGAAGGTCAAATGACAAAATGGCCATAAATCCAGCTTGTCCTAGCCATAACTTCAATATTTACATATGGATTTCAAAATAATTTGGCACAATTGTTTTCCATAATGAGTAGAAGTACCATTTGGAACGTTTATTCAGGTAGGTCCAAGGTCAAGGTCGCACTTGAAGGTCAAACGACAAGATGGCCATAAATTGAGCTTGTCCGAGTCATTACCTCTCGGGTGAATCACAGTATTGTGGCTTTTTCCAACTGCGGCATGTTATATCAGCATACAAGACCCAGAAATGGCTGCAAATTTAAAACTTTGTATCTGAAATGTACATCTGTGATTGTACTACGTGTAGCCAAAACAAGAAATTGCAGACACCACTATTAAATTTTTACCAGCTCTTGAAGCACCATAAAAGTGGCCTTTTTTCACCGGTATGTGTTGCACTTTAAAAATTACTATTTTTTATCAAATATTTCTGTACAATGCGGTGAGAAACCAATAGATGTTGGCATTAAATCACGTGGAAAATTCTTTAAAAAATTTTTTGGTATGTACATTTTGATTTTCTGTCAAATATTGCTCAAGATATCGCCGAAGTTGTGGAAGTAGTACTTCGTTATACAATTGAGGTTTTCACAACACAGGCTCTTGTTATACTCATAAAAATCATAGAAGATCTTAATCAATTCTACATAATTTCCTTCTACGAAGTGGCCATGAGATTGTCCAGTCTGTAGAAGTAAGGATTTCTGACAATTCTGATCGACCTTAGAAATGACAGCACAGTGAAGTCAAAAAAATGCCTACTGAAAAATCTGGTAGTGTCCGTAACCAGGCAATTTATTTTCGCTTTTAAAAGTGTTTTTTGCAGTGAAATGAACTTTCTCATCTGTAGTTCCATTCAAAAAGTCAAGAACAACAACAATTTTAATTACAGTTTTTATAACATCTTCTCTATCATAAGATAAGTGGTTACGGACACTACGAAAAACATGTAGGGTCCGTAACCCGAAAATGCGTACCTTCATTTAAAGTGAAATATTGCAGATGTTTTGGCTTTTAGCTATAAAACATTCATGTCAGTGACTCTGACTGGTACTGAACTGTATCAAAATGATTAAATCATGTGATGCTACATAACCTATACTACACATTAACTGAGTAAATGTCGGTAAATAATTAGTGAATCTATTTCATTTTCCTCATGTAAAAGAACTCACAGAAGGAGTTTAGAAAAATACATATCAAGCAAGTCTGTTTCTACCGAAGGATATGGTGAGAATTTCGGTAGTTCTAGTTGGAGTTGGAGTTCTGAAGAAAGGTTACAGTTTTAGAAACTGAATTGAGAACCAATTTTATGTAGGGTACGTAACCTTTATGATTATATAAACATATTCCTTGCTTTTAAGACTTAGCAAGCTTCACTTCCAAAAATCAAATATTTTCTGGTAGATTCAGTTGTATTACATCACAAAGTAATACTCTGAGCATCAAAGACTGCTGTATCTATTCTTATGCACTATATTGTAGTATGTATTGATATTAAAGATGTGTTTTATATGCAGTGACTATTTTTTTCAGATTCCTGAGAGTAAATATGGACATTAATGGCAGCATTACCTTTCAATGTAATTTGTTAAACTACCTAATGGTATTCCAACTACATGCCTTAAGTCATGCCTGAAAAAATAGTAAACAGTTACATAGCCTCAGAGTGGTTACGGACACTACAAATCAATGTATTATGACTTTGCATATTATTTTGTTTGAGTCCAAGTTGCTGTTGTCAGGTATGCTGTAGTTTTGATTGCTTCCATACTAGAATATATACTCTTTATGTTGAAGACAAATCAGTCATCTGTAAAAGTCAACATATGCAAATTATCCATAAGTCATACTTTCTGATAAGACTCCTGGAGTCTTCTTACTAGATACATGTAGATCATAAAATTCTTTGTAGGGTGAATCTCAGTAGTGATGTTGTTGATGGATACATTAGATTGCCTTGCATCACCATTGTGTTTTAAACGATATTTGACATCAATTAACCTAACAAAAGTAGTTTTCTATTTATAACGCTCATTCTGTGAAATTGAAATAAACAATGGGGCTTGGGGCCGGCCATAATTAAACTAGAATTGCCTTTGAGCATGCAGACACTTGGCTATGAGCCTTGGTTATGGCAATGACAGATAATGGCATTTTGTTATTAAGCAGGGAAGTTTAATCCTAAAAGGGGCCATACAGAAAAAATTTATGATGCACTGACTTTATCACTTGTTCACGATATTCAGATCCACAGAAAATGATGAAAGCTATTTTTTATGCAACATTTCAACTTTTAAGTCGGTTTTGGAGGTAAAAATGGTGCTTCCAGAGAATAACTGTTTGAATCTCCAGTAACTAAGAGCTTTTGAATGAAAACTGAGTTTCAGAATTTGCATTGTTCTATTATTTTAGCAAGTGAAGTGATTGTAGGGTCCGTAACCTGTCCTTTTTAAGGAATGAAGACAAAATTGATTTTTCCTTCTCTCTGCATCAGTTATAGAAAACCCTCAAGATGTTGTAAAAACTCAACAAATCCTATCCTAAAACCATCTACATTAAGCTATTAATGGCTTGATGTTTTTTATGCTTTAATCGAAATTTGTATATTTGACAACTCATGAATTAAGAATACCTGTCGAACTTAAAACAAAACATTTTATGCCTTTTTTTTTTTTTTTTTTTTTTTGCTCTGGAATGATCTCAGTGATAAATTCAAGAATTACACATGAGTCATGCTAATAAAATGCATATATTGGTGGTATTTCACAAAATTATATATTTAGTATAGTATTGTAGAGTCCGTAACCAGCCTGTTAACAATGATATTTTGTAAAAAAAAATCCTCAAAACTATATGGACAAATATTTCTCTTCTGTTGGTGAGAAGGACTCTAGAATGTTGCTTAAATTGATCTTGATTTATTTCTAATTTGAAATTTATAAAAGAACCGCAAATGCTAAGCGATCAAATTTGTGTCTTAATGAGTATGATAATGTATCTTCTTTTAGTTCATATTCTAAGATTTATGATTTTAACAAAAAGTCACTAGTTCAATAACTTCAAGCTTCTTGTCATGTTTAGAATATTTTTTGTTCATTGTTATAGGCTCATTGCAATTTTTCTGGTTTGTTATACATCACTTGTAGTGTCCGTAACCATTTTTACCCAGTGGCACAACAAGCTGAAAAATATATATTGATCGACTTCCCAGGAACAAACCCTGGTAGTTATATAAACTAGAGGTACTAAACATTAGAAAATACATGTTTTCATAATAATTCTGAAAAGTTCATTTTTCACCTCTAAGTGCAACCCATGTGGCCATAATACTGTGATTCACCCGTCTACATTTATTCATGGATTTCAAAATAATTTGGCACAATTGTTCTTCTTGATGAGTGGAAGTGTCAAGTGACATACATGTTTGGGTAGGTCCAAGGTCAAGGTCACACTTGAAGGTCAGATATTGTAATTGTCATAAATTGAGCTTGTCTGGGTCATCACTTCTACTTATATTCCTTTATTGAAAATTTGATAAAAAAGAAGAAACATGCTGGCTGAGCATGATGTTGTTTGACTTCTTTCCAGAGTGAAGCAGTTACTTAGTCTTGACATACTTATAGGTCACTATAGCAAACAGCGGGCTCGACCAGTTGTCCCTGGACAACCTTCTTGTTTATATATGCATTTAATTTATCAATTAAATTATTATTATTTTTATCATTATTATTATTTCAATTATACATAATTTGACTTTTATTTGTCGACATATTTAGTTGTATCGCCGTAAATCATCTAAGATCAACGCGAAACAAAAACAAAATTGCAAAGAAGAATTTGACATATCTAAATCATTACAATAGTCGACATGAACAGAGTCGTATTGAAAATAGTAATCGTTATTTTGACATATCACAACTTGACTTGACTAGGAATGAAGAAAGGATCACGCTTTAGAAAAGACGATTTAATCGCTTGCAGCGCAGCTTGGTGAGTTTGCCAAGTCGAAATATTGCAGCTATATTTAGCTACCCTAAGCTAATGCCTTCTGCGGTGCTTATGAGATGGACAGTCCCCGTCGTCCGTCGTTGTCAGCTCCGTCCGTAAAACCTTTTACCTTTTGCTTCTAACCAGTCTGAGCTTAATATCAAATGCAAAGTCTCTGAGGTTGGAAAATATAACTGCGTACACGTTTGGGAAGACAGCTTCAGAAATGAGGCTTAAATGCTACACGATACGCTTATAATGAGAAAGCTAATTCGTGCGACTAAAGCCACATTTCAGAATGAACCTTGAAAATTATACACAGTAGTGATGTTGATAAGACTTCGACTTTCCTCACTTTGAGCAAAATCTGAAAATAAGGGCAGTAAGTCTGACAGAAAGGGCTCAATCATGACCCCAACAAAATATGACCCACATAATGTAGTAACAACAATATCTTGACAGTTTGATGAAATCGGTTGAAAACTGAAGGAGAAGTTGCGGCCATAAGATTTGACCAGACTTACAAAGGACCGTAACTCTGACAAAAAGGGTCCAATCATGGCCCCAATAAAATATGATCCACGTCATGTAGTGACAACAACATCCTCAAAGTTTGATGAAAATCGGTTGAAAACTGAAGGAGTTGCGGCCCCAAGATTTGGCTACACTTACAAAGGGCCATAACTGTGGCAGAAAGGTCCAATCAGAACCGCAATAAAATATAATTAGAGTCATGTAGTAACAACAATATCGGGGACGTTTGATGAAAATCGGTTGAAAACTGAAGGAGGAGCTGCGGCCACAAGATTGAACCATATTTATAAACAAAGGGCTATAACTCCTGCAGAAAGGGTCTGGTCATGATCCTCAATATAACCTGATCCACGTCATGTAGTGACAACAATATTCTGAAAGTTTCGTGACAATACGATGAAAACTAGAAAACGTGTTTATCCCCAAGGGTATGCTTGCCTCTAAAGGGGTTCATCCCATAATGTGTCAGTCAGAAAAGGGTTTTAATTAGTTCGTTTTACATCTTAGTCTGTAACTGCATGCCGAATCATAAGGAACCTAGCTTAAGCGGTTCTTCAGATATTTTGTTCACAAGCTTGTTCCTACACAAAATGACTATGTCTTAAAAAGGTGAATCTCTCATTCAAAAATTTATGAAATAGGCTAAAAAGTAAATCAGGCCATCTACATCAAGTTCCAAACCTGCATGTCAAATATAAGGATCTTAGCTTATGCCGTTTTTTTTTCAGTTATTTTGTTCAAAAGTTTGTTTCCATACAAAATGCCAATGTCCAAAAAAGGGAAATAACTCATTAGACCCAAAAGATCATCTACACCTTCGTGCAAACCTGCATGCCAAATATAAAAATAGTAGCTTATGTGGTTATTTAGATATTTTGTTCACAAGTTTGTACCTATACAAAATGCCTATGTCTGAAAAAAGGAAAAACTCAACCGAAAAATTACAAAATATGCTCAAACGTTAATCAGGTCATCTACACCTTAGTCTGTAACTGTATGCCAAATATCAGGATCCTAGCTTAAGCGGTTCTTCAGATATTTCGTTGACAATGTTGTTCCTACATATAGTACATAAGAAAAAATCGAAGGGCCATAACTCGAGTAAAAATCAGTCAAGCATAACCTCGGTGAAATATGATCATCATCGGGTAATGGTTACCATAACTGGAAAGTTTCATCAAAATTCCTTGAAAAATGAAGGCGGAGTTGCGGAGACAAGAATTTCTGTTGACAAAATCGCTGAAACTGACAAAGGGCCTTAACTCCAGTAAAAAATCAGTCGAGCCCGACTTCGGTATAATATGATCCTCTTCAGGTCATGGGAACAATAACTGAAAGCTTTCATTAAAATCCAATGAAAACTACTAGAGGAGTTGAAGAGACAAGATCTACTGTTGATAAAAGACAAAGGGCCATAACTCTAGCATAAAATATGATCATCTTTAAATCAAGGGAACATAACTGGAAAGTTTCGTCAAAATCCCTAAAAACTGTAAGATGAGCTGCGGAGACAAGATTGTGTCAATGGACGGACGGACGGACAGACGGACAAACCCTTAACTATAGTCCATTCGACTAAAAAAACAACAACATAAATTCGATGCAAAGAAAACTTCTTGAAACTTATATACATCTTCAATGCTGGTATTCAGTAGACCACAGAAAGCACAGAATTGGCCAATCTGATGCAATCACCGGGAACCAAATACAATCAAATTCCACATTCACGCGCGATATTAAATGGTAAGTAATAACAACACTTGGTGTAGACAATAACGAGCTGATAGCAATATTAACAGCTCTTTTCAAAGTAGGTGATCACAAGCTAGCTCTAAGAAAACAAATACTACCCTTCCAGTTATAATCCTGAGTAGTCTTTAAGTTATTGTATCGATGTCACACGCTATTAACAGACATGTTTTAACGAACACAAAACCATGTATTAACAAGGCGATTCACGTTTTATAATGACCGCCTTTGCGACTTTTCGTATGCCAGGGCAGGGCAATACTCTGTCAGTATAGAAGCAAGCGGATAGCTTGCAGCTGCAACTATCGATGAAAGACTTTTATCTTAGAGTTACAGATGGGACTATTGTCACGGGTGGTAAAGTTTCAAATTGACCTCCGCGAAGGTCTGTTGATAAACAATTTGTCTCTTTTCCGGTAGGCAATTTGAATATATCCTGTCATGAATTTTCGCGGTCCACTGACAGGGTTCAGACTAGATTTTTCTCGCTAGAAAAGGTATTCCGAAAATCGGAGAATGTCATGCTATATATATTTTACAGTTGTATATTGTGATCAAATGACATGGAGCAGTTTGAAGCGTTGATTTTCAAATTACTTTTGTCCTCCAGGTTCAGTACCGAAAACGAAACTAGGAAGGAGTCCTGCACAGTTAAATCGGCTTTTTGAGTGCATTTACAGGCTTTCTGTGAAATCTTACCGATGCAGTAAGACACGTAGCTTATATAGCTGCATTCTAAACATTTTCAAGAATATGCATGCTTTTGTTACTACATGCTTACCCATTTTTTCTCGGCGGTCAATTTGAACACGATGAGAACAATTTGACTAATGGAGATTAACAAGAAAAAAAAAATCAGCTAAAAAGAAGAAAATGCGTGCTGAATTTTCAGGATATATGATCTGAATGCATGGTTTTATACATATTAAGTACACTAGATAATATTGCTCATACAACATTCTCTTTTTTATCGTGAAATAGTAGTACAATAGTGTTCTGTCACTTCCTTTGATGTAAGACCAGACCTGTGGCTCTCATTTGCTTGTAAAACAAAACGAACCCATCCAGACCAATATTTGCAGACAAGGGAACCGATATCCAAACAATTTAGAGCGGGCCTATGAAAGATATCAAGCAAACATACCCGCATGCTCCCCCGCTGCGAGGTGATTACACTCCTGAAATATAAACACGGGTAATCAATATGAAACAATAACAACATCATTACGGCCGCCTTAGAATGACCTGTGAAGGCTGTGATGAAAAAAAATCAACGGTAGGCTCAGTTTAATATTCCTGTTGTCTTTACAGAGACATCGTTCATCTGCGGCAAAATCGGTTTGAAGACGTACATGTACTTTCAATATTGCTTTCTAGAGGTATTTATTAATTCGCTATATGTGAATTAACCACAGCAGAGCCCAGGGCCAGGGTTATGTGCGCGTTATTATCGTCCCCATTCCTTTTTTGTTTTATCGAGCTGCCAATGTTTAAAAACAAATTGCCGCTTCGTTTTAGTTATGGTTTCCTTGTGGTCCTCTGCTGTGGAAAGCCGTTCTTTTATCGCTTGACTATGTTTTCGATAATGTTTGTTCATAACTTCTACCTTTCTTTCTGCTCTGTACTATACAAAGTCGCTCAAACCAAATCCGGAGTTGAGCCTGCTCCCTTTAGTGAGCTGAAGTCGAAAGAGCTAAATAATTGGTCACAAAACCTTAACCAGTAATACACTAGTGAGCTCTTCCTACAAATTGGGATTTCCATGTAAAAAGCAGTTAGTAAAATTGAATAGTTTTATTCAGTTATTTTGTTTTCACATCAGAGTGGAGTTTGCTATAGAGACTTCCTTTTGACTTCATTAAACCAAACACTTATTATATGTCTAGAAAAGGTATTCCGAAAATTGTTTTTCAACAGACCTCCGCGGAGGTCAATTTGAAACTTTACCATCCGTGTATTGTAAAAAATGAAAAGCAGGCAACATCGAAGTGAAAAATCTAGTGAATATGATTTAAAATTGTGAACTGTCGCTAAAGGTTGGACAAAATGCTTTGTAGCTGCCCATCGCCTGAAACGAGGCCTTGAATAGAAACGCATAGTGCGTATAGGAATCACCAAAGTAATGGCGATGAGGCCGAAAACTAGTGTTTTTCATTATTTTTGTAGCACTGTGGTTGCATTTATGCAATAATAATGATCAACAATGGTTTTTCATTGCATTTACATTTGCCAGGTTCCTCGGGCTTGTCGAAAAGCTCGGCCTTCGGTCACGGTTTTCAACAGCTTCCTCGAGACCTGGCAAATGTAAATGCATGAGAAACCATGCTTGATCACTATTATAGAACCAAAACTCTGAAGCCGTCTGCCCCATGCTGTGTGAGGTTAATCCACGAGCCCCGAAACACTTCATATGACATTAAGAGCAGATTGGTTAGAAGCTACGGGGATTTTACAAAGGTTTTACGGATGAGGACTGACAACGACGGACGACGGAGACTGTCCATCTTATAAGCACCGCAGAAGTCTTATTAGCTTAGGGTAGCTAAATATAGCTGCAATATTTCGCCTTGGCAAACTCGTAAACTTACACTACAAGCGGTTATATTTCCTTCTCTAAAGCGTGATCCTTTCTTCATTCTTAGTCTAGTCAAGGTTTCATAAGTCAAATTAGCGAGTATTATTTCCAAGACGACTCCGTTTATGTCGATTATTGTAATAATTTAGATATATCGATTTCCTCTTTGTCAATCAAGTTTTAATTCCCGATGTTCTTAGTCGATTTACGGCGATCTAACAAACCATGTCGACAAAAACAAGTCGTCATTTGCTCGAAAACTGCAATAAATCGCGATATCTGAATCGACAAGTTGAATTATAACTAAAAAAGTGGAGGCACCAATACGCTTCCGTAGTTTAACTATGAATTTCCTGTTTTGCGATATCACTAATTAAATAAGTGATATCACAAAATCGAATTAGTGATATCACAAAACAGTGCCATTTAGTGATATCACAAAATCGAATTAGTGATATCACAAAAAGAATGTGGTATCAGAAAATCGATATAGTGATTTCACTAAATCACAGCAATTTTGTGACATCGCTAATTCGACTTTTTGGTATCACATAATCTCTTTAATGATATCACTTATTCGATTTTGTGATATCACTAATTCGATTTTGTACTATCACTTTATCTTACCGATGTTGAGATATCACATAATCGAAATAGTGATATCACAAAATCGAAGTAGTGATAACACAAAATAAAAGTGAATAAGTGATACCAGTCCTATAGCTGCATTTATGCTGTACAACATAGAGCTGCGAGATATTTTCTAAATGTAGGGAGGTATACACCTAACGCAGCAGTTAATGGAGATATAGGATGGACGCCCATGATCACAAAGTGTTGGAAGTCTGTGTTATCATTCTGGTGTCGCTGTATAAATATGGACGCAACAAGGCTGAACAGGAAAATATTCTGCTGGTCAAATTCAAAAGTAAGTACCAGATGTAAAAACTGGAATTTCAGGGTAGGTCAGAAATTGACAGAGTCCAATTTTCACATTTATAATAACATAAATCAAACCATTAATAAGACCAATATTTTAAATAACGTTTTGCCTTTCATTACGCAAGAATATATTAATCAGTGGGCAGTTGATGTAAATCGCAATAGTTCACGTTCGGGAGTTGGAGGGAATAAACTTCGATCATACAGAACCTTTAAGCAGGATTTTGTAGTTGAAGAATATTGTACAAGGATATTTAATAGGTCTCATAGAGGGGCTTTGGCTAAATTTAGAAGTGGAACCGCCCCGATTGCACTTGAAACTGGCCGCTATAATGGCTTAGAAGTTAGTGAAAGAAAATGCTTTAGCTGTAGGAATGCTGTTGAGGATGAAATCCATGTTTTATTACATTGTCCGCTGTACACTGAGTTCCGAAATGAGCTGTTTATTGAAGCTGAGCTTATACTTAATGATTTTCAGAACTTAAATGATATTGAAAAAGTATCTTTTATTTTAGCTAATCCTTCCATAGTCAAGATAAGTGCCAAAACCTGTTATTTGATTTTAAACAAAAGGCGTAGTCTGCTGTACAGTTGATGTAAATATGTATATTGTGTACCATATTTTTATAAGTGTCCATTTAAATGTAAAAAGCTGTCTGTTATTTACAATACTAACTGCTGTATTGCCCCGGTGGTGCGGTTGATACCCAATGCTGAGTGCATGATCGGGTCCATGCTGTTTGGACATTGGCTCCGCCACATGTTCCCTGTTATCATGGACTCAGCGTGGGGTATCAGGGAGGATTTACCACTGGGACAGTATACATTTCAACGGACATGATTATCTCTTTTAGTGCAGATTAAAGTTGCAATTTCATTTTATCTGTTGCTCTGGTCCCTGTGCTGCATTTGATATCCCATGCCGTGTCCGGATCCGGCAACATGCTGTGTGAACATTGGTTCCACCGCGTGTTCCCGGTTATCCGGACTCGGCATGGGGTATCGAGGGAAGGTAGCGCATGCAGGGCACTAATTTATGGTACGTTTTAGAGTGATAATGGCTCATAGATAATGCGTGTCGCTTTTTTATCATACTAATTGCTGTTTTGTCCCAGTACTGCATTTAATACTCCAGGCTGAGTCTGGAAGCGTTGACTTGCTGGTTGGATAACCGTCTTCCTTGGCTCAGTGTGGGGTATTTAGGGGATGTAGTGCTGGTGCAGGACACAAGAACAGACACATTTTAGAGCGATCGTCTCTCATAGCTCAATATTGAGTCGCAATTTTACATCTTATATCGATTTTTTTAACTGTGTTTATGTACATGTAAAATTGGGGAGACGTTAATAAAATTATCTTATCTTATCTTATCTTATCTTATCACAAAATCGATTTTGTGATATCACAAAATATGCGGAGTTCCCAAACAGCACAATGGTTACTCCCTTTAAAACATGATAGTTACGATTAAGTGATATCACAAAATCTATTTTTGATATATAACATAATAGGTGCGATAAAGTGGTATCACTAAATCGAATAAGTGATAACACTTAATCGAATAAGTGATATCACAAAATTAAATGAATAAGTGATTACACAAAATGTGAATAAGTGATGTCATAAAATCGATTGAGTGATATCTCTAAATCGAATAAGTGTTATCACAAAACTGAATTAGTGATATCACAAAATCATATCCCCTTTTAGATATCACAAAATCGGTTTAGTGATATCACTAAATCGACTTTGTGATCACTTAATCGACTTTGTGATTTCACGGAATCGAATTTGTGATATCACTGAATCGATTTAGTGATATCACATAATATTTAGTGATATCACAAAATAATATGTGATATCATTAAATCGATTTACTGATATCACAAACTCGATTTTGTGATATTTAACATTCCAAAAAGGGGGATTTAAAGTAAAACAGCACCTCATATTTTGTTACATCAAAAAGTGGATATGATTTTATGATATCACTTATTCGATTTAGTGATATCACTAAAATAGCTGTGATTTAGTGATATCTCAAAACCGATTTTGTGATATCATTTATTCTATTTTGTGATATCACTAAATCGCACATATTTTATGATATCACTAATTCGATTTACTGAAATAAGTGATATCATAAAAAGGGGATTTATATATACAGAGGGACTTTAAAAACGCACCATTGTATATCATGTTATTTTACCCAGAGTTTGCAATATTGGAAACGTTTGAGCACTCGCGCAAGTTAGCATGGTTGAGTTCTTTAAGTCTGCAAACGCTTACAGAGAGTGTGAGACCATGCATAGAAATTTCGAGAAAAATGGAAATTTTGTTACTTTTTCGCATAAAATTTTAACGAATTCACATTTTGTCGAATTTTAAAGTTTATGCATCTGAATGAATACCACACACTGTAAAAACAATGAAAAATGGCAAAGATCCTTGAAAAAGTGTTTTATCGATGTTCGAAAATTGGATTTAAAAAAAAAAAAAAAAAAGATAGGGCACAGTTCAAAACTGGGAGATACCCCACTTAAAAGCCGACCAATTGGTGGTATACCTATCCAGGTTATGAGAGTATCCCTAAATGTACCAGTTCCAAGCAAATTTGAATAATTATTCAAATGTTGTCCGTTACCTTCACTTCCGGTTTTTGTGCAAAAAGTTTGAATCTTTGCAAAATGACGTTGGAAAGAAAGAAATGTAACCGATAAAAAGAGAATACAAAGCATGAACAATGAATAACGACTGATTTTTATGTCATTGAAATCTGATCAGCAGTTACGAAATTGCAGCAAACTGAAAATCACGCTTCAATCATTATTGGATTAATACGGATTTATCTCCCTTTAGGAATATTCTAAAGCCAAATTTTGCATTCATTTTGAAAGCTTGTGTTCCCGGTTAAAATTGAAATAAACCAAAATTACAATAGTTGATGGCTGTATGAAACAAAAATTCATTTTTCTAGCATATCCAAAGCTACAAATTGGTGCGTTTCTTGTCTCTCAGTATAGTAAAACTGCACCTCACCTACGCTATAGGTACATCTTTTCCAATAGCACCATGTTAGACAATACGCTTTGCTGATGATCAGTATTCTCAGTTGGTTTTCTAAACAAACCACTTCATTTTTTTTTTCATTTACGGCACGTTCGCAATGCCCTCGGTGGCAGACAGAAATCATGCCATTTATAGCAAGCACTCGATCCAAAGCTCTGTACTCAGTAGGAGCTTTGAAAGAGAGTGAGCTCTATCGTAGAGGAATGGTAAGGCATATTTTTATCTTTAAAATACATTACTTTCAACGGGATTTCTTTCGTAACGACACCAAAACAGCAGTCATTATCCAAATTAGACTTGTTAGAATCGTAAAGAAATAGAGGTCGTACAGTCGTTCTGTCGCTAAATAACGTAATGAAGTCAAACATTCCGTCTCAAACAAACAAGACAGCATCAACGTTAACCGCTTCTGTGAGTAGATCACGACATGGTCAGTACACAAAACGCAAGGAGGCTGAGCGTTAGGTGAAACATTCAAAGACATAGAAAGCGCCGTAGGGAAAAAACGAAAAAAAAAGTATAGCCTGTTTTCCGAGGGAGGAAGCTGTTCTCTGACAGTTTTCTTATCAGTTTGTCAGATGGAGTTCGCAGCTGTTGAGTTTGAACATTCAAACGACCAAAAAGCGTTGTGAAATTGAAGCCAGAATCGTATAATGAGTAGTCAGATCAGGGTCTTCGACCATGCAGTTTTGTCCGAGTCAACATGGTAGCAGCATAGAGGGGTTTTATCATACCACCAACACACTGTAAAGAGCGATGTGCTCGCCTATAGGCAGTGCCTATTTTCACATTACTAATAAAGCACCAAATAAGGGTCAACGCGTCAGTTCCGTGAGATTTGGAATATGTTCGATTACGTCTGCAAATAAGTAGCTGTGTTAACATATGGCATGAATTTTGTATACTGTGTAGGACTTTTAAAAGACAATTTTAGTTGGCCCCATGAGTTGTCCGTGTCACCGAATGATTTCAAATCTCCACATCCCCTTCCACCTCGTTGTATGAGCTTGTTTTATACTACTATGATTTCATAAA
Source organism: Ctena decussata (assembly GCA_963989385.1). Taxonomy (NCBI): domain Eukaryota; kingdom Metazoa; phylum Mollusca; class Bivalvia; order Lucinida; family Lucinidae; genus Ctena; species Ctena decussata. The sequence continues at coordinate 47,977,279 of OZ022506.1, forward strand.
CACACGAAAGCTCGCGCATATGTGCATGTTCACGCACAGATGTGCGTCTCATCGACAATAAACAGTAAAATGTGTGATAATAATAATTTTATTGGCTGGTATGGCCGTTTGCGTGGTCTTTCCCTGTGCCTCCCCCCCCCCCCAACAACAACAACCCCCTCCCCACCCCTCCCTCAGTTCATAGTGTATCTAATCTCTGGCAAACAACACATTGAAAACCATCAAATACTCTTCTTTTACACGATGCGTAAAGAAATTTAAAAGTCACACAAAATAAAGGCAATATCTGATCTGCAGTTTGACGTGTTGAATCACGCTGACGTCGTGATCATTTATTAATCACACAAAAAAGGTCACTGACGTAAAAAATTACACCCCAACCCCGTCGCCAAGAAATCAGCTAGATATAATAATGAAATAATACCTTGAATTAATAGATTAAATCATAAACAATATTTAACTAAATCAGAAAAATATAGGATTATAATTAGTTTCAGCAGGAGCAGGTTCCAGAATACATATACATCCCGGCGGCATGTCGTTTTCAAAGATTACGTTTCATTATTTAATTATCAAACTATCCAGATATGTTGAATTATACATAAGAAGGTATAATATAGAAACTTAAGTAATCACTTTAATGAAATACTAAAAGAAAATGTGTTAAATAGGCATATATATCGCATTCACAGGGGCGGAAAAGCTGGTACCGCAACAATCGGAAATTTCCGTAAGCTCCGTCCGGTATAATCCGGTGGTTCGGTTCGGTTTCCCTTTTTACCCCCAACCCACAATTTTGTTACCCTGTGGTTAGACTCTTTCACAGCCTTACAATATAAAATTTAAGGACTGTACCAAACCACTGGAGCTCTTCAAGTTTCCAGCTCCCTCCAGCAACTCATTGTTTAAATTTTATCAGCAGTGCTTCGTCACAAATGGCTTCTGCTTGTAATCTCTCCTTTTTATAGACAGCCATAAAATACCTGTCTGGGAACTTCTCTACAATTTGTTTACACAAAAGTTATATACATGTATAATATGTATAGATCTTTGTTACTGGTTTTATCTCCATTAGTTATGGCATTCTTATCCAGTGACCAAGAAACTTGAAAACTCTGAGCATTATGAAAATTAGGTATGAGCAAACAGTGCAGACCCAGATCAGACTTAAGAAACAGTCTGATCAGGGTCTACATTGTTTGTCATTCTATCTGCATCTTTTGGATGCATTTCTGCATCATAAAATCAAACTAATCCATTTTTTATGACAATTACGGAAATGTTTTAGGTGGCCCAATTTTATAAGATTTTACTGCTCCTTGCAGGAATGTTTACCATAAATTCCCCATGCACATTTATATTGGAACACCTAAACCTGTAACAGTTATCATCACAGTGTGAACAAGTTCATTTTACTGTCCGTGTGAGAGCCTTCATTAGAGAATATGGTAAAATGTGTAGACCCTGATAAAAAGGCTAGTTTTGAATCTGTGCATACACTGCTTGTTCTAACCCAATGACCAGGGTCTTTATCAGTAATTATCAGGAGAGTGGATTACATATTAGGGAAGCCCTTTCTGTATGCGAGCTATTTATAAAATACCCAGCAGACAGCTGTTCAAGGTGAAGTACCGCTGAAGTTCACCCACTAACAGATTTTCTGTTAGTATAAATTTGGTTCGGTACTGTCTCATATCTGCCTAACAGATAGCAGTGGAACAGCCTACCCTGTGGTCTCTTAAGTGTAATCTCGGGTGATTAGACTGACCGAATGCATAAACCTGCGTAATCCACATGCTTACTGTGTGATGAAGAGGATGAGACTTTGGAACATTTCCTACTGCGATGTAACAGCCTAGAAACAGTGAGGCAATCAATACTGGGTGATTTGAGCCAAGTGCTATTAGAATCTACAGAAAGAACTTTTAACCATTTAAGTACGGAAGATAAACTCCGAGTGCTGGTAGACTGCTCATTTCTACAAATGAGGCATTTAAATAACAGAACAAGAGCAGAGTACATATCTAAAGTGGACTTTCAATGTAAGAGACTAGTATATGCACTACACAGTATGAGATACCAGACTTTGAGCTATGTAGAAACGAGAAAGCGAATGGGGTGACAGCCTTACTATGAGATATCTCTTAGAAACATTACAAGGAAAGGAATTAGGGACATAACGGACCACGGACAAAACGGACCACGGACAAAACGGACCACGCTTGGGACAAAACGGACCACGTTCAGGACAAAACGGACCACGTGTAAGGACAAAACGGACCACGTTCAAACCTTCCGTTAACCTTGAGAAAGAATGTTTCATTTCAGTTGCATCACTAATAAAGCAATTTGCATGCTTAAAAGATAAATATCTTACCCCTTTATCAACGTTTTAAATCAGATAGTTGCGACAATCAAAGATGGTTGAGATCCTGAACAGTAGCCAAATATTTGTGACCATTTACCATTGTCTTTGGTAATTATATACTCTTTCATCTTTTAATTGACACCAATTAATGGCCTGGTTTGTCTTCTAGCGTGGCCTGTCTGGTCCTGAAACGTTGTCCATTGTGTCCTGAAACGTGGTCCGTTTTGTCCTGAAACGTGGTCCGTTTTGTCCTAACCATGGTCCGTTTTGTCTGGTCCGTTTTGTCCATGGTCCGTTTTGTCCGAGTACCCAAGGAAATTACACACCGAACCTTAATGTACATAATTAACTGTTCCTGTGAATAGTGTACATATTTAGGGACCGACCATTTGATAATCTGGGGGGGGGCCTGGTATATTTATCAAAAAAATTCCCTGTTTTTGGATATGCAAGAAAAAAATAACCTGGCTCATAAGGGGGTTCAAAAAAATAATCTGTTTTCAAAAGTAAGAGAAAAAAATAACCTGTCTCCACCCAAAATTTCAAAAAAAAAATATAGTCTGCAGATAATTCCATTGGAATTGAGTTTTTATAATCTCTCTGGCTTCTGGGGGCTGCGCCCCCAGACCCCCCATATTTATAGTTATATTTTAATCTTATCTACAATTGGTTTACACCAGCGGGCCCGCATGTGCATACATTTACGAAAAAATCCTATACAACATTCACATACATGTATCATTGATCTGCCACATTACTAAGTAAATGTTTCCACTAAAACTGAATTGCAAAAGAGTCACTAGCTTATGGGAGACAAAACCATTATGGCAAAATAAACACTCTAAAAGGCAAAAGTCCCAATATAAAAACCCTTATTTTTACCATCATTCCTAGTTTTTCTCTTGTTTCCAGTCTTAAAATTGCCATTGAAATTGGAAAATTGCTTTAGCTTCTGGGGGGCGTTGCCCCCCAGACACCCCTTGTTAACTTCTTAGCACATAACTTTCACCCATTTTATTAATTGCCATTCATGTATAATGTCACTCTATCAGTAAGTATTTATCAAACTTTCTAAAGGACAAATAAAGCATGTTTGGGTATATATTGGGATAGAAAAAAAAAACTTAAATTCATTAACTTAACTTTGCCAAAATAGCCCTAAATTTTGGCCAAAATATCCCTATTTTAAGGCCTAATTTTTTGCCAAACTCATACAGGGATCTTAGATGAAAAGAGTAACATGCTCCAGGCACTGGTTTGCAAAAGCAAGCTAAGCCATGCCCTTTCCCTGCTTAAAGACAGCACCATGTTCTTTTTGTGAGAAAAAAAGGTGTAAAAAATAGTGATGTGGGTAAAATAAAAGGATATTAAGATCAAGTAAACAAGGATCTGATAGTTCAGCTATAAAAAAAAAATAACCTGTTTGAGTTAGTTTGTAAAAAAAATAAATTAGCTTCCACAAGGTGAAAAAAAAAAGAAATTGTTTCCAGAGGCCAGTGAAATAAAATGTTGTGTCTCCATCAAGAATACCAGGCCCCCCCCAGAATATCAAATGGTCGGTCCCTTATACCCCACCATAAACCTTTTAAAAAGTTTTAAAGACATTTTTAGAGTGTATCTAATCTTAATTGGCAACAAACTCTTTTTACATGCATATGCATGGTTCTCCTATGCAGGAGGTGAAGAATACAGAATACAGAATACATAGCAAACGGCGTACGTACATGTCCAATTAAACGAAAACGAACTATTGACTAATTTCGGCCATTGACTGTTTCGGGCAAGAGGTTCCGCGGAATTGCGAGTCAGCTGTTCCAGTGTCAGTGTTAAAGGCATGATTCCCAGCCAGTTTCACCGATGACAAGCTTATGAGCTTCTTTAGACTGAAGCCATAATCAAAGCTGAAAAAAAACAGGTTGCTTCTACAAAGAATAAAGAAAAACAAAACCTTTGGCTAATATTCTTCCCAGCTCTCTCTCCCGTTGCGTATATGCTGAAAGGCCCTGCAACGTATTTATCCAGATCCAGACAAAACCGGTGCGTAAATTTACCAGAACGGGCCAAATTACCGGATCGGACGGGAACTGACCCATATTATTTGTTACGGCTGTCGGAGCCGGGCTGTGGTCGAAGTTGGAAGCATATATATCGTGACGTCATACGTTATCGCCATTCATATGTTATCGATACCTTCCTTTAGGTCGCGAGATTTTCATAGATATTACGTCATTTGGTCACGTTGACCTTTGATCCTGTAGACTGAAGCTTTGCCGCCAACTCAGTGAAAAAAATCAAATAAACATGCTTAGAATCAAAGCAAGATCACTGTACTTACAATACAACATGTAATTTGTTCATTTTCACTTATATCCATATTTCTTGGCAATAAAGTCATTGAAAATTCCACTTTTGAAATTTCTGCAACAATGGACGCTTTCTATTCTGTTTATTTGCTCTATGGGGCTATAAATAGAACAGGCTGCAGCGAGTGACTGTGTTGGATTTCAAAAGTACGGAAGTGCAAACGTACCATAGGTCCTTATCATACAACATAGGGAATTTGATTTGTTTCTTGTTTTTAGCTCACACCTGTTATTGCTGCTGAACAGCTACTAAGATTTCATTACAATTTAAATTCAATGTATATTTATTGTAGAGTGTTCCAGGTGTGAACTACATGTACTAGACAGTATGGGGAGTCTATCTGTTAATAAAATACGAATGATTTTCAACACCATGCTCTCAATAAATTTGTAGCAGTATCTATTTTAGCAAGTTTTGTAGCATACCTTTTTCATTAATGGGTAATGTGAGCTTACAAAAACAAAGAAGAAAGTAACAGACGATTTTCATAACGAAAATGAATGATTTTAATACCCCACCGCAGATTTTGTTGTTACACTTACACAGCGCGTGTCAATTAAGATATGCAAATGACTATCGATAGCATATGACGCACTATTTCATTGGTCAATTTCGAAGGTCATGTTTCTGGGTCAAGTAGCAAAACAGTCGGCGCGGAAAATGGCGTGTTTTCAACAAGAATAAAGAGGGAAAAGGCGAAGTTTCACGCATACAAGACAAATATATGTTGACGTTGCTGTGTTGCGTATAGACCGGGATACTTTATTAAGGTATTGATAACACATGAGCCCAGGATATAGATGGCATTTTGGAGCTCCTCGGTAGCATAGTTTGCATTGTTATTATAGTTCTATCATTAGAAAATTACCTGCCATGTTGATATGTATTCTATTGTTGTAGGGGAAGGGCTATAACTAATATTGTGAGGACTTGTAGCCCGACCCCTTTGCTGTGCTATTTAGGCAATAAAATATGTTTAAACTAAACTAGATCTATTATTCCTATTTCCAGCCGATTTTTGAGACATTTTGACATATTCTGCACGAGAGATTATTTCCAGGCCCAACCTTGACTAACATTTATTAACTTATTAAGAGAAGCGCGGTGGCTCAGCTAGTGCACTTGACTCTGAAGCCAGAGGTCGTGGGTTCGAATCCCGCCCGAGGTGAAATCTTCCTATGTCCGAACGCGTTTTTCTAGCATCATTTGCAGGGATGATGCTAACAAGTGGGCCGTCCTTCCGATCGAGACATTAACTGGAGGCTCCCTGTGCAGGGAGAGTCATATCCCCTGTGCGATTAAAGATCCCTACTATAGCTAGACATGGCTATACGTAGGCTTTCATCCTGCAACACCGGAGTGTACAAAAGTACACCGTCTGTGTCCCCTTCGGGGGTTAAGGCGTAAATAGAAGAAAGAAGAAAGAAAGAACTTAACTAACAACCCCCTGATTTCATCTACCGACTTGATACATGTAGATCTACATATTTCCTATGGATGAAATGTTGGTCATGACTCTATGGAATAAAAATTCAGGAATTTTTGTGTTTTCTATTCTCTCTAAGTCTTGGAAGAAAGATAACAAGATTTATATATAAGATTATGTGATTTTAAGATGAAACACATATGCGTTGGTTATTAAGAGGCCTGCCCATGGCGCAAAATTCTCAAAGAGTATTTTGACTAATATCTTCAATTGATTTTGTGCTAGACGGCATACAGAATACATATAAATATGAAATAAGTGTGCATTTAATAAAATTATTTCAAATATCAACTGAAGATAGGGGAAAACAGGTCCAATCCGGTGTCTGTTCCGGTAATTCAGTCCGTTCCGGTAAATTTACGCACCCAAACAAAACATTACTGACATGTAAACAGTAAACATTAGTAGTACCTAGTATTGTATTGTGCCCGACCACATTAGTTTGTATTTATGTCTATAGCACGCTGGTAAAGCTCCTATGCCGATTTCAGGATGCATCTGCAAACTGATGAGAAACTGTCAGAAAACAGATTTCCCCATAGTAATCTATCCCTTTGGAAAACGGGCTATACTTTTTCAGTTCCTTCTCTATGGCGCTTTATTTCCTTTAAATTTCACCCAATGCTCAGCCTCCTTGCATTTTGTGTGATCACAGAAGAGGTTAACGTTGACGCCATCTTGTTTTTCTCAGAACATTTGACGTCATTACGTAATATAGCGACCAAAAGACTGTATGCCCTGTATTTCTATTTTTTCGTTGATTTCTATTCGAACCAGTCTAATCATAACTTCCGTTTTGGTGTCGTTACAAAAGAAATTCCATTGAAAGTAATATATCTTACAGGTAGTAAAAATATGCCATACTACCAATGAGCTCCTGCTCTTTCAAAGCTCGTACGGAACTTTGAATTGCAGGCACTATGCGCCTGCAAGGAAGTGCTCTGCAGCTCACAATTATTATTAGTATTGTATTCTTTTCAGGTTAATATTTTACTGATTTAGAATGGAACATCATAAGCAAGTTTAAAGTAGCCAGAATTTGTGACAAACACTTGAAGGTATTCAATATTGTTTAAATATACTGTACAGCACACAGTACAGCTGTAGTTGTACTGGTTCTTCAAAATTTGTATGCACCTATTCCTCATTAGTGCTCAATATTAAGAAGGGGTAACAAGAATAATTTTCCATATTTTTGCATAAAAACAGTTGTGACATATCCTTATTGAAACCGTCTCACATTTTTGTTAAGAAATGAGCAAAATGGTCTCAGAATTATACCTAAACCCAACCTTATCTGGAACTCTTACCTGATCCTGCCACAAGAAGAATCTCCTAAATCATGAGGAATGCTCAGTGTCTTTGTCACTGACAGAGCTAACCAAAGATTAGGCTGCTGCCTGAAAAATAAGTCCTGTGTGTCCTAGGAATAGGATGGGAAGACAGAGGAGCAGTCTGGCCCGAGTCTACACTGGTTGGCTGTGCAGTTTCATAGATATATGATTTCAGCTAGAACAGTTATGATTTCTTTGCCATTCTTTGCAGGATATCTCAAGACTTAGAGGAAAATGAATGGGCGCATGCGTCTCAAGGAGTTGGAGTCAAACTTACAAGATGTTGATGTATTTGATGAGCCGAAGATTTTATTGGAACAATATCCAACAACAGCACACATAGCAGGTTTAGTACACATTCACACACTGTCAACAGATCTACTCCACACCAGCCATGTTGTGAACTATGTCAGTCCATTTTGAGACAGTCCTTTTAAATGAGCTACCACCCAAAAAAAACAAAAGAGTGGCATGTGTGCCCAGCGAAGACTAAGAAGATCAACCTGGGTAGCTGCCCAGTCTGATCAGAGTCTTCACTGTATGCTTAAAGGGTAGCTAAGGTCTAAGCTAGCTCCATGCCCACAGCGAAGACTGATAAGACTGGGCAGATGCCCAGGCTGATCTGAGTCTTCACTGGGCTCACATGCCACTTTGTTGCTGTTGTCATGCCACGGCTCAAATGGTCAGTGCTTAGCAGATCATCAGACAGGCACTGAGCATGAAGATTTTTCTGAAAACTGACTGACATTGATAATATCAGGACTGGTGTTGATAGGGTCTGTTGACTTGGAAAGTATACATGGTGTAATGGTCCTAAGGAGATTCAGAGGGTCATTTAAGGTGGATGGATACACCTTCAGGGAGAGCAATTCTGCTATTTTCATTCGTCTCTGATCTCATTCAGGATAACTTCTTAAGGGAACAAAAAAAATTGGTTGTGTGATGCTGTGCCAAAGTATATATGAAACAGTGCAGCTGTAGAGGGGGAGAGTGTGTGAGGGGTGACCCTCCTGTTGGGGGGGGGTCTATGGGGCCTCCCCCGGGAAAATTTATAAGAAAATGGTGCATTCGTAGGCCTATTTTTTTTTTTTTTTTTTTTTTAAAACCTTTAAAAAATCAAGGTTTTCGCTAGTATTGTAAAAGAATCTTGGAATTTTTAAAATGCTGAAACATAATTCTGTTGAGATGGAGTGAGTGAACTCAGGTTTAATGTCCCACCAACAACGAGGTCATATGGAGACAGGACCTGGGTTTAAAGTCTCATCCGAAAGACCAGAGAAGTGGGGGATCGATCTTTCGGCCCCTTGATTGGTAGTCTGAAGTGTTATCCGCTACACTATAGCTGCTCCTGTTGTTGAGATGGAACTGGATACTTAAAAACTAAAGATGGAAATGAAGAAAGATTCAGTTGTTTAAATTCCACTTTAATGTTATTCCCTATCAAACGTGTCTAATTCAATATTTCACTCATCAGATCATAATCCTCATATGAGTCCATATCCATGACCTTTAGACCTGAGTCCTTATCCATGGCCTTTAGAGCCTGATGGTACATCTCGTCTTTCCCATTCTCAGCATCACCATCCATCAGGATGTCAGAGTCGAGTTTGGGTGCTTCTAAAATTTCTACATATTCAATTTCTGAAGAGAGACACTGCAAAATATTATTGGCCAGTGTTATGACTGGCTCAAAAAAAGATGTTGGAACCAGACTGCAGAAGGAATCTCCACTCATGCTTTGTATATAATGCACATGTATATGAACTTAACTGCTTCATCATTGAATTTAGATTGATTTTATAACAGGCATAGTAAATCACAAATGTGTCAGACATTAGAGGTTGTCTTGATGACTTATCCTCACAGTGTGCTGAAATTTCAAATTTGTTTAGCCAAATTGAATGGATAAATGTCTTGTCATTTTCCCATGTGCAGTTAAACTGAAATCTAATTGCAAAACATATGAGCTGGATATTTAATATATAGGTTATAATTTATAGTCAGTATAGTCATATATAATCTATAATCTATGCTTTCTTGCTTGGATGTCATAATTCGGAGTCATCTACGAAATAAAAGTATGTTATGGCCCCTCATTAGGACAGTATCAGTAAGCTAGTTGTAATGAGGAACCACAAATATTTTTATGGAGACCAAACAGAAATTAGTTTGGATTTGTCATATTAAAACATTTTAAAAGCTCTTTTTTGATCTTAAGTTCTTTAACATTCATTTCAGTTGGTATGGCAACCAAACTTGGTAAGCAGTTGACACAAAACACATCTGATGAAGGCATGAAATAAACCTCCATATTTTTTATACGCCCGTTTGAAAAACGGGATGTATATTGTTATGGCGCTGGTGTCTGTCTGTCCCGCTGTCCGTCGTAAACTTTTCGTTTCCGGATAACTCCTCCTACAGTTTACATCCCATCAAGCTGGAACTTGGTATATAGAAAGACTATGAGGTGGACCAGTGCATATCGTTTTGAGGTTACGCTCCAATGATTTATAGCGGAGTTACAGCCCTTTATTTAGAATTTTCGGGGTGTTCGTTTCCGAATAACTCCTCCTACAGTTTTCTACCAATTAAGCTGAAACTTTGTAAATAATAATACTACAACATGGAGTAGAGCATATTGTTTGGAGATTACGTTCCAATAATTTTTAGCAGAGTTACAGCCCTTTGAAAAAACTCGACTATGGCAGTTTGTATGGCAATTCTTTAGCATTTCATAACTTGGTTACTCTTTGGAATATCATGATGAAACTTTATACCAATGTATATGAGGTTACGACAACGTGTCTCGCACAAGAGTGGCTACTCCCCTTTATTTAAATTTTGAGTTACCTCCCTTTGATTATTTTGTCAGACTATATTTGTACACCTCATATCTAACTAACCCTTTGGACTATTGTGATGAAACTTGATAGTGATGTATAATAGGTTGACACGATATGTCACATATAAGAACAATTGCCTCTCCTTACTTATTTTTTGGAGTAACCTCCCTTTGAATATTTTCTAAGGCCATTCTTATGCAAGCAATATATATATAATAAGTAGGCAACCCTATGGAATATCTTGATAAAAATTTATAGCAATGTGTATTAGGTTGAGGCTGTGTGTCTTTAAATATATAAGAATAATTGCTCCCCCTTCCTTATTTATGGAGTTACATTCCTTTGATTTATTTCAAAGTGCAAACATTCAGAAACGGGTGTATATTGCCCCGCTTGCGGAGCTCTTGTTACAGAGCTAGGATTGAAAATTTCAAAATCCAGCAGCCTCCACTTAAACTCATTTGTTTTTCTTTTTCCTTTTTTTCCAGCCTGTATGCTGCACACAATACAATCTTGTTATGATGACTTAGAGGGAAAAGTTGTGGCAGATTTGGGTTGTGGATGTGGTGTCTTAAGTATTGGTGCTGTCATGATGGGTGCTAGGTAAGGTTTGTATGCTTAGAACAGGACTGCCACATTTATGCTGTTTTCTCATTGGTTCTTGCCCCTTATTATAATTTGCCTACTTACGAAATTCGGGGATCTATAAATTGATTTTGCATTCAAAAGCTGCAAATAATCTTCTGACAGCATATCAAGTTATTAAACTGGCGTGAATATTTATTTTAACTATAAAATAGGATACCGTCTTAGACTACCCCTCGGGGCAAAACTTGAAAAAAGTTTCTCATTGAGTTCATTCCCTAGAATCAACAGCCAAATATTAGAAAACAATTTTATTAGTTTGTCAATATTTTAGCATATAGAGCTCAGTCCACACTATTTATATGTAAAACTGGCAGTTTTATGGTAGGCATTTAATATAAAAAGTTTGGAAGGATTTCTTCACCACCACTGAATAAAATGAAAGACTTTTTTTTTTTTTTTTTTAATCATTTTCTAACCAAAATTTAATTTAGCAGAGACAGCCAGGTTTTCTGACACATAACTGTTGCTTTTTCAACAATTTTCATCAAAAGAGTTGATCAATTTTATTGCAGTCCTCAGCAAACCATAGAAACAAATCTATGAGAAGGCAGGAGCCATGAGAAAGTGGTATATAGCATTTCCCAAGGTTTATATTGTGTGCAGCCTTTAATGTCATAGAAAGAATCTCAATAAAATTGAGACTCAATTTTCATCTTTGTGTGTGTTCTGTGTTTTCAAAGGGAAGAGAAGCGGTCCCAGTGGACCTGTAAGTTAAGCGCTGGCTTGCTGACCTAGCGGTCAAGGGTTCGAGCCCTGCTGTAGGTGGGAATCTTTCCAATTGTAAACGGGTTCCATGGCACATAGCCTTTCATTATCACCCACCCATCATCCTGATATGACTGAAATACTGTTAAAAAGGACATATAATTGCAAGTCATTCATCTGAACATTCAAAGGGAACTGTTAAGACAGAGTTGACTGTGTAAGAAGGTATGAGCTGCCACATGACAAAACCAACAATGTGGTTTGTGCGCCCAGTCTGATCAGAGTCCATGCTGTGCACTTATAGGGTAGCCAAGGGTCTTAGCTAGCTCCATGGGGAAAACAGACTCTAATCCAACTAGGTGGATGCCCAGACTGATTGCTGGGTGCACATGCCACTTTGTTGGTTTTGTCATGTTGGGCTCAATTATATTTTTTGCTTTGAAAAATACAGAGCCCATATTAAAACATCATGGTGTAACAATTTAATCATATGAAACATTTTTTGGCTTGAAGTTGTAAAACCCAGTAAAGCCAAATCCTACAATCCCTGTTATTGGGATGTCTAAATTAATTTCCCATTTGGGACAAATGAAAAAGTAATTATTTCTTTAATAGTAGTAAAATATTGTGGCACATTACAGTATAAATTTTCCACATCCTTTTTGTAATGGACTCTCCCATCCTTAGATTTAGCTCAGTTCTATTTTCCTGTCAGGAAATGTTTCAATGAAATGTTGGCAAACAGAGCAGACTCTGATGAAGCATACCATATTAATCCTGATAAATGCCCTTGCTATAATAAACGCCCCCTACCTCTGTTCCAAAAATGATGTTATATCAGCTTACATGAATTCCAGTTTGCTTCTCTGGAAGAGGTAGATCTCTGAAATAGGATCTACTCTTAAAGGAAAGAATTTGCTCTTTAAGAGTTGTCCCCTACTGAAAAGGGAGGCAAATCTAGTAGAGTTGCTTCCTCTACAATAATAGCCATTTACCTTAATACTGTTTATGAGAAATATTTGAAAGTGGCTTATTTACTACACTTTAGGCTCTAAATAATGCCCACTGTTTGTAAAATGCAGTGCCTCTAGGGCATTTAATAGGATTAATATGGTATTTATCTCAAGATTTAGATTAGTTCTTAGTTCTAAATAAGCAAGTTGCAACTCTTAAAGGATAGAACTAAATAAGCAAGTTGCTATTCTTCCAATCCTAGTACATGTACATTCTGTATGTTGTAATATATATATGTTATGAAAATAAGAGAAATAGATATGTTTACACCAAGATTTAGATTAAAATGGCTAGTAATATGGTTTAAGTTCATTGACTCTGAATATTTATTTCAGCTTTGTTCTTGGTGTAGACATAGATGACGATGCTTTGAATACCTGTCAAAGAAACGTTGAAGAATTTGAGATTGACAACATAGACCTTATTCAACAAGATATAACAAATAATGGGGCAGAGGTCAGCAGGCTAAAGATCGACACAGTGGTGATGAACCCTCCATTTGGAACAAAACATAATCAAGGTTATCTTGAGTTCTACTGTAAAGTTCTAAAAAGAGGACACCTAATATAATTACCATAACTGTCCTAAAAATTGAACACTTCGGTGTTACAATGCAGTAATGCATCTGTAAGACGCAGATGGAATGGCAAAACAGTGTACCCAACCAGAAGGAGATCCATTTTTATTTTCTTGGGAATTAAAACATAGCCCATCTGGCAGATTATATGTGGTTGAATAGATTCTACTGTCTTTTTCTGTCGGTAAACCTTGCATTCCCAGACTATCTTAACACATGCATAGTCTTGCCAGGGAATGGACAGTTTCCCAGAGCCCTGTATAAGAGGAAGTAATAACAAGACCATTCTTATTTCTTCTGAGACAGTTCAGATTAGGGGTTAAAATGTATGTTTTTATGCAAGTTTTAACAGAATTTCACCAATTTCTCACTAAATACTCCCTCTTATCCAACGTATTGAACAAGCTATCCATGTCCAGACCAACGATACCACGTACAGGCTGCAGCATTGCAAATACCAGGCGGATGAATGAAATTTAATAGGAGCCTCACAATCTTAGTTAGCAAAATGTGTTTTTTTAAAAGAAAGAAAATATTAATGGTATATTATTTCAGCTGCCGATATTTTGTTATCTGACTTTCAGGTATAGATATGGCTTTCCTTAAAACAGCTTTGGCCATGGCAGAAAATTCTGTTTATTCACTTCACAAGACTTCGACAAGAGAGGTAATTACGGCATTATTTGAGCCACAACACATTACAACAATCAAAATGGCATGTGCACCCAGCAAAGACTGGGCATCTGCCCAGTCTGCTCAGAGTGTTTGCTGACTGCAGAGAGGTAGCTAGACCCTTAGCACCCCTTTAAGTGCACAGCGAAGTCTCTGATTAGACTGGGCAGATGCCCAGGCTGATCAGTTTTCGCTGGGTGCACATGCCACTTAGTTGGTTTTTGTCAAGCCCATTTGCTGTCAGCGAGACATAGTCGCCCGTTTGGTGTTGGTGCTTCCGGCCGTGTGTCGGTCCGTCCTTTTACAGCCATATCTTGAGTTTGGTTGACCCTAGGACCTTGAAACTTCATCACAATATGCCCCACCAAAATGCTAATTGGCTCCTACAAAAGTAGGTCACTGTGACCTACTTTCACGAAAAAGTACCACATATTTAGTTTTCATCTGCAGCCCCATAGCTCCCTTATCATAGGCCCCAGAACATTCAAACTTCATCAGTGCATGCACTTTACCACTGCAGGTCACCTCCATCAAAACTTGGTCACTGTGACCTACTTTCATGAAAAGTTACCACATATTTAGTTTTTGTCTGCAGCCCCATATCTTTCTTTTCATTTGCCCCAGAACATTGAAACTTCATCAGTGCTTGCACCTTACCACTCCAGGTCACCCCTAACAAAATTAGGTCACTGTAACCTACTTTCACGAAAAATCATTTTCACTACTGTCAAAGTGCCAACGGGCTCAACATGAAGGCCGCGGCCATCTAGTCTCATGTAGCGGCTTATTTATTGTTTTTCACTGTAGTATACACCTGGAAAAAAGTTAAGCACCCCCAGTAAAAATTCAGTTTTTTTCCAACGCGCATCATAGAGAGAAAAACGAGATGTTGAAATTGAGTTTGAATGCAATACAAAAATCACACATCTAACATGTTCTGACTGAGTTTGGGGCCATCATTTGCCAAACTGATGATACTTTTTTTCTACGATAGCAAGACGGTCCTATTTTATGTAGGGGTTGAACTTGACACTCTTATTCACGCACTCATTGAGTTACATAACTTTAACAAGCTTTAGATTTCATGTGCTTGTCAAGTCAGTCATTTTTGGATATACACAACCAATGAAACATGAAGTTACTTGAATCACAGGCGCTTGAAGTTCTATGCTCATAAAAAATCCCCCAAAACCCTTTGAACTTGACGCAGTCTATAGGTAAAAATGGCTCATAACTGGATGTTTAGCGGCAGCATCGAGCATAAAACTTCAAGCGCCTGTGCTTGAATGCAGCCTCAAGCAAACTCTTCGTTCAAAACATAGTGCGCACTTTCAATTAAAATTTTTTGACTTACATGTATTTATTTCCAACTGATGCCCATTTACTCGGATATCAAAAAAGCAGTATAGCAGGGATTTATAATTATGAAAAGAGATGGTTTGGAATTATATTAGTGAAAATTTGTGAAAAGTTTGGATTAAACGTTTGCAACAATAATTGGTGGTGCTTAACTTGTGTGTATATAAAGATCCTGGCAGGTTATCATTATGATTAGAACTGGGTGTCAGACATCTGAGGACCTTGACAGCATGATACAGTGTGCTTACTATCTGTGCAGGTTAGCTGTATATATAGCAAGCCCACAGGTATAGTCCACATATTGTTCCTATTGTACACATAGGCAAAACTTGCATTACTATATATTAATCTCTCATTTTATCTCCTGGTTTCTGTTATTATTTTTCAGAGTAAATTTTTGTCATCTGCAGTATGAGTATACTGTCTATACTATACTATACTATACTATACGGTACTGTCGCTATTTTCACAGGTAAAACTTGCTGCAGCTGCAGTCATTTTCAGCCATGTGCAGTTTACTGCTAAACAGCATTACATTGAAGTGAAAAAAATTGTGAACATATTTCAACTTTGTTGCTACAGATTTGACAAAAATTCACAATCATAGCTGACCATGGCCTGTAATTTCAATTTTTGTAGAAATGCATGTGTGTGTAGGTAATGGCGATGAGGCCGAAAAATAGTGTCTAAACATTTTCCTTATCATTTTCCTTATTTTTGTAGCATTGTGGCTGAATTTATGCAATAATAGCAATCAAATACAATTCTTCATTGCACTAACATTTGCCAGGTCCCTTGGGAGCTGTCGGAAACTTTGGCCTTTGGCCGAGGTTTTCAACGGTACTCGGACAAAATGGACCATGAACAAAACGGACCAGACAAAATGGACCACGGTTAGGACAAAAGCGACCACGTTTCAGGACAAAACGGACCATGTTACAGGACACAAAGGTTAAGGACCACATTTCAGGACTGGACACACCACGCTAGAAGCAAACCAGACCATTAATAGATTATGCCAATTAAATGATGAAAGTGTATATAAATTCAAAAGACAGTGTTAAATGGTCACATTTACTTTATCACTGTCCATGATCCCAACTATATTGGATTGTCGCAACATTCTAATCGCAACTCAATGACTTCAATTAAAATAGGTACAAAGTTAATGCATCTTGATAATTATTAAAATAATGAGTTGTGTTCATACAATTATGACTATTATGCCATCCGTTTTTACAACAAGCAAGAAAAATTTTATTCAACATTCAAAATGACATATTCAAACGGAAGAAGAAATATGGATTTATTCTAGATTTAATACATTAATAAAGGGGTATTTTTTTATCTTTGTTAGTGTTGCAACTTTAAGGAGACATGGTTTCCCAAGATTAAGGTAAGATCTGTAATGTAATTTTAATTCAAATGTATTCATGTATAAAATGGTCAGGTGTGTCTAAAAACATGGTCCATTATGTCCTGAAACGTGGTCCGTTTTGTCCTTAAACGTGGTCCGTTTCATCCTAAACGTTGTCCGTTTTGTCCTAAGCATGGTCCATTTTGTCCGTGGACCATTTTGTCCATGGTTCGTTATGTCCCTAATTCTTTTCAACATCCCCTATGGACATGGCAAATGTTAATGCATGAAAATACATGTTTTAGCCCTATAATGTGTCAAAAGATTACTGGAATTGTGGAATATCTGAATGAAACTTCACAGATCCGTCACTCTGACCTTCCCAGTTTGTGAGTTATTCGCCCTTGATAGGTCTGAAAAATAGCCATCAGAGAAGATGGCAAATCCTCCGACCGAAGACCCCCATGGGTCTTGGTAAAAATAGCCATCAGAGGAGATGGCAAATCCCCCGACCGAAGGCCCCCTGCACCTTGGTAAACAGGGTGCACTTCAAAACGCATATAAATAGTATACTGTAATTCTTTTATGCTCCTTATTGACATTATCTGTTTAACAGATGCATGATTATCTAACACTCAGACCAAAACAGTATGCCAGATTACTAAAAAGAGGTAAAATCTCAAATAGCAACCAGTTAGACAATGTACTGCATATGATACATTCAACATTTCAAAATGTGTGAATAACTTCTAAAGTACAAGCCTTACTTGTAAATCTAATTTTGAGCTCTTTAGTAAGTGAATTTGGACAAAGAATCCAAATCTGAAAAAAAAAATCTTTTTTTTTTTGCGGGGTGGGGGGGGGGGGGGGGGGAACTTGGAAAAGTATGAAAGCAAGAGTTGTCATTCTTGTATGAGACAAACTGTCATGATCTGATCTCCATATCTGTGAAGTAGCATGAAAATATTTCAAAGGGTATTCAAGTTATGGAGCGGACACCAAATCACACCTAAAACCATCAAGGGGAAATAACTCAAAACGTTAGAAAGCAAGAGTTGTCATTCTTGTTCACGACACATCAGCATGACCTGTTCTAGATATCTGTGAAGTGTCATGAAAATATTCCAAAGGGTATTCAAGTTATGGTTCGGACATTAAATCACACCTAAAACCATCAAGGGGAAATAACTAAAAAAGTAAGAAAGCAAGAGTTGTCATTCTTGTTCATGACACTTCGCCATGACCTGTTCTTCATATCTGTGAAGTATCATGAAAATATATCAAAAATATATCAAAAGGAATTCAAGTTATAGAGCGGACAAGAAATCACACCTAAAACCATCAAGGGGTTATAACTCAAGAAGAAAGAAAGCAAGAGTTGTCATTCTTGTGCGCGACACATCGTCATGACCTGTTCTACATATCTGGGAAGTATCATGAAAATAATCCGAAGGGTATTCAAGTTACAGAGCGGACAGGAATCTGTCATAAAATTGCCAAAGGGGAGATAACTCAAAAAGTACAATAGCCAATAGCAAGAGTTATCATTCTTGTACGTGACACATCGTCATGACCTGTTCTACATAACTGTGAAGTATCATGAACATATTCCAAAGGGTATTCAAGATATAGAGCGGACAAGAAAATGTTTACGGACGAACGGACGCCAGGCTCATCGCTATATCCCCTGAACCTTTCGGTCGGGGGATAAAAATGGTTTTTGACCTGTTGTTCCTTTTACTATATGGAATATCTGAATGAAACTTCACAGAAGTGTTTCACATCAAAGGTTACATATTGTGACTAAGGACCGTCACTTACTTTCCCAGTTCATGAGTTATCCCTCCTTGATAGGTCTGAAAAATGGTTTTTGATCTGTAGTTCCCTGTCTATATTGAATATCTGAATGAAACTTCATAGAAATGTTTCACATCAAAGGTTACATATTGTGACCAAGAATGGTCACTCTGACCTTTCCAGTTTGTTAGTTATTTGCCCTTGATTGATCTGAAAAATGGTTTTCGACCTGTAGTTCCTTTACTGTATGGAATATCTGAACGAAACTTCAGATTTGTTTCACATCAAAGGCTACTTATCGTGACTAAGAACTGTCACTGACCCTTCCAGTTCTGGACTTATCAGCCTTTGATTGATCTGAAAAATGTATCTTTTTACCTGTAGTTCCTTTACTAATGAAACTTCATATATCTGCCACATCGAAGGTTACATATTGTGTCAAAGGACTGTCACTCTTACCTTTCAAATTCATGAGTTATCCCTTCTTGATAGATTTTTATACGACAGTTTTGGAAAAAACGGACATATTATGGCATGGAGCGCTGTCTGTCCGTCTGACTGTCCATCCTTCCATCAACATTCTTGTGCGCACCACATCTCAGTAACCGTTTCAGATATCTTCATGAAATTTTGTAGGCATATATTAGGTTGGAGCAAAGTGGCGCGTACAGTAATGGTTGCTCCCCCTTTCTTAGTTTCCAAGTTATGCTCCTTTGATTATTTTTTACCCTACTAGTCTTGTGCACGCCATAACTAGATAAGCGTTCGAGATATTTTGATGAAACTTCATAGCAACTTGTATGAGGGTCCAGCAATGTTTCGCATATAGCATTGGTTGCTCTCCCTTTCTTCATTTTGGAGTAGCATCCCTTTAACTAGATTTTTAGGCTATTTTTGTGTATACTAATCTTGTGCATTCAATAACTTAGTAACCATTTGGATTATCTTTATGAAACTTTATAGCAATGTGCATAATCATAAGACAGTGTGTCACATATAAGAATGGTTGTTCCCTCTTACTTAATTTTGAAGTAACCTACTTTGGTAAGTTTTTTAGGCTAGCCCCATTCCCCCATTTACTCTGTAACTCCTTAACCCTTTGAAATATTTTAATGAAACTTTGTAGGAATGTGCATAATAATGTGGCAATATATCATGAGCATGAACCACAACTCTGGCTTACTTACTTCCTGAATTATCTGCCCTTGCATCAGTTTCCGTTTTGCTCTGTAACTCCTTAACCATTGGAAATATTTTACCAAAACATTATGGTGATGTGTATATTGTCAAGGGAATGTATACTGAACGCCAAATGAAACGCATACAAAGTATATATATGAAATTTTCAAAAGTAGGCAACTACTACTAGTTTTTGTCTGTTAGTTTGACGTGTCCATGAGTTTTTGAGAAAAAGAATATATGAAATCCCCAATATGTCTTACACTGTAACTGTGAAAACCAATACTTTCAGGATGGGGTAAAAATAAAAGTTACAAAAAAAAGCAATCTTTAAGAGGTTATATTCTCAACTGCAAAATCTTTGTGAACCACAATTTACCTGCGATTGTTGAGCTCTGTATCAAGAAAATTTTCTATAACTTATTTTGTTCTTGGGCTGCCTTTAATTCTTGAAAAAAAACAAGCCAAGGAAAGTTAGGTATCAAGAAAGCGTAAACAGACATTTCACTTTAACATAGGGTTTTCCTCTGAACATTCTAACTCTGATATGTACAAACAGAAAGGGAAAATCCTTGTAAAATTAGTAATACTGTAGTGAAACGCAACACATAAAATCATTTGTTAAAGAAACTGAAGCGTAAAGCCATAAAGAGTTCCGTTATCGGTCTTCAAAAATTACTCTTTGTTTAATACAAAGGGAGGTAATTTGAAAATGGACCGAATTCATAGCGCTGTCGTTTAATAAATAACCATGTCATTCATATGAATTTTGCGGTTTTCTAACAGTTGCATATCAGGGACCATTTCTGAACACAATATGATTTATTGGAAAAGACAAGAATACTCTTGCAATGGAATTTAATGTTTTTCGAGAAAGTGAGGTAACTCATTTACGAAAGATTTAAATCATCATAGTTTCATCGTGTACTGTGGTCGGATGAAAATCATAGTCTTTGCAATGATCGATTTGGACTTGCCTAGTGACAGTGCCGAGAAAAAAGAAAATAAAACTTGTATGCGTTTCTTTTGGCGTTCAGTATATTATGACCAAGAATGGTACTCTAGTTTACTTAGATATAGCTCACCTGGCCCGAAGGGCCATAGTGAGCTATTGTCATACCAGTGCGTCCAGTGTGTGTCGTGCGTCGTCCATCAACACCTAAAAACAAAATTTCAAACATCTTCTGTAAAACTACTGGTCCCATGGTTCTCAAATTTCACATGGAGCATGACCCGACTCCAAGGTCTCAGAATTGTAAAATTGGGTCAGGTTGAAAATCCAAGATGGCTGCCATTTCTAGAAATAGCAAAAACAACAAAATTGACTTCTTCTTCAGAACCACTGGGTATATTTGTCTGAATTTTAGCATGGAATATCAGTGAAACCTTGATATTCAAAATTGTAACAAGGGCTTCCCAAGCGGCGCATAATACGCCCGTTTAAATGTCATAAAGCAGAAACAGAATGAACAAGATTGCCTACAAAAGGATAGACAAAGTGGTACAAGGGAGATAACCTAAACATACAAGATAGGTCTTTTTTGGTTGTACTATATTCCCTTGAAATGATTTTTTATAATATACATATACCATTTATTTCGAATGGTTAAGGAGTTAGAGTAAACAGGAAATTTATGCAAGGGCAGATAATTCAGTAAGTAAGCCAGAGTTGTGGTTCTTGTTCAGGATACATTGCCCCATTATTATACACATTCCTACAAAGCTTCATTCTAATATTTCAAAAGGTTCAGGAGATATGGAGTGAATGAGAAACACCTCAAAATACTTATCAAATGGAGGTTACTCCAAAATTAAGAAAGAGGGAGCAACCATTCTTATATATGACACATTGTCTTGTGATCATGCACATTGCTATAAAGTTTCATCATGATATTCCAAACGGTTACCAAGTTATGGCATGCACAAAATAAGTAAACACAAAAATAGGCTCAAAGTACTAATGAAATGGTCGTAACTCTAAAACGAAGAAAGGGAGAGCAGCCATTTTTGTACGCGACACATCGTTAGGAATTCATACACATTGCTATGAAGTTTTATAGAGATATCCCAAACAGTTATCTACTTATGGCACGCACAAGACTAGCAGGGAAAAATGATCAAAGGGGCATAACTTCAAAACTAAGAAAGGGGGAGCAACCATTCTTGTACACGACACGTTCCCCCCAACCTAATACATATGCCTATAAAATTTCATGAAGATATCCCAAATGGTTACTGAGTTATGGCGCGCACAAGAATGTTTACGGACGGACGGACAGACGGACGGACGGACAGCGCCACGACATAATACGTCCATTTTTTCAAAACGGGCGTATAACAAGAGCTGTCGCCTGACAGCATAGCTCGCCTGAATAGGTGCTTGCCCATCACACAGTCGCCATGGTGGTGTGGACTGCTATGTATAAAACTTCAGGCAAGCATGTCCATAATGACAACACATTTATAAATAAGTCCATAATGACAACACATTTATAAACAAAAGCTATCTCAGAAATGTCTTAAAATAAAAAAAAAAATCCACATGAAATTTCAAAGTCCATGAGCTTGAGGTCAAAGAACTAAGGGGTAGGGGGAGGAGGGCAGGGCTAGGATGTATCAAAGCCTTTAACCGTTATCTAACATCAGTCCAAGTATTAGTATCAACTGAGTCCATTGTGGCACTGTGAAATTATGTCTTCATTAATATAAAACTAATCAAAATCTTTAAGACAATACTCAAAGTCCATGACCTTGACATCAAGGTCATCCAGTCGGGTAAGTATATAGTGTTTTGTAAACACTCAAAAAAGTGTCTAAAATCAGTTCAAGTGTAAACTAAATCTCTGCCAAGCATTATGAATCAGTACACAATTAGAAAACTTTAATAAAGACCAAATTTCCTAAGTCCCTGACCTTGACATCAAGGTCACCGAGCAGGGCTGGGGTAGTACTCTGTAAAACTTTGGACTAGTATCTAACTACAGTGCAAATATAAAAAGAATTCATCTATGGGTTCAGGAGATATGTGTCATTAAAAAACTTTAACCAAAACATCCAATCAATATAAAGACAATTTTCTAAGTCCATGACCTTGACATCAAGGTCACTGAGGGGGGTTGGGGTAGTACCTTGGAAAACTTTGGACCAATATCTAACTACAGTGCAAGTATCAAAGGAATCCATCCATGGGATAAGGAGATATTGGGCTTTAGTCTGGCCCATGTTCCTACTTCTGTATGTATTCTCTGCTCTTGAAGGAACTTTTTATGATTTAAATTTTACCTCACTGCAGCTGGTGTTGTGCCGTGTGGAGGCCGTAAAAAGTCTCCCCGTACATCATCCATAGTGCAGATTATATTTTATTACATCCTTTGAGATCAGAGGATAGATTCTGAGAAATCTAAAATTTGAGATCGATGAAGACTATTATTCTAGATCATCGTCTTTTATATTATTTGGATCCTTTTGAAACTTATCAGTCTTTTAATCGACTGCCCAATTAAAATTAAGAAATTACAGTATACTTTTTTTCTGGTTTCGTCACCAGATATTGTCAGGGTCACTGACGAGGCTTTATTAGCCGAAACTACGTAGTCTGGCCCATGTTCCTACTTCTGTATGTATTCTCTGCTCTTGAAGGAACTTTTTATGATTTTAATTTAAAAAACTTTAACCAAAACATCCAGTCCCAAAAACTCCCAATTTTCTAAGTCCATGACCTTGACATCAAGGTCAAGGAGTAGGGTGGGGGTGGTACCATGTTAAACTTTGGACCAATATCTAACTACAGTGCAAGTATCAAAAGAATTCATCCATGGGTTAGGGAGATATAGGTCTTTAAAAAACTTTAACCAAAACATCCAATCCGGACGCCGACGCCGACGCTGACGCTGACACTGACGCTGATGCGGACGCCGACGCCGTGGTGACAACAATAGCTCTTCCTGAACTTTCGTTCAGGCGAGCTAAAAATGAAAAAAATCTGTAGCGGAGTTTTGTCACAGTGACCTTTCTGTTTACGAGTGTAATTTTGCTCAAATGCCAATGTCAAAAAACGACTTATTCAAACAACTTCAAACAACTTCTTCTCTAAAACCACTGAACCGTGGGGTGTCAAATCTCACATGGAGGGCAGTGACCTATAAATACTGTGGAGGGTGACCAGACTGCAGGGTTTCAAAATTGCAAAATTGGGTCAGGTCAAGAATCCAAGATGGCCACTGTTACTAAAAATGTTAAAAAAACATAATCAGCTTCTTCTCCAGAACCATTTGGTATATTTGTTTGAAAGTTTGCGTGGAAGATTAATGGGACCTTGGAATTAAAAATTGTAAAATTAAAAAAAACTCTATAGTCTAAAAATCTACAGTGACCTACTTAGCGTTTACAAGACTGATTTTGCTCAAATGTCTCATGAAAATGCAACCGATTCTGGTCTGATTTGGTCAGAAATGGTCGTTGAATGAAATTATTTCAATTTTGTGCCAGTTGACTATCCAAGATGGCAACCACTAAAAATAGCACAAACATAAAAATGACAATTACTCAAGAACCCTCAAATTTAATTGGACCAATTTTGTGTCAGAATGTTCCTTGCATGAATTGCAATTTGGCATTCCAAGATGGCTGCCATCTGCTGTTACTAACAAGAAAATCGGTGGAACCGATGGATGCTCCCCGAAGGCTTGGAATAGGACAATGGGTATCCTGGTGAAGGAGTGATTTTCTGTGTAAACTAAATGCAATTCAAAATGGAACAAGGGCTTCGCAAGCGGTGCATAGTACGCCCGTTTCAATGTCCTAAAGGAGTTACAGAATGAACAAGATTGTTTACAAAAGGATAGACAGGCAGACAAACAGGGGCAACCACTCTATAATTAACTAGAACTGTTAGCGAATCCGACTATACCCCCTCCCCCCCCCCCCCCCCATAATTGCTTAAATCAAATGGTGTTATTTTCCTAACAAAAAGCATAAAGAGGGAGAGAAATCATTGTTACCATGTATACCAAATATGAATGGTTGCTGTGAAATCTGTTACAAAAAATTACATTATTCAAAGTCAGGAGAGAAAGAAAATTGAATAAATATAGGGAAGAATAAGCAGAAGACTGGTTCTCAATCCCACAATACAACAAGTTCTCATCAACCTGCATACAAAATTCCCTACTCTAACTTACAGATGCATAGACATCTTTTGCGCAAAAATTGCATTATTCAAAGTAAAGAGAGAAAGAAAATCAGACAAATACAGGGAATAAAAAGAGGAGAAGTCTGGTTCTCAATCCCACAATACAGTAAGTCATCATTAACCTGCATACCAAATATGACTAATCTAGCTTGCATGGTTGTGGAGAAAACTTTGATGAAAAAGTTCATTATTCAAAGTATGGAAAGAAAGAATATTGGACAAATACAGGGAAGAATAAGCAATAAAAGGCTGGTTTTCAATCCCACGATACAACATATCGTCATCAACCTGCATACCAAATGGGACTACTTTAGCTTGCTTGGTTGTGGAGAAATCTTTGACGAAAAATTTTATTATTCAAAGTACGGAAAGAAAGACTATTGGACAAATACAGGGAAGAATAAGCAGAAAAAGGCTGGTTCTCGATCCCATGATACAACATGTCGTTATCAACCTGCATAGCAAATTTGACTACTCTAGCTTGCATGATTGTGGAGAAATCTTTGACGAAAAATTTCATTATTCAAAGTATGGAAAGAAAGAAAATGGGGCAAATACAGGGAAGAATAAGCAGGAGAAGGCTGGTTCTCAATCCCACAATACAACATGTCGTCATCAACCTGTATGCCAAATATGACCAGTCTAGCTTGTATGGTTGTGAAGAAATCTTTGATACAATATCTTTGAACAAGGGAGATAACCTACATACACTAGGTATACCTTTTTTAGTTC
The DNA here is from genome assembly GCA_963989385.1 of Ctena decussata. Taxonomy (NCBI): domain Eukaryota; kingdom Metazoa; phylum Mollusca; class Bivalvia; order Lucinida; family Lucinidae; genus Ctena; species Ctena decussata. The sequence goes on from OZ022506.1 coordinate 48,002,905, forward strand.
TACTTTATATTACATGTACAACAAAAGTTTACACAAAAGTAGCCGATAAGAACTAATGAAAGGGATTCACTCTTAAACGAAGAAAGGGAGAGCAGCCATTGTTGTACGCGACACATCGTTAGGACTTCATACACATTGCTATGAAGTTTTATAAAGATATCCCAAACAGTTATCTAGTTATGGCGGGTACAAGACTTACAGGGATAAAATTAATCAAAGGGGCATAACTTCAAAAGTAAGAAAGGGGGAGCAACCATTTTTGTACGCAACACGTTCCCCCACCCTAATACATATGCCTACCAAATTTCATGAAGATATCCCAAAAGGTTACTGAGTTATGGCGTGTACAAGAATGTTTACGGACAGACGGACGGACGGACAGCGCCACGACATAATACGTCCGTTTTTTCAAAACGGGCGTATAAAAAGTAATTCTCTTCAATACTTTTAGAGCAATGCTCTAGACATGCATAAAATGGAGAAAAAATAAGGAGGGAAGTAACTCCAAAATAACTTGGGCTACACACAGGATGTTAACCAAAGTTCAAACACTTATTTATGATACGCAATCCATATCTTGTATAAATGCAGCCTTTCAAAACCCAATTTTTACATTGCTTCAGATAAGAAGGGGTAACGAGGATAATTTAGAGGTCATTTTTCATTATACCCCAGGCATACCAAGTATGCCGAGGGGTATATAGCTTTTGTCCGATGTCCGTTCGTCTGTCTTTCCTCCCATCCGTCCGTAAGTTAACATTTGCGTTAAAGCTTTTTAGATCTTATATTATCCAAACCCTTTGATGGATTGAGTTTATATTTGGCATGGTGATAGATAATGGTACAAAGTTTTATTCTGTGCCACCCCCACTCATGCCTGTGACCTAGAGGTCAAGGTCAGGGACTTTGACTTTTGATGTTAAAGTTTTGTGTTACAGTTTTTAAGATCTCTTTACAGCAAATTTCATAAATAGACGAAATGTGACCGTCTACAACGTTTACTTTCTCTAGACGATTTAACGGGTCAGTGACAGACATAACTGTAACATCTCAAAGACCTGTGACTCTTGTATTGAGTACACATGACAATATAACGGTAGAGAGATAGATTTTCCTCCATTGTTGGTGTAATCAGTAGCCGGAAGTGTCAATCAATTTCTGCCCTTGAAAAGATGTATAAGCTGCTTTGACTCGCTAACAAATTCCGATGAGCTACCTTATTAGAATTTATGTGTTGAAAATCAAACCTATAAATTTATGGCTATGGTGGATGAATCACAATTGTACGCCCTTCAACATAATTTCAGTCATATCAAGACGACGGGAGGCTGTTTACCACTGAAAAGATACCCGCTTCCAACGGATCTCGAGCCCGGGATTTATGTACGAATGCAGAGTCTAATCCGAGACTAAGCAGCTTGCTAATTTCCTATCGTCCCTTTTTAAATACCGATACGATAATTTATTTTAGTTTTAGTTTTTTTTTTTTTTTTTTTTTAGATTGATAATCAACATCAAGAATAAACTATGTGTTAGTAATAAGCTGCGAAACCCAATAATAATAGAAAATCTTTTCTTTACGATCAGTCTGCACTCATGCGCAGTTTGACCGGGGTACACGCAAAAAATAAACTGAATATTGCACATATTTAGGTGACTGAGTACACTTTAATCCCTTTTCAATTTTGCCATCGGGTCAAATTTTAAAGGAAAGAATTTGATCCCCAAACAGCCAATTTTTGCATAAAGAGTAGACACATTCAAGGCGGTTCATCGCCCAAGGTAGCAAAGAAGTAGTCAACACTGAATAAAGCTAATAGCATCGCAAAGGTCTCCAGTAATTAGTATTAGTATTTTTTTTTACCTTACAATAAGTAATTCCGATTTTGTGCTAATCCGAGTCTACTCTGGCGTCATGGTGGATATTCTTTATTTTGCACTAACAAGCCACGTCGATTAGTTGTTTCCAGATGCAGTTACCAATTTTGATTAACTTTATTAATATTAGCAGTAGCAGTAGTATTTCTCCACAAAACATCTGCTAATTCACTCTCTATGAAAACACATGTCATGGCATCTAGCGATTCCTCAACGTATGTATTGTAAAAATGAGATAAATTACATCAGAATTACTATTACTTATTACAGGTCTAAAATTTACAAATGATAGCACGTCTTAACACTGAATTAAAGCAAAATATTAATGGACACTGGGTTTGTACCTTTATGCCTTTGATGATTTGAAGATTACAGTTTCTTTCATGTTTTAAGTAACTGCTGCCTAATAATTGAGATTTTTCATTCAAGATTTATTTTCTTCGGGTAGTAAATATGATTGAACCACTTGACCTCCAACAGATTTCCTAATCAAGACATAAACAATAACTTTTGACTTTGGTTGTGATTATTTGAAGAGTCGGATGTAAATTTCTGACGACAGAATTATGCAAGGCTTCATTTCAAAGAAAGCCATTAATTATTATTTTATGGTTACTTAATCTTGGGTGTAAAATGTCTTGCGAAAAGGTATGGGAAGCATCACCCGCTTTTGCGTACTGATATTTCTATAGATTGTTCATGCGAATGGAGAAGGCTCCGATCAGACTGCGCGAATGGCCAGGCTGATCTGAGTCTTTGCCGTTCGCACTTTCCGTAGTATAGTTGAAATTATATAGATCTACTCCGCGATTTCAGAATAGTTTCTGAATGAACACTTTTGTCAATAAATTGTTTGAACCGAACAAAATACGCACATGTACTTTTCATATTTTCAGACAGATCAGCGTCAGGAAAGTCACGTGCTACTTGTGAATGACAAGGTTATTTTAGGGTTTTGTAAAACCACTAAAGAAAGAGCCCCGAAGTTCAGTGGGTTAGGCTACGACCTGCTTAGCTGGCGGGTTTGGATCTGGCCAAAGTTGAAATCGTTTCTAACCGTAAACGGAAATTTATTGCGTGCACAACCTTTTATTCTCATCCAATCATCGTCCAGTTATGTTGAAATACTGTTGAAAGAGACGAAAACACAGTATCATACATTCATCCATCATAAAGATCTACATGTATACTCATGCACAGCCTGTACAATCGATCGTATCTGTTCGGTTTCTGATGGGATTTTATCATATTATTATATTTCTTTCTTAGACTCTCGTCTATCCTAGTTTCTCATTCTTTCTCCCTCTCTCTCTTCCTCTCTCTCCCTTTCTCTCTCGCTCTCAATCTGGCAGGCTGCCAGATATAGACTGAAATATTGTTTCAAAGGGTCATCAACTCCAAAATCGTTTGAATGAATCAGTCAGTCGGTCTGTTTTGCTCTACTTGGTATTGTTTTCTGCTAAATTGTGAATGACCAGACCAGACTTTGCAATTGTTGTCTGCGCATCCTTATCAGTTCAGTTCAATTCTCTTAACGACGTTCCCCAAGTGGCTCAGCGGTACATAACCATAGTTGCACGCACTTGGCGCCGTGTGTCCGTCCAATCATATCCTCATCATTACCTGTACACGTATGTGCGGTACTCTAAGAGCGTTGATATTGACAGTTATACTCAGTCCTCGGTAACCGTTATCTTGCGTAAAGGACACCTGCACTATAGTAGCGCAGAAAACCGTTAGACTCTCTGATTTAGATTGAAAAGACACACACTCCAGTCAGTCTTATTTCGCGTATTTATGAAACGTGCCGTATAATTAAAACCCTTTGTTGGATTGGGTTTATGTTTGGCATGATGATAGATATTGGTCCAAAGCTTTATTCTGTACCATCCTCACCCATGCCTGTGACCTAGAGGTCAAGATCACGGACTTTGACTTTTCATGTTAAAGTTTTGCGTTAAAGTTTTTAAGATCTCTATATAATTCAAACCGTTTGTTGGGGTTTATCGGGCATGATAATAGATGCTGGTCCAATGTTTTTATTTTATATGCCACCCATGCCTGTGACTTAGACGTCAAGGTCATGGACTTTGACTTTTCATGATGAAGTTTTGCTTTATTATGATTACGATCTTATATTATCTAAACACTTGTTCAGTTCGGTTTATATGTCCAAAGTTTTATTTTGTACCATCTTACAAATGCCTGTGACCTAGAGGTCAAGGTCACTGACTTAGACATTTTCATATATGTTTTGTTTTAAGGCTTTGAGATCTCATGTCATCCAGATCTTTGGTTTGGTTTGGTTTATATTTGGTAGATAATAGGTATTGGTCTAAAAATTTATTCTATATCATCCCCACACATGCCTTGACTCAAGTTCACGGTCACAGACATGCTTTTCCATGTTAAAAATTTGAGTTAAGTTTATACTAATTGCTTATTTTTCCCATCTTCTTCTGTAGGACCTTTTGACATGTGACTTTGTTTACCTCTAGGTAGCAACAATTTACATCATCTGGATGCTGCTGTTGACATAGGGTCAAGGTCACATACTTAACAGTTGCATCAATATACTGCTTTATAATGTTTCAGATATCCTTCAATGAAACCTTTCGATATATTTCTTGGTTTACTGTTGGCTTGCAGAAGATAAGTTGACATTCTCTGTATTCTGCTACTGACCAAAGGTCAAGGTGACAAACTTTAAAATTTGTGCCTTATATGTGTTAATTTTTTTGTTATTGACAGTTTAATGTCATTAGGCGGTGGCACTGGCTGGGGGTATACAGGAGCCCCTGCTCACTTGCTCTAGTTTTCTGTATTCTGCCATAAAACATATTACACCTCATCAGAACTGTCTCATCGAAACATGCTTTGACCCTTCATTAGAACCATCCCGGCGAGATGGTCTTAATGAAGGGTCACAGCATTAGTAGGTGTCTACTCTTAAAGGATATAATTTGCTCCTCTAGGCTATCGTTTTAGTGTAGATCCCATTTCAAGGAGCTACCTTATCCAGCTAAGCAAACAAGAATTCATGCAACATTATTTTCAGAAAAGAGGCAGGGGCCATTTATTAGGATTTATATGGAGTAGGCTTGACATTCCAAGATGGCAGCCATCTGCCATTACTAAAAATAGCAAAAAACATGAAAATGACAATATTTCAGTAACCGCTGAATGGATTTTGACGAAATTTGTGTCAAAATGATTCTTGCATTGAGATGTTTCGAAAATAACTAACTATAGACCAGTCATGTTGGCCTTTGTTACTAAAAATAGAAAATGTGAAAATTAGAAAATCTCAATGGAATTGGACTAATTTTGTGTCAGACTGGTCCTTTCATTAGGCTTTTTCATTTTTTTTTTCATTTTGGCATTCCAAGATGGCCTCCATTTGCCGTTACTAAAAATAGCACAAAACATGAAAATGACAATATCTCAGTAACCGCTGAATGGATTTAGACGAAATTTGTGGCTAAATGATTCTTGCTTTGAAGGGTTTCAAAAATAGCCATCAGAGGAGATGGCAAATCCCCCGACCGAAGACCCCCATGGGCCTTGGTAAAAGAGGTGCACTTCAAAACACATATTAGTAATATGTTGTCTTTTTTTATGCTTCTGTTTGACATTAACTGTTAACAGATGCATGCTTATCTAACACTCAGACTAAAACAGTATGCTTGACTGCTAAAAAGAGGTAATATCTCAAACAGCCACCATATACACAAATGTATAGCATATGATACATTAAACTTTCAAAATGTGTGAATAACTTCTAAAGTACAAGCCCTAACAACCTAATTTTGAGCTCTCTAGTAAGTGAATTTGGACAAAGAATCCAAATCTGGTAAAAAAAAAATTTTTTGTTGTTGGAGGGGGTGGGGGAGGGGGGGGCACGGGAATGTGAAGGGGTCAGACAGAGTTAGCAACACTAAGATTAAGATATCACAGCATGATCATCCATGTTCTAAAAGGTACACAGTTATTCAAATTCTGGAGCTGGCCAGGGTTATACAGACAGCAGCACAAACTACCAAAGGGAAATAACTCACAAAGTATAAAAGCAAGAGTTATCATTCATGTATGAGACAAATTGTCATGACCTGTTCTACATATCTGTGAAGTATCAAAAAAATATATCAAAAGGTATTCAAGCTATGAAGCAGACACCTAAAATCATCAAAGGGAAATAACTCCAAAAGTAAGAAAGCAAGAGTTGTCATTCTTGTTCACGACACATCGTCATGACCTGTTCTACATATCAGTGAAGTATCATGAAAATATTCCAGAAGGTATTCAAGTTATAGAGCGGACATAAAATCACACCTAAAACCATCAAGGGGAAATAACTCAAAAAGTAAGAAAGCAGGAGTTGTCATTCTTGTTCGCGACACATCGTCATGACCTGTTCTACATATCTGTGAAGTATCATGAAAATATTCCAAAAGGTATTCAAGTTATGGAGCGGACGCGAAATCATATCTCAAATGATCAAGGGGAAATAACTCAAAAAGTAAGAAAGCAAGAGTTGTCATTCTTGTTCGTGACACACCGTCATGACCTGTTCTACATATCTGTGAAGTGTCATGAAAATATTCCAAAGGGTATTCAAGTTATAGAGCGGACACGACTCTGCCAAAAAATCACATCTAAAACTATCAAGGGGAAATAACTCAAAAAGTAAGAAAGCAAGAGTTGTCATTCTTGTTCGCGACACATTGTCATGATCTGTTCTACATTTCTGTGAAGTATCATGAAAATATTCCAAAGGGTATTCAAGTTACAGAGCGGACAGGAATCTGCCAAAAAATCACCAAAGGGGAGATAATTCAAAAAGAACAATAGCAAGAGTTACCATTCTTGTACGCGACACATCGTCATGACCTGTTCTACATAACTGTGAAGTATCATGAAAATATTCCAAAGGGTATTCAAGATATAGTGCGGACAAGAAAAATGTTTACGGACAGACAGACGGACGGACGCCAGGATCATCGCTATGAACCTTTCGGTCGGGGGATAAAAATTAACACTTATAGACCTGTCAAGTTGGCCTCTGTTACTTAAAATAGCTAACTGTGAAAATTACAATGGAACTGGGCCAATTTTGTGTCAAAATGGTCTTTGCATGAAGGCTTTTCGATATTTTGCATTTTGGCATTCCAAGATGGCCGTCATCTGCCATTACTAAAAATAGCACAAAACATGAAACTGAAAATATCTCAGTAATCCCTAAATGGATTTTGATGAAATTTGTGGCAAAATTATTCTTGCATTGAGTTGTTGCAAAAGTAAAAATAGCCATCAGAGGAGATGGCAAATCCCCCGACCAAAGACCCCCATGGGCCTTGGTAAAAAGGGTGCACTTCAGAACACATATAAGTAATATACTGTCATTCTTTTATGCTTCTGATTGACATTATCTGTTTAACAAATGCATGATTATCTAACACTCAGACTAAAATAGTATGCTTGACTGCTAAAACGAAGTAATATCTCAAACAGCCGCCATATACATAAACATATAGCATATGATACATTAAACTTTCAAAAAATGTGAATAACTTCTAAACTACAAGCCCTACAAACCTAATTTTGAGCTCTCTAGTAAGTGAATTTGGACAAAGAATCCAAATCTGGAGAAAAAAAATTTTTTTTTTGGTGGTGTGGGGTGGGGGGGGGGTGGGGGGGTGGGGGGGGGGTGGGGAGGGGTCAGAGACAGTTAGGAACACTGATAAGATATCACATTATGTTCATCAATATTCTATAAGGTATAAGGTTATTAAAATTGTGGAGCAGGCCGTGGTTATACAGATATGGAGCAGAGACTCAAACAGCAGCTCAAACTACCAAAGGGAAATAACTCACAAAGTATGAATGCAAGAGTTGTCATTCATGTATGAGACAAATCGTCATGACCTGTTCTCCATAACTCTGAAGTATCATGAAAAGATTTCAAAAGGTATTCAAGTTATAGAGCGGACACCTAAAATCATCAAAGGGAAATAACTCAAAAAGTAAGAAAGCAAGACTTGTCATTCTTGTTCGCGACACATCGTCATGACCTGTTCTACATATTTGTGAAGTATCATGAAAAAATTTCAACAGGTATTCAAGTTATAGAGCGGACACGAAATCATATCTAAAACCATCAAGGGGAAATAACTCAAAAAGTAAGAAAGCAAGAGTTGTCATTCTTGTTCGCACAACATCGTCATGACCTGTTCTACATATTTGTGAAGTATCATGAAAATATTTCTAAAGGAATTCAAGTTATAGAGCGGATACGAAATCATACCTTAAACCATAAAGGGGAAATAACTCACACAGTAAGAAAGCAAGAGTTGTTATTCTTGTTCGCAACACATCAGCATGACCTGTTCTACATATCTGTGAAGTATCATGAAAATATTTCAAACGGTATTAAAGTTATAGAGCGGACACGAAAACACACCTAAAGTGCTTAAGGGGAAATAACTCAAAAAGTAAGAAAGCAAGAGTTGTCATTCTTGTTCGCGACACATCGTCATGACCTGTTCTACATATCTGTGAAGTATCATGAAAATATTCTAAAAGGTATTCAAGTTATAGAGCGGACACGAAATCACACCTAAAACGATCAAGGGGAAATAACTCAAAAAGTAAGAAAGCAAGAGTTGTCACTCTTGTTCGCGACACATCGTCATGGCCTGTTCTACATATCTGTGAAGTATTATGAAAACATTCTGAAAGGTATTCAAGTTATAGAGCGGACACGAATCTGCCAAAAAATCACACCTAAAACCATCAAGGGGAAATAACTCAAAAAGTAAGAAAGCAAGAGTTGTCATTCTTGTTCGCGACACATCGTCATGACCTGTTCTACATATCTGTGAAGTATCATGAAAATATTCCAAAGGGTATTCAAGTTACAGAGCGGACACGAATCTGCAAAAAAACTCACCAAAGGGGAAATAACTCAAAAAGTACAATAGCAAGAGTTACCATTCTTGTACGCGACACATCGCCATGACCTGATCTACATAACTGTGAAGTATCATGAAAATATTCCAAAGGGTATTCAAGATATAGAGCGGACAAGAAAATGTTTACGGACGGACGGACGGACGGACGGACGGACAGACGGACGGACGCCAGGCTCATCGCTATATCCCCCGAACCTTTCGGTCGGGGGATAAAAATGTAAAGACCAGGCAAATTGGCCTCTGTTACTAAAAGTAGCAAAATGTGAAAATGAGAAAATTTCAGTGGAATTGGACCAATTTTGTATCAGAATGGTACCATTGCAAAATAGCCAGGTAAGCGATATCAGGCCCATTTGGTCCTCTTCTTTGTCTGCCTGATCATCCTTCTATGAAAAATCTTGTTCATTCTGTAACTCGCGTCGGGCCGCGTAGTGCAATCAGTAGGGCACCTGACTCATAAGTCAGAGGTCCTGGGTTTGATACCCCGTCTGGCCACACACTTTAGTTTCTCCTTCCGCTGATTCAGGAAGGGCAGTTGTCAGTTACTGGCGAAAGTATGTGCACTCAGTACTGGTTAACCGCTTAGGAGGTCTAAGCCTGCCCAGGAATAGTGTGGTTAGGTTAACTGACCGTCCCGACATGACCATAGCTGTTTACCGTGGACGTTTAAGCAACAAATCAATCATTGACAATCAATTATTCTGCAACACCTTCATGACACTGAAATGGGCGTATTATGCGCCGCTTGCGAAGCTCTTGTTTAAAAATGAATTTTGACCTGTAGTCCTTATACTATATGGAATATCTGAATGAAAGTTCAATGATAACATCATAGAATAATAAACAAAATCTCTCAGCTCAAAGAAATGCTTTACAGCCAGCTATGAATCTACACTGGTCAGAATGCCCCACATTGTTGAGTGGATTATATTAATATCTATTTATAGTAAGGACATCATATCTCCGCTATCCCAATTCTGTGGCTATTTAGCTATTATATATCTCAAACAAGACCTGTCCCCGTACAGGATCGCTTGCCTGCAGTGCTTTGCCCATCACATAGAAAAACTCTAACGTAAAACTTTAAAGTGTGACGCTGACTCTGACGTCCAAGTGACAACAACAGCTCTCTGTACTTTCGTACAGGCGATCTAAAAATAAGTTACGATGCCCCGCAGTGGCGGAATATCATGCAGTGCCTGCGGTGCTTCTGTTGTCAAAACATGACTTAGCCCTCCTTTTCGTCAAAACATGATGAGGCCCTCCTTTTTTCCCTCATTCGGTCTGTCTCAGCAAGATGGTTCAAATGAGGGGCAGTCTGATCAGAGCCTTTGCTGTTTTCACATGCCATGTATTGATACAGAGGAATTTACAGCCACTAAACAAGACCTTCAGCTAGATTACAATGACTCACAGACTGGTTTGATTCTTAACTAATCAAAACACTTAACAAGCAATCTTTTTTTGAGTGATCGTATTTGTTTATTTCAGCACATTCAGAAGAAAGCTGCTGACTGGAGTATGGATTGTGAGGTGGTAGCTGAGCTGAGATTTGACCTTAGCAACACATATAAACATCACAAGAAACAAACTGTAGACATCGAAGTGGACTTCATAAGATTTTCACACAAGAAAGTGAAATTGAAACAGAAAGCAAAATAAACAAATGTCAGAAATATCTGTATCTTAATTATCTGTTTAAAGCTTTCACAGTACAAGCAACACTCAAATCTCTTCCCACAACCCTTTGTATTCGAACACTTCTTAGCAATTTCTGCAGTCCCTTCAATTCTATCTCTGAATTTCTACAGGTTCATTTGGCATATCATATCTAGACTGTTGACTGAATGACAACACCTGATACTACTGAGCCTGTATTCTGATCCGCACTATAGACCCATGTTATAAAAGAGAACAAATTTTGTGACTTCTGTTTTGTAATCCCTCTGTGATAAACCATTCCAAACTGGGTCTACTCGTATAGCAAATATAAATGCTCGGTCTCTTCTAAGATTTGGCCTAACTTAGATGGGAGGCAAAATAGGAATTATCAGAGGTGCTTCCCCTGGAAGTTTATCTGATCCATTCACTGAAAATTTGTCAAAATAATGAGGGTCAGTACCACCCCATAAATCAGGGGGTGAGGAGGGGGAGAAGAGGCATAAAGGGGCAGTATAATCACTTCATACTTTATGCAATGGATTCTTCATACTAAATGCAACAATCAATCCCTGAAGTTTGAAAGCTGTTAGAGAATCTTCTTTTACATAAAAGTCAATCTTGCATGCTATTTACTGCAGATACCCTAATGACACTTAATATTGGGACAGACAGGTCTAAGCAAACATTGTAGACCCAGATCAATCTGCTCCTAAAGCAGTTTGATTAAGGTCTACAACGTTTGCCATTCACTAAACATCATTTGGATACATCTGTATAATTATGTGTTCGTCACCATTTTTTTTTTTTTTGTCATAATTTGTATTTTCCCCACGATTTGTATGTAAATAAAATCAGAAAGACAAAACAGTACACCACTGACCACTCCTGTTTACCATACCCCAAACTCCTGAATAAACAGCAAAGACCCAGATCAGACTGCTTCAAGGAAGAAATCCTGTCCGGCACTATTCCGCATTCACATGGCTCAGTACTTTGCGTTTTATTTATTTTAGTTTTAGTTTTTTTTTTTTGTTTTTTTAGATTGATAATCAACATCAAGAATAAACTATGTGTTAGTAATAAGCTGCGAAACCCAATAATAATAGAAAATCTTTTCTTTACGATCAGTCTGCACTCATGCGCAGTTTGACCGGGGTACACGCAAAAAATAAACTGAATATTGCACATATTTAGGTGACTGAGTACACTTTAATCCCTTTTCAATTTTGCCATCGGGTCAAATTTTAAAGGAAAGAATTTGATCCCCAAACAGCCAATTTTTGCATAAAGAGTAGACACATTCAAGGCGGTTCATCGCCCAAGGTAGCAAAGAAGTAGTCAACACTGAATAAAGCTAATAGCATCGCAAAGGTCTCCAGTAATTAGTATTAGTATTTTTTTTTACCTTACAATAAGTAATTCCGATTTTGTGCTAATCCGAGTCTACTCTGGCGTCATGGTGGATATTCTTTATTTTGCACTAACAAGCCACGTCGATTAGTTGTTTCCAGATGCAGTTACCAATTTTGATTAACTTTATTAATATTAGCAGTAGCAGTAGTATTTCTCCACAAAACATCTGCTAATTCACTCTCTATGAAAACACATGTCATGGCATCTAGCGATTCCTCAACGTATGTATTGTAAAAATGAGATAAATTACATCAGAATTACTATTACTTATTACAGGTCTAAAATTTACAAATGATAGCACGTCTTAACACTGAATTAAAGCAAAATATTAATGGACACTGGGTTTGTACCTTTATGCCTTTGATGATTTGAAGATTACAGTTTCTTTCATGTTTTAAGTAACTGCTGCCTAATAATTGAGATTTTTCATTCAAGATTTATTTTCTTCGGGTAGTAAATATGATTGAACCACTTGACCTCCAACAGATTTCCTAATCAAGACATAAACAATAACTTTTGACTTTGGTTGTGATTATTTGAAGAGTCGGATGTAAATTTCTGACGACAGAATTATGCAAGGCTTCATTTCAAAGAAAGCCATTAATTATTATTTTATGGTTACTTAATCTTGGGTGTAAAATGTCTTGCGAAAAGGTATGGGAAGCATCACCCGCTTTTGCGTACTGATATTTCTATAGATTGTTCATGCGAATGGAGAAGGCTCCGATCAGACTGCGCGAATGGCCAGGCTGATCTGAGTCTTTGCCGTTCGCACTTTCCGTAGTATAGTTGAAATTATATAGATCTACTCCGCGATTTCAGAATAGTTTCTGAATGAACACTTTTGTCAATAAATTGTTTGAACCGAACAAAATACGCACATGTACTTTTCATATTTTCAGACAGATCAGCGTCAGGAAAGTCACGTGCTACTTGTGAATGACAAGGTTATTTTAGGGTTTTGTAAAACCACTAAAGAAAGAGCCCCGAAGTTCAGTGGGTTAGGCTACGACCTGCTTAGCTGGCGGGTTTGGATCTGGCCAAAGTTGAAATCGTTTCTAACCGTAAACGGAAATTTATTGCGTGCACAACCTTTTATTCTCATCCAATCATCGTCCAGTTATGTTGAAATACTGTTGAAAGAGACGAAAACACAGTATCATACATTCATCCATCATAAAGATCTACATGTATACTCATGCACAGCCTGTACAATCGATCGTATCTGTTCGGTTTCTGATGGGATTTTATCATATTATTATATTTCTTTCTTAGACTCTCGTCTATCCTAGTTTCTCATTCTTTCTCCCTCTCTCTCTTCCTCTCTCTCCCTTTCTCTCTCGCTCTCAATCTGGCAGGCTGCCAGATATAGACTGAAATATTGTTTCAAAGGGTCATCAACTCCAAAATCGTTTGAATGAATCAGTCAGTCGGTCTGTTTTGCTCTACTTGGTATTGTTTTCTGCTAAATTGTGAATGACCAGACCAGACTTTGCAATTGTTGTCTGCGCATCCTTATCAGTTCAGTTCAATTCTCTTAACGACGTTCCCCAAGTGGCTCAGCGGTACATAACCATAGTTGCACGCACTTGGCGCCGTGTGTCCGTCCAATCATATCCTCATCATTACCTGTACACGTATGTGCGGTACTCTAAGAGCGTTGATATTGACAGTTATACTCAGTCCTCGGTAACCGTTATCTTGCGTAAAGGACACCTGCACTATAGTAGCGCAGAAAACCGTTAGACTGTCTGATTTAGATTGAAAAGACACACACTCCAGTCAGTCTTATTTCGCGTATTTATGAAACGTGCCGTATAATTAAAACCCTTTGTTGGATTGGGTTTATGTTTGGCATGATGATAGATATTGGTCCAAAGCTTTATTCTGTACCATCCTCACCCATGCCTGTGACCTAGAGGTCAAGATCACGGACTTTGACTTTTCATGTTAAAGTTTTGCGTTAAAGTTTTTAAGATCTCTATATAATTCAAACCGTTTGTTGGGGTTTATCGGGCATGATAATAGATGCTGGTCCAATGTTTTTATTTTATATGCCACCCATGCCTGTGACTTAGACGTCAAGGTCATGGACTTTGACTTTTCATGATGAAGTTTTGCTTTATTATGATTACGATCTTATATTATCTAAACACTTGTTCAGTTCGGTTTATATGTCCAAAGTTTTATTTTGTACCATCTTACAAATGCCTGTGACCTAGAGGTCAAGGTCACTGACTTAGACATTTTCATATATGTTTTGTTTTAAGGCTTTGAGATCTCATGTCATCCAGATCTTTGGTTTGGTTTGGTTTATATTTGGTAGATAATAGGTATTGGTCTAAAAATTTATTCTATATCATCCCCACACATGCCTTGACTCAAGTTCACGGTCACAGACATGCTTTTCCATGTTAAAAATTTGAGTTAAGTTTATACTAATTGCTTATTTTTCCCATCTTCTTCTGTAGGACCTTTTGACATGTGACTTTGTTTACCTCTAGGTAGCAACAATTTACATCATCTGGATGCTGCTGTTGACATAGGGTCAAGGTCACATACTTAACAGTTGCATCAATATACTGCTTTATAATGTTTCAGATATCCTTCAATGAAACCTTTCGATATATTTCTTGGTTTACTGTTGGCTTGCAGAAGATAAGTTGACATTCTCTGTATTCTGCTACTGACCAAAGGTCAAGGTGACAAACTTTAAAATTTGTGCCTTATATGTGTTAATTTTTTTGTTATTGACAGTTTAATGTCATTAGGCGGTGGCACTGGCTGGGGGTATACAGGAGTCCCTGCTCACTTGCTCTAGTTTTCTGTATTCTGCCATAAAACATATTACACCTCATCAGAACTGTCTCATCGAAACATGCTTTGACCCTTCATTAGAACCATCTCGGCGAGATGGTCTTAATGAAGGGTCACAGCATTAGTAGGTGTCTACTCTTAAAGGATATAATTTGCTCCTCTAGGCTATCGTTTTAGTGTAGATCCCATTTCAAGGAGCTACCTTATCCAGCTAAGCAAACAAGAATTCATGCAACATTATTTTCAGAAAAGAGGCAGGGGCCATTTATTAGGATTTATATGGTATTTGCGGTCATTCCAGAGATAAAAAAAATCTTACACTTCATCATATTCAACCTTATTAGTGCATATTCCCCAATAAGCGCACATCTGTGGCATTTCTGAGACCACAAGTGCACACATAGTTTTACTGATTTACTGCTTTGCTGACTTGTTTACAAAAGCTGAAAAGACCACCGAATCTCATTTTTCACCTGCAAACTTTCTCCATCCCTCTGTAGCTATAAATACCTTTTCTCCAATAACTATTTTGGACGCACACCAAGTGTGTGCAACTATGGTTACGTACCGCTGAGCCACTTGGGAACGTCGTTAGGGGATTTGAACTAAACTAAACTGAATTGTATTAACCATTTAATTCTTTGCCTTTCCTGCATATCATTCTCTGAAATGTGCATTTATTAGCAGGTAAGTTTACTATTTGTATTTGCCACTATTTTGTACAAGTTGAGCACACTGTGCCAAAAAAATGTTTAATATGGTACGTGCACTGTATCTGATTATACTACTGTGTTTTTCCATATCTAGAATGACCCTAATATCTTTAAATCAGCAGTATGAAATTCTCCCATAAGATGGGATATCCCTTCTGCAATAATCCTAAAATTCTAGATGCGTCTCTTAAGACAGATCTAGACTTGATTGTTTTGGAAGTGAAAAACCTACTCTTTTAACTGCCCCAACATGATTCACATTATATGGCTACGGAGTAGGCAAAATACAGTCCAAAATGTACTGCCGCTTTCCTTCCTCATATATCCATACATGTACCTGGATTTGAGCCAAGGCCAAAACATAAGTACCGGTAATGGCTTTGTACTACCAAATAATGGTACCCTGTCCAGACAGAATGTGGTTTTGAATTCATATTGGCAGATAGACTGCAATTCTAAATGCAGTTTCTTCAAATATTTCTCAGCCATAATCAAGTTTTCAGCCTATTAAATACAGACTGAAAACCTGTTGATGGCTAAGAAATTTATTTACATATTGTCTATTTAAGTCACAATAAATCTTGTAATGTAAGCCACCTCTTGAGGTGTATATTTGTAGAAAACACAGAAAAAGGCTTTAAACCATTTATCTACATGTACCCATTCTGATCTGCATACAAACACAATTAAGGAATGAATTTCATTTTTCTGAGGTTTATCAAAGTGTAAACTACATTGGGTCACATGCAAAGTGAATGAACCGGGCCAGGGCTCGGGAAAACCGGATTTCTTTCGGTCCCAGACCGAAATTCAGAAATTGGGACCGATTGGAAACAAACCAAAGCCCCCAAAAATCGGTCCCGTACTGGTCCAATACTTAGGAAATTTTCTCCGATTCGTCCGATAATTGTTACACACGGCCGTTTGATCTTGTCCCGACGTACGAAATATCGCCAGTGTCTTTAAAATTCTAGCACGTGTCATAACTAATCGGATTAAGGTGGTGATAATCACTGATTTGGGACAAAGACAAAAATCTGCATAAAATACTGAAAATAACACTGATCTTTCCAAAACTTAGCAGATGCCTTCTGTATGTTGTTTCTCATAATTTAGAATCCCAAAATGCAGCATTTGTTAATGTTAAAAAGTGTTTTTATAAGAGAAGATCAAAGGGTAATTTTCTGCGAATAAATCTGAAAAAATAATATCATTATTGAAAATATACTTAGTGCTTAGAGTACCTTGTTGCATAATGGAGAGCGTCCTAGCAATTATTTTTTCAAACTCTTTCACACATTATCAGGCTGAGCAGATGAAATAAGATGCAGTCTGTGTCCAAATTTTTTTGTCAAAACACACAGGTGAGACAGGTGATACTATTTTAACAAGGTTGAACAATTTCATCTACACACCACTGATCATGTCAGTAATGTATTATTTATATTGTAGGTGTTAACATAGGTATGCTTGCCTTACCTATATTTAATAAATGCGTCCAATGTACATTTACTTTGTACATGTTGAACATTTGAGAACAAGGGCTTCGCAAGCGGCGCATAATACGCCCGTTTAAATGTCATAAAGCAGAAACAGAATGATTGAACAAGATTGCATAGACAGACAAAGTGGTACAAGGGAGATAACCTAAACATACTAGATAGGCCTTTTTTGGTTGTACTATATTCCCTTGAAATGATTTTTATAATATACATACCATTTATTTCAAATGGTTAAGGAGTTAGAGTAAACAGTAAATTTATGCAAGGGCAGATAATTCAGTAAGTAAGCCAGAGTTGTGGTTCTTGTTCAGGATACATTGCCCCATTATTATACACATTCCTACAAAGCTTCATTCTAATATTTCAAAAGGTTCAGGAGATATTGAGTGAATGAGAAACACCTGAAAATACTAATCAAATGGAGGTTACTCCAAACTTAAGAAAGAGGGAGCAACCATTCTTATATATGACACATTGTCTTGTGATCATGAACATTGCTATAAAGTTTCATCATGATATTCCAAACGGTTACCAAGTTATGGCATGCACAAGATAAGTAAACACAAAAATAGGCTCAAAGTACTAATGAAATGGTCGTAACTCTAAAACGAAGAAAGGGAGAGCAGCCATTTTTGTACGCGACACATCGTTAGGAATTCATACACATTGCTATGAAGTTTTATAAAGATATCCCAAACGGTTATCTAGTTATGGCGCGCACAAGACTTGCAGGGAAAAAAATGATCAAAGGGGCATAACTTCAAAACTAAGAAAGGGGGAGCAACCATTCTTGTACGCGACACGTTCCCCCAACCTAATACATATGCCTATAAAATTTCATGAAGATATCCCAAATGGTAACTGAGTTATGGCGCACACAAGAATGTTTACGGACGGACGGATGGACGGACGGACAGCGCCACGACATAATACGTCCGTTTTTTCAAAACGGGCGTATAAAAAGCTACCGTTTTCATCTGGTCTACATTACAATTTGAGAAAGAGTTGGAATAAATAATTGCTAGGACGCTCTTCATTATGCAATAATGCACCTTCAGCACTACGTAAATTTTCAATAAATTTTCAATAACGATATTATTTTTTCAGATTTATTCGCAGAAAATTACCGTTTGATCTTTCCTTATAAAAACACCTTTTTAAGCAGCATGTACATCTATTTTGAATTCTAAACTGTAAAGAACAATAAAAATAAGAAGTCTGCTAACTTTCAGGGAGATACGTTACTTTTTTATGGTTTTATGCAGATTTTTACATTTACCATAAATCACCACCTTAAGGCAGGTGTTAGCCAGACGCAAAAACCGCCTACGGGCCAATCGAGATTGTCAGTATGGAGCACTGAACCCTGAATGTAAACCTTGCTAGTGACTGAATGTAGTTTACACTTCGATAAACATCAGAAAAATCAAGTTCATTGCTTATATTTACATTCATTTCAATCAAATCTTTCATGAAAACTCTTATACAAGTGCTAAAATTGAGGCAGTGAAACATGTACACACAGCATTTCTGCTAACAGCATGCATGACGTCTGAAGTCGCTGAAGTCCAATCAGGTTGTAGAGAGCCATTGTTTATTTTGACGTCATTGACGTCGCATGTCTCAATGTAATTATTTAAGAAATGAATTTCATTTTTCTGAGGTTTATCGAAGTGTAAACTACGTTGGGTCACGTGCAAAGTGAATGAACCCCGAAGGGGTTCATGTAAACTTTGCTAGTGACCCAATGTAGTTTACACTTCGATAAACATCAGAAAAATTAAGTTCATTGCTTATATTTACATTCGTTTCAATCAAAGCTTTCATGAAAAATCTTATATAAGCGCTAAAATTGAAGCAGTAAAACATGTACACGCAGTTTTTCTGCTAACAGCAGAACGGCATGCATGACGTCATGACGTTGCTGACGTCCAATCAGGTTGTATAGAGCCATTGTTTATTTTGACGTCATTGACGTCGCGTGTCTCAATGTAATTATTGGAATGTAAACTACAGTACGTTCCAATGCTTTACTATAGGGCTTTTCAGTAAATACACCAAGAATGTAAATATTGGAATGTAAACTACATTACGTTCCAATGGTTTACTATAGGGCTTTTCAATAAATACACCAAGAATGTAAATATTCTACAATGTATCCATGTTCCAGATATTTATTTTCACTGTCAAAAGACTGAAAACAAAGCCTATTAACTGAGCTCAGGGCAAGAGGAATAGTCAGTTCCAAATCTTGAGGTAACTTGCACCATTCCCACTTGGAAATTACAAAGTCAAGCTTCTAAAATGGACTGGCGAATAAAACTGTGTTAAACACTGCCATCTGACTTATGTAGGTGAAGTATAACAGTAAGGAATTTCTACATTGTAACAGATAAACTGGTGCAGTTATCATAGAACTACTGAAAGTGGCCAAGCTAAAATTTTGGCTTGGCCACTTTTAGTTTTGTGATAACTCCGCCAGTTCTCTTACTGCAAAGCAAATATTGTGCATAAAGATGCTTTTTATACATACGAGTCAAATAGCATTGTTATATTTTGGCTATTACATTCAATCCTCTTTATAACAGCATTAACTACAACAGAAAAATTCTTAATAACATTTTGATATGCACATAATGGCTTTGTGGTTCAAAATATGTTTTCTTTATAACAGCAAATTCAGTTTAATGTAAAATGTTTGGGAATAAATGCTGTTGTAATAGTGTATTTGCAGAAGCAAAAATTTGCATTTTCCATATAGGAAATGAACAGGCATAGAAACTGCCTTTTTAACAGGCACGGTAACTGCAAGTTTTCCATATAACCATTTATTGTGTCCCCTCATGATCAGTAGAACTGCTGTGGAAAGGCATTAGTTCATGTGCATAGTTTGGCAAGGCTAAAACATGATTTTATGTGTATTGGTAAGGCTAATAAATGATTTTATGAGCCTTTGCAAGGGTAATAAATGATTTTATGTGCCTTTGCAGGGGTAATAAATATGTGCCTTTGCAAGGGTAATAAATAATTTCGAGAGTAACAAGACCTGTCCGCAGTACAGGATAGCTCGCCTGACAGCGCCTTGCCCATCACATAAATAAAAGCATCGCATACGACTGTGTGATATCCTGCCACTGCTTACCAATTTCACTCATCCATTTTTTGCTGATTTATTTATTTTATACATATATGTGGCCATGGGGCGGAGGTAGATAACCCAAATGGGGCAAAATTTTGGTCATCACAAGCGGCTTTCAATTGTTGCAAGTTTCAGAAAAATCTATTTAAATCATAATTTTATATGAATTTTTTCATCATTTTGTGCATCTGTATTGCCTGGGGGCAGGAACAGATAACCCACATGGGGTAAATTTTGAGCATCATAGAAGGCTTTTATTACTCTGATCATTTGCTGTAAATTTCAGGAAAAATGCTTTGAACCTGATTTTATATAGATTTCTTCACTATCTTATACATGTATATAGCCCCAGAACAGGGGCAGATAACTCATGAGGACCAAATTTCTATGGTAACTTAAAGCTGTTGTTGCTTAGATCATTTTTGTGAAGTTTCACCATGATATTCCAAATAGTGAAGGAACTACAGGCCAAAAACCATTTTTTGTACATTGACAAGTGCCATAACTCTGTCAGAAATTGTCAAAAATCCCAAGTGAGACATTCTTGATACAAATGCATATGCACAAATTGAACTAGATCTGTTAATAAATACTTAAGTTATCGAACAGAAATGAAGTGCTGACAGATGGACGGATGTACGATGGACGGACAGACACACTGACAACCATAACACCCCGACATTAACGTGTGGCGGGGTATAAAAACTTTTACGCAAAACTTTTAACATTTTGCTAACACCGTTGCCACCAATGCCGGGGGGTAGTGCAATAACTCTTCCTATACATTGGTACAGGCGAGCTAATGAGCTAATAAAGGATTTTTGTGCCTTTGCAAGGCTAAAACATGATTTTATATAGAAATATGAAGTATCTGCCTAAAATACTGTATCTATTTGGCTATAAGATGGGGTTCCTGAATATGATCCTAGATATCTATTGCAGTCTTGTGTGAGGTTGCTTCAAGGTGGGTTTTTCACTTCAAATCTAGATTAATCTTACAATCCCAAAAATCTAGATCCATCCTATAAGAGAAATGTAGATTTCTGGGATCATTTGTGGGGTTGAAACCCCATCTTATATGCCAATAAATACCGTAATCATCATACTCGCCTTGTCAGGAGTACAGCTTAAGTCTTGCAAAGTCAGATATAACATAAAGCAGACAGCTGAAGCTCAATGTATTCTTTATGAAGTTTGTATGTGCACTACTAAATTCTTAGACTTTTCACTGAATTCCACTATTACACTTGTATGTTTCTAAAAGAATAAGTACATATAAGCTGTGTGAATTGCACAGAATAAACACCATTTTATGTACATTCACTTATTTTTACACAATGGATCATTCTACTGTTGTTTACGGTACTCTCCGCTTAAAATACCAAATATATGTCCACCCACTATACTGTATAAGTTTATGTTCACCCACTATACTGTATAAAGTCTATTTTACTATCACATATAGAAGTCCTGTTTATACACTGTATTTTTACTCCTTTCATTGAAATATAGTATATGTAATCCTCATATAAATCTGTCAGTCAGGTTTCTTATCCGTCACAGTGTCTTTTCCTCAAAAGGTTCCATTTTATTCCTTAAAACGGTTCAAGATTCTGGTCACCTAAAATCTAAACACAACATAAGACAACAAGTAGCCCAAAGGGCAACAATTGCTCACCTGAGAGACATTGTAAACCTTTAGGGATATTTAAGATGCTCAAGGGCAGCTAACTCCACAGTCAGTGGTCCAATCAGGCTGAAAATTAAACTCATCCAAAACATTATGTATGCCCTCATTTAATATATGCAAGTTTAACTAGAAAATGTGTTTATGAAACACTATGCCCCCAACCATATGCTTGCCTCTAAAGAAGGTTCATCCAATAATGCTTGTACCATAGGCTTCAATGTACTAAGTCGAAAAAGGGGCTTAACTCAGTCGAAAATTTACAAATTGTTTTCAAAAGTTAATCAGGTCATCTACACCTTGGGCAGTATCAAACTGCAAAAATCATGATCCTAGCATCAGGGGTTCTCCAGATATTTTGTTCACAAGGTTCCATAGGCAAATAATGCACTAAGTTGAAAAAGGGGCATAACTCGATCAAAAATTCACGATTTTTTTTCAAAAGTTAATCAGGTCATCTACACCATAGGCAGTATCTTCCTGCAAAAAATCATGCTCCTAGCATCAGGGGTTCTTGAGATATTTTGTTCACAAGGTTCCATAGGCTTACAATGCACTAAGTTGAAAAGGGGGCATAACTCGTTCAAAAATTCACAAATTTGTTTCAAAAGTTAATCAGGTCATCTACACCTTGGGCATTATCATCCTGCAAAACCTCATGATCCTAGCATTAGGGGTTCTTGAGATATTTTGTTCACAAGGTTCCACAGACTAAGTCGAAAAAGGGGCATAACTCTGAAAATATGTGACCCTCGGAAAAAAGAAAAAACACGCGTTCGCTTATTTTTCATACTGATCATGTGTTTAAAGTTTCAAGTTCCTAGCTTTTACGGTTCTTGACTGCGTGTAAAGGTACCTTTGTACCATAGGCTTCAATGCATTAAGTCGAAAAAGGGGCATAACTCGATAAAAAATTTACGATTTTTTTTTCGAAAATTAATCAGGTCATCTACACCTTAGGGAGTATCTTCCTGCAAAATATCATGATCCTAGCATCAGGGGTTCTCGAGATATTTTGTTCACACGGTTCCATAGGCTTACAATGCACTAAGTCGAAAAAGGGGCATAACTCGATCTACAAGAATTTAAGAAATATGCTCAAAAGTAAATCAGTTCATCTACATCTTGGTCTGTAACTGTATGCCAAATATAAATGTACTAGCTTAAGCGGTTCTTCAGATATTTTGTTCACAAGGTTATTCCTATATAAAATGCCTAAGGCCTGAAAAGGGGAATAACTCAACCAAAAAATTACGATATATGCTCAAAAGTTAATCAGTTCATCTACACCTTAGTCAAAACCAGCGTGCTAAATTTAAGGACCCTAGCTTATGCAGTTCTTTAGATATTTTGTTCACAAGGTTATTCCTATACAAATGCCTATGTCCGAAAAAGGGGAATAACTCAACTGAGAATTATTGAAATAGGCTCAAAAGTTAATCAGTTCATATAATTCTTAGTCTGTAACTGTATGCCAAATATCAGGATCCTAGCTTAAGGGGTTCTTCAGATATTTTGTTCACAAGGTTCCATAGGCTTACAATGCACTAAGCTGAAAAAGGGGCATAACTCGGTCAAAATTTTATAAATAATTTTCACAAGTTAATCAGGTCTTCTACACCTTGGGCAATGTTATCCTGCAAAACATCATGATCCTAGCAGCAGGGGTTCTCAAGATATTTTGTTCACAAGGTTCCATAGGCTAAGTCGAAAAAGGGACATAACTCTGGAAATACGTGACCGGCGGAAAAAAGAAAAAATACGTGTCCGCTTATTTTCCATGTACATACCACATATGAAATTTCAAGATCCTAGCATAAGCGGTTTTTGAGTTTCCTACCTGCCATAAAGCGTTACGGACGGACGGACATACGGACAGACGGATGGACAGGCCCAAACCAATATGCCCCCTCAACTTCTCCGAAGTTGGGGGCATAAAAAGTATCCGATCAAGAGCACAATAGACAGAGCTGTCAAGGGCAGCTAACTTCGTAGTGGTTGGCCTGATCTGGCCAAAATTTGAACTTGTATAAGATATTATGCATTTCCTCATTACCTGCAAGTTTGAAAAGGATCGGATCAGTAGAAACCAAGAAAAAGTGGCGACATTGATTTTTTGGATGCTCAGGGCAGGTACTCCATAGTCAGTGGTGGGATCTAGCCGAAATGCTAACTAATCCAAGCTTTTATGCATATCCTCATTACCTGCATGTATGAAGAGGATCCGATGAAAAATGAAAATGTGATGACGTTGTTTTCTCCATTATAAGACTATGGGATTTTTTACAAACGCTCAAGGGCAGCTAACTCTGTAGTCTGTGCTCGAATCCGGTCAAATTTCAAACTTATCCAAGCTCTTATGTATGTCATCATTACCTGCAAGTATGATAAGGATCTAATCAAAAACCTTGATTGCAGCACCCTGAAAGTCAAACTTGCTCGAGATATTGTCATGCCCTACATTTGTGTGAATTTATCTTAAAATCCGTTGAGAAATGTAGGTGCTAGAGCGATGACAAAGTTTTTCTAAAAATAGCCACAGTGACCTTGTCCTTGGGCACAGCATCCTGAAAGTTAAACTTGCTAGAGATATTGTCAGACCCTACATTTGTGTCAAGTTATTTCAAAATCCATGGAGAAATGAAGGTGCTAGGGTGATGACAAAGTTTTTCTAAAAATAGCCACAGTGACCTTGACCTTAGGCACAGCACCCTGAAAGTCGAACTTGCTCGAGATATTGTCATGCCCTACATTTGTGTGAATTTATTTTAAAATCCATTGAGAAATGTAGGTGCTAGAGCGCTGACAAAGTTTTTCTAAAAATAGCCACAGTGACCTTGACCTTGGGCGCAGCACCCTGGAAGTCAAATTTGTTTGAGATATTGTCATGCCCTACATTTGGGTGAAGTTCATTTAAAATCCGTTGAGAAATGTAGGCGCTAGAGCAATGACCAAGTTTTTCTAAAAATAGCCACAGTGACCTTGACCTTGGGTGCAGCACCCTGAAAGTCGAACTTGCTCGAGATATTGTCATGCCCTACATTTGTGTGAAGTTATTTTAAAATCTGCTGAGAAATGTAGGTGCTAGAGCGCTGACAAAGTTTTTTATAAAAATAGCCACAGTGACCTTGACCTTCGGCGCAGCATCCTGAAAGTCGAACTTGCTCGAGATATTGTCATGCCCTACATTTGTGTGAAGTTATTTTAAAATCCGTTGAGAAATGTAGGCAATAGAGCGATGACAAAGTTTTTCTAAAAGTATGTGATGACGTTGTTTTCTCCATTATAACACTATGGGATTTTTTTCAAACGCTCAAGGGCAGCTAACTCCGTAGTCTGTGCTCGAATCCGGCCAAATTTCGAACTCATCTAAGCTCTTATGTATGTCATCATTACCTGCAAGTATGATAAGGATCTAAGCAAAAACAGTTGAGAAAACGTGATGACGCCATTTTCCCCATTATAACCCTATGGGATTTTTTCAAACGCTGAAGGGCAGCTAACTCCGTAGTCTGTGCTCGAATCTGGCCAAATTTCGAACTCATCCAAGCTCTTGTGTATGTCATCATTACCTGCAAGTATGATAAGGATCTAATCAAAGACAGTTGAGAAAACGTGATGACGCCATTTTCCCCATTATAACCCTATGGGGGCTATCTGTTGCCATGGAAACCAGATTTCTGAGCTGATCGGCACCAAAACCTAATGCAGCCTTTCCCCCACCCAAATGATGCTTCAGATAAAATTTGATTGCGATCGGCCCACTGGTCTCTGAGATATTTATGTTTGAAAATGTTGACGCAAGCACCCACGGACGGACGACGGCTCGACTCCCATCCTATAAGCTCACCTCTGAGCCTTCGGCTCAGGTGAGCTAACAATAAATACAACTTCTTGAGGTGAATGGGTACACTTCAGGGGGAATAACTCCATTTTCCATTTTGCCTCCTTGCTCAATGGGAGCTGCTCTTAAAAACAAGAGGGCCATGATGGCCCTGGATCGCTCACCTGAGTATCCTGTGAACTCAACCTCAGAGACATCCATATGACTGACAGAGTTTCACAAAGATTAAATGGAAAATGAACCCTTTATTGTGTACCTAAGGTTTTTATAAGATTTAACCTAATGACCTAGATTTTGACCCTACATGACCCAGTTCCAAACCTGGTCTAGATTTCTTGGATATGAACATTCTGACAAAGTTATCAAAACTGTGCCCTCTAGAGTGTACACAATGTTTTTCTAAGGTTTAACCTAGTGACCTACTTTTTGACCCAACATGACCAAGTTGCACCCTTGGTCCAGATTCGTTGGAGACAATCATTCTGACAAAGTCTCAGGAAGATTAGAACAAAACTGTGTCCTCAAAAGCGTTCACACTGTTTTTCTAAGAACTGACCTAGTGACCTAGTTTTTGACCTGACATGGCCCAGTTTCAAATCTGGTATAAATTTCATGAAAGTAAACATTCTGACAATGTTTCACGTAGATAGGATCATAACTGTGCCCTCTAGAGTGTACGTGAGGTTTTTCTAATATTTGACCTAGTGACCTAGTTTTTGACCCCGCAAGACTCAGATTCAATTTTGGCCTAGATTTTATATAAATAAACATTCTGACAAAGTTTCATGGGAGATTGGATCATAACAGTGCCCTCTAGAGTGTGCACAAGGTTTTTCTAAGATCTGACCCAGTTACCTAGTTTTTGACCCCACATGACCCAGTTTCTAAGATGGTCTAGATTTCATTAAGATAAACATTCTGACAAAGTTTCAAGATGATTGGATCATAACTGTGCCCTCTGTGTCATTCTAAGATTTATTTCTATTTTTAGCTCTGGCGGCCATTTTGTTCAGCGGAGCCGAACCGTTTGAGCAACTTTAATTTTGTTCAGAGCCATGAGTAAAACATTTCTGTGAAATTTTTTTGAAATCAAGCCATTGGCTTTAGAAACGATGATGTTTAAAGCTTTTTTCTATTTTTAGCTCTGGTGGCCATATTGTTCAGCGGTGCAGAACCGTTTGAGCAATTTTGGTAGAGGGTCTCCTAAGGAACATTTCTGTGAAATTATTTTAAAATCGGCCCAGCAGTTTTGGAGGAGAAGTCATTTAAAGCTTTTTCTATTTTTTAGCTCTGGCGGCCATATTGTTCAGCGGAGCGGAACCGTTTGAGCAATTTTGGTAGAGAGTCACCTAAGGAACATTTCAGTGAAATTATTTCAAAATCTGCACCGCAGTTTTGGAGGAGAAGTCGTTTAAAGGTTTTTCTATTTTTAGCTCTGGCGGCCATATTGTTCAGCGGAGCGGAACCATTTGAGCAATTTTGGTAGAGGGTCTCCTAAGGAACATTTCTGTAAAATTATTTCAAAATCGGCCCAGCAGTTTTGGAGGAGAAGTCGTTTAAAGGTTTTTTCTATTTTTAGCTCTGGCGGCCATATTGTTCAGCGAAGCGGAACCATTTGAGCAATTTTGATAGAGAGTCCCCCAAGGAACATTTCTGTGAAATGATTTTGAAATCCGGAATGCAGTTTTGGAGAAGTCGTTTAAAGCAAAAGTTGACGCCAGACAACGGACGACGGACAAAGACCGATCACAATACCTCACCTTGAGCACTTCGTGCTCAGGTGAGCTAATAAGAATTTCCTCCTCTAGAAGAAAATCCTTTTTCAGCCTAGCTGCAAACTTGGTGATGGCCAAGATTCTTTCCTTGAAGAGTAGATCCCATTTGGAAGGGAAAACAGGAAGACAACAAAAGTTGTTTCCCTTTGTAAAATGGCATATAAAATATAAAGGTGTATCCATAAACAATATGACTAAACTAAAACTTAATTGATTAAATCTACTTTCTGTTATTCGGCTATGAAAAACACCCGTCAAGAGTAGTCTCTGCAATAACAATTAAAATCACCTTTGTGCCTTCCAAAGAAATTTATGCCACAAACTATACATGTTTTAATGGCAACACAAAACTGGGATTCAAGTTTGGGAAAGCCAGGTACTTCAAATCACCTTCAGCTCTGCATCCAAGTTTTTATACTTACTTACACCTATGTTGGGTATGTGCAAAAGCAGCCTCTGCTGCATCTGTGCAGTCTGATTAAATTCTTCTCTGCATAAGATAATAAATTGCCCCAGAGCTTAAGAAGAGGTAATAAGAATAAGTTAGGGGTAATTTTCAATATTTCTCAAAAAGATGTTCTGACTCCTCTTTACAATCTTCCCTTCAAGACTGTTCTAATGAGGGGTCACATGTTTTCACTGAGAAATAAGGAAACATCTCTAAATTATACTCAAATCCTGAACCTTATCTGAAGCTCTGATTTGCCAACACTCAGAGACCCCATTTCTCATGGCACGAGTCATTTATAAACTGTCATCTCCTCACCGCTTCTCTTCAATTCTCTGTTCCAAGGTTTCACATTTATTAAAATCCATTTTAAAACTGTTCAAGCTGATTACATTCCAACACTAGACTTGACAACAGTGACTCCAAATTCATGGTTTATATCTGTCCACTCCACTTTGTCACTGATCACAGAATTATATGACTGAACTGATCACTGCTATTGCTTATACTCAATGCCAATGTGGCAGAATCATCATAATTATGAAAACTAAATCACATACATGTGTTCACATATCATAGTTTTTCTCCATCCTCATAAAGTCGATATAATTGTCCCTGACACATGATCTGAAAATCAACAGCTAATGAAGAATACACCAGGTGGGCAGAATCTATTTCTCACACTTTGATGCGGTTTCTGCTGTTTGACATGTTTAAAGAAGTAGAAATAAACTAGAAATGTGTCCCAACATACACAGATACCCCCACCTTGGGTGCCTCCATAAAATGTGGTATATGGATTATTATGCCCTGATTCTTGTGTATTTCTGGTGTACTTATAATCCTCAAACAAAAATTCAAGTTACTACAATAATAGGAGCCCTGAAACCTCTCTTACAAAAATCTTAACCTTGCAAAACTGGCTTAAGTCTGAACAAAGTCAGTAGACCATTACATATGGATTATCATACCCTGATTCTTGTACATTGCTGGGTGTACCCATAGTCAGTAGACCATTACATATGGATTATCATACCCTGATTCTTGTACATTGCTGGGTGCTGAACAAAGTCAGCAGACCATCACATATGGATTATCATACCCTGATTCTTGTACATTGCTGGGTGTACCTATAGATATAAATCCTCAAACAAAATTTCAAATTGCTACAATAATAGCAACACTGAAACCTACCTCTTACAAAAATCTTATGCTGAGTCTAACAGGTTCACATACATATTACTTATGTAATAAGATACACACGTGCGGATGACTAAAACACTATATGCCCCCAGCAGCCTGTCGATGGCGGGGGCATTTAAAGCAACAAAAAAAGCAAAATTTTAGTAAGAAAGGTAATTTTAGGTATTTCTGTTAAGGTGAAACAGTTTTATGTGTGTTTTTAAAAAAATACTTTTGATGCAGACTTGTCACCAGTTAATCCACAAATTACCTACTCCTATCAAATTCTCCCTCTACAGTGACTCAATATTACTAAATTTAATATCAAACTATATCCAGAAAGATTATTTGATTTCAAAGGGAATGACTTCATTTAAACCACTAGTTTAGTGGTTTCAATATAAAATTTATACACAGAAACATTACTTATGATCTACTGTGCAAAACCACTGGTCAGAAAACACAATTATCAAAATCCCTGCATACTCAGAATTAAGTTAAGTGATTCTGTAATGACTACCCTTGAATAGAACAAACTCTTAACGTGCCAAAAAAGCATATGACAAAATTTGCATCAACAAAATTTCAATAAAATGTTTCATCCAAGCTTTACCATGTGCATGCTGAGAATTCAAATTAGAGGGCAAAAAGCTTTGATCCAGATGAGATGGCTCATTATCAGCTGCCTCAGCCGGATCTACTCTGTTTGCAAATTCAAGTACATGCATTTTCATTTTTGGTGAAGCCCATAACACATGTATGTAGAAGTAAAACTTGAATTATTCTGGCCGGGCCGGGTAGCGCAATCGGTAGGGCACCTGACTCGTAAGTCAGAGGTCCTGGGTTCAAATCCCGGTCTGGCCACATACTTTCGTTTCTCCTTCCGCTGATTCAAGAAGGGCAGTTGTCATTTACTGGCGAAAGTATGTGCACTTAGTACTGGTTAACGGCTTAGGAGGTCTAAGCCTGCCCAGGAATAGTGTGATTAGGTTAACTGACCGTCCCGACATGACCTTAGTTGTTTACCGTGGACGTTAAGCATCAAATCAACCAAATGAATTATTCTGCCCACCTCTGCCACTCTTCAATAGCTATATAGTTTGCAAAATCACGACTGTCTCACTGCTAGTCCATTCTTCCATGGTCAGTTCCGGAATTTGAATGTCTATTCAAATGTTGATCATTTCCAGGTCTTAACTCCACCACCATTTCTTCACTAAGTTTGAGCTTCAAGCTGTTTCTATACACAGTAATTGCTGGTAAACTTAAAGCTAAAACTTAGTGCGGGCAATGTAGGTGAAACTAAAGTCAGATAAGCTAAAACTTCAGGGTAAAACTGGTTGACAATGTTTTTATTTCTATAGAAAAAAACTTGTAGCAACTAATTAGAATCACTGTAACCCTTAAAGGACCAAAAAAACAGTGACATATATTATGTCTGCACAACTTTGAAAAATATGTTTTGTCCAAACTATATCATATTGAGGATTTACAGACTAGAAGGCAAACAGTGTAGATTCAAATGAGGCAGCTCATTATGAGCCGCCTCATCTGGATCCACACTATTTGCAAATTCAACTTTTTTTTCATTTTTGGCGCTTAAAGAGTTAAGGGGATTCTAACAAGGTGGCATATGTTTTTCCACAGAAACAAGAAAAGCAGCTGGATTTTTTCTTCTCCAAATTGTGTCTTATTTGGTGCACTCTATAATTATAGTTATTTTTTTATAATGTATTGCACCCATCTGGCATAGTTTTTCATAAATTTTCTTTCAAAACACAATTAATATTCCATTTCATCCTGCTAGTGAATTACCACAGGGTTTATAGTTATTTTTTTATAATGTATTGCACCCATCTGACATAGTTTTTCATAAATTTTCTTTCAAAACACAATTAATATTCCATTTCATCCAGCTAGTGAATTACCACAGGGTTTATTCTAATATCTGCTATACATTGTTATGTCAAATCACTATGGCTGACTGTTCCTTTAGACCTATATCTGAAAACACTAATTGTAAGGCCAAACTTGTTTTCAAATTCTGTCACAAGTCAGGTGTATCAAAGCCAGATTTATGCAAACACATTTTGCTGAAACAGAAACTCGATTCATTGCTTAGTTTTACAGACAACATGTCAGAGCTCCAGGTTTAGGTTCTACCATTTTCTTTTTTGCCACCCTTCCCAATATGGTTAACTCTAAAAGAAAAGAATTTGCTTCCCTAAGAGCCAATTTTCCTATAAGAGTAGATCTCATTTTGAAAGGCCTTCTTCCACAAAAGCAAAAAGGTTCACAAAAGTTGGTTCCCTTTGTAAAGATGGTTGGAAAACATAAAAGCATATCTTCATCATACCCAAAGTACATTTTTTTTTATCAGTTCTTGGCAAAAACTATTTCAGGATGTCTTCCTTACTTTCCTATTTGTAAAGTCTGGCAAGGGTAGTCACACTAAACCCATCTTACATGGACATATATGTAATTTAATGAATAAATTGTAAGATATCAATTTCTTTCTTAGGACAATCATATTTTGGAAATCCCAGTTTGCATCAATAGGCAATCTTTGGTCCTAGAGAAAACAGTTTAAGGTTCAAGTACAAGTTCAGGTACAAACCAAACTAAGACTCCTCCCCACAACAAAGTACAATTCAAGCAGTGAATGACCATGTTTCAGCAAAACATGTGCAACATGAATCTAACCTTGATACACACATTTCCTTTTTGTAATTCCTGCAAACCTGTCTAAGAATAGGCATCACACAATATCCTCATTTCCATTGTGCCAAGCACTTTTTCCCTCTTGTCAGTTGTAACTTTGTCTAGATTTTTTCACGAAACTATCCCACTAATTTTCTCATGATAATATTTAACTTCACTTTTTGCTGTCATTCCACACTGAATCTTTATCCTCAAGCACTTGGTATTTAGTCAGTCTCTCCACTCTCTACACTAGATTCTCCATCATTTTCTTCTATTTCACTTTCTTTACCTCCAAACAATTCTTGTTCTTCTTTTTCAAGTTCCTCTTTTTTCTTTTTAAGAGCTACTATCTCAGCAACAAGATCATCAAGTTCTGCTGAGTCTGACAAATTAACATCAACGTCCAAATCTATTTCACTTTTGTCACTTTCCTCATCACTAGAGGACTTCTTCTTTTTTTTGGTTTTGGATTTCTTGGATTTATGTTTCTTATTTTTAGTTTTGCGCTTCTTTTTCTTTTTATGTTTTCTGTCAGAGGAGGAATCTGAGTCAGTAGACCTAGATCTAGACCTAGACCTAGACCTTGATCTAGACCTAGAATAGTCTGAGTAGCTGTCACTACTAACTGATTCATAGTCAGTCCGTTTACGAGACTGTCTAGGGCTGCTTTCTGCCTCTCTTGAAGTGGACTGACCATGCTTTTTACGTTTCATTAGTTCTTCATAGAATTTGTGCCTTTGCATCATATACTTCATGTATGAAGATTCCATTTCACTAAATGACTGCATAACATTTGGATCATCGAAGCTAGGAGGTATAGGAAGCCTTCCCATATTTCCATACGGTCTTGGACGGAAGTTTCTTCTATTATAAAATCCTCTTCCACGCTGTCTAAATCTGCCTTGTCTCTGCCATCTACCATGATACTGTTCTGTATATTGTTCACCATCATAGTTCCTCTTGTATTGATTATATTCATTATAGTTATTATTATTATAACCATCATCCTCTCTGTACCTTTCCAATGATCTTGACCTTGAATATCTATGTCTTTTAGAACTAGACCTGGAGTGTTTTGAAGGCGATCTTGAATGTTTTCGCCTGGAATACCGATCCCTAGAATGTCTAGATTTAGACCTGCTGTGTTTACTCCTGTGATAATCATGAGAAGAATCTGAATGCCTAGACCTGGAGTGTGAACGTGACCATGACCTTGAATGTCTTGACTCTGATCTAGATTTAGAATGACTATGTCTTGACCATGATCTAGAATGCCTTGATTCAGACCTAGACTTATAGTGTCTGTCTTTTGACCTAGAATGTCTTTCCTCACTGGACCATGATCTTGAATGTCTATCTTTAGACTTAGAGTAGTTACTTCTGTTTCTTTCACGTCGATCTTTGTGTTTAGAATGTCTATCATATGACTTAGACCTTGATTTTGAAGATTTATGTTTTGATCTAGATCTTGATCTAGAACTCTTGTTTCTAGAACGAGATCTTGACCTTGAATGACTATGCCTTGATCTAGATCTTGACTGATGGTGAGTGTCAGGGGACTTAGATCTACTGTGTTTGGATTTAGCAGATGGTTTAGACTGTGATTCAGACCGCCTTGAAGTGGATCTTTTAGACTGGCTTTTTTCAGGCTTAGATTCAGGTGAGAAAGATATTGATCTCTCAGAGATATTTTCATATGAGCCTGCTCTAGAAGCATTTTGTGACTTTGAATGTTCTGATTCAGAATCTTCAGAATCGGACATGGATCTGGCAGTAGAAGTTATTTTCTCACCAACAGACTCTGATCTAGATCTTGGTGCATTTGCTTCTGCTTCACTTTCAGAAATATCTTCTGCATAATCTAATTTTTCTGATGAATCTGCTTCAACCTCAGCCATGTCTTCAGCTAGTTTTGTATTATGGGGCTTTTCTAATGAATCCTGAAATTCTCCAGACTCGTGTACCTCAGGGTCTTGTAAGTAAGGAGAATTTTGGGATTCCTTATCCTCCTCATCCTGTTGTTTTTCATCATTTTCAAATTTGGAATTAATGTCTTTAATTTCAGAACCTGTTACTTTTAACTCACTGTTTGTGTCATTAGAAGTCTGACCATCATTTGAATTATCTGGTGCTGTTTCATGAGTGTTCAATGATTCTATGTCCTCATTTTTGATAGAGCTGTGCAGTCCATTTTCCTTTACATTTTTATGCTCCTGTTCTCTCTCCTTCACATTTTTATCTTTTTTAACAGATTTTTTATCCACAGTTTTAGTTTTACCCTCTGCAGTGACTGAATCTCTTGAAGACAACAGTTTAGGCTTTTTACTGCCTTCCATAGAAGCTTTTTTTGCCCTTAAATCTGTCTTTTCCTTCTCTGAAAGTTTCTTAGACTCCTTGTCCTTAATGTCCTTAACAGACAGTTTCGAAACATATTTCTTAGATCCTTTGACCTCATCAGGCTGTTTTGAAGCAGGTTTCTTAGATTCTTTACTCTTATCAGACTGTTTTGCATCTATGTTCTTAGATTCTTTGACCTTATCAGGCTGTGTTGAAATATTTTTCTTAGATTCTTTGCTTTTATCAAACTGTTTTTCATCAGGATTGTCTCTGCTTCTAACTGGATCAACTGACACATTTTTTCTTGTATCTCGGTGTTTGGACTTCTCAGGAATTCTGTCTTTCTCTTTAGACTTTGAAGAAATGCTACTTTTCCCATGGAATGCATCACGTTTTAAACTTTCCCTGTGATATGGGGAACTTTGCCTGATTCTTTTATCATTTTCTCTACCCCGATCTGATCTTACAGATGACTCTTTATGATCCATTTTCCTACCATAACGGTCATCCTTCCTGCCCTGATTTGTTTCTGTAATTGATAATTTGTGATCAGTTTGTTTACTGCCTCTTTCTAATTTTCTGTCCCTACTGGTTTCTTGTTTTGATATATCACCATCATTTTGCCTTTGTTTCTTAACATTTCTTTCCAAACTACCTCCTTCTTTTAATCTATCACTATCCCTTTGTCTATTTTTGTTCGTATTTCTATCTTTTGTGCTTTCACTTTTTGATTTATCAAAGCCACTTTGTGTCTGTTTATTACTATTTCTGGTTCTATTTGTTTCCTGTTTAGATGTATCACGATCACTTCTCCTATACATTTTACTACTATATCTGTCCCTACTGTTTTCTATTCGTGATCTGTCTCTACTGGTTTCTCTTTCGGGTCTGTCTCTACTGGTTTCTCTTCTTGGTATGGCTTCTCTTTTAGATCTATCCCTACTGGTTTCTCTTCTTGATCTGTCTCTACTGGCTTCTCTTTTTGATCTATCCCTAATGATTTCTCTATGGTGCATCTCTGTATCACTCTGCCTTCTTTTGTCAGTATTTCTGTCCCTATTAGTTTCTACAGTTGATAACTCCTTTGAATATTTTCTTCTATAATTATCAGATCCATCAAGATTTTTGCTATTCGAGTCACTCTTTTTCTCTCTATTCCTTGATGACAACATATCACCAGGTCTCTTTTTATAATTACTATTTTCTTTTGTAACATGTTCTTCATTTCCTTTAGTTTTACTCAAATCCCTGACTCTTTCAAATGATTTATTAGGACTCCTGCTGTCATCATCAGAATCTACTTTTGTGACAGACCGTTTCCTTTCTGACTGTTTTGAGTTGCTTTTCACTTTTCTCCTGTCACTGCCATCACTTTCATTTGATTCAGAACTTGTTGTTGAACTGTCATCACTTTCTGATTCATTACTAGATTTACTAACATCACCAGATTTAGGGTCCCATTCAGCTGCTGTTTGAACTTTCCCACCATACCGATCACTACGGAAATTACCTCCAAATTGTAATGGATTTCTCTTTTTTCTAGATTCAGACTCACTGCTTCCACTCTCTGAATCTTTGCGACGTTTATGACCTCTTTCTTCTTTATCAAACATTCTTTCAATCTTTATATTTTCATATCTACTTTGTCTTAATCCACGTCCTCTTGTCTGACGATCAGGCTTTCTCTCATACTGACCGAATCTATTGTCTGGGAATTCGACCTCTTCTGTTTCTTCCTCAAATCCCAGAAAATCTTCAGTTTCTAAATCAATATGACTTCTCATTCTAAAATCTCTCTGATGTTTGTCAAAGCCACCTCTTGCACCTGGAAATTTACGTTCATTTTTCCTTCTAGAGTCTTCAATGTATGAATCAGTACATTCATCCTTGAATCTGAAGGCATCAAATTCTCCATAATCAACTTTTTTACCATCCCCTTCATCTTCGCTACTACTGGAAGGAATTTCCTGCTGCATGGTTCTAGTGCCTGAAACACAAAAGAATGTACTATTAAAAATTATAACAATAGGGACTCTTAAAAAAATACTGTAGTTGTCCTAAAATTGGAACAGTCAATTGTTTGGTTTTACAAAGCAGTAATGTATCTAAAAATGCATATAGAATGGCAAACTGTATAGACTCTGATTGGACTGCTCCACAAGAAGCAGTCTGGTCTGTGTCTGCACTAGGTGCTCAGACCTACCTGTCCCAATATTTAGATTTTTTAGGGTATTTTAACCGTAGTTGCAGTTGCAAGAAAGGAGTGTGTTTGAGAAGTTCCAGATATTTTTCTTCATGCCTTCCTGCAGCAAATCTATTGACAGGTCACACAGTCATTCTGCAGTTGCCACTAAACACTTTCAGAATCAAATACCAAAATAAAGAGAAGTCTGATATAGTAAAGTTTGAATCATTTCAAATCTGATTTTAATTCCTCAGTGCAACTAAGTTAATCACACTCAGTGCTTGCAGGACCTGTAACTGATCAGGTTCCAGCAAACTAAATTGTCTAGGTAGGCATGACTAGCATACTGGGAGGTTTCAATCAAAAGGACTTTAACACATTGGCTGGTTTCACTCTCATGTTTAAGCATTTTCCCATAAACAAGAGGGCCATGATGGCCCTGGATCGCTCACCTGAGTTCCCTGTGAACTTAACCTCAGAGACATCCATATGTACAACAGACAGAGTTCCACAAAGATTCAATGGAAAATGAACCCTTTATTGTGTACCTAAGGTTTTACTAAGATTTAACATAATGACCTAGTTTTTGACCCCACATGACCCAGTTTCAAACCTGGTCTAGATTTCTTGGATATAAATATTCTGACAGTTTCATGAATATTGGATCAAAACTGTGCCCTCTAGAGTATACTTAACGTTTTTCTAAGGTTTGACTTAGTGACCTAGATTTTGATCCAACATGACCCAGTTGCACCCTTGGTCTAGATTTGTTGGAGATAAGCATTTTGACAAAGTTTCATGAAGATTGGAACAAAACTGTGTGTTCACATGGGTTTTCTAAGATCTGACCTAGTGACCTAGTTTCTGACCTGACATGGCCCAGTTTCAAATCTGGTCTAGATTTCATAAAGATAAACATTCTGACAAAGTTTCATCACCATTGGATCATAACTGTGCCCTCTAGAGTGTACACATGGTTTTTCTAAGATTTGACCTAATGACCTAGTTTCGGACTCCACATGACTCAGTTTCCATCTTGGCCTAGATTGTATAAGGATAAAAAGTCTGACAAAGTTTCATGTAGATTGGATCATAACTGTGCCCTCTAGAGTGTAGACAAAGTTCTTCTAAGATTTGACCTAGTGACCTAGTTTTTGAACCCACATGACCCAGTATCAAACTTGGTCTAGATTTCATTAAGATAAACATTCTGACAAAGTTTCATGATGATTGGATCAAAACTGTGCCCTCTGTGTCATTCTAAGATTTATTTCTATTTTTAGCTCTGGCGGCCATTTTGTTCAGTGGAGTGGAACTGTTTTAGCAATTTTGGTTCATGGCCATGAGTCAAACATTTTTGTGAAATTATTTTGAAATTGAGCCATTGGCTTCAGAGGAGACGTCGTTTAAAGGTTTTTTCTATATTTAGATTTCTATTTTTAGCTCTGGTGGCCATTTTGTTCAGCGGAGTTGAACCAATTTATAGGTCTTCTACGAATTTTAAAAACTGTTTACACTTTCTAGTTCAGTGGTGGTAAGGTTTATTCACTGAATAAGGGATGTCACACCTGTCTGATTTAGCATACTATGCATGTGTAATCAATGCACTGTTCAAAATCTCTTACCTGGCTAATTGTGCGTAAATACATGCTTAGAAGCCATGCATCCTATGACTCCTTAAAAAGGCCAAATTCTGAACTTCATGATTCCAATGCTAATACTCTGCTGTTGAAATATTTGAACTGGTTTCTTAACTAAAACTAGACATTTGTGGAAACTGGACCTAAAGACAGCTATTCAGAAGACCTTGAATAAAGGACATACGCAATACTGAAGGTCTCGAGAAACAGTTTTCAAACTATTTATAAGAACTTGTTGACTGGCTTTCGCCATGGCAGCATAGGCTTTGCAGAACTGATGCTTATCAATAAATCTCTTTGCATAGACATCATTGGATTCTGATATCTTTCCCTCTTCATCTTATTCATTTTACTGTTTACCATGTACATGCATATACTTGGATTTTTACTCAAAGTGATCTAAAAACACAGGTGTGAATGTAGTCTTACAAGCAAATAAAGTTCCAAAATGATCTGTAAAACTTGCACCACCTCACTAAATATTGGGACAGGAATGTCTGGACAAACACTGTAGACCAAGACCAGACTGTTCAGGGACAGCAATAGTATTTCCCATTCTGCCAGCACCTTTGTGCCAGATTGATGATAGTCAAATCAGTGAAGCTTCTGGTAAAATCAACTTAATTTAGGTTTACAATGGCATCTGCAGCAGAGATGGCTTCTGTCAATATTAAAGCTGCTATGATAAGGTATTATATCAGGCATAAGCAGTCAGCTGTAGCAGAATAGGTTTAAATTGTGCTAAAATGGGCAGTCAACCTTAGCAAAAAGTGAACTTGGCGGTTCCGCATCAGACCTGTTCTTAAAATTTGTATAAGAGCTATAGCAAATTTGGTTCAGGGCCATGAGTCAAACATTTCTGTGAAATTATTTTGAAATCAAGCCATAGGCTTCAGAGGAGATGTTGTTTAAAGGTTTTTCTATTTTTAGCATTGGTGTCCATTTTGTTCAGCGGAGCGGAACCATTTTAGCACTTTTGGTTCAGAGCTATAACAGAAACATCTATGTGAAATTATTTTGAAATTGGCAGACTGGTCTAGGAGGACATGTCGTTTGAAGAAATTGTTGACGACGGACGGACGGACGACGAACAAATACCGATCACAATAGCTCACCTAGAGCACTTCGTGCTCAGGTGAGCTAAAAAACACACCATAAAGCAATGTTGACCTTGCCATCAAGAAAGTCAAGGTTAACCCAAGGTCATCAGTTGGACAATCTTTGTAGTACTGGGCTCATGTTGGTCAAGTGACCTGGACCATTTGCACTGATTTTAATTCCATCAAGCCCTGGAGGCTCTATATAAAATTTGCTTACAATTGGCCCAGTGACTTTTGAGGACCTGTTTGAAACTATCAAAATATGAGAGACCTGGATCACAAATATTCATGTACCCATTATTTGATGAACGTATATACCAAATTTTAGGCTAAACTCTTCAAAATTTTCCAAGATTCAGACCATGAAATAATATGTTCTAGTATTTTCCCATAGAAAAGCACCAGAAAGCAAATTTGACTTTGCCAGGAAAAGGTCAGTCAACATAAGGCCATCATTTGAACAATCTTGGTAGTACTCAAGTACCAAATTTTACATACAAAGTTTCAAGGCCATCTTTCAATTCTGGAGAAGAAGATTTTTTAAAGGTTTTTACCATATATGGGGTGTGGCGGCCATGTTGGTCATGTGACCAAGACCATTTCAACAAAGTTTTGTTCCTTCACCCCCTGGCGGCTCTTTATGAAATTTGGTAACAATTTGATTGATGGCTTTTGAGCAGATGCTTGAAACTGCTGAAATGTGAGACACCTTGACCTCTTGTTCTCACAAATCTTCATGTACCCATTAAAATGACTGCATATGCCAAGTTTCAGGCCAAAATCTTCAACAATTTCCATGAAATATTATGTTCTAGTATTTTTCCATATAAATGCTCACCAGAAAGCATTTGAATGTGTTGTAAAAAAAGGTCAAGGTCAGGCTGGTCAGCCCAAAGTTATCATTTGAATAAACTTGGTAGAACTTGTGTACACAATGATATATACCAAGTTTCATGCCCATTGGTCTGCTGGTTATGGAGAAGAAATGTTTTAAAGGTTTTTACCATATATGGGCATGGTGGCCATGTTGATTATGTGACCAGAACTGTTTGAACAACCTTTTGTTCCCCTGACACCTGAAGGCTACATATGAAATTTGGTTACAATCAGCCAAGTGGTTTCAAAGAAGAAGTTGTTTGCTATAGTGGACAGATGGATGATGGACAGACAACAGAGCCTGCCTATCATATAAGCTCCCCTGGAGTCTTTGGCTCAGGTGAGCTAAAAACATATAGTCCTTTAAATCTTTGTTGCCTGCTGTCTTGCTGTCTTGTTCCTCAAACACATTATCTCATATTACAAAATATATATCTGTTTAGAACAATACATTTGCTCTCAGCCCTTGCAATATATTGTTAAGAACAATTTTTCCTACCATTTCTTTATTTTTACCTTTGCTTGTGTAGAATGGATTAAATTTTCTTTTATGCAGTCTCTTAGTCTCTTCAATATATGAATGACGTAGAGTGCTCACTAGCATATTATTCAGGAACCTCTTATTGGTAGGTGGCACAACATGCTCTTTTTGCCTGTAATGAAAACAGACAGTACCAAGCTAATACAGTATAATTAATCCTATTAAACCCCACAAGGGTGTTGCATTTTCCAAAAGGGAGGGGCATTATTTAGAGCTTAAAGTGTAGTAAATCAAATACTGCTAGAATACCTATGGTAATAAAAATAAAGGTCATGGGTATACTTTCAGAGTAAGCAACTCTATGAAAAATTATCTTTGAATTATCCTTATTTCACCCTCAATTTTTACAAAGGGAAACAACATTTGTCATTTCCAGCTTGCTTCCCTGGACAATGATCCCCTTCCAAAAATGGAATCTACCCTTAAATGAAAATATTTGCTTCAAGAAGAGCAAATTCAATCCTTTAAGAATTGAACCTCCCCCCTCCCCCCACCCCCACCCCCCTCCCCATTTAAAAGGGGCGGGGAAATGAAAATAGCAGAGTTGTTTCCATTGAGAAAAGTATCCATGCACCATACCAGACAGCAATAGCTGGCTTGGAATGGCAGCCACAGGTGACAGAGGGTTTCACTCAGCATCTGATATGTACTAAGCCCTGAAATATGTTGATAGGTAAATTACATAGACAAGAGAAGAACTTTATGATGGGACTCTGAACTGATTAGGATCTGTAAATTTTCTTTTATCTTTAGAACTTATAGTACTTCTCATGAACTGCACAGCACTCTGAAAGCATACAGCCAGCTAAGTGACTGCTTTAAGTTATCTGTAGAAGTTTATCCTTTCTGATAAGTGGAAACTATTTCTTTCATTTGAACTGCTCTTTTGTCAGGTTGAAATAATGACTGATTTTTCAGAATCTTCTTAATACACAATTGAGTCTTGTTAGAAATGCGCCATAGTGGCCACTGTTGTGTATCTTAGTGATCCTTTTAAAAAGAGGATAAAAAAAAATATTTATTTGTGAGTTCGTTATTTCCTACTGTAACTGCTGTGAATTTGAAATGAGAGTAAAGAATTGCTGATTATTTCAAACTGAAGAAGGCAGCAATTTTCATAAAGAGATGCTTTTCACTGACCAGACACGCTTGTGTAAATAATAATAATAATAAGTATTTCTGTTTCCCAACACTAACCTTTAACCCTATTGCACTCAGAACGGCCAAAACTCCATGGAGTTTTGGCCGTTCTGAGTGCAATAGGGTTAAAGTGCCAAAAAGTAGATAAGAAAATTTATGTTTGCAAAATTTCAATAAAAGTTTTGCCCAAGTTATGTCCAAGCTATATCTCATCGAAAATGTATGTTGTGACCCCTCATTAGAACCGTCTCATCAAGATGGTTCTAATAAGGGATCACAACCAATATATTTATGGAGAAATATACAGTGGACCCTCTTTACAATGACCACATCTGTTCCCAAATAATTTGACGTTAAACTGAATTTGCTCTTACTACGCGTCAATTCACTACTGCAACATGCCATAGTTGGAGCAGGTTCAGAAACGTTCTGTTAATAGTCCAGTTATATTGTGGGAGAACCTAAAACAAATTGCAACAAAAGGTTTCTTTGCAGTAATAAGCTCCTAAGACCTACCTGTTTAACATACTAAAAGTAGGACAAAATCGGAGAATGCGAAACTTGATATTTTCATAAGTCTTGTTTTTGAAGGATTTAAATCACTGCACAGCTACTTTTGGTCATAAAGCCACTTCTAAACATCATTTCTAGACAAGTTAAATCCTTGGAAGTCGTTCATAAAGCAGTTATATACTATTCTTTAGCTTTTGTCTACCATTAAATTTGCTGATTTTGCATAATCGGTCGATCATATAGTATATTACTATTGGTTTACCCCACCCACCAGTGCAAATTTTGCTTTTACCATAACCTCTATTCAGATGGACAATATGGATGGTAATGAAGCTAGTAAACAGAATCAATGTTTTTAAATGAAGACTGTGACAGAACAATAGCAGAAAACAGCTTGATATAACTCCTACTTATCAAATGATGGGATATCTGAGAGTGTTGTTTTGTTGCTTCACATCCACGGTAACGGCCTTGGTTATGTCGGGACGGACAGTTAACCTTACGACACTATTCTTAGGCCGGCTTAGACATCCTATGCGGTTAAGCAGTACTACGTGCACATACTTTCGCCAGTAACTGACAACTGTCCTTCTTGAATCAGCGTAAGGAGGAACGGAAGTAAGTAGCCAGGCCGGGTATCAAACACAGGACCTCTGGCTCTTGACTCAGATGCGCTACTGACTGCACTATATGGCTCGGCTAAATACTTCATGTGTTCAAAGGATAATCCACTAGAGGGTTAAATATGCAGATAATTTGGACATGATTAGGGATATTAGGTGATGACCGCCATGACATTTTGCATTCACAAATGGTAAAATGTTTACTTTTCTTGTTCAAAATTTACAAATTATACCTATTTCCTGCCACCCCATCCGCCCACTCCTCTGGAAAAAAAATTGTTTTAGTTCGCCTGAACGACCTTCAGGAAGAGCTATTGTTGTCACCCCGGTGTCGGCCTCCGTGTTTGCATTGATCCGCATCCATGTCCACCTTTTGGGTTTTTTAGGTTATTTTACAACACCCATGTCTCATTAACCAATTGATAGCCTAAATTGATAATTTCCCTTATGCTAGATAATGGTCTTATGTTTTACACCATTGCCCCGTCAGTGACCTTGAGGTCAAGGTCATGTAATTGAAAATTTCATGTTAAAATGAGCTTATAGTACAGCCTTGGTCCGTAGTCCGTCGTCGTCTTCCAAGCTTTAAAACATACCTCCTAAACCATCTGTCCAGTCTTGATCAAATTGTTGGGGTGGGGGATTGACTGCATAAGGTTATAGGGCAGATCAGATTGGTACTCTGGTTGCCATGACAACATAAAGCTCCTTTAGACTTATAATGGGAAAAAACTTAAAAAATCTTTTTCTCTGAAACCATGATGCCCAGAGCTTATATATTTAGTATTCAGCAATGTTTTGTGGTCCCCTACATCACTCCTGCCAATCCATCCCCTGGGGTCCAAACTGGCCCCACCTTAGGGGCCCGCTGCTTTATA
This sequence comes from Ctena decussata, assembly GCA_963989385.1. NCBI lineage: Eukaryota > Metazoa > Mollusca > Bivalvia > Lucinida > Lucinidae > Ctena > Ctena decussata. The sequence goes on from OZ022506.1 coordinate 48,046,472, forward strand.
TAGGCCTTTATAGCTAAAGAACCTTCAAAAAACTTCCACTATGAAACCATGAGGTCCAGAGCTTACATATTTAGTATGTAGCAATGGTTAGTGGTCACGTACATAAATCCTGCCAACCATGCCTCTGGGATCCAAATTAGCCACCCCAGGGGTCATTAGCTTCCACAGAGTTATGACGAGAAAAACTTAAAAAATCTTCTGTTTTGAAACAATGAGGCCCAGAGCTGATAGATTTAGCATGTAGCAGTGTTTAGTTGTCCCCTACATAAATCCTGCCAACCATGCCCCTGAGGTCCAAACTGGCCCCATCCCAGGGGGGGGTATTTGCTTATATAGGGCTATATAGCTGAAGAACCTTCAAACATTTTCCTCTCTGAAACCATGAGGCCCAGAGCTTACATATTTAGTATGTAGCAATGGTTAGGGGTCACCTACATAAATCCTGCCAACCATGCCCTTAAGGTCCAAATTGGCCACTCCCAAGGGGCATTAGCTCCCATAGTCTTATGAAGTGAAAAACTTTAAAAAAAAAATCTTCTCTGAAACCATGAGGCGCAGAGCTTAAACATTTAGTATGTAGCAATGCTTAGTGGTCCTCTGCATAAATCCTGTCAACCATGCCCATGTGGTCCAAACTGGCCACACCCCAGGTGTCATTTGTTGATATAGGGCTATATAGCTGAGAACCTTCAAAAATCTTTCTCTGAAACCATGAGGCCCAGAGCTTACATATCATTAAGTATGTAGGAAGGGTTAGCGGTCACGTACATAAATCCTGCCAACCATGCCCCTGGGATCCAAATTTTGAATTGCCCGCCCCCCCCCCCCCCCCCCACACACATACACGGAATCAATCATTGGCTCCCATAGACTTATAATTGGAAAAACGTAAAAAAATTTCTTCTCTGAACCAAGAGGCCCAGTGTTTATATATTTATTTAGTATGTAGCAATGTTTAGTGTCCCATAACTCCTGCCAACCAAGCCCCTGGGGTCCAAACTGGCCTCACCCCAGGGGGCCATTTGTTTATATAGAGCTCTATCGCTAAAGAACCTTCAAACATCTTCTTCTCTGATACCATGAGGCCCAGACCTTAAATATTTAGTATTTAGCAATGTTTAGTTGTCACGTACATAAACCTTGCCAACCATGCCTTGGGTCCAAATTGGCCACACCCCAGGGGTCATTAGCTCCCATAGACTTATAATGGGGAAAAATCTTAAAAAATCATCTTCCCTGAAACCATGAGGCCCAGACCTTACATATTTAGTAAGTGGCAATGTTTAGTGGCCCCCTTAATAAATCCTGCAGAAGAGATTTACAAAGGCTATTCATAAGTATGTTGCACTGTTTGTGTTATTATGCATGTATTCTGCTCTTTGTGTCTTTGTTTCAGGTTTCTCATGCCTTCAGAGATCAGTATTCTAAATTGAAGCATGTTTATGCTAAGCTAAGTCATCAGTATGACAAATTTCTTGTTGCAGTTCAGTTACCGACCTTCAAAAATTCACTTCAGATTATAAGGCAGAATAAAGTGGGTGGGGTAATTTATACCATTTTAAGACCTAGATGGCTTTACATTCAGCAAAAAATGTATCAAATTCAATCTTAAACTTCTAGACTTAATTCTGGCAGAGGCAGAATTGGTTCTTAGCAATAAAACTCACAGCAATAATGTTATGTCATATAAAACATTACAAATAATTGGTATATTTAAGACGCAAATAGGTGCGTGTAAAAATGCAGAAAAAAATATATTTTGCATTATCCGATTTTATCCTACTTTTGATATGTCATATGTGAATGTTAGTCCTCAACAAAAATGAAAAAAAAGCTTTTGTTGCAATTTGTTTTGGGTTTAACGAAAAAATCGCCAGTTTGCCTGGACTATAACTCAAAATAATAACCAGAGGACCAATGGTCCTGTAGCTCACCTGACACTTGGTCCTGGTATATATTTTAATGCTTTTATACATGTATATAGCACCAGAGCAGGGGCATATAACCCCGCTCCCTTGAGGATTAATGTTGAGTCCCAATTCTATATACCAAGCCACAAGGTCACTGGGCCTTTGTTTCTGGACAAAGATTTCTGAAGGTTTTTATCATATATGGGTGTGGCGGCCACCATGTTCATGTGACCATGACCATCTGAACAAACTTTGATTCCTTTGACCCAGTATTAAAGCTCTATATGAAATACAGTAATCATTTGTATAAACTATGATGGGCCTGAGTGCCCAATGCTACATACCGGTACCAAGTTTCAAGGTTATAGGCCTTTCAGTTCTCGAGAAAAAGACGTTTGAAGAGTTTTTACCATATATGGGCATGGTGGCCATCTTGGTAAAGTGACCAAGACCATCTGAACAAACTATGGTTCCTTTAAGCCGGTGAAGCTCCATATGAAATATGGCTTCAATTGACCCTAGTGGCCTCTGAGAAGATGTTTGAAAATGTTGACGGGTGACACAATCTCAATGACCATGTACAAAAGACAAAGAATGACCTTGACCTTTAACAACAAAATATCTTCATCTGGTCATTTAGTCAACCATATATACCAAATATTGCACCTTAGACTTAAATACTTTCTGAAAAATCCACTGTTTAAGCATTTTCCCATATAAAAGCCTACATAATGTACCAAAGTTGACAGTGTCATAAATTAGGTCAAGGTCAACGCACGATCATTTGTATAAACTATGATGGGCTTGAGTGCCCAAAGCTACATACCAAGTTTCAAGGTCATACGCCTTTTGGTTCTGGAGAAGAAGATTTTGAAGGATTTTTACCATATACAGGAATGGCGGCCATCTTGGTCAAGACCCCGAGAACAAACTTTTATTCCCTGATCACACTTAGACTCCATATGAAATTTTGCTTCAATCAGACCAGTGGTTTCAGAGGAGAAGATGTTTTGAAAATCTTGATAACAGACAGACCGACAAAATGACCTTGACCTTCAGTGACAAAAAGTTTTCCCATATAAAGGCCTAACATACCAAAGTTGACCATGTTGTAAATTAGATCAAGGTCAATGCAAGGTCATCATTTGTATAAACTATGATGGGCCTGCATGCCCGATGCTACATACCAAGTTTCAAGGTCATAGGCCTTTTGGTTCTAGAGAAGAAGATTTTTGAAGGGTTTCTACCATATATGGGCATGGCGGACATCTTGGTCATGTGACCCAGACCCAGGGTATAAACTTTCATTCCCCTATCCCACTGAGACACCATATGAAATTTGGCTTCAATCTCCCCAGTGGTTTCAGAGGAGATGTTTGAAAATCTTGATGACGGACAGACCGACAAAATGACCTTGACCTTCAGTAACATAATATCTTCATCTGGTCATTTAGTTTACCATATATACCACATATTGTACCTTAGACTTAAATAGTTCCTGAGAAATCCACTATATAAGCGTTTTCCCATATAAAAGCCTAAAATACCAAAGTTGACCATGCCGTAAATTAGGTCAAGGTCAACGCAAGGTCATTATTTGTATAAACTATGATGGGCCCGCATGCCCAAAGCTACATACCAAGTTTCAAGGTCAAAGGCCTTTTGGTTCTGGAGAAGAAGATTTTTGAAGGGTTTTTACCATATATGGGCATGGCGGCCATCTTGGTCATGTCACCCAGACCCTGGGTACAAACTTTCGTTCCCCCATCCCACTGAGACTCCAAATAAAATTTGGCTTCAATCTCCCCAGTGGTTTCAGAGGAGAAGATGTTTGAAAATCTTGACGACGGATGGTCTGACAGAATGACCTTGACCTTTAAAGACATGATATCTTCATCTGGTCATTTGTTTGACCATGTATACAACATATTGTACCTTAGACTTAAATATTTTCTGAGAAATCCACTGTTTAAGCGTTTTTCCATATAAAAGCCTAAAGTACCAAAGTTGACCATGCCGTAAATGAGGTCAAGGTCAATGCAAGGTCATCATTTGTATAAACTATGTTGGGCCCGCATGCCCGATGATACATACCAAGTTTCAAGGTCATAGGTCTTTTGGTTCTGGAGAAGAAGATTTTTGAAGGGTTTTTACCATATATGGGCATGGAGGACATCTTGGTCATGTGACCCAGACCCCGGGTATAAACTTTCGTTCCCCCATCCCACTAAGACTCCATATGAAATTTGGCTTCAATCAGACCAGTGGTTTCAGAGGAGAAGATGTTTGAAAATCTTGACGACGGATGGTCCGAAGGAATGACCTTGACCTTGAGTGACATAATATCTTCATCTGGTCATTTAGTTGACCATGTATACCAAGTATTGTACCTTAGACTTAAACAGTTTCTGAGAAATCCACCGTTAAAGCGTTTTCCCATATAAAAGCCTAACGTACCAAAGTTGACCATGCCATAAATTAGATCAAGGTCAATGCAAGGTCATCATTTGTATAAATTATGATGGGCCCGCATGCCCGATGCTACATACCAAGTTTCAAGGTCATAGGCCTTATGGTTCTGGAGAAGAAGATTTTTGAAGGGTTTTTACCATATATGGGCATGGCAGCCATCTTGGTCATGTGACCCAGACCCTGGGGACAAACTTTCATTCCCCCACCCCACTGAGACTCCATATGAAATTTGGCTTTAATCGGCCCAGTGGTTTCAGAGGAGAAGATGTTTGAAAATCTTGATGACGGACAGACCGACAAAATGACCTTGACCTTTAGTGACATAATATCTTCATCTGGTCATTTAGTCGACCATGTATACCAAGTATTGTACCTTAGACTTAAATAGTTTCTGAGAAATCCACCGTTAAAGCGTTTTCCCATATAAAAGCCTAACGTTCCAAAGTTGACCATGCCGTAAATTAGGTCAAGGTCACCGCAAGGTCATGATTTGTATAAACTATGATGAGCCCACATGCCCGATACTACATACCAAGTATCAAGGTCATAGGCCTTTTGGTTCTGGAGAAGAAGATTTTTGAAGGGTTTTTACCATATATGGGCGTGGCGGCCATCTTGGTCATGTGACCCAGATACCCCGAACAAACTTTCGTTCCCCCAACCCATGGAGGCTCCATATAAAATTTGGCTTTGATCGGCCAAGCGGTTTCGGAGTAGAAGGTGTTTGAAAATGTTGACGACGGACGGACGACGGATGCCTGGCTATACTATAAGCTCACCTATGAGCCTAAAGGCTCAGGTGAGCTAAAAAGACAGACAATCAAAGTCATTTCTTCATAGACGTCGGCTCAGTTGATCGTAGTCACAAAATTTATCTTTAACGGTACCTGTCAGCTACATTATTAACGACTTCCTCGGCGGTCACTTTGTTAGCGCGAGGTTTACAGAGTACAGCTAGGCTCTGAGGTCACAAATCTAGTTACCACGACTTTAACTGAGCGGTTTCAATACCGTTATAACTGAATAAAAAGAAATCAGTTTTTTCAGTTGACCGTAACAAATTGCCATTGCCTTTTAAAGGACCTTGGTTGCAGTTGTAGTATAAAGAATACACATTTTGAACAATAAAACCATTTGGTGCAAATCAAAATGACGTTATAAAGAATTTTGCTGTTGTTATGAGTGCCATTATAAAGAGGGTTGACTGTAGAAAATTATCCCTGTTACCCCCTCTTATCTGCAGCACAGGTAAAATCGCAAGTTATCCATCTAGAGTTGATTCGCCTAATGTCGTACTGTTTTGGACACCATCTCGGACCGTGTTGCTGTTTTTAACGCCTACAGTGGTCTTTCCGATTACAAACCATGATCAATAGCTCTGCTTTGTTCATACTACAGTTATACATACACCAGGGGCAACTAAGAATAGCTTAGAAAGGGGCGGAAAATGTCGTACACCGAAGAGAGTAATTTCATACTTCCATCAGCAACAAAAGGAGACAGTCCCTTAAGTGTCGTGATATGGCAGACTATTTTCTTTTCAACTGCATTATGCTGTTACACTCTTTATGTGACAAAAATAATAATCAGAAACTATATTGAAGGGTTCTAAACACACAGAATCATAATTGGGGATTGATGAGATGGTATAATGCTATTATGCTATTTTATATTATTGACCCCCCTCCCTCCCCCGCCCCTATGTTGGGGTAGAGTACCTAAATAACAGAGCACTGAAAGCTGAATGTTAAGTTCTGTAGTGTAGTGTAGGAAGTGAGAAAAGCCTGAATATAGTGTGCCTGAATTACATGTATTTTGCATGGGGTGTATGGGACTGTGGTAAAACAGGACAGATGAGAGCATGTGGCTACCTCACATTAACTGCTCGAGTGTCATCTGCATTACTATCTACAGAAATCATTGTGTAAATATATAATATCATCTTATCTCATCCTATGTACAAAACATTTTTAATCTCTTCCCAACCTTACTCCTCACATTTTGTGTACTGCAAATTTACCATTCCCATTTTACGTTGCTGTGTTATCCTACAATGAACTATCATTCTTAATATATGTAGTTATGTACTTCCCTACCTCACTTCAGATTTCCATTTTTGTCATCCAGTCTGTCTTTCCTTTGATTACTTTGTCACTTCAACTACCTGTTCTTAATATGAACTAATCTGCCGCTGATCAGCACCTCTCATATTTGCACAATCTTAGTCAAATGCATTCGAACTTCAACAAACCTATCTACCCACCTAGGAGACCCACACAAACCCTCTAGTGCCCGGTGTATCATATCTGCTACATGACTCTGTTTTGGTGCCGTGACCAGGATATTGACTTGTATGTTACGTTATACTGCTAGAAAATCAGTTAAGATATCAGGAAATTAGAATAAACCATTCCAGTTGTAATGATATGTCTAAAGTGTGTTTATCAGCCACCAAAAGTCGCCAAAGTTCGAAGTATCATATATGATACATCGGGCAATAGAAGCAAAAATTGTGATTTTGACTTTACTTTTTCAGATATCCCTGATATATATATGCCAATAAGGTTCTTTTTCATTCATTCTTTTTTGATCCAAAAAGGTGCCTCGTAATTATTGTTAACACTTGAGTTATTCACCCTGAAAAAAGCTACTCTTTAGAAATTAATGCCCATTGTAGCATATATGCTACATGTATATCTCAGCAACCTTGGACCTCAACACAAATTCAGACCCTGTTTTCAATTTGACTTCCCAAAGCTAGTGGCTGGATGGAATATAAATGGTTTCTTGTGGTGCATTCTATGTTTGGGCACTAGAGGGTTAATATATGTACTTCCCTACCTCACTTCAGATTTCCATTTTTGTCATCCAGTCTGTCTTTCCTTTCATTACTTCGTCACTTCAACTACCTGCTCTTAGTATGAACTAATATGCCGCTGATCAACACCTCTCATATTTGCACAATCTTAGTCAAATGCATTCGAACTTCAACAAACCTATCTACCCACTTCGGAGACCCACACTGTCTACACCCTACCCTACACTTCCTTTTCTACAAATCTTATGTCTCTACTATACTAAAAATGTTTGACCCTATAATACCCTCTGTTATGTTAGGTGTACAGCCCACTCCACCTCACCCTGTAACAAGTTTCAACACCAGCTTAATTCAAGTATCAACCTGTTATCTGATGTGCACCCCCACCCCCCTCCCCGCCCTCCATCTCATTATATGCCTTACTTTTATTCTCCCTACCAAGTATAGTAAGGAGATGGGTTAAAAGGTCATTTGTAAGTATTTCAAGGATGCTCACAGGGTGTACACTGCATATTAGAGGTTCTAGTACACGATGACACCACTGTACGAATTTACCCTCCAAAGCAAAATAAAGCTATTCTGAAGGAGTCTAATTTCGTACAGGTAATATTTGGCGAATTATGTAACTTAGGAAATGACCAAGACAGTTTATTTGCATTAAAATCGTATAAATATTTCCAAATGACAACTTATGAGTGAGATTTCACGCTAATGTTCACTTATAAAGCAATTAGTAAGGGTTGTCAGACGGCACCTTCTTTATCGAATGGCCCGTTAAAATTGTCTCGGATACAATGGATTCAGTTCTATTCACTGTACCATATGTAATGACCAATCAAAATGTAGCTGACAAACGGGCATATAATGATGAAATCTGACACTGAACTCGTTGAAAATAATGACACTACAAGGGGTTGTTCCATGCCGGAGGAAAATGTGTGAGAGAAACATGCTATTGCGGAAAACTTTATGGTGTACAAAATTACCCGACTGTACGAAATTAGGCGGATCAACTCTATCTATCTAATTTCATTCTTATCATCTTCTCAGTATATCCCAATAAAACCTTATAAATAAACCCCAAATCATCTATCCATCCATTACTAATTTTCAGAGCCTCTCAAAGCATACCAAGCAAGAGATCCGTAGTCATTTGCCCTTTGTTTGTTTCTCTCTGCCTCTAACAATATCTCTTGTACTGCGGCTCTGAAAAAAAAAGAAATGAAATGAACAAATAAGACAAGAACATATCAAAGTTCTGTACATGGGGATTTTTGAACGCAATTAGGCCATGTTTAAAAATTATGTTTGTTTCACCTGACCCGACCCTGTCTGAAAAATCTGGGTAGGAGGTAGGCTTATTTTTTTTTCTTGCTGATAAATAACAAGAGGTCCATGATGGACCTAAATCGCTCACCTGAGTTATGATGAATTAACATGGAAGATCATCTATTTGATGACGGTTAAACTGGAGCAGTTTTGCACTTTCCAATATATTATTCTGACAAAGTTTCATGAAGATTGGATCAAAACTGTGCCCTCTAGAGTGTACACAATGTTTTTCTAAGATCTGACCTGGCTATCTAGTTTTCGATCAGACAGTATTCAGTTTCAAACTTGGCCTAAATTTCATGAAGATAAACATTCTGACAATGTTTCATGAAGATTCAATGCAAAATAAAACGACAATTGTGTACACAAGGTTTTTCTAAGATTTGACCTAGTGACCTAGTTTTTGACCCGACAAGACCCAGTTTCAAAATTGGTCTAGATTTCATAAAGATAAACATTCTGACAAAGTTTCATGAAGATTGAAGAAAAATTGTGCCCTCTAGAGTGTTCACAAGGTTTTCCTAAGATTTGACCTAGTGACCTAGTTTTTGACACAACATAACCCTTTTTCGTAATTTGCCCAGATTTTATGAAGATAAACATTCTGACAAAGTTTCAAGAAGATTAGATCAAAACTGTGCCCTCTTAAGGTATTTCTAAGATCTGACCTAGTGACCTAGTTTTTGACCTTATGTAACCCAGTTTTAAAATTCATCTAGACTTTATGAAGATTAATATTCTGACAAAGTTTCATGAAAATTGGATCAAAACTGTGCCCTCTAGAGTGTACACAAGGTTTTACTAAGATTTGACCTAGTGACCTAGTTTTTAATCCGACATGACCTCGTTTCAAATTTGGCCTGCATTTCATTTAGATAATCATTCTGACAAATGTTCATGAAGGTTGGATCAAAACTGTGCCCTCTAGAGTGTACACAAGGTTTTACTAAGATTTGACCTAGTGACCTACTTTTTGACCCAACATGACCTAGTTTCAAATTTGGCCTAAAGTTTATCAAGATAATTATTCGGACAAAGGTTCATGAGGGCTGGATCAAAACTGTGCCCTCTATGTCATTTAAAGATTTATTTCTATTTTTAGCTCTGGTGGCCATCTTGTTCAGTGGAGTGGAATCGTTTTAGCAATTTTGATTCAGGGCCATGAGTCAAACATTTCTGTGAAATTATTTTGAAATCGGTCCACTGGCTTGGGAGCAGATGTCGTTTAAAGGTTTTTCTATTTTTAGCTCTGGCGGCCATTTTGTTCTGCGGAGCAGAGCCGTTTTAGCAATTTTGGTTCAGGGCCATGAGTCGAACATATCTGTGAAATTATTTTGAAATCGGTCCACTGGCTTGGGAGGAGATGTCGTTTAAAGGTTTTTCTATTTTTAGCTCTGGCGGCCATTTTGTTCAGCGTAGCGGAGCCGTTTTAGCAATTTTGGTTCAGGGCCATGAGTCGAACATTTCTGTGAAATTATTTTGAAATCGGTCCACTGGCTTGGGAGCAGATGTCGTTTAAAGGTTTTTCTATTTTTAGCTCTGGCGGCCATTTTGTTCTGCGGAGCGGAGCTGTTTTAGCAATTTTGGTTCAGGGCCATGAGTCGAACATATCTGTGAAATTATTTTGAAATCGGTCCACTGGCTTGGGAGGAGATGTCGTTTAAAAGTTTTTCTATTTTTAGCTCTGGCGGCCATTTTGTTCAGCGGAGCGGAACCGTTTTAGCAATTTTGGTTCTGGGCCATGAGTCGAACATTTCTGTGAAATTATTTTGAAATCGGTCCACTGGCTTGGGAGGAGATGTCGTTTAAAGGTTTTTCTATTTTTAGCTCTGGCGGCCAGTTTGTTCAGCGGAGCGGAACCATTTTAGCAATTTTGGTACAAGGCTATAAGAGGAACATTTGTGTGAAATTATTTTGGAATTGGCCTACTGGTCTAGGAGGAGATGTCGTTTAAAGAAATTGTTGACGACGGACGGACGGACAGACGGACGGACGGACGGACGGACGACGGACAAATTTCGATCACAATAGCTCACCTTGAGCACTTCGTGCTCAGGTGAGCTAAAAAGGTAAAGGTAAAGGTTTCCCATAGCCTTATAGCCGTAGGGGCAGTGGGGGTTAGAGACCCACTGTATCTTGGGCACAGCTCCTGAAAGGCGGAACCCATCCCTCTCCTTTCGCTGCCTTATCCTTCCCTGATTCGAAAAAGGTACCCATTTACTGCTGGGTTGACAGAGAGAGTTTTCCAGTCATCGTATGGCGAGCGGCGAACTCACGACCCTACGGTGACTTTCTGCACAATAGCCGAGCCACTCTAACAACTCGAGTATGGGGCCTCTCCTAATAAATATGATAAATACCGAAATTTAATAACAAAATCTGACTAAGTATGGATGCATGTTTTTGACACTGGGAATAGTGCAAGTGAACAGAAAGTAGAACTGTCAGATGTCTGACAGTCAGATATATTTGGAATTTTGTTCATGTCACTACTGCATGGAACAAGCATTTTACTGACCACCAGTCAGATGGTCCACAACAAGTGATTTTTGGACAGGACTACTCTCCCACAGCAGAGCCTTCAATAAGGCACCATTATCTTGTACAGATTGGAACATCTGTGGAAAATGTACATGCTGACTAGTAAGCATAGCACAGGACCAGCTTACTTCTGTAGTTGCTTTGTCATTCAAAACGAGTAATGCTTATGCCTACTGAAACAAAAGCTGTCGCCTGACAGCATAGCTTGCCTGAATAGGTGCTTGCCCATCACACAGTCAATATGGTGGTGTGGACTGCTATGCATGAAACTTCAGGCAAGCATGTCCATAATGACAACACATTTATAAACAAAAGCTTTCTCAGAAATGTCTTAAATAAAATTAAAATAAAACCAGAGGGCCAATGGCCCTATATCGCTCACCTGAGCACTGAGGTTATGTTGGAAAAACTAAGTTGCCACAGCAACAAAACAACATGCACAACAGCAATAAAACACACCATTTATGTAGAGGATAATATCAAACATTTATGCAAAAAATAAGCTTCATCCCCCCTTAATGGCTTCTGAGAAGAAGAACTTTGGCAAAAAAAAATGAAAAAATTGAAAATTTGGCCCTTCAATTGCAACAGCAACCAATCAAAATCAGGTCTTTGGGCAAAATTCTTATAGCTGACAGAGGACTACTCTAGGAACATTTCTGTAAAGCTTTTGTCAAAATATCTGCCGTAACACAGAAATAAATACCAAATGTCCACTTTCCCCATTGTAAGTCTATGAAAACTTTAAGCTGCCATAGCAACCAGTTCACATGGGCAATGATAATATGAAATATACTTTAGGTAGAGGCTAATGTTATTAATATGTATGCAAAGTATCAGCTTCATCCTCCTCATGGCTTCACTTTCCCCATTATAAGTCAATGGAAACTATAAGTTGACATAGCAACCAAAGTTCTTATTGGGTTGGAAGAAAAACAAAATTCATGTAGAGGCTTCTGTCATCAACATGTTTGCACAATATCAGCTTCATCCCCCATATGGCTTCTGAGCAGAAGATTTTTTCATTTTTTCTCTTTTTTTTTCGAAAATTTACCCTATATTTTGCCATGGCAACCAATCAAATTCAGCGATTTGGAGAAAATTCATATGAAATATAGAGGACTATTCAAGAAACATTTCTGTAGAAAGAAAATCTAAATAAAAGCCGTGAGACAGCAAAAATTGCCAATTTCCATTTTCCCCATTATAAGTCAATGGAAACTTAGTTGCCATAGCAACCAAACTGCTGGAGTAATTGCCATGAAAAAAAGTAATTCTATAGAGGCTAGTACTAAGATTCTTTCTGTAAAGTTTGAGCTTTATTGGCCACACAGTTTATGCAGAGATGATTTTTTTATATTTTTCCATTTTTAACTATTCGGTTGCAATGGCAACCAGAAAAATTGCCCAATTTGTATAAATTTAACAAGGCTGGTTAAAGACTACTCCAGGTATATTTCTATAAAAGTTTTGTCAAAATATCTGCAGTGGCATAGCAATAAATGCAAATTTTCTATTTTGCCATTATAAGTCAATGGCAACTTTAAGTTCCCATAGCAACCAAACTGCTACAGCAATTGCCAAGAAAAACAGTACTTTTATAGAGGGTAGTGCCATGATCCTTTCTGTGAAGTTTGAGCTTTATTGGTTGCATAGTTTCTGAGGAGATGATTTTTGAATATTTTTTCTATTTTTAACCATTCGGTTGCCATGGCAACCAGCCAAATTGTGCAATTGACAAAAAATTTCATGTGGTTGATGGAGGACTACTCAAGGAACATTTCTGTAAAAGTTTTGTCAAAATATCTGCAGTGACATAGCAATAAATGCAAATTTTCAATTTTTCCCATACAAGTCAATGGAAACTTTAAGTTGCCATAGCAACCAAAGTTCCGAAGCAATTTGGATAAAAAACAGTATTATTGATTCCCCCTGCCTATAGATGCTATATATGAAATTTAGTTACAATGGGCCTTGTAGTTTCAGAGAAGATGTCATTTGAAAATGTTGACGGACGGACGACAGATGCCTGCCTTCGGCTCAGGTGAGCTAAAAAAGATCACATGAAATTTCAAAGTCCATGAGCTTGAGGTCAAAGAACTAAGGGGGTAGGGGGAGGAGTAGGGTAGGGGTGGGGGGTGGGAGCTAGGATTTGAACCATTATCTATCATCAGTCCAAGTACATGTATAAGTATCAACTGAGTCCATTGTGGCACTGTGAAATTATGTCTTCATAAATATAAAACTTTAACCAAAATTCAAAGTCAATAACCTTGACTTCAAGGTCATCCAGTGGGGTAGTGGGGTAAGTATATAGTGTTTTGTAAAAACTCAAAAAAGTGTCTTACATCAGTTCAAGTGTAAATAAGTCTCTGCCAAGCATTATGAATCGGTATGCAATTAGAAAACTTTAATAAAGACCAAATTTCCTAAGTCCCTGACCTTGATGTGTCCCTGACCTTGACATCAAGGTCACTGAGCCGGGTTGGGGTAGTACTGTGTAAAACTTTGGACTAATATCTAACTACAGTGCAAATATTAAAAGAATTCATCTATAGGTTCATGAGATATGTGTCTTTAAAAATTTTTAACCAAAACATTCAAACAAGAGGGCCATGATGGCCCTGGATCGCTCACCTGAGTATCCTGTGAACTTAACCTCAGAGACATCCATATGACCGACAGACAGAGTTTCACAAAGATTTAACCTAATGACCTAGATTTTGACCCCACATGACCCAGTTTCAAACCTGGTCTAGATTTCTTGGATATGAACATTCTGACAAAGTTATCAAAACTGTGCCCTCTAGAGTGTACAAGTTTTTCTAAGGTTTAACCTAGTAACCTACTTTATGACCCAACATGACCAAGTTGCACCCTTGGTCCAGATTTGTTGGAGACAAACATTCTGACAAAGTCTCATGAAGATTAGAACAAAACTGTGTCCTCTAGAGTGTTAACACTGTTTTTCTAAGAACTGACCTAGTGACCTAGTTTTTGATCTGACATGGCCCAGTTTCAAATCTGGTATAGAGTTCATGAAAATAAACATTCTGACAATGTTTCACGTAGATTGGATCACAACTGTGCCCTCTAGAGTGTACACAAGGTTTTTCTTAGATTTGACCTAGTGACCTAGTTTTTGACCCCACAAGACTCAGATTCACATCTGGCCTAGATTTTATATAAATAAACATTCTGACAAAGTTTCATGAAGATTGGATCATAACTGTGCCCTCTAGAGTGTGCACAAGGTTTTTCTAAGATTTGACCCAGTGACCTAGTTTTTGACCCCAAATGACCCAGTTTCAAAGATGGTCTAGATTTCATTTAGATAAACATTCTGACAAAGTTTCATGATGATTGGATCATAACTGTGCCCTCTGTGTCATCCTAAGACAGGGCTCTCACACCCCATTTTGGGAATGGGACCGGGGCCTTTCGAATTGGGAAAAATAGCGTCGTTTTTGCCTAAAATTGGGAAAATTTACATTATTTTATGTGTGAAGTTTACCTTGTCAGACCAACAAAACTTACATATGGTACTGTCATATTTTCAGAGGAATCCAGTCAATAAGCAGTAGCCCAGCTCTGGGCCGGAAAATACCTAGAAACAAGTTTCAATTTAAAAACTTTGTTTCTGAAATAATTTCGGTCCGGAGCTGGACTATAAGCAGACATAGCAGAATGTGAATCATAATAAATTTTATTAAATAGTTGGGAGATTAGATAATAACAAAACTATTTGTGTGTGTTGAGCTTTTCTTTCTTTCCTTTGAACTGGCAACTTCCCTATCTTGCCACTCTCAAATTGGAGACAAGACCGGGACCTAGCCAAAAAGTGTTACAATATGACAACAGTATAACACTCTAGGTTTGAAGTACCTTTGAACTAAGTAAGCATAATTCAATTAGACTTAAAACTTAGAATTTATCCATTGTAAGCTATGGTAAGTATGCATATCATCATTCACTGATCATTTTTATGCAATTTCTAGAACAATTTGGATGTTTAATAATTTCTGTTCAATATTTCTGTTGTACTTAGATAAATATGCCTCTTCCTTCCGATTGAATTCCCTATATCCCTGAAAACAATATATCAGAGGTCAAAAAACTTACTCTCAGACACCTCAGTAGCCCTGGTTAGGTTGCTGTTACTATGGAACAGGAATCTTTTCTACTGCCATGACTGGCTATGTAGAACAAAGTACAATATTTATGTGAGGTTGAAAGAAAGTGGACTGTCACAATGCAGAACACCACAATACTTTCAGTCCATCCACGGTATGTCACTATCACTGTACTAACTCTTGGACTTCCCGGTAATCCCGTTAGTGATTTTGGATATGGCCGAAAATGACTGTCAAAATTGATTCAGGTATGAAACACAAAAACAGCTGAATCATCCACCATAGGTGGAAACTCCGATCAAATTTTAGCATTGGAAGGCTTTAAATTAAAGAATAAGTCAAAATATTGTTAACCACAACAATATTGGCCCTTGAAGCAAAGAAAATATTAACATATAATAATATTGCAGCCAAAATCGCTAGGCTATTCGCCCTCTAATGGAAGGGAAGTAACTCTAACAGTACATGAGAAAGCCCGGTACCGGTTACCAGTAACAAAACATGACGATCGTGATTGAAAATGTAATTGCTTCCTGAGTTTTAAGTTATAAATTATGTTAACATTTTTAGTTTTAGCTGGTTTTTAATCTATTTTGCACTGATACAACTGCGTTATTCTTGGACCAAACAGGCTTAGTCAAATTGGGAATTTTTCATCTGGAATTGGGAAAAAAAGATACTTTTTGGCATTGGGAATGGGGCCGAATTTCGGCCCCAAATTTCGGTGATCGAGAGCCCTGTAAGATTTACATGTATTTCTATTTTTAGCTCTGGCGGCCATTTTGTTCAGCGAAGTGGAACCGTTTTAGCAGTTTTTGTTCAGGGCCATGACTTAAACATTTCTGTGATTTTTTTTTGAAATCGAGCCATTGGCTTCAGAGACGATGATGTTTAAAGCTTTTTTCTATTTTTAGCTCTGGTGGCCATTTTGTTCAGCGGAGCAGAACCGTTTGAGCAATTTTGGTAGAGGGTCTCCTAAGGAACATTTCTGTGAAATTATTTCAAAATCGGAAGAGCAGTTTTTGAGGAGAAGTCGTTTAAAGGTTTTTCTATTTTTAGCTCTGGCGGCCATATTGTTCAGTGGAGCGGAACCGTTTGAGCAATTTTGGTAGAGGGTCTCCAAAGGAACATTTCTCTGAAATCATTTCAAAATCGGCCCAGCAATTTTGGAGGAGAAGTCATTTAAAGGTTTTTCTATTTTTAGCTCTGGCGGCCATATTGTTCAGCGGAGCGGAACCGTTTGAGCAAATTTGGTAGAGGGTCTTCTAAGAAACATTTCTGTGAAATTATTTCAAAATCTGCCAAGCAGTTTTGGAGGAGAAGTCATTTAAAGGTTTTTCTATTTTTAGCTCTGGCGCCCATATTGTTCAGCGGAGCGGAACCGTTTGAGCAATTTTGGTAGAGGGTCTCCTAAGGAACATTTCTGTGAAGTTATTTCAAAATCTGCAAAGCAGTTTTGGAGGAGAAGTCGTTTAAAGGTTTTTCTATTTTTAGCTCTGGCGGCCATATTGTTCAGCGGAGCGGAACCATTTGAGCAATTTTGGTAGAGACTCCCCCAAGGAACATTTCTGTGAAATTATTTTGAAATCCGTCCAGCAGTTTTGGAGAAGAAGTCGCTTAAAGCAAAAGTTGACGCCGGACGACGGACAAAGACCGATCACAATACCTCACCTTGAGCAAAAATAAAAAGACAATTTTCTAGGTCCATGACCTTGACATCAAGGTCACTGAGGGGGCGGGGGGTAGTACCCTGGAAAACTTTGGACCAATATCTAACTACAGTGCATGTATCAAAGGAATCCATACATGGGTTAAGGAGATATTGGGCTTTATAAAACTTTAACCAAAACATGCAGTTCAAAAACTCCCAATTTTCTAAGTCCATGACCTTGACATCATGGTCGTGGAGTGGGGTGGGGGGTGGTACCCTGTTAAACTTTGGGCCAATATCTAACTACAGTGCAAGTATCAAAAGAATCCATCCATGGGTTAAGGTTTGTCTTTAAACAACTTTAACCAAAACATCCAATCCGGATGCCGACGCGGACGCTGACGCCAACGCCAGGGTGACAACAATAGCTCTTCCTGAACTTTCGTTCAGGCGAGCTAAAAAGGTAATAATCAAAAGCAGCAAAAAGCAGTGTGCAGCCAAGTTAATGATCCTGTGGACCAGTTGTTCTTTAGCCCTTCGCTTGAGCCCTGTGAAGTACCTGAAGTTGCTTCCCTATTCATTTATCAACGTAAATCCCAACTTCGACCTTGACTGAGCTTTGATCTCGATAGGTGTTGCCGACAGCAATAGTCCTTAATATGGAAATCAAAAGTCACTTAAAAATCGATTTGGCTGCACCCCTAGCTGGACATAGGTTTCTCAGTTTCATTTGAAAGCTTAGGGTGTGCAGATTTCGATTCTGTTTGTCTTCCGCTTGTACATGTGTCTGTTTGCATTTTAGACAACCAGGAACAGACCCACCCTCCTGTCAGTATAAGTGAGTTTGTCAACCGTAAAACTGACACCTAACCAGGGCTGATGTATGAAAACATTGTGCATTTAAGTGATTAAAGCATGAAATTTGGCACAGTGCTAGACAAAGCTATTCTAAGTATTTTAAACGTGGATACAAAGCTAGAAAAGTTTGTTCATGGTGGCCATCTTGAATTTCAATACGGCGGCCACAGAAAATGCATTTTATGGCAAACACAATTAAAGATTATCTAAAATGTTTGTTTTATTTTTCTGTACACGTTTATCTTAGCTTTCAACATGGTGTACATGTACTTAATTTTGTTTGCTATTTCAGCATTTGTGATCTATCTATGCTACTGGGCGTAGACATGACACTAATCAATAATCAGTTTAATAGGTATAGATGGTACTGAAAGACTTTGTCACTCCTCATGGTGGACAAAACTTAAAAAGAAAAAACCATTTTGCAATTACATTGTTTCTACAGTAAAGAAAACTTGTTTACAGGATAGTGACAACAATTGTTTAAGTTATTTCATTTAATTTGTATAATATATGACATGCCTAGCTATGTTACATGCCTAGCTCACAAATTTTAAGAGTTGGTCGGGTCAAGCGATGGAGCTCGGTAAATTTCAGTGCCGGTTTGTCCTATAAATTCGGATTGCAGTAGGACAATGGCCTCCTATGCTTCCAGTAGGTGCAGATGGGGATGTTTGCATATATTCTCTCTCGTCCGTCATCCCTTTTCTTTCTCCCTCTGTCTTAGAGGCAGTTCAGTATAGACTGAAATACTGTCTCAAAGAGTCGTTAAACCAAAACCAACCAACTAACCGAGTTTTGAGAGGCTTTCCACCTCTCATAACTCGGTTAGTTGGTTGGTTTTGGATTATTCAGTCTTGGTATATATTGCATTTATTTTAATACATAAAGCACTATGATGTTTTAAAAGTAAAAGCAATTATATAAGCTGTGTAGCGTAGATAACAACGACACAAATACATTTAAACAACCAGGATCTTAATATTCCGGGATTTGAAGTTTATAGTTTAGATTCTCACTGAACATGTACTACCAAGTATTTTCAAATCATGCCTTACCAACAGACTGATTGACATGGTTTAAATGAGAGTTATGTAGCACTTGCAAATCAGCTGAATGGAGAATGAAATTTATTTTGTAAGAATTCATATAAATTTGACGAATGACTGTTAGACAAAGATGAAACTTCGAATTGTCGATAGTGTTTCTTAATTGTGATTATACTTAATCTTAAGTAGCCCAACACAGACGTCACTATATCGAGCTGCAAATTTTACATGTTTTCAAATAATAATTATCTGAGTTAGTTGAATTTGAAATGGAAGTCTAGCAGTAACGTTGAGTAATAAATTTGTAGTCTATATATAATTTAATTTAGCTTCAATGGTCCCAAGATAAGATGTGTAAAATTGTGTGTAAAGGGTCATTTGCGGCCCACAATCTACCTTTCCGTGCCTTTCCGTGCTTCATTATATACTTAAGAACTCAAATCAAATATATGTATTACATGTATAATTACATATTGAATAGTTCAAATATCTTAACAAGACACATTTGGGGGGGGGGGGGGGGGGGGGGGGGGGGGGGGGTCTATAAGTAGTTTGCTCTTGCTCCTTTTCAAATGTACCACTATAGCAACATTGATAAAACAAGAATTTAAGGTGAGGTGGGAGTAATTCAGCGTCACCGTGCGGCAGTTTCTGTCGCTATGTTATGTAATGACGTCAAACGTTCCATTTGATAAAAACAAGATGGCGTCAACGTTAGCCGCTTCTGTGATCACTACATGGTCCAGGGATACAGACTAGCGGTCGCCCACTCGCCCACTGCGAGTAAAAAATCGGGTGGGCGCCTAAAATTAAAATGATAGTCGCCCAGTTTGCGATCGTCAGCTGTCCGGCTTGGAGTAAAATCCGCCACCTCTTAGGGTATTGCTAACTTCCGCGCCAATATCGGCTATGAATTTTCGGTGTTTCATCATACTTGTGTGTTGGATTTTACTCACTATTGAGAAACAACATGGCCGCCTCCTCGTAATGGAAGATATTTAGATAGACCGATGTAGCAGTTAAAAATCTTAACCGTTTATGAATTTTTCGCGTGTAATATGGCGATACATCGCTGGTGTTTTACACCCGATTGCTAAAAGGAAACAAAACCATGAAGAAAGGAGGGTTTAGATCTGAGTCAGCCCACGGAAACGGCGCAATTCTCGTGCAGATTATGAATAAAAGATTTCCATGTTTTAAATGTGGGCTCCTAAATTTCTGGCTGGGCGACTAAGTTTCAGTTTTTAGGGGCCCAGCTTGCTCCTATGAAAAATGAGTTAGTCTGTATCCCTGATGGTCTGCTCACGAAATGCAAGGAGGCTGAGCGCTGGGTGAAATTTAAAGTAAACAGAAAGTGCTGTGAAGATGAAACTAAACAAGAGGGCCATGAGGCCCTGAATCGCTCACCTGAACAATTGGCAAAGTGGCTTTTTCTTATGTTTTGAAATTGTCAAAATATGAGTCTTGGGTCAAAAGTCAAAGAATGACCATGACCTATTGTACTCATAAATCTTCATGTACTCATTAAGGCAACCATTTATACCATTTTTTAGGCAAAACTTTCCATGAAATCTTATGTTCTAGCATTTTCCCATATTTGACCATGCCGCAAAAAAAGTTAAGGAAAAACCGAGGTCATCATTTGAACAGTCTTGGTAGTACTCTAGTACTCCATGCTACTTACCAAGTTTCGTATTGGTTCTGGAGAAGAAAAAATATTTCAGGTTTAATGGATATGGTGGCCATGTTGGTCATGTGACCTGGACCGTTTGAACAAATTTTCGTTCAATCAACCCCTGGAGGCTCTATATGATATGTGATTACAATTGGCCCTTTGCCTTTTGAGAAAATGTCAAAATATGAGAGATCTGGATCAAAGGTCAAAGAATGACCTTGACCTCTTGTACTCATAATTCTTCATGACCTCATTAAGACGACTGTATATACCAATTTTTAGGCCAAAAACTTCCCATGAAATCTTATGTTCTAGCATTTTCCCATATTTGACCTTGCTGTAAAAAAGGTCAAGGTCAACCAAGGTCATAATTTGAACAATCTTGATAGTACTGGAGTACCCAATGCTACATACCAAGTTTCAAGGCCACTGATAAATTGGTTCTGGAGAAAAAGATTTTGAAAGGTTTTTACCATATATGGTCATGGTGGCCATGTTGGTCATGTAACCCAGACCATTTGAAGAAATTTTCATTTCCTCGACCCCTGAAGGCTCTATATAATATTTGGTTACAACTGCCGCATTGGCTTTTAAGGAGAAGTTTGAAATTGTCAAACTATTCTGAGAATTCAGGGTCAAAGGTCAAAGAACGACCTTGACCTCTTGTAGTCATGAATCTTGATGTACACATTAAGATGACTGCATTTACCAATTTCTAGGCCTAAATCTTCAAAACTTTCCATGAAATCGTATGTTCTAGCATTTTCCCATATTTGACTTTGCTGTAAAATGGCCAAGGTCACCCCATGGTCATCATTTTGAACACTCTTGACAGTACTGGAGTACCCAATGCTACATACCAAGTTTCAAGGCCATTGGTCAATTGGTTCTGGAGAAGAAGATTTGTTTAGGTTTTTACCATATATGGGCATGGCGGCCCTGTTGGTCATGTGACCTGAACCGTTTGAACAAATTTTCATTCCCTCATCCCCTGGAGGCTCTATATGAAATTTGGTTACAATAGGCCGAGTGGTTTTTTTTTGAGAAGATTGCTTGAAACTGTCAAAATATGAGAGCTCTAGGTCAAAGGTCAAAGAATGACCTTGACCTCTTGTACTCACAAATCTTCATTGTACTCATTAAAGATGACTGCATATACCAACTTTTAGACCTTAATCTTCAAAACTTTCCCTGATATCTTAAGTTCTAGCATTTTCCCATATTTGACCTTGCCGTAAAAAGGTCAAGGTCAACCCAAGGTCATAATTTGAATACTCTTGATAGTACTCGAGTACCCAATGCTACATACCGAATTTCAAGGCCATCGGTCAATTGGTTCTGGAGAAGAAGATTTTTCAAGGTTTTTACCATATATGGGCATTGGCGGCCATGTTGGTCATGTGATCTGAACCGTTTGAACAAATTTTCATTCCCTCATCCCCTGGAGGCTCTATATGAAATTTGGTTTCAATTGGCCCAGTGGCTGTTGAGAAGATTGTTTGAAATTATCAAAATATGAGAGTTCTGGGTCAAAGGTCAAAGAATGACCTTGACCTCTTGTACTCATAAATCTTCATGTACTCATTTAGATGACTGTAGATATCGATTTTTAGCCCAAAATCTTCAACAGTTTTCAAGATATCTTTTGTTCTAGCATTTTCCCATATAAAAGCACAAGGAAGCAAATTTGACCTTGCCGTAAAAAAGGTCAAGGTCAACCCAAGGTCATCATTTGAACAATCTTGGTAGTACTCATGTACCCAATGCTACATACCAAGTTTCAAGGCCATCGGCCTATTGATTCCGGAGAAGAAGATTTTTTTAGGTTTTTACCATATATATGGGCGTGGTGGCCATGTTGGTCATGTGACCAGGACGGTTTGAACAACTTTTCGTTCCCCCTTCCTCTGGAGGCCATATATGAAATTTGGTTACAATTGGCCCAGCGGTTTCAGAGGAGAAGTTGTTTGAAATTGTGGACGGACGGACGACGGAGGAGCCTTACCATCCTATAAGCTCCCCCGGAGCCGCTGGCTCAGGTGAGCTAAAAAAGTATAGTTAGTTTTCCGTGCGGAAGACTACTTGTGGGATAGCTGAGAGTTTCTTATTCCTTGATCCAAAAGAATTGTCAGGGCGGGGCTATTTTTATACCTTCCCCTAGACTTTTCCATTGTACAAAAAGGAGCATGGGACATACACGCTGCTCACTCACCCGTAACAAAAATCACTCCGCTGTAACAAAACGTACGTTTCCAATGTAACGTTATGCAACACTTGGACATGCGGTATAGCCAACAATAGATGCACGTAGCTAGCCATATTACCTGTACTTGTAGAACATCGATCAAAAAGAGAAGACTGATCGGATGCGTAGGCTAATCTGAGTATTTCGTTTTCGCACAAACGAACATGTGTGACATGTGTTAAGAGGTCACACGAAGCAACATTTTTTTAGTTCCCTTGGATGACTCCTTCAGACAGGTCTGACTGTGATTTGAAGAAAACTGCAAAACGTTACGACAGATTGCGAAACCCAATATGGGTGATTCGAATGCACAGGCTGAATCTGAGTCTTCGCCATTCGCACATACTATATGTGCCTTTTCTCTTGGTACATGTTCACATGACCATACGGCCCGTATGACTAAATCACTGTTCCTCACGATCCAATACTTGTCTGTGTGAACGGGGACGAATGTTCCTATGATCCATTGTGTTTTTAAGTTTCTATTAAAGCGTACAAAAAGAAAAGGTCTGTATTTGTCTTTGCATTAGGTACATTTTTTTCCAGGTGACAAAGCTGATGTCTGAATCCCTCGTACATAACAGAAAAGAAGCTGATGATTATACTGGGAGGATGCGCAAGCTGATCTGAGTCTTCGCTGTTACACCGATCGATAATCTGTACATTGTATTAATGATATTATTTGGGCAAAACTTAATAATTACAGTGTGCTCCAGAATTTCGCAGCAGAACATCCGACGAGCTGAAACAACGCTGTGTTAACTAACGCTGACACGACTCTGTTTTCAGATTAATGCCTAGACGTTGATACGTTTTTTAATCTTGGTCTTGGCAGTTAACATCTTTTAAGATTTAAGCTAAGTTTCAATATTCGCGAAATGTCTCATTTTGCGAGCCAACAGAGTATAAGCGAAAATAAATTGTCGTGGGTGTTTACTTGTAGCGTGTGCCCGATTTTTGCACTATCCTGACTCTTATTGTTAAGGCTAGGCATACATGATGTTGTAACAGTATACATGATGGGCTTGGCAGAGCAGTCCTCTAAGGCCTGGCTCTTCCAGTTCAAATCCCGCCGGCGGCGGAATTCTTTACACCGTAAACGGTACTCCATTGCGCGCAAAATTTCATTATCATTTTAAGAAATGCACCGTCTTTCTTATATCATGTATATTGCTTGTATTAACATAGATAGTCTCTCATATATGGCAGTAAATGTGGTGACATGAGATAAAATACCAATGCGTTATGCTTAGTGAACTTGAACAAGCGTGCAAATCTTATTCTACCGAATCTTCTGGTGGACTGATCGAATCTGACAGATATTGGCAGCACATACTTGTCACCGCCCTGACATTTCTTTTGGATCAAGGTATATCAGTTTATTAGACGGAGTTCGCAGCTGTTGAGTTGCAGTAATTTTATTACAATTTTTACAATGAGTAGTCAGATCACTGTCTACACTTCGACCAAGCACTTTACAGTTGACATGGTAGCAGCCACAGACAGTCGTTTCCATACCACCCACACTTAAAATGCTAATCAGCAAAAGTTATGCCTAATTTCAGTTGTATTAAAAATTCTTAGACTGTCCCTAGCATTTGAACAACGCAAGACTTTTATTGACGTTGATACGATAGTTCAACGATCTGTTCTGTCAATAAGCTAACAAGGGCTTCGCAAGCGGCGCATAATACGCCCGTTTCAATGTCCTAAAGGAGTTATAGAATGAATAAGATTGTTTACAAAAGGATAGACAGGCAGACAAACAGGGGCAACCACTCTATAATTAACTAGAACTGTCAGCGAATCTGACTATACCCACGCTTAATTGCTTAAATCAAATGATGTTATTTTCGTAACAAAAAGCATAAAGAGGGAGAGAAATCATTGTTACCATGTATACCAAATATGAATGGTTGCTGTGAAATCTGTTACAAAAAATTACATTACTCAAAGTCAGGAGAGAAAGAAAATTGGCAAAATATAGGGAAGAATAAGCAGGAGAAGACTGATTATCAATCCCACAATACAACAAGTTATCACCAACCTGTATACAAAAATCCCTACTCTAACTTACAGATGCATAGAAATCTTTTGCGAAAAAAATGCATTATTCAAAGTAAAGAGACAAATCTGCGAAAATAAGGATTAAGACCAGTGACCCTTGCAATTCACAGTAATTCCAGCTGATATTGGCCAGGTACTGGGGTTGCTAATATAAGATACTAAAACTTGTCATAAATTAAACTTCTTTAGCTTTACAAATAAGGCCTATATCATCAAAATAGAAACTGCCTTTGGCTAGCCTAACCACAAGTAGCCCTGACTAGGGATGGGTTGGTTGGTTGAATTGATGCTTAACTTCCGAGAATTTTCGTATTGCGACATATTGCAATACCCTCACACTGTATTGCAATACGTATCACAATATATTGTGACATTTGTTTTCTACATGTAAAGTACTCTGGAGGGCTATATATGAAATTAGATATGAGATAATAAAGATGTATTATGTTTATCTTTGTTTTCATTTATCCTTCATAAAGTGTGACTTGAACTGGACAACAGAAAGACTAGTGGGCCACTGTCTGGCTAAGATTTTGGTAAAAGGCTTAGTCTGAAAAAGATGGCCAATCCTATATCTAGCTTTTTATGCCTAAAGGTATCTGTTTATCAGTAGGATCGTCGTAGCCTAATGTAGGAAAACTTAGGATACCAGAGTTAAATACTGTTTATTTTCCTGAATGCTTGACAACCATATCATATCGCATTTGCGGCACACTGCAACATTTTCAGTAATGGTATTTGTAGCAGTCATCTTTTGAAGGCCAAAATGCTGCCAGATATCTGACTTTCCTTTCGGATTTTTAATGATTTCGCATTCGGCCATTGTTGCCAGCCGGTTGTTTATGGTGTTACCGATTCAACATGAAAATGCACACTCTACTTTCCCAGCTTGCTTACGCCATTCATTCACTAACGCAATGCGGCTTACGCCGTTCCCTAGAAAACAGCTTGCTTAAAAATTGGTAAGACCCCGACATATTCACGAGACTTGTATTGGACTCTTCAGCAGTGATTGACGAGGAGAAGGGCAATCAGGATGATACTTCTCAGGTTGAATTACATGCCAGAGAGTATATATATAAAATTCATAAAAAGAGAGTCGCCAAGTTGAAACAAATTTCAGCCAACTGAAGTTATTAATCTTAAATGTAAATAGCACAGCTGTATATAATCACACCAGCATAATTCTAATTAGAGCTCTTATATGTATCTTTGAAGAATCTCCTTCAACACCGTATGGTGGTGCAGTGTTCCCATTCAGGTAGAATTGTGCGTGAATCACGCGGAAATCATTCTAATCACGCATAAATTTTGGGGCAAGAACGTGCATTCACGCGTATATGTTTCTCTCAAAAATATAAAAAATCATCATTTTCCTTCATTCTATTGCGTGTCTGCCAGGCCAGATGATTTTTGTAGCCGAGAAGAGAGTCAGAAGTCGCTGTTTTGATCTGAAATGCGGGCAGTAGTTAGATACCATGCTTTCATTCACGTCGGTCACATCCGTTCTACGGCCAATCAAATTCATTATTGGAAAACACTACCACTAATCGGCTGCATGAATATTAATGACATGCGCGGTCATGTTGCGCACTAGAACTGTCATAATCTTCTTAATAACCCCCCATCTAAGGAGGAATGGAAAGGTATGCTAAACCACAAAATCCATGAAAAGGTGGAATCTCTGTGGCAAGCAGACATAATCAGCAAATCTTCAACTAAGCATATTAATTCAAAGGCTCTGAAAGTAGGTAGTTGCCATCATATATGGTCAACAGTTAGAAATAATGTTCGTGACAATAGAAGGGCACAATTAAAGTGTAAATTACTAACTGGTACATACATACTTCAAGCCAATAGGGCTGCATTCAATCAGTATTCAGTGAACCCAACATGCAAACTTTGTTCAAAAGAACCTGAATCTAGAGAACATTTCATAGCCAAGTGTGATTCATATGATTCTGCTAGAGAGACATATATTAAAAAGCTGAGGACTATTCCTGGATTGCCAGATTTACAGATTCAACAACTACAAGGTCCTGGTTTCCTCACACAGTTAACATTAGATGCCACCGTGCTTCCTGTGTTGGAGAACATTGATCAAGATAAGTTGGGGTCGCTGGAAGTTAGTTCTATAACATAAAACTTGCCACTCTCTTATTTAATATTTCATTTTATTATTCCTATTTTTATTCTGACGTTTTCATTTCTACTTTCATTTTCATTTCTTGGAGAGTGACGTTTTATCTACCATCTACTTGAAACCAGAGCAAACACTTTTGATCAAATCTGGAGAAAATAACAGCTGAATAATAAAGATCAATTTATAAGCTGTTAATTATCATTAAACTTCAATGATTTAAACAAACCACTTTGCCAGATTGATCTGGATTCTTTTGTTAGGGTTTTTCACTTTCCACTGGCATCCATTTTGTTTGTCAAAAGTCGGTAAATACAAAAATGATAATTTTGAACGAAATTAACAAACACAATAAAAACAGTCTGTAGAGACACCTAACAATGTAATATGTTGTTCAAATATGTATTTTTGCGGAAAGAAACATTAAATATGTGAGATGTAGTTGTTTTACACACATATATTCAATGGGAAGAAATATTCTGATCAAATCTATATCAATTTTATTTCGCCAAAGAAAAAAATTCTTGCTTTAGGTATCTGTTGCATTGTGGGATTTGTTTGGATTACAGGCCATTGCCAGTAACGGGAAATCTCATTTCTGATGATTTTAATCGTTTTTTCTCACAATTTACAAGTTGACAGTTTGTGGTAAGTTGATAATTGGTATGTCTCTGAACAGGTTTAACATGTTTTAAATACAAGTAGGTCTGTTTGGCTTGTTAAAGGCGATTTTTTTCCACGACATCAACTGATGGTTAAAGATGCAAATGCAAAACATCAATGGCAGATGAGAGATCAGGTATTCAATGAAAGTAAAAATGTAAATATCAGCATAAAAACATAAAATATGGACGTCAGAATACCCGAGATCTCATATTATGGGAGTAGCTGGAAGTCTGCACTAGGGAATTTATATTCAAGATCCATAAGCAAAGACTTGCTGCCCTCAAGGGCATTGGATAGTGTGAGGTAGATATATCAAGACAGTCACCGTGTAAAAAGCACTGTAAATAAGTCACCAGTTCCGTGTTATAAACATTGTAAAAACATTAAATTGAGCTCTTAAATTGGCCAAGAAACGTCTACGACGTGTGCCCCGAATAAACAAGCGGGGGAACTCTAAGAAACAACAACAACAACAATGGCCGATAGAATTTGTCCGTATTTTTGCATTTATTTTCGCTGTTTCTGTTTGGAAACGGCACTTTCTATTTTTCATTTGGAAAGGAATCCATCAAATGATTAATATTGGATAAAACGAGGACCGGAAAAAGGCATGACAGCCGTTTTCTTCGTTTTTTTCGCACCTGCTTTAGCAAGGTGCGATATAGGCGTCCGGTTTTCCGTCCGTCATTCCATCCGTCAGTCCGTTCACATTTACGTCAACCCTGGCGTTAAAGATTTGTACAGTTAATTTCTCCAAAACCACTGCAGCCGTGGTTCTCAAATTTCATATGGAGCATGATCAGACTACAGGGCTTCAGATTACAGAAATTCAGCCTGGTCGAGAATTCAAGATGGCCGCCTGTTACTAAAAATAGCAAAACAACATAATTAACATTTTCTCTAGAACCACTAGGTATATTTGGCTGAAACTTTGCATGGAACATCAATAAGACCTTCTTTTTGATACCAATCAAAATGAAAACAAGAGCTTCGCAAGCGGCGCATAATACGCCCGTTTCAGTGTCATGAAGGAGTTACAGAATGAACAACATTGTTTATAGAAGGATGGACAGGCAGACAAAACAGGGGAAACAACTCTGTAATACACAGTTCCGAGCCACACCCAGAATGTCACACAAAATCACATGATATTGTATACCTGGCCAATGCAACGACAACTTAGCACGTGACATAGTCTCACAAACAAATCGCACAAGGTCAATACCAACATAAGTCGATGATTTTACTTTCAGTCAATGAAGGGATGTATACCTGTTTAAAGAAAACAAACTAACGCCACTTATAATAAATGTACCCTGCTTTGCAAAAACAGAACGCATTGGAAATGCATGATGTGCCAACTGCCATGTGTAGGCCATGAGGTGGCTGATTCTTCGTCATAGATCGCCAACATTTAGCAGGCACTTGCATTTGTCATTTGTTTTTCCACCATCTTGTGTAAGCTTGTGAGACGTAGTAACAGAACTAAGCAGGCGGAGCTTAGCAGCTATTCTCGGAACTGTGTATTAATAAGTGCAATGTTATCAAAACAACACATCAAATACTATTAGTACACCAAAAATCAGGTTCCAGGGTGAAGTAGCTCAGAAGTTGTGAACCGCCAAAGTCAAACAAGGGAGATAATTCATAAACTCTTAGTCGCAATACTTTCACTTGACAATATACACATCACCATAAAGTTTTGTTAAAATATTTCCATCGGTTAAGGAGATACAGAGTAAAATGGAATTTGATGCAAGGGCAGATAATTCAGGAAGTAAGCCAGAGTTGTGGTTCATGCGCATGATACATTACCCCATTATTATACACATTCCTACAAAGTTTCATTGAAATATTTCAAAGGGTTAAGGAGTTATGGGGGAATGGGTTAGCCTAAAAAACTAATCAAAGGGAGGTTACTCCAAAATTAAGTAAGGGGGAACAACCATTCTTATATGTGACACACCGTCTTGTGATCATGCACATTGCTATAAAGTTTCATCAAGATATACCAAAATGGTTACTTAGTTATTGAATGCACAAGATTAGTATACACAAAAATACCATAAAAATCTAATCAAAGGGATGCAACTCCAAAACGAAGAAGGGGAGAGCAACCATTGTTATACGCGACACATCAACTGACCCTCGTACACATTGCTATGAAGTTTCATGAAGATATCCCAAACAGTTATCTAGTTATGGCGCGCACAAGACTAGTATGGTAAAAAATAATCAAAGGGGCATAACTTTGAAATTACGAAAGGGGGAGCAACCATTACTATACGCGACACTTTGCCCCATCCTAATATATATGCCTACAAAATTTCATGAAGATATCTCAAACGGTTTCTGAGATATGGTGCGCACAAGAATGTTGACGGACGGAAGGACAGACAGACAGACGGACGGACAGCGCCATGCCATAATACGTCCGTTTTTTCAAAACGGGCGTATAAAAATCTGTAGCGGAATTAGGTCACAGTGACCTATTTTTGGTTTACGAGTCTCAATTTTGCTTGAGTGCCCATAAATCGTTAAATACTGAGTGGATTTTGCTCAGATTTAATCAGAATGATCCTTGAAAGGAGTTTTTCTCTCTTTTTTTCACATTTACATGTATGGGAATGTATCATCCAGGATGGCCACCACTGTCGTTACTAAAAATAGCAAAAACATGAGAATGACTATATTTCAGGAACCCCTGAATGGATTTGGACCAATTTTGTGTCAGAATGATCCTTGCATATAGCTATTTCGGTTTTTTGGCAAATTGGCCATCCAAGATGGCTGCCATCGACCGTTACTAAAAATAGCACAAACATGAAAATGGCAGTACCTTAAGAACCATTGGGCAGATTTTGACATAATTTGTGTCAGAATAATGCCAGAAACTATTCAACATGATCTCTGCTACTGTGGAAATGCAATGCAGGTGCGACACAGCATTCCGCAGAATTCTTGTTTCAGGCTTCAATTGGAAACACATCGGCACTTTAGTGTTTGTAAAAGAAGCGGACCAAGGGTTCCGGGTCATTTCGGCCCATGTCCATTTCGGCCCATAACTTTTTCGAGATAAAAAGTCATACCCGTAAATTTTACTTCATACCCGCAAATTTTATAGATAGGGGGTATAAGAACCCTCAGTTTAAAATTTGAGTGGGAACACTGGTGGTGGTCCGACAAGTAAGCAGACGAACTCTACGATAGAACAGAACAGAACATTGCAGCCTACGCTGTTACAAAGAAAACGGCTTATGTAACCCATGGGGTACTTGATTACAAAGCTCCCTGAGCGTGATTCTGTTTACCGAAAAGAACGGTGTAAATTTCTTAGAGAACCTCAGCACAACAAAAACTAAATGGATTATTTTTTAGACTTTCAACATCCTTAGGAGCTAAAATATCATCAGCATATCGATATGGGCGGATCGTATCGCACTACGTATTTTTTTCTGACCCTATTGCGATATACCTATATATCGATATTATTGTGCATCCCTAGCCCTGACGCAACCTGTACAGATAGACTCGGGGCTACCAGTAGATCTAGCCACTTCCTAATGCCAAGGAAGATGTAAGTGGGGCATAATACAGACATGGCCCAAAGGGGCCAGCGGACAGCCCGCCTATAGGTAACACTTATAAATTAAAACAACAAAAAAATCTAACCCTATGGCTTTCACCTTGCGTGTTCCTTTGTAAACATTGCAAATCTCTGAGAAAACAACATTCTCCGAGTTCCGGTCATTTCTTGCACAAACAACAGCAATTTATTGTTTTATGCTTCTTTCATACTCTTCAAACATGACAGATAAACAAAAGTTGATGAGATCAAATGAAAATCAAAAAACAAAAAAAAAAAATATTTAAATAGAAATGTTCCACTCTATTTGCCGTCGAAACGAAGGATGCTCTGATTTCGAACCCTGCAGTGCCGGTCGGTTCTTACCAAAAAAAGAAATATATAGAAAAATGTACAGAAAAACATACATTCATCTTTTTATAATATTGAGATAAACTTGAATTCTAAATGTTTTCTTTCCAAATTATCAATTTTTACGCCGACGCTACGTCGTCTGCTTGAACATGTTCGACCAGAACCCTTTACCCCACCACTTAAACTGGAACCAGGAAACATTGCACCACTGTTAGACTGCTGCTGGAACCGATAAGGTGTGAAGATTGCTGAAAGCTAGACCTAAAATGCCATGCCTGTTTCTAGATTGTGCCTAAATACATATTAGCGAGCATCGCAAGCGGGCCCAAAGGGCCCGCTAGCCCGAAGGGCGAGCTCTTATGGTAGGTCATTAGTCAAAAGAAAATGTAGACGATGTTGCATATGTTGCTTCAGAAAACCATCGTTCGATTTCTCGACCGGAATTTACCTCCATATGGGGGCTGCCATTACGAATAAACAGGAAGTTTGATCGATTTCATGGTTGCTATTCTCCGTAGACACAAAGATAAACACATTCTTATTCACAAAACCTGATATGTGTATGTAAATGATTTTAACGTTCGACCGGAAGTTGAAAAATAAGCAGTGATGCAATGGTAACACTTCGGTCAATTCCATAGGCGAGGATGTCCGATTGCTGCGACGCTGACGGGTTCCCGTAAAAAAAATCCTGCATCGACATAGAACAGAATAGAATATACGGCCCTTCATAAGGGCTACAGCGATGCTCGCCAATAGGCAGTGCCTATTTTCATATTATACATATTGTGCCTAAATACATATTATACATATATATAAAGGAAGAGTGCAAGTTTCAAGCCCTTTATGTGGAGAAACACAATGATTTATTGAATGATAACGAAAGCCGAAGTTATTAGGTTAACAAATGAAAAAGCTTGACCCAGTTATGGAAAAACATCCGGGCCCGGATAAAATCAACGAAGAAAATTTTCATAGGATCATTATAAATTCACACTGCTTGCGCATGATACTCATTAAATGCATGTCCCTTATAAACAAAAATTTAGGTTCTATGAATGTGCATACTCGTCAACAACATCAGTGTTCTCCTCTTCCATTCTCCTGCCAAAAGTCGTCGAAAATTTACATTTTCCATCAGGTAAGTACCGCAACACCGGAGCGCATGCGTATTTCTATCTTAAGCTGCTAGCGGTACTGATACCGTGGGAAGTAAAACATAAGCAAAAGAAGTAAGAGATACAGCTTGCCTCGTTCCCAGGCGACTAAATAGACTGTAGTGAGTCATATGAAACGGAAGTTGTGCAAGGAACTGGTCTAGAGATACAGCAAGACTTAAGATAAAATTAAAGCGTGTGGCCGGATCCTACAGGTGAACAGGGCGTGTTTTAATCAGAATCAAGTGGATCCTACTTGTTTGAAACTGACAGGCTTGGCCATCCTCGAGTTCTCAAAAGCGTTTGATCGGGTACCCCATCAGAGCCTACTGAAGATCGAATCTCATGCACTATGGCATCCAAGGCAACACTTACAAGCGGATCGAATCATTCCTGTCAGGCAGAACACAACAAGTTGTCATTGAGGGTGAGTCATCCTACAGTGCACCAGTGGTCAGCGGGGTTCCCCAGGGTACAGTCCTAGGTCCACTTCTCTCCCTCATCTTCATAAATGACTTGCCACAGCACATCCAGTTATAAGTCCGTCCGCTGATGATTGTATCGTATACAGGGAATCAGAATCAGAATTGTTTACTGGTGATAAGTCCAAGAACAATCATTCACCAGGACCTGTGAATCAGGGAAGCTAGTCCCTAGCCCTTTCAAGAGAAGTAAACTTAGTAACTGAATCCTCTGCACACTCAGCAGCAGAAATAATGGAATATTCCAAGGAATTCCAATCTCTTACAGTCTAGGGAAAGAAACTGGACTTGTAAATGTCAGTCCCAGCCAATGGGGTTTGAAATGCCAGGGAATTATGATTCCTGGTACGCCTACTTGGGGGAACAAGGTCATTTATGATTACTGGCTGCACCCTTTAGACCTTTGTAAAGCATTATGAGTCTACTATCTTTCCTTCTCTTTTTCAGGGATTCCCACTTAAGTTTCTCCAGAATGCAAGTCCCTGGACGCACCAGTCCGTTGTATGCTGACTCCTTAACATCTTGTGGACATGCTGCCAAGTTACGTCTTAGTTCTACATCTGTTTGTACTTTGAACAGTATTTTCTAAATGTTGTCCTATGTACACTCAATTTTTCATGTAAATGTTTTGTACTCGGGAGAAGATGTCCATAAGTTGCAAAGCTTGTTATCTAATCCCGCTGTATGTTTATTATGTTATTACATTTGTAGTTATTCATTGAATAAAATATTGTTTAAACTAAGTTACGTCTGAGGAAGCCGAGGGTCCTATTAGCCTTTGTGCAAATATTACTGACATGTGTGTTCCATTTCAAATCATTATAACCGTGATCAATTGAGTTTCACAGCTATGTTTCTTACGTAAAGCATGTTGTCTGTCTGACAAAAGTTTATGTTCATCCAAATGTGCCATAATATTAGAGCAGACAATGTGTTCGAGTAACTTGCATGGTACACGTTAGAGAAACCGGTCGGTAATTGCAAGCCAATATCCTTGCAAGCAAGCCAATATCTCCTTTTTTGAAGAGTGGGCATATATTTGCAAGAGACCATTCCTTGGGGATTTCACCCGTGTCAATAGATTGTTGGAAGAGATGAGCAAACATTGGGCCTAATTCAGATGCTAGTTCTTTTAAGATTCTAGGATGCAATTCATCAGGTCCTAAAGCTTTCGATGGGTTCAACAACACATATGAAACTGGGAGTATGACTGGCATTCTGGAGGAACTTAAGTGGGAATCCCTAAAAAAGAGAAGGAAAGATAGTAGACTTATAATGCTTTACAAAAGTCTGAGGGGTGCAGCCAGTATACCCATAAATGACCTTGTTTCCCCAAATAGGCGTACCAGGAATCATCATTCCCTGACATTTCAAACCCCATTGGCTGGGACTGACATTTACAAGTCCAGTTTCTTCCCCCCAGACTATTAGAGATTGGAATTCCCTGGAAGATTCACTTATTTCTGCTGCTGAGGGCGCAGAGGATTCAGTTACTAAGTTTACTTCTCTTATAAGGGCTAGGGACTAGCTTCCCTGATTCACAGGTCCTGGTGAATGATTGTCCTTGGACGTTTCACCAGTAAACAATTCTGATTCTGATTCTGATTCAGTCATACTCCCAGTTTCATATGTGTAATTCCCCGTTACAAATCTAGCTGCCCTTTTCTGCACCTTCTCAAGTTCATCTTGAAGAAGTATACTTTGAGGGTCCCAAACTGAACTACCATACTCCAAGACTGGACGCTCCAGTCCCTTGTATGCGGACTCTTTAACGTCTTGTGGATATGCTGCCAAGTTACGTCTGAGGAAGCCAAGGGTCCTATTAGCATTTGTGCAAATATTGCTGACACGTGTATTCCATTTCAAATCATTGGTTATGGTTACACTGAACAAAATTTCTAATTGGTCAGTTTTCTTCTTTGCAGAAATATGAATTTTAAACAATATTTTTGAATAGGATTATAATCAAAATATTTGCCTGTTATCTACCTACTAAAAGTGAATGTTGTCATGAGAACTTTATTGTATTATCAGAGTTATGACCCCTTCCTTGTAAACCATAGAATGTTTTGAAAACGCATTTATCACTGCATCAAACTCCCACAGTATTTCAAAATTTTAGAAGTAAATGAAGTTTTCTATCATAAAAACACAAAATCTGTATTCTCTTATCATGATTTTTTTATCTGAATTTATTTTAATATTGCTGTATTCAAATTACCTCCCTTTTAATGTTTGTGTAAATCTTAACAAGCACCTCGAATTGTAGCGATTCCTTTTGCAAATGCATCAGTGGTTGTGTTGCTTGTAAAATGCAAGAAAATATGTGCGTTTGTTTTCCCCTATTTGTAGTCAGAGTTATCTAAAATTGCATAAGGCTTAATTGTATGGAAAACGTGACCAATTAGAAATTTTGTTCAGTGTATGCCGAGGTACTTGATAGTTTCTACTTTATTGAGGACCGTTCCCTCTAAGGTATAGGAAGCATTGATCTTCTTGATCCGTTTCCTTGTGATTTGCATTATATTACATTTGACCGGTTGAAATCTCATGCCCCAGCTCCTTGCCCAACACCCTAAACGATCTATATCCTCCTGAAGTTTCAACGTGTCTTCACTATCTCTGATTTCACGATAGCAAACACAGTCGTCAGCAAAAAGTCTTAATTCCGAGTTAATAGATTCTATTATATCGTTAATGTACAACGAGAACAACAGTGGTCCAAGCACGGTGCCCTGGTGAACACCCGACAACACCGGGGCCCAATCCGATATAACTCCATTAACTACCACACCCTGCTGCCTGTAACAGAGAAAAGAATCTATCCATTTCAGAGTCCTACCACCAATACCATAGCCATATAGCTTACATTGAAGTAATTCATGAGGGGGAGTGTCAAAAGCTTTCTCGAAGTCTAAGATAAAAGTGTCAACCTGACCGCCCTTATCCAAGATTTTAGCCCAGTCATTTATAACCGTGAGCAACTGAGTTTCACAACTATGTTTCTTCCGGAACGCATGTTGTCTGCCTGACAAAAGTTTATGTTCATCCAAATGTGCCATAATATTAGAGCAAATAATGTGTTCAAGTAACTTGCATGGTACACAAGTTAGAGAAACCGGTCGGTAGTCGTAAGCCAAAGACCTATCTCCTTTTTTGAAGAGCGGGCATACATTTGCGAGAGACCATTCCTTGAGGAGTTCACCCGTATCAATAGATTATTGGAAGAGATGAGCACACATTGGTCCTAATTCAGATGCTAGTTCTTTTAAGACTCTAGGATGCAATTTATCAGGTCCTAAAGCTTTCGATGGGTTCAAGCCCTTAAGAAGTTTTGTTACACATTTGAAGCCGAGACATGAATGTCCTCCATGAAATGAGCCGAGCGATTAGGAAGGGGGACTTGGGTGTGTTCACTTTTATTAAACACATCCGAAAACTGACCATTAAATAATAAATAACAAAGCCGACTGCGAGACACTCCAAGATGACCTTCATGCCCTTGAAAGATGGGAGTCAACCTGGCTATGGAATTTCATCCAGCCAAGTGTAGCGTGATGAGAGTGGCCAGCTCCAGAGATCCGCTCATGCTGTCATATAAACTGAAAGGACTCCAATTGCAGACCGAGACCACCTCTAAATACCTCGGCCTTGATCTAGCAAACAACTTGGATTGGAAATCTCACATAGACAGGATAGTAAATAAATCCAACAGCATGCTCGGCTGCCGCTCGCCTTCCTGAGACACAACCTCCGAATCAGCAGCCAAGAAACTAAATCATTGGCATACAAGGCGATGGTGCGCTCAAACTTGGAATACTGTGCCACAGTATGGAATCCGTACAAAAAGGACCACATACACAAGCTGGAAAGGGTTCAACGACGTGCAGCACGATTTGTAACTAATAGATTCCATAACACGAGCTCCGTCACAGACATGCTAGACCACTTACAATGGGACACACTTGAGGCCAGAAGATGAAAGCTACAACTGACAATGTTCTACAAGATAGTAAATAACATAGTAGACATAGTAGATAAGGACCTGTATCTCATATCGGCAGCGACAATTTTAAAGACAACAGCAAGCCACTCAAAATAGTTCAGGCAGATCACCACATCCCGTGACTGCTTCAAATACAGCTTCTGTCCTAGAACTATCCCTTTCCATTTTTCTTTCTATGGAACAAACTCACAGCATCTACTGCTGAGGCCCCTGACTTGGTACTCTTCAGGCAGGGGCTCTCCAACCTTCCATTCTAAACGTTAGATAGGGCCCCAGTTGCTAAGGGTAGCTGTGATGAAGGGTGGGCCGTGTGCCCTTAGCCCCCCCCCCCCGCCCCCCACCCCCAGGGTAGCCGGATTGGTCTGTTCAGAGTGGTCAAAATGCAACTGGGAAAACTTTATTCCTTCTTCCTATTCTATCCTTTTTTATTACGCCTACTGGTATTGGTATAAATCTTATGTATCTTATCTGTACATTTTTATAACTATTCTGTACATAACTTCTTTCTGCCTATATTCAATCTTTCTTATTCTTTTCTTGGTCACCCGACACATAGTGGTCAAGGCTGACAGAGTGTCGTACAACATAGAAGTAGAAGTAGAAGTATGTTATGCCATCAAGGAGAAGAAGATTTGGAACACTTCCTGTTGTTCTTAAATATTTTAAATTATAAAAAACAGTAAATACTTATTTTCCTATTTTACAGATATTTATACACATATATATTATTTTCTAAAAATATTTTTACAAAGTGCATTTTTTTTGTTTAATACAAATCTATTCATATATCTTTTAAACATTTAAATTTCAATCATTTTTTATGTAATTGTTGTATTATTGTTGTACATGTATGTTGTTTTTACCAAATAAAAATCAATCAATCAATCAATCAGTTCTGTAGTGCTTTGTCTGATGTGAGGTGCCCAATGCTGGAGAGACTTTTGGGGCTTGCAGTTGGTTTAGTACAGAATTGTATTGACCATTCTATACTGATTCAGCTAATATTAGACTGCAGTAGACTTATAGACTGTAATGAGAATAATGATATTTGGTCCAGAGTTAGGGCATTAGAGAGACAATCAATAAGCCTATGTCATTTCTTCCGTATTGAACCGTACAAGAAACTTTCATGCATAACTAAGCGGAAAAGGTGACCGCAGTACACACAAGCCTGATTTTAAAACAGGCATTTAAAAGTGTAAATAGGGTGATGGGAAGTACGTCATTTTAGTCCCCGTGACGATACTCTAAGAAACTATTCGACTCCCGAGAGGAGGTGTGCCTTAAGTGGCAGAAATTATACAACAGAACAGAATACTGCAAGTAGCACAAGGTGGCACATAGACCAATTTATGGTGGCTGGTTTGTGCCATTTCGTCTTTTCGTCTTTTCGCGGCGAAAAGACGCCACGTGAAAAGACGAAAAGACGCCATGCGAAAAGACGAAAAGACGCCAGGCGAAAAAGACGAAAAGACGAAATAAGCCATGCGAAAAGACGAAAAGACGAAACCCGCCACGCGAAAAGACGAAATTTCAGCGCGAAAAGACGAAAAAAGGCCATGCGAAAACACGCCATTTGAAAATCTTAATTTGTCGTCTTTTCGCGTGGCGTCTTTTCGTCTTTTCGCCTGGCGTCTTTCGTCTTTTCGCATGGCGTTATTTCGTCTTTTTGTCTTTTCGCGTGGCGTTATATCGTCTTTTCGCATGGCGTTATTTCGTCTTTTCGCATGGCGTTATTTCGTCTTTTCGTCTTTTCGCATGGCATTTTTTTGCCGCGAAAAGACGAAATAACGCCATGCGAAAAGACGAAATAACGCCATGCGAAAAGACGAAAAGACGCCAGGCGAAAAGACGAAAAAACGAAATAACGACACACAAATACCCTTCTGTTGATAACTGTATTGATTCCTGTATTGATTCCTAATACTAAGACAGTTTGTCTGAGTAAACAATATAGACTCATATCAGACTGCTGCAAACGCAGCTACAGAAGCAGTCGGATCACAGAATTTGCCACTGAAATGCTTTTTAATATATCTTTTTGACAGCTAAAACTTGTAAGGATAGACTATAAAATTAATGTGCACTGGGGTCGGCAACATTTTCGGTCAGTATGGTACCGTTTAGATTGAATAACAAATTTGTGCGTTGTTGACTGAGATCAAACACAGATATAATCAAGATAATCAGTGTCAAGCAGCAGTCTTATGAAAATTAGAAGGGATTTGCCACTGAAACTCTATTTTATCCGACAGAAAAATAAAACTTGTTAAAAGTGAAAAGGATAGCTATAAGTATTAGTATGGGGTCGGCAATAATTACAGCTATTGATTAAAAAATCTGGGCCATGTTGACATAAAAAATAGCAGACGAAAATTTGCGCATTGAGGAGCATAGGCAGACCTAGTACATTGTTGTAGCAAGCATTTTTGAGAAATACAGTCAAACCTGTCTTTATAAGGGGTCACCCAAGGGAAGGACAAAAAGTGGCTACTTAAGACAGGTGACCCCTTAATACATTTCATTTGCACTGTATTTTGCTTCAAAGGACCAAGAAAAGGTGGCTGCTTAAGACAGGTGATCCCTTAATAGAGGTGACCACATAAGCAGGTTTGACTGTATAGCTGACCATAAGCAGGTTTGACTGTATAGCTGAATGTATGCCGGGCCGCGTAGCGCAATCGGTAGGGAACCTGACTCATAAGTCAGAGGTTCTGGGTTCGATACCCGGTCTGGCCACATACTTTCGTTTCTCCTTCCGCTAATTCAAGAAGGGCAGTTGTCAGTTACTGGCGAAAGTATGTGCACTTAGTACTGGTTAACCGCTTAGGAGGTCTAAGCCTGCCCAGGAATAGTGTGGTTAGATTAACTGACCGTTCCGACATGACTATAGATGTTTGCGGACGTTAAGCAATAAATCAATCAATCAATCAATCAATAGCTGAATGTATACACCTCCAAGAAAGATCTCTCTATTATTCAACATTGTGTCCCCTTCTGTCATATTTAGAAAGGGGAACAACTTTTGTGACATTCTCTTTGCTTCTCAAGATAGGAAAGTGAAGCAAACAGAAAGTTAGATTCTTAAATAGGTCTACTCTTCAAGGAAAGAATTTGCTCCTAGAGGACCAAATTCTACTTTCAAGAGCTGACCCTCCTTAAGAAAGGAGGCAAAAATGCAAAATTGCTTCCCCTGAGAGTGGTCCCGTTGACCATAAACACAGATACAAATATGTTGAAGCCTGTGTCTCCATGCATCTTACGAAAAAATAACCGTTTTTTTTTTTTTTGTTTTGTTTTTTTAAATTTAAACAGGTAGATTTTAATATATCGAGCTGTATCATAACATACGCAGAATGGTTACCAATGCAGAGCTTGACCAGACTACTGTTTTCCTAGGACACATATGTCCTAGGATTTAGGATCATAATGGTAACATGGTCCAAATTTAATACTTAAAGATTGCACCTAATCTACTACTTAATGTATTTTCTGAGTAAACTGTGCTACAATATTATTGCTCAAACTGAGAGATCGAGAGAATTGGGTAAAACGTCCCACCAATGCTAAGGTCATATGAAGACATGACCTCGCGGTTTAGAGTCACATCTGAAGGACCACTGAGGCGAGTGTGTGTGTGTGTGTGTGTGTGTGTGTGTGTGTGTGTGTGTTTGTGTAGAGGGGGGGGGGGGGCGAACTGACTGCAACCGCTGGTCTTGTCTAGTCTATCCCATAATCTTGTGATGTCGTTAGGGCACCACAGATGACTCTACAACACTCCTTTTCCACCTAGTCCTGTCTTCAGCTGCCCTAGTCGAGCTAGCAAAATCCGTCCCTGTCGTTTAAAGAAGACTTAAAGAGGAAGTAACGGTAGTTGTGTCCCTTTGTAAAAATGGCGGAAGGGGGCACATTTTCAATATAAAATTCTTATATATTGGGACACATATGCGAAAGCCAAAGAGAAGTCTAATCAGGCTCTGCTCTGTCTGCGATTGGCACGTCTTTAGAAAACTATAAACTTGTTCAAATTTTGGGTTAGCTGCAGTTAAATGTTTGTCAAATTAGGGAAAATACTGTATCATTATTTTTTCATATCATAACACTTACAGCGAAGTGCAACAATGTTTCAATGTTTGTATAGACACCTTCGTCTTCCATAGTTTGAGAGAGATTACATAGTCAACAAGTGGTTAATCTTTTAGGCAGTTTAAGATCAAAATTAAGATAGGATGAAACTTGTTTGGAGTATTTTACTCCAAAACATTAGGACGGCTCATTTCTTTTCTGTCCGTTCAGTAGAAATACCATAATGACTTCTTTCCTCATATTTTTGGTAACGTTTTTAAAAGAACAGTTTAGCGGCAAAAACTGCAAACCGTGATTAGTACACTTCTTTACAGATTGCATTCTGAACAGGGTCTACACAGTTAAAAAAAGAAACTCCTGTCTAAGTATTCAAAGTATTAACTGCATTTAGAATAGGATTTATTGAAACATTTTAATGCAAAACAAGTGATGCGAAAAGACGAAAAGACGCCATGCGAAAAGACAAAAAGACGAAATAACGCCATGCGAAAAGACGAAAAGACGCCAGGCGAAAAGACGAAAAAACGAAAAGACGCCACGCGAAAAGACGACAAATTAAGAGTTTCAAATGGCGTCTTTTCGCGTGGTATGGTGGCTGGTTTGTGCCATTTCGTCTTTTCGTCTTTTCGCCGCGAAAAGACGCCACGCGAAAACACGAAAA
Organism: Ctena decussata; assembly: GCA_963989385.1. Taxonomy (NCBI): domain Eukaryota; kingdom Metazoa; phylum Mollusca; class Bivalvia; order Lucinida; family Lucinidae; genus Ctena; species Ctena decussata. The sequence goes on from OZ022506.1 coordinate 48,088,361, forward strand.
GATGAAAAGACGCCATGCCAAAAGACGAAAAGACGAAAAAACGCCAGGCGAAAAGACGAAAAGACGAAATAACGCCAGGCGAAAAGACGAAAAGACGAAATCCGCCACGCGAAAAGACGAGATTTAAGCGCGAAAAGACGAAAAAACGCCATGCGAAAAGACGCCATTTGAAACTCTTAAATTGTCGTCTTTTCGCGTGGCGTCTTTTCGTTTCGCGTGGCGTCTTTTCGTATTTTCGCATGGCGTTATTTCGTCTTTTCGTCTTTTCGCGTGGCGTTATTTCGTCTTTTCGTCTTTTCGCATGGCATCTTTTCGTCTTTTCGGCGCGAAAAGACGCAATGCTAAAGACGAAAAGACGAAATAACGTCACGCGAAAAGACCAAATAACGCCATGCGAAAAGACGCCAGGCGAAAAGACGAAATAACAAAACACAAATACCCTTTCATTGATAACTGTATTGTTTCCTAATACTAAGACAGATTTGTCAGAGTAAACAATATATACTTATATCAGACTACTACAAACGCAGCTACAGAAGCAGTCTGATCACAGAATTTGCCACTGAAATGCTTTTAAATATATCTTTTTGACAGCTAAAAATTGTAAGGATAGACTATAAAATTAACGTGGGGTCGGCAACATTTTGGGTCAGTATGGTGCCGTTTAGATTGAATTACAAATTTGTGCCTTGTTGACTGAGATCAAACACAGATATAATCAAGATAATCAGTATCAAGCAGCAGTCTTATGAAATTAGAATGGATTTGCCACTAAAACTCTATTTTATCCGACAGAGAAATAAAAGTTGTTAAAAGTGAAAAGTTTAGCTATAAGTATCAGTATGGGGTCGGCACTAATTACAGTTATTCATTAAAATAATCTGGGCCATGTTGACTTAAAAATTAGCAGACGCAAATTTACTCGCAGACCTAATACGTTGTTGTAGCAAGCATTTTTGAGAAATACAGTCAAACCTGTCTTTATAAGGGGCCACCCAAGGGAAGGACAAAAAGTGGCTACTTAAGACAGGTGACCCCATAATACATTTCATTTACACTGTATTTTGGTTCAAAGGACCAAGAAAAGGTGGCTGCTTAAGACAGGTGATCACTTAATAAAGGTGACCACATAAGCAGGTTTGACTGTATAGCTGAATCCAAGACAGATCTCTCTAATACTGAACATTCTGTCCCCTTCTGTCATATTTACAAAGGGGGACAACTTTTGTGACATTCTATTTGCTTCCCAAGATAGGGAAGTGAAGCAAACAGAAAAAATAGATTCTTAAATAGGTCTACTTTTAAAGGAAAGAATTTGCTCCTAGAGGACCAAATTCTACTTTCAAGAGCTGACTCTCCTTAAGAAAGGAGGCAAAAATGCAAAATTGCTTCCCCTGAGAGTGGTCCCGTTCACCTTAAGCACAGATGCAAATAATGCAAATATGTTGAAGCCTTGAAGCCTGTGTCTCCATGCATCCTACATAAAAATAACCGTTTTTTTTTTTAAGTTTGAACAAGTAGATTTTCATATCTCGAGCTGTATCATAACATATGCAGAATGGTCACCAATGCAGAGCCTGACCAGACCACTCTTTTCCCAGGACACATATGTCCTAGGATTTAGGATCATAATGGTAACATGGTCCAAATTTATTACTTAAATGCTAGCACCTAATTTACTATTTGCTTGTAATGTATGTTTTTTAGTAAACTGTGTTTCAATATTATTGTTCAAACTGAGAAATCGAGATGATTAGGCAAAACGTCCCACCAATGCTAAGGTCATATGAAGACAGGACCTCGCGGTTTAGAGTCACATCTGAAGGACCACTGAGGCGAGTGTGTGTGGAGAGGGGGGGGGGGTCGAACTGACTGCAACCGCTGGTCTAGTCTAGTCTATCCCATAATCTTGTGAGGTCGTTGGGGCACCACAGATGACTCTAAAACACTCCTTTTCCACCTAGTCCTGTCTTCAGCTGCCCTAGTTGAGGTAGCAAAATCCATCCCTACCGTTTAAAGAAGACTTGAAGAGGAAGTAACAGTAGTTGTGCCCCTTTGTAAAAATGGCGGAAGGAGGCACATTTTCAATCTAAAATGGATCCCTCACGGAGGTGCATTCAGATTAAAAATACTTCCTATAAGAAAGTAGTATGACTTGAGCTGCAGCTCAATGATACCATAATATTCTTAAATATTGGGACACATATGCGTAAGCCAAAGAGAAGTCTGATCAGGCTCTGCTCTGTCTGCGATTGGCACGTCTTTAGAAACTATAAACTTGTTCAAATTTTGGGTTAGCTGCAGTTAAATGTATGTCAAATTAGGGAAAATACCGTATCATTATTTTTTCATACCAATGTTTCAATGTTTGTATATAGTATCTCATAGTTTGAGAGAGATTACATGGTCAACAAGTGATTAATCTTTAAGGCAGTTTAAGATCAAAATTAAGATAGGATGAAATTTGTTTGGAGTGTTTTACTCCAAAATATTAGGACGGCTCATTTTCTTTTCTGTCCGTTCAGTAGAAATACCATAATGACTTCTTTCCTCATATTTTTGGTAATGTTTTTAAAAGAATAGTTTAGCGGCAAAAGCTGCAAACCGTGATTAGTACACTTCTTTACAGATTGCATTCTGATCAGGGTCTACACAGTTTAAAAAAGAAACACCTGTCTAAGTATTCAGAGTATTAACTGCATTTAGAATAGGATATATTGATATATCTTAATGCAAAACATGTGATGCGAAAAGACGAAAAGACGAAAAGACGCCATGCGAAAAGACGAAAAGATGAAATAACGCCACGCGAAAAGACGAAAAGGCGAAATAACGCCACGCGAAAAGACGAAAAGACGAAATAACGCCATGCGAAAAGACGAAATAACGCCATGCGAAAAGACGAAAAGACGCCAGGCGAAAAGACGAAAAGACGTAAAAACGCCACGCGAAAAGACGACAATTTAAGAGTTTCAAATGACGTCTTTTGGCATGGCGTTTTTTCGTCTTTTCGCGCTGAAATTTCGTCTTTTCGCGTGGCGGGTTTCGTCTTTTCGTCTTTTCGCCTGGCGTTATTTTGTCTTTTCGTCTTTTCGCCTGGCGTTTTTTCGTCTTTTCGCATGGCGTCTTTACGTCTTTTCGCGTGGCGTCTTTTCGCGGCGAAAAGACGAAATGGCACGAACCAGCCACCATAGCATGGCGTTTTTTCGTCTTTTCGCGCTGAAATTTCGTCTTTTCGCGTGGCGGGTTTCGTCTTTTCGTCTTTTCGCATGGCGTTATTTCGTCTTTTCGTCTTTTCGCCTGGCGTTCTTTCGTCTTTTCGTCTTTTCGCATGGCGTCTTTTCGTCTTTTCGCGTGGCGTCTTTTCGCGGCGAAAAGACGAAAAGACGAAATGGCACAAACCAGCCACCATACCAATTCCTCGCGCAACTTCCGCCTCGTATGACCCACTACAGTGTATATTCCTATATTTAGTCTTTTAAGGTGAAAAGGGCTGCTTCCAGGTAAGGCAATATTTGACTGCGATTTCGTAGTCGCTTCTCTCAAAGGAAAGAATTTGTCCCCTCGAGGAATTAATTAGGGGATAACTGTCTTGAAAATTGTCATTTGGGGAGGTAAATCATCGGTTTTCTTGGTCAGAAAATTCGTTTTACGGCGACGCGACAGTGGAGCCGTAAAACGCATTTTGTTACCATAAAACCGATGATTTACATCCCCATTCTAATGCATATTTTGCATTTTCACCTTTCTAAGTGCTCTACTTTGCACCTGAAGGTAGCCGCTTTACAGCAACATAAAACCACGTTAGCCAATGAGGAGCGACGTTTCATAGTGACGTCGGGTTTGCGACAGTATATCGCAGAATATACTGTCGCAAATTTTTGACGTTATCCAATCAGACGTTGCGTTACATTCATTTTTTTTTTGTTTTGTTTTTTTAAATTTAAACAGGTAGATTTTAATATATCGAGCTGTATCATAACATACGCAGAATGGTTACCAATGCAGAGCTTGACCAGACTACTGTTTTCCTAGGACATATATGTCCTAGGATTTAGGATCATAATGGTAACATGGTCCAAATTTAATACTTAAAGATTGCACCTAATCTACTACTTAATGTATTTTCTGAGTAAACTGTGCTACAATATTATTGCTCAAACTGAGAGATCGAGAGAATTGGGTAAAACGTCCCACCAATGCTAAGGTCATATGAAGACATGACCTCGCGGTTTAGAGTCACATCTGAAGGACCACTGAGGCGAGTGTGTGTGTGTGTGTGTGTGTGTGTGTGTGTGTGTGTGTGTTTGTGTAGAGGGGGGGGGGGCGAACTGACTGCAACCGCTGGTCTTGTCTAGTCTATCCCATAATCTTGTGATGTCGTTAGGGCACCACAGATGACTCTACAACACTCCTTTTCCACCTAGTCCTGTCTTCAGCTGCCCTAGTCGAGCTAGCAAAATCCGTCCCTGTCGTTTAAAGAAGACTTAAAGAGGAAGTAACGGTAGTTGTGTCCCTTTGTAAAAATGGCGGAAGGGGGCACATTTTCAATATAAAATTCTTATATATTGGGACACATATGCGAAAGCCAAAGAGAAGTCTAATCAGGCTCTGCTCTGTCTGCGATTGGCACGTCTTTAGAAAACTATAAACTTGTTCAAATTTTGGGTTAGCTGCAGTTAAATGTTTGTCAAATTAGGGAAAATACTGTATCATTATTTTTTCATATCATAACACTTACAGCGAAGTGCAACAATGTTTCAATGTTTGTATAGACACCTTCGTCTTCCATAGTTTGAGAGAGATTACATAGTCAACAAGTGGTTAATCTTTTAGGCAGTTTAAGATCAAAATTAAGATAGGATGAAACTTGTTTGGAGTATTTTACTCCAAAACATTAGGACGGCTCATTTCTTTTCTGTCCGTTCAGTAGAAATACCATAATGACTTCTTTCCTCATATTTTTGGTAACGTTTTTAAAAGAACAGTTTAGCGGCAAAAACTGCAAACCGTGATTAGTACACTTCTTTACAGATTGCATTCTGAACAGGGTCTACACAGTTAAAAAAAGAAACTCCTGTCTAAGTATTCAAAGTATTAACTGCATTTAGAATAGGATTTATTGAAACATTTTAATGCAAAACAAGTGATGCGAAAAGACGAAAAGACGCCATGCGAAAAGACAAAAAGACGAAATAACGCCATGCGAAAAGACGAAAAGACGCCAGGCGAAAAGACGAAAAAACGAAAAGACGCCACGCGAAAAGACGACAAATTAAGAGTTTCAAATGGCGTCTTTTCGCGTGGTATGGTGGCTGGTTTGTGCCATTTCGTCTTTTCGTCTTTTCGCCGCGAAAAGACGCCACGCGAAAACACGAAAAGATGAAAAGACGCCATGCCAAAAGACGAAAAGACGAAAAAACGCCAGGCGAAAAGACGAAAAGACGAAATAACGCCAGGCGAAAAGACGAAAAGACGAAATCCGCCACGCGAAAAGACGAGATTTAAGCGCGAAAAGACGAAAAAACGCCATGCGAAAAGACGCCATTTGAAACTCTTAAATTGTCGTCTTTTCGCGTGGCGTCTTTTCGTTTCGCGTGGCGTCTTTTCGTATTTTCGCATGGCGTTATTTCGTCTTTTCGTCTTTTCGCGTGGCGTTATTTCGTCTTTTCGTCTTTTCGCATGGCATCTTTTCGTCTTTTCGGCGCGAAAAGACGCAATGCTAAAGACGAAAAGACGAAATAACGTCACGCGAAAAGACCAAATAACGCCATGCGAAAAGACGCCAGGCGAAAAGACGAAATAACAAAACACAAATACCCTTTCATTGATAACTGTATTGTTTCCTAATACTAAGACAGATTTGTCAGAGTAAACAATATATACTTATATCAGACTACTACAAACGCAGCTACAGAAGCAGTCTGATCACAGAATTTGCCACTGAAATGCTTTTAAATATATCTTTTTGACAGCTAAAAATTGTAAGGATAGACTATAAAATTAACGTGGGGTCGGCAACATTTTGGGTCAGTATGGTGCCGTTTAGATTGAATTACAAATTTGTGCCTTGTTGACTGAGATCAAACACAGATATAATCAAGATAATCAGTATCAAGCAGCAGTCTTATGAAATTAGAATGGATTTGCCACTAAAACTCTATTTTATCCGACAGAGAAATAAAAGTTGTTAAAAGTGAAAAGTTTAGCTATAAGTATCAGTATGGGGTCGGCACTAATTACAGTTATTCATTAAAATAATCTGGGCCATGTTGACTTAAAAATTAGCAGACGCAAATTTACTCGCAGACCTAATACGTTGTTGTAGCAAGCATTTTTGAGAAATACAGTCAAACCTGTCTTTATAAGGGGTCACCCAAGGGAAGGACAAAAAGTGGCTACTTAAGACAGGTGACCCCATAATACATTTCATTTACACTGTATTTTGGTTCAAAGGACCAAGAAAAGGTGGCTGCTTAAGACAGGTGATCACTTAATAAAGGTGACCACATAAGCAGGTTTGACTGTATAGCTGAATCCAAGACAGATCTCTCTAATACTGAACATTCTGTCCCCTTCTGTCATATTTACAAAGGGGGACAACTTTTGTGACATTCTATTTGCTTCCCAAGATAGGGAAGTGAAGCAAACAGAAAAAATAGATTCTTAAATAGGTCTACTTTTAAAGGAAAGAATTTGCTCCTAGAGGACCAAATTCTACTTTCAAGAGCTGACTCTCCTTAAGAAAGGAGGCAAAAATGCAAAATTGCTTCCCCTGAGAGTGGTCCCGTTCACCTTAAGCACAGATGCAAATAATGCAAATATGTTGAAGCCTTGAAGCCTGTGTCTCCATGCATCCTACATAAAAATAACCGTTTTTTTTTTAAGTTTGAACAAGTAGATTTTCATATCTCGAGCTGTATCATAACATATGCAGAATGGTCACCAATGCAGAGCCTGACCAGACCACTCTTTTCCCAGGACACATATGTCCTAGGATTTAGGATCATAATGGTAACATGGTCCAAATTTATTACTTAAATGCTAGCACCTAATTTACTATTTGCTTGTAATGTATGTTTTTTAGTAAACTGTGTTTCAATATTATTGTTCAAACTGAGAAATCGAGATGATTAGGCAAAACGTCCCACCAATGCTAAGGTCATATGAAGACAGGACCTCGCGGTTTAGAGTCACATCTGAAGGACCACTGAGGCGAGTGTGTGTGGAGGGGGGGGGGGGGTCGAACTGACTGCAACCGCTGGTCTAGTCTAGTCTATCCCATAATCTTGTGAGGTCGTTGGGGCACCACAGATGACTCTAAAACACTCCTTTTCCACCTAGTCCTGTCTTCAGCTGCCCTAGTTGAGGTAGCAAAATCCATCCCTACCGTTTAAAGAAGACTTGAAGAGGAAGTAACAGTAGTTGTGCCCCTTTGTAAAAATGGCGGAAGGAGGCACATTTTCAATCTAAAATGGATCCCTCACGGAGGTGCATTCAGATTAAAAATACTTCCTATAAGAAAGTAGTATGACTTGAGCTGCAGCTCAATGATACCATAATATTCTTAAATATTGGGACACATATGCGTAAGCCAAAGAGAAGTCTGATCAGGCTCTGCTCTGTCTGCGATTGGCACGTCTTTAGAAACTATAAACTTGTTCAAATTTTGGGTTAGCTGCAGTTAAATGTATGTCAAATTAGGGAAAATACCGTATCATTATTTTTTCATACCAATGTTTCAATGTTTGTATATAGTATCTCATAGTTTGAGAGAGATTACATGGTCAACAAGTGATTAATCTTTAAGGCAGTTTAAGATCAAAATTAAGATAGGATGAAATTTGTTTGGAGTGTTTTACTCCAAAATATTAGGACGGCTCATTTTCTTTTCTGTCCGTTCAGTAGAAATACCATAATGACTTCTTTCCTCATATTTTTGGTAATGTTTTTAAAAGAATAGTTTAGCGGCAAAAGCTGCAAACCGTGATTAGTACACTTCTTTACAGATTGCATTCTGATCAGGGTCTACACAGTTTAAAAAAGAAACACCTGTCTAAGTATTCAGAGTATTAACTGCATTTAGAATAGGATATATTGATATATCTTAATGCAAAACATGTGATGCGAAAAGACGAAAAGACGAAAAGACGCCATGCGAAAAGACGAAAAGATGAAATAACGCCACGCGAAAAGACGAAAAGGCGAAATAACGCCACGCGAAAAGACGAAAAGACGAAATAACGCCATGCGAAAAGACGAAATAACGCCATGCGAAAAGACGAAAAGACGCCAGGCGAAAAGACGAAAAGACGTAAAAACGCCACGCGAAAAGACGACAATTTAAGAGTTTCAAATGACGTCTTTTCGCATGGCGTTTTTTCGTCTTTTCGCGCTGAAATTTCGTCTTTTCGCGTGGCGGGTTTCGTCTTTTCGTCTTTTCGCCTGGCGTTATTTTGTCTTTTCGTCTTTTCGCCTGGCGTTTTTTCGTCTTTTCGCATGGCGTCTTTACGTCTTTTCGCGTGGCGTCTTTTCGCGGCGAAAAGACGAAATGGCACGAACCAGCCACCATAGCATGGCGTTTTTTCGTCTTTTCGCGCTGAAATTTCGTCTTTTCGCGTGGCGGGTTTCGTCTTTTCGCATGGCGTTATTTCGTCTTTTCGTCTTTTCGCCTGGCGTTCTTTCGTCTTTTCGTCTTTTCGCATGGCGTCTTTTCGTCTTTTCGCGTGGCGTCTTTTCGCGGCGAAAAGACGAAAAGACGAAATGGCACAAACCAGCCACCATACCAATTCCTCGCGCAACTTCCGCCTCGTATGACCCACTACAGTGTATATTCCTATATTTAGTCTTTTAAGGTGAAAAGGGCTGCTTCCAGGTAAGGCAATATTTGACTGCGATTTCGTAGTCGCTTCTCTCAAAGGAAAGAATTTGTCCCCTCGAGGAATTAATTAGGGGATAACTGTCTTGAAAATTGTCATTTGGGGAGGTAAATCATCGGTTTTCTTGGTCAGAAAATTCGTTTTACGGCGACGCGACAGTGGAGCCGTAAAACGCATTTTGTTACCATAAAACCGATGATTTACATCCCCATTCTAATGCATATTTTGCATTTTCACCTTTCTAAGTGCTCTACTTTGCACCTGAAGGTAGCCGCTTTACAGCAACATAAAACCACGTTAGCCAATGAGGAGCGACGTTTCATAGTGACGTCGAGTTTGCGACAGTATATCGCAGAATATACTGTCGCAAATTTTTGACGTTATCCAATCAGACGTCGCGTTACATTCGTAAGTGCACATCGCGTTACATTCGTAAGTGCATTAGAATTGTTAATATTTGAAAGTAAACACGAGGAAAAGAAATGAACCTTAATGTGAATGTATAGATTTGAGAAGTAAAAACTATGACTTGTTTTTCTCTCTCCCCCCCCCCCCCCCCCCCCCCCCCCCCCCCCCACACACACACACACACACACATCCTACCCCCTCTTCTCAATAGGGATCAACTATTGCTCCTGGTGTTGTCGCCCTTTTACTGAAAGGTATAAAAACATTACGGTATATCCGTTCACCTGAATCAAATATCTGTTGTATCATTCATAACACGACAGCTACCTTGAGTCATGTGCTCCTCAATGTCGTCATCTTTGTCATAATCTTCTTCTTTCTTTCTTTTTCTTTCTTCTTCCAACTCTTTCATTTGCTTGATAAGTTCTTCCTTATTCTTTGTCCCCTTGTATTTCTGTATAAAAGAACATAAATCAGGCCCGAGGTTATAAACTTAAAAAGTTCCTTCAAGAGCAGAGAATACATACAGAAGTAGGAACATGGGCCAGCCTACGTAGTTTCGGCTTATAAAGCCTCGTCAGTGACCCTGACAATATCTGGTGGCGAAACCAAAAAAAAAGCATACTGTAATTTCTTAATTTTAACTGTGCAGTTGATTCAAAGACTGATTAGTTTCAAAAGGATCCAAATAATATAAAAGACATTGATCTAGAATGATAGTCTAAATCGATCTCAAATTTTAGATTTCTCTGAATCTATCCTCTGATCTCAAAGGATGTAAATAAAATATAATCTGCACTATGGATGATGTACGGGGAGACGTTTTACGTCCGCCACACCGCACAACACCAGCTGCAGTGAGGTAAAATTAAAATCTTTAAAAGTTCCTTCAAGAGCAGAGAATACATACAGAAGTAGTAACATGGGCCAGACTACGTAGTTTCGGCTAATAAAGCCTCGTCAGTGACCCTGACAATATCTGGTGGCGAAACCAGAAAAAACATACTGTAATTTCTTAATTTTAATTGGGCAGTCGATTCAAAGACTGATTAGTTTCAAAAGGATCCAAACCTTTTTTTTCGTGCTCAACTCAGCTGAGCATGAAATTTTCTTTGCTGATAATATGAAAATGCCGACTAATGTTGGCATTTTCATATTTATAAGCAAAGGAAATTTCATCCTCAGATAAACTGAGCAAGTAAAGAACTTTTACTGTACTTATCAGTAATTTACTATTTATTAGCAGGTACAATTTCATGCTCAGCTGAGTTGAGCATGGAATTTTTTTATAACCTTGGGGCCAAGTTGAAACAGAGAGTGTATGAATTGCTCGTTTACAGACGAGGCGTTGCGCGTGCGAAAGCGTAGTCAGGTTGGGGTATGCCCAGTTTCACAGACCAAACCAATGTTTACATTGTTCAGTTTAACATAGTTATAAGGCGGTAACTTCATGTCCGCTGAAGACAAGTTGGAACTGCATAAACAAGTTGGGACATAAAACTAAAGGTTTCCCATAGCCTAGATGCCGTAGGGGCAGGGGTTAGAGGCCGACTGTATCTTAGACACAGCATAATGAAAGACGGAGCCCATCCCTCTCCTTTGGCTGCCTTATCCTTTCCTGAGTCCAACCAGGTACCCATTTACAGCTTAATTAACAGGTCAAAACGGGCTTGAAGAAACGATCCTCCGCCAACCTTCTGCACCATTAAGCTTGCACGATTGAGTGAAATATGCAGTAACATCCAAATCACGATCATATGCCTCAGAACTTCCCATGATCTGCGCTTATTGGGTCACGTGCGCTAATAGGGTCGATTACAAAATATAAATTTGGACGGCTGTGTGCAACTATAGTCATAGTTACGTATCGCTGACCACATGGGGAACGTCGTTAGGAGAAGAGAAGAGAACAAAACAATATACATAGGACTTGGACGAACACTGGGCGCCAGGGATGTGCAACTATAGTTACGTACGCACTTGGCGAACGTCGTTAGGAGAACTGAAATAGAACAGTACATAAAATCCAATGTCGTTACGAGAATTGAAATACACATACAATAAAATCCAACAGATGGAAACCGCTGAGCCACTTCGGGAACATCGTTACGAGAGATGAAAAAAAATCAGCAGTGCGAATGCAGGTTGGGGTGGGGAAGGAGACATTTTCAGCACTGTTTTATTTGGTTGATACATGTAAAAAATGCTGAAAAATAAAGTTTATCATATATCTCAGCCCGTTCTCGTAGATCACACCTGTAATCTCTTTCATCGGAAATTTGTGTTACAACAATAATTCTGGAGAAGCAAGAAATTTTGCTGGTCAAATAAAAGTATTTGCTTTCCCAGTGCGCAGTGAGCAAGTAGAAAATTGTTACATTTGTCAGGTCTTGGTCAGCCCATTTATTGATATCACTTATTCATCAAAGAATGGATATCACAACTTGGAATTATGGATGTCAAATATCCGATTTTATGGATGTCACCAATTCGAATTATGATATCACTAATTCGATTTATGGATAGCCATAATTAGAGTTATTGATAGCTATGGGCAGTATTATGGAAATACATATGAGCCGCGACACGAGAAAACCAACAATGTGGTTGTGCACCCAGACTGAGTGCAGATTCAGATCAGCCTGGGCATTCGCCAAGTTTGATCAGACTCTTTGTTTAGTGCCCAAAGGGTAGCTAAGGGTCTTAGCTACCTCCATGCGGACAGCGAAGACTCTGACCAGACTGGGCGGATGCCCAGGCTGATCTGAGTCTGCGCTGGGTGCACAACCAGATTGTTGGTTTTCCCGTGTCGCGGCTCATATATGTAATTCGAAGTAGGGATATCCATATTTTAAATAAGTTATATCAAGAAATCGGGCTGAATAATTGATATCCATAATTTGAATAGTAAATATCCATAAATAATCGCAGAGCAGTCGTTATTTAAACTTATTATTTGTAACGAAGAATATCTGATATCCATAATTTTAATTAGTGTTATACATAAACGGGCCCAAATATTGATATCCGTAACCCGAATTATGGATTTTACTTAATATTTGAATTATGGATATCTAATAATCTTAATGATTAATGGATATCACTAATTCGACATTGGTATCAGCTATTTGATTTATTGATATCCATTAGTAATAAGTGATATCCGATATCCATAATTCGATTTATGACCATCCATAAATCAAATTATGAATATCCAAAAATCGGATTTGTGATATCCATGGTACAAATTATATCTATTAATAATTATGATTTTCGGATATCCTGAGTCCGAATTATGGATATCGATAATTCGAATTATGGATATCTATAAAATATTGATGTTCATAATTCGAATTATCACTAGGATACGTGTACAGTGTTTGAGAGTCCGATGAAATAAACTCAGAGTTAAATATGACCATTAACATCTTAAACAGCGTTGAATTTCGGAGTTAACGTACTTATTACAGAAAACGTATCCAGAAAACGTATCTAAAAAAAAACATGATAAAGTTGTCTCACAGTACCGTAATACCGATATATCGCAAATCCGTTTTCGCTCAGCTTGCAAGTTAATTTAAGGTAGGTCAATAGTACCTCTGGCATCAACTATCAACTGCAGCTGTACAGAAAGAAACAACTGCTGCTGCCTCTGAGACAACACCAGGTCCGCAACTTCAGCTGAGACTCCCGCAGAAGATACTATAATTAGCTATTCAACATGACATTTATTTTTTCTTATCGTTTTTAAATTTTCCTACAGATCTTGGCCACTCTTTTCTCTTTTTCCCTCTCTTCTTATTTGCCTATTTATTGAGTGGGGTTATGCTGCAGGATCCATGACGGACGTCTATAAGATGTGTGACTCTTGAAAACATTTTCGAATTATATCTGCAACTGCAAAAGTATAGCAGTTGTATTTGCCGGTACCTACTGGAAAAGCCCATTAATCAATGTTTGTATAATACCCGAAGACGGAGAATATTGTAACCGTTTTTTTCACCACATTCGTCCGTCTGGCCGTACGTCCGAACGCTTTTGAATCCTGTATCGTGTCAGCGCATCTCCTACAGTTTCTCCCCGATGAATTTGAGACTTTACAAGCTATGGTAGGCCTATGAATTTGCCGTTTTGGAGTTATCCCTATCAAATGCGTATTCTCTTTGGGTTCTCTCTCTGTCTCTGTCTCTCTGTCTCTCGCTCTCTCTCCCTCTCTCTGTCTTTCTCTCTCTCTCTCTCTCTCTCTTAAATATTAAGCGGGCTAAGTATTTTTCACCATCTTTCAGTGGCACATATATTGTCTTGGCAACTCAGTGCCGCAGTCTTAGAGTTTTCGTCTGACTGTTCTGAATTTTAGCATGTTTCTTTAATATGATCCGAGAATGTGCGTGTAGCTTTGCCATTATGCTCTGATAGATAATATGTTTTATCTGTTTCTATTTAAACGGAATGCCAAGTGCAGATGGTACACAGCAGTACATACCTTGTCTCTGCAACATTTCTTAAAGCTTAAACTTTATTAGCTTATACGCTTCTTCAGTATAATCTAGTGACGGGCATTTCGTTTCATTTATTTTTTAGCTTAAACAAGGGAACGTATTTTTCAGCCTCTCGCTACAGGCACGTACATGAAATACTAGGGGCCTTGGGATCATCTGTCCTGTCTTGTTAGCTTCCCTCAGCTGACAGCTTTTAAGATGCGATATTGTACTGAATAGGGCTACCTTTGAATACAACTTCTCCTTGATCCTTGGCTCTGTGATCCTAGATTACAGAAACAGCAAATATTCAGTGCTACAAACATGTTAGATGGTAATTTCGAGTTGTTTATCTTCTGTTGTTTCCTCTGATAGATAATATGTTTTATCTGTTTCTATTTAAACGGAATGCCAAGTGCAGATGGTACACAGCAGTACATACCTTGTCTCTGCAACATTTCTTAAAGCTTAAACTTTATTAGCTTATACGCTTCTTCAGTATAATCTAGTGACGGGCATTTCGTTTCATTTATTTTTTAGCTTAAACAAGGGAACGTATTTTTCAGCCTCTCGCTACAGGCACGTACATGAAATACTAGGGGCCTTGGGATCATCTGTCCTGTCTTGTTAGCTTCCCTCAGCTGACAGCTTTTAAGATGCGATATTGTACTGAATAGGGCTACCTTTGAATACAACTTCTCCTTGATCCTTGGCTCTGTGATCCTAGATTACAGAAACAGCAAATATTCAGTGCTACAAACATGTTAGATGGTAATTTCGAGTTGTTTATCTTCTGTTGTTTCCTCCCCCCCCCCCCCCCCCCCCCCTTCCCCTTTGAGACTGGGATCATATGCATTCGAGTAGTATTGGGAACCATGGGCGGCACAATGCATGTGCAAATTACTTACTCAAAATTGCAAGAATAATTCTTAGGGTTGTGGGCCTCGAATTATAACATGTTAGTGGCGCGGTATTATGCTCTCACGTTGGCTGTCCGTGAGACTGTCCGCGCACAAAAATGGACTTTACTCTTTTATTGCTATACCAATTAGAACTTATGGTTGGCTGAACGATAAAGATGTTAATCATCTTTTTATTGTCCTGCTTTATATATTTATATTGGTCACTTAGCAAGACCACAGGATCCAGTGCTTCCAGACAGACGGACGGCTAACCTATTGTCTCCTCGGCACCAAACCAATCATGCCACAATTTGTGCAGTAGTAGACGTACTCGTTGCGACGCATGTTTGTCTTTCAATACAGCTACAAAAACACATAACTCTTATCGCACGAACAGAGTTAACGAAGTAGTTTTATTCAAAGGTAGCCTTATTCGGTACAACAATGCGCTTTTAATATGCCAAAGGTCCGTCGTCCATCTACTCTTTAGAACAACACATTGCGAGAATACTCAATTCTGAGGGAGGCAGTCACTGAGATGATGAAAAAGAACATCCAAAACGATATCGCGATAAAAGTTCATCTGGAGCATAAAAGCAATTTTATCAGGTTGAATGGCAGATCCGATCAAACTGTTATTGTTATGGCAAAAAAAGTTGCCTTTTACTTACATTACTTAAAACGATTTTTCCACACTCAGACTTTCACTTTTCATTATATCTTCGCTGAATTTGTAGCTCAGCGAGCACATGATGTCAAAATGTTGTCACACTGACGTCGATTGGATGTGATGACGTCGCATCGACGTCAGTATGACGTCATTGTTATGTCTTGTGCCTGTTGGGAGGTGAGACAGGCATATATTTTCTGACGAGTTTCCGCCGTTTCGGAGACTTATAAGGGACAATGATGTCTCGATGTTAGCATTTTCACAATATCATATCAGGGACATTACCTCAGGTGTTGAATTTGCGTTCACATGGTTACGTATTTTCTTGCCAGTTTGATAAGGCGTAGGCCCCCACCCCCGCCTTCGTTTAACGACACTGCGATCACCGTTCGTCGCCCTGATACCATTTTTCTAGCTCAGGGTAAACCGCATCACAGGTTATTTGGTCCCGTTGGGCGTAGATGTTTTTCTTGACAGTCGTCAATGGTTTTGCTGAAAAGTTTTCCATTTTCTCCGTGACGTCATAACAGAAGCTAATGCGACAAAAAGGTGATTTATTTTATTTATTATCAAATCCTAAGTATATTCTGTATTGGTAGATCTTCGCCAGATTACACAAAACTCAAATGTTTAACGTCAACATATAAATGAAACCTGGATATGTTCATTTAGGATATGAACTATTCTCTATATCTACTTCTCCGAAGCCATGATTACCATAGGTAAAAAATTATTCTGTCATCATAAATTGGTATTGGAAAATGCATCTTATTTTGTTTACCTTACAATAACATAGATGGGTCTGTTAGGTCATTTTATTTTTTCATAGGTCCAGGATTTTTCCTACAATTCCCGAATTTGCTCCTACAATAGTTTTCAAGCACTTGATTTTTTCCCGACAATGCAAACTACAAAATGAGTAGTCATTATGATACTTTGTCGTGCGTAGATTGTATAGCAAGATTAAAGCATGTTTCAAATCTTTGTTTCGGTGCATAAATGTAAGACGAAACATTTGTTGCCATCAAGAGACCAGCTTTTCCATTATATACAGATAATTCTATAGCTTTTAGGTAAAAAAAAAACTGACAATGAAACATCGATTCATGCAGTAATCTAGTACATCTTCACAAGCCGATGATACTAAGTCCACTATGTTTCTACGTAAGGATGGATGAATGGATGACTTGCGATTTAACGTCCTTTTCAACAATATTTCAGTTATATCAGGGCGATGGAAGGGTATGATGAAAGGGCCTGTGCACTGGGACCGGGGCTCGAACCAGGAACCGCTATATCAACAGGCTAGCGATTAACCCACTAAACTACCGAGGCTCCTCATACAAAAGGAATGATGTGGACTCAGCACCTTGGCTTGCGAAGATGTCTGTTACAGTAGTAGTATCTTAGAATATTCGGTGACCTTCCCAGCTCTATTACGTAACTCTACCAGCTTAATTACACGGACACATGGTCGTCCCAAGCCAGGGTCGCACAGCTTGTAGAGCATTTTCGCTAGGACCAAGAGGGTCGAAGATTCTAGTCCCACCATGGTCAGAGTATTTTTCTTGCTCGGACGGTGTAGTAAATTTACATTGATTCTCCAACATGTGTGTGTGTGTGTGTGTGTGTGTGTGTGTGTGTGCGTGCGTGCGTGTGTACGTGTGTATGTTTCTATTTTCTTGTTTATTTAAATCTATCATGACATGCGTTTTCCGGTGGACGTCCATTAATGCATGACATCTGTAGAAGTCCAGTTTACGAAATTCCATCAAGAATTCAATGGAAGCCAATCCTTGACGGGCGTCCATGGAGTCCTACTATCTATCTAGTTGTACTGCAACACCCCCTCGCGAGGATTACGTGCAGGATGATTGCGCGCCGTAAAGAAAAAAAAGTGAGATGAATAGATGAGACTAAAAAGTGCAAAAGTGAGGTGAAGAAAGATGAAAGGGTTAAAACAGTTAACAGAAGTGAGATATTAAAATCAGGTTAAAAACAGGTTTGTTGTATTTATGGCATCTGGTGGTCAAGAGACCTGACTGCACACTGAACTGAGTCAGTGTAGGCAGCAAAACAACGTCAGCTGGTATTCGATTCCACTGCACAATAGCTAGGGGAAGAACGAATACTTATAAAAATTTGCTTGAGTGTGAATTTGAAGTAGCGCAAGGGGGTGGCTGTGACGTGTCATTCTTGTAGGACGTGTAAAATACGATGGGAGAGGTACAGCAACGATATTGTGAATAATTTTGTATAACATGCAAAGGCGAGCGTCTGCTCTTCTCTGCTTCAGAGAACTCCAGCCAAGACTAGACTGCATAGCAGTGACACTGTCGTAGGGTGAATAATTATTCAGAGTCCACCTAATTTATTGAAAGACGTTTTTCATGACACCATTCTGTCAGTATCTTCACTGATGTTCATTAATGTATCTGCTGACAACCATCAGTTGGATCATGGGCACCCATTATGACATCTGTGGACGTCCATCAGTTTCCATAGACGTTTACCATTTCCATCCTTGATGATCGTAATCACCACCAGACACTAATATAATCGAGGCCCATCTTAACATTAGTTTCATCATTGCATCAAGGTAAAAGGTAAAAGTTCCCCGTAGGCTTGAGGTCGTAGGGGTAGTGACCCGTCCTATTTTTGGACGAAGCATAAAAACAGACAGAGGCCAGCCCTCGATTCGAAAAGTACCCCAGAGGAGTTGGCAGACATAGCTTTTTGAAACAGGGATTCGAACCCGTGACTTTCTGGTACAGTTGAAGAGACCCTTTAATCACTCGAACACGGTGCCTCTGGAATACAAGGCCGATATCTCATTGAATACGCCTGTTTCCTCACGGTAGTCTATTACAGCATCCTTGGGCATCTACCAATTTCCGTTTAGCAATAAATTGGCAAGGGTTTTGTGCTGTAACCTAAGTGGCCAGTTTAGCAGTGACAGAGGGTCTGTCTGATTCTGACATTTCTTTAGGTAGAAGACGAAGCATGTGCCAAAATGTTTTAGCATTAACCGTAAAAGTCAACAAACAGACTTTCTTCAGCTTATATTATGTGTAAACGCCGCTAGTTTTCGTAAATAAAATCACAGACAAAATCTTCAAAAAATCTTACAAAAATGCAGTTGTTTGTATCTCAAACTATAACTGCAAATAGAGTTCCCTTTCTCCGTACATAAAATAAACCGAAGAAGGTTGTCTTCCAAGACCGCAGTATCTTTATGCTGTTGAAGGGAAAACAGGACTGCTGTGAGTAGTCATAGTCAGCAAAGTAACCAGGTTTCTGATGCGGCTGCCAGAGTGAGGGGGAGTAGGCCGACCATAAATGGCCACGAACTGCTCCGCTTCCGATGCGGTGCGGGTTTTACTAAAAGCAAACAGTAGTATTGTTGATCTCCATTGATACTCTGATTATACCCCCACCCCCTGCACACACACACACACACACCGGCGGGAGACGTGTTGCTATAACCATAGTTGCATAGTTGTCTGTCTGTCCTGTCTGTCTGTCCGTTACAAATTGTGTCCCCTCCATAACTCTGAAACTGTTGAGTGCTTAAGATGGATTTTTCATGAAACTTGGTACAAATGATATTTGTGCATCCCATCTGATTATCTCTTCATATGCATTCACTACGTTTCTGCCAGGTACATGCTACTAACGTTACAGATTATTATTGATTAATACATTATTTTCAGAATTATGTCCCCTTGTGATTTTGTATTGAAATTGTGTCCGCTCTATAACTAAAACTGCTGAAGATACATTCTCAAAAGCGGGTATAAATATAAAGCATCATCAGACGATAACTCTACCTACATTTTAAGGCATTATGTCCCTTTGTAGTTTTCAGTATAGAAATCATGTCCTATCTATAATTTTTAAACCGTGGAAGATATTTGCAAACTTTGTATACATATAAAGCATTATCAGACGATGTCCAGAAGAACATATAGATATAAATCACTATCAGACGATGTTCAAAAGAACCACGCCTCCACCTACATTTTTACGGAATTATGCCCCTATGTAATTTTCAGTATGAAAATCGTGTCTGCTCTGTAACTCTGAAACTGTCGTAGATACTTGTTTCAAGTTTGATACAAATATAAAGCATCATCACACATTGTTGGGACAATAAGAACCATAACGCCACTTACATTTTTGACAGAATTATGTCCTTTGGTGATTTTAAGTATGGAAATTGTGTCCGCTCTATAAACTTTAAAACCGTCAAAGGTATTTTCATGAAACTTGGTATAAATATAAAGTATCATCTGACTACGTGCAGAGAATACGAACCGTGACTGGTAACTCCAGTCGTCAGAGGTCAAAGGTCTACATGATTTCTTGAAAAAACGAATTCTTTTCAACACACACACACACACACACATTGACTGGATAATCACAGTCAGCAGAATTAATGATAGGCAAAAGGTAAAGAACGATATATGACTGTTTATCAATGACTTCTATGGATTCAATAGTTTTAGGAATGATGTTTAGAAGCGGCTATCAAAACTGAAGAGAAATAGACGATATATTCACTGTGTTGCGTTTGTGTACTGTTGATAAGATGATCATTTTACCGTAAATGGGTTCAAGGATCACAATTTTGCATAACGACCCCATTTTCATGCTTGTATATGCACAAAACACTTCAGAAGCGTAAATTTATATTTGTAACATTTCAGATGTGAAAAGAACTCGAGATGTTTGAGCCAAATACTATGAAACCATCTGCTGATAGATTTTTGGCGGCCGTGCTGGTGACATACAGATCGGCCATCATAGAACACCAAAGGCCCAAAAAGAAACCATCTTTCATACAGAAGATGGAAAAACATGACAGAGGCATCATACTTAACCCAAAATGAAGTGTGGGTCACATGTATTATACCTGCAGATAACATATTGAAGCTTCTGTTTTTGAGTGAGAGTCTTTCTGCTGGGAATTATTCTCTAAAACAAGTGAATGGCAAAGTTGCTAATCAAACAGTGAATCTGTGCAACCTGGGCCACATGTTTTTCAAAGACAGTGGGAAAAATAAGATATTGCGATTGTCTTAAGCCAATTTTGGTGGCAATTTCTTTTTCTCTAGAAAAATATGAAAGGGTGAGAGTAAGAAAGAGACCTTTGACTAGAATTAATATACATGAAGTATATTATTACAAACTAAAGCATATAGTAGAACTTCATTGGCTCGAACAGGCTTGGGACCATGAAAATTAGTTACAGCCAAGGGTAGTTCTAGCCATCCAGGGTTAGTTTCCATATAAAGTGAACTCTAGGGACCAAGAAAAGAGTTCTAGCCAGGCGGGGCGAACAAGCCATCAGGGTTCGAGCCATTGAAGTTCTACTGTAATTTATTCGAAATCCAGCATGTAGAAATGTGCCTGTGTAATGGTAAACCATCTCCGGTCAAGTGCCTACTCCCTGACGATGCCACCCATTTGACTATTTACCTGTAACTTTTCAAAACACGATTTTAACGCTGCTTGACGTTTATTGCAACAGTAGGTTTATCTGTCATCTCAATATTGGCACAAGAAAGATGGAGAAAATTTTGGAATATTTGCTGAAAATAATATCTACCTGGACTAGAAACAAATTTACAGTGTGTAATGATAACATTTAGTTTGGAGTTTTAGCTGTTTAAGTTTTAAGCGGCCCTTGGTTTATATCATGTCTTTCGCTTTGTGTCGGGCCGCAAAAATTTACACAGCTCAAACCTGTAATGTAATCGTATATATTCTTCAAAAAGTCATACAATATATTGCATCTCTAAGATTCATATTCTATGATAAGAGGGGACCCTCAGCAAAATATTTTTTTTCAGCTTTTTTTTTGAGAAACTGCGGTAACCGTAGTAGATAAGGACGACGTACATCGTAGTGCAAGGCGAATAAAAGCATGAATAATATCTCTGGTATGGTTATAAAGACAAGAGTTGATCAAGTTATTAAGAGGGAAATGGTAAATCATAGACTGGTATTAATTTTTCATTGACAAATTGTGTACTTCATTTTTTTCTTTACTTTTTGCAGATTGTGATGACTGCTTAGCTCTGTTCATGATATTCTTATGTGCTGGGAAGTCAAGAGATGCCGCTGAGATTTGGACAAAGTACATGTAGGTGGAGTCGTGGAAATCAGCTACTCAAAAGAATTCTCACAATGGATTCGAATTTACAGTGACTTTTGTTTTATTCAGAATTTTCAATACGCGTATACATTGTAACAATACAAATAATAGGACTGGAACGAAAGCACAAGTACTTCTAAAGTTCATGTCCTTAAATTGATGATTGATGCACAGCCAAACTTTGTCTCTGATAACTTTTCGATCGGGCTTATCCAAAGTTACTAGAAGGACATTTTTCTTCCTCCAACCCATTATATTAGGATAAAGAGATGCTACCAGAGGGACAACACACCTTGAAAAACATTGTTAGTTTTTGTGGTGAGATTAGCATAATTAATGTAAAACATTATAGTTTATTAGGTATTCAAAAGCTGGGCATATTCAGATGGCTGAAGATGCAACATATGATGCATTACATAAACATTTCTTTTGAAAGATGGTACCCATTACTGTGTCATGACTATGTATTTGGAAGTTTTTAAGCAGATAACTGTACATGTATTCAAAGTATCATTTAAGAAGGTATATCGTCGGTTTTATTGTCGCTGAGCTGTAAGCATAAATAAGACGATATACCTCTCCAAATGAAACTTTTGGACATGGTTATCCCCATTCTTGAGCACTTCTCATATTTATTTATCAACAGTTCTGTATTTTATATTAAATATATACTTCACAAGCAATGTATAACCACAAGCGACATCACTCAACACATCGGAGAATATACAACTCTCTTGACGTTTTCCAATCAGACATTGCGTTATATTTGCAAGTACGTTAGAATTTCCACATCATATGGAAACTTTACAAGAGGGTGCAAATGGGTATTCTTGTATGCTTTCTGGTGAAATATAGGGATTTTTCTATGAGATAATATAACCAAAAATATATATAAATATATATATTTACGTTGAATGAAAAAAAAAAACACATTTTTTGTCATTTCTACTGTTTTCACCAGTTTGAATTTTGGCGATACTTGGCTTTAAAGACACATTTTATTTCTTAGTGTTTTGAGTGGTACCACAAAATGATCGCTTCCAATGACCAGTACCTACAGACATCGTTCATATCAAAAATCTTATGTAGCTGATTATGAGGTGTTTATGGCTGTTGAAAACTTGAGATATATCTTGGAGGCGGGCTTATAAGGGATACTGTTAAAGGATTTACAACAAAAAATTAGAGAAAAATATAAATAAATAAATAAATATTAACAAAACTTGTATAACCATTTATTTATTCACTTTTATGCCCCCGTGACGATAGTCAGGGGGCATTAAGATTTGCTCCTGTCTGTCCGTCTGTCTGTCCTTCCGTTCATCATACTTTAGGGTATAGAGTTAGTGTAATCAAACTCTCCCTCAGTTTTCAATGTATCTTTTTCAGACTTTGTATACATGTTGTGGACGTATTGAAGATGTGCATGTGAATTTTTGATGGAGCTAGAATTAATCTTGACTGAATTACGGCCTTTTGAACTTAGTCGTTTTAGGGAAATTGTTGCACTGCAGGGTATGAAGTTTGTGTAACCAACTCCTCCTACAGTTTTCAATGAATCTTTTTCGAAGCTTGCATACATGTTGTGGACATGTTGTAGATGAGCATGTGGGTTTTTGATGAAGCTGAAATTAATTTTGACAGAATTACGGCCTTTTGAACATAGTCATTTTAGGCAAATTTTGGCATTGTAGGGTATGGAGTTTGTGTAATCAACTTCTCCCACAGGTTTCAATGGATCTTTTCAAAACCTTGCAAACATGCTGCGGACATGTTGAAGATGTGCATGTGGGTTTTTATTTGAGCTAGAATTAATTTTGACAAAATTATAGCCTTTTAGACTTAGTCATTTTAGGCATATATTTGCATTGTAGGGTAAGTACTTTGTGTAATCAACTCCACAATTTTTTTCAGACATTGTGTACTTGTTGTGGGTATACTGAAGATGTGCATGTTGGTTTTTGATTTAAAAAGTACTAATTTTGACAGAATTATGGCCTTTCAAACTTAGTTTTTTATTAGGCTTCAGTTTATTGGGCTGCATTTTGCACCAGACGGTATGGAGTTTGTATGATGTTTTTGGTGGATTCTTTGTAGATGGTGTTTGTGCTTAAAAGGTGCTTCAGGGATGTACACATCCTATGACAAGCGCTGCACGGGGGCATCATTAGTGTCTCACAGACACAATTTTCTAGTTCTTAAATAATTTAAAAGAAAATACAAGATGTGTCTTAGTTATTATGAACTTATAACACGATAATGACATCCATCAGTGTCGTCATGACGTCCATCTATGTGACTGGTAATATTGCTTTCTATTTCTATTCTATTTCTATTCTATCCCATAACCTTACTAGGTCGTTTGGGCACCACAGATGACTTCGCAACAATCCCTTTCCACCTTGTCCTGTTTTCAGCTGCCCTAGTTGAGCTGGCAAATTTCATCCCTGTCCACTCTTGAATATTATCTTCCCACCTCTTCTTCTGTCGACCTCTTCTTCTTTTTCCTTTCACTGTGTCTTTGCTAAATCAGAAGACTTTGAGACGTGACCAAACCGCCTTAGTTTCCGTTTCTTGATCAGCGTCAGGAGTTCATCATATTCTCTAATGGCTGCTTGGATCTTTCTGCGAACCTCCTTGCTTTACAGACGTCTATCGTGACATCATTGGACGTCTATCAGTTCTTCATGGAGTCTATCGATATACATGTTGATAGCCGTCAGTTTCTTCATGGACGTCCATCATGGCATCTGTGGACGTCATTCAGTTTGTATGTGGACGTCTAAAGACGTCTGGGAGATGGCAATATTCACAGAACACATTTTTCACACTTGTGTGATGAACATGGTCGTTTTCTTCACAGTTTGCCAGTGCTACAAACGCGTTCAGTTTTAAAGCGAATTTCAATAGAAACACATTTTTACACATACGGCGTAGGAAGACTGAGAATGAATGATTTGATATATCCCTTTCCAACCACGAGTTTGAGACCCAACTGCCCTTAGCCTTCGGCTCTTGTGGACATATAGAGCATTCACAAGGCTGGGGAACGATGTCATGTTCTTTAAGATAGTTGCTTGAGATGTAGGTTGCTATTTCAGCAGACACACACGGTTGAATCAACGAATCAAGGTTGATTCTACCCCATGTGCGCAGTGGGTTCGGCAAGTCCCGTAGTCTTATAATTAATATAAACGTATTCATACCAACTTTAGTGCGACAGACGCGCATTTCTGTATTTAACTTCTTCAGCGTCGCGAACCCCCCCCCCCCCCCCCCCCCCAAAAATAAAAATTGAAAGAAAACAGAGGATGGGTAGCTCTCGGCAGGCAACGAGCATCCCTCTCCAAGCCACACTTACTGTCACATTCCGCGGGACACATTGGCCGAAGACATCAGGTAAGAGACGCCTTCGTATTAACCCGCGAGCGGAAGCGTCCCCCATCGAGCCACCTCAACCCCTGTGTCAAGAGAAAGGCGACAGACAAGGCCATCAGGAAAGAAATGTCTGATGCAGCAAGAACTTGCATAAAGCCATAACAACTCAAAAGAATGAAAGCCAAACTCCGCTGAGATTCATGTCGCTATGAGAAGTCAGTCTTAGATTTAGAACAATTTAGAAATTTAACCAGATATACATCAAATTGAATAAGAAATACTTTAAATTAGTATATAAGTAGTGACCACAATGCCAGAGAACAAGAACCAACACTGAAACACTAACTAACTGGGTTGATGATATCCTCGGGGACAAATTGTCCACCAGCAGTGGTGTCGGCC
Source organism: Ctena decussata (assembly GCA_963989385.1). Taxonomy (NCBI): domain Eukaryota; kingdom Metazoa; phylum Mollusca; class Bivalvia; order Lucinida; family Lucinidae; genus Ctena; species Ctena decussata. Next base: position 48,113,638 of record OZ022506.1, read on the forward strand.
AATGGTTGTAATATAATAATATTATTATTATTATCATTATTATTATTATACCAAATTTAGTGCGACAGACGCGCGTTTCTGCATTTAACTTCTTCAGTGTCGCTAAACCCCAAAAGTTTAAAGAAAAGAGATGATGGGCAGCTCTCGGCAGGCAACGAGCATCTCTCTCCGAGCCACACTCACTGTCACATTCCGCGGGATACATTGGCCATAGACATCAGGTACGAGACGCCTACGTCTCTTACCCGATGATTAATAGATGCTTTTGACCAGCCTAGCTCTTTGAAACTTACAGATAAGTAAGGCAGGCATTAAATCTCAGACGAACTGACAACTGTTCAGATCCAACCGATATCGTCGAAATCATGTGCCTCCACGATTGCCGATTAAGTCTATAATTGACCTCATGACAAGCCTAACATCTTTCTTTTTGACTTGATAATTAATTACTGGTAAATTCCTTTCCAAAAGGGAAGCTAATTCATACAATTCTGCTTAAATAGTTTTAACTCTTCATTTAATTTTACGTGTCATGGACGTCCATCAATGTCTATACAGACGGCTATAATGGCATCCTTGGACATTTAGCACTTCTTCATGGCCGTCCATCAATATACATATTGATATCAATAAGTTTCTTCATGGACGTCCATCAAAGTGTCTGTTGACATCTTTCAGTGTCGCCATGGACGTCCATCAATGTATCTATTAATATTCATAAAGAGAAGCCTATCATGACATCATTGGATGTCTATCAGTATTTAATGGATGTCCATCAGTATACCTGTTGACATCAATCAGTTTTTTCATCGACGTCCATCAGTAAAACAGTTGAAATCCATTGTCTTCTTCAGGGACGTCCATCAATAATCTGTTGACATCAGGTAGGCTAGTTTCTTTATTGGTACAAATCTTGACATCCGTGGACGTCCACCAGTTTTAATGTAGACGTCTATAATGACAGTCGTGGACGTTCATTTGTTTTTGATGGACGTCCGTCATGTAATCTGTGGACGTCCATCATAGCATCCTTGGACGACCACAAGTTCCAATGCAAACGTCTATAACGACAGCCATTGACGTGCACCTGTTGTGATGGACGTCCGTCATGTAATCTGTGGACCTCCATCAAAGCATCCTTGGACGTTCACAAGTTTCAATGTAGACGTCTATAATAACATCCATGGACGTGCACCTGTTTTTGATGGACGTCCGTCATGTAATCTGTGGATGTCGATCAATTTCTATATGAAATCCCATCATGACACCTGTAGAACGCCACCATTTCTTATAATCATGACTATACTCACAGATATCCATCTGCAGTACCTTGAAGTTCCTCATTCCATACATGGACGTCCAAAATTTTCTATAAAGACATCTATAAATCATTGGACATCGAACAATCTCTTCATGGACGTCTGTTCATATCTGTGGACATCCACTGGTTTGTTCATGGACGTCGTCACGATCTCCGTGGCCGTCCGTCATCCGTAGAAGAAGCCCAGCCTTTTATGTTCTTCGAAGGCGGAGCACGCCTTTCCGTCTGTTTGACTGTCCTTCTGGCGTTGTTGAATCCTATATCTTGACAGAGCAACTCCCATTGCAATTTCGAAACATTGCAAGCTTCTTATGTTCTGGAGATGTGCATATGGTTTTGGGGCTGTTCTCTCTCTCTCTCTCTCTGTCTTTGTCTGCCTGTTTAAAAAAGAGTATCCTTTATTATTTGAGTATGTACATGTGATTTAGCCGTCATGCTCTGATAATGTGTATGTCTGTTTCAGTTTATGCACGTGGAACACTGTAGTACATGTACATACCTTGTCTTTGTAACTTTTCTTAAAGTTTAAGCCTGAATATTTTTCTGTTTTGCATGCTTCATCGGTACGATCTGGCATAGGGCATGTGGTTTATTATCATATATTTTTTAGCTTAAACAGATACGTTATTTTTCGGCCTCTTTCTATTTAAGTCTTACAATTAAAATCCGAGTGTTTTGAAACCATGCATATTCTAGCATGGTCTGCAGAAACAGCATTTCAGCACATGCAGGCATGACAATGGAAGCTTGGAGGATCATGATCATCTGTCCTTTCTTGTTTACTCCGCTAAGCCGAAGATTTACCAGGTCCGCTAATAAAAGGCTGACAACCTGCGTCATAGCACTGATATCGCAACATTTCTTTCAGCGACCATCTTGGCGTAAATGAATTAGATATTTTATAAATAAATAAAATATCTTTAGAATTCCTGACACAACCCAATATCTAGTTGATGTATTCCCGGTAAATCGTACGGACTCGTTATCACCAGAATTAAAACAACAAACTTGCTAAATCTGCATAACAGTGATCAGTATGGACGCTGGTTACATGAAATACAGCTGTCCACATCAAAAATATAGTGAGGTGTTTATTTCTCACCTTTTTTATGAGTCACGTCCTATACACGTGGATCATATGTACTTGTAGGCACCGCCAGCTCCTTTTCGTGTGTTACAATGGTATCTCTTATTTCTGACTTACGAAAAATTTACCTAGTTTCTTCAAAATGGCCGTCGAATGAATAGGTCCAATATCTACGCTGTGTCATAGGTTGTTAACTTAGTTTTAGTATATCGCTGGTCTGTTGTCCGTTTACTCTTAAGAACAAGAATATCTCAAAAGGCCTGGTGACCTATCGCGCCTTAATTTCATTTGTAGCATGTATAGAGCGAATAAAAAGCAATATTAGGTTTAATGACAGACCCGATCAAACTGTGGTTGTTCTACTAGCAGAAAATCCCCCTTTACTTAAAATAGAAAAAAAAACACACACAAAAAAAAACAGTTACTATTTCTCTATCTTTGTCAAACGTGTAGGTGACAGATACAGACATATTGGCCATTATTTCCTGCCGAACCCGACCACCATCTTCGAAGTTATTGTCATTAAGCCGTCAGTAAGATTATATTACTATTTATAGAAATTGAAATTCAGTAAGAAATAGTGCAATGTTGTTTGTTCCAATAAAATGTGTCTATTTTTTTCTCTTTTTATTGGATAAATAACATGAAGATGGAGGATCCAAGATCGAGTCGGAAATCATGCATGGAGAGGGCTATTTTTCGTTCAGCTGAAAGTAAACATCAAGAAAATACAACTGAATTCATAGGTATTTTAATCATAAATGGCTCAAATTACAAAATAAAGCTTACCAAGACTGATTTTCTGGTATTAAAACAGACTACACAGCCTCTGCGTTTCCACTTTCAATCAGTCGACGAGCGGCAATAAAACATGGCGCCAGACGTCTTTTAGCCCGCGGAATTGTTTCGATGACGTCGGCGACAATACTTGATGTTAGCGCCGATATAAGGACTGGAATTATTCTGTTCCGCCCTACACGTGATGTGATCTCTGCCCTACAATCGATTTTTGGACATTAGGCTAGACACCGCTTTCTGCCAGGGCTATATAGTGGTTGGGCCAAATATCTAGTATCAAGGGCAATACTAGTAAAAGTATATGATAATATGAATGAGCGTCCACAAATATCTTAATGAACGTCATATAATCTATGGACAACTATCATATTCTATGTCGACTCCTAAAATGACAGCTGTGGACGTCCACCATTTATTTATGAAATTCCATAACCACTTCCACAGATGTCCATCGCCAATAATATCCATCATCATTTCCGTAAACATGCCCTTATTTTCTTTACGAAATTCCATGACCACATCCAAAGACGTAGAGTCTGTTTTCAAAGTTGAATAATTTCAATCATCCACCTGTCTTGGTCATTGTAAATGTATAATATTTAAACTGTGAGTATGATATAGGTATACCTGATCTACCTGGATTAATGAATACAACCACTATACATGCATTTATATACATGGACAGACATTTGAGGGAAAAGCTACTGTTTTCATCTGGTCTACTTTCTAATTTTAGAAAGAGCTGGAACAAAGAATTGCTATAGCTCTTCTACGAATTTCAAAAACTGTTTACACTTTCTAGTGCAGTGGTGGTAAGGTTTATTTACTGAATTAAGGATGTCACACCTATATGATTAAGCAGTGCACTGTCCAAAATCTCTGACCTGGCTAGTTGTGTGTAAATAAATGCTTAGAAGACATCCTATGACTCCTTAAAATGAAAGCATGGAAAAGGCCAAATTCTGAACTTCATGGTTCGAATGCTAATACTCTGCTGTTAATATATTTGAACTGGTTTCGTAACTAAAACTAGATATTTGTGGAAACTGGGCCTAAAAAAGGCTACTCAGAAGACCTTGAATAAATGGCACATAAGCAATACAAGGTCTTGAGAAACAGTTTTCAAACTATAAGGACTTGTTGACTGGCTTTCGCCATGGCAGTTTAGGTTTTCCAGAACTGATGCTTATTAATATATCCCTTTGCAATGCATGGACATAATTGGATTCTGATATCTTTCCTTCTTCATCTTATTTAGCTTACTGTTTACCATGTACATGCATATACTTGGATTTTCACTTAAAGTGATATGTAAACACAGGTATGAATTTGGTCTTACAAGCAAATAAATCTTCAAAAATGATCTTTAAAACTTGCACCACCTCACTAAATATAGGGACAGGAATGTCTGAGCAAACACTGTAGACCAAGGACAGACTGTTCATGGACTGCAGTAGTGTTTCCCATTCTGTCAGCACCTTTGTGCCAAATTGATGACAGTCAAATCTTTGAAGGTAAACTCAACTTTATTTAGGTCTACAATGGCATCTGCTGCAGAGATGGTTTCTGTCAATATTAAAGCTGCAATGATAAAGTATTATATCAGTAAGCAGTCAGCTGCCGCAGAATAAGTTTAAATTGCAAAATGTGGACTTGTCCATTACGCATCAGACCTGTTCTTAGAATTTGTATAAGACCTATAGGACGCTCTTTTTAATACCTCAAAGTATCTTCAGAGCTATGTACATTTTCAACAACGGATTTTATTTTTATTTTTCAGATTTCTGCGCAGAAAATTAACCTTTGATCTTCTCATATCAAAACACTTTTTTTAAACATGGTGTCCCTCTGTTTTGTATTCTAGACTGTAAAGAACAACAAAAATAAGCAGTCTGCTACTTTTCAGGGAGATACAATATTTTTTTATGGTTTTATTGAGATTTTTGAATATACAACAAATCACCACCTTAATGAAATGTAAGCCTACAAACTGGCTGAAAATTTGATCATCACAAATTTTCTTACAGTATTGCGTAAACCTTATTAATTGTTAATCCAACTGTACTTACAGTTCCGTCATGTTTACCACGAATAGTGGTTGTGTGTGACTAAGCGAAATTAAATTGCCCGGATCAGACTGTGTAATTAGGATATACTGCATAGCTCCTACCTCGGAGGCAAACAGTACATGTACTGTTTGCCTCCGAGTTAGGATCTATGCAGTATTTGTCCCTGAGTTACAAGACATTGTCCGATAGGGAAGGGGATGGTGGAGTGGCGTTAAGGCAACTGAGTGGACTACTAGTGCTGGCTTAAGCTGGAGCAAGGGCCTGTTGTCGAACTGTAGTAACTGACAGACAGCAGCAAACCCCACCCCGCCCCTCCCGCCCACCCTTTCACAGTAGTCTTTCCCGTCGGAAAATGACTATTTAGTTTTTACATAGTAAACTGGTTCTATAGCAGAATTTTCCCCAGCAAATATCACCCCCTTTAGTGGGGCACGGTTGCAGGGAAACACTTTATACGGTGGGATTTGCTCCCTTCCCTCGCATGATAATGAGGTCTAAACCTGAAACAGAAACGTCAGTATTTGTTCGAAAAAACACCACTGGAACCGCAAGCATGTTTCCAACAGCCATTCTGTCATTTTTGTTTGGGGAGAAACAGCTACCATCATCGAAATAGACTCTCTGTCTTTCCGTGACTGCTAAAAAGGATATCTGTGCATGGCTTTGCTCATACGTATTTGTATATGTTTTTGTGCATGCGTTCATCTGCGCGTATGTGAATTTTCCTGTATGCTTGCATGCGTATGTACGTCTTTGCTTATGTGGATATGTATGTATGTAGATCAGAGTATAAATAGCGAAGGCGAGATTCTCAAAGAAAGGGTTAATTTTCTATTGTAAAGTAAGGCTTATGCATTTTTTCGTGTGTCTGTTGGTTCGCGTGCCCGTTTGTCTGAGAAGAAATAAGAACGAAGGAATAATCAAAAGTACTTTCAGATTATTTAAGCGTTAGCAACTATCGTCAAGCAATCATTAAATAAGTGATGTGATGTCATTTTCTTCACCTCAAAAAAGTTTGGCGTAGAACTTTTAAAAATGTGATTTTACGATAAGCCTACGATGCAGCACAAATAAAACTATACAGCAGTTCCGGTACTCTTAAACTATTTAGCAGACTTCCAAAAAGTTTATCTCAATAACATGTATAATTGGAAAACTATCAAATACACACGCAATGTGCTATAAAATGCAGTTACATGGATAGTAACAGCAAGAATGCAGTTGGACGTATATCACACACGGAGTAACGCATCTCTATGGACGGCCGTCCATGGCTGCAGCTGAATACACATGTATTTATTGCTCATTTATCCCCGGTTTTTAGTTTGGCTCTACTTGTTGGGTAAGATCAGCAAGATGTTTGAAAAAAAGACAAGGTCAAAGTTAATTTTCAGAAGTTAATTTTTCAGGTTTATTTATTTAATTACAATTATTTTTTACTGCATTTAGAGCTTCTAGTGTCATCTCAATGTATGTGTTTGAGGACTAATACTAAGAGCATGCAAGACCATGGTACTGGTATAAACAGAGAAATAAAAACAACAGAATCCTTGAATATGCAAGGTCGTTAGGGTTGTTCAGAAAGCCATTGTCAGCATCAACGAAAAAAAATATATAGCAGCTGATGTCCCTCTGCTGCCATATATTTACGTAAGGTTTATTTTCTCTTTTTTCCTTCAAATATGTGTTTTCAGTGTAGACACAAAACTGTTTTGTTTGTTTAGGTACTCAAACTGGTGTTTGCTTTTTCACATAGCCACTTTGGGTGTTTTGCATAACAGATATGCGTTATAGGTAGTTTAGGGCTCGCAACGAATTAAGTTACCTTTCAAATATCCCTTCGGGCACATGGGGTTTGATCAGCTTTGAGCCAACGTCGATTCGACGTCATGATATCGAATCGGCGTTGGTTCAATGCTGGCTAATCATAGTGCCCGAAGGGATATTACAAGAAGAAGCGTCACACAGTTCTCTTCAATTTGCATAACAGATGTGCCTTATATGTAGTTTAGGGCTCGCAACGAGTTAAGTTACCTAACAAATATCCCGTCGGGCACATGGGGGTTTGATCAGCTTTGAACCAGCGTCGGTTCGACGTCATGATATCGAATCGACGTTGGTTCAATGCTGGCTAAACATAGTGCCCGAAGGGATATTACAAGAAGAGTCACACAGTTCTCTCCATTTTGCATAAGAGATGTGCGTTATATGTAGTTTAGGGCTCGCAACGAATTAAGTTACCTTACAAATATCCCGTCGGGCACATGGGGTTTGATCAAGTTTGGACCAGCGTCGGTTTGAAGTCATGATATCGCATCGACGTTGGTCAAATGCTGGCTAAGCATAGTGGCGAAGGGATATTACAAGAAGAGTCACACAGTTCTCTCCAATTCGCATGACAGATGTGCCTTATATGTAGTTTAGGGCTCGCAACGAATTAAGTGACCTTACAAATAACCCGTCGTGCACATGGGGCTTGATCAGCTTTGGACCAACGTCGATTCGACGTCATGATATCGAATCGACGTTGGTCCGATGCTGGCTAAGCATAGTGCTCGAAGGGATATTACAAGAAGAGTCACACAGTTCTCTCCAATTCGCATGACAGATGTGCCTTATATGTAGTTTAGGGGTCGCAACTAATTAAGTTACCTTACAAATAACCCGTCGGGCACATGGGGTTTGATCAGCTTTGAACCGAAGACGATTCGACGTCATGATGTCGAATCGACGCTGGTTCAATACAGGTTAGGCATAGTGCCCGAAGGGATATTACAAGAAGAGTCACATAGGTTACACCAAGCAAAGATAAGGTCTAAGTGGGATAGGTTAGGATATAGCTCAGAGGAAAGAAATTAATAGCTTCAAGTATTAATGATTCTTGACTAACATATTATTCTGTATTTATTAAGGTGATATTATGCACTTATTGTTCTACCTGTCACATCGTTATATTTGTATTGCATGTATGTACATGCATATGCTCAAGGGCTACATAACCTATATAACACTTGAATAAACATTCTTCTTCATATATTATATAAATGCTACGGGTGTGAAAAGAATTTGTGATGCAACAGTTGGTGGTGAGAGAGACACTTCCTGACACTCATTTTATTGCAAGACTGACATCTTTTGATATTTTGTGCTGGGGCCTAATATTTGTTGTTTCTAGTTGTTGATAGAGAGTGTTGCAACTTTTTCTACTTTGTTGCTGTTGCACTGCTGCTTCTGTTCGTGGTATGATAGTGACAACTGATGCTGATGTTTTCAATATTCTTTTCTTTTTTTAAGATTGATATATGCTGCCTGTGATAATGGTGTTATTAAAAGTGTCAGCCACTGTTTATAGTAAGGATTTAGGCTTATATTACTGTTTTTGCCGTGTGTAGTATTTGCAGACACTAATGCTGGTGGTTTGACAGGAGTAACATCTGCTGCTCCGCCAGTTTTCATAAGCAGATGCTGATGTTTGTACCAGAGACCACATCATCTGTCGATATTGAAGATCAGAGGGACATCAGGTGCTGCCATTAGTACTGAGAATAACTTTTGCTGCTGCTGTAAGTAAAAGCAATAGCTGCTGATGGAGAAGTCAGTTCCTGATGCTGGTGTCATAAGCAGCTGCTAGTGTTTTTTTATAGTAACACCACCATCTGCCGATATCGGAGAACAAAAGGACATCAGCTGCTGCCATAATGTATTCAGGATAACTTTTGCTGCTGTTGTTGATGAAATCTTCAGCTGCTGATAATGTAGTCAGTTGCTGATGGTGGTGTCATAAGCAGCTCCTGATGTTGTTTATTAGTGATAGTGACACCACCATCTTTTGATATTGGAGAACAGCGGGACATTAGCTGCTGCCATAAGTATTCAGAATAACTACTGCTGTTGATGAAAGCATCAGCTGCTGATGGTGATGTCAGTTGCAAATGGTGGTGTCAGAATGAGGTGCTGATGTTATTATTAGTGACAGTGACCCTACCATCTGCCGATATCAGAGAACAGAGGGATATCAGCTACTGTCTTTAGTATTGAGAATAACCATTACGGATGCTGTTGATTAAGTATTAGCTGCTAATGGTGATGTCAGTTGCTGATGGTGGTGCCGCTGCTTTTAGTAAATGACACTATCGTCTGCCTATATCGGAGATCAGAGGGATGTCAGCTGTTGCCGCTAGTGTTTAGAGTACATTTTGCTGCTGCTGTAAGTAAAAGCATAGGCTGCTGATGGTGGTGTCAGTTACTGATGGTGGCATCATAAGCAGCTGCTGGTGTTGTTTTTAGTGGCACCACCATCTGTCGAAAGCATTAGCTGTTGATGGGGGTTTTTAATTGGTACAATTGCTAATGCCGCAGTTGCAGTTAGTACGGCTTCTCGCTTTTGTCTTATTCTTTTCTGACGATAGAAGTAGCAGATTTTATGGGGTTTTTTAATTCACACGCTGCTGCAGTTGCTTGCAAAAGAGCCGCATCCTGCAACCTAGGTGGAGAGCAAGATTTACTGTTGTTGTCTAAGGGGAGGAATGAAATAACTTCTACTGCTGTTAATTTGAGCTCCTGGTATCATGAGTATAACCACCAACAGATGGTAGAAAAAAATTATAATTCAAGCAGCAGCAACTGAAGTCACTCTCACTACTTTCCTTCAACAGCAGGCAGTCCACAAACAGATGACATATACAGATATTTAATCCAGCAGAAGCAACACCTGCCATTCTCACTACCTATCTTCAACAGCAGGCAGTTCATCAACAGATGGCAGATACAGATATTTAATCCAACAGCAGCAACAGCTGACACTCTCACTACCCCTCTTCAAAAGCAGGCAGTCCACAAACAGATGGCAGATACAGATAATTTGTCCAGCAGCAGCAACAGCTGTAACTCAATACCTATCTTCAAAACGGGCAGTGCACAAACAGATGGCAGAAACAGATATTTAACCCAGCAGCAGCAACAGCTGTCACTCTCATTACATATCTTCAACAGCAGGCAGTCCACCAACAGAAGGTAGATACTGATATTTAGTCCAGCAGCAGCAACAGCTGTCACTTTCACTACCTATCTTCAACAGCAGGCAGTCCACCTACAGATGGTAGATACAGATTTTTAATCCAGCAGCAACAGCCGTCGCTCTCAGTACCTTTCTTGAACAGCAGGCAGTCCACCAACAGATGGCAGATACAGATATTTAATACAGCAGGAGCAACAGCTGTAACTCTGACCACCTGTCTTCAACAGCAGGCAGTCCATAAACAGAAGGCAGATACAGATATCTAGTACAGCAGCAGCAACAGCTGTCACCCTCACTACCTATCGTCAACAGCAAGTAGATGGCAGATATAGAAATTTAATCCAGCAGCAGCAACAGCTGTCACTCTCACTATCTATCTTCAACAGCAGGCAGTCCACCAACAGATTGCATGAACAAATATTTAATCAAGCAGCAGCAACAGCTGTCACTCTCACTATCTATCTTCAACAACAGGCAGTCCACCAACTGCTTGCAGATACAGATATTCAATCCAGCAGCAGCAACAGCTGTCACCCTCACTACCCTTCTTCAACAGCAGGCAGTCCACAAACAGATGGCAGATACAGATATTTAATGCAGCAGCGGCAACAGCTGTCACTGTCACCACCAATCTTCAACAGCAGGCAATCCACAAGCTGCTTGCTGATACAGATATTCAATCAAGCAGCAGCAACAGCTGACACTCTCACTACCTATCTTCAACAGCAGGCAGTCCACCAACAGATGGTAGATACAGATATTTAATCCAACAGCAGCAACAGCTGACACTCAGCTGCTGCTATTAGTAGTAAGAATAGCTTCTGCAGATGCGTTTGATAAAAGCATCAGCTGCTGATGGTGGTTTAGCAGTTGCTGATGGTTGTGTCGTAAGCAGGTGCTCATTTTCGTATTACTGACATCATTTGGCGATATTGGAGAACAATGGGATATCAGCTGCTGCAATCATGAGAAAGAATAGCTTTTGCTGCTTTTTATATGAAAGCATCAGCAGCTACTGTTGGTGGTTTGGCCGCTGTTGGTGGTGATGTGGTGGTGATGTGATAAGCAGCTGCTGATGTTAATATCTGCGACCACATCATTTGCCGATATGAAAGAACAAAAGGACACTTGCTACCTATTAGAGGTAAAAATAGCTTTTGCTGCATCTTTTGACGAAAGCATCAGCTGCTGATGGTTCTTTGGCAGCTGATGATGGCGGTAACATAAGCAGCTGCTGATGTTACTGTTAATTACACCATCATCTGCCGATATCGGAGAACATAGGGACATTAGCTGCTGCGATCAGTAATAGGAAAAACTTTTGATGCTGATTTTGATGAAAGCATCAGCTGCTGATGGCGGTTTGGCAGCTGGTGATGGTGGCATAAGCAGCTGCTGCTGTTATTATCAGTGACCACATAATCTGCCAATATGGAAGAACTGAGGGGCATCACCCGCTGCTATTATTAGTAAGAATAGCTTCGGCAGCTGCGTTTGATAAAAGCATCAGCTGCTAATGGTGGTTTAGCAGTAGCTGATGGTGGTATCATAAGCAACAGCTCATCTCAGTATTAATGACTAATTTGCTGATCATTTGCTGATATCGGAACAGAGGGACATCAGCTGATGCCATCATGAGTAAGAATAGCTTTTGCTGCTGATCTTGATAAAAGCATCAGCAGCTACTGATGGTGGTTTTTTGCAGCTGCTGGTGCTGGTGTCATAAGCAACTGCTGATTTTAATATCAGTTGTAAGGGTAGTATACAAGATACAAGATACAAGAAGTTTATTACGAATTTTCGGCCCACATAGGAGCACCTACAAAGGGTAATTGATAATGGAGTAACTAAATATAATCAAGGCAAGAAATCCAAATGTATATACTTGGCAAGCAGAATTCTCGGTTGGAAGAGAATTATCACATAAATGGTTTATAAGGTGTGAATCTATAGTCTCCCTTGAAGCGAAATACTCAGAAAATTATGTCCGGAAAATGCTATTTATTGTGCAGTCTACAGGTTCAAAAGCCGTTCTTCAATTAGCAATATAATCTGCCTGAATTATGTATTATCTCATGTGCTTTCATTTTGTGTTGTTAGTATAATTTAGTTAAAACGGCTGAGAATTGGAAATTATGCTAATGAAGTTGGTATTTGTCTATAATATCTGGTTTATACTTATAATAATTTATATGCTACGGTAAAGTGTGATTGTATATTCTGATACAATTAATAAGTTTTCCAATAGATACCAAGTTTTGCCTAAGAAGTCGTTCTCAGGAACACATGTTTTACTTGATCTCAAATTTCTGAAATCTGATCTTCGCTAAATTTCCTCACCCCCCTAACTCTGGGGTTGGGCTGCAAAATACGTTCACTTAAACTAAAATAAGCTTGCTAGTTAGTGTTAGGCTATAGAGGAAACATTATCTGAAATCATGCCATTTTTCATTAATGTAAATAAAATCATTGAATACAAATTACTTTTTTTTCATATTCTCAGACAAGCTCAAAAGAAGAACCCGTGGGGAGAATATCGGAGAACAAAGGGACATAAGCTGCTGCCATCAGTAGTAAGAAAAATCTTTTGATGCTGCTTATGATGAAAGCATCAGCTGCTCAATATAAGTGACCACATCGTGTGCCGATGTCGAAGAACAGAGGGACAGCAGCTGCTGCCATTAGAAGTTAGAATATCTTTTGCCGCTTCTGCTGATGGAAACATCAGCTGCTTCTGATGGTTTGACAGCTGCTGATATTGGTGTACAAAGCAACTGCTGATGATAGTTTTATTGACAACATCATCTGCCGTAATCAGAGAACAGAGGGACATCACCTGCTGCCATCATGAGTAAGAATCGTTTTTTCTGCTGCTTTTGATGAAATCACCAGCTGCTGATGGTGGTTTGTCAGCTGCTGATGTTGGTGGCATAAGCAGCTGCTGCTGTTATCATCAGTGACCACATCATCTGCCGATATGAAAGAACAGAGGGGCATCAACTGCTGCTATTAGTAGTTAGAATAGCTTCTGCAGCTGCGTTTGATAAAAACATCAGCTGCTGATGGTGATTTGGCAGCTGCTGATGGTGGTGGCATAAGCAGCTGCTGTTGTTATCATCAGTAACCACATCATCTGCCGATAAGGAAGAACAGAGGGGCATCAGCTGCTACTATAAACATAAAGAATAGTTTTTGCTGCACCTTTTGATGAACGCAACAGCTGCTAATGGTTGTTTGGCAGCTACTGATGGTAGTATCATAAGCAGCTGCTGATGTTACTGTTAATGACACCATCATCTGCCGATATCGGAGAACAAAAGGAACATAAGCTGCTGTCATCAGAAGTAGGAAAAACTTTTGATGCTGCTTTTGATAAAAGCATCAGTTGCTGTAGCTGCGTCTGATAAAAGCATCAGCTGCTGATGGTGGTTTAGTAGTTGCTGATGATGGTTGGCAGCTGCTGATGGTGGTGGCATAAGCTGCTGCTGCTGTTAGCATCAGCGACCACATCATCTGCTGATATGGAAGAACAGAGGGGCATCAACTGCTTCTATAAGTAGTAAGACTTTCTTTTGCTGCACCTTTTGATGAAAACAACAGCTGCTAATGTTGTTTTTTTGGCAGCTGCTGATGGTGGTAACGTAAGCAGCTGTTGATGTTACTGTTAATGACACCATCATCTGCCGATATCTGAGAACAAAAGGAGCATAAGCTGCTGCCATCAGTAGTAGGAAAAACTTTTGATGCTGCTTTGAGGAAAGCATCACCTGCTGATGGCGGTATGGCAGCTGCTGCTGCAGCCGCATCTGATAAAAGCATCAGCTGCTGATGATGGTTTAGCAGCTGCTGTATGGTGGTTTGGCAGCTGCTGATGGTGGTGGCATAAGCAACTGCTGCTGTTATCATCAGTGACTACAACATCTGCTGATATGGAAGAACAGAGGGGCATCATCGGCTACTATAAGTAGTAAAAATAGTTTTTGCTGCATCGTTTGATGAAAGCAACAGCTGCTTATGGTTCTTTGGCAGCTGCTGATAGTGGTAACGTAAGCAGCTGCTGATGTTACTGTAAATGTCACCATCATCTGCCTATATCTAAGAACAAAAGGGACATAAGCTGCTGACATTAGTATTAGGAAAAACTTTTGATGCTGCTTTGAGGAAAGCATCACCTGCTGATGGCGGTATGGCAGCTGCTGCTGCAGCTGCTTTTGAAAAATGCATCAGCTGCTGATGGTGGTTGAGCAGCTGCAGATGGTAGTTTGACAGCTGCTGATGCTGGTGGCACAAGCAGGTGCTGCTGTTATTATCAGTGGTACAATAAGCAGCTTCTGATGTTACTGTTAATCAGCATCAGCTGCTGATAGCGGTATGGCAGCTGCTGCTGCAACAGCGTCTGATAAAAGCATCAGCTGCTGATGTTGGTTAAGCAGCTGCTGATTGTGGTTTGGCAGGAGCTGATGGAGGTGGCTCTTTGGCAGCTGCTGCTGTTACTTTTAATGACACCATCATCTGCTGATATCGGAGAACAAAAAGGACATAAGCTGCTGCCATCAGTAGTAGGAAAAACTTTTGATGCTGCTTTGGAGGAAAGCATCAGCTGCTGATGGCGGTATGGCAGCCGCTGCTGCAGCTGTGTCTGATAAAAGCAACAGCTGCTGATGGTTGTTTTGCAGCTGCTGATGGTGGTTTTGCAGCTGCTGACGGTGGTGACATAAGCAGCTTTGCTCTTACTGTTAATGACACCATCATCTGTCGATATCGGAGAACAAAAAGGACATCAGCTGCTGCCATTAGTAGTAGGAAAAACTTTTGATGCTGCTTTTGAGGAAAGCATCAGCTGCTGATGGCGGTATGGCAGCTGCTGCTGCAGCTGCGTCTGAACTAAAAGCATCAGCTGCTGATGGTGGTTTTGCAGCTGCTGATGGTGGTTTGGCAGCTGCTGATGGTGATGGCATTAGCAGCTCCTGCTGTTATCATAAGTTACCGTATCATCTGACGATATGGAAGAACAGAGGGGCATCATCGGCTTCTATAAGTAGTAAGAATAGTTTTTGCTGCATCATTTGATGAGAGCAACAGCTGCTGATGGTTCTTTGGCAGCTGCTGATGGTGGTCAGTAGCACTATCAACGGTAAGTTTTGTTCCAGTAGCAGCCCCTGTTATCATTACCATCACCAGATACAGATATCATTTCAGCAATGAAACTAAAGTCACTCTAATTACCTATATTTTAACAGCAGGCCGTCCACCAACAGATGGCAGATACAGATATCATTACAGCAGTATTAACAGATGGCACTTTCTCAACCTATCTCCAACAGCAGGCCGTCCACCAACAGATGGCAGATACAGATATCACTCCAGCAGTATCAACAGCTGTCACTCGCATTACCTATCTTTAACAGCAAGCAGTCCACCAATAGATGGCAAATACAGATATCATTACAGTAGTAGCAGCAGATACCACTATCACTACCTAACTTCAACAGCAGGCAGTCCACAAATTATGGATATCAATAATCCAAAGTGTGGATATCCAATAATCTAAATGAGAAATGGATAGCACTAATTCGAATTATAAATATCACAATTTCGATTTATTGACATCAATAATTTGACTTAGTGATATCCATAAATGGGCAAATTTGTTGATATCTATAAATCGATTTATGGATATTCATGAATCGAATCGGTGATATCCATAAAGTAGTTAGACTAGTTGATATTCATACTTCGAATACTGTACATCTATAAGTCGAATCACGGATATTCATGAATAATTATGGATGTCGCTTATTTGTATAGTGGATAGCACTTTTTCACTTATCGATATCATAAAACGATAATGAATAGTTAACCGGCACCCCATAGAATTTCGGTGATATCTATCTTATATTACTTACGTAAGATATAGGAAATCCGCTGGTGACAGACGGACGCATAGACTGGCGGATGGACAAAAGGTGTTGCGGAATATATTATCATATACCTCAAGAACCTTTAAGCAAGCTCCATACATGTAGTCTAGTTGACATGGTGCATTGCTGGAATTGCTTATAATTGTCAATCTTTAAATAAAGACTCTCTCAAAATCAAACTCTTACAACTGTGAGCTCTGGCCAGTTGGACATGATCAGGCGACATAGTTTCAACGTCTAAGTTCTCGCAAAAAAAGTTTTTTTTAATCGTAAACGGGGTTCCATAGCCCACAACCTATCATCATCACCCTCCCATCGACCGGATACATGTACATGTATGACTGAAACCTGTTGAACAGATCGTAAAATCGCAGGTCTTTTCTGAGAAAAAAGTGGGAAAAGAATAAAAAATATAACCTGAAAATGTCATTTCTTAAGCAGATGACCCATTCGAACATTCTAAGACTTGTCTCCGAATCAATCCTTGGTCTGTGTTACGTGTATTTATCACAAAAAGAAAGAAAAAAATAAATGAAATATATGCCATGAATCCAACTCGCTGCATTTAGCTTCCCTATACGTTCCGACAGGACATTCCCTTAAAACCGCTTCTTTTATTTTTTTTTCAAAATTATTACTCAGATTTTATATCCCCCGCCACATGTTAGTGGCGGAATATTTATACCCTTACATGCGAAGTATGTCAGGGGGTATATAGTTTTTGTCATTCCGTCTGTTTGTCCGTCCGTCCGTCCGTTCGTCAACTTTTCGTCAAAGTTTTGCGTTAAACCTTTTGTGGATGCTCATTTCTTTAACCTTATATCAGATTCTCTTCATATTTACTTTGTTATATCTCTGTAGCTTTACCTTTGATCTGAAATATCAAGGCACCTGGGTCAGGCCCCTGGGAGGAGGTCACGGGTCAATAATTATGACTTAGGCATTTTCATTATGTCAAAATTTTGTGTTAAACCTTTTGTAATTGTTCATATTTCTGTAACCACAGGTCAGATTCTTTTCATATTTGGTTCATGATATCTCATGAACATTACCTTTGATGTGAAGAGTCTTTGCCCCTGGGTCAGGCCCCTGGGTGGGACCAAGGGTCAATAATTAGGACTTTTGCCTTTTCATTATGTCAAAGTTTTGGGTTAAACCTTTTTTAATTGCTTATATCTCTGTAAATGCATTGCAAATATCTTCCATATTGTATTCATGATATCGCTATAGCACTGCTTTTGATAGGGACTTCCGGGTCAGGCTCATGGGTGGGGCCAGGGGTCAATAACTAGGACTCAGCCATTTGTTGTATTTTTTGCTTGTTCTGAAATATTTAAATGACGTCTAGTGATGCGTGACTAACTCTATTATATACTAGTTTACCATTTACATGGCTGCTGCTGCTTACTCAAGGTCAAGGTCGCAGACTTAGAATTTGTTCCATTAACATTTGCATTTAACTTTCGGTTAAAATGTTGCTTTCATTTGACGGCGGCACTGGTCGGGTATACGTGAGCCCCTGCTTACATGCTCTAGTTTGTTTTCTGCTGTATGTATTTCTGTTCATCTGTTGTACGTACATTTGTCTGCCTGTCTGTTTGTCCATATGTCAGTCTGTCTATCCGTGAGTCTTCGTAATATTTAAAATAAAATAAAACTAATGCCCTCTGTCAAATGTCTTTGCTTATTTTCTCAGAATTGTATCATGTTCTTTCCAGTGTCTCTTCTTATTACACATACTCTAAGTAACGTATTTTGCAGCTTAATTGTAAAGACCCAAAACAAGTGCACATGCCATGTTTGAAGAAAATCCACCAAAAATACTCAAGGTATCGAAAGGAAACGAAGTCTCACGAATAGACAGACTGACATACGGACACTCAGACAGGCAGACAAATGTACGTACAACAGATGAACAGAAATACAAACAGCAGAAAACAAACTAGAGCAAGTGAGCAGGTGCTCACGTATACCCCCAACCAGTGCCACCGCCTAATGAAAGCAAACTTTTAACACAAAAAATAAATTGAAATGTAAATGGAACAAATTCAAAGTCTGTGATTTGACCTTAGTCCTAGTTATTGACCTCTGGCCCCACCCATGAGGCTGACCCTAAAGTCCCTATCAAAAGCAATGCTATAGAGATACAGTGAATACAATATGGAAGATATTTGCAATGCATTTACAGAGATATATGCAATCAAAATGGTTTAACCCAAAACTTAACATAATGAAAAGTTGTAAGTCGTAATTATTGACACTTGGCCCCACCCAGGGGCCTGAACCAGGGGCAAAGACTCTTCACATCAAAGGTAATGCTCAAGAGATATCATGAACTAAATATGAAAAGAATCTGACCTGTGGTTACAGAAATATGAACAATTAGAAAAAGGATAACACAAAACTTTGACATAATGAAAATGCCTGAGTCATGATTATTGACCCGTGACCTCCTCCCAGGGGCCTGACCCAGGTGCCTTGATATTTCAGATCAAAGGTAAAGCTACAGAGATATAACAAAGTAAATATGAAGAGAATCTGATATAAGGTTAAAGAAATATGAGCATTCACAAAAGGTTTAACGCAAAACTTTGACGAAAAGGTGACGGACGGACGGACGGACGGACAAACGAACAGACGGAATGACAAAAACTATATACCCCCTGACATACTTCGCATGACGAGGGTATAAATATCCCGCCACTAACATGTGGCGGGGGATATAAAATCTGAGTAATAATTTTGAAAAAAAATAAATAAAAGAAGCGGTTTTAAGGGCAGATAACTCAGAAAATATTCATTGTAGAAAATTATCGGCATAATTTTGGAACAACAATCTAATATACTGTATAACTGCAAAATATCATTGGAATAGCTTAGAGTGTAAAAAGCTGTTGTGGTTTTGCGTAAAGTTGGAGAATAAAAAAGGCGAAAAATTTAGGTATGTCATACAAGTGAGTATAAACGCACTGCATGCAGAAATTTCACAAAAGTATTCTAATCATTTGTTATATCTGGCATTACATAAGGATCCATGAAATGGTAGACTTCCAGTTCTAAGTAGCAATAAAAATATTAGCATTTTTGTAACAGAACCCCCTTCGAGTCAGAATTACCCCACCCACTTTCATCTCGTACACATCAAAGAAACCTTCACCAAATGATTTAATATCGCATGACATTACTTAGAACTGGAAGTCTACCATTTCATTTCAAGCCTTATGGTTGAAAGATAATCGACATAATTACTTAGGTAAACCTGAGCAATATCCAAATATTTCTCGGGCTATTCAAAGATATGTGTCAGCATAGGAGGAATATCTGAGTACTGCTTGGATAGGCTAGTTTACCAAAGTAATAATGACGAACACGCCCAAAAAGTAGCTGATGTAAATTTGTTCTATACAGGATTTGTCCTTTTTAGCTCACCTGAGCCGAAGGCTCAGAGGTGAGCTTATAGGATGGGAGTCGAGCCGTCGTCCGTCCGCACGTGCGTGCGTGCGTGGGTGGGTGGGTGCGTCAACACTTTCAAACATAAATATCTCAGAGACCAGTGGGCCGATCGCAATCAAATTTTATCTGAAGCATCATTTGGGTGGGGGAAAGGCTGCATTAGGTTTTGGTGCCGATCAGCTCAGAACTCTGGTTTCCATGGCAACAGATAGCCCCCATAGGGTTATAATGGGGAAAATGGCGTCATCACATTTTCTCGACTGTTTTTGATTAGATCCTTATCATACTTGCAGGTAATGATGACATACACAAGAGCTTGGATGAGTTCGAAATTTGGCCGGATTCGAGCACAGACTACGGAGTTAGCTGCCCTTGAGCGTTTGAAAAAAATCCCATAGGGTTATAATGGGGAAAATGGCGTCATCACGTTTTCTCAACTGTTTTTGCTTAGATCCTTATCATACTTGCAGGTAATGATGACATACATAAGAGCTTGGATGAGTTCGAAATTTGGCCGTTTTCGAGCACAGACTACGGAGTTAGCTGCCCTTGAGCGTTTGAAAAAAATCCCATAGTGTTATAATGGAGAAAACAACCTCATCACATATTTTTAGAAAAACTTTGTCATAGCTCTATTGCCTACATTTCTCTATGGATTTTGAAATAACTTCACACAAATGTAGGGCATGACAATATCTCGAGCAATTTCGACTTTTAGGATGCTGCGCCCAAGGTCAAGGTCACTGTGGCTATTTTTAGAAAAAAGTTTGTCAGCGCTCTAGCACCTACATTTCTCAGCAGATTTTAAAATAACTTCACACAAATGTAGGGCATGACAATATCTCGAGCAAATTTGACTTTCAGGATGCTGCGCTCAAGGTCAAGGTCACTGTGGCTATTTTTAGAAAAACTTTGTCAGCGCTCTAGCACCTACATTTTTCAATGGATTTTAAAATAACTTCAAACAGATGTAGGGCATGACAATATCTCGAGCAAGTTTGAATTTCAGGGTGCTGTGCCCAAGGTCAAGGTCACTGTGGCTATTTTTAGAAAAACTTTGTCATCGCCCTAGCACCTTCATTTCTCCATGGATTTTGAAATAAATTCACACAAATGTAGGGCATGACAATATCTTGAGCAAGTTCGACTTTCAGGGTGCTGTACCCAAGGTCAAGGTCACTGTGGCTATTTTTAGAAAAACTTTGTCATCGCCCTAGCACCTTCATTTCTCCATGGATTTTGAAATAACTTGACACAAATGTAGGGTATGACAATATCTCAAGCAAGTTCGCCTTCCAGGGTGCTGCGCCCAAGGTCAAGGTCACTGTGGCTATTTTTAGAAAAACTTTGTCATCGCTCTAGCACCTACATTTCTCAATGGATTATAAAATAAATTCATACAAATGTAGGGCATGACAATATCTCAAGCAAAATTGACTTTCAGGGTGCTGTGCCCAAGGTCAAGGTCAATGTGGCTATTTTTAGAAAAACTTTGTCATCGCCCTAGCACCTTCATTTCTCCATGGATTTTGAAATAACTTGACACAAATGTAGGCTATGACAATATCTCAAGCAAGTTTGACTTTCAGGATGCTGTGCCCTAGGTCAATGTCGCTGTGGCTATTTTTAGAAAAGCTTTGTCATCGCTCTAGCACCTACATTTCTCAACGGATTCTAAAATAATTTCACACAAATGTAGGGCATGACAATATCTCGAGCAAGTTTGACTTTCAGGGTGCTGCAATCAAGGTTTTTGATTAGATCCTTATCATACTTGCAGGTAATGATGACATACATAAGAGCTTGGAAATTTGGCCGGATTCGAGCACGGACTACGGAGTTAGCTGCCCTTGAGCGTTTGAAAAAAATCCCATAGTGTTATAATGGAGAAAACAACGTCATCACATTTTCATTTTTCATCGGATCCTCGTCATACTTGCAGATAATGAGGATATGCATAAAAGCTTGGATTAGTTAGCATTTCGGCTAGATCTCACTACTGACTATGGAGTACCTGCCCTGAGCATCCAAAAAATCAATGTAGCCACTTTTTCTTGGTTTCTACTGATCCGATCCTTTTATAAAACTTGCAGGTAATGAGGAAATGCATAATATCTTAAACAAGTTCAAATTTTGGCCAAATCAGGCCAACCACTACGAAGTTAGCTGCCCTTGACAGCTCTGTCTATTGTGCTCTTGATCGGATACTTTTTAAACTTGCATATATTAAATGAGGGCATACATAATGTTTTGGATGAGTTTAAATTTCAGCCTGATTGGACCACTGACTGTGGAGTTAGCTGCCCTTGACCATCTTAAATATCCCTATAGGTTTACAGTGTCTCTCAGGTGAGCAATTGTTGCCCTTTGGGCTACTTGTTTTAATATATAAGGCTACTCTTCGATGGGATTTTCGCCATTTTTATGTCCCCGCCTGCCAAAGGCAGGATTGGGGCATACTGTGTTTCGCCAAACCAGAGTCTAACAAGTGTTACCGTTTAGATTCAAGTTTACATCCACCTTTACGTCCGCGTTTCTCTTGTAGCTCATAACTTCGATACCCTTTATGCTACAAAGTTAAAATTTGGTATGGTACTTACCCAGACCAAACCTTTGACCATGGTAGAGTTGGCCCCGTGAGTTGCTCCTGGGTGGGACCAGGGGTCACAATCTATAAGGTGGGGCTAGGGGTACCAGTGTATAACAGGTCATACTGAACACATCCGCGTTTCTCTTGAAGCTCATATCTTCGATACCTTTTATGCTATAAAGTCTAAATTTGGTATGATACTTACCCAGACTAACACCATTGACTCCATGGTAGAGTTGGCCCTGGGGCTTGCCCCTGGATGGGACCAGGGGTCACAAAGTATAACAGGTCATATTGAATACACCCAAAATGTGAATAAAATCATAAGTCTGGTACCATTACTCGCCCTGGAGAGTGAGTTAGAAATTGGGCATAATGATCACAGATGAAATAGTTTATACGGAGACCAGGGTTTGGCAACTGCATCGGACTAGGGGTGGGGTTATGAGGTTGGGCCATAGGAAGCATGTTAGAAAGTTTTGTTGATCATAACTCAGGTAAGTGTTGATGCTGGAAAGGTGAAAATATTTATGGATTATATATTAAATCATAAGGGTCTGTTGCTTGTATAGAGCAGTCAGACCACTGAGTCGGCTAGGAGTTGGACTACAGGATGGGGACAAAACAAACATATTCAGTGTTTGCTTGATCATAAGTCTGATACATTTGATAACGAAGAGTTTAAATTATTTAATATTGGGCCTGACAATGCCTCGAATGAGTTCGTGTTTAGGGTGGTAGGGTCAGGGTCACAGTTTCTATTTTTAAATACATATAATTACTCTATTTTGATATTGGACATTTCTGTTCCTCGGATAATTTAATGCTTACTTCAAACCAATAAGTTTAACAAGAGAAGTCTGCAAAGGGTAAGGAGGTGTCATCAGACTGACTTAGTACTGGGTAAAGGTGGTGTGAAAATCTGTACTAGGAACCACCCTTTGTCACCATGAGACATTATAAGTTAGACTGAGTTGGTATCTCTCCGTCTGGTGCACTAGAACCGACCCTCAATGTCAACAAAGTGTCCAGATTGTGGCATACAAGTCGGCCCTGTATTGCCAAAGGGAACGACTGACTTAGTAGTCTAGCCTCTTGTGCAAACGTCATTTGTACACCAGCTACCACGTTTGGTGCCCCATTGTTAATTCAAAGACCTATTAAATGTCATTATTTTCGGAAATGGAAATAGAACTTCTCCATGTTGGTTCCCAAAATTACTTAGAAAAAGCTAAAAAAAAAAAAAAATTATCCTAAACCAACGACGAGGACCAGCAGCATTTGGCCTTGTAAACAAACAGACTAGCTCTTTACTAATTTCATGTATATGTTATTTACATAAGTGACAATAAGAGGCCTCCCTGTCGGACCCCATACACTAGAAAAAGGCGAACAAGTATAGTGCCAGACATGATGAAAAATATTGTCGGTTTTAATAAGGTTTATGTTTCATGGCTTGAGAGTCAGTCCCTTATGTGGAGTGGTCAGGCCATAGTTGATGATGAAAAGTTGAAATTTGACAGAACTGTTTGGTAGACTTTATAATCATAAGGGTCAGTCCCTTGTGTGGAGTGGGCGGAGCTAGGGTGCGGGGCAAAACGAAACAGCCTTATGGGCAAAGGCCATATGGCGGGGGGCATCTGTGTACTTTGGACACATGTCTAGTTTTTTAGAATTTCCTAGTTGCTTACCTAAAAGGGCTCAATTACCAAAGGAAAGAAATTGTACCTACAGGAGCTAATTCTGAATTTACTTTAAGGTTTGGCTCCCATTAAGAAGGGAGGCAAAATGAAAACGAGTTGCTTCCCCTGAAAGTGTATCCATGCATCTTAATATGCTTATTTGAGCCGTGACACGACAAAACAAAGAAAATAGCTTGTGCGCCCAGCGAAGACTCAGATCAACCTGGGCATCCACCCAGTCTGATCAGAATTTTCCTATGCGTTTATAGGCTATTAGGGTCCAAGATAGCGAAGACTCTGATCAGACTGAGCCGAGTCTTCATTGGCCGCACATGCCACTTTGTTTGTTCTGTCGTGTCGCGGCTGTCAAACGTTAATCCAGTCATGATACGATCAACATCAATCTTTCAATATACAATAAAGAAGACATGCCAGCCCGAACATCGGTAGGGCGTCTGACTTGTAAGCCAGAGGTCCTGGGTTCGACACCCGGTCCATATCCCATACACTATTAAATCATCGGTAGGGCGTCTGACTTGTAAGCCAGAGGTCCTGGGTTCGACACCCGGTCCGGCCACTTACTTTCATTTGCCCTTCCGCTGATTCAAGAAGGGCAGTTGTCAGCTACTGATGAAAGTAAGTGCACTTAGTACTGGTTAACCGCTTATGAGGTCTAAGCCTGCCAGGAATAGTGTGGTTAGGTTAACTGACCGTCTCGACATGACCATAGCTGTTACTGAGGACGCTATACAATAAGACAACATCGAACATCGGATTGGCATCCCAGCAGGCACACAAGGTTGACTAAACATTGAATGAGCTTTGATTCAGCGTCATGATGTGGAGGGCCGTATACACCATTATTTTTTCTTATACAACTTTATTGTACAATAAAAAATGACCAAGAAAAAGTGACAATGATTAGGTGTTTTCACAATACAATAAAATGACATTTTTTATAGTCCAGTGAAGTTGACCAAGAAAGATAGTGTATACGGCCCTTTAGTCATGTGCTTTTGTTTACAATGCTGCTGCTACAAATTCTCTTGCTTCTGATTGGCTATTTCATGGAAGTTTGAGAAGTTGTCATTGAAAAAATAGGACGAATGTCTATTCATTATTGTCTCTTGAACAAAACGAAAAATGATCATTTTTTGGTGTCAGTATACAATCAAATAAAATGACATTTTTTTATTGTACAATAAAGTTGTACAACAAACAAAAAGATAGTGTATTTGGCCCTTTAAAACAAGCTTGGTCCAACCTTGTGTGCCCAGTGGAGAGTGCAAACAATTATTTTGAAAGCGGACTGGCCTGACAAAAAAAAAAAAATAAAAAAAATAAAAACATGACTCGCATTTGTCAGTTATCTGGTTTATTGCGAAGCCGATCGACATTGAGATCTATATGACACATGGAATCAAAGATGAGTTGAGAAAAATATTTGTTTGAGAAAACCTGAAGTTTCTGTTGAACGAAATTCAGTTTGTCATGTCATTGAAAATTGCTTACCCTGCTCCGATACCAATGACGCCATAGATCTGCTACCATAGCAACTAAGAATCCATATTGATGTTAAAGTGACGTCATCGAGACATCATTCTGCCAAGGTACTATGCACAACAGTTGGTATTTCCATAGTTGCTATGGTAACAGATCTATGGCATCATCTCATTTAAAATTCGAGAGGAGCATGGCATACAGTGCATGTCATGCTTCTTTCTCAACTTATAGGTGAGATGCTAACTTAAAAAGTGTGATTTTCTCAACCCTATAATTTATTCTCAAATAATTTAATTCTCTATTATAAGACAAGTTTACTAATTCTACGACTAATTCAATATGGCGCCATGATAACCACCTTGCATTCCATGTGCTGTCATTTTGACCGTTATGTTTATCATGTGCTGTTCGATAACCATCATGTATTCCTATGCTGCTATGTTTACCATCATATGTTCCATGTGGTGCCATGATAACGGTTATAATTGGAAGACATAGGACCGTGGTATGAGTAAGATGATTTAAAGTATGTGCAAACAGCGAAGACTTGGATTACTGCAGTACTATCAGATTTTTTCCTGTTCATATTAACAGTCTACATATTCTGAGACATCCTTAATTTAACAGCAACACCTCTGATCAAACTGTGTAGACGCACAGGCGGATTTCGCACGGAATACCTAAGTACTGAGTAGCCCCGGTAGCTCAGTATGTGAAACGCTGGGCTCCTAAACTAGTAGTCGGGGTTTGAACCCAGCAGTAAGCGGGATGTAATCGCACACATCTCTTCCGCCGACTCGAAATGACCAAACTACAATAGAAAGGGCCGTCAAACGACACGTCATACATCTATACATACATAAGGTAACATTTCTGGTTTCCTTATGCTCGGGATCTCTCCGGGAGACGGCTCGGTATAGACTGAAATACTGTCTCAAAGAGCCGTTAAACCCAAAACAACCAACCAACTTGATTACCAGCCTTACCACAACGCTTAAAATCCTATGCACCATTATGAAAAAAAAAATCAAGCATGGGTCTGTTAAGAAGCAAGAACACGTATATGTCACAAAATATATTTTATCCTTTCCGTTAATTCATTATTTCATATATACAGTGATCTTTGCATACTAAAGAAAACAAATCAATTGCTTTTAAATATCATAAAACAAAACAAACAAAAGTCTACTAAATGAAACAAAGAAAGAAAGGAAAAGAAAAAAAAAGAAATATCACTGTAAAATCAAAATATATGTAAAAGCTGTATTGTTGGTTACGGCTATATACATTTATACTCATACGTTTAAAAGTCTGCCGTTCAGTTAAAGAATCAGTGTAACAAAAAATCAAAACATAGATCTATGCATTAGTCGCTAAGACATAGGTGTAGTTGTGTGATTATAGCACACTTCATCTTAACTCTGGAATCTGGCGGGACTCAATCTGCTGGTGTGACATGGCTGACAGGGAAGTAGCCTTTCTGTTTCCTACCAAATCTTCCTTTCTTCTCACCAAAGGCAAATCCTTTGTCATTGGCTGGCATGATCATCTTCACAAATTTACCTGTAATGAAAGCTTAAATGTCACTTGCTGACACAAACTATAGTCAACTCTCGATATATCGAATTCATAATTTATCTGAAACTACTGATATCGCGAAGTACACTTTCTGGTCCCAGAAAATTTACTTTAGGATACCAGTAGTTTGACATAACAGGAGCTGTAAGTTCTATCAACATTATTTACATCACATCCGTTATCCTTGATGTGGATGGAGTAAGATTCAAGTAAAGCAACTCTGCCATTTTCATTTTGCACTCTTCCAGTGGGAATAAATTCAATCCTTAAAGAAGCAGAATATAGAAAAGCGCATCAGTCGCACTAAATAAGGTAAAGGTATATTGATATTAAGAGTCGATCCCGTATTTGAAGGGCTATGTCATTTTGGAACGCAAACAGGAAGTCACAAAAGTTGTCTTCCGGCTTGGTAACATGGCGGGGATGTATTCATTTACTTCAGAAAAACACCATAATGACAGAGCAAACGACATACAAAGAAAACCCTAAATAGATAAATAAATAAATGAATAAATAAATTAATAAACAAATGCTTCCTTAAAACATCTCTCATTTCCAAAAGAGGAACAAGCTTGAATATCAGTTATCATATGCAAATTCCAAACCCCTAACAACAAAGAAAAGTTGACTCTTGTTATATCAAACACTGATAAAGTACCTTCTCATATCAAAGAATATACAGTCATTTCTCGATATTTCAAAGTCGAAGTTCATTTCAAACTACTATTATCTCAAAGTAAATTTTCTGGCCGCCGAAAAAGTTTACTTTGAGATACCAGTAATTTGATGCAACAGGAGTAGAAATGTAAATAAAAATGTGTCCAAACTACATGTATATTTTTCAATTTGAGATAACGAGAGTCAGGACACAATTCCTGTGTTTCCTTACATTTCAACTCTGGATACCCCAAACTACTGGTATCTGAAAGTAAAGTTCCCGGACCAGAAAGTTAAATTTGAGATACCGATAGTTTGAGGTTAACTTCGACTTCGAGATATCGAGAGTTGACTATCATTTTGAAGGTAAGTTATATCATATTTGCCATGTATCAGCCCTGTACTCTGTCAAACACTGATAATATCAAATACTTTAGTACTATAACCGACCCCCATCCAATCCAATGCATCCCTCCCTCCACCAATTCCACGGCATGATGACAATTTTCCCATTTAATTCCAAGCCTCGTTTATCTACTTTAACTTATTCATTAAAACCTGCTCAACTAGATACAATGCAGAAACTCTCTTATCATTCAATGTTGACATGAGGGGATGTTTAAGGTCTATGGGTATACCTCAATGTTTTCCCGCCATTTTTTTCCAAAGTAAAACAACTTTTGCGACTTTCTGTTTGGTTTCCTGGACTAGAAAATCCTTCAAAAATGGGACTTACTCTTAAAGGAAGTGAAGACTACTACTTAGAAGAAAGAATTTGCTCCGATAAGGGCAAATTGTTTCCTTTAAATAGTAATTGCCATTGTGAAGGACGACAATAATGAAAATGGCTTTCCCTGAAGGAGTACCCATTCATCATAAAGGAAGATTAAGTTTTGTCTAATGGTCTCATCGGACTGCATGATGATCTGAATAAACTAAACATTTGCACAGACTCTTAAACTCAGGGTGGTAGGTTACGAACAAAGAGGGACTTGCCTTGACTTAAAGAAATCTGATTCGATTCCTGCTTTTTGAAAGCTGTTATAACCAGGAACCGTTTTCCAGCTCCTCTGTTTACAGAAGATTCTGAAAAATAAAAGAGTTATATGCTTGATTTTGATTGAAATTATTAGTTATTACCTTAGGCTTTCATATTTAGTTGGGTGAGTTAGAACATGTTTAAAGGTGAGCTTTAGCGAGCTACTTAATTTCAACAAGTAGACCAAAATATGCAGGATATTCTTTTAACTCCCAGGAGAGGTACGTTTTACCAACAGCATTTCGATATCTTTCTGTTTCATTGGAACTTCTCTCTCCTAGGAAAGAGTATGATTAGGGAGCAAATTAAGGCAAAAATGCTAATGGCAGAGTTGCTTTCCCTGGAAGATGAAAGTGCCATATACATTTTAAGGCGAAAAATCTCCAACAGTTTCCTTGTTGCCTCCCTTCTCAATGTGGAGCAATTCTAAGTTAACGCTCGATATCTTGAACACTGATATCTCAAAGCACCACCTTTATCAAAGAACACATCTATTTTTACTTACATTTCAATTCCTCTATCTAAAACTACTGATAACTCAAAGTAAATTTTCTGGTACCGGAAAATTTACTTTAAGGTATCAGTAGTTTGGACTTCAACTTTGAGATCTCGAGAGTTATATATATTCCCCTGAAACAATACCTTGAGTCAAGTGCTCCTCAATGTCATCATCTTTGTCATAATCTTCTTCTTTCTTTCTTTTTCTTTCTTCATCCAACTCTTTCTTCATTTGCTTGATAAGTTCTTCCTTATTCTTTGTCCCCTTGTATTTCTGTTTAAAAAAACATGAGCCAGTTTGTAACATAGACTGCGTGAGCTGCTCATGATCAGGTGAGCATTTGGGCATGCTCAAGTCTAGTCAAAGAATGCGAGATGTTCAAAGAGTGCACCAAAGTTGACATTGTTGAGTTTAAAACAGTTTAAAAAAGTTAACTGAAGACGCTGGACCTGTACACAATGTTTTAGACATGCACGTTTTTTCGCTTTCGAGAGCAATTTGTTGAAAAGTCAAAATAAAAGGGGGGGGGGGATAAAAATCGGAGAATTTTAGTAATTTTAGTAATTACATTAAGCGTCGTTTTTTGCATAATGCGGTTCGACAGGAGAGCTAAGTCCGAGGAAAGGAATTGACCACCCCGCTTCTTCTTTAAGAGAAGATCCCATATTGGAAGGTGTACATCGTCCAGGAAAGCAACATAAATAGTTGTAAACAAAGATAATAAAATTCAGTACACATGAAAAGGTGCTTTCAGACATGTGCGTGCAGCAAAGATACAAATCATCCTGTTTAATATAAGTTCTACCAGACTTCCTACCTCCTTTTATCAACAATGCAAGAGAGGCGTGGCGTGAAATAATCTTTATGCCATGGGCGAAAATGAAAAATCAGGACAATGTGCGAATCCGCGCAGTTTGATCAGAGTCTTCCCTTTTCCCATTCACAGTCTATCAATCCTACGGAATCTAAATTGTGAAAATTGAAGTGTCTGATAAGTCTCACATGCGCAGGCTGATTCGAGTATCTATAGGTCACAGACGGCTAAGGTCCTTTTCACGCAGCACCAGTCTGAGAAATCAACAGATCGTATAAAAAGGACTGCTCAGTTTGGATTGATTCTAAGGCTGATCAGCTTCTACGCTGTTAACAAGTCATAGAAGTTCCTTTCTCATCATAAATCTCAAAAGATTTAGGTTTATAGGTACAGTTTAAGAGGAAACAACTCTACAATGTTTTTTTTTTTTACATTTTGCCTTGCTTTTCAATGGTGGTCAACTCTTATAGGACAGAATTTGCTCCTAGATCCTGAAAATGTAGATACATTTTTATGAAGGATTGCGTTGTCGACAAACAATTGGGTGTAACCAAAGATTCCAACAAAAATGATTGCCTACCTCATTTTTCTTTATTTTTATTTTCTGAAGAGGCACCCTGCTTGTTAGAACTTCATTTATCCTCATGCCGTCAAAGTCTACTTCTCTGGAAAAAGAGATTATTTACAGATGACAATGACATATAAAGACAACTAAATATTTATACAATGACATCAGAAAAATAACATGCTAAATTTGTAGATTACGGCAATTCATGTTATTAAGAACTAACAGACATGAAAAATATAAAAACATTGTACTGCTCAATACATGTATAAAGCCCTGTTATAATGTGTATGGGTATATCTCCACATTTTTCGGTCAGTTTTACAAAGTTTTCTGACTTCAAATTTGCTTCTATGGACGAAACACTTAAAATGTTTTTTTTCTGTTGGCGTAAATTGATTTCATTAAGAGCTGACGGGAAGATGAATTATCTTTTTACACTTGGGGCCAAAAACATAAAGCGTTGAATTTCAATAACAAAAATACATATGGGGCGGCTCTCTACATGATGTTTGAATATATTATAGCTTGGATGAAATTTTGTCTTTAAGTGGGGATCGGGGGGGGGGGGGGGGGGGGGGGAGCAGATGTGGACAGAAAAAAAATGTAAACGTAAATTTTGTCCTCCGCATTTTTGCGCTTTCAGGCTACTTTAGCACCAAGAAGGTTTTGGGCGATGAAGAAAACATATTAACTGCAATAAATGAATAAAGAAATAAATAAAGCGGAAACTTACTCAACATCATCAGGTTTCACTTTGGCATTGTCTGCGCACTTCTTTAGGTTGTTGAGAATAAACAATGCCCTATTGGTGTCCACCGTCTTTCTGGCTCCAGTATATTTACAAGATTCCTGTAACAAAGAAGGTGAAATCAGCAGGTTGTTGAGAATAAACAATGCCCTATTGGTGTCCACCGTCTTTCTGGCTCCAGTATATTTACAAGATTCCTGTAACAAAGAAGGTGAAATCAGCAGGTTGTTGAGAATAAACAATGCCCTATTGGTGTCCACCGTCTTTCTGGCTCCAGTATATTTACAAGATTCCTGTAACAAAGAAGGTGAAATCAGCAGGTTGTTGAGAATAAACAATGCCCTATTGGTGTCCACCGTCTTTCCTGCTCCAGTATATTTACAAGATTCCTGTAACAAAGAAGGTGAAATCAGCAGGTTGTTGAGAATAAACAATGCCCTATTGGTGTCCACCGTCTTTCTGGCTCCAGTATATTTACAAGATTCCTGTAACAAAGAAGGTGAAATCAGCAGGTTGTTGAGAATAAACAATGCCCTATTGGAGTCCACCGTCTTTCTGGCTCTAGTATATTTACAAGATTCCTGTAACAAAGAAGGTGAAATCAGCAGGTTGTTGAGAATAAACAATGCCCTATTGGTGTCCACTGTCTTTCTGGCTCCAGTATATTTACAAGATTCCTGTAACAAAGAAGGTGAAATCAGCAATTTTTCATCTCACAGTTATATAAAGAATGGTGTAGCTTGTCAAGCCAAAAAGGATCAAAGATCTGCAAACAGCTAATACCTAGATCAATGTCTGCGTTAGAATTTCGTTTTTACACAAATGCAAATAGAAAATGCTCTAACACCGTTGCGTTGATTTGCTAACTCTTTTGCTTCTTATGCAGTCACTGAGTATTTGCAGGGTCCGGGTTTGAAAAGTTTCGTCATACAACGGTCGCTGATCTGTTTTTAAAGATTCAATCAGAAACACCTATCATTTACACAGTCAGTGCAAACAAAACTTTATTATTCTTTATATTTTGGACCAAATACGAATGTTTACAAAACAAATAATTTTATCAATAATTGTCATAAATTCCTGTAACGACCTCATGCATGTGACATGCGTGCATGTGTATTTGTTGGCGTGTTAGTCTGGTTCCTGATCTTCTTTAGTTTAGGAAAATATCTCTTCTTATCTGACACGTATTCATGTATAGCCGCCATGATACTCTGTTAATTATTACTCAAACATTTGCTCATATGTAACTATACTATGTTATCTGAGCTTCTAATAAAAGTCTATGTATGATAATAGAAAAACACCCATGTCGAAATTCTAGGAATTACTAAATAAATAAATAAATAAATAAATAAATAAATAAATAAAATGTGGCTCTCTTGTTGGAACAAACCTTCATCCTACCAGGCCTTTACTTCACTGTAGATAAAAACAGTCTGGACCGGTACGAAGCAAACGCCCAGTGACAATGCCAACTTGTGTCCACCATTCTGATTGTTATGAAAGAGCCTACCCTTAACCATCTGAATCTCAATTTTCCCTTTTAGATTTTTGTATTTCTATAACTTTTAAAATTGGTATTTGACAATAACAAGAGAGTCTGCAACATCTCCACGGTTTTTAGTTGGTGTGTAGAGACTTGCGAAACCTCAATCTCGACTATCAGATCTTCATTTTGTCTTGCAGCACAATGCTATTTGTAAATGATAATAAAACTGATGCAGGTAGCTTAAAACTAAACAGTATACGTCACCAACAACCATTATGATTGCAAAAATGATAATAGCCCTACCTCCTACAGTGCACTGTTCAATTTCTATACGGACTTACCTCTTTCAACTTTCTTCCAGCTTCTCCTAGTTTATAAATCTCTTCTCTGTATTTTTCTAGCTTTGTTGTAACCTTTTCTCTCAGTTCATCAAATCTTTCAGTAAATCTCTTGATTTCTGCTTCTTTATCAGTAATCTGTATCTTGATCTCTTCTTTCTCTGCTTTAAACGCTTTCTTGTGGTATTTCTTGAAAAACAGTAAACGAAATTCAACAAGTGACAGTTGAAACACTTTCTTTCAGTTTATGCGAATGGGTACACTTTCAAGGAGAGCAACTCTGTCATTTCTACTTTTGCCGCCATTCCCAAAGAGGGATCATCTCTTACATGAAAGAATTTGCTCCTCCGGGAGCAAAGTCTTTCCTTTAAAAATATATCCCTTTGTAAGAAAGCTTTGTTCCCCAGGGAAGCAAGTACGAAGTCACGAAAATTGTTCCCCTTTGTAGAAATGGCAGAAAAATAGGGAGGCTAATAGATACACCTGTGACAGACTTTATTATCCTCTCCGAGGAAATAGTACTGCTACTATTATTATCATTACTATTAAAGAATCGCTAAAACATTCTTTTAGAGAAGAGACTCTTTCCATGTGGCAGCGTATTCAACAAATTGCTTTCAACGGCTTGAGCTAATTTGTGACCTTTAAAGTTTAAGCTTAATTAATAAGAGTGAGAATTAGTTGAATTAATAAGAGTGAGAATTAGTTGATATTCACCTCTTTTGCGAGATCAACCTTCTCAACATGCTCAAAAAAGGTCTTCTTCGCCTCCTTTAAGTTCTGTTCGTAATTCTTCAGAATCAAGGCATCTTTTTCTTCATCTTTAAAACTGTAAACAAATCGAATTATCATAAAATGGTATAAACAAATAATACTGTCTTACCGAGTGACTTGTTGTTGTGACCACAGGCGCTTGAAGTTTAGACCGCAAGACTCTTCAAAATGTCAAAAATCGGAAAGACCATATGTCATTTAATTATTGTACAGTGTTGTATTGGGCACTTTGGATGACAAGGTTTAGAAACGTTTCTAAGCTAGAACTTCAAGCTCCTGTGTTGTGACATAGCTATTTCATGGGTGCAGAGTGCTACAGGTGAATCAATTTTACAATAAATAAATAGGTAAATAAATAAATAAATAAAAGTGGCACACTGCAACACTTTAAGGATTGTTTTATACTTATCACCTGTGTGCTGTTGAATATATCATTATTTTATAGCCTAAAGAGGCAATGGGTGCTTATCTTTTATTTGAGTCGCCTAAATTCTCAGCTGGTCAAATGTATTACTGACCTTGGTATCCTACTACGCGTACTATGTAGGCATATTTCAAAAGTATCTAGACTCCACATTGCTAATTAAGGTGTTTGATAACATCTCCATGTTTTTCGCAGTTTTCACATAGGTAAAGGTAAAGGTTTCCCATAGCCTAGTAGCCGAAGGGGTAGTGGGGGTTAGAGACCCATTGTATCTTGGGCACAGCAGATGAAAGGCGGAGCCCATCCATCTCTTTTCGCTGCCTTTCATTCTGTTTCGAAGCAGGTACACATTTACTGCTGGGTTGATATAGAGAGTTTTCCAGTCGTCGGATGGCGAAACTCGGGCACGATCTCACGACCTTGGGCGATTTTATGTACCATCATAACCGAGCGTCTCTAACCACTCGAACACGGCGCCTCTTTTTCACAAAGGGGTGTAACTATTGTGACTTCCCGCTTGCTTTACTGTGTGACGCCCTTCCAAATTAAAGAAAGGAATTTGCTCATGCAGGAGCAAATTCTTTTATTTTAATGGTGATGCCTATTGTAAAATCGGGAGGAGCGGCAAAAATGAAAATAACAGAGATGCCACCCTGACCCTACCCCCATTTAAGTGCACCCATTCATCTTAATGTTACACTGCCGTAATGTCCACAGGATGTAGAAGTATCTGCAAACATAGTAGGACCTGACCAGTCTTATCTAGGTATGCACTGTTTGCTCAGACCTATCTGTCTATCTAGCTATCTGTTTAGAATTCGACCTACCAACAAAGCCCCTGAGGCCAAGGGCCTAATTCTGGCATACTTACTTGTCAAGCGATGTTTTGATCTCCGAGAACAGGCGGGAGTCCGACAAAGCATCTTCAGAAATTTTCTTGTCCCAGTCTCGAAATACAGAGTATTCCCGCTCCATCTTGGCATGGGCTGGTAAAAAAGAAAAGATAACTATTTAAGATTGAGTGTTATTATAATTAATGTATTCACTATAATGGCAAAGTTTGATTAGGCCTACATCTTCTTAAGCTTGCAAACTATAAAAAAGACTGTTATTTTTTTAAACCTTGAGGGAGAGTGTACATGTATATGTTCAGTTCAATTTTTTTTCTTGTATGTACAATATACATGAAAAAGAAACAAACAGAACCACAGTACCAAGCTTACAATGCCATACACAACTGATCATTAAGAAGACAGCCAGACGAGTTTTAATACTTGTATCTGACTTGTATCTGAATTGTATCTGATTTTGTTTCACCATTTTTGTTTGTTTATTTAACCAATTCTCATGACAATGTTCCCCAGGAGAATCAAGGAAACGGATTTTCGAGATTGTTTGTAGCTTTTTCATACTGCATTTGTATTAACTGACTTACTATTGCTTGACTTACAATAATTGACAATCTTGGCGTTCTCAAACTTTTGAAGGATTCTGTCTATTTCTCTCTGGATATTCTTCATCCCCTCGCCGAAAGCCCTGAACACACCGCTCTTTAGCTTGAAATATCTCCTCCATATGTGTGTAGATGTGAATGGACTGAAAGTACGAAAAAATAATTCATAGTTTCAGATCAACCGAGTTTTGATGTTGATTCTGAGTTCCTTTATCTATATTGTCAAAAATATACTGAAATAAATAAATAAAAACAAATGAATAAACAAAATAAATAAATAAACAAATAAAAAGCTTAAACTAAAATAAAACAAAAAATATATAAAATTTTGTGAAATCTGAGAAGAACCGCCTCTCGGTTCTAATTAGAGTTAGACTCTTTTTTTTTCAAATGGAAAAAAAAAATTATCGAAGTTGCAGCCTGGAGGTCTGATTGCAAGAATTAAAAGAATTACACTATCCAAGTCAGTTTTCTTGTATAACTAGATAAAGCTTACTTACTCGGAGTCCTTGGCTTTATCCAGGTGGTAAATATCGAAGTTAGTCATAGTTTTTGTCTGATTTTATAAGAGCTCTGAAATCTTCGTCCAACTTGCAGCTACGCTAAGTAGGTTGCTAAGCGCTGACGTTACGTTACTAGCGTCAGAAACGTCATTATGTTTCAGCGTCATTCGGGCAATGTGATATTAACCGATGCTTAAGATAATCTTACCATTCTTGCCCCGGACAAGATGCAGTCTTGTATGAGCGTGTAGATGGATGGAAGCTTAGCGATTTTACGGCCTGGTCAACAGTATTTCAGTCATATCAGGATTTTATTTGATGTGTTGTTTAACGTCCACGGTAAACAGCAATGGTCATGTCGGGACGGTCAGTTGACCTAACCACACCTAAGCGGTTAACCAGTACTAAGTGCACACACTTTCGCCAGTAACTGACAATTGCCCTTTTTGAATCAGCGGAAGGAGAAACGAAAGTATGTGGCTAGACCGGGTTTCGAACCCAGGACCTCTGACTTACCAATCGCGCTTCGCGGCCCGGCAGTCATATCAGGGCGATGGGAGGGTAATAATATGAGAATTAGAGAAAGAAGCAGACAAAGAACCGGATACATGTATATGGTCCACTTGTGCTACATTGCGTTTTTTTTCTTGTGTGTGTATGTGTGTGTGTGGGGGGGGGGTATATGGCCCGATCTAATCTGTTATTAGAAGCAATTTCACGTGACACGAGTCTATACAACAACGGAGTTTATTCAACTAAACGTTGATAAAATGTTTGTCAACGTTGCAGTGTGAAGAATACAGAAATATTAAAGAATAATATAAACGTACACGTATCCCTACCAAATTTAGAGCGACGGACGCGCATTTCCCAACTTCTGCAGTGTCGCTAAACCCCAAACATCTGAAAGGAAAGAGATGATGGGCAGGCCTCGGAATGCAATGAGCATCCCTCTCCGAGCCGCATTGACTGTCTCATAACTGTCGCATACTGTCACGTAACATTCATCATTTATTTCCACTGTATAAAGTCAACGTCATTCCCCGTTCTCATATTCTCAAATACATCTAATCCATTAAACAACATTTTACTGTAGTTCTGGTCTGGGATGAAACACTGCAAAAATCGTCGCTAGGCGGACAGCAGAATTTTTTTAATTTGTCGCTAGTCAGACAGTCATTCGAAACCAATGGGTGCGATTCAACACGCCATGGTTTGAAGAGAAGCTATATGATATCAAATAATAAATGTTGTTCGAAGGTCTTAAATTGGTATTTGCAGGAATTATGCCACACCGTACATTCGATCTTTAACATTTTGGTAGAACGCGGTCGGGTACGGAAAATACAGATGTTTACCCAAGCGCGCGCTTTTTCGCGGGTAAGTCATTTTCTTAGTTTCTGGTGAGCTGGCTGGATTGTTTCTTCAATTTTCATAGCGAGAGGACATATTTTGTCCCTTTCTCTGAAACGGTGCAAATAGATGGAAATAATTCAGGACCATTATCTTTTTATTCGGTTGCTAGGTGACGCTAAATATACGGGGAATGACAGTCGGTATATTTTCATTTGGTAAGGAGTATAACGGACGGCGATTACGGAAGATACGGTCGTTTTTATTCATTTTTATGGTACGGGTCTATCACAGACGGCACTAAGTACACCATTCTAATTGCAAATTCATATGTAATGCCACTTTTATTCCTAATTTTATATCTTGTACTAAATTGGCCATACATTTGTCGCTGTTAGGATTGTATTGAGAATTTTTATGCTTCCATTGCAAAAGATTTACTCCAGATGAAAACGACAGAGGTGTGGTGTTTCCCTTGGAAGTGTATACCCATCCACCTGAAGCTCCGCTTGCCGAACTATTAGCGAGCAGTCGCTTGCTGGCGCAAAGGAGCTTTGAAAGAGTGGGAGCTCTATTGTAGAAGATTGGTAAGGCATATTTTTACCTGTAAGATACATTACTTTTCATAACGACACCAAACGGAAGTTAGAATTAGACTGGTTCGAATGGAAATCGACGAAAACTTATAGCGTAC
Source organism: Ctena decussata (assembly GCA_963989385.1). Lineage (NCBI taxonomy): Eukaryota > Metazoa > Mollusca > Bivalvia > Lucinida > Lucinidae > Ctena > Ctena decussata. The sequence continues at coordinate 48,152,013 of OZ022506.1, forward strand.
AGTCGTTCTGTCGCTACGTTACGTAATGACGTCAAACGTTCCGTTTGAGAAAAACAAGATGGCGTCAACGTTAACCGCTTCAATGCGAGAAGGCTGAACGTTGGATGAAATAATTCAAAGGAAATAAAGCACCGTAGAGAAGGAACTGAAAAAGTATAGCCCGTTTTTCGAGGGGATAGATTACTAGGGGTAAATCTGTTTTCTGACAGTTTCTCATCAGTTTGTAGACGGAGTTCGCAGCTGTGGAGTTTGCAAGCTTTTAATACAAATTTAATACTACAAAAAAAAAGATAAAGAGCGATGTGCTCGCCCTAAGGCAGTGCCCATTTTCATATTATGCTCTGAATGGAAAACGTGTGCATGTTGTTACCTCATGCGCAGTTCCTTTCTGCTACTTGACAACGGCATAATATGTTCTGCATGAAGTGAGCGGATATCGCACATCAATCATCATTTTTCTTCTTTTAACTTAGCATGCAAACAGCGTAAGACTCAAAAACGTTGTGACGACGTCGATGCAACGTTATGACATCGCAACAACCTTGTATAGATGTCAGTGAAACGTCGTAACATTGGGTCGACATTGTTACAACGTTGTTTCGACGCAGTATGCCAGTATGAATTGTCGCATTATTTCTGATGATCAACCGGTTTACTAGGCATTTCTAATCTCCCAAGTATGCGTAACAACTCACGCGCATGCTACTTTACCGATCTATTATTTGTGCACTGCTCGGTTTTGACATTAAATGGCAAGCCTCAAACATATCCGCACTGTCTTCAAAAGGTTAGGGACGAGTCATTTATTGTCAGCTGGGGGGGCCGGGTACATTTAGGGGGGGTCGGAATTTTTTTTGTGATGTACTGGGGGGGTCGGAAATAAAAAAGCCTTGGAGCAGGGGGGGTCATATATTTTATTTGGCATATTGGGGGGGGGTCAGAATTCTTCCACCAGTCTTCATTTTTAAAAATGTCTCAGCTTCTGGGGGCTTCGCCCCCCAGACCCCCCATTACTCATAAAATTTCAGACTCTTTTCTTTCAAACTCACAATTTAAAACTTAAAAGTCTTTATGGAAATGACTCAAAAAGAATGGGCAGCTTCATATAAAAAAAAATACTTTTCATTGATTTGCTAGAACAGTACGAAAGTGTCTATAAAATCATGTAAAGTAGATGATTTTGTGCTCAATTAAATCTAATGCCTGCATTTGTGATATCAGCTCTCCACGTGCCTTTTCATCAGCAAAAACACAGCCCCCAGACCCCCACCACCCAGAGGCCCAATTAATATTATTTACAGTTATAATTATTAAGCATTCGACAAAAAGATTTCTGGATGGCCATTAGCAGAAGAAAAAGTGCAACAAATGCAGACAAAATTTAAACAGACCATGATTACATGTAATTAACCTGTTAGAATAAGAAGATGTTCTTTGTGTTTCATACAGCTAGGTTTTGATTGAGGTCAGTCTGACATAAAATAGGTAATATGGTATGTGTGTGAAGGGTAGCTGGCACCGGGGATAGGGGGGGGGTCATCAAAATTTTTGTCACCTATCTGGGGGGGGGGGGGGTCGGAAAAATAATTCTGTTGAGACTGGGGGGGGGTCAGAAAAATTTTTGTGAACCATATGAAAATGTACCCGGCCGCCCCCCCCCCCCCCCCCCCCCCACCTGATAATAAATGACTCGTCCCTTAAAAGACTATCATGTAATTCATACACAGAGTCCACTCATCAGATTGAATGTTGCCGATGTTTTGCATGTACCCAGTTCAGGACATTTACCAACCAAAGCACTGAGCATACAACGTTGAATCAACATAGAATCAACGTTGATTCAAGGGAATGACATTGGATCAACGATGTTTCAATGTGGAGTGAATGCTGTATTACTGCTGGGTAAGGTTTCTAAGAGGAGTCGGTACATGACTTTGCTCATCTACTGTCAATTAAAGGCACTGGGCAGAAATACGTCACCGTTTGACGTCATCCTGCATGTTTTGGTCACAGCCATTTCGATTTCGAGTCACTTCGATGGTAAGGTTTTATTGATTTCTCTGTGTAATACTAGTTAAGAAGTTTTTGTGCATTATGAGCTGTACATGTATTTCAGTAACCAATTCATATTATGAAATTGCAAATTCTTCGACACTCACAAGTAGGCTAATGCATGGCATCCTAGAGTGTGATCTTTCATAGGGGCAATTGCAATCGGACATCCTCGCCGATAACTTCGATATTGCGAATACGGAATTGGCCGAAGTGTTACGATTGTGTCAATTGGTGTCAAAGTAAACATGAGAACCACAGGGGTTTTGGTCATATGCTTTGTTTCTTCGAGCCCGATGAAAAATAAGAATTCGCTTGTACAGGGTGGTGTATATGAAGTACTTCATGTACAAACGGATCGTTTGTCATCGGGATCGAAGAAACAAACCATATGACCCGAGTCCCTGTGATGAGAACAGGCAATGATCAGGAATTAATAGGCTACAATCAAATCCCATGTCCTGCCCTCAAAACCTGACAAAAGTTGCTCGATAACAAGTTTTTTGTTGTTGTTAGATTATGAAAACTTGTTACAGCTAATGCGCGATTTAGCTTTGTATGAAACTGAACCTTTTACAGGAAAAAAAAGGTAAAAGGTTTCCCATAGCCCTAAAAGCCGTAGGGGCAACGGGGGTTAGAGACCCATTGTATCTTGGGCATAGCTGATGAAAGGCGGAGCCCATCTCTCTCCTTTCGTTGCCTTACTCTTCCCTGATTCGAAAAAGGTACCCATATTTACTGCTGGGTTGACATGCAGACAGAGTTTTCCAGTCGTTGGATGGCGACGGTGAGCTGCGAAATCACGACCTTCCGGTGACCCGAAACACTCTAACCACTCGACTACGGCGCCTCCCTTTATAGGAAAAGGGAAAAAACAATCATATCAAACTATCAACCAAAAACGGCTGCCTCGTTGGTCGTGAATTAAATGGCGTCGTGGTCAGGTGTTACATTTTTCTTAATTATTCTTAATTATAAGATCGGGTTCCAGTGAGCACATGACGTCGAATTGACGTCGTATTGTCGAAATGACGTCGTAATGACGTCAATGTGACATCATAACGTCACATCGACGTCTGGCCGACGTCATTACGACGTCATGTGCCTGCAGGGTTATAAATAACGTACGGTAATAGTAAATTATTCAGGCATCCTTTCATTCACTCAGGCACTTAAATGAATTTGTTGTTTCCATGTGGGAATTGAATTGCGCCTTCAGTCGTAAGTTCGAGCATGTACGGGGAATAATACAAAAACATCAGCGGACAAATTTATCACACTTTCACTTTCGTATTCGATGGATGATTTCCGATTCAAGGGACTTTCAAACAATATTTCTGTCATACCCAGGACGATTGAAGAATCCGGGAGCGCTATTACTTGCCCAAACGCTAGTCACTGCTTTTTAAAAGTGAAAATATTACTTCATATGTCCATACTGGCTCACATCGGGAACGACCCTTGTAAAAATCTGTCTTTAGGTAAATAGGTACACTTTCGGAGTTTCCGGGGAAGCAACACCGACATTTTCCGTTTTATATCCCTTTCCATCTTTGAAAGAGTTGATCCCATTTTGAAAGGCTTTATCCTCCAGTGAATCAAACAGGAAGTCTTAAAAATTGTTTGCTTTCCCTTGTAAAATGGCGGAAAACCTGTATCCAATTACCTTAGATTCCGCATGTGAACAAGCTGGTTTGTATATCACATACATCTTCAAACTCATAAGTGCCGTTAAATTTACGAGGCTCAAAATCTGAATAAAACAGATATTCGGTCTACCAAGTATTTTGCTACCAGAGACATATCAGCCAGCGCATCCGTGTCTAACCAGCTTCCACAGCGACTGCTGAAATCACTCCGCAATTTGAGAACATAGTGTGTTTATCGGGCATGTGTGTCCGTCGAGGACTCGGATCAGTCTGGGTATCCACATGCTCAGCTGAGTTGAGCATCAAAAAAAGTTTTATAACCATGGGGCCTGGTTGAATCTTAAAGATTGTAAACGACTTGAAAGACTTAGAGCTGTTGCTCTAGCTTAAACCTATCTGCTCACCTGCTTATTATCAACGTTTCCCGCCGTTTTACAGAGGTTTTATTTTTTTTTTGAGAATTTTATGCTCCCCAGAGAAAGAAATCCTTCCAAAAGATTTACTCCAAATGAAAAGTACAGAGGTGTTTCCCTTGGAAGTGTATACCCATCCACCCGAAGCTCTACTTGCCGAACTATTATGCTCTGAATGGAGAATATGCATGCTGTTACGTCATGCGCAGTTCTCTTCTGCTACTTGACAACGGCATAATATGTTCTGCATGAAAAGATCGAATATTGCACAACAATCTTCTTTTTTCTTCTTTTAACACAGCATGCATACCAGTATAGCGTCATAACCTTGCATCCAGGTCGTTATGTACAACGTTGTTTTGACGTTGTGTGTCATAATGGAATGTCTCATTATTTGTGATGCTGCCCCGGATCCAGGGGGTGGGCTTTGGGGCTCCAGCCCCGCCACTTGGGCCTGGTTAGATTAAAATATATGTCGTGACATCTCATTAGAATCGCCTCGGCGAGGCGATTCTAATGAGATATCACAACATATATTTCAAGGCAAAAAAGACATTATCAAATATTCTCATCAAATTGATCCCTTGCTATGTCATAGTTCAAACCATTCTTCCCCAGCCCCCCTCCCTTCCCAAATACATCTCGGCACCTCCTAGCCCGACCAGTTATGAGCCCCACCATTCACAAAAACATCTCGGCACCTCTTAGCCCGACCAGTTATCCAGAGCCCCACCAGTATGTGTTGGTCTGGATCCGGGCCTGTGATGACCAATAGGCTAGGCATTTTCAATCTTACAAGTATGCATAACAACTCACGCACATGCTACTTTACCGATTTTTCATGTGAATAGCTCGGTTTTGACACTGAATGGCAAGCCTCTAATATTTTCGCATCGTCTTCTAAAAGGTAAAAGGACGATATGATCACGTGATTCATACACAGCCGATCTGAGCAAAGCCTGAACAATCTGATTATGTCCACATGATGATCTGGATATGCATAACTCGGAGTTCCTTTCATGTGTTAAGAAATCACATATATGACAGCCGGGTATAACTAAAATACTGATGATGCTTAAGCTGATATGAACATGAGCTGGTCTAGTCTAGAATCTGTCCCATAACCTTGCAAGGTCGTTGGTGCACCACAGATGACTTTACAACAATCCCTTTCCACCTAGTCTCGTCTTCAGCTGCCCTAGCTGAGCTTGCAAAGTCCATTTCTTAATATTGTCTTCCCATCTCCTTCTTCTTTTTCCTTTCACTGTGCCCTGTAGAATTGTATTTGCTAAGCCAGAGGACATTGAGTCGCGACCAAACCACCTCAGTTTTCGTTTCTTGACATGAGTGTTTACGTTTAATTGCAAACCTTTTGATTCAAAATTGCAATCCATCCATCTATCCATCCGTCCGTCCGTCCGTCCATGTTTACATCAAGTCAGAAAAAAAGCTGAGAGTGCCAAGACCAGTCTGCAGTTACCAAACACACACGGTTTTTTAATTTAGTCGTATATGTCAGAACAATACTATATTCTTGCTGAACATGAAGCTATACATGTATACCTAACTGCACTTTCGGGTGTGGAGTCAGACCTGTCTGCACAACCGCTCATGTCTGGAAGTCACTGTTCGTTTGACACACCGGGGAGCAGTAAAGACTTCACCAAGGACGCCCAGCTGCACTGGCAGGTAATTTTTCCTACTTGAAGTACTGTTATCGCAAAAGAAAAAAGTATGCCTCTAGCCCAGACCAGCCTGCTCAATTATGGTCTTCAGCATTCAAGACTTCAGGATGGCCCGCAGAACAGTTCCCGATCAGTTCGTGGTCAGAATGCATTAGAGTCCACTCATCAGATTGAACGTCTTCGGTGTTTTGCATATAGCCAGTTTAGGTTATTTACAACCATTTACCAACCAATGCACTGGGCACATAACGTTGAATCAACATAGAATCAACGTTGATTTGACGGAATGACATTGACTCAACGATGATAAATTTTGAGTGAATGATGCTGTGTGCCTGCTGGGTAAGTTTTCTAACAGGAGTTGGTTTTTGTAATTTTGAGGAAAATACAATATTCATTCATTCATAATCATCTCATACTTATTAGTTTAAATGATTCTTTAAATCAGTCAGTTGATTAGTACATAGTAGGAGTCAGTTTTAACTTTGTTTTATATCACCCAACAGGCACAAAACGCCGAAAAGGCGCCTACAGACGTGGATGCGACGTTATTACGTCGTATCGACGTCAGCTTGACGTAGGTAAGACGTCATGTGCCTGCCTGCTGGACACGTGGAAATAGAAGAAAAGACTAAACACGACGTAAATTCCTGGCACTATGAGCGTTAGCTTTATTTGTTGTACTAAACGCCTATATTCGGTCTCGACACAAAAATAAAATATGCAATGTTAATTTTCATCTGCCATCATCTCAGTGCGCTCGCACTAAGTCTTACAATAACCGTTGAAAGATCAAGAGATCGCCGAATCCACCTTGTAGTATGTGAAAGGTAACCTATCGAGTCGCGTACCTTTCACACCCCTGGTTAACTATGTATATACAAGGGCTGTTACGATACGAAAAAGAGCGGTTACGAAACGAAGAAGTCATAGTTACCAAACGACCTGAAGATCGCGTCGTTTGGTAACTATGATTTTTACGTTTCGTAATGTTCAGCTCTTTTTCGTTTCGTAACATCCTTGAAGACAAAGTTAACCAGGTGTGTTTGAGGTGCTAGAAGGTGGAATTCTCTCAAGTGTTATTATAAGACTATACAAATTTAGTACGTGCGCACTGAGATGATGGCAGATGGCAGTTAACATTGCAGCTCAAATCCAAGATAAAAGGCGATTGTTGGGCTATACATAAGCCTTCCCAGCGGGCTCAGCATGTCGAATTGACGTCGAACAGACGTCGATGCGACGTCAAAATGTCTCATAAAAGTAAATACGACGCCAGTTCGACGTTCTGTGCCTGCGGGATTAGTTCAACGCTCCTGAAGACGGAATACCAACAAAGTGGTATGTGCCTCTAGCGTAGACTCAGATCGGCATGGCATCTTCCCAGTCTGATCAGAGTCTTCGTTCTGCACTGAAAGGGTAGCTTAGGGTCTCGGCTAGCTCCGGGCGGACAGCGAACACTCTGATCAAACTGGGCCGATGAAATACCCTGCAACGTGCAAGGTCTACACTGGGTCTCGCTAAAGCTCTTGGCAGGAGGGTAATCTTGAGTTTACAAAAATCCTAGCAATAATCAAGGAGACGTGGAGCGGACATGAAAGTTAAAGTGACGGACGAACTACAACTAGACGGAGGGATATCGCCACGACATAATTCGACCCATCTTTCGAAGGGGGTATAAAATAATCATTGCTGATACCAACCAGTGATGCGATACCTAAGTTTACGCATCATCAACAACAAATTTCTCTTGATATATACAGGAAAACTCTGCTATGATAATTTTTGCTAGCCAAGGGTGTTAAGTCCACTTTGTTCCTTACGATTTGCCGACGACCTATTCGCTAATCAGATTGCCCACAGCGCCGCCCTTTGGCTGCAGCGAGTTGCTCCCCCGGCGTGTTAGTTTTAGATCAGAAGATCTGTTTCAAAACACAGTTTTTGCACAACTTTGCATGATCGTTCAAAAACACTGATGAACTGGTTAATCTTGTTTGGTTGTTGATTGGTTGTTTTGGGTTTAACAGCTCTATCGAGCCGTCCTGTTTAGTAACTTTTAACGTATCCACGATGTTTTCTGTTCTGTTCTGTTTCAATTCTCGTAACGACGTTTCCCAAATGGCTCAGCGGTGCGTAACTATAGTTGCACACATCTGGCGCCGAGTGTCCGTCTATCACGATATTTTCTATCGACAAAGCGCCTATTATTCGGAAAATATTTTGTTACGGATAATTTGATTGGCTGTGATGGATGTTGTTCGCACCCAAGAAATGGCGCAGTGGAAAATTCGATTTACGAATATGCCTTTGGCCTAGGGTAGGTAAAGCCTCATTCACACGATCAAAGTTTCTTTGTCACAGCAACTTTAACAAAGAAAGTTTAAATTGGCATATTTTTTTCATTCACACGAGCACATTTTCTATGACAAACCTACTTGGTCACAGGAATTTTTTTCCCGTGTGAACGAGGCTTATTAAGGCATCCTTGGCTTGCGAAGATGTGCTATGACATAAAATAGTGCTTTACTAATTCAAAATGTTGAAGGAAACAAATACACTACAGAAATAGTAGCGAACTGTGCAACACATGCGGCCAACACTGCAAAACGTTTTACGTCAATATGACTGCTATACCCCGTATCGAAATGTATTTCATCCGTCCGTTTTCTTCCGTAGAAAGCGACTGCCATGACCCGTATACGTGAAAATTCCATATGGTATGAAAGACGCCGCTTTTGCTCAAGTGTTATCAATCAACGTGATCTTACTTATGAATTTATATTTGCTTTAGATATCTGGCTACCAAAAAACATCAAAATATTTTTAAAATTATTTACTTCTAGGAGAAATTAAGATTACAAAGACAAAATTCGATGGCAAAATCCATCCTTTTCATATTCTTGTGAAATTTCTCATCAGTAACGCAGATAAAAACGAGAACGATGGCATGCTAATATATACATGATAACATACAAAAACGACAACTATCTATCTGCCACAAAATACATGCATAAAGTAGAAAAAATAAAGAAAATAACTCACCCGCGAAAAGGCACGTGCCTCGGTAAACATCTGTATTTTCCGTACCCGACCGGATTCTACCAAAATGTTAAAGGTCGAATGTACGGTGTGTATGCAGTACTTGTGGCTTGTAGCAACCTGGATTCACCGTGGTGACGAGTGACAGAAGAAACAAAATCACTGATTCAGCAGCACATGATGTTGTATACACAAATACTGAATCGTTGTATGGGATAATGAGAATTATACAGTTAAACTACATTCATTTCTCTCTCCGATGCCGAAAACCGCGTTGTAAATGGAAATATCGCTGTTAAGTTACCTGTCAATATCTTTCATGCCACCCGAATGTTTACATGCCGCTATTGACTGTTTGGGTGTACAGATGATGGCGCTTCCGATTTTGATCACTGTACGGTTATAAACAGTGCTACCAGCAACAGCTCAAAATTTGGGAGTTGTGCGGCATATTTTGGACGTGTTGTACTTTCAGTTTTAACAGTCCATGTTCACAGTAAATTAATCTCGAAACTTTCAGTGAAAATGCATTTTTCAACCCCAGCAAAAATGCAGCAAAACAGTTTTGTATTTATACTCCATTTTTATAATATTAAATAAGCATAACTTTCAGAAAAATATTTAACTTTGATTATAAAACCAATCAGAGCCTCAGAGGCCAGCAAATTTTCATTATACTACTGAAAGCTCTCCCCAAAATCTCCCCAAAAGAGGCGTGGCTTGCATAATAAGCATTTTTTTACTAGAGTGCAACCCACACCGGGTAGGCGGCAATCCTGAACACTCGCAGCAATCCAGAACGCGGATCAAATATTTACGCGACGAGTTAGGGTAACTCAGTTTAACATGTTTTATTTCATTTAATCGAACGGTTTTGGGTAAAACATTTATTACTGGTCTGAAGCAGCATGTCTGAAAATTTCCCTGAAGAAGAATTTTCTTCATAAAGTCTTTACTAAATTTCGCACTGCCTACTTACATTTTGACCATGAAATTTTAGACTGGCAAATTCAGATTTCTGGCTTATATTCCAAATTATTCAAGGTCAAATTAAATAAAACACAGCCTTCTGATAAACTTGAATGCCTTTCCTAAACACCTGTAAAAGTTCTATGTTCTACGTTTAATTTTCACCGTACTTGGAGGGGGATGAAAATGCAAGGGTAAAAACTTCTGGCAATCGAAAACGCTGTTTTCTAAAATCGGTTGCAATCGACTAACGCAGGGCGTGGCAATCGATGACGAAGAAGCTGTATAACAAACTGTTTCTAGATAAAGCTATGCTGCATTATTTTTCATTTAATGACATGCGCGGTCAAGATTGAGTGTTTCTGTTAACAGACACGAGATGGCACTGAAATCCATGTATGTCTTGAAGAAGAGTTATGCCTGGAAACGTTCAAATATACTTTATAGGGGTAAAAGCCTTTTGCTTGTTTTTGTCGCTGAAATTGTTGTTCTTGTTACTGATTTGTTGTTGAGAATGTTGTAATTATTGTTGTCGTTTTTTCAGGTCATTTTTAAAATCAGACTCTCGAAAAACACAACGAAGCGTAGTACATGTATTATGGCTCTAAATACCCATCGTTCCCCAATATAACACAGTGTCACTATATATTGTTGCTGTTGTGATTATTGTTATTGCTGTTGCCAGGCTCAACGTAGATCAATATACGAATTCCATGAATCAATTTGCTAGCATGAGATTTGCCATTTATCAACGAATACCTTGGCAGGTATTCGAATCCCATGCATGGTATTGTCCAGCTTGGTATCGGGTACATATACCCTAAGGTTCGCCATTCGACAAATTTCATACATGGTATCTGAATCTTATGCATTATATTGCTCACCATGGTATTGTGTAGCATTGGATTTGCCATTCGATGGATACCAAGAATGGTATTCAAATCCCATTCATGAAATTGCACAGCATGATGTCAACTAGCAAGTCTAGCATGGAGTTCATTATTTATGTATACGAAATTCATACATAGTATTGCCCAGCATGATATTGGATACATGGAGTTCACCATTCGACGAATCCCCCCTGCATGGTATTTTGCTCATTATTTTATTGGTTAATATGGGGTTTGCCAGTCGATAAACCTCATGCAGACCAGTATTCAAATCACATGCATGTTATTACTCAGCAAGGTATTGGCTAGATTTAGTTTCGTCATTCGATAAAATCCTTACATGGAATTTGAATGTACAGCATGGCATTGGGTTGAACGTTTGCTTTTTGGCATTTGATGATGTCTATTTGTTGATGGTGTGCAGAAACAATTCATACAAGGTCCAGCTAATCAACATCTGTTTTACTTAAATAAAAAAAAAAAAGTTTTACAATGTTCCAAATCGACGTTGCCATGGTAATAGAAACACCGAACCGTCAGTGAATTTATCTAAAAACATTTTCAAAGCAAATTATCTACCTTTAGCAAAGGTGCATACTAAGAATCCATACAAATTATAGATAACCTATATCTGGTCTACCAATGCTTAAAACAAAAATTTATTCTTTGTTCCAAATTTACGTTACCATGGCAACCAAAATGTCAAACTGTAAGCAACCGTACATAAAAATATAGCATTTTAGCAGTACATTATTTCTCTTTAGCAGAGGTGTATATCAGTATTCCTACAGAATCAAAATAACTCATATTTGCTTTTCTCATATTGGAAATAAAAAGTTTTACAATGTTCCTAATTTACGTTACCATGGCCACTTTGGTCATCATGGAAACCAGGAAAATGCAACATTGTAAAACTTTTATTATTTTTTTTTTTTTTTTTTGGGGTGGGGGGGGGGGTGGGGGGGGGGGTTACCAACACAAGATCCTAGTGTATGCACCATATGCTCACTCCTTGCGTCCCAGCTTTGCTGTTGCGAGATAATTGAGACGGAAATTCATCGTTTTCAGCCAGCAGAAAACTTGCTTGACACTGTTCCTGTTGGTTACCATGGAAACACATTCTGTGTGTTTGTATTTACTTTTTGATGCATGCTTATAAAAGCTCATACACGACTTGATCTCATCAAATAGATTAATTTATATGACTATTTAAAATTGGTCTGATTTATAGTCTTCAAAATTATAATTGTTCATGTTTCAAAAAAAAAGAGAAGAAATCCTGCTTCTGGAGGCAAAAACTACTATCGGCCGTTGTCATGGCAACGATGTGACTTTCCCTTTGCGACTTTTTTAACATAAAGAAACAGATGCACTAAACATTTTTGGTATTCTGAAAAGGTTAATCGTCACCTTTTCTATAGGACCTGCCTGATTCTTAGGGAGGAGTGCTAATTAAATACCATGCATGTGATTCGTCGAATGGCAAACTTGTGCTAGCCAATACGATACTGGCCAATATCACGCATGGGAATTGTCAAAAACCAAATGCGATAATGGTCAATACCGTGCATGGGATTCGCATATTTAAAAAATCCCATGCTTGGCAAAACCATGCTTGGCAATACCAGAATTGAAGTTTAAATATCATGCATGGGATTCGTCGAATTACAAGCTCATGCTGGGTAATTACATGCATAGGAATCGTTTACCATGCACAGGATTCGCCAAATGGCAAACTACATAATAGCCAGTACCATACTGGACCATACCGTACATGAAATTCAAATGCAATGCAAGATATTCTTCAGAATTTAATGGCGAATCCTATGCTATCAAATATCGAGCATTCAAACATGCCTGCATGCACATACGCTCGTCAACATACACCACAGGTAGTCCATACTTTTTTATGCCATTTTCACTGTCTTACTGTCTACTGTGTCCTGTTAACTGTCACTGCTTCCTGTCTATTTAAGGTCTACTGCAAGATCGAATTTGTGCATATGCAAGAACATGGGCAAAAGCTATGGATGTATTTGCGTACTAATGCACATCACATGCACAAAATTTATGTGGTTGTAGGAAGAAGAAGGTAAACAGTAGACAGGACGCAGTAGAAAGTAGACAGTGAACAGTACACAGCAGAGAGTGAGAAATACGGAAAAGACAGCATATGTTCTTGCAGATATACAAATTTCTATCGCAGTACAGTGGACAGGAAACAGCAACGTTTTTCAGTTCGGACATATTCAGGAACGACAACCGGTGGCTGAATCACAGCGTCTCTACTGGTGCCTGATACGCCTCTCTTAAGTTTGAATTTCAAACTTAAAACAAACAGTACATTACATTATTGACTACCCCTCGTTTTCCTTCCTATAACGTACATAGAAAGTAGAGGTTTGTAAGACTGAACATTAGTTATCATAAGTTCTGCTTAAAGCATATATGGTTGTTAGACGAAGTCTAATAAAATCATCGGTGGCGCCAAAACTTGACTTGATCTCTGTATGGAAGAGAGCATATGTCATGGAATTGTTATTCACCTGTCACCTGTTAAAAATGTTATTATTTGCACTTTGCATTTAGTTTTAAATATGTTTTTCACTTTAACGCTGTAATGATTGATAGAGTTAAGCAGAACGCGAGAAACGCAAATGCCGATGGCTTGAGAAAAAAATGATTCTATGGTGCGAAAAGTCTTTCGTAGTAAAACCTTCCTGTACTCGGTGCGTAAATTTACCGGAACGGACCTAGTTACCGGGTCGGACCGGAACGGACCCTTATTATTCATATTTCCAGCCGATTTTTTTAGATATTTTGATACAATCTACACGCGCAGATTAATTCAAGGCCCTACCTATGACTAACATGTATTATCTTAACTTGCAACCCCTGATTTCATCCACCGACTTCATACATATAGCTCTACATATTTTCTATGGCTGAAATGTTGGTCATGATACTATGGAACAAAAATTCGGGAATTTTCGTGTTTCTCATTCGCTCCAAGTCTTGGAAGAAAGATAACTAGATTTTTGTATAAGATTATATGATTTTAAGATGAAACGCATATGCGTGGGGTATTAAGAGGCCTACCCATGGCGCAAAATACTCAAAAAATATTTTGGCTAATATCTGTAATTGATTTGCGCTAGATGGCATACAGAATATGTATTAATATTAAATAAGAGTTATTTAATAAAAAATATTACAAATATCTACTGAAGATAGGGGAAAACTGGTCCGTTCCGGTAATTCAGTCCATTCCGGTCCGTTCCGGTAAATTTACGCACCCGGCTGTACTGAACCGGGTAAAATACAGTACCGTATCATCGGAAGCATATCGGAATGTACCGAAGAATGTCAATAATTTACGGACCAGTTTGGTTTCTCGCCATAGTGGATAACCCCAACATAAGGATACTGCTATTCAATAATAATACAGCTGAGAAGACAAATAGGGAGATTTTCCTCTACTTTTTTTTTCCAAATAGGGAGAATGATTAAACAAAGAAGGGAATTCTTGTATTTTGGTAGGGAGATCTGAAAATTCCAAACAGGGAGATGTACAAGACATATATGGGGAAATTCTGAAATTCCAAATAGGAAATGGGCAATTTCAACAGAAATAAAAAAAAATTATAATTTGTTTCAAATATGTCTTCTTTCACTTCGTCTTATATCATTTTAAAGATATTTCTTGGTTCTCATTAAATTGTCTCAATGGGGCAATTATAATGAGCACCATAGTTTATGTTTTAAGAGAACGTTCTTACAAGGGACATTTATCATATAACAAGAGTATTAGCGAAATGAGTCAAAATATCGATGGTTGAATAAGTTTGCTTTATTCTGTTGATTCCAGAAGTTAATTAGTTTTTGGAAAGAACATGCTCCACAATAGTAAGATGTATCCCAAGTGTACATGTGTTGCACGTTTAATGCCTGGCGCAATTTGTAGGAATAAATAAATTAATAAAAAAAACATATTCTACAGGTTCTTGGCTAAATCTGAATTAAAAATCGGCAGAAGCTATAAATGTTCATCGATTGCCTTTCAAACATTTGTTTGACGTTAGGCGATTGCCATGAACACCGTTTTCGATTGCCGCCGTTCTCTACCCTATTGTTTTCAAATCGATGTAACTTCGTTTGTGTACAAGACAGAGTCAAATGAATACGCACAGTCGGTCTAGAAAACATTAAATTTTATCTGTATATCATGAAAATGATCAAAATGTGTAGCAAACTTGAACATTTTGGTCTATTTTGTTGTTTTGGGGGTCTAAAAGTCACAGATTTTACGTTTACGCCTAAACTACAAGCAACTTAATAAGAATTCAAAAACTAAAATTTGTGAGGCATATCTTTGAGCATATCTAAAAGTCGTGACATAGTTACCTTTATTTGTTAACTGATTCTTCCTGCTGAAAAAAGAAGTTTTGTCGACTCATCCTAAACAGTCGCGTAAATTTTTGACCTGCGTTCGTGATTGCCGCGAGTGTTCAGGATTGCCGCCTACCCGGTGTGCAACCGGAACTATGACTCTTTTTCATTTTGTAAAAGCTCATTTACGTTTCATATGATGGATGGATGACGCGATTTTACGTCCTATTCAACAGTATTTCAGTCATATCAGGACGCTGTGTGCAATGGAACCCCGTTTACGGTAGGAAAGTCTCTCGCCTCAAGCGGGGCTCGACCCGGTCTGCTAGATTTGTAGACAGCGCTTAACCCATTGAGCTACGGGGCTCCTATTTCGTTTCGTAACAGCCTTATAAACATAGTTAACCAGGTGTGACATTGGATGTATACTGTGCGCTCACAAACATCCCTCATATGATATAACTTCTCATTTGGGTGAAAGAACTACACTGTAAAAAAATCCGTAGATTTTAAGGTAGAATAACTGGCAACCAGCTGCAAGTCCATTTCCCATTATCTTTAAGGGCGTCCGTAAAAAATTGCAGGAATCATCAAGTAGAGTAGGATAGAATAGAAAGGTGTCGTTTTAGTTATTTTGCCCTTCAACGTTATAAAGGAATTTTCAAGTGCGGCCAGTAAACATAACGCTACCTTATCGTAATTTCCAACAATGTTCTACAGGCAGACGCCCATAAAAATAACGGCAAATAGAGTGGCAGCTGGTTGCCATTTATTATACCGTAAAATCTATGGACTTTTTACAGCGTAGTCTCTTAATGTGCTTTTAACACTTCATATTTCTTTTTTTTTTTTTTTTTTTTTTTTCGCCCTTTGCATCAGAGATACAACTACATGCACTACAAATTTCTGATTGCTTCCTTGGATGTCAGAGTCTTACCACAAAGGATTCTTCTTTCAAAAGAAAAAAAAAGCACCCACCCACAGGGCAGAGCCCTTCCTAAAAGGATTCTACGATTTAAGAAAAAAATGCAGTCACAGGCCTGGAGCAAATTATTTTCTTTAAGAGTTGAGCACCCACTGAGAGGTACGGCAAAAACAAACATGAATTATTTCCCTTGAAAGTGTATTCATGCATCTTAAAATGCTTATTTATGAAAGTAATGCCGTTCTATTTGTGCAACAATCTTTATTACCTATACCTATGTATATTCTATCTACGTTGAAACGACTCTCGTCAGTCATGATAAGATCAATACCAGCTTAGGGTTACTCTATAAACGACATGTCAGTCCGAAAGTCGATTTGGCATTGAGAGTGCACACAGTTGTTTTGAAAGCGGACTGTAAGTATGAAGTCATTCACAGTGTTGGGCCGATCCATTTACTCAAGCATAATACAAATCCTTGAAATAGTATTAGAAATATGAGATAATTTCATTGTACCATGAAATATAGGTCACACTGACCAATATTTAGTATGAAGCCATTAATAGTGTCGGCCCAAAGTATGATGCAAATGCATGAAATAGTGATAAAAATATGAGACAAAATGACTGGGCCAAGAAATATAGGTCATGTTGACCAACAATTGGTATAAGGTCACTTACAGTTAACCCAAACCATTAACCCAAGGATAAGGTAAATCCATGATATAGTGTAAAAAATGAGGCAATCCCAATGGACCATTAATATAGTTCGTCGTGATTGACTTGTTTTATGAAGTCGAACATCGGGTCAGACTGAGTCATCATTCGAAGCAGTCATGTTCATATATCAAATAGTCTTCAAAATATTACGCAAAATCATTTGACCATGCAATATAGGTCACTGGGACCTACTTTTAGTTTGATGACCTACGAGTTCGGACTTATGATTTGGGTACTTTGATCACTTTCATTTGAGGTCAAACTTCGGGTCATACAAACTCAAGCTATTATGTTATTACATCAAATAGTCTTCAAGATATAAGGCAAAAGACAAAACTACTTGACTATGAAAATGGCCTTATGGCCAAATATCATCACTGCCTTCAGTAAGTCTTCCCCAGAAATTCCTTTGCAAGTTTGAGGACCTTATCCCTTTTGGTTACTAGTACTTAGAATCTGCTAAAGGCAAAGGGGATACTTGTGTTCTATGACAAATCATTCCAGAAATATAGGTCATAATCCAATATGCATCGCTGCTTTCATTTTATCTTCCCCAGATGTACCTATGGAGAAAGTTAGAAGATTCTATCCCTTATGTTTACTTCGAAACTGAGCTTAACACAATAGGTGGATATTTTTCTATAGTCAGTCAACCGTAAAATATAGGTCATAGTCCAATGTGCATCATGCATTTTAGTCAATCTTTCCCAGTGAAATTTATGGAGCAAGTTTGAAAGCTCTATCCCTTGTGGTGACTTAGAAACTGAGCTAAACGCAACATGGGATTACTGTTTTCTATGTCAATCATCCGTAAAATGTAGGTCATGTCTAATCAGCATCGTTGTCTTCGGTAGATATTTCCCAGAAGTATCTATGGAGCAAGTTTGAAAACATTACCTCTTGTGGTCACTTAGAAACTGAGCTAAACGCAACGGGTGCTTAAAATTTTCTCTATAGTAATTCAAACGTGAAATATAGGCTATGGAGCAAGGTTGAAGAACTTTCCCTTTTATTTACGTAGAAACTGAGCTAAATGCAACAGATTAATATTTTTGCTATGTTCAATCATCCGTGAAATATATGTCATGGCCAAATATGCATCACTGCTTTCGGTAGATTTTTCTCAGATGCATTTTTGGAGCAAATTTGAAGACTGTATCCCTTGTGGCTACCTGGAAACTGAGCTAAACGCAACAGGTGAATATTTTTCCTATGTTCAATCATTCGTGAAATATAGGTCACGACCTAATACACATCGCTGCTTCACTAACTTCGCGCTAAAAATGATTCGCATTCATCAGTTATCTGCTTCAGCGTCAGTCATTTACACGATGACAATAATCGACAATGAGATCTTTATTAAGGTAGACGAATACTGAATAGAAATATTGGCGGGGCATTCATACCATTATACCATCTAAACATCCCAAAGAACTATAAAACATATGGATAAGAAAAAAACAATTTTCACCGTTTTGTTTTCCAAAAAAAAAACCAACAATATTTTGTATTTCTACATACCTTTTTTTACACATTTTCATTAAAATTCATATTTCTAGCACATGAACGCACTTTCATTTCAGCAAATCATATAATCTGTAATAAAGGATATTTGAAACAAACTGATAACAAAAAATGCAGTTTTCTTGTTAATAAATATATTTTTACATTCTTTAAAAAATGCAAGAAAATTGAATTTCATGAAAAATATATTCAATAGACGGGGCATGCTTATGCACATTATTTTAGTAAAACTTACATTATGTGTTAAAGAATAAAACAAAACAAAAAACATTTCACCGTTTCGTTTCCTAGCAAAACAATGTTTAAGCTCAAAATATCCCCAAAACATACAGTCCAAATTCTGTACCTGCTGTAAGCACAGCCGGTCCTTGCCCTACTATCTATTTTCCTGTTATTCGGTTCTACCATAGAGTAATGTCGACAAAAATGCGCAGATGGAATGGAAATTGTGAAGATCTTGATCATTCTGGTTCCTAAGGAACAGTCTGATCTCGGTTTCCACTGTTTGTACAGACCTATGTGCCCGAAAACTTACGATCTTTACGGTAGTTATAACTGTACATACTCCACAGTTAATCGATTTGATGATGAACAATAACTCTGTTTTGTTTTTCAAACAAGTAAGAACAGAGTCGTTCCGTATACGTCCACCTTAATTAAACAAGTTTTATTCCATACGGCGCTTTATTCCATGCGCTGTCATTATAATAAGGGACTGACCATTTGATATTCTGGGGGGGCCTGGTATATTTATCAAAAAAATTTCCTATCTTTGGATATGCAAGAAAAAAATAACCTGGCTCATAATGGGGTTAAAAAAAAATAATCTGGCCTCAAAAGTAAGAGAAAAAAATAACCTGTCTCCACCCAAAATTTCAAAAAAAAAATAGTCTGCAGATAATTCCATTGGAATTGAGTTTTTATAATGTCTCTGGCTTCTGGGGGCACAGCCCCCAGACCCCCATATTTATAGTAATATTTTTATATTATCTACAATTGGTTTACACCAGTGGGCTCGCATGTGCATACATTTACAAAAACATCCTATACAACATTCACATACATGTATTATTGATCTACCACATTACTTTAGTAAATGTTTCCACTAAAACTGAATTGCAAAAGAGTCACTAGCTTATGAGAGACAAAACCATTATGGCAAAATAAACACTCTTAAAGGCAAAAGTCCTACTATAAAAACCCTTATTTTTATCATCATTCCTAGTTTTTCTCTATTGTTTCCAGTCTTAAAATTGCCATTGAAATTGGGAAATTGCTTTAGCTTCTGGGGGGCGTTGCCCCCCAGACCCCCATTTGTTAACTTCTTAGCACATAACTTTCAGCCATTTTATTAATTGCCATTAATGTACATGTATAATGTGACTCTATCATGTAAGTAATGTGACTCTATCATGTAAGTATTTATCAAACTTTCTAAAATACGAATAAAGCATGTTTGGGCATATATTGGGATAGAAAAAAAACCTAAATTCCTAATGTTAGCCCTAAAACTTTGCCAAAATAGCCCTAAATTTTGCCCAAAATATCCCTTATTTAAAGCCTAATTTTTTGCCAAACTCATACAGGGATGTCTGTATCAGTACCTTAGATGAAAAGAGTAACATGCTCCAGGCACTGGTTTGCAAAAGCAAGCTAAGCCATGCCCTTGGCCTGGTTAAAGACAGCACCATGTTCTTTTTGTGAGAAAAAAAAGGGGTAAAAAATACTAATGTGGGTAAAATAAAAGGATATTAAGGCCAAGTAAACAAGGATCTGATAGTTCAGCTATAAAATTAAAAAAAATAACCTGTTTGAGTTCGTTTGTAAAATAAATAAATTAGCTGCCACAAGGTGAAAAAAAAAAAGAAATTGTTTCCAAAGGCCAGTGAAATAAAATGTCGTGTCTCCATCAAGAATACCAGCACCCCCCCCCCCCCCCCCCCCCCCCCCCAGAATATCAAATGGTCGGTCCCTAAGTCGTTATGGTTTCAGTGTGCTGCTCGATAGCCATCATGTATTCCATGTACTGCCATTACAACCATAATATGAGTATATTCCACACAGTGCCATGATGACCACCGTGTATGTCATGAGCTGCCGTTATAACAACCATGTATTCTACCGTGTGTATTGCTATTACAACCATCGCGTATTCCATGTGATGCCATGATGAGCATCATGTATCGCACGTGATATGTCCGATATTTACCGCATCCTATATTGCACAGAG
This sequence comes from Ctena decussata, assembly GCA_963989385.1. NCBI lineage: Eukaryota > Metazoa > Mollusca > Bivalvia > Lucinida > Lucinidae > Ctena > Ctena decussata. Next base: position 48,172,498 of record OZ022506.1, read on the forward strand.
CATATTTATGCAACACTGTATTCCAGAGTAAATGACAGCTGACATATTCAGTAAGACGGCTGAACGATCAAAACTGATGAAATTACCATCTCGTTTTTCGGCAAAATCTAAATCTTAAAGGCAGGAGTGGACTATAAAAGGCAAAATTAGCTACCTATTCTCAGTTTTTTGGACGGACACCCGGCGCCAGGTGTGTGCAACTATGGTTACGTACCGTTGAATCACTTGGGTAACGTCGATACGAGAATTGAACAGAACAGAACAGAACTATTCTCAGTTTTCCAATAGCCACCAAAGGGTAAACATCTACAGTAGCTCCTGTAGATTTATCTCTAATTTGATTGGCTGTTGATTTGCTGGGGTATTTACCTGTGAAAGTATTGGCAGCTCTTATTGGCTAAAACAGGACAGTGGTCTAATTTGCACAGTAGCTAAGCCATGTCCTCTATTCCTCATACAGGTAGCTAATCCTCTACCGGGGGGGGGGGGGGGGGGGGTTCAGAATTCCTGCCTTTACTGCCTTTAAAAACAGCGATATTAAAGCTATTAAATGATTATGTAAAACTCTTGTGAGATAGCAGACGGAAACAAGAATCTCAGCCATTTGTAATGTAAATTTGCCAGTTAAAGTGTTTTTATAAATGAGTTTTCGATATATACTGCTCACAAAAAGTAGGGGTTATTATGACATAGAAGCGAGTACAAATGATAATAATGGATGTATTAGATTATTATTATAGCACTATTCAAGTGACAATATTTAGCTAAAACTGAAACAGTCACAGCAGGTCACGTGGCCTATGGCAACACATAGAGGACTATTGGGTCTACACCTCAAATTCGCATCGGCGAAAAAAAATCAGATTCTGTAAATATTTAAAGTCTTCATAATTTTCCAAACTGAGAAAATCCACTTTGGCGTCATTTAAGGTGTAGAGCCCTTGCACATGTCACCATTAGCACTCTCTGTTGTAATGGAAGGAATGCTTTTATTTGAGACAAAAGCCAAAGGTATGACGATATCTTTTTTGAAAGATGTTGAAAATGATTTGTCCATGTTAAGTTGTCATCTATATGGATCCCTATATGGATCCCTATAATCTTTTCACAGCTTGTTACTTGCAAATTAAAATTATCAGAAACAAGTGTCAAATTATCATCTTTCATATTGCTTCTCTTTTGCCGACTTGATATTAACATCAATTTTGTTCTGTCTGTATTTATAAGCATACCATTCTCTAGACACCAAGTTTTGAGTAAATTCAAAGCATGTTTGAGATTATTTTTCAACATATCTTTATCTGGACCAATATCATACAATGTCGTATCATCAGCATACAAATCCACAGAACGAATTGCATCTTTTAAAAATAGGAGTAAATCATTTATGAAAATCAAGAATAACAAAGGGCCTAGAATAGACCCCTGTGGTACGACACAGAGTACATTTTCACTTTTTACAGATTTGTATTGATGTTCACTTGTTGAGTTCTGTTACTAAGAGACGAATCAAACCATGCAAAACTTAAATTATTAATTTTGTAATGTTTTAGATTTTCAAGAAGTAATTTGTGGTCTACCAGTCGAAAGCCTTGCGAAAGTCTACTAAACACAACCAACAATAGTTCCATCATTTATTGCATTTAACCATGTATCTGTCATATGGATGAGAGCTGATTCGATCGAGTGGCCAGGCCCCGAGGTTATAAAACTTTTTTCATGCTCAACTCAGCTGAGCATGAAATTTTACCGGCTAATAAATAGCAAATTACTGATAAGTACAATTGTTTTCATGCTCAGTTGAGCTGAGTATGAAAATTTCTCTGCCTATGAATATGAAAATGCCAACAGTAGTTGGCATTTTCTACTCGTACACCTAAGGGGTCTAGAATCAGAAATTTCTATTTTTCAGCCCTCTCAAGAGTAACAGTAATGTTTATTTTCCCTGTCAGCACCAACGTCCATAAATCTCTGCTGTAGCTATATGGTACCTTATAATCTAGGCAGCCGGTTATCATACAGAAACAGGGTCTAATGTTGAAATTGGAATTAGTCTCGATCAGAGTGAAACAAGCAAATTAAAAAGGTCTTAAAAACTAAGTAATATACAACTAATTTTTTATTATAACAAAACTCTCAGAGTTGCCGAACTGTTTGACTGAAGCAGAAATTGATGCAGAATGTTTTTCTAGGGGTCATAAAATCTCTCTCTCTCTCTCTCTCTCTCTCTCTCTCTCTCTCTCTCTAGCACTGCATCCCAGTTAGGGACAATAAGTCATTTATTATCAGGTGGGGGGTGAAGGGGGATGCAGGAAGGGAAGGGAAACCCGGTTCAAATGATTCACAATAAATTTCAGGAGCCTCCCTGTTTCACCAGATATTTTTCAAGCCGGCCTCCTCCCCACCTCGCACACACATACAGGATAACCAACTTATTTTCTATTTTGTGTCAGTTTGACCTCAATCAAATTGATCAAACACAAATTGCATTTTCTCAATTTTACAGGTTACTTATTTATACAGATTAATGGTTCGTTTAATTCTTTACAGCATTTTTTGCACAGGCTCACCCAGAAACCTAATGCTAAATGTTTAATACAGCTCTGGGTGTTGGTGTATGAAGGGATGGGGGGGGGGGGGGGGGGGGCAGCCCCGAGAAGCCAGAGCAATTTTTGACAGGCACCCAGCAGATATGATGTCACATATGCAGGCATTTACTGATCACATTATTTTTCTAGACTATTTTATTCTGTCTCACTTGCAAATGAATGAGAATATATGATTTTTTATGGATATATGAAGTGGGCATTTTTTTCTTTATTTTCGTAATGTTTCATTTTAGAAGACATAAGTTTGCAAGAATAGAATTAATTGGAAAATGTAGCAGTGACGTGGGGTGTGGGGGGCGCATGAGTGAGCCTCCAAGAAACTGGGACATTTACTGTTAAAATGAAGACTGATGGAAAATTTCTGAAAAACCCTCCCCATATGCCTTACAAAGTAAGAACCCCACCCTGCTCATTGGCTTATTTATTTTCGACCCCCACCCCACCCCCAGTTGATCACAACCCCCCCCCCCCCCCCCCCCCGCCCCAACCCACCCCCACATCTGATAGTAAATGACTTGTCTCTAAGGGCAGAAAGGGGGTGGTGCATACCATTTGCATTTTAGTAAACTACTCTTAAATATCCTACCTTGAATATCAGAATGGAAACATTTTATATACTTTTGTTCCCCCAACCCCTGGAGGCTACACATGAAATTTGGGGTTTTAATCAGCCCAGCAGTTTCAGAAGAAGAGATATCGTTTGAAAGTGTGGACAACAACTGACGCCGTCGGACCGTAATAGACCTCAATAGCTTGCTCAGGTGAGCTAAACGCCACCATAGATAACATATAAAAAATGTAAAATTCAGTGTACATAAAATCTTAATTGCTATCTACTTTATGAAGATATGTTACGTTAGCCATATCTTAATAACTGGTTGATATATTATCATTTCATACCTCTATATTCCTGTTGTATTACCTTTTGTACATTGTCTTCTGTATATTAAGGCTAGTCAGATACTTTCAATACCGTAGACCCAGTTTAGACAGTGCACAGAAGTACGGTACTGTAATGAAATAAACCTCATAACTGTTCAAATATGATGTGATGTTTTAATATAAATCCCATTTTTATGAAATGATTTCTAATATGTGATATCACATATTATTTTGTGTTGAATGGATGGATGAATGACTTGCGATTTTACGTCTTTTTAACAGTATTTCAGTCATACCATGTTGATGGGTGAGCTGTGTGCAATAGAACCCCATTTACAATTGAAAAGATTCCCGCCGCCAGCAAGGCTCGCATTCGGGAACACTAGGTCAGTAGGCCAGCGCTAAAGTTAACCTACTGAGCTACCGAGGCCTTCCTATTTTTAATCAATAATTATTTTGCGATATCACCAAATCGATTAAGTGATATCACGAAGTCGACTAAGTGATATAACTAAATAGGAATCAGTGATATTACAAAATGAAATTTATAATATTACAAAGTCGATTCAATGATATCACTAATTCGGTTTTGTGATATAAATTATTAAATTTAGTGATCACAAAACTAGTAATATCAGATTTTGTGATATCAAAAATTCAGATAAATAATATCTAAAAATAGTTGTGATTTAGTAATATCAAAAAATCAATTTTGTATGGTATCGCAGAATCGATTAAGTGATATCACTAAAGAGGAATGGAACAGTGATATCACAAAATGTCATTTGGGACATCACTAAGTCGATGTAATGATATCACTTATCCGATTTAACAATATAGTGATCACAAATTTAGTGATATCAAAAATTTGAATTAGTGATATTACAAGTAGTTGTGATTTAGTGATATCAGAAAATCAATTTTGTAAAATCACTTATTCTGTTTTGTGATATCACTAATTCCGTTTTGTGATATCACTTAATCGCACATACTTTGCGATCTCACTAATTTCAATTAGTGATATCAGGGAATTTATAGTAAAACGGCGCCTCATATTCAAAGACAATAGGTTAAATAGGGAAAAAGCTGCTCTATATCAGCATTTAAACATCATGATGAGGAGTGAACATGTGTTTCAAAAAGATAATAAAAATAACTGAAATAAAAAAAATCAATGCGTGTAAATAATAAATTGAACAGGCTGACCAGCACTTTCACTGGGCACATGATAGATTTTTAGAATGTATTTGTTTAATAATTAGAGTAAAACCACATGTTGGAAATCCTACACCATATTCCACTGCAGTAACCAGCAGACCTGTCAGATAAATCATTTTAATAAGATTTCAATGGTTGCTTGAGCGAAGTAATTCTCCGACCCTTAGGTATAGGACTATTTCATATTTATCAGCAGAGAAAATTTCATGCTCAGCTGAGTTGAGCACGAAAAAAATTTTATAACCTCGGGGCCAGATCTAAATCCATTTGGCTTTTGATTTACAAGTTGATGATGATTTAAGTATGACATAAGTTTCATATGAGTCCACTTTTCAATTATGGTAATATCGAAATCGGTATGAGGTTATTCAATTCATCTTTTGCCCCAGTTTTGTATAGCGGATTTACTTTAGCATGTTTCCAAACTGAAGGGAATGATGCAATACTTTTATTGATGATAAAGTTTATACTGGGTGACAGAAAAAAGGCGCGATTTTTAACAGTCTGGGTCCTACTCAGTCTAAGCCTGTTGATTAGTTCCAATCAACGATGAAAGAAAAGAAGTTACAAATGAACAATTTATTAGGGGTATATAAAAAAAACATCATCAGTCACTTTAGAATTAATGTCGTTTTTTTATTTTTTCAAAATTCTAAAGCTTAAGTGGTTGTTTCAGATTAGAAGCTACATTTATAAAGAACTCATTGAAATGATCAGCAATCACTTGCTTGTTTGTGATTACATGTTCATCAGTTTTAATGCTTAACAAATTTCTCCTGATCCTATTTTGTTGCAGGCACCGAACTGCTGAAACATTGAACCAAACTGCTGATCGGTCATTGCTGTCCAGGCTTCGTGTGAAATTTGGGTGTCGACACTATGTCTACATTCTATTTATTCTAGGTCACGTGACAAGCTTAAACTTATCAATATTCATATTGAAGTCTCTATGAATATTTGTTTTATAAATTATAACAGTTTGATATTTATCTCCTTATTAATCTCTGGTCTGTTTTCAAAAATATCATAATATCCCTTACTTATTTTGAACAGTATACTTAAAACTGAAATGTGTTACTCTGAGCTCCCTACAATTAGAAAAAGAATACACATACAGACTTAAACTTTTGGTGTAAAAAGCAAAGGGACAGAATCGCTTAGACCGTTATCATGGTCCACTCCGATTTTCTTCATTCTTTCCATAAATTACCATTAATGCATTGTCTTTTCCTATGCAAGACATGGGTTTGTATGCTTTATCTGTTTTGAAGATATATGAGAACTAAGTGTGTGTGTGGTGGTGGAAGGGGGAGGGGGTATATCAACCCATGACTACCAGCTAATGTCAGAAGAAAATATTTGATTTTTAAGTAACACTTTATAACCCAAATAATGCCTATATACATGTATTTTAGAGCATTAGTAATACCACAAAGAAGCTCTCTCTCTCTCTCTCTCTCTCTCTCTCTCTCTCTCTCTCTCTCTCTCTCTAGTAATTTGCTTACAACTCTCTCCCTCCCCTCCCACCCGCGCCCATCTCTCTAACCTTTTGAGCCACCTTTACATTACACCAGATATAACATTAACAAGTCGTTCATCCAAGGTTCTAAAAGGTTTGATGAAGTCAGTGTAACCAAGGGTTCAGCATGATGTTCGTTCAGAATTCTGAATACATATTTCCGAGCCACACCTAGAATGTCACTCAAAGTAACCTGATAGCGTATACCTGGTCAACGACAACTTAGCATGTGACATAGTCTCACAAACAAATCGCACGTGGTCAGTATCCCACTTAAGTCCGTAATTTTACCTCACAATTAATGGAGGAATGTATACCCGTTTAAAGAAAACAAACTAACACCACTTTTAATAAACTTACCCTGCTTTGCAAGAACAGAATGCATTGGAAATGCATGATGCGCCAACTGCCATGTGTAGGTCATGAGGAGGCTGGTTCTTCGCCATAGATCGCCAACATTTAGCAGACACTTGCATTGTCATTTGTTTTTCCGCCATCTTTGTGTTAGCTTGTGAGACGTAGTAACAGTAACTAGGCAGGCGGAGCTTAGCGGCTATTCTCGGAACTGTGTATTGTGCAGTATACTATAAATGTGATACGCGCAAGTGGTCAGAGATTATTTACTGGTGGGAGTATTCTATTATCAGAAAAGAACAAGCAGGTTTGAGTTAAAATGACAGAAAAATAAAGGCTTTTTAAGTATCAAGGCAATCTTCATAGAAGACAGAGCATGGTTCGTCCGTATGTTTTGAGAGTGCTAGTCATATTACTCTGTTTAATACTACAAATATAAAGTTTTTGCGACACTGCCTCTTTATCAGGCGGACTTTTAACTGTTTATGTCTTGATTTTACCCCTGCATAAAAAGTGCTGGCCTACCACAGCATTTTTTTTATTTCTTTTAAAGAAATGTCGCTTTTTGCCATAATTAGTTATAACTAAATATCACGTTTGCTAGTGCAATAAAAATATGACTGGAAAGGTTTTAGGGGGTAGGCTAGAACGTTATTAAAATGTTGATCTATGCAAGAGAATAAATATTAGAAAAGACAGAGTGTGTTCAGACTTTGTCAAGTCTAAAACATATCATATATCATATTATATATATATATATATATATATATATATATATATATATATATATATATATATATATATATTATTTTTCGTCACGTATGACACTCCTCATGACACCCTAAGCCTAATTGGTAAAAGTGTCAAAAGTCTCACGCAACAAAGTTTCTTAAGAATTGCCAGAATATTATAATTATAGCAGTTTTTTTAAGAAACAGTGAAAAAAGTTGATCAGTGGTATTGTAATTGACTATTATGAATAAATGTTATTTACGTTACCTCCAGTAGTGGATAATAATCGTTAATCAAACAGAATGTAATTATTCCGATTTTGAAGATAGAGAAAAAAGAAAATGCTAACAGTAACAAAACAAAATGATTCTGCATTCAAATTACATGATTCTTTGGAAATATCCATAGGCAACGTGTAATCTACAAGTGCATGCTTAGGTCAACAGTCAAGAAGGTTTATGGGAATGGATCAGCAACATTTTCAAAAACTTCTCTCTAAAATTCTTCTGTAGAAGAGGGGATCTAGTGTCAGCTCAATGCCCATATAAAACGAAATGGGCTCTGATCACTACAAAAATTATATATTACACAGACACCATTTTAAAATTCAAGATGACCGTCGAAATAGGCAAAATTCAGCTTGGCACCCACCCTAATGCTAGTGTCACACATTGGCGTATCAGCTTGCGTACGTACGGCGTATCCGGATACGTGGCAGTAAGAAAGGAACGCCACAGCAACGCCACAGCAACGAAAGCTTACGTAGGTGATACGTAGCACGATCTCCTTGTACGCCAGGGTTCCGCGATTTTTTCAAACCGGTTTGAAAAAATCGCCGCACGTACGTAGCACCTTTGATACGCCATACATACGTCACACGAACGCCGTAAGAGCGAAAACAACGCAGCAGTGACGCAGCGGGTACGTAGCGTGATCGCTTGGTACGCCATGGAAACGCGTACGATGTCACTGTGGCGTACGTATGGCGTATAAAGCGTTTTCACTGCGTACCTACGGCGTTCTTTTCTTATCTATAGAGTATCAAGTGCGAATGAATGACGTATATTATGCTTCTATGAAGTATCGTGGCGTATGAACTGCGTACGAACTGCGTATGGACTGCGCACCTTGCGCTGTTGTGGAGTTGCCGCTGCGTAGGTGTTACGCTGTCAATTTTGTTTCGGCGTTGCATGAGTACCTACTACGTCAACACGACGATCATAGACAGAGGACACATTTTTCTTGTTTGTTTTCATTCTTTCCATAGTCATGGACCTGGAAGATCCACTTTCTCCAGTACCGAAGTAGGGAGCTTTTAACTCGGTCTTAATGAGGTGAATTTTCACCATCTAATCCCTATTTATAAATATCATAAATTTGAATAATGGAAGTCCATTATTCGAATAAGTGATATCCCATCTGGAGCTTAAGCCTTCAAGGCGCGCCAAGTAGGATATTCGGTTACCTGTTACCTGGAGCGAGTATTAATGCGAATGCAGTTATTTCCCTTAGACCCGCGGAGCGTTAGCCATTAATCGATATTAGAAAGGTAATATCGATTCCATATCTCAGGTGTTGTACAGGTTTACCAGCATAATAACAATACGAAGGAGCGGGATGGGGACATGTTGATTTTTAATAACTTTGAAAAAAAAAATTCTCAGATAAAAGCATTTTTTTTTCCTGACTGCTGATTTTCGGTGTAATAAGTCTTTGAGTGAGTTTCATCGGATTGTTTTAGTGTCTGACATCAAAAACATAATACGAAAATATTTTTAATAATACATTTCGATCTCTTTGAGGTCTCATCTTTATCCACACACCATAGTTATATCGGAGCAGCTGCAGTGTAGTGGATAACTAATACTAGTATGAATAAGCTGGGAAGTGGGGAGGGGTGTGGGGGAGGGGGCTTGAAAATATGTGACATAATTAGGGATACTATAAATCTGGCAAAAAAATGATACTTTAGTATCACGCTGTATTTTCGATCGTATTTTCCTTACTTAAATTCCTCATTGCCGTAACATGGTAAAATTCTGGGAAAAAATTATCATGGGGTATCGCTGTAAGCTTCTCATTACTGTTTCATCACTGTGAATGACCGTGATGAGCCAGCTAAACACAAATAATATGTCCTTGAGTTTCTCATGAAAAGGTTTTGAAAATTGATTTTGGTCATTTTAGCTGGAACCTAAAATTTCTATTTTCGATATCATAAAGCAGAGTAAAATGGTAAAAATACAATGTACAGTCATGAGCCTTCAACGTTTGTCCTGGTTTTGTTTATATTGCATCTCTCAACGGGGAACCAAACACTGAAACTTTTAATGCAGCCATTTGTCATTTCTCATTTAAAAAAAATCCTATCTTGCCAATTGTATGACTCGATTTATGCAAATCAACCCACATTTGATTACACATGTCGTTTACTGACACCTCCTTTATGAATAAGGAGTTTGGCCAATTAGCCAGTTAATTAAGAATACCATGTAACGGTTTCTAAAGATTCTACCCGCGGGTAAACAGGATGGGACTATATAAGGAGGATTAACTTCCACATTTCGTAGACATACGAGCGAGGTTTGTCGAAACGAGAATTTCTCTATGTTTGGAGACAAATGGAAGATACTTATAATTTACTTATTTCTTAATGAATTACATCAGTTTAAACCTTATCAAAATTTCTCTATGGTGATAACTTATAAAAAATTTACAGACAATCCGATTATTTCCAAATTTAAGGCTAAATGTGGCTTGTCATGCATTTTCTACAATATGTACATGTATGATTCCATTTGATTAGCTTCGAATTTCAAAAGCCGATGGAAGATACAAAACATGAAGTTATTTTAATTATTTTTGCATCATATTAACAAGGAAAGAATGTACTCTATGAATATAACTTATAAAAAGTTGTCGTAATATCAAATATGTATTTAATATTACGTTTTACATTAAATTCCTATTAAATTGTGTACATAAGTCGGCATTATTAGAACAGGTAAGCGCTCGGATTAACCCGTAAGTCGATATCGGTAATTTCCGCCGTATTGAAGCATTAAGTGCCCTATGCATAACTCAGCCTATCCATTAATATCACAAATTCAATTAATTAATATCCATAATTCGAATCATGCATATCTTTAAATGGGCTGAATTATGGATATCCATAATTTTAACGACGGATATCCATAATTTGAATCTGTGATATCAATAAACCGAACTGAATCAATGAAATCCATACCTCGAATAATGGATAGCCATAAATCACCGTAGAGGCGTGTTATTTAAACTTATTTGCAAAGACGAATTATTGATACCCATATTTCTAATAAGTGATATCCATGAATAGGCCAAACTATTGACATCCACAATCCGATTCATGAACATCACTTATTCATATTATGGATAATGTCCAGAAATCTAAATGATAAGTGGATATCACAAATTTGAATAAAGAATATAACTAACTCGACTTATTGAAATCCATAACTCGAACAAGTGATATCCATAATTCGAATTAGTGATATCCATCAATCTTTCAGATGATTGGTAATCTATAATTTGAATTAGGGACATCCATAGTTCGACCCATGGATAGCCATAAATAATTAGGGAAACTCATAGATAATTATGAATATCATTTATTCGGACAATGGATATCACTTTCTCGAATTATGGATGTCCATACGTTTCATCGATATCTATAGATAGGGAATACATAGTAAAACGGCACCCCATAGGCTCTGGCCTCTTTGTCCCCTGTTAGGTTGACTGCTGTCTCTGACTCAGCTGCTGCTGGATCTCAGTGATGACAGCTGACTGTGTCCGAAGGTCTGGCTCGGTGGGTGCAGCCGATTTTCCCCGTTCCCGTGGTGCTTCCTCGGCGTGACTTCTTTGTGTGTGTGTGGGGGGGGGGGGGCATAATGTTTTGCTAGTGACTTGCGTTGACTGCTTTTGAAAAAAAACAGCAGTGCAGATCACAGGCACATTTAGACGCAGCTGTTTACGCCGCTAATACGCAGTAGTTACGTTGCATTTAAAAATGAAACGCCGTGCCAACGAAACAGTTACGCCACAGCAACGCATTATACGCCACACATACGCCACGCATACGCCTCAGCTACACCACAGGTACGTCGCAGAATCGTCACACATACGCCGTGTACTAGAATTTGCATAAGATACGCCACAGTTCTTCGCGATCGACACGCGTATGTAATTTATGTGAAATACGCCGCTGATACGTAATAGTGTGACACTAGCATAAGAATTCATATTTTGGGCCAGTCTAACTATGTACCAAATTTTATGCTTTTATGAAAAAGTGCACAATTCGACCAAAATTTGTTACATAGCTGCCCTGTTATCTGGCTCTTTTTAATAGTGAATATTTTCATGCAGGAAAGAATTTTTTCCGGGTCTTCATTAAATATAACATGTCTAAATATTTGTTATTGAAATGTCGATCTCGTTTTTTCATTACCATATTCCAGTTCATCGCGGAAACGACCTAAACTACGTGGAAGCGTTTCAGCACTTGTCAATATAGTTAAGATAACTTTGATAGGTTGCAAAATCGTTTCTCAGCAATATTCTATATAACGAAATTTTTTTGAATCCTAAGCACAGTCATTTTCTTCATTCCCATGGTAAGTGTAAGACAACAAAGACTTTCAGCCGAAGCTAGAATGTACGGAAGCGTATATACGCCACCATCTGCTACATAAATCTGCTAGCAAAATTAAGTTTTTCGCGCTTAATATTTTATTTTTTTCTCTTCATATTATCTGTCTTTGTGAAATAATTAATTGAAAATGATCATAAATTTATGACAACGCGTTTAAATATATTGTCATTTGCCATTATTATCTCGAGAAGTCTAGATATTATCTTTTATTGCTATATATTTAATATTCTATTCCAAAATATTCATGCACAACTCAAAAAAAAAAACCGTTTAACGCACCGCACCACTCCCATATAAAGTCAATTCGGATATATACCGCGGAAATGCACCACACACACACGCACACACACACACACACACACACACACACACACACACACTATTTTTTGTGTCTTGCCCAGCCACTTAACTTTCGTGGAGATTCTCTCCCTTCTGGTTATTCAAGATTAGTGGCGAAAGTATATGCACGCAGTAGTCGTTAACTGCTTAGGATGTCTAGGTCTGTACAGGAACTGACCGGCTCGACATGACTTTAATAGTTGTTTACTGGGCCTTTAAACCTCAACTCAAAGTTCACACCACCCACCGTTTTGTCAGTGACAAGTCGCTCCCTAAGATATAAATCTTACGCAGCACATATACGTATTACACTTTTATATATGAGTACCCCTTTCCCCTACCACCTCGGGGTATTGTTCCCAGCTAAGGGCCCAATAAATCTCAAGGTAGTGAGACGATGCAGCAGGTATATATAGCAAGCCGTTTTACTATTTATAATGCAAAGTAGATATCTTAGATAGTATATTAGATATCTAATATGCCGATTAAGATATCTAATATGCCATATAAGATATCTAATATGACATGTAAGACATCTTTTATCCTATATAAGATGTCTGATATAGGATATAAGATCTTATATCGGATATGAGATATCTTATTTAATTTTTCAAGTAAACTTTCTTATACAATATATCAGATATCTTCTATACTGTATTAGATATCTTATATGGCATATAAGATATCTTATATGAAATATCAGACACATGATATATAAGATATATGTAAATTTAAATAAGATATAGATATCTCATATCCTATATCAGATATGTTATGTCCGATATAAGATATCTGATATACTAAACAAGTTATATATGATATCTAATATGCTATATTAGATATCTTATATATAGCATTGTGTCTCATGGAAAAGTCAAATAAGATATCTTTTGTGCCTATATTAGATATCTTATTTAGTATATTAGATATTTTGTATTGCATATCAGATTTCTTATATGGGATATGACATATCTTATTTAAACTTACGTATTGGATAACTTATAAAACATATCAGATATCTGATATAGCATATAAGATACCTTATTTGCTTTAAAAGATATATTATATATTATATAAGATACCTGATATAGCATATCTTAAATGCTTTAAATATATCGTATATTGTCTCGCCTGCGAAGCAGAGGCGAGACATAAGTATTGCTTTTCCGGTGTCGTCGTCGGCGTTGGCGGCGTCGACGGCGGCGTAAACTTTTGTCGAATTATTGCGTTCAGGTCATTTTCTCAGAAACTATATGGACTAGAGCCATGAAACATACATCTGGAATAGTAGATCTCAAAGCCATCATCAATATTGAGTCGTGACCTACATTTTACGGTTGACTGACTTTGCAAATATTTTGTCGAGTTTTTGCGTTTAGGTCATTTTCTCAGAAACTAAAAGGGCTAGAGCCATGAAATTTGGTTCATGTGTACATCTGGAAGAGTAAATCTCAAAGCCATCATCAATATGAGTCTTGACCTACATTTTACGGCTGACTGACTTTGCCATTTTTTGTTGAGTTTTCGCGTTTAGGTCATTTTCTCAGAAACTATTAAGGGCCAGAGCCATGAAACGTGGTTTCTGTTTACATCTGGAAGATTAGATCTCAAAGCCAATATTGAGTCTTGACAAAATTTCATGGCTTAAGCCCTTATAGTTTCTGAGAAAATGTCCTAAACGCGAAAACTTGTCAAAAAATTGCGAAGTCAGTCAACCGTAAAATGTAGGTCAAGACTCAATATTGATGGTGGCTTTGGGTTCTACCCTTTCAGATGTACACATGAACAAAATTTCATGGCTCTGGCCCTTATAGTTTCCGAGAAAATGTCCTAAACGCGAAAACTTGACGAAAAATTGCGAAGGCAGTCAACTGTTACGAAATGAATCGCATCGTCGACTATTATTTTAATCCTTTCAACCAGTAGGGCTACAGTTTTTAGGGTAACTGTGGTAATAAAACATTTACGGAAATTGTGGCTACGTCATGCACGGCTTATTTACGTGGCAGTTTTCACTGGACAGCGTATTGCATGATTTTAAGGTGAATACCTGCACGAGTGTCTTGATTGTGGACAGCGTATTGCATGATTTTAAGGTGAATATCTGCACGAGTCTCTTGATTTAAATGTGAGTCGCATACTATTTATACGCCTATCTTTTATTGAAAAGTTAGACGTGGCTGTTTAATTCTAATACGAAGGATGTTAAATTATTGTCGTGTGCCCAGATTCTGTGTTAAGACCTGAAGGGTAAGATTTTATTATATTTATTCAGAATAGTTTGGCTAAGAATGAAAATGTGACTTCTGATTGATATGGTATGATTGCATGTGTCGACTGATTTTGTTGATACCGACCATGCTGCGCATGGTATTTGTATATTAGGAAGTTTTGTAAATTACGGAAATAGTTTATATCACTGATGTTGGTTGCAGTGGTGTGCGTCTATTTGACGTCCAGTGACGTCAGTTGCATTCATGTTATTCATGTGACGTCAGTTGCATTCATGTTATTGCAACGTCAGCACTTTTTATATTAGTTTCACGTATTCTTGGCCTTTAGAAGTAGATTGATTTGTAATGGAACTAATTTACATACTCGCGACGTCAAGTAACGTCATAGCATGCACCGCATTAAGGGTTTTTTCCATACGTTATAATGGTAACATTTGGTCATCATGCGTTTGATTTGCCTTCACTAGACGGCGTCATATGGTATAACATCATTGATGTCATGATGTCAGATCAAACGTTATGATCCCAAATGTGTTAGAAACGCTTATTAAGCTATTATATTCTATGGCAAATGGTAATACGCTTAGTTTAAAGAAATGAATTATTACATATGCGAGTTAGATTTAATGTAAATAGGTCATTGTTTAGATTCATTCATGTTTTATGTGGGATATGTCATGGTAATACCTGTTGACGTCAGTATACCGCTTGACAATGTTTGGCGTCAGATCCTTCGACGCACATGCGTGGTAGGATCTACGTTTCTTCATTGGCGGAAGTGGTAAGCACAGTTTTGGCTTTACATCGTGAGCGCGAGTTGTGTCTAGTGACACGGCTGGCGTGTGCACGTTATGCTCGGCATTCGCCGAGGGCGTTGTATGGTATTTCAAAGACAGGCCCAATTTCTTACGTATTGTTATTATGTAGTTATAATGTATTAAGTGTAAGTTCGTTATTTTTAGGCACTTCAAGTCCGGCAGTCAGCTGTTTGGGCTAGAGCCACGTCTCACCTGGAGATTCAATATACAACTCCAGGTTAATACCAACCCGGGCAGAGGCAGTTACAACGCCGCTTGTGCATGTTTCCTAAGCAGAGGCGGGAAGCACAAAATGTAGGCAAAGTCCATGTTATTACTGCGGAGGTGAAAGCGGGACAGTGTTCGCCCACTAAAGTGTCTAATTATATATAGACTGGTCCCTGGTACGATCCAGGGAGCGACCAGTATATAAGCGTGCGCGATATAATATAAGTTGGTGTTCCTCATGATATATGGACTGGCCCATGACATGATCCAGGGAGCGACCAGTATATAAGCGTGCGCGATATAATATAAGTTGGTGTTCCTCAGGATATATGGACTGGCCCATGATATGATCCAAGGAACGACAAATTGAAGTCAACCAACGTAAGGCCTTGTTTTTTTGTTTTTTTTTTTTTTTGTATGAGCTCAAACTAACGTTTTTTTTGTTCTTTGTATTTTCCTTTAGTTCATGGCGCTGAGCCGAGTACGGTGTTGACGTCAGACGGTAATCTATTTGCGTATTGTACGCAAATCGATCACAGATTTGAAACAAACACCTTGCTTGGGCCAGCGACATGAACTGATATGTGTTGTATATTATTGTAATTGTGACAGTTGTAAATTGTATTGTTGTATATAGAATTTACATTATATATAAACTTCAAAAAATTCTAACGTTGTTAGAGTTTCCTTGTTAGTGTAATACACTGGTAGATAACCCTTTAACCGGAAATCACCCTCCGCCGTCCTGGCAACGCATAAGGCTCTACACCCGTGACACCCGTGCGTAAAACCTTCTGCGTAACATCAACCGTAAAATGTAGGTCAAGACTCATATTGATGATGGCTTTGAGATCTACTCTTCCAGATGTACGCTGCCCCGTGTCCAGCCGGGGGTATAAATAGTTGGAGGCTTTCGCTTGAGCAGGTGGTGAAACCCCACTATACAAGCAACCGTCCGTTATATAGTCCTTACAGTTTAACTGGTCATGTTTAAATGATCAAATCCTTCGTACAAACAGATCCAACGTGCATAATTAAATCGTATTTAAACATTTAGATAAAAACCAAATCGCGAATTCTATCATTTCGATCTTTCCTATTTTCATGATACTAACATGCTTCATTTGTTTGTGTATCATTCTGTGCCCGTGGGTCGCACGCGGGACGAAGATTATTACCTCATCTGTGTTTAACAATTGTCTTGTGTTTGTGTTACATTTCCAAGCTCTAGCACGTTGCATTTTTAATTTTACAAAATTCAAAAGAAATTTGTGTCTACAGGTTAAAATACAACTTAATTTCTGTAGCAATTGTCTGCTGCATTTTGCCTGAATGTCTTAAAGTTTCTTATCATCTAACAATCTAAAATGTTTGTCTCTCCTTACATATTTACTTTTTCATAACTCGTACATTCTTATCGCATACACTACGAATATGGATCTCCTATTTCAACGTCTAAGCAGTTTTTTCCCTTTGTCTGTGGGGAATAAAATTTAAAGAACACTTTACTTCTGTAGTGGATGGGGTGAAATTCCCTGTTAAACAGGAGCCACCTGTTTGCCGTGGGTGGCGTCTCGTATGCTGGAAAAAGGGATCCTGGTAGTTGAGAGAGGCCCAGGGATCTCCAGCTTATCAACACACTACTTTGGCCCTGGCTTCAGATAGACGAGCGTTTCGGGTTAGGCCCGGCCCGATTCAATCGGCTCGGTCGTGTTGAGCTCTAGAAATATGCTTCTTGACTCTTCCCTTCCTTCTTTCTTATACGTATCTTTAATGGTACATACCGGGTTTGAAGTTCCCTTCATTTCTCTCTTTATGGGTATTTTAATGGGCAGCGGCCGATGGGTTAATTGACGGGCATATTTTTCGGCCTTCAGCATTGGGGGTTTAAACCGAGGGATTTGAACGTTGAGTATAATGGCTATGTAGCTTTGGCGTTGGAGATAGGAGATCCATTTCCATAAAACGTCCCCTTGTAGGGCTCCGTGGAGGGTGAAGCGCATAGCCATTGAAATCAAAATACATAAATCATGGAAGCCAATAAGTCAAAAAAAAGAGCGCTTCACATTAAATCGGATGACGACGCGGAACGAACACCTCTTTTCGTTATAAAAGGCAACGAAGGCTTTGCTAGATTTCTCGTTATCAAGTCATAGAGGAGAAGGCGGTCACGTCCCTTTCTCCTTTTGTGATCGAGAAACAAATAGAAAGTATCATCGGCACACCAAAGTCCGTTAAAAAATTAAAAAACAAAACCCTACTGGTGGAAACAAATAGGAAGTCACAGACTGAAAATTTGTTGAAACTTACAACGTTCTTTGGGCTCAGAGTTTCTGTCTCTGAGCATTCTTCTTTGAACACTTCAGAGGGAATTATCAGGGACAGAATGCTCAAGGGCGAAAAGGAGGAAGACATAGTCGAGTACTTAAAAGAACAGGGCGTGACCGCTTGTAAGCGGTTTAAAATTAAAAAAGACGCCGAGACGGTAGAGACAAACACGCTCCTCCTGACTTTTAATACTGTCACTGTCCCAACATCCTTAAAAATATTCTACAGAATCGTGCCTGTTGACGTATATGTGCCAAATCCTCTGAGATGTTTCAACTGCCAGAGGTTTGGACATCATGAAAATAATTGTCCGGTCGACATTGGATCTGTTTGCGAAAAATGCGGTACTGGAGGTCATGACCACCATACCTCCAACTGCGAAAACCCACCGAAATGCGTAAATTGCGGAAAGGATCATATCTCAAGATCAAACCAGTGTGAAATCTGGAAAAAAGAAAAAGAAATTATGAAAATTAAAGCCAGCAAAAACATGACTTATCTAGAAGCTAAAAAGGTGTACGACTCTAAGGCAACAAATTTGGATTTTTCAAAAGTTGTACAATCTCTTTCGGCCAAGCCAGAAACAAAATGCACTGGAACCCAATTCTTTGAAACAGATTTCACAATCCATCCGTCATCAAAAGTCATTACTCCGTCGATCAAAATTTCGAAAACAAATTCACAATCGCAGTCGAATTCGCAGTCAAATACAAATGCAAAACCGTCCCGGTCAAACTCAACAGCTCGTTCTTCTGATTCTAAACCAACTGCTCGTTCGTCTGATTCTCAGTCTAGTTCACAGTCCAGCTCGTCTGGTTCTCAGCCTACTTCGCAGCCTAAGACGCAGGCCAAGTCTCAGAAGGAGAAGGATAAACATCGTTCTCCTTCTGGACACGGCTCTGGCCGACGATCTCATTCTGGCGGAGGTTCGTCCTCCAAAAATTATAACGAAATATTAATTTTGATGTCCATTCTTTCTCCGAGTGTCATTTGTCTTCAGGAAACCTTTTTAAAGCAGTCAGATAATGTTAGTTTTAGAGATTTTAGTATGTTTAACTATATCTGTCCTGATGGTCAAAGAGCATCAGGAGGAACTTCTATTCTTGTAAAATCTAACATTCCACACAGTCCGTTTAATTTAAATACAAACTTATAATCAGTTGCTGTCAATGTTACTTTATCCAAAAAGTAAGAATATGTTCTATTTATATTCCGCCTAATGATACACTTTCCAAAACTTCCTTGGTCAATCTAATAGATCAATTACCGCAGCCATTCATGCTTGTTGGTGACTTCAATGGTCACAGTAAAACCTGGGGTTGTTTGAATACAAATGACTGAGGAGAAATTATTGAGGATGTAATTGCTGAAAACGATTTGTGTATACTTAATGAAAAAACAGCCCACATATCTTCATCCTCCAACGGGAAATTATTTTGCCATTGATTTATCTATTTGTCATCCTAATATATATTTAGATTTTGAGTGGTCAGTTTGTGATGACCTGCATGGAAGCGATCACTTCCCAATTATAATTAAAGAAATCGAATCATCTAATGAGCAACAACAAGCACGATGGAATTTGAAAAAAGCGAATTGGGAGATGTTCGTTACATCATGTCAAGAACGGCTCAATTCTGAAAAATTCAAAACTGCAGAAGATATGTCTGCTTTTGCTTCAGCATTACATGATATTTCGGAAGAGTGTATTCCGAAGTCCTCGGCTAGTACAAAAAGACGTAATCCATGGTTTAACAATGAATGTAAAACGGCAATAAACAAACGTAAATCGGCGTTACGAAAATTTTATTAAAAATCCATCACGTGAAAATCATATTCATTCAAAATTAACACGTGCTAAAGCACGAAGAACTATTAAAGAAGCCAAACGCACATCTTGGCAACAATATGTCAACAAATTAAATCCTAAAACTCCAGTTAAAAAGATCTGGGTTATGATACGAAAGATAAGTGGAAAAACTAAGAAATCTGAATGTGTCCATATAAAATCTTCCAACGGTAACAAATGTTTTTCCACTGAAGAGATTTCCAATGCGTTAGGTGAAAACTTTCAGAAAAATTCTTCAAGTTCAAATTACAGCCAACGATTTCAAGAACTAAAAATTGAAAAAGAATCAGAAAATTTAAACTTTCAGTCACTTAATAACGAAAAATACAACCTTCCCTTCAGCATATCAGAATTAAAGGATTCACTTCATAAATGTAACGACACAGCTGCAGGACTGGACGATATCCATTATCAAATACTAAAACATTTACCACCTGACGCATTGGAAACCTTATTAAATATTTTAAATGATATTTGGCATACTGGAAAATTTCCAGAAGACTGGCATAAAGCAGTCATTATTCCTATTCCCAAACCGGGAAAGGATAAGACGGAAGCAACAAACTATAGACCGATAGCGTTAACAAGTTGCATATGTAAAACAATGGAGAGAATGATAAACGACAGGCTCGTTTGGTTCCTGGAGTCAAATAATTTGATTTCCAGAAATCAAGCGGGCTTTCGTAAAAATCACAGTACTAACGATCATTTAGTAGTTTAGAATCTTTTATTCGCGATGCATTTATTAAAAAAGAACATGTCGTTGCAATATTTTTTGATGTCGAAAAAGCATACGATACGACGTGGAAATATGACACCATGAAAGATTTACATGATATTGGCCTTAGAGGCCGTCTTCCGAATTTTATATCGAGTTTCTTATCAGACAGATCTTTCAATGTTAGAGTAGGGTCTACGTTATCTGACACTTTTATTCAAGAACAGGGCGTTCCGCAAGGAAGTATTCTATCCCCCACTTTATTTAATATAAAAATCAACAACATTGTTAAATGTGTTAACGATACCGATTCTTCTTCATATGTTGATGACTTTGGCATCTTTTACGGCGTCCTGGATGTGGACATGGAGACTGCTTAGTTGAAGTTTATACTTCCACTGATTAGTCTCATGACACGTTATTTCTTTCTCTCCCATTCATGTAATCATGGACAAAAAGTCAATTATACAGTGGAACTGTCGTGGTCATAAAGCAAATTATAACGAAATATTAATTTTGATGTCCATTCTTTCTCCGAGTGTCATTTGTCTTCAGGAAACCTTTTTTAAAGCAGTCAGATAATGTTAGTTTTAGAGATTTTAACATGTCGTTGCAATATTTTTCGACCTTGAAAAAGCATACGACACGACGTGGAAATATGGCATCATGAAAGATTTACATGATATTGGCCTTAAAGGCCGTCTTCCGAATTTTATATCCAGTTTCTTATCGGACAGATCCTTTAATGTTAGAATAGGGTCTACGTTATCTGACACTTTTAAACAAGAACAAGGCGTTCCGCAAGGAAGTATTTTATCCCCCACTTTATTTAATATAAAAATCAATAACATTGTTAAATGTGTTAACGATACTGATTCTTCTTTATATGTTGATGACTTTGGCATCTTTTACAAATCGAAAAATATGGAAAACATAGAATTCAGACTTCAAAGATACCTGAATAAAGTAGAAACCTGGGCCAGAGAAAACGGTTTTAAATTCTCTAAAACTAAAACCCAGTGCGTGCATTTTTGTCAGTTGAGGGGTTTACACCCTGACCCAGTTCTTAATATTTACGGATCGCCTATTCCAGTTGTAAATGAGGCCAAATTTTTAGGCCTTCTGTTTGATAAGAAACTCACTTTTATTCCTCACATAAAAGCTTTAAAAGCTAAATGTTTAAAAGCTTTAGATGTTTTAAAAGTTCTCTCCAATACAAATTGGGGAGGAGATCGTACTGTTCTGTATAGATCTCTAGTAAGATATAAACTCGATAATGATTCAGTCGTATATGGTTCGGCACGAAAATCATACCTTAGATGTCTCGATACCATTCATCATCATGGTTTACGCCTTGCTCTTGGAGCATTTAGAACATCACCTGTAGAATGTCTTTATGCTGAGTCTAATGAACCGTCTCTGTATATCAGAAGAGAAATTGTCTCTGCAGTATGTTACTAAGTTAGCTGCGAACCCACAGAATCCTGCAAATGATTGCGTTTTTAACCCTTGTTATAAAATATTTTATGACAACAAACCGAGATCTATTAAACCTTTGGGATTGCGAATTAAACCTTTGCTTGTCGACTCACATATTGACATTAAAAACATTCAGAAGTTTTCTTTACCTGTTCATGAGCCATGGACCCTAAAACCTCCAAACGTCATTCTATCATTACATCACAATAAAAAATCGCAGACAAACCCTGATCTTATTCAATCGGAATTCTTACAAATAAAATCTAACTTTCCGAACCATACCACAATTTATACGGATGGTTCAAAACAAGAAGATAAAGTTGCATGTTCGGTTGTAAGTTCCCTATTCACAGAAACCATACGATTACCAAATGGCAGCTCAATTTTTACAGCAGAAGCTAAGGCTATAGATCTTGCTCTCAATCAAATCTCAGTTCAAGAAAACAATCATTTTATAATATTCTCAGATTCTCTCTCTGTTTTATCATCACTAAAAAATGTTAATCACCCTAACCCTTTAATACAACAGATATTTCGTAAAATTTTTCAACGACCATCAAAGGAAATAGTATTTTGTTGGATCGCCAGTCACGTCAATATTTGTGGAAATGACCTGGCCGATAAAGAGGCCAGGGCGGCTTTAAATTTACCAGAAAGAACCTTCCGAATTCCGCACTCAGATTTTTTAAATCTCAAATTAATACATATATCAAATCAAAGTGTCAAACTAATTGGGATAATCAAATTCATAACAAACTCCGACAAATTAAACCAGTTTTTCACAGCAAGGACAATATACTATCAAATAGAAAAGAACAGACAGTCCTTACCAGATGCCGAATAGGACATACCAGAATTACACATTCGTTTTTATTAAATAATGAGGTTGCACCATTTTGCATACCATGCAATGAAATCATCACTATTAAACATCTTCTTGTGTCATGCATTGACTTTAACCATATTCGTTCAAAACATTACAACATTAAAACCATAACCGAACTTTTTAGCAAAGTTTCGTCTATCCAAATTATTAATTTTTTAAAGGAAACTTGACTTTTTAACAAGATTTAGTCTTTAATTGTACATAACATTTTTATCATTTGGACGTAACATAATACTTTTAACATTTGATCGTTTTTGAATCGTCTTATAGAAACGTTTAAAATTGCTGACGTTTAGACGCTATATGCCCTTACCAGGGTTGAGCGTCTATAAATAACTTAAACATTCATTCATTCATTTTAAACCGAGGGATTTGAACGTTGAGTATAATGGCTATGTAGCTTTGGCGTTGGAGATAGGAGATCCATTCCCATAAAACGTCCCCTTGTAGGGCTCCGTGGAGGGTGAAGCGCATAGCTATTGAAATCTAAATACATAAATCATGGAAGCCAATAAGTCAAAAAAAAGAGCGCTTCACATTGAATCTGATGACGACGCGGAACAGACACCTCATGTCGTTATTAAAGGCAATGAAGGCTTTGCTAGATTTCTTGTTATCAAGTCAATGGAGGAGAAGGCGGTCATGTCCCTTTCTCCTTTTGTAATAGAGAAACAGATAGAAAGCATCATTGGATCCCCGAAGTCGGTTAAAAAACTGAAAAATAAAACGCTTCTGGTGGAAACAAATAGGAAGTCACAGACCGAAAATTTGTTGAAATTAACTACGTTCTTTGGGCTCAGAGTTTCTGTCTCTGAGCATTCTTCTTTGAACTCTTCAAAGGGAATTATCAGGGACAGAATGCTCAAGGGCGAAAAGGAGGAAGACATAGTCGAGTACTTAAAAGAACAGGGCGTGACCGCTTGTAAGCGGTTTAAAATTAAAAAAGATCACGAAACGATAGAGACCAACACGCTCCTCCTCACTTTTAATACTGTCACTATCCCAACATCCTTAAAAATATTCTAGAGAATCGTGCCTGTTGACGTATATGTGCCAAATCCTCTGAGATGTTTCAACTGCCAGAGGTTTGGACATCATGAAAATAATTGTCCGTCGACATTGGATCTGTTTGCGAAAAATGCGGTACTGGAGGTCATGACCACCATACCTCCAACTGCAAAAACCTACCGAAATGCGTAAACTGCGGAAAGGATCATATCTCAAGATCAAACCAGTGTGAAATCTGGAAAAAAGAAAAAGATATTATGAAACTTAAAGCCAGCAAAAACATGACTTATCTAGAAGCAAAAAAGGTGTATGACTCTAAGGCAACAAATTTGGATTTTTCAAAAGTTGTACAATCTCTTTCGGCCAAGCCAGAAACAAAATCCACTGGAACCCAAGTTTTGGAAACAGATTTCACAATTCATCCGTCATCAAAAGTCATTACTCCGTCGATCAAAATTTCGAAAACAAATTCACAATCGCAGTCAAATTCGCAGTCAAATACAAATGCAAAACCGTCCCGGTCAAACTCAACAGCTCGTTCTTCTAATTCTAAACCAACTGCTCGTTCGTCTGATTCTCAGTCTAGTTCACAGTCCAGCTCGTCTGGTTCTCAGCCTACTTCGCAGCCTAAGACGCAGGCCAAGCCGCAGAAGAAGAAGGATAAACATCGTTCTCCTTCTGGACACGGCTCTGGCCGACGATCTCATTCTGGCGGAGGTTCGTCCTCCAATAAGCAAGGCAAAGGATCACCAGATCCTGTGAAAATGGTAAACAAGTACGGCGTCCTGGATGTGGACATGGAGACTGCTTAGGTGAAGTTTATACTTCCCCTGATTAGTCTCATGACACGTTATTTCTTTCTCTACCATTCATGTAATCATGGATAAAAAGTCAATTATACAGTGGAACTGTCGTGGTCTTAAAGCAAATTATAACGAAATATTAATTTTGATGTCCATTCTTTCTCCGAATGTCATTTGTCTTCAGGAAACCTTTTTAAAGCAGTCAGATAATGTTAGTTTTAGAGATTTTAGTATGTTTAACTATATCTGTCCTGATGGTCAAAGAGCATCAGGAGGAACTTCTATTCTTGTAAAATCTAACATCCCACACAGTCCGTTTAATTTAAATACAAACTTACAAGCAGTTGCTGTCAATGTTACTTTATCCAAAAAAGTAACAATATGTTCTATTTATATTCCGCCTAATGATACACTTTCCAAAAATTCCTTGGTCAATCTAATACACCAATTGCCTCAGCCATTCTTTCTTGTTGGTGACTACAATGGTCACAGTAAAACTTGGGGTTGATTGAATACAAATGACAGAGGAGAAATTATTGAGGATGTAATTGCTGAAAATGATTTGTGCATACTTAATGAAAACAGCCTACATATCTTCATCATCCAACGGGAAATAATTTTTCCATAGATTTATCTATTTGTCACCCTTATATATTTTTAGATTTTGAGTGGTCAGTTTGTGATGACCTGCATGGAAGCGATCACTTCCCAATTATAATTAAAGAAATCGAATCTTCTGACGAACAACAACAAGCACGATGGAATTTGAAAAAAGCAAATTGGGAGATGTTCGTTACATCATGTCAGGAACGGCTCAATTCTGAAAAATTCAAAACTGCAGAAGATATGTCTGCTTTTACTTCAGCATTACATGATATTTCGGAAGAATGTATTCCGAAGTCCTCGACAAGTACAAAAAACGCAATCCATGGTTTAACAATGAATGTAAAACTGCAATAAACAAACGCAAATCGGCGTTACGAAAATTTATTAAAAATCCGTCTGGTGAAAATCATATTCATTCAAAATTAACACGTGCTAAAGCACGAAGAACTATCAAAGAAACCAAACGCACATCATGGCAACAATATGTCAACAATTTGAACCCTAAAACACCAGTTAAAAAGATCTGGGATATGATACGAAAGATAAGTGGAAAAAAATAAGAAATCTGAATGTGTCCATATCAAATCCTCCAACTGTAACAAATGTTTTTCCACTAAAGAGATTTCCAATGCGTTAGGTGAAAACTTTCAGAAAAATTCTTCAAGTTCAAATTACAGCCAACGATTTCAAGACCTTAAAACTAAAAAAGAATCAGAAAATTTAGACTTTCAGTCACTTAATAACGAAAAATACAATCTTCCCTTCAGCATATCAGAATTAAAGGATTCACTTCATAAATGTAACGACACAGCTGCAGGACCGGACGATATCCATTATCAAATACTAAAACATTTACCACCCGACGCATTGGAAACCTTATTAAATATTTTAAATGATATTTGGCATACTGGAAAATTTCCAGAAGACTGGCATAAAGCAGTCATCATTCCTATTCCCAAACCGGGAAAGGATAAGACGGAAGCAACAAACTATAGACCGATAGCGCTAACAAGTTGCATATGTAAAACAATGGAGAGAATGATTAACGACAGGCTTGTTTGGTTCCTTGAGTCAAATAATTTGATTTCCAGAAATCAAGCGGGTTTTCGTAAAAATCACAGTACTAACGACCATTTAGTAGTTTAGAATCTTTTATTCGTGATGCATTTGTTAAAAAAGAACATGTCGTTGCAATATTTTTTTATCTCGAAAAAGCATACGATACGACGTGGAAATATGGCATCATGAAAGATTTACATGATATTGGCCTTAGAGGCCGTCTTCCGAATTTTATATCGAGTTTCTTATCAGACAGATCCTTTAATGTTAGAGTAGGGGCTACATTATCTGACACTTTTAAACAAGAGCAGGGCGTTCCGCAAGGAAGTATTTTATCCCCCACTTTATTTAATATAAAAATCAACAACATTGTTAAATGTGTTAACGATACCGATTCTTCTTTATATGTCGATGACCTTGGCATCTTTTACAAATCGAAAAATATGGAAAACATAGAATTCAGACTTCAAAAATGCCTGAACAAAGTAGAAACCTGGGCCACGGAAAACGGTTTTAAATTCTCTAAAACTAAAACCCAGTGTGTGCATTTTTGTCAGTTGAGGGGTTTACACCCTGACCCAGTTCTTAATATTTATGGATCGCCTATTCCAGTTGTAAATGAGGCCAAATTTTTGGGCCCTCTGTTTGATAAGAAACTCACTTTTATTCCTCACATAAAAGCTTTGAAAGCTAAGTGTTTAAAAGCTTTAGACGTTTTAAAAGTTCTCTCCAATACAAATTAGGGAGAAGATCGTACTGTTCTTCTTAATCTGTATAGATCTTTAGTAAGATCTAAACTCGATTATGGTTCAGTCGTATATTGTTCGGCACGAAAATCATACCTTAAATGTCTCGACACCATTCATCATCATGGTTTACGCCTTGCTCTTGGAGCATTTAGAACATCACCTGTAGAAAGTCTTTATGCTGAGTCTAATGAACCGTCTCTGTATATCAGAAGAGAAAAATTGTCTCTGCAGTATGTTACTAAGTTAGCAAGTTAGCTGCGAACCCTCAGAATCCTGCATACGATTGTGTTTTTAATCCTCGTTATAAAATATTCTATAATAACAGGCCGAGATCTATCAAACCGTTGGGTTTGCGTATCAAACCTTTGCTAATCGACTCACATATTGACATTAAAAACATTCAGAAATTTTCTTTACCTTCTCAAGAGCCATGAACCTTAAAACCTCCAAACGTCATTCTATCATTACATCATAATAAATTATCACGGACAAACCCTGACCTTATTCAATCGGAATTCTTACAAGTAAAATCTAATTTTCCGAACCATACCACAATCTACACGGATGGTTCAAAACAAGAAGATAAAGTTGCATGTTCAATTGTAAGCTCCCTATTCACAGAAACCATACGATTACCAAATGGCAGCTCAATTTTTAAAGCAGAAGCTAAAGCCATAGATCTTGCTCTCAATCAAATCTCAGTTCAAGAAAACAATCAGTTTATAATATTTTCAGACTCACTTTCTGTTTTATCATCACTCAAAAATGTTAATCACCCCAACCCTTTAATACAACAAATATTTTGTAAATTCTTTCAGTTACCATCTAAAGGAAATAGTGTTTTGTTGGATCCCTAGTCATGTCAACATTCGTGGAAATGACCTGGACCCGGTTGTATCAAACTTTAATGACAAATTAAACCGTCATTAAACCGCCATTAATTAACGCTTTATTAAATTCGGTTGTATGAAACTTTTAATGATGCGACTTCGTCATTATCTCTTCATTAACTTAATGATGGTCTGGGGGTATCTTTAAACCGTCATTAAGCAATTCAAGATGGCCGCCATCGTCCGATTCGACCTCGATATTTCGGAAAAGCGACCATTTTAAAGACAACATGGTCGATGTAGAATGCGAAGGAGATGGAAATTCGTGAACAGAAACCAGATACCTCGATCTGAAATCATTTCCATGCAGAGCAAGAACCTAAAGCCATTCAAATATCATACAGCAGTTGTTAGTTAACCAAAGCTCGGTACATTTCCTTTAAAAACTTGCTTC
Source organism: Ctena decussata (assembly GCA_963989385.1). Taxonomy (NCBI): domain Eukaryota; kingdom Metazoa; phylum Mollusca; class Bivalvia; order Lucinida; family Lucinidae; genus Ctena; species Ctena decussata. The sequence goes on from OZ022506.1 coordinate 48,200,872, forward strand.
TTCCCCGTTGGCATCGTATGTAAACATCATTGAAGTCCTATTTGTTTCGAAAAGTATCGACCAGCTGCTTACGACATGATGACGTCATAAGACAAGAGGCAGCGCACAATCAATATCTAAGGACTTTTGATAGAACTTATGACCCGATTTGACTTGATGACCAATAAACTCTATTGAACTAAACTTTCTAAGGTTGTTGGAATTCTGGGAGCCTACACACCCACTGGGTGGTTGCTTAGTCCCGGTAGGCGGTGATTTTTTTCTGACAATCCTCAACGATTTTTTCTGACATTTGAATAAACGATGTGTGCCTACAGCGTGTACCCCTTTGTATGCACGACAACCCATATGGGAGCCTACACATTGAGCTTAAAACGTTGAGCCTGAGTAGTGTGCCTGCAGGATAAGCACCTCTTTGTATGGTTGACATTCCCATACCTGGATCCTACACATAGGGCACACAACGATGAATCAACGTCGTGTGCATGCAGGGTATGTATCTCATTGTATGCATTGCACTTTCAGTCTGGGAGCCTTCACATCGGACACACAACGTTGTTCATCGTAATTGCAGGCATGTCTCCTTTGTAAGATGACATTCCGATTCTAGGAGCCCGAACATGGGACACACAATGTTGAATCAATGTAGTGTGCCTACAGTGTACGGACCCCTGTATGCATACGATCCCAATTTTGGGGTGCCTTCATATCGGGCACCCAACCTTCAATCAACGTCGAGTGCTTGCAGGATATGTACCCTTTGTAATATGACATTCCCATTCTTTGACCCTACACATCCTACACACAACGTTGATTCAACGCTGTGTGCCTGCAGGGTATGTGCCCCTTTATATACATGACATCCCCATTCTGGGATCTTCCACATCGGACACTGAACGATCACTCAACGTTGCGTGCCTACAGTGTATGTATCTCTTTGTATGCATGACATACCCGTGTTGGGAGCTTGCACATCGGGCAGACAACGTTGAACAAGTGTCGTGTGCCTGCATGATATGTACCCTTTATCGGATGACATTCCCATTCTCGGACCTAACCATCGGACACACAAAGGTGAATCAACGTTGTCTGTCCAGCAGGAAATGTGACCATTCATATTCATGACACCCCATTTTGGAAGCCTACATATCGGACACACACAGTTGATTAAACGGTGGGTATGTACCCCTTTGTATGCCTTTGGGAGCTTACGTCTCGGATACACAAGGTTGAACCAGCGTTGTGTTCCTATTTGTATGCATGATATTCCCATTTTGGGAGCCTACACATCCGTCTCACAACGTTGAATCAACGGTGCGTGACAGCATGTACCCCTTTCTATGCATGACATTCCCATTCTTGGAGCCTACATATTGGGCACACAACGTTCGATCAACACCGAATCAACGTTGATTCAACGTCATGAAGCTGAACCGACGTTGAATCAATATTGATTCAACGTTGTTTGCCTGCGGGGTATATACCGTTTTGTGTGCTTGCCCATAAACTATTGCTGTACCACTGCTTCCAGTCTACTGTTTTCTTTCAACTTCCACATTGACTTTGCGCACATGCCAGAGTTTGAGCTAAAGCTTGATGTGTGCGCGCATGCTGTATGCTCGAAAAAACTATTTTCAGTAGGCAGTAGATATTAAACAAGACACAACAGAAATTAAGCAGTTTGCCACATAATTTGCCGTACAAAAAAGGTGCACAAACAGCATTTGTGCATGCGTTTCGCACGAGTAAAATTTGTCACAGTAGACAGTGCACAGGAACACCAGAAGAGGTACACAGGAAAGGTTGTACATCCCTGCGAAAGATAAAATACTGAAGTTGTTCGGAAAGCCATCATAATGGTATAAACTCATGGAATATTTTACTGTAAGTTATCGCTGAAAGATTTTCACAAGAGCTTCATCCTTTTAAACAGCCGTATTTGGCCAGTTTTAAACTAATAAAATGAGACTCGGTTTCTGACAAAAAATGTTGCAAATTTTCTTGGTTGGCAATCAAAATAGCTTATATAACACCATAAACTTTATTAGGCCCCCGTGACGATAGTCAGGGGGTGGGGGGGATTATGTTTTGCCCCTGTCCGTTCGGTCCGTCCGTCTGTCTTGCCCTCACGCATAAAATATTTGTATAATCGACTCCTCCCAGAGTTTTCAAGCAATCATTTGAAACTTTGCAGAGATGTTACAAGCATATTGAAGATGTACATGTGACGTTATTGGGATTTAAAAAATAAGGTTTACAAACTTACGGCGTTTTCGACTTAGACAATTTTGAAGTTAGGCCTAAATATTGGGTAGCAACTTTGTGTAATCAACCGCTCTCCCAGTTTTGAGCCAATAAATTTGAAACGATGCTCTGATCTTACAAGCAAATTGCGACGAAGATGTGCATGTGACTTTTTGCAGACGAAAGAATGACAAATAATGGCCATGAGTTTCGACTTATTTGCCACAAGCATAATTGAAGAAGTACATGTGAGTTTTTCTAGATTCAAAAAAGAAAAAGAAAAAAGAAAGAAAGAAAATAAACTACTGCATTTTCGGCTGACACCAGTATAGGATGATTTTTTTTCTTCTGTAAAACGTATGTTGTGCCCTCTTGAGAATCATCTGGCGATGTTGAAGCGACTCACCAGTCGGTTCTGGTTGGTATTGAAAGATCTTATGGGATAAGAAAAAAAAATCATGTGCTATCCAATGACTCGCGGCGCAAAACTACTATTTGTACCGACAACTTCATGAAGAGACAAGGGGAATAATACATTTGAATACTTCTGATTACAAGAACATATGAGTCGCGACACGAAAAAAACAACAACAAAAAAACCAATAAAGTGGTTGTGCGCCCCGCGCAGACTCAGATCAGCATGGGTATCCGCCAAGTCTGATCACAGTCTTCACTGTCCGTGGTTGTGCATCCAGCACAGACTCAGATCAGCCTGGGTATCAGAGTATTCGCTGTCCGTATGGAGATAGCTTGGACCCTTAGCTACCCTTTAAGCGCTTAGCAAAGACTCTGATCAGTCTTGGTGGATGCCCGGGCTGATCTGAGTCTACGCTGGGCGCACAACCACTTTGTTGGTTTTCTCGTGTCGCGGCTAATATTATTTATAAAAATAAATCATGGTGCACACCAAAGTGTTTGCTATAGCATCGTCACATTCCCTAGATATTCGTTCTTTCTTCCGAAACAAGTTTCCAAACCAGGGGTCGGGCCTATCCATGAAGAAGACAATTACGGACTTGTCTACTTATCCCGAGATAAAATATTTTGGTAAATTTATTCTGTTGTCGATACAGTGCTTTTATTAAAGTATAGCATGCAGGCCAAGCCCTAGCCTCCAATTTCAGAGTCCGCATCCGATGATAGAAAAAAATATGAAAAATTAATCCAAGCCAGGTTTGACGATGAAAAGAATGAAAACGAGATTTGCTGATGAATCATTTACCATTTACAGTGTGTATTTCTGGTATATTTTGCCCTCTCCACGAAAAGAAAAAAGAAAAACAGGACCTGTCCGCGGTACAGGATAGCTCGCCTGACAGCGCCTTGCCCATTACATAAAAAAACTTTGACGTAAAACTTTAACATTTTGCTAACGCTGACGCCGTCGCCGCCGCCGGGGTAGTGCAATAGCTCCTCCTGTACATTCGTACAGGCGAGTGTACATTCGTACAGGCGAGCTAAAAAAAGATCTAGATCTTCTGCTTAAAACTGTAAATAAATTACTGGTATGCTGTCGTTTAGATCATCTGATTCATATGACGTAAATCTGTGACGTCCTAAATAGAACCGAGTGATCACTAGCAGGGGAGACAACTTTTATGACTTCCTTTTTTCCTCGGCTGGCACGGCCCTTTTGGAAGGGGCCTTTATAGAGTAAAGCAGTTTTTGTTTTTCGCTCTTTCCTTTGGGAGTTGGTCCCGGTTCGGAGTGGCGACAGGCTGATGTGGGATGTTTATGTTGCTTCCCCTGAAGGTGCACCCATTCACCTGAATGTAATATACTTGAAATTTATTTATTTATTTAAGAGTAGGGCAAGGGCCAACTGTGCTTGCTCTATATAGACTGAAATACGGCCTCAAAGAGCCGTTAAACCCCAAACAATCCACCAACAAACTCTGAACTTATTTAATCCTGCAACTGTTTATGATTTGATTTGATCGTTTCGAGGAAGAGAGAACGTTGCGATTAAATTGGGAGATAGTTTTTTATTTATTTTATTTTCTATTTATTTATTATTATTCTTTTCTATTTGTTAAACATTTGAACCAATATTAAATGTTGTTAAATCTGCGGTGCGATCAATTGCAGAAAAATATCAAGCACTCAAGAATAACTAGATAATACTGGTGGGAAAATTTTTTAATTGCTTAACCAGTGCGCGAAAATCCAATTAAATAGCACGCAGTCTTAATAATGTCACGTTATGATGTTCCGATGACGTCAGATTTAATGACAAACTCGTCATTAGCGCATCATTAACTTATGACGGTTTAATGAACGTTGATACAACCGGACTTAATGCCGTCATTAACTAATTTGTCGTTAGGACTTTAATGATAGATTAGCGGTTAATTTGTCATTAGTTTAATGACGGTTTGATACAACCGGGTCCTGGCCGTTAAAGAGGCCAAAACGGCTTTAAACTTACCAGAAAGTACTTTTCGAATTCCACATTCAGATTTTAAATCTCAAATTAATGCATATACCAAATCAAAATGTCAAACCAATTGGGATAATCAAATTCATAACAAACTTCGACAAATTAAACCAGATTTTCACAGCAAGGACAATATATTATCAAATAGAAAAGAACAGACCGTTATTACAAGATGCCGAATAGGGCATACCAGAATTACATACTCGTTTTTATTAAATAATGAGGTTGCACCATTTTGCATACCATGCAACGAAGTCATTACTATCAAACATCTTCTTGTATCATGCATTGACTTTAACCATATCCGTTCAAAACATTATAAAATTAATACCATTACCGAGCTTTTCAGCAAAGTTTCGTCTGTCCATATTATTAATTTTTTAAAGGAAGCTGGACTTTTTAACAAGCTATAGCCTTTTATTGTACATAACGTTTTAATCATTCGGATGTATACACAATTCTTTTAACATTTAGTCGCTTTCGAACTTGTCTTATATATAGATACGTTTTATATTGTTGACGTTTAGACGCTATATGCCCTTACCAGGGTTGAGCGTCTATAAATAATCCAAGAAATATCTTTAAAAAAAAGATATAAGACGAAGTGAAAGAAGACATATTTGAAGTAAATAATAATTTTTTTTATTTCTGTTGAAATTGCCCATTTCCTATTTGGAATTTCAGAATTTCCCCATATATGTCTTGTACATCTCCCTATTTGTAATTTTTAGATCTCCCTACCAAAATACAAGAATTCCCTTCTTTGTTTAATCATTCTCCCTATTTGAAAAAAAGTAGAGGAAAATCTTCCTATTTGTCTTCTCAGCTGTATCACATGTCTGATATTCACAGTGTCCGAACTCTCTGTACCAGCTCTCCCGGTTTACATAGCTTCGAATCGAGAGTACAAACATTCGCTTATAACCAGTAGTCGGAAATCATTATGTTTTGGGATTTTATCCGGCATGTGCTGCGTCATTTATAGTTATCCAGCTTCGAAAATGTAAAGAGGTAAGTTTAATATAATTGACTCTTCGGTCTTTTACCTTATTGTTCTGTACAATGTCGTGTATGGGTGGGTAGTAAACGGTACAATATTCAAGTGGCCCCTGGCATGATTCTAATTCCATTTTCAGCCTTTTCTTACATGTTTTATAAAAAAATCTTTAAAATAAACGGAAGGCGTTATCAATCTACAGTTTGTTAGTTTTGATAATAGGATGATAGCTAGGTTTTGCACGACACAAACTCGTGTTAAATTAAGCTGTTCGGAATAAAAATTTCTGTGACGGCCATGAGGTTTTCATTGTACAGGGTAATAAAGTAAAAGACCGAAGAGCAAATTATATCAACCTTACCTCTTTACATCTTCAAAGCTGAAAAACTATAAATGACGCAGCAGATTCCGGATAAAATCTCAAAACATAATGATTTCCGACTACTGGTTATAAGCGAACTCTGTACCCTCGATTCAACGATATGAAAACCGGAAGAGATGGAAGATTCAGTTCGGATACTGTGATATTATTATTGAATAGCAGTATCCTTATGTTGGGGTTATTAGTAGGGTGACTTTGGCCAGAACAGATGCATATTTCATAGGGTAGGTGGTCATAAAAATACTACAAGCAGTGTTATATACCGAAATGTTTGTCAAATCCCAAAGGTTGTAAAACAGCCGGGATCCACTGCGTGACGTTGGTGCGAACCGAGAAATCCAAGATGGCGTCACAAGATGGCCGCCGTTCCCTGAAAAGGGGGTCAATATAGAATATTGGTGCTCATCATCTGTTTCATGTGGTTATGAATTGAAAACAGCTGCAGTTTATCTTCAATTGTGCATACCATTTCAAACATGTGCAAAAAATAAAATAAACCTCAAAGGTCAAGGTCAAATTCAAGGTCAAAGGTCAAATTCGTTAAAAAATCGCTGTTTGACCAGATATTTTTTTCAATAACTTCCAAAATATTTATAGCAATGCTATTTCACCTTCAGAATAACATTTTATAGGCAACTGGCATCTGTTAAATGCATTTGGTTTAGATATTATACCTTTTTAAGTAAGTGAATATGGGGTATAGCAACAAGGGGTACTTCACGAAAGTCAGCTATTTCAATAGGGGAAATGCAGGAGAATTACAGTCAACAATTTTTACATACAGTTTAATAGAAAGTACCGGTAAGTTGTATATATCAAACAATAGGCCTACTGTTGTAGCACATTATGTTCTTTAAGCAAATTTCTTTTCTGTGCAGATATTTTCTATTGTTTATGTATTAGGACCGAATTCCGGGGAGGGGGGATACGTTTATGGTGACACCTATCAAGTTTCTGTTGAGGGAAATTTGAAAGGCAAAATGTAAACGATGACTGATTTACACGACAAACATTCAAAATCTCAGTTATGAAATGGTAAACTTTAGCCTATTACTATCAATAAGTATTATACAGGTCTGTTTTGTAGCCCACTGTGCCAAAATAAACATATCAAAAATGGTGCCCGGGTATGCAGTACATACTGGTGTGTGCGTGTGTGTGAGGGAATAACCATATTCTTTGAAAAGGAGATCTCTCATAGCTACCATCGGGAGCAGAATAATTAACAAAATAAAATAATAAAGTGAATGAACTGAAATTGATAACACTGCGACAATAACACTGACAAGAAGAACCACAACCACAGAGTTTCGAAGGAGCATTTCGATAGTTAAATACTGCGGCATTTTGGGCTTAAATAGTATATTTTGGTTGAAAGTATCATATTAGAACAACATATAATGCAATTACTATGGCAGGTTTTTGAAAACAATGTAAATTGCTGAAAATACCAATCATCTCCTGAAAATAAAAAGCAACATCTGAATGCAGACAGAACCCATGACCAGCCATAAAACTACACATGCCAGTAGTTCCTGCTTCCAGTGCCTATCTGAACATAAGATCGGCACTGAAACTAAACAGATCGTTCCTAAGGATGATCCCTTAGGCCGCATCATGGCCTGTGAGTGCTGAATCTGCTTCGATTAAAATCAGTAGGGTTATTATTTGAGCTTATGCTCGGCCATTTGGTGTAATTAGACATATGCCTATCACAGTGATGAGGTCTTTACTCTTATCATATTGAAGGCGATTAAATTGCTGCCCTCTTTATGATGCAGATTGCTGAGGAAGACTTGTGCTTCTAGTTGAACAGTGTAACAAACACAGTCGTGAGGCAGCTTAATGATCGTCACAGGTTCAGGCCTGCAAGAGTAGATTCTTGGTCCCTGACGCCTAAGGAAGACATGACTACATCTGGTTACGTTCTATCTGTTTGCCGAGCAAGTTTGCCATGGTTCTTTCTCCAGTCACTCGGGTTCTTCTTCCACATTTAAATACAGAGTCTGGCCTATATATCATGCCCGGCACAAGGATTGCAAAACTGACATTAAACCCCTAAAGATTTTGAGATTTTATTGACTGTATGCTGGATTCAGGGCGTCTGTGTCTAATCTGCAATGTCCCCTCCTGTCCTCTATATAGCATGTACATGTAAGATAGAGCTTGTATGAAAAATAAATAAATACAACAACACGCCCTTTTCAATCCCGCCCCATAATGCCTTGACAGTGAACGTGAGTTAGGATAGCTGAGGAAACCCCCGTCTATGTTTGTTTGTTTGTCTATTTAATTTCCTTAGAACTATACATTACTCCAGTGCATGACTCCATTGCAGAAGCCCTTTCTTGCACAATGAGTCCTCTGGGTATAGGCCGCTTAGAATCTTCCTCAAATCAAATCAATTCAGTTTAGTCTAAAATCCAGTTACAGGATTGAAATTAAGTATATTAACGGTATAGGCCGCCTAGCATCTTCCTCAAATCAAATCAAATCACCTCCATTCAGTTTGGTCTAAAATCCAGTTACAGTATATTAACAATGCAACACAAAAGATCCAGGTACGAGGGTCGTTCATTTAATTGTGTCACTGATGGCCAACCATACCGCGTGGCTGTAAGGAGCACGTGGAAACTGCGACGATTTCACTGGGGAATGATTTTCTATAATAGGGTGAAATTTTGGTCTAATCCGTTCAGTCTTTCAAAAGTTATTGAAAGTTCAAGTTGGTTCAGTCATATACACTCAACCCTTACTGTATGCAAAAATGAAACCAGTTTAAGGGGTCTGTATCTTATCCATGACAAGGCACCTGCTCGCAAGTGTGTTCTTGTCCAAGACTTCTTGAAAGAGGAAAGGGTAGTTCAGCTCTCTCATCCACCTTATTCGCCAGACCTTAGTCCCTGCGACTTTTTCCTGTTTCATTTACTAAAGAAACCCCTTTCTAGTAGTCGTTATGAATCCCGAAGCGCACTTGGTAGAGCAATTTACCAGTGTCTTCAGGGTATTCCTAAAAAGGCCTACTTCTCTGCCTTTACAGAATGGATTTCGAGACTTGAAAAGGTTGTTTCCGTCATGGGAGAAAATACTCCGAAGGGTTGAAGTAAACGAAATGTGAATGGGATTAATTAAGGAATGAATTTCATTTTTCTGAGGTTTATCGAAGTGTAAACTACATTGGGTCACGTGCAAAGTGAATGAACCCCGAAGGGGTTCATGTAAACTTTGCTAGTGACCCAATGTAGTTTACATTTCGATAAATCTCAGAAAAATTAAGTTCATTGCTTATATTTAAATTCGTTTCAATCAAATCTTTCATGAAAAATCTTATATAAGCGCTAAAATTGAAGCAGTAAAACATGTATACACAGTTTTTCTAGAACGGCATGCATGACGTCATGACGTTGCTGACGTCCAATCAAATTGTTGAGAGCCATTGTTTATTCTGACGTCATTGACGTCGCGTGTCTCAATGTAATTATTGGAATGTAAACTACATCACTTTCCGATGGTTTACTATAGAGCTTTTCAGTAAATACACCAAGAATGTAAATATTAATGCGCCATTTAAAGCCCCAATGACAACATTAAATGAATGCCCCTCGTATATACAAGTGACGTATTTTCTGACCATGATAGTGTATGGCGTTCTTTTTTATGTTAATGTATATTTTAAGGTGAAACATCTTTAGAGGAACCAACACAGCCAACCCATCCCTGCTCCCTCTCCAACCCTGGGCCAGCTCCCAAAGAGATTCTCCATTCATTGGAGCAAACGCTATCCTTCCAAAGCAGACCTCAAGGAAGGGCCATCACGCCTCCTGGGGAAGCATGCAAGAAGGAAGTCATAAAAGCTGCCCGCCTTTGTAAAAGTGGCAAAAATATGACCAAGACATCCCAACTGTGCAACAGCTTGACAACCATCCCTTATCACCCTCTCGTTGTACCGAAATGGCTGAAATACTATTCAAAGGACACATACTCTCCATCCTATGCTCCAGAGCAGACTCCCCATCAAAGGGTCACACTGCAAAAGCAAACAGTCACAGCCACAAGAACAGCCTCCCATTCAGGAAAAGGAACTCCAGCACCCCATCTCTGCGTTCCTTTTAACCAAGGGCCAACTCCCAAAGAAAAAAACCAACTCCCATTTTAGACTCTTTCACAGCCTTACAATATAAAATTTAAGGACTGTACCTAACCATTGGAGCTCTTCAAGTCTCCAGCTCCCTCCAGCAACTCATTGGTTCAATTTTATCAGCAGTGCTACGTCACAAACGGCTTCTGCTTGAAATCTTTCCTTTTTATAGACAGCCATAAAATACCTGTCTGGGAACTTCCCTACAATTTGTTTACACAAAGAGTGATATAGATCTTTGTTACTGGTTTTAAATCCATTAGTTATGGCATTCTTTTCCAGTGACCAAGTAACATGAAAACTCTGAGCATTAGGACAGTTAGGTATGAGCAAACAGTGCAGACCCAGATCAGACTTGAGGAACAGTCTGATCAGGGTCTACATTGTATCTGCATATTTTGGGTGCATTTGTGCATCATAAAATCAAACTAATCCATTCCCATGACAATTACGGAAATGTTTAGGTGTCCCAATTTTTATCAGATTTTGACTGCTCCTTGCAGGAATGTTTTACCATAAATTCCCTACACACATTTATATTGGGACACCTAAACCTATAATAGTTATCGTCACAGTGTGAACAAGTTCATTTTACTGTCAGTGTGAGAGCCTTCATTAGAGAATATGGTAAAATGTGTAGACCATGATAAACAAGAGCTGTCGCCTGACAGCATAGCTCGCCTGAATTGGTGCTTGCCCATCACACAGCCGGTGGTGTAGACTGCTATGCATAAAACTTCATGCAAGCATGTCCATAATGAAAACACATTTATAAACAAAAGTTATCTCAGAAATAAGTCTTAAAATAAAATTAGAATAAAAAAAATGAAATGAAATTTCAAAGTCCATGAGCTTGAGGTAAAAAAAACTGACGGGTGGGGAGTGGGGTTGGGGGGTGGGGGCTATGTGGACTGCTATGCATAAAACTTCATGCAAGCATGTCCATAATGAAAACACAAAAGCTATCTCAGAAATAAGTCTTAAAATAAAATTAAAATGAAATGAAATTTCAAAGTCCATGAGCTTGAGGTAAAAAAACTGACGGGTAGGGGGGAGAGGGAGAGAGGGAGGGGGGGGCTAGTATGTATCAAAACCCTGAACCATTATCTAACATCAGCCCAAGTATTAGTATCAACTGAGTCCATCATCGTGGCACTGTGAAATTATGTCTTCATAAATATAAAACTTTAACCAAAATCTTTAAAACAAAATTCTAAGTCGATGACCTTGACTTCAAGGTCACCCAGTGGGGTAAGTATAAGGTGTTTTGTAAAAACTCAAAAAAGAGTCTAACATCAGTTCAAGTATAAACTAAATCTCTGCAAAGCATTATGAATCAGTATGCAATTACAAAACTTTAAAAAAGACAAAAATTTCCTAAGTCCCTGACCTTGACATCAAGAGCGGGGTTGGGGTAGTACTCTGTAGATCTAACTACAGTGCAAATATAAAAAGAATTCATCTCTGGGTTCAGGAGATATGTGTCTTTAAAAAACTTTAACCAAAACATCCAATCAATAAAAAGACAATATTCTAAGTCCATGACCTTGACATCAAGGTCACAGAGGGGGGTGGGGGTAGTACCTTCGAAAACTTTAGACCAATATCTAACTTTAGTGCAAGTATCACAGGAATCCATCCATGGGTTCAGGAGATATTGGGCTTTATAAAACTTTAACCAAAACATCCAGTCCAAAAAAAACACCAATTTTCTAAGTCCATGACCTTGACATCAAGGTCACAGAGTGGGGTGGGGGTGGTACCCTGTTAAACCTTAGACCAATATCTAGCTACAGTGCAAGTATCAAAAGAATCCATCCATGGGTTAAGGAGATATAGGTCTTTAAAAAACTTTAACCAAAACATCCAATTCGAACGCCGACGCGGACGCGGACGCGGACGCGGACGCCGTGGTGACAACAATAGCTATTCCTGAACTTTCGTTCAGGCGAGCTAAAAAGGCTCCTTTAGGAGAACTGTGCATACACTGCTTGTTCTGTCCCAATGAACAGGGTTTATATATCGTTATAAACAAGGTTCGCATTTATGATTATCAGGAGAGTGGATAACAGATCGGGAAAGCCCTTTCTATATGCAGGCTATTTATAATTTACCCAGCAGACAGCTGTTCAAGGTGAAGTGACGCTGAAGTTGACCCAGTAACAGGTTTTCTGATAAGAAAACTTTGGTTTGGTACTGTCTCATATCTGCCTAACAGATATAGCAGTGGAACAGTCTACTCCCATTTGAGCAAATGCTCTCTCACTGAAGCAGACCCCAACCTCCCCACAGGAAGAGCATGCCACCTGAGGAAAAAGAAAATCAGAAAAGTTGCCTCTCATTTGAGAACAGGTAAAAGAAACTTACACGCACAGGTTGTCGTATTCGAGTTAAGCTGACCTGTGAACCAATTAATGCATGAGCAGCATGGACGTCGCACAAGCTGCATGGGTCTCTCACTGAGGATTTAGCCATTTCCACCAGAGCAAGTGGTGCAATGGAAAAGACCTTTAGTAAGCTGAAATGGTCTGCTGACCCGGTGCCAATGGTTTCAGCTCATCCCAGTCAAAGGTCTTCAAGGACCATTAAGAGTGTGTTCGCATAAAGTGGTGAAAGATATGAAGGTACACCCAGACATCCCGACTGTGCAACAGCTTAACAACCTTTCTTTATCACCCTCTCAAATACATTTAATCTTGAAAATGTCCTTGACCTTGTTCAATAGCATCATAACTGTTTACAGGGTTTGCTTGTACAGCACATCTCTTCAATTTTTACATTAAATGCACCCAACTTTCTTCAAAATGTATGACAATGTTAATGTAGGGGTCATGCTATGATAGACCAGGAGATACTACGATTAAGTTGTCTCTTGACCTTGGATATGACCTTGACTTAATGACAAAATTAATGATGTACATACTATAACAGTTGTGCTCACAGTGCTTTATACCTTATCATAAGATTCATGCCATATTTTTAAACTCTATTACAGTAAATTACATTAGTATGGATCCTGAGACTAGTTTCATATCTTTATCTTCCAAACGTGTATAGTGTCAAATGTGAACAACAAAGGCGTGGCCCAGCTTATTTATATAGGCTTCTGCTGATCAATGCCTATGTCATCTGCTGCACTACTGCATGTAGGTAAATTATTCTTGTTGATATCCAAAGTACCAGTAATGCAAATAGCTTAAGAAAGCTGTTTAGAGATTTTCTAAGTCTTAATCTCAGAAGGCACATTTTCCCGTATTTTGGCTTGTATAATGTTTACTTTATTCACTCTCATGACCTTTAATATGACCTTGACCTTTTTGCATATAAAGCCTTGATAGTATGTTTGCTTTGTATGGCCAATGATTTACCTGCATAAACAGTGAAAAGGTAATATCAAAATAAGAAATATATGTAGGACTTTGTTTCAATTTTAATCAGTATTTGACATGCTTGATGAATGTCAAGGTTAATATCCCCACAATTATGGCACAAAATGCATTCATTTGTCAATAAACTATAACTATAAATACTGAAAGTAATCAACATACACCAAAACATGCTCCGTTCAGCAAGATTTTTACAAAAATTGTAAAAATAGGAGGTAAAATGAAGATTTTTCCCTAAACAAATACATTTGACCTTGAAAATGACCTTGACCCTTGTTCAACAGCAATCAACAATATACTTTCATCAAATGTTGGTTTATGTTACATATATATAAAGTCATTTCCTTTTCTGTATTTTCCATTTGTAAAATTTACAGCACGATACAAATATCAAGTGCCCTGTTCTAAAAACGGCGGCCATCTTGGACGCCATCTTGGATTTCTCAGCCCGCACCAACATCTGCCACTGGATCCCGGCGATTTCATAAACTACAAAGTGTGACAAACATTTTGGTATATAGCACTGCTTGTAGTATTTTTATGACTACCCCACCTTCATTTCACCTCTGAAAGTCACCCTACTATATCCACTATGGCGAGAAACCAAACTGGTCCGTAAATAATTGACATTCTTCGGTACATTCCGATATGCTTCCGATGATACGGTACTGTATTTTACCCGGTTCAGTACAGCCGGGTGTGTAATTTTACCGGAACGGACCGGAATGGACTGAATTACCGGAACGGACACCGGAACGGACCAGTTTTCCCCTATCTTCAGTAGATATTTGTAATATTTTTTATTAAATAACTCTTATTTAATATTAATACATATTCTGTATGCCATCTAGCGCAAATCAATAAGAAATATTAGTCAAAATACTTTTTGAGTATTTTGCGCCATGGGTAGGCCTCTTAATACCCCACGCATATGCGTTTCATCTTAAAATCATATAATCTGATACAAAAATCTGGTTATCTTTCTTCCAAGACTTGAAGCGAATGAAAAATACCAAAAATCCCGAATTTTTGTTCGATAGTATCATGACCAACATTTCAGCCATAGAAAATATGTAGAGCTATATGTATCAAGTCGATGGATGAAATCAGGGGTTGCAAGTTAAGATAATACATGTTATTCATAGGTAGGGCCTTAAATTAATCTGCGCGTGTAGATTGTATCAAAATATCTCAAAAATCGGCTGGAAATATGAATAATAAGGGTCCGTTCCGGTCCGACCTGGTAATTAGGTCCGTTCCGGTAAATTTACGCACCGAGTACAGCCTTTGGAAGGAAAAGAACTACTTTTTTACTACGAAAGACTTTTCGCACCATAGAATCATTTTTTTCTCAAGCCATCGGCATTTGCGTTTCTCGCGTTCTGCTTAACTCTATCAATCATTACAGCGTTAAAGTGAAAAACATATTTAAAACTAAATGCAAAGTGCAAATAATAACATTTTTAATGTAACTAAATCTTCGGACAGGTGAATAACAATTCCATGACATATGCTCTCTTCCATACAGAGATCAAGTCAAGTTTTGGCGCCAACGATGATTTTATTAGACTTCGTCTAATAACATTCATTCATGTATAACATTATGGAAAAACATGTGTGGGAAGTTACCATCTTCTTATCGTTACCATGGCAACAATTATGTTACCCTTTTAAAAACCCAAAGTGGAAGAGTAACATTTAAATAAGCCTTTGTTCATCCACACCACTTGAATACTGCAATATGTTAGTAGATGAATACAATTTATTAGTCAGTTATTTACTTTACTACAGTTTATTGATTGTGGGCCCAGATGGGAAGGTGTTAAGGGTCATTTTAGAGGCCCGAACAGGTGAAAATTTTGTGCCAAAAATAGGCAACAAGCCAGATATGGTTTACCCTCTATCCCCTTCCCCTATCGAGAGTTCTACTGAGTACAGTTTTCTTAAAGCCTAGTATCTTACAAGTATTTTGCAACATGTAAGCTCTCCGGCGATTGTCGGGTTAAGCAATAACAGCATGTTACCAACGTTACCAATCAAAACACATAAATAAGTATGGAAGTCACATTCACATGTTTGAAATCATAATATGGTCTGTAAGAAGAATCCAGTAGCTACAAAGTATGCTCTTTGAAAGACAATTTTAGCTTACATGGCGTTACATACGTTACATTTGTCTTTACATTTAGTTAAAATTGCTGTTTCTATCCAAAATAATTTATTATTGTAAGTTTTTCTTTCCGTATTAGACCATAGGTTTGTTTCTGTCTAAAAGGCAATTTATTTATCTTTTCGACTCAGTCAATATTATTATCTTATCTTTTATACTTTGGGAGAAATAGGATGTTGAATACACTACACTCCTAGAAAATATTTCATATCTCAATTATCACTTGCTGGGCCACAAGTTATCTATGGTTATCTCCTCCCCACCTCCTCTCCGTAGGAAGTTTAAAGATCACGATTTACATAATGCCCAATGTCTTACAAGTATTTAGCATGTTAGCCCTCTGGCAATGGAAGCAATATGCTGTAACAGCTTGTTAAAAACGTTACCCATCAAAACGGGAAACATAATATGAAAATATTGAAAGTTACAAAAGCACGGAAGTCAAATTCACACGTTTAAAATTATAATATGTTCTAACAGAAGAATACAGTAGCTACACTTTAAGATGTTTTAAAGATCATTATAGCTTACGTGGCGTTACATACATGATATTTGTCTTTGCAAATGAATGAATGAATAAATAAATAAAAAACACTCCAGTAATTGCTGTTTTCATTCAAGGTATTTTCTTTTTGTAAGTTTTCCTTTCCGTATTAGACCTTTACTTTGTTACTGTCTTAAAGGCAATTTATTCATCTTTTCAGATCAGCAAATATTATTGTCATATCATTTATACTTTGGGAGAAATAGGCTGTTCAACACAGTACCCACTTACAAAATATTCCATGTTTTAATTATTTATTGCCATATAATTCAAATGTTTGAATAACAATACGGGAATTAAAAACAACAGCATAAGGTAAAAATGCCTTTGTCAGCCTATCGAAACAGCAAGGATGGGTGGGACAATATGTTGAACGCATATCTGCCACTATTTCTGATAGCCTCTTGGTCGTAACTATCGCTTATAAATGTTACCTGTGACTTTTTTTTCTTTAAAATCATATAATTTGAAGATAAAACAGTTTGTTTTTCTTTTGTTAGCAGTTTCTTTATAAAATAATCTTCGAGTATAAAAAAAATACATTCTGGTTTGTTTTTGGTCATTAGCTATTACTAGTAGTGATGCAAATAACATTAACGTATAAGAGAGTTCATTACAATACCACTTATCAAGGTTCTTCGCTGTCTCTTAGAAAATAATAACAAATAAATAGTTGCAGCCCTAATGATCTTTTGTACACATGGTACATGTATCTTTGAACACTTTCATCAGCTAGTAGACCTTGAGCTGGCCATAAACCCCCTCTCTCCCCTTCCTCCCCACCTACACACCCCAGGGGAGTTTTGTACCCTATAATTTTCTAAAACTACATTATATCAGAAACAAAATGACACATGCTAGCCCGCTGTACGTTGGAGTAATAATGTTTAACTTCGACGTCAAGTACGTCTTATCAAATTAATATTTTCACGTTATAATAGAAAATACGCGTTGTTACACACATGTAAGTATTCGCCCTTAATAATGTTGGGTTTTGTATGCTGGTACATAAATCGCTGTTTCAAAGTACTTGACATGTCAAAATTACGTTGAAAAATCCGTATAACGTAGCTAACATTGTATTTGACGTTTTTTCCTTTTATTTCTATATACATGTAATATAAGGAGAAAATTGAAAGAATTGAAGTGTACAGAAAGTTAAGATCACAAATATGTCTATTTTAATATTGTAATACATAAAAAGATCAAAATCCTACAACACCAGTCAGCCGTCACAATACATATGTAACGTATATAACCATAATAAAAATACGAAAAAATATAAAAAACAAATTGAGACTAAATCGCTGAATCGGTGGACTGAAATTTATATATGCTCTATCACACTTATTCAAATCATGCCCAGCCGAGATAAGTTAGGTAGTACTTAGCAGTGGAAATATAAAATGAGGACAGAATATATCTTTTTTTTTTTTAACGAATATAACCTAAAAAATGACGAGAAAATCTAAGAAACCTAACATCAGTTGCTGTAGTCTTTCAATGTTATCTGCATTACGGAATGTCTTAAGTTGACACTGCTGTACATGTTAATTTGAAGAAACATCAATGTTATGTGTTTTCAAACTTAAAAAAAAATATCGGATAGTGGATATTTGAAAGGCAGTCTAACAGTAACATTACGTTACATGTTTGTTATATGTCTGAGGATATGATTTTTGAGTAACCTGTCACCACAATATTAGTTCCCGGGCGGCATAAAGCATTCATTGTTGTAGTGTAACCTTACCACTGGTATTCAGATGGTAAATTTAGCTCTTTGAAATACACAAGGGTTCAGCAATACGCACATAGATCGTTACAGCTGAAGCAGTTCGACCTCAGTAACACACAAAAGTGACTTCATAAAAATGAATTTATTTTTAATTTTAGGCATCAAATGAAATAAGTATACATGTAAGTTGATATATGATGTAACTTTCACTATTTAGGTTTAGAGTAATAATAGGGATAAAATCAATTTTGCTACCTGTGCTGATTCATTTAGCCATTCAACTGCCCTACATACAAATGACTGTAACTGCCAGGTGAAGCAATCAAAAGCAGTATCAACTCGGTTGACCGGCATTAACACCATTATTGCTATGCAGTCAGTCGCTTCTTCAGCCAACAGCCTCTTTGCGCAGTAACCGCTTTGCATAGGTTAGAAAACGTGTGGCTCCTGTGATCATAACTTGCATAATAAATTGTTATCTACGTGACCTGTTTACAAAGCCCCCATCGAATACATTTCAACATACTAACAATATGAAAATTTAAGGATTATAGAAATGGAAATTGTTTATAACGCAAACAGCATTCTGTCATCATCTTGTTGGAGTTCTAGTTGTCATTCTGTTGATACAAATATTTGGTTGTAACTATCAATGACTAAAGCTGTTACGAAAGACAAATGTCAGTCAGACGATTTTCAGTGTGTTAGCTTCTTTAATTGTTGTTTGGATATTGCCAAAATGCTGTATTATCTAACAGTATTTAAAATACTTGGACAAGAATAATTTGATTAGCAGTATGATATCATGAATAAGAAGTATACATCAATATTTATTGCTAAACAATGGTTATACAAAGTCATGGAGATGAAATGCAGTAAATCTTTTAGGTTAGCCCTTCCTTTGCATGTATAGGTATGCACTTCCTCTATTGTTTGCTTATTGCTGTTCAGAAATATTGTATTACTGGTCAAGGGTATTGAAAATTAAGACTTTGTAAATTCTCAATGAATAGTTGTATACGTTACTTGTTCCGTCTTTCTTTTCTTGTTTTTTTTCTTACTATTATGCTGCAAAGTATAACTTCAGTGTAGATGAGTAAATTCTGAACAGAACAATTAAGATTTGCTTATAATATCTGAACAGCAATGAACAGCATTAATATATTCTGTTATTGTCATTTGCCATTTCATTATGTGGGAAGAGCTCACTGTAACACTGTCCCTGAAAAAAAAAACATTTTTGTCCAACTAAAAGTATCTATATGTTCTTTGGTGAATCGATTAGTTAAACGATGATTTACTATAGCGAGACTTAAAAATGCAAGAAACGAAAGCATAGAAATATAGATTATCTTAAACTTAGCAGTTATGCATTGCCATAATATCAAGAGTAAGCTGCCCGTTCTCTTTTTCCGTATTAAATATTTCTGATACTATACTTCCAAACTCCTGGTTGACAAATTATTATTGGGAACTACATGTTTAATAAACTTAATAAAGCAACATATTAACACTACCATTTAACATTTTCAAATGTAGGTTTGTTTTTGACTGTAACTGAGCAATGTTGTTTCCCTTGGTAACGTAAAATGTACGATAGTTTTACTCAACTAAGTATACACTACCAGCAAGTATTCACATTAGTTTCGATGCATAAGTTACTGTTTTTGGCTGAAGTCTTCAAACTACAGATTTACCATTCTGCTTTTCTAAGCAATGTTGTTTCCCTTGGTAATGTAAAATATACAATAGTTTTACAAAAGTAAGTATATGCTGCCAGCAAAGATTCACGTTAGTTTTGATGCATAACTGTTTTTGGCTGAAGTCTTCAAACTTCAGGTTTACTATCCTGCTTTAGAGTTTTTCTGTGTTCACGTAATTTTTTTTCAAATCCTGTCAATAAACAAGTTGTACCACATTTCGTATTGTTGATTACTGATTATTTTATAGTTTTATACAAAACAGGACGAAACTACTCAAGTTCCGCTCAAGTTTAACGTTATCAAACTTATTGTATATCATTTTATTCGAAGCCTATATGCAAAATCGATGCTGGTTTTTAAAAACAGTGGCTTTACCTTCTCTGAAGTTCTTTTTTTTTTCGCCTTTCTGCCTTTCTGGGTTTTTTCTTCTCGTTTTTGCACTTTGCAGCTTTATATAACAAAATTTCGTGTATGTTACCATCTTTCAAACTCAACTGTAAAAATTCTAGAAGAATGATGCTGAGAAATGCCATTATGAAATACTTGGATTTTTGGTATAATAACCAAGTAAATAGCAAAACCAGGTTTTGCATGTTCAGAATATGTCATGCTCCAGACATTACAATTTGAAGTATTTAAAGTATACTGTGTTTAATCACGTATAAAACACTCCTCATGAATCCCTAAAACTAATAGCGGATGAAAGTGTTGATAGGCCCATGTACACAAAATATCATAAGAACTGCCAGACTTATATTTGTTATTGTTTTCTATGTAAACAATTAAAAAAAAAACGGACTTCCGGTTTGTCGGTGTTTCGTGACGGTCATGAAAGAGATGTAGAAAAAAAATATTGCTGTGGGTACTCTACAAAGACTTGATATGGTTAAATAGAGAAGACAAGATAAACAATTAATGTACCGATGATATAAAATACATATATGATTCTGTAGAAGGCAATCAAGTGAGAGTATAAAGGCCCGTGAAGTTTGTCAGTACCCCACCCATCTATTTACGGGTAATAATAACAAAGAAAGATAAACTGTACTAAAGCTTCTATCCTAGAATAAGTATAAGTATGTCTTTAAATAAACCTCCAACACGTGCCAATAAGGCTCTGAGTCAAGACAGTCCTAAAAGCACAGTAAGGATAGCTCAGTTAGAGAAATCCAAAGAACCAAAGGAGCCCGAGATCAGATCTTTTTTTGGACAGACAGGAGATAGCAAGAGTGATAATAAAAGTATCGGGACTGAATTCAATAGTTTTAAAGAAGAAATGAGAACCATGATTGCCCAAATGAATGACAGTATAACAACAAAGGTTGCAGGAAAAATATCAAACAAAATTGAGTCACTGGAAAATAAATTTAGTACCATGTTTAATGAATTCAGAACAGACATTCAAACACTAAGGACAGATGTGAATGAAGCAAAGGCAGATATGGCTAAAATTTCAGGACAGGTTAGAGAAATAGAGAAAGGTTTAGAATTCCAGAGCAGTAAGATGAGGGATAATGATGAGAAGCAGGAGAAAACATTGAGTGAATTAAAGGTAGAGGTAGATAGTAAAGTACAAGAGCTGAATCAGAAACTGTTGCTCATGGAAAAGCATGAAAGGAAATACAACTTGTTGTTTTATGGGTTCCCTGAAGAGCAAAGAGGAGAAAACATTTATGACAAGATGAGAAATGTGTTTGTTGAGGATTTAGAGCTTGACCCTAATAAAGTTGACAACATGTACTGTGCAAATGCTCACAGAATGCCAGCAGAAAATCAAGAAGGACCTAGACCTCTAATAATTCGGTTTGCATCATATGCAGACAGAGAGCTGGTTTTGTCAAATGCTTATAAGCTGGCTGGATCTAGAAGGAGAATTTTGCCAGACCTTCCAGTTGTGATGAAAAAAGAAAGAAGTAGGCTAGCCAAAGAAGCCTATACAATTAGAAAAAATGAAAAGCTACAAACAAGAATAAAGGATAAGGGCCTGGAGGTGTATTTAGAGGTTAGGAAAGAGAGTAAAGACAGATGGGTTAAAAGGATAGTTTGATAAATGAAAATCCCTGTATAGACAATGAAGACCCCATAAGAATTCAAAAGAAAATAATAAATCTGTTTGACTGGAGTACTGACAATCTATCAATAATGGCTTGAAAGGCTTACAAGGGCCTTGAGATAAAAAAAAATAATAAATAACTGTAAAACCCTAATCAATGGAAGACCTACAGCAGATTTGATTTGGTGAACTTGTTTTGTTGTTCCAGGGGCCCATAACCCCTATGATAACATCTGGGGGAGTGTGGAGCTCTGGAGGAGACAAACTAATTATTTCTATTTAATCTCAGATATATGCTGTATGGTGTCCTAGTATGGGAATTGAAAATTACTGGAATTTTAGGTTTATAAGAGGCAAACATGTGGAACTGAAAACTTATTAAATAGACATTTACTCAGAGCATAATCAGACATGTATTAACTTATACATTATACAAATATATAAAATGAACATATCTTATTAGAGAACTTTATAAAATTTGAATGGATCAGTCTAACATTTCTTACAGCAGGTGTTGAAATTTGGATTGAGTTTTGCACTTAAGTTGGAAGCACAGCGGGAAATGTTAGAGTCATTTGAAGGCTTAAAACTGGACATTAATAAAGTTGTCTACTTACTTAAGTACCATACCTGTATGAGGGAAATGTTGGAGTCATATGAAGGTTTTACGTTGGGTAATAAAATAGCTGCTTAGTTGGCTTAAGTATAATACCTGTAAATGTTTTTGTCAAAAATATTGCTTATAAAACAACAAATGGTGTAGATTTTTAATATATAAGATGCAAACAGGAAATCCAGGTGTGTGAAAGGTGGGTTAAAAAGTTCCATAGGAGTTATACCTACATTTACAATGTATGTGCCATTTGAAGGTTTTAAGCTTGGGAATACCTGACTTTGTAAAACAAATTATTTTCATTCAGTCATAGACATTTACAATGTGGTGTCCAATAAGTTAATGCTAACTGAAAACTACATTTCTCATAGCAGTTGTTGAAAATATGGATTGAGTATTGCACTTTAGTTGGAAGCACAGTTAGAGACTTTTGAAGTTTTAACCTGGATAATAATATAATAATAAAGTTGCTTACTCACTGTATGTGGGAAATATTTGAGTCATATGAAGATTTTAAGGTGTGCAATAATATAGCAGCTTAGTTATTATAGTGTAATACCTGTAAATGTTTTTGCCAAAAGTATATTTATTAAAACACTAATAGTGTTGATTTGCAAAATATAAAATGCATATAGGGTCTCCAGTTGTTTGAAGGGTGGGCTCCATAAGTTGATAAGTTCCACAAGATTTTCACTTACTTTAACATGTTTGGGAAAACATGAAGCTGCTTATCTGACTTTGTACAACAAAGTAACTTCACTTGATAATAGATATATGCAGTATGGTGTCCAATAACCTAATGTTAGCTGAAAATTACTGGAAATTTATATTAGTAAGAGGTGAACACATGGAGGTATACATCTTTAACTGACACACCTGGGCTCAGAACTTTATTAACTTATGTAGTTACATATAGCTTATACAATTACATGAAATGAACATATCTTATAGAACAGCTTTATATATAGCTATCTTTTTTGTTTGAAATCTGGAGAAATAAGTCTTTCATTTCCCATAGAAGGTGTTGAAATTTGGAGTGAGCATTTCATTTTAGCAGGAAGCACACTGGGAATGTTAGAATCAATTGAAGGTTTTAACTGGATCATCATAAAGTTGCTTTTTTATTTTAGTACAATACTTTTATGTGGGAAATGTTGGAGTTATATGAAGTTTTTAAGCTGGGAAATATTATAGCTGTCTAGTAAGACATAGTATAATACCTGTAAATATCTGTTGTCAAGATACACCTGGGCTTGGTACATAACCAAATTTAGGAAGTTACATACAGTCTACACTATTACATAATATGAACATTTCTTACTGGAGAGCTTTATATATAGTTTTGTCCGTGTTTAAAATATAGAGGGATCAGTTTGACATTTCTCACAGCAGTTGTTGAAATTTGGTTTGAATAATGACTTTTAGTTGGAAGCACAGTGGGAAATGTTAGACTCATTTAAAGGTTTTAAACTGGATAATGATAAAGCTGTCTACTTACTTTAGTAGAATACTTGTATGTAGGAAATGTTGAAGTCATATGAAGGTTTTAAGCTGGGTAATAAAATAGCTGCTTAGTTGACTTAAGTAAAATACCTGTAAATGTTTTTGTCAAAAATATTGCTAATAAAACAATAAATGGTGTAGATTTTTAATATATAAGATGCAAACAGGAAATCCAGGTGTGTGAAAGGTGGGTTAAAAAGTTCCATAGGATTTATACTTACATTTACAATGTATGTGCCATTTGAAGGTTGTAAGCTTGGGAATACGTGACTTTGTAAAACAAATTATTTTCATTCAATCATAGACATTTACAATGTGGTGTCCAATAACTTAATGCTAACTGAAAACTACATTTCTCATAGCAGTTGTTGAAAATATGGATTGAGTATTGCAATTTAGTTGGAAGCACAGTGGACAATGTTAGAGTCTTTTGAAGTTTTAACCTGGAAAATAATATAATAATAAAGTTGCTTACTCACTGTATGTGGGAAATATTTGAGTCGTATGAAGATAAGATTTTAAGGTGTGCAATAATATAGCAGCTTAGTTATTATAGTGTAATACCTGTAAATGTTTTTGCCAAAAGTATATTTATTAAAACACTAATAGTGTTGATTTGCAAAATATAAAATGCATATAGGGTCTCCAGTTGTTTGAAGGGTGGGCTCCATAAGTTGATAAGTTCCACAATATTTTTACTTACTTTAACATGTTTGGGAAAACATGAAGCTGCTTATTTGACTTTGTACAACAAAGTAACTTCACTTGATAATAGATATAGGCAGTATGGTGTCCAATAACCTAATGTTAGCTGAAAATTACTGGAAATTTATATTAGTAAGAGGTGAACCCATGGAGGTATACATCTTTAACTGACACACCTGGGCTCAGAACTTTATTAACTTATTTAGTTACATATAGCTTATACAATTACATGAAATGAACATATCTTATAGAGCAGCTTTATATATAGCTATCTTTTTGTTTGAAATCTGGAGAAATAAGTCTTTCATTTCCCATAGAAGGGTTGAAATTTGGAGTGAGTATTTCACTTTAGCAGGAAGCACATTGGGAATGTTAGAGTCACTTGAAGGTTTTAACTGGATCATCATAAAATTGCTTTTTTATTTTAGTACAATACCTTTATGTGGGAAATGTTGGAGTTATATGAAGTCTTTAAGCTGGGAAATATTATAGCTGTCTAGTAAGACATAGTATAATACCTGTAAATATCTTTTGTCAAGATACATCTGGGCTTTGTACATAACCAAATTTAGGAAGTTACATACCGTCTACACTATTACATAATATGAACATTTCTTACTGGAGAGCTTTATATATAGCTTTGGCTGTGTTTAAAATATAGAGGGATCAGTTTGACATTTCTCACAGCAGGTGTTGAAATTTGGTTTGAATAATGACTTTTAGTTGGAAGCACATTGGGAAATGTTAGACTCGTTTAAAGGTTTTAAACTGGATAATGATAAAGCTGTCTACTTACTTTAGTAGAATACTTGTATGTAGGAGATGTTGAAGTCATATGAAGGTTTTAAGCTTGGTAATAAAATAGCTGCTTAGTTGACTTAAGTAAAATACCTGTAAATGTTTTTGTCACAAATATTGCTAATAAAACAATAAATGCTGTATACTTTCAAAATATAAGAGCAAACAGGTGTGTGAAAGGTGGGTTAAAAAGTTCCATAGGATTTATACTTACATTTATAATGTATGTGCCATTAGATGGATTTAAGCTTGGGAATACAAGCAGTTGCTTACATGACTTTGTAAAACAAATTATTTTCATTTAATCATAGATATTTATAAAGTGGTGTCCAATAATGCATACTGAAAATTACATTTCTCATATCAGGTGTTGAAAATATGGATTGAATATTGTACTTTAGTGAGAAGCAAAGTGGGAAATGTTATTGTCTTTTGAAGTTTCAACCTGGATAATAATATAATAATGAAGTTGCTTACTTACTTTAGTACAATACCTGTATGTGGGAAATATTTGAGTCATATGAAGATTTTAAGCTGTACAATAAAGCTGCTTAGTTATTATAGTGTAATACCAGTAAATGTTTTTGCCAAAAGTATATTTATTAAAACACTAATAGTGTTGGTTTGCAAAATATAAAATGCATATAGGGTCTCCAGTTTTTTGAATGGTGGGCTCCATAAGTTGATAAGTTCCACAGGATTTTTACTCACACTTAACATGTGTGGGAAAACATGAAGCTGCTTATCTGACTTATCTGACAAATTAACTTCATTTAATCATAGATATATGCAGTATGGTGTCCAATAACCTAATGTTGAAAATTATTGGAAATTTATATTAGTAAGAGGTGAACACATAGAGGTATACATCTTTAACTGGCACACATGGGCTCAGAACATTATCAACTTATGTAGTTACATATAGCTTATAAAATTACATGAAATGAACATATCTTATAGAACAGCTTTATATATAGCTATCAGTTGTTTGATATTTGGAGAGATAAGTCTTTCATTTCCAATAGAAGGTGTTGAAATTAGGAGTGAGTATTTCACTTATGCTGGAAGCACATTGGGAATGTCAAATCATTTAAAGGTTTTTAACTGGATAATCATAAAGTTGCTTTCTTATTTAAGGAAAGATACCTACTTACTTTAGTAGATTACCTGTACATAGGAAATGTTGAAGTCATATGAAGGTTTTAAGCTGGGTAATAAAATAGCTGCTTAGTTGACTAAAGTATAATACCTGTAAATGTTTTTGTCAAAAATATTGCTAATAAAACAATAAATGGTGTAGATTTTCAAAATATAAGATGCAAACAGGAAATCCAGGTGTGTGAAAGGTGGGTAAAAAGTTCCATAGGATTTATACTTACATTTATAATGTATGTGCCATTTGAAGGTTTAAGCTTGGGAATACAAGAAGTTGCTAACACGACCTTGTAAAACATTTTATTTTCATTTAATCATAGACATTTATAATGTGGTGTCCAATAACTGAATACTAACTGAAAATCACATTTCCCATAGCAGGTGTTGAAAATATGGATTGAATATTGCACTTAAGTTGAATGCACAGTGAGAAATGTTAGAGTCTTTTGGAGTTTTAACCTGGATAATAATATAATAACAAAGTTGCTTACTTACTTTATGTGGGAAATATTTGAGTCATATGAAGATTTTAAGCTGTGCAAAACTAAAGCAGCTTAGTTATTATAGTGTAATACCTGTAAATGGTTTTACCAAAAGTTTTGTCATTAAAACACTAATAGTGTTGATTTGCAAAATATAAAATGCATATAGGGTCTCCAGTTGTTTGAATGGTGGGCTCCATAAGTTGATAAGTTCCACAGGAATTTTACTCACATTTAACATGTTTGGGAAAACATGAGTCACTGGAAGGTTTTTAACTGGATAGCCATTAAGTTACTTTCTTATTTAAGCAAAAATACCTGTATGTGGGAAATGTTGGAGTTATATGAAGTCTTTAGCTGGGAAATATTATAGCTGTCTAGTAAGACATAGTATTATACCTGTAAATATCTTTTGTCAAGATACACCTGGGCTTTGCACATAACCAAATGTAGGTAGTTACATATAGTCTACACAATTACATAATATGAACATTTCTTATTGGAGAGCTTTATAGAAAGATTTGTCTGTGTTTAAAATATAGAGGGATCAGTTAGACATTTCTCACAGCAGTTGTTGAAATTTGGTTTGAATATTGCACTTTAGTTGGAAGCACAGTGGGACATGTTAGAGTCATTTAAGTGTTTTAAACTGGATAATGATAAAGCTGTCTACTTACTTTAGTGGAATACCTGTATGTATGAAATGTTGCTGTCGATTCGCAAAATATAAAAGGCATATAGGAACCACAGGTGTGTGAAAGGTGGGTAAATAAATGTTGTTTTTTTATGTATACTCACATTAAAAAAATGTATGTGTTATTTGCAGGTTTTAAGCTGAGGTATACATAATGTCATAATGTTTTCAGTGGAAAAAACAGTCTTAATAATATATTTTGCAATATTTAATAAACTTAAAGGGTTTGAGAAGTATATGGGCTTCAAACAGAATTTGTTAAAAAAGTAGTATTGTTTTATATTGGCACAACAGGTGAATACAGTACTCGATTGTCATTGCCTACATAACTGGATATTTTGCCACCCAGAAACTTTGGGAAGCTGCATGTTGCTCCATATATGTTCTATAGATGGTTCAGCAGTTAAATATTCTATCCTCAAATCTTGACTGATACATTCAGATAATTTTTTTCGAATAATAATTTGCAGACTCCCTTTATACTAACCGTATAGAAGGGACAACAGAATTATAAAGATATTCACGTGCAGGCTTGTATGTGTATGCGTATGTACTTTTTCACATACATTTGTGAATATTGGGTTATCTGAATGTATGTGTATAAGTGTTTATATGTATATAACTGCATATGTGTGTACATGTATATATGTTATGTGTGTAGGTGTGTGCAGGCCTTATATGTACGTTTAAATATGTATATGTAGGTGTGTATGCTTTGTATATATATATATATATATATATATATATATATATATATATATATATATATATATGCGTATGCTTTTGAAAAATACTCTATAGTTTCCGAATATACTAGATCTCAATATATACCTGGATTTATTATTTTCAAGTGAATTAGGCAACAATAAGCATTTTTTAGATTGCTGACGGAAGAAATAAGTATATGCTATGTAAGACATAGTTTTAAAGATAACATATTAGCCCTGAGAAAGAAGTTATTATTACATGTTTTATATACCAGTACAATAATTGATATAATCGGTGCAAGAAGTAGAATAACTAATGACGCTTCTGAAAGATGTCAAAATGAATTCAGAAATTTAAGAAAATACAATTATGTGTACAGTTCGCAGATTAAACTGGCAATACCATAATATAAAGTAAGTTTAGAATGTGATTGCCTTACACAGCAGGAAACCGGAAAATGATGATTTTTACGGTGAATCTTTCCTTTTCTGTAGTATTTAATTTTTATATGTTCCATTGTATTGAATATCGTGTAGGCACTCTAAGAGCTATGGTTTATAATAATCCTGTGTCCTTTCTTATTGAAAATAAAACATATATTATGATTTATGAGGTGAACTATGAAAATGGCTGAACAATTAACAATACTTTCACAGAACTGCCGTGGTGGCCTTTCTCTTGCTGCTAAGAGAAGAGACCTGTTTCAGTATTTTAGATCAAAAAATATAATATAATATGTTTACAGGATACACATATAAACACAAATCTTGAAGCATTTATCAAAGCGGAGTGGGGTTATGAAGCTTTTTTCAGTTCCTATACAACAAACAGTCGGGGAGTTATGATATTAATAAACAATAATTTTGAACAGAAAGTGAACAAAGTAAAAATAGATAAAAATGGAAATTTTATAATTTTAGATATAACTATAGAAGATAAACAGATCACGCTTGTTAATTTGTATGGTCCTAATAATGATGATCCACAATTTTATAAAAATTTAAAACAAAAAATAGACGAATTTGAGAATGAGAAAGTTATTATGTGCGGATATTGGAACCTGATAATAGATGCAACGATGGACAGCTACAATTATTTACATATAAATAACCCGAGGGCCAGACAAGTTGTACTTAACCAATTAGAAGATGAAAATTTTATAGATGCATGGCGGGTAATGCATGAGGACGTAAAAAAATATACATGGCGACGATTAAATCCTATTAAAAAACAAGCACGATTAGACTTTTTTTTGATCCATGAAAGCATATTTCAGTATGTGACAGATTCAGATATAATCCCGGGTTATAGAACGGACCACTCTGCTATAATTTTAAAAGTAAAATTTCAGGAAAACGAAAGAGGAAGAGGATATTGGAAGTTCAATAATTCTTTGCTTAAGGATCAACAATATATCAATGAAATAAAAACTACTATAGAAGAGGTAAAAAACACATATGCCACAAATGCAGTTTTAGGACACAACATTTCGAATCAAGACATAACCTTTAATATAAATGATCAATTATTTTTGGAAACTTTGTTAATGATAATAAGGGGTAATACAATAAAATATAGTTCAATTAAAAAGAAGGAAACAATAAAGGAGGAAAACAAACTGGAACAAGAAATAAAAATAATTGAAGAAGAAATAAACAACGACTTCTTAAATACAGATCCAGAAACAATTCGAACTTTAGCCCAAAAGCAAGATAGATTAGTAGAAATCCGAAAAAATAAAATTGAAGGTGTTATGTTAAGATCAAAGGCCCGATATGAAGACTTAGGGGAAAAACCTACGAAATATTTCTTTAATTTAGAAAACAGACAATATACAAATAAAGTTATGAATAAGATTATAGATGAAAATGATATACACCATACTGACACTAAAGATATTTTAAACTGTCAAAGAAACTTTTATCAAAAATTGTATGATAAGGTTAAAGATACAGATGATAGACCAATTGACACTGTTTTAGGGTATAATGATAAAAAATTGTCAAATAATACAGCCGAAAGTTTGGAAGGGGAAATTCATTTAGCGGAATTAGCAGAAGCCTTAAAAAATATGAAAAACGATAAGAGTCCGGGGTTAGATGGCTTTACAGTAGAATTTTTTAAATTCTTTTGGATTGATATAGGAATATTTGTTTTACGCTCCCTAAATTATGGGTATAGAACTGGGAATCTATCGGTTACACAAAAACAAGGTATCATAACCTGTTTGCCAAAGCCTAATAAAAATAGACATTTTTTAAAAAAACTGGCGACCAATTTCTTTGTTAAATGTGGTATACAAACTTGCATCGTCTGTGATTGCTAACAGAATAAAAACTGTGCTTAATTCTCTTATTCATGAAGATCAAACAGGTTTTGTATCAGGTAGGTTTATTGGTGAAAACGTAAAATTAATTTATGATGTATTGTTTGAAACAAAAAACCAAGAGTTGCCAGGACTAATTCTGTCGGTAGATTTTGAAAAAGCGTTCGACACTGTCTCGTGGGAATTGATTGAAAAGGTTTTAAAGTATTTTAATTTTGGACCCTCTGTTATATCATGGGTCAAATTATTTCAAAATGGGTCTGAATCTTGCATAATACAAAATGGTTTTATGTCGGAATTTTTAAAATTAAAGAGAGGCTGTCGACAAGGAGATCCAATATCACCATACATTTTTATTTTATGTGCCGAAATCCTAGGACAAATGATTAGAAAGAGTGATAATTTACGTGGAATAGAAGTACAAGGGAAAGAATTTCGGTTAAGTCAATATGCTGACGACACACAGATATTTCTAAACGGAACTGAGGAATCTTTACAAGAAGCTTTATCTATTTTAAATACTTTTTATAAAATGTCAGGGCTTAAAATTAATATTGAGAAAACGAGGGCAATTTGGGTGGGATCTTTAAGTAATTCAATAAGACAAATGTGTAAAAATTACAAATTGGATTGGACACAAGGACCTTTTAAGATATTAGGGGTAACATTTACTACTGAAGTGTTTGATATCTGGGACGCTAATACAAATGAAATTATGACAAAAATTGAAAACTTGTGTAAACAGTGGTCTAAACGGAAACTGACATTGCTTGGGAGGATAACAGTTATAAAATCATTGCTCTTATCAAAATTTAATCACCTGTTTTTAGCCCTACCTAATCCTCCCGGGGAACTTACTAAACAGCTTGAAAAACTAGTTTATAAATTTTTGTGGAATTCCGGTCCAGATAGGATAGAGCGATCAATTATTATTAAGGATTTAAAAGTTGGAGGACTACGAATGGTTAATATCAGTTACTTTATCAAAGCTTTAAAAATTTCGTGGTTAAGAAGAGTTATTCAGAACTCACAAGGTACTTGGCATGCATTGTCTAATATAGATTTTCAAAAGTTATTCTCTTTCGGGCCAGGGTTTGCCAATTATTATAAACAAAATGTAGATAACCCGTTCTGGAAAGAAATACTCCAAAATTGGGCAGAATTGTGCAATACTATCAAAATAGAATCAGTATATCAAGTATTTAATTCACCGCTGTGGTATAACAAGAATTTAATCAATGGAAACAACTTTTGTATTGCCGATTGGTATGAAAAAGGGTTGCGACAAATATCGAATCTTATTGATGAGCGAGGTAACATTTATTCTTTTGAAGTCCTTAGAGATATGTACAATTTAAGAGGTACCTATCTAGATTTCCACTCACTTATCAGAAGAATTCCAAATGACTGGAAAATTAAAATAAACGAAAACAAAATAGCTTCTAGCATAAATAGATATAATGTAAACTGTAATATATATGTGCAACAATTAATTAAAGACAAAAAGGGATGTAGGAGGTTTTATGATTTGATGACAGATGCATATAAACCGATATTAAATAACAAATGGGATAGGGAGATAGCAAATATACTGGAGCAAGATTGGAAAAATTATTATTCAGTAATTAAATCCTTAAAAGAGGTGAAGCTGAAAGACTTTCAATATAAAGTGAATAATAAAATTTTGGTAACAAAGTCATTTCTAAATCGAATTAATAAGATAGACAATAATTTGTGTGAATACTGCCAACGACAATCAGAAACTATATATCATTTATTCATAGAGTGTGAAAAGGTAAAACAATTCTGGGGACTTTTGAATGCATGGCTTATTGCAAATTCTGATTTGTCACTTAATTTAGAAGAAAAAAATATCCTGTTCGCATATCAAGATAAAAACCAATTAAGAAATTATATATATGTTATTGCTAAGCATTATATCTATGTAAATAAATTTTCTGGAAAGCAACTGAATGTAGAAATTTTTAAAGCAATACTTCGGAGAAAATTTCAAAGTGAACGGTATATAGCATATATTAACAACACTATGGAAAAATATCTCGCTAAATGGTCGCACTTATATAACAGCTTAGAACAACCTGATAATCCTACAATACAGTGAAGTACTTCAATATACCACAGTAAATTTACACTCAGGAGGAGTCACTGCATGATCGTTTGCGCTGAGAATCTTTCCTACCATAAACCGGGTTCCATGGTACACAGCCTTCCATTATTACCGTACCTAACTGAAATACTGTTGAAAAGGACGTAAAATCGCCAGTCATCCACCCACTGTTGGAGCGAATATATAGATTTATTGACCGACGCAAATGCTGAGGTCGATATGTTATTTGGCAGGCAAAAATGACTGTGCATTAGCCACAATAGAGGTCAGTAAATGTTTTGTTTTATGAAAACGACAAGTCCACTAACAATGGTATATGACGGGATGACATGGTTACTCTAATGGTGTGGAGACATAATGTTTATGCGACGCAATATTAAGAAATGCGGAAGGCGGCGGGATAAAAGTAATACTGGTTAATA
Source organism: Ctena decussata (assembly GCA_963989385.1). Taxonomy (NCBI): domain Eukaryota; kingdom Metazoa; phylum Mollusca; class Bivalvia; order Lucinida; family Lucinidae; genus Ctena; species Ctena decussata. Next base: position 48,234,195 of record OZ022506.1, read on the forward strand.
TTATAAAATATTGCAAAGTATTGGCCGTAACGCGAAGCCGATTCAGCCGAGAAAATTGTGTTTTATTATGATCATGTACTGGGGTCAAGTCGGGCGGATTCAGGCGGCGGGTTGGCTCGTACAGCGACATTGTTCCCCACGCCGGAAGTTGCAAGGTAGCAGCAATTCATGTAAAATACAAAACAATACAGTGAAATTATTTTCTAATAAAAAGACACAGACTCAGTATATTTAACTTTGTGTAATGTACAAATTTAGAAAGACATATTGATAGAAAAATTCATATATAAAGACTTGAAAGATTTGTTATTTAATATGACATACTGGCATTGAAATATGTTGGTGGGTGGGGAAACTTATCGTAAAAATCAGGTAGGCCACTGACAAAAGAGCATAAGGTGCAATAAAATATTATTTATAACAGAAATTAAGCATGACGAATTAAATCTTATTTATTTTTTGTTTCATATCTGTCACCAAACAATCACTTTCACTTAATTTGACCTCAAAATCGATGTTTAAACAACTTACTATACATTTCAATTTAGCCCAGGAAGTGACGTCATCAGAAATGCGCATTGTTCCATGATTAGCCTATCTTGCAAGGTAAATCTTGTGTGTTAGCAAGGCTGATACAATGCTTTTCATACTGAAATATTTTCAGTATAACAGGTATTATAGGTATCAATCCAGAACTGCTTGTATCCGGAGATAAAAAATTATGAATTTATCTTTACATAAATATTCCGTCTGTTTCTACTCAGTGTCCTTACCCTAACAACAGTTGTAAAGGCATATTTTGAAGAAAATACCAGTGCCTCAAATGTTTTGAGTGAATTCCATTGGGAGATATGTAAGCCTATAAGTTAAGACATAAATTTCAAAAATCGGTCAACATTCCTAGGAATGGCCGAATTAGTTACACTATTTCTGAAATGACCCTCGTATGAACAATAACTCTCTTTTATATTATTTAAGTAAAAACACAGTTATTCTGTATATAGCTACTTTAAGCATATCAAACATAATACCACGTTTGGGAGATCTTGCAGAATGGCGGCCTAGGTTTGCGACATCGAACAAAACACAACGTTTGTGAGATCACTGTCTAGAATGTAAAATGTTACACAAAAAATGATCTAGAGTTGTGCCTATCAATTATGGTGTAGTGCATAATGTCAAGTTCTTGCAGAATGGCGGCCAAGCTTTGCAACATCATTTATAATACCCCGTTTGGGAGATCACAGTCTAGAATTTGACATGTTCAGTAGGAAATCATATAGAAATGTGCCTACCGATCGGGATGCAATGCTTAAGGTCAAGTTCTTGCAGAATGGCGGCCAAGCCTTGCAATATCAAGCGAACTACCCCGTTCGGGAGATCACAGTTTAGAACGATATATATTACATAAGAAATAATAAAGGGATATGTCTGCCACCCGGGTTGCAGTGCGTAAATTCAAGTTCATGCAGAATGGCGGCCTGGGTTTGCGACATCGAACAAAAATATCACGTTTGGGAGATCACTGTCTAGAATGTGATCTGCTACATAAGAAATGATATAGAGCTGTGCCTACCAATCGGGGTGGAATGCTTAAGGTGAAGTTCTTGCAGAATGGCTACAAGCCTTGCAATAAAGTAAAAATACTTTTTTAAAGAGATCACATTCTAGAACGTTAGATGTGACATAAGAATAGATAGAAAGATATGCCACCCAATTGGTTGGCACCGAATTGGATGGCTATTTTAAGGTTAACTTCTTGCAGAATGGTGGCCCAGCTTTTCGACATCAAAACATAAGAAATAATAGAGAGGCATGTCTACCAATCGGGGTGCAATGCTTAAGGTCATGTTCTTGCAGAATAGCGGCCATGCTTTGCAACATCAAACGTAAAACCACGTAGATCACAGTCTAGAATTTGATATGTTCAATAGGAAATAATAAAGAGATGCGCCTGTCATTCGGAATGCAGTGTTTAAGGTCAAAGTCAATTTTGGTGCATTGCTTAAGGTCAAGCTCTTGCAGAATGGCTGCCGAGCTTTCCGACATCGAATAAAATACCACGTTTGGGAGATCACTGTCTAGAATGCGATATGCTACCTAAGAAATGATAAAGAGTGCTGCCTACCAATCGGGGTGCAATACTTAAGGTTAAGTTCTTGCAGAATGGCGGCCAAGCTTTGCAAAATCAAACGTAAAACCTCGTTTAGGAGATCACAGTCTAGAATTTGATTTGTTCAATAGGAAATTATAAAGAGATGTGCCTGTCATTCGGAGTTCAATGCTTCAGGCCAAAGTTAATCTTGATGCATTGCTCTTGCACAATAGCTGCTTAGCTTTTCGACATCGAACAAAATACCACGTTTGGGAAATGACTGTCTATATAGTGGAGCAAACTTGATGGGCTATCTTTCAAGGGGGTGGTCTACAGAGTGTTTTTATATATCAAAATGATTGTCTAGGTCTCTAGTTATCAAATTCAGCGTTTGCCACCTTAGCAAACCTGGCATAACTCTGTAGTGGCCAATTATTTACGATACCCCTTTAACTTTTGAATATCAAAAACATTTATTGAAGTCAATAAGAAATGTGTTTAAACTATATAAATGTATCAAATCTAAATATTTTCTGTAAGAACAGTTTATATGCTATAAATAAGGCTGCTCAGAAAACAGTTCAGAACTTTGGTGTTGTTACTTTCGTTACAATATATCATGTACCCCTTGAAAATTTAAAATTGGAACTTAAGGTGAGGTGGGAGTAATTCAGCGCCGCCGTGCAGCAGTTTCTGTCGCTACGTAACGTAATGACGTCAAACGCTCCGTTTGATAAAAACAAGATGGCGTCAACGTTAGCCGCTTCTGTGATCACTACATGGTCTGCTCACGAAATGCAAGGAGGCTGAGCGTTGGATGAAATTTAAAGTAAACAGAAAGTGCTGTAGAGAAGAAACTGATCATGAAAAAAGTATAGTTAGTTTTCCGTGCGGAAGACTACTTGCGGGATACCTGACAGTTTCTTATCAGTTTATAAGACGGAGTTCGCAGCTGTTGAGTTGCAGTAATTTTATTACAAATTTTTCATACGACAACAAAGTCTCGTGAAATTAAGTCCAGAATCGTACAATGAGTAGTCAGATCACTGTCTACACTTCGACCACGCACTTTACAGTTGACACGGTAGCAGCCACAGACAGTCGTTTTCATAGCACCCACACTTAAAATACTAATCAGCAAGAGTTATGCCAAATTTCAGTTGTACTAAAATTTCTTAGACTGTCTCTAGCATTTGAACAACGCTAAACAGCCGTATCAACGTCGATGCAATGTCGTCAGAATTTTTATCGACGTTGACACGATAGTTCAACGATCTGTTCTGTCAATAAGCTAAAAACCAATGTGGTGTTTCTTTTTCCTTGCCTTTCTTTCACTTTTCTGTCTTTCATTTCGTCTTTCTGTTTCAAGTGTATATAAAAGAGTCGTTTTATTGCATCTCATAGACACTAAAGTGAATCCAAGCTGCCTATCATTTTTACAGAGAGAGAGAGAGAGAGAGTCGCCGAAGTCCAGTCATTGGAACGCTAGGTTATTGTGCAGAATATTATAGGTTCTTCCTTGGGTCGGGCAGGAATAAGAAAACTTGACTCGCTTACACTGTTCAAACGACAAGTGGACAAGGGAATTGTTCAGATGTCATAACACGTGGAAGCCCGTCCTAAAGTTGTTGCTTCTGAGAGTTTGTCAACGTCCTGTTGAACAGTTACACCTATTCCCTGTTTTTTGGCTGAAAAGTCATTTTTCGTATAATTGTTTGTACAAAAATGGCTAATTACCAATTTAGACTTGACAAATTGGGGCCTTTTGCAAAAAGATACTGTTACCCATGATATAACACAATAGATTAAAAATTATTTTTGACCTTACAACACATTTTAACCATAGTAACGTACTTAACAGATTAAAATGTTTGCATAAAGTGTCTGTCATTCACATCAGGAAAACACTCTTTTCAAATTCTGACTTTGAAACAACGCAGTTGTGATAAATATGTTTATTGTTTATCTTAAAATGAAATTTTTGCATAGTAGTCGCCTACATAGTCAGAAAACATGGTTATTTACTTGACCTGCAATGCTGGGATTGCCCCGATGTTCAAATGAAGCCGTCATAAGTTAATCTGTACATGATTATTTTTCATTAATATTCAAATAACTTTAAAAGTTTAAACAACAAAATATCAAATAACTTATAATAACTTACAGTTTTGTATTCAGAAAGGTAACGTTTGTAACATTGGAAGAGAAAAAAACTCCCCGAGATTAAATATTGCCTCTGCCAAATATGCGTAAGCTTTATTATTTTGAGTAAAAGCATTTTTAGAATGGCCGGTTTAAATCCACTCATGTAACTCATTATTAACTGCCCCAAGGTGGAGCATCCGTTCCGATGTATCTATGTCATAGTTTGTGTTGTTTACTTATCTGTCGTCTTCGAAAACTCGATTTGTTTTATATGTATATTTGCCATCATTCTGGTGTATAACTGGCATATATGGAGAAAGAAAGAAAATAGATGAAAATTTTGTATGCCTAATTTTGTTTGTTTAAGACTAGCTTTGTACCAATGAACTTATAAGGGGCTGCATGTTTATCTGGCTAGCTGCTAGTATCGTCTTACTACTTGTCTTTATGCAGCTATTTCCAGTTTGGTATCGTGGTAGGGTTGTTGCGCAGATAAAACTAATTCCTGCTCATTGCCCCTTTACTTTAATCTACCTCTTCTATAAAAACAATGTATAAACCCAAAGTTGCCTTGTAGCATATATTTTCACCAAAGTAACGTACATAACAAGTTAAAACGCATGTGTAATTTTTTCCTACAGCAGCTACAGCAAAGTACCGTTGGGGTACTTGGAAAGCTTCCTCGTACTTCATCATATTGAAAATTATGTTTGGAATCAACTGGGCTCAATTTGAGTCAGTAAGCTGAAACTTGTGCTAGAGACACCTTGTTGCATTATATCAAACAGAAAATATCATTTAAATTCGAAAATATCATTAAAAATCATAAATCTTATCTGACAAATCGTTTACATGTGAATGTTGTATACGTTACCTTTTTAAATACCAAACCAAGAAGTCAAAGTAAGTGAATTATCATTGACTCAATTTAAAAGGCATTTTGATAATGATTTTAAAGTAAAAGCAATATGTCATAATCATCTTATCCGTGCCTCTAGGCAATATCATCTGATTTTGAAAGGAAACAGTTAAACTGAGTCGGCTATGTTCTTTCTCGTGTGTATTCCTTGCTTCAACATGATCTTCTGGCAAGTCTTTGCAATAATACTGTATTAATGTGAAAGGACACACCTCAGTATTTTACTTCAATTTGTTAGAAAGAAACAATATTTATTTCTTTAGATGTTTCCTATTCACTTCTGAGAAAGCTATAACCATTCCAAAAATGGTCTACTCTTAAAGGAAACCTTTTTTCACAGCAGCAAATTCTTTTTAAAAGTTTTCCCCATTAAGAAAGGAGGCCAAAGTAAAATTGGCAGAATAACTTACGTGAAATTGTATCCCTTCACCTTAAATTCTAAGACTGATAAAAACTTAATTAAATTATGAAGGATGAGTCTCTGGAAGCAAGGGATGAATCACAAAAAAATAACAGCAACCTTTGTTTAACTAAGGAATGTAATGTTGCGACACTGCCAATGCCACCTAGCACCAGCTACTTCCTTGTTCAAACTGACTCAGAAAGAGCCCAGATGATTCCAAATGACCAGAACATGATGTACAAAAAACATTTCACCTTAACCACATGCCACTTTACACTAGCAGCAGTGGGGTAAAAGACTCTTTCTTTTTAAACTGTCATATACGTTACTTCGTTTTAAATATATTCTACACGGCCAAAAGTAATTAAACTATGGTTTCATATATTTCTTTTCTAGGAAAAGGTCATAACACGTAAAGAAGTGTAAAAGGGCAACGATCAGAAACTGATTCAACCCTCCCACAACACCAAACTAAAAATGTAACATAAAGCATACAACAAGTACTCAAACAATACTAGTGGGTAGCAAAATATACGTGCGCCCATTCCATGCAGATGTCCACAAGTTAGCTTTCATCAAGCATACCCAGGTACACAAAATGTATATTTTCACCTTCTTTCTTTCTGATTTTATATACACATCAGAATGACGGCGAATAAACAGACAAAACAAATCAATTTTTCGAACACCACAGATAAGTGGCCAACACAAACTATAACATCTATTCACAACAACGGATGCTTCGCCGTGGAAATTTTGCTGATAAATTACATAGAGTGGGTTTAAACCAGTCTAAAGTACCGTTTTGAAAATATTTTAACAAAACTTATGAGGTTTAGGCATATAATGCAGTAACAACACATAATTTCAGTGATTTTTTTTCAAATAATGGTTACAAACGTTACCTTTCTGAGTACAAAACAGTAATTTCTGATTAGTAAATTTGTTATGGTGTGATATTAATGGAAAAAAATAAAAGTGTTGTATGTATAGATTAATTCACGAAGGTTTTCTTTTCTAGTTTTAGGACAATCTCATCTTTGCATGTCATGTAAATAACACAGTTTGCTGCCCGATTAGTTTATTAAACAATGCAATGCAAACATTTCATTTTAAAATAGATAATATACATATATATCACAACTGCGTTGTTTCAAAGTCAGAATCAGAAGAGAGTTTTTTTTCTTGCGGGAATGATAGACGCTTTACGCAAACATTTTAATCTGTTAAGTATGTTACTCCGGTTAAAATGTGTTCTAAGGTCAAAAATAATTTTTAAGCTATTGTGTCATATCATGGTTAACATGATTTTTTTGCAAAAGACCCCAGTTTGTCAAGTTTAGACTGGTTATGAGCCATTTTTTGTACGAACAATTATACGAAAAATGACTTTTCAGCCAAAAACAGGGAATAGGTGTAACTGTTCAACAGGACGTGGTTGACAATGTATAAAAGCTAGAGGTCTCATGTTTGTTTTGCTAGAAACAAACTGAAAGAGGCCAATTGAATAGTGAGTAAAAATGATCATTTTGGGCCTTTTTGTAATAGAGTTTTTGTAAAATGCAACAACTTAAGTTCCAATTTTAAATTTTCAAGGGGTACATGATATATTGTAACGAAAGTAACAACACCAAAGTTCTGAACTGTTTTTTTGAGCAGCCTAATTTATAGCATATTAACTGTTCTTACAGAAAATATTTACATTTGATACATTTATATAGTTTAAACACATTTCTTATCGACTTCAATAAATATTTTTGATATTCAAAATTTAAAGGGGTAACGTAAATAACTGGCCACTACAGAGTTATGCAAGGTTTGCCAAGGTGGCAAACGCTAAATTTGATAACTAGAGACCCAGACGATTATTTTGATATATAAAAACAAATGTTACACTCCGTAGACCACTATCCTCCTTTTCTAGGCCACTTATGCAATCAAATTTGCTCCACTAAGAATGTGATATGCCTAATAAGAAATGATAAAGAGGCGGCCTGCCACTCGGGGTGCAATTCTTAATGTCAAGTTCTTGCAGAATGACGGCCAAGCCTTGCAATACCAAGGAAAATTATCCCGTTTGGGAGATCACAGTCTAGAATGTTCTATTTACATAAAAAACGATAGAAGGATGTGCCTGTCAGTCAGGGTGGAATTCTTCAGGTTAATTTCTTGCAGAATGGCAGTCAAGCCAAAATACCCCGTCTGCTAGATCACTATCTAGAATTTGGTATGCTACATAAGAAGTGATATAGAGATGTGCCTATCAGTCGGGGAGCAATGCTAGGGTCAAGTACTTGCAGAACGGCAGCCAAGCCATGCAATATCATGAGAAACACACCGTTTGCGAAAACACAATCGAGAACGTAATATATTTCTTAAGAAATGATACAAGGATCGGGATGCAATGCTTAAGGTCAAGATCTTGCAGAATGGCGGCCAAACTTTGCAATATCAAACGTAATACCCCTTTTTGAGATCACAGTTTAGAATTAGACATGTTCGATAGCAACTTATATAGCGACAGACCTACCAAACGATGCTTAAGGTCAAGTACATGCAGAATGGCGGCCAAGCCTTGCAATAATAAAGCGAAATATACCGTTTGGGAAAACACAATCTAGAACGTAATATATTGCGCAAGAAATAATAGGACATGTCTGCCAATCGCGGTGCATTGCTTAAAGACAGGACATCTCTGCCGGGGGGGGGGGGGTCTAGTTCCCAGCAATAGCATATGATACCTGTACAGGTTGAACGAAAATTTATTCTACCAATCAGTGGACCAGAATTACCAGTAATAATAATTTCGTTGGCTGACTTGAGGTGTTGACACTTTGTGATCAAGAGAGAGACTGACACTATGGAAGTTAATCTTCCTTATATAGTAACACCCCTGTTTTAAGGTCAAGTTCTTGCAGACGTAGCTTTTCGACATCGAACAAAACACCATGTTTGGGTGATCACTGTCTAGAATGTGATTTGCTACAGAAGAAATGATATAGAGCTGTGCCTACCGATCGGGGTGCACTGCTTAAAGTCAAGTTTTTACAGAATGGCAGCGAAGCTTTACAACATCAACAACATACTTTTTTTAGAGAGATCACAGTCTAGAATGTTATATCTTACATAATAAATGATATAAGTTGTGCCTGCCATCTTAAGGTCGAGTTCTTGCAAAATGGCGTCAAGCAAGGCTTTGCGACATCAAACAAAATACCCCGTTTTGGAAATCACAATCTAGAATGTGGTATGCTACATAAGAAATGATAGAAGGATGTGCCTACCAAACAGGTGCAGTTCTTAAGGTCAAGATCTTGAAGAATGGTGGCCAGGCCTTGTCACATTAAACAAAATAACCCGTTTGGGAGATCAAAATCTAGAATGCTACATAAGAAATGATATAGAGCTGTGCCTACCAATCAGGGTGCAATGCTTAGGGCCAAGATATTGCAGAATGGTGGCCAGGCCTTGCAATATCAAACTAAATACCCCTTTTGCGAGATCACAGTCTACAAAGATATATATTACATCCAAAAATGAAGGATATGCCTACCTTTTCGGGGTGCATTGCTTAAGGTCTTGTTCTTGCAAAATGGCGGCCAAGCTTTGCATCATCAAACGTAAAACCCCCGCTTGGGAGATAACAGTTTAGAATACGACGTTCAATAGGCAATTTTATACAAATAAGTTAACCAATCCGTGTGCAATGCTTAATGAAAAAGTTCTTGCAGAATGGCGGTCAAGCCTTGCAATATCAAACGAAATACCCCGTTTGGGAGATCATAGTCTAGAACGTTATATATTACATAAGAAATAATAGAAGGATATGTCTGCAAATCGGGGTGCAATGCTTAAGGTCAATTTCTGGCAGAATAGCGATTTAGCTATGCGACATCGAACAAAATACCACGTTTGGGAGATCACTGTCTAGAATGTGATATGCTACATAAGAAATGATATAAAGCTTTGCTTACCAATCGGAATGCACCACTTAATGTCAAGTTCTTGCAGAATGGCGGCAAAGCTTTGCATCACCAAACGAAATACCCCGACTGGGTAATCATAGTCTAGAATTTGACATGCTTAATATTAAATTTTATACAGCTGTGCCTACCAATCGGGGTGCAACGCTTTATGTCAAGTTGACGCAGAATGGGGTCCAAGCTTTGCAACATCGACGTAAAACCCACGTTTGCGAGATCACAGTCTAGAATTTGACATTTGCAATACGAAAATTTATAGAGTTATTTATTTATGCCTGCCAATTGGGGTACAATGGTTAAGATCAAATTCTTGCAGAATGGGGGCCAAGCCATACAATAGCAAACCCCGTTTGGAAGATCACAGTCTAAAACGTTATATGTTACATAAGAAATGATAGAAGGATGTGCCTGCCAAACGGGTTTCAATTCTTAAGGTCGAATTCTTGTAAAATTGCGGCCGAGCTTTGTGACACCAAACAAAATAATCCGTGCGGGAGATCACGATGTAGAATGCGGGATGCTACATAAGAAATGATAGAGAGCTGTGTACCAATCGGGGTGCAATGCTTTAGGTCAAGTTCTTGCAGAATGGTGTTCCAGCTTTGCAACAACAAACATAAAATCGCGTTTTGGCGATCATAGTCTAGAATTTGACATGTTCAATATGAAATTATAAAGAGGCGGCCTGCCAATTGTGGTGTAATGCTTTAGGTCAAGTTCTTGCAGAATGGAGACGAAGCCTTCCAATAACAAACAAAACACCCCGTTTGGGGGATCACAGACTAGAACAGAACAGAACAGAACTTTATTCAATGGAAACAATTCTCAGGCCACACGCAGGTGGCATAAGAGAACATATGGTTATACATCTAACGTCTACAATGAGACGTCAAACATATACGATCAAATTGTTAAGCGAGTAAGGCGGACATGGCAGAATTTGCAGTTGAAAATGCAAACCATTAACTTGCAAATTGGAAACAAGTCGACATCAGGCGAAAATGTCGGAAATTCGTTAATTTAAAATTCCATTTCTCCAATGACATATCCTCGACACCTCTCTGCACAGAGATGTCGGGGAAGTCTCACTGGAGAAGACAAACCCAACAATTTGATTTCCGACATCATCGACTGAGCTCAGCCTATGATTTGGAAATATGTTTAAGACTACAACTGAATACTATCTGCTACTAATTGGAGTGAGCAAAATACTCTTGTGACCTGTACAAATAAACAATTAAATAGAGATATACGGTTATATAATTTTAGGCGACATTTATACAACTATATAGCAAAAAACTTTGTGCTGAAAATATAAAACTATTAAAAGGTAGGATTATGCGAATGTTTTTATTATAATGTCGACATATTTTGACAACTTATTTAGAGCATCTATATTTTTTGTAGACAGTAATGTGTTAAATTTTATCATATTTGGACGAGTATAGAAATATAGTTTTAAATATTTAATTCTTTCTAAAGTAAAGTATGGGCATTTGAGCAAATAATGAAATTCATCCCCTATGTCGAGATTACATAAAATACACATTCTTTCATTTATAGCTATGTTTTCCAATCTTCCATTTTCGATGGGGACTTTATGGTTAGCTGTTCTAAATTTACAAAGAAGCAAATAAGTACTTCTTGGTAAATGAACTAGGTATGGTTCCAAAGAGATATTATTTTTAAAAACGGAATAATTTTTACCTTTAGATGACTCAGAAATTCTAACATTCCAATCTTGAATATATAAATCAGACAAAGTTCGACTTATAGAAAATTTAACAACCTTTGGGTTATTAATGAATTCTGAAGCAAGTAAATTATACTTTCCCACTGAAACCAGAATCTCTTTAATGCACTTAATCCATTTATGTTCATAAATTCCTGCATTAAATTCATTTAATAGAATAGTATAAAGAAGTTTTGAAAGTTTAGATTGTTTACCATTAGTAACAGAAATCCAATATCCTATCATGCGTTTTTCAATATTAGTTTGTAATGGCCATCTTCCAAGTTCAGCGTGCAACATGTAAATAGGAGTGATTTTTCTTAAATTAAGTATATTTCGTAAAAATTCGTGACGAAGGTTTTCGATCATTTGAGTATTTTGAAATCCCCAAACTTCACTGCCATACAACAAGATTGGTACTATCGTATGATCAAATAACTGAATTTGCAAATCAATGGGCAGCTTTAAATTTCTTATTCTTTTATAAAGTAAGTGCATAGCTTTTCTTGCCTGATCTACATATTTTTTTATAGCTTTAACCCTTCTGTTGGTCTAAGTTGTTTGGTTCAGCAGATATAGCTGAGTTGCCACCTATTTGGGAAAGAGCTGCTGACTCGGCTAATCGCTTGTATTTTATTGTTTGTTGGGATGTCTTTGTCAATCTTTCCCTTTGATGTTGGGGATAGGGTTTGGGATCTTGTTCGGTCAGTTCCTGTGGTATGGCTGCTCTTTAGATTTATGAAAACTCCTACTTTTACTAAAAACAACTCCTAAATATTTAAACTCCTTACATATGGACAAGACATTATTTCTTAATTTAAATTCAAATCTATCTTCAATTCTTGTTCCAAAAATCATGACTTCAGTTTTTGAAAAATTTATATCTAATTTCCAAATCTCTGAGTATTCGACAAATACCTTTAAATTATCTTGAAAATTCTTTTCATCCATACCGAATATAATAGTATCGTCAGCATAGAGTAACACAAATATTTTTAGAAACACGGTTAGATCGTCGTAATTAAAATTCATATTTATACCGGTACAATTATGATTGCTTAGGAAGGACTCAAGATCATTAAGGAAAATAGAAAATAGAACAGGTAATATATTTTCTCCCTGCCGGACGCCCCTAAGGCTTTGAAAGAAACTAGAGCTTTCGCCATTTAAAGATACACAGGATTTGATATTTTGGTACATATTATATATTAAACGAAATATTTTACCATTTATATCGTTGCTTAGCAATTTTATCCATAAACCCACCCGCCACACAGAGTCAAAAGCTTTTATTTACTAAAATCGACGAAAGTGCAAACAAGTTTCTTTTTCTTTGTTTAAGTAATTCTATCAATGCATGTAGTACAAAGATATGGTCTATTGTTGAACATCCGGCCCTAAATCCCGCTTGATTTTCATTTATAATATCATTTTGTTCGAGGAATTTTTCAAGTCTTGAATTTAAAACTGAGGTGAATAATTTGCCGAAGCAGCTAAGAATAGTTATCGGTCTATAATTTTCCGGTTTAAGAGGGTCGCCTTTGCGCTTGAATATTGGTTTAATCACGCCTTCATGCCAAGAGTCTGGCAAAAAAACTGTATCAAAAACAATATAGAAGAATTTAACGTACAAAGGCGTCATGATATCTGACGTATTTTTGCTATATTCATTGATGATTTTATCATTGGAACAAGCTTTATTATTTTTCAAGGACTTAATACATTGCGTTATTTCGGTTTCATTTATAAAGGAATTCAAGATTTCGTCACCATCCTGGTCAATATGTATATTTATTTCTTCCACATTAAGATTCACGTCGTTTGCCTTATCTTCATTTAATTCTTTGAAAAATGTGTATAAGGAATTTAGGTTTATATCAGTGCTTTCGGTTTTGGTGTTAAGAGAATTTAGAATCTTCCAGTACTCTTTTGGGTTTTGACTTTGTAGATTCTAAGATTCTTTTGAGTTTCGCGATTATGTTTATTTATATAGAAGTTCATCTTACTTTTATAAGATTTACTTGCCTGATTTAGATTTGACTGTCAGTTGTGTCGGATATTTACTATAAATTTTCTTTGCTAAATGATACTTTCTTCGTGCGCTTTGGCACTGGTATCCAAACCACCTTTTATTATTATTATTCTCACTACTTGAATTGATAATTGGATTATATCTATGTTGATTAGTCAGACTCTCGGATTAATAAATATATTCGAAATTTAATTTCATATATCTGTTATCATTTCTTTAGTCACTAAATCTATATTTGCTCTAGCAGCTTGTATTTGTTTGCAAAGTCCCTTTATTTTGTCTTTATTAATATTATTTAAAAACTCTATTTTATTTTCCTGCCTCCACTTGGGCCTTTGAGGGCTATGCTTATCTGGTTTAGACTTCGTATTATTTGACATACTTATGTTTTTTTATATATAAACGACGTATATATAAGCGAATGTCCATCTGTAAATATGGGGTCGAGTTCGGTTACGCTATAATCTTGTACGTGCTTTAGTAATTGGTGTGAAACAATAGAATAATCTATTACTGAGCAGTTCCTAAAAGTCATGGCTCCTTTTAATTTATCATCACCGAACCTTCAATATAAAGACATTATTGCTTTTACATATATCAAGCAAAATATTTCCTTCTTGATTGACTACTGAATCATGTAAATTTCGTTCTCGTGCGAAACTGTATTTATCCAAAGTATTTGAAAAATTGCAAACCTCTAAATTATTATCATCATATTCAAAATGATTACTAAAGAAATCATCTGCATCAATAAAATCAGGCTTGTTGTGAGTCCTTGTGTTAAAATCGCCCATAAGCAGAACGTTTTTATGAGAAATGCCATATTGACTATCTCGACCTCAAATAAGGACATTTCATCCGCAGTGTTAAATCTGGAATCGTGCGGTGGGACATACACTGCACCTAAATATAAATCATCATTGTTCTGGAAAGTAGCCTTGCTAATCTTTAACCACAAGACATAATCAGATTCTGAATCAAGAACTGTTACTTGATCAGAAATTGACTTATTTATGAACACGCCAATGCCACCGCTTTTTCTAACAAACTTCTGCTTGAGCACTTGAGAGACAAAATCAAAACATGGTATATCTATGGTGTCAAAGTTGTCCAGTTTAGTCTCACTGACACAAAATATGTCGTATTAGGAAACTAAGTCACAGAAATCTGGATATAAAATCCTACGCCTCAACCCACAAACATTAACTGAGGCAATATTCAAGGTTTTCAACTGAGAATGATTAACAGTAGAGGGGCCTGTAACTGAATAAGGAATTTTATTTTCCTGTGTAGAACTAACTCGGATGCGTTTTGAACACTCCTCAGAATTCTATTTAATGTCAGTAAACTGCATTTTAGGCGAAGGGTCTCTGTGCTCATTTGCTCATAGTTACATGTTATTTAAGTAATGATAAGATGATAAGATGATGTGCCTGCCAATCTGGGTGCAAATCTTAAGGTTAAAGTTCTTGCAGCATTGTGGCAAAGCATCAATAAAAATGCTACATAAGAATCGATAGAGAGATTTGCCTCCCATTCGGATTGCAATGCTTAGGGTCATGTTCTTTCAGAATGGCGGCCAAGCTTTGCAACATCAAACGTAATACACCTTTTGGGAGATCACAATCTAGAAATTGACATATATAATAGGAAATTATATCCTATCAATCGGAGTTCAATACATACGTTAAAGTTCTTACAGAATGATGTCCAAGTCTTTCCATATTAAGCGGAATAACCCGTTTAGGAGATCACAGTTGAGAACGTTATGTACATGTATTACATAGTATTTAATAGAAGGATGTGTATGTCAATCGGGGTACATTGTTTAAGGTCAAGTTCTTGCAGAATGGCGGCCTAGCTTTGCGACATCGAACAAAATACCACTTTTGGGAGATCATTTTCTCACCCATTGGACAAGAATATTTCTTTCTAGAGGTGTCTGAGATTTTTCTATCTCGGCCTGCTGTCTCGGCCTAGGCTCAAAAAGCTGTCTCAAAATGCCAATCATTGCTATAGTACAGCCCAATTAATTGCACACTTAAATTCAACAAATATACTTGCTGCTACCTGTCATGTTGATTGCATTCAAAATGAAATTGACAGCAAATGATATGCATGAGGTGTCACTGTAGAGTTTTGATTAGCTGCCAGTCATGAAAAATGCATGCACAAAGTGAAATTAACACACATGTCATAACTATTAATAGAAAATTAGCTCGAAGTTTATAGTGATGGCCTCAATAAGAAGTAAATGTATTCAATGAATTTTCTGTTTCATAAAATACAATGGGTGAGAAAAATAATCAATGATGGGGTTGAGGCCTCGACAAGGAAATCTCAGGCTCGTTTTCAGATTATTTAAGTCTTATGCTCGGCAAGCCTCGCATAAGACTAAATAATCTGAAAACTTGCATGAGATTTCCTTGTCTCGGCCTCAACCCCATCATAGATTCTATTAGTCTTTAATGTGATATGCTACATAAAAATTATATAGAGCTGTTACTACCAATCGGGATGCAATGCTTATTGGTCAAGTTCGTGCAGAATGGCGGCCAAGCTTTGCGTCATCTAACGTTATACCCTGTCTGGGAGATCACAGTCTAGAAATTGACATGTTCAATAGGAAATTAAAAAGAGATTTGCCTTCCAATCGGGGTGCAATGCTTAAGGTTTTGTACAAATGGCCGCCAGGCCTTGGAATAACAAACAAAATACCCTGTTTAGAAGATCACAGACTAGAACGTTATATGTTACAGTATACGAGAAATGATAAAAGGATGTGCCTGCCATACGGGTTTACAATTCATAAGGTCAAATTCTTGCAGAATGGCGGCCAGGCTTTGCGAAAGAAAACAAAATCATCCGTTTGAGAGATCACAATCTAGAATGTGGTATTCTACATAAGAAATTAAAGAGAGATGTTCCTACCAATAAGGGTGCAATGCGTAGGGTCAAGCTCTTTCAGAATTACGGCCAAACCTTGCATCATCAAACGAATACCCCGTTTGAGAGATCGTAGTTTAGAATTTGACATGTTGAATAGGAAAATAAAACAAAATGTGCCTACCAATCGGGGTACAATGCTTAAGGTCAATTTTTGCAGAATGGGGGCCAAGCCTTGCGATTTCATAGGAAATACACCATTTGGAAGATCACAGTCTAGAACGTTATATGTTACATAAGAAATAATAAAGGGATGTGCTTGCCAATCGGGGTGCATTGTTTAAGGTCAAATTCGTCCTTAGTGGCTGCCAAGCCTTGGAATTTCAAACGAAATACCCCGTTTGGGAGATCACAGTCTAGAACGTTATATATACCATAAGAAATAATAGAAGGATATGTCTGCCTGTCAAGGTTCATTGCTTAAGGTCAAGCTATTGCAGAATGGCGACCAAGCTTTGCGATATCAAACAAATTACCACATTAGTGAGATCACTGTCTAGAATGTGAAAATACTACATAAGAAATGACAGGGAGCTGTGCTTTCCTATCGGGGTACAATTCGTAAGGTCAAGTTCTTGCTGAATGGCGGCCAAGCTTTGCAACATCAGACATAATACACCGTTTGATTTGAGAGATCATAGTCTAAAATTTGACATGTGCAGTAGGAAATTATAAAGAGGTGTACCTGTCAATCGAGGTACAATGCTTAAGGTCAGGTTCTTGCAGAATGGCGGCCAAGCATTGCAATAACAAACGAAATAACCCCTTTGGGAGAGCAGAGTCTAGAACGTTATATGTTTAACAAGAAATGATAGAATGATATGCCTACCAATCGGGTTGCAAAACTTAAGTTCAAGTTCTTGCAGAGTGGCAGCCGAGCATTGCGACATCGAAACAAGATATCAACTTTGGTAGATCACTGTCTTAAATGTGATATGCTACATAAGACACAACCTGGATTGTGGTTTGCTACATAAGAAATGATAGATCGATACGCCTATCAATCGGGATTCAATGCCTAAGGCCTTAGTTCTTACAGAATGGCGGTCAAGCTTTGCAACATCACACGTAATAGCCCGTTTGGAAGATCAAAGTATAGAACTTGACATGTTAAATAGGAGATTATAAATAGATGTGCCTACCAATCGGGGTGCAATGGTTCTTGCAGAAAGGCGGCCAAGCCTTGCAATATAAAACGAAATACCCCGTTTGGAGATCATTGTCTAAAATGTTTGGTGTATTATAAGAAATAAATAAGAGATGTGCCTGCCAATCGGAGTGTGATACTTAAGTTCATGTTCTTGCAGAATGGCTGCCAAGCCTTGCAATATCAAACGAAAGACCCCGTTTGGGAGATCATAGTCTAGAATGTTTGATATTACATAAGAAATAAATGAGAAATGTGCCTGCCAATTTTGGCGCAATGCTTAATATCACGTTCTTGCAGAATAGCTTTGCGACATGAATTTAAATACTGAGTTCGGGAGATTACTGTCTAGTATGTAATGCTACATAAGAAATGATAGCGCGTGGTGCCTACCAATATAGACGCAATGCTTAAGGTCAAATTCTTGTAGAATGACGGCCAAGTCATGCAATATCAAACGATATCCCGTTTGTGGGTCACAGTCTAGAACGTTATATGTTACATTAGAAATGATAGAAAGATGAGCCTGAAAATCGGGTACATTGCTCAAGGTCACGTTCTTGCAGAATGGCGGCCAGGCTTTGCGAAACCAAACAAAATACACCGTTTGCAAGATCACGGTCTAGAATGTAATATGCTTCATAAGAAATATTGAGAGATGTGTCATGTGCCAATCGGGTGCAATGTTTAAGGTCAATTTTGGCAGAGTTGCGCCCAAGCCTTGCAATATCAAATGAAATACCCCAGCTGGGAGATCAGAGTCTAGAATGTTACATGTTTCATAAGAAATGATAGAGAACGGTGTCTGCCAATCGGAGTGCATTGCTTAAGGTAAAGTTCTGGTGGAATAGAGGCAAAGCTTTGCGATATCAAACAATATACTCCGTTTGGGGCATCACCGTCTAGAATACATAAGAAATGGTAGGGAGATATGCCTACCAATCGGGGTGCAATGCTAAAGGTCAAGTTCTCGCAGAATGGCGGCCATCGAACGTAAATCCCCGTTGGGAGATCACAGTCTAGAATTTGACATGTGTAATACTGAAAATTATACAGAGATATGCCTGTCAATAGGGGTGCAATGCTTAGAGTAAATGGATATCTGAATAAAAATATTGGAGGGGCATTCAAATCATTATACCAGCTGAATAACCCAAAGGGCTATAAAACATTTGGATAAGAGAAAAAAATCACTGTTATGTTTCCCTAAAAAAAAACATTTTTTTTTATTTTTACATATTGTTTTACACATTTTCCATTTAAATTCATATCTCTAGTGCAAGAATGCACTTTCATTTCTGCAAATCATATAATCTAAAGTATAGAATATTTGAAACAAAATGGTGAAATAAAATACAGTCATATTGATATAAATAATTTTTAAATGCAAGCACAATTGAACTTCATAAAAAATTCATGAAAAATATAATTGATCGATGGGGCATTCTTACGCATATTATTTCAGTAACAGTTACGTTGAATGTTACAGAATAAGACAAAAACCCGAAAGTTTGACCGTTTCTTTTCCAGCAATGGTAAATTCCAAAAATATCCCAAAAGCTGAGAAGCTGGCAGAAGTAATGTTGCAGTTAATTCCCTTGAATAGCCTATTAGTTGTTTGTTTTGAATTAACTTCTCTTTAAGAACTTCAGTCTAATTCGAGCCATCACCAAGACAGCGGGAGAAAGAAAAAACAGTGATAGATTGAGATGAGGATACCAAAAAAACAGACAACCACCATTCTGCACCTGCTGCAAGAATATTAAATCTCCTGTTATTCCGGTTCTACCATAGAGTAATAACTACAAAACGCAAAGATGGAATGGCTGATCATACTGGTTCATAAGGAGCAGTCTCATATCGGTTTCCACTACTTTTTACAGACCTATCTGCCCGAAAACTTAGAATCTTCACGGAAGAAAATGTAATATACCTGTATAACTCCACAGCTGACCGATTTCATCACGAACAATAACTCTGTTTCTTTAAAAAAATGGTTATTGGTTATCCATCTACCTTAAGGCCAAGCTCTTGCAGAATGGCGGCGAAGCCTTCCAGCATCAAACAAAATACCCCGTTTGGGAGATTACAGTCTAGATTGGTATGTATTACATAAGAAATAAAAAAAAAACAGATGCGCCTGCCTATCGGGGTTCAATGCTGAAGGTCAAAGTCTTGCTGAATGGCGGCCAAGCCTAGCAATATCAAACAAAACACTCTTTTTATTTATGACAGTCTAGAATATTCTGTATTACATAAGAAATAAATGAGAACTGTGGCTACCAATCGGGATGCAATGTCTTAGATCAAGTTGTTGCAGAATGGCGGCCAAGCCTTGCAATATCAAACAAAATACCCCGTTTGGATCACTTCTATAACTTTTTCTTACCTACGAGACAGAGTTTGTTCTATTTTTAGCGGTGCTGGAAAATTCTGTCTTGCCCATGGGCTGGGACAGCTCACACGAGCTTGAATTCTGTGCATCACTACCCGGTCAATAAAATGTGATAAGCCCGGCTCGGGGATTCTATATTTCATGATTTATTTTTTAAAGCAATGAATTTCCTCAAAGAAACTCATTCTTTACAAGTCCATCATTATCTATTTCTATGTTTTAAAATCGAAATAAAATATAATAAATCCGAAATAGTCAATGTTTCACTCAAACACTGTCGAGGGCGCAGCCATTTTGAAGACGTTACCGACTGGCGTTTGAAATAACGTTGACGTTACGTCACAATACTACTTACGCTTGTACACGTTCGAATAGAATAATAGTTCCCCGTTTACTTTGAAAAATTATCGTAGGTAAGAAAAATAATCAATCATTTGTCTCCGATGCGGACAGGAAAATCCCAACCCTCGGGCACAAGGGGTGTGTCGGAAACTCGGCAAGCCTCGTTTCCGACACATCCCGTTTGCCCTCGGGTTAGGATTTCCCTGTCCGCATCGGAGAACTATGATAGATTATATTTATATTTTACATAAAAAATAGTAGAAGGATGTGTCTGCCAATCGGGGTTGTTCTTGCTTAAGGTCAAGTTCTTGCAGAATGGCGGACAGGCTTTGCGACATTAGTCACAATACCCCGTTTGAGAGATCACAGTATAGAAAAAGAACGGGGGCTGCGGACAGAGAGCCACAGATCGAACCAAAGAGAAAGCCCGCACCACAATCCTGCCGGATACCAGAAAAATGGCTGGTGAGTATGTGTTTTTTTCATCATTTTGATTTATGCGCACTGGCTTGTTGATGAGGTCGCACTGATAAATTACATTTGAGTGCCATTTTGCTAAAGAGTCCTTATCTATGCAACGTTTCCTACTGATTCGTGTTTCATACATGTACGCCTATGTCAATGATGTCGTTGATTTCTAAATAACTTCTTTACCACCTCCTCTATTTCAGAAGCAAAAGAGATACCAGTGCAAAGTCTGTGATGAATGGAAGACAGACATTCCAAGGTACGTAAGACTATGTCACAATGACTACGAGGTGGCACCGAAATAGCCCACTAAGCGGTGGAATGTCCGATGGAGGGCTGCACTTCGAAAACAACGAGTCTAGATCTTCACCAGCAGCGCCTCCACAACCTACACCAAGACTCAGAGGAGCATAGAAGGACTCCGCGGAGCCTGCAAGGGAGCCATCACCGGAACCATTGCCTGACCCAGTGGTAGAAAATCACGACGAGCTGGCCATAGAGGAGTATTGGTAAGTTTCTTATCTCATAATAATTTGACTTATGTACAATTGATTTTTTTAATACATTGTATATTGTCTCTCAGTTCCATCATCGTCTCTTTTGTTGAAATGATAATTGAGCCGCGACACAACAAACCCAACAAAGTGGTCGTGTGCCCTGCGCAGACTCAGATCAGCCCGGGCCTCCGCCTTGTCTGATCAGTCTTAGCTGTCCGCATGGAGGTAGCTTAGACCCTTAACTACCCTTTAAGCGCTTTGCGAAGAGTCTGATCAGACTGGGCAGGTACCCAGGCTGATCTGATCTTGGCTGCGCGCACATGCCACTTTGTTGGCTTGTTGTGTTGGGGCTCATTATTTGTTGTGAGTTTCTACATTGGTACATGTCATTTTGCGACAAGAATTACGAGGAGTACGATATGTAAAGGTTGTCTTTCTTTCATTTTTACAGTCACGGTCTTCAACACAGGAGAACAGGAAGAAAGAGGACTGCTGCAACATCGTCCAAACACGAGCAGGCATTCAGGCTTCTCCTGCCTGTTCTAAACACTCAGACGATAAAAGACCTGCCGGACATTGGAGCAGAAGGAGGAATGATAGACAGGCTGCTCGAAAACAATGAGTAAGTTTTCCTTTAGTACTCCTTTATCAAAATTTCAGTAGTTGTTATATTCTGCGTAAAGTATATCCTGCTGTCGCTTTATTTTGACCGTGGAAATTGCGAGCATTCATACACTGCGAGCTAAAGTATATTTACAATGTATTTTATAATATTCTTTTCTTCCATATACAAGCCGCCATCCCTCAAAACATACCTTGGATTCGTACAGGGCTTCTTTACCTTTCTGGGCAGGGCAGAATAATGGCAGGCTAGACTGAGCATGACGGCCAACCAAATTCCGACATCGAAGGACGGCATAAAAGGCATTGTGATGAGCCTTAAAGAGGACGAACAACGAGAAATGGTTGAGCGGTGAGTACATGTTTCATAATATATAGTGTTTCAAATGTACCCTACTGTTGATAGTGATCGGTATCATTGGGATTGACGTTTGTTTCTGACAGTGATTTTGATGTCACTTTGACTCCACTGTCGCTCACTATAACTAAACATGTAACATATCAACTACACTTGAAGCCAGTAAAAACGCAAGTTTCTGGGTTGGACCACGTACGGATTTATGCCAGCAATGCTCTTTTTATGAAGGAAACCAGGGTGTTTAGCTAATTAGTGTTTAACATCAAGATTGGCGGTTTACTGACAAAGGTCAAAGTAATAAGGATTGCATTTGAATATAAAGGGACGTAACTCCTACTTTTACTTAGACTACTAAACATGTAACATATCAACTACACTTGAAGCCAGTAAAAACGCAAGTTTCTGGGTTGGACCACGTACGGATTTATGCCAGCAATGCTCTTTTTATGAAGGAAACCAGGGTGTTTAGCTAATTAGTGTTTAACATCAAGATTGGCGGTTTACTGACAAAGGTCAAAGTAATAAGGATTGCATTTGAATATAAAGGGACGTAACTCCTACTTTTACTTAGACTGACGTTTCATGAATGTTTTCGATTAACATTTATCTGTACGTGTTTTGGCTAAATTTTTCCATTCTTTCAATATTGATCCAAAGTCTCTGCACACATGTTGTTTTGATGTAAATTCAAGAAATACCGCATGCGTAAATGCCGATGAAAGTTGTATCTTAAAACCGGAAGTGCTTGAAAAGGGTATGATTTTTTAGGTAAAGACTGGCACAAATGTAAAGCATTAGGCGAGACTTCATACGCCCTTTTCTCGAGATTGCTTTATTTGAACACCAGCTGAAGTTTTACACGATTTTCAAAATGTGTGAAAATTTTACAAAAATGGTTTTATGTTAAAATTGCACCTGCAGAAGCAATTTTATTCTTTACGTGGTTTTATAATTTAAGGCATCATACTGAAGATCTCGTCTCTAAAATTAGACGGAACCTTAATTTCATGAATGCTTAAAATTAAAATTTGTTGATTTTAGCATTTTACCCTCAGTTTGTTTCTTAGACAACTGGACCTAAGCTAAACCTACGCAAAAACCTTGCCGGACGAAAGGCAAATAGCATTATATATATTACAGCCAAGTCACATTACTTTTAATCTGAAAACATGACCAGTGAACACTTGCATTTTTAATGGTTTCAAGTATATATGTCAACAGGTCCATAATACATTTGCCTTTTATTCTCATGTAATATCAGAGACAGGTTGGCTCTGCAGCTGCTTTTCCTGAGTTTTAAACGCTCTGGAGATATCAGGAGCTTATACGTTCAGGATGTAAATGACGCCGCCATCCCAGAAGAGGGAGAAGAATATTTGCTTTCGTTCTGATCCTTAATTTATTGTATACAACGTTTCTTTCTGTTGATATTTCTGAATAAAATATGTTTAAACAAAGAAGGAGAAGAAACAGAAATCCCCGTAAGTATATTTAAAAATGAGCCGCGACTTGAGAAAACCTCCAAAGTGGTTGTGCGCCCAGCACAGACTCAGATCAGCCTTGGGCATCCGCCCAGTCTGAGCAGACTCTTCGCTAAGCGCTGAAAGGGTAGCTAAGGGTCTAAGCTACCTCCATGCGGACAGCGAATGCCCAGTCTGATCTGAGTCTGCGCTGGGCGCACAACCACTTTGTTGGTTCTGTCGTGTCGCGGCTCAAATATTGTTTTATTTCCAATGTCGAGCGTTTTACAATCGTCGTGTCTTCCAGTACGTGTTCTTAACTTTTTGCTGAGCCATCAGTTTTTCCTTCCGGAATCTACAAATATAGCATGCCACATATTTTCTGCTATCAGTATTCAAACTGCTGTTTGCCTTTATCTGTCATTTTTCTTCTGTATTATAATCTCTTTTCCAGAGAAGTAGACTTTGACGGCATAAGGATAAATGAAGTTCTAACAAGCAGGGTGCCTCTTCAGAAAATAAGCATATTAAAGAAAATCATCAGTTCATGATCATGTCAACACTAAACACCGTTGATCCAAGTAAGGCTGCTTATAATGAGCCACCTGATCTGGTTCTACACAGTTTGTCCTCAATTCTTAGAATTGCCAGTATGATACAGCTTGGCCGAAGCGTGCTTTGAAAGTTTACAGACGTGAATTTTATAGTCTATTTCTATTTACAGTAATGTTGACTCTTTTTATCTCAAGCACTGATATCTCAAAATACACTTTAACATCAAAGACATATTTCGTATTGTTCTTTAGTAAATTTTCTGAGACCAGAAAGTATACTTTGAAATATAAGTAGTTTGAGATGAACTTCGACTTTGAGATATTGAGAGATGACTGTGTTTGCTTATTTTGGCGCTTTATTGGTAAACAAAAGGAGCTCAGACATCTGTGAACAGTTTGGTACACAATCTGCTTGAACATAGAACCAGTTTGAGTCCTTTTACCTATCTTGACCAGTGGACTTGTTTTGTTCATCCTTATTTTAAATGAGTCTATTTCTAGTTTTGGGAGTTTCTGGTGAATGGCGTTGCCTTTCTCGAGACGCAAGCGTTGAGGTGGCTCGGTGGCGGACGCCTGTGTTCGCCAGTTAATGATGCACTTAAACACTTATGGGGTTAATGTGTATGCGGCTCTTTCCTGATGCCCGCAGCTGCGGTGTCTCGCGGAATGCGTCAATAAGTGTGGCTCGAAGAGGGCTGCTGGATGCCGGTCGAGACGTGCCCATCACCTTTTTTCTTTAACTCTTTTGGGGTTTATAGTGAACTAAAGGAGTGAAATACAAAAAGGCGCGTCTGTCGCACTTAATTTGACATAGTTACGTTCGTATGAATGTGACTAGATTAACTTCTATCTTGGACCACAATTTTTGCAAAGGAAAACAACTTGTGACTGTGTTTTCGTTCTCCTGGACGAGGTAGGCCTTCCGAAATATTTTTTCTTAAATGAGAAAACTTGCTCAATGGGATGGATGTTAATTCTTTCCTTTAAGAGTTGACCCCTATTTGTAAGGGCGGAGAAGCGAGTTGCGTCAACTGAAAGTGGACCAATTCACTTTAAGCTTGTTACGTCGAGCCGTATTCTGCAAACATTGCAGATATAAAATTTTTACTAAACTTTCCACGCAATATATCCTGTATTGTTTATTCATTTTTTATTTGTTTATTTCTCTTCTTATATATACATCTCGACAAAAGTTTAGCATATTTCAGTTTCCCGGTGGTTCTATTACTCATCCTGCACAACAATTGCAAAATATTAAACAATGATAAAATCTATTGACTTTGAAAGACAGTATATATAGGCATATGCCAGTTGACATTTTGGTCGACACAAATCATTTTTCAGAATTTTGGCTTGTGTAATTGTGACACTTTTTCTAGTAAAACACTAGTTTTAAAATTCTAATTTTCTGAACCCCAACAAGTTGCGCATTAAAAAAATCGAGCTACGTCAGATAAGAGACCACGTAACTGATGTGTTTCATGAAAAGTTTTAAGCTCCAGTATCAAAGATTACCAATTTTCCGTAAGACAAAAATGATAAGAATCTGTAGGAAAATTGCACTATCGGTCATTTTGGAAACAAGATTTGACAAGTTTGCCTCTAATGTCTGCGTTTGAAATTGCATTACCACGATTAATGTAGCACATTACAATTAAACATTTTGACTACAGACTATGCTAGTTTGGTGAAGATGAAGTTAAATTTGGTGATGTTATGGACACAATTTTGAAAAGGGTCAAAAATTGGCACTGAAATACAGGGGTCTTAACTTTTGGCACTCTGTATCCAAACAACTGCTGAGTTCCAAAATTCCAGTGCTTCAGCATCTTCTATTAACTTCATAACATCGTATAAGACCAATGATGACAAACTTTTTGGCATATTAGAGGTTCTCTGTATCACTTTTATCAGCTGTTAAGTTCGTCATTCAATATGCTAAACTTTTGGCGAGGAGTATATATGCGGGTGACTAAAAATTCAAAATGCTCATGTCCAAAATAATTTGTGCAGATCCAGAGTCTTCAATGGACGTGCAGTTATCCCTTTTGAACCATTCAACAATGTCAGGACTGGCTTGGCCTGTGAACATTAGACATTCCCTGACTTTGCGTATGTGCAAAGGCCCCCTGACCATGAGCATTTTACTTAGTCTCTGTTACAACCTGTCTCATGTTCTGTTATACAGGAATACAAAGGGGCATAGAATAAGGAAGAACTTATCAAGCAAATGAAGAAAGAATTGGAAGAATAAAGAAAAAGAAAGAAGAAGATTATGACAAAAGAGATGACGTTGAGGAGCACTTGACTCAAGATAGTTTTTTTAAGAGAGAGAGAGAGAGAGAGAGACAGAGAGAGAGAGAGAGAGAGAGAGAAGAATACATTATGTTTCCTCCATCTTATTCAAAGATTGTCAACTCTAGGAGAAAACTCATATTATTTTGTCGTTGATCCCCATTACGAAGGGAAGCAAAGGATTATAAAAAAAACATAACAAAGGAAAATTGGTTCCAACAGCTGCACACAGGTGGCAATATGAATTTTCTCCAGAACTCGCTTCCTTAAGCCCTCTAACACACCCCTGGATAACTGTGTATATACAAGGGATGTTACGAAACGAAAAAGAGTTGTTACGAAACGAAAAGGAGCCATAATTACCAAACGACCTAATGACCAGGTCATTTGGTAATTATGACTCTTTTTCGTTTCGTAACAGCTCTTTTTCATTTTGTAACATCTTTGAAAGTATAGTTAACCTGGTGTGCAACAAACAACTAGCCTTCTGGGCTACTGCGGCTTCTCTTGCTTTTATAACATTGTTAAAAATAAATATAAACCCTAAGCCACTATTATGTGATTTCTACCAAGCATCTTTTATTTTTTCAGAATGTTCTGTTAACAGAGGAGTTGGAAAACAGTTCCTGGTTGTAACAGCTTTTAAAAAGCTAGAATCTAATCAGATTTCTTAGAGTCCAGTAAGTCCCTGTTAATGGGAACATCATGCATGATTAGCCTCTGTGCAAATATTTTAGACTACCGTATCAATCCTATTAAACGCCCCAGGGTTGGTTGGTTGATTTGATGTTTAACGTCCACGGTAAACAACTAAGGTCATGTCGGGACGGTCAGTTAACCTAACCACACTATTCCTGGGCAGGCTTAGACCTTCTAAGCGGTTAACCAGTACTAAGTGCACATACTTTCGCCAGTAACTGACAACTGCCCTTCTTGAATCAGCGGAAGGAGAAACGAAAGTATGTGGCCAGACCGGGATTCGAACCCAGGACCTCTGACTTACGAGTCACGTGCCCTACCGATTGCGCTACCCGGCCCGGCAAACGCCCCAGGGTGTTGCATTTTAGAAAGTTGGGGAGGACTGTAATTTGGAGCATAAGGAGTAGAAAGTAAGTACTTGTAAAGAACAGTATCAAGGAGAATGAGTGTACTTTCACGTGAATCACTTCAACACTGTGCATGTGTACCATTTTTTTTTCTTTGTCTGCCTTCGCAAAAGAGGTCAGGTCTTAAAGAAGGAATTTGCTTCTCTAGGAGCAAATCTTTTCCTTGACCCCAAGAACAGCAAGCCCAAATTTATGTTGTTCCCTTTTATAAAAGTGATGGAAAACGCGGAGGTCGGAGGTTAGCCAGTCAATATCACATTGTTTCTGTAAGGAGTCAGGTGGGAGGGGCGTTTCTTAAAGTAGGTGATATTTATTAGGACCAATGCAGTATGTAGTTCATAATGCAGTCCAATCAGGCCCTTTTTCAATGAGTATTACCAAGAACTTCCTTTAAGGTGGATGGGAACATATTCAGGGGAAACAACTCTGCCATTTCCATTTTTGCCTTCCTTCTGAGTGGCGGTCAATTTTTAAAAGAAGTAACTTTCTGCTGACAGTAGAGAGTTTCGTCATCCAAAATGTCGCCATATATGTTTCCTTTCAAAAATGATGGCTTTTGTTGTATTAGGGGCCCGACTTTGCTTAGGAATACTGAGAGTTTGGGATACATTTTACATATTTGTGTTTCTCTCTTTCTTGAGGACAGAGTGAGGGCGTATAACAACCCAGCCGACCAACAACGTTGAAGATCCGGACCGGACGGGAGAAATTTAAACAAAAATATTTTAACATGAAGCTTGTATTATCTTGCGAGCATAGTAATATTTTATCCATTGAATAACATTTAGGTCTGAATGTCTCATGAGAAAAGTTACTGTCTTGTTAGCTCAAGGTAATGTTCAGTGGGGCCTCGATAAAAAAGAAACGAGAAAAGAAATGGCTCTTCAGAATTAGCATATACCTGTAACTACGTATCATTTAAGGATAGGAAATGAGGAAAACATTCTTCGAAACACATACTATTTATTTCAATATTCAATTATGAAACCCGAAAGTCATACATGTATACGATAATGAAACTGTCATCTCCAGTCAAAGCACAGTCTAACTATCATAAAAAGAATAAAACAATGCTTCAAAAATGACCCGTATTAAATTTAATACACAAAACTACACAAATAACCATGACCATGATATGAAAAAATGAACATGCCCAACGGCAAATACACAAAGTAGCTTGCACAGCCGCACAATTTGACCAAAATGCTCCCATTTTGCTCCACAGAGCAGAACCGTGAATTATTCGGTTATAAGAAGAGTGCTTATTCTACCTAAAATTACCATAAATACGTTTATAAATGAGCCGTGACACGACAAAACCAACAAAGTGGTTGTGCGCCCAGCATGGGTATTCGCTCACTCTGAACATAGTCTTTGCTGTCCGCATGGAGGTAGCTTAGACCCTTACCTACTTTTTAAGCGCAAAGAGTCTGATCAGAATGCACCGAATGCATATACAAACCCTATAACTGTGTAAAAATCATGTATCTATAACAATGAATTTTATATAAGGTAGTGATTTCTCTGGTAAACACAAACAAGAAATCTGCGGAAAGCGGTGTCGCATCTGCGGGGGTTAAGTCACACGAGTTCTAATTGGTAGTGAAAACTATATCGCCCATGCTAACACAGGTGTGACAAAAGCAGGTGTGACAAAAATGACAATGTTAAACATGTGAAAAAGGGGCAAAAATTAATCTGGGAATTATGTGCAAACAATGTGCACATCTTCAGACCAGGACAAAACACCTGTGAAGTAAAAATGATTGACCAAACAGGGTAAGAGGAGAGGTGCTCACAAGACACCAACTATGCAATGTAAAAAATTGACTAAGCTAAACATGTGAAAAAAAAATGGAAAAAATTAATCTGGGAATTATGTGCAAACAATATGCACATCTGCAGACCATGGCCAAAACATCTGTGAAGTTTCAAAATGATTGGCCAAAAAGTGTAGGAGGAGGTGCGCTCACAAGACACCTACTGCGAATTGTTCACAAACGGATTTTGTGTAAAAAATGACTTAGCTCAACATGTGAAAAAATAGGTAAAAATTACTACAGACCATGGTCAAAACATCTGTGAAGTTTCAAAATGATTGGCCAAAAAGTGTAGGAGGAGTTGCGCTCACAAGACACCTACTGCGAATTGTTGACAAACGGACTTTTGTGTAAGAAAATGACTAAGTTCAACATGTGAAAAAAGTGGTAAAAATTAATCTGGGAATTATGTGCAAACAATATGCATATCTACAGACCATGGCCAAAACATCTGTGAAGTTTCAAAATGATTGGCCAAAAAGTGTAGGAGGAGTTGCGCTCACAAGACACCTACTGCGAATTGTTGACGGACGGACGGAATTGTTGACGGACGGATGGACGGACGGACGAATGGACGGAAACCTGCACGCCTATATCGCCCCAGCTAACGCAGGTGCGACAAAAATCTGAACTGTTACGAAATGGATCCGATCGTCGACTATGTCGTCGAAATCATTTTAATCCTTTCAATCAGTAGGGCTGCAGTTTTTAGAGCAACTGTGGTAATAAACATTTACGGAACTTGTGACTACGTTATGCATGGGTTGTTTGTGAATACCTCTCGTGGACAGCGTATTGCATGATTTTAAGGTGAATACCTGCACGTGTCTTTTGATTGTGGACAGCGTGTTGCATGATCTTAATGTGAATACCTGCACGCTTAGATTCGAGTCCCATGATTTAAAAGTGAGACGCATAGTATTTATACTCCTATTCTTTAATGAAAAGTTAGACGTGGCTGTTTAATTCTAAGGTGAATTGATGGATGTTATATTGTTGTGTGCCTAGTTTCTGTGTTAAGACCTGAAGGGTAAGATTTCATTATATTTATTCAGACTTGTTTTGGCTAAGAATGAAAAATGTGACTTCTGATTGATATGGTATTATTATATGTGACGACTGATTTTGTTGTCAGTGATCATGCTGCGCATATTTGTATATTAGGATTATCGACTGATTTTTGTTGGTAATGATCATGCTGCGCATGATATTTGTATATTAGGAAGTTTTGTAAATTACGGAAATAGTTTATATCACTGATGTTGGTTGCAATGGTGTGCGTCTATTTGACGTCCAGTGACGTCAGTTGCATTCATGTTATTCATGTGACGTCAGTTGCATTCATGTTATTGCGACGTCAGGATTTTTTATATTAGTTTGACTGGTGTGCATCTATTTGACGTCCAGTGACGTCAATTCTATTCATGTTATTCATGTGACGTCAGTTGCATTCATGCTATGCATGTGAAGTCAGTTGCATCATGTTATTGCGACGTCAGCACTTTTTATATTAGTTTCACGTATACGTGGCCTATAGGAGTAGATTGATTTGTAATGGAACTAATTTATATACTCGTGACGTCAATTGACGCCAAAGTATGCACCGCATTATGGGTTTTTTCCATAAGTTATAATGGTAACATTTGGTCGCCATGCGTTTGCTTTGCCTTCACTAGATGACGTCATATGGTATAACATCATTGGCGTCATGATGTCAGATCAAACGTTATGATCCCAAATGTGTTAGAAACGCTTATTAAGTTATTATATTCTATGGCAAATGGTAATACGCTTAGTTTAAAGAAATGAATTAATACATATGCGAGTTAAATTTTTGGTAAATCAAATTAATGAAGATAGATCATTGTCTAGATTATTCATGTTTTATGTGGGGTATGTCATGGTAATGCCTGTTGACGTCAGTATACTTCTTGACAATGTTTGACGTCAGATCCTTCGACGCACATGCGTGGTAGGATCTACGTTTCTTCATTGGCGGAAGTGGTAAGCACACTTTTGGCTTTACATCGTGAGCGCGAGTTGTGTCTAGTGGCACGGCTGGCGTGTGCACGTTATGCTCGGCATTCGCCGAGGGTGTTGTATGGTATTTCCAAGACAGGCCCAAGTCTTACGTATTGTTATTATGTAGTTACAATGTCTTAAGTGTAAGTTCGTTATTTTAGGCACATCAAGTCCGGCAGTCAGCTGTTAGGGCTTAGAGCCATGTCTCACCTGGAGATCCTATACCCATCTCCAGGTTAATACCAACCCGGGTAGAGGCAGTTACAACGCCGTTTGTGCATGTTTCCCAAGCAGAGGCGGGAAGCACAAAATGTAGGCGAAGTTCATGGTATTACTGCGGAGGTGAAAGTGGGACAGTGTTCGTCCACTAAAGTGTCTTATTATATATAGACTGGTCCCTGGTACGATCCAGGGAGCGACCAGTATATAAACGTGCGCGTATTAATATAAGTTGGTGTTCCTCATGATATATGGACTGGCCCATGACATGATCCAGGGAACGACAAATTGAAGTCTACCAACATAAGGCCTTGTTTTTTTTTGTATGAGCTCAAACTAACGTTTCTTGTTCTTTGTGTTTTCCTTTAGTTCATGGCGCTGAGCCGAGTACGGTGTTGACGTCAGACGGTAATCTATTTGCGTATTGTACGCAAATCGATTGCAGATTTGAAACAAACGCCTTACTTGGGCCAGCGACATGAACTGATATGTGTTGTATATTATTGTAATTGTGACAATTGTAAATTGTATTGTTGTATATAGAATTTACATTATATATAAATTTCAAAAAATTCTAACGTTGTTAGAGTTTCCTTGTTAGTGTAATACACTGGTAGATAACCCTTTAACCGGAAATCACCCTCCGCCGTCCTGGCGACGCATAAGGCTCTACACCCGTGTCGACCGTGTGTAAAACCTTATGCGTAACATGGTATCATAAGTAACGGGATTTGGTTTCCGGTTAACATCTGCCAGTGTAAGACATTGACAATATATATAGAATCTAGGCACAATTTTGTCAGACATTATTTTTTTTATTATTATTGACTTTCTGATTGTTCTTTTCTAAGGTGACGTAAATCTGTGAATTTTAGGGGAGCAATTTTGCCACTAAATTCTTTGTAAATGTAACCTACACTCAATTAAGGTCAACTATCCTTATTTCCTGCGTGATGAAGTGCGATAGCCCATGCATTAATTTGTGATAGAATGTAACAGGTTGCATATCTGAGTGGGGAAACTGAGGTATATAGACCTGAATTGTCTTGGCACGGATGATACATATTTAGTTTTAAGGTCCGTTTGAGTACCTTGGCACTGCTGTTGCATGACAATCTGTTAGTTTATTAACTTAAACATTTTGTACGTTGTGTCGTAACCGTTACTGAGGTCCATTTTATGTCCTGATTTAGTAACGTAGGTTACTCGTAACGTTATATAATATCGTTACAATGAATTAAACCTAATAGCAGAATCTTAAGTTTGATTTACCGTTGGTATCTTATAAGGTTTTGTAATGTAGGACGTACAGTTGTCGTGTCAGTGTTAAGACGTTGCGTTACATACGTTACGTTTGTATATCCGATACGCTAGATCAAGTTGGGCGTAATTGTAATGTGGGTTATTTACGTCATCTAATTGTGTCATATGACAGTGAAAAGAGGTTCTCGGTAAAGTCAACGTCAGTTTATGACGTCATTTCCGGTCCGTTATGAACGTAACTTTAATGGCTACGTCTAGATCGCGAGTATACTAATTAATCAACGTTTTAGTTGGATTAGTTTGTTATTATTATTGTTAACGTTATAGTTAACGTGTGTGACTTTAAGTGAACGTCGGTTTCAGTTAGGTTAACGTGAGCATTACGTTAAGCGTCATGGATCATTTAGTTAAGACGGGAAAGGAGTTAGGTTATGAGGGGCAGGCTTTACAGGAATTTGTAAAGCAGCAGCAAGAGACTGAGAGGGCAGAAAGGCACGCGGTAAGGGAACTTGATAAAGAGAAGATCGCGGCGGAGAAAGAAAAGATTGCGCAGGCCGATAAAGACAGACAAATTGAGTTAGCTAGGATCGCGCAGGCTGAAAAAGATAGGGAAATTGAATTGGCTAGGATCGCGATGGAAGAAGCTAAGATTGCGGCGGATAGGGAAATCGAGATGGCGCGGGTTGAAAGTATAGAGCGGCAAGCCGAGAAAGATAGGGAAGCTAGGTTGTCTCAAGTCGAAAGCGATAAGGAAGCAAAGTTGTCGAGCGAAGTTGAGTTAGAAAAGTTGAAGTATAGTTTTGAATTGCAGCAACGCGAGTTAAAGAATCAGATAGAGTTGCAGAAGGTAACGTTTAGAGTTGAATTAGAAAAACAGAAAGCTGAAAAATTAGCGCATGCGCGAGATCCCAAATTACCGTATTTTGATGAAAGTAAGGACAAAATGGATAGTTACTTATCAAGGTTTGAGAAATACGCGACGGCGAATAAATGGGATAAAAACGTTTGGGCTGCATATTAAAGCGCATTACTTAAAGGTCGCGCGCTTGATGTTTACGATAGATTGTCTGTAGATGATGCAGCGGATTATGACAAGTTGAAAGATGCGTTGTTAAAGAATTTTGATATGACTGAACGCGGATTTAGGAAGAAATTTCGCTATGATAGGCCTGAAAAGTCTGAAACGTTTATTCAGTTTAGTAGTAGACTTAGGTCGTATCTTAATAAATGGTTGAAAATGGCGAAGGTAGACCAGTCTTATGAATCTGTTTGCGATTTTTTCGCTAGAGATGAGATCAGTTTTCAGAATCCTGTAGTAAAGAACTATATGTTCATTTGAAACCGAAAACATTCACGAATCTAGGTGAGATGGCTAGGGGAGCAGATTTATTTGCAGAAGCACGTGGCGGCGTCTACGCTTGTGTAAATAAGGGGCAGCGTGATAGTAAGGGCGTAACTCAGAGATAAAATGTAGTATTTGTGGTAAGGGACATTTAACATATAAATGTTTTAAGAATCCCGATAGGAAGCAAGCATATAGTGCGGAGGTAGGTGCAAGTGCAAGCGGATATAGCGGAAGTAAGGGGAGTAGTTATGCACCGAAAGATGAGACACAAAGATCACAGAGTAAGAGCGATACTGTGCAGACGAAGGGTAGTAATTCTGATCGTGGCCGTGGTCGGGGTTATTCCCGCGGACGTGGTCGGGGTGGCGGACATCAAATGAGCATTTGTAAAACTACAATGAATAGGTCTCATGAAATTGAAGGTCTCTATAAGAGTAAGGAAGAAAGTCCATTAATCAATGATAACGTGGATAGGGAAGGTGTTTGTTACTTTTTATGGTCGCGATTACCAACAGCGCAGGGTACGGTTAATGGTAAGACTGTTGTAGTTTTAAGGGACACAGGTTGT
The DNA here is from genome assembly GCA_963989385.1 of Ctena decussata. NCBI lineage: Eukaryota > Metazoa > Mollusca > Bivalvia > Lucinida > Lucinidae > Ctena > Ctena decussata. The sequence continues at coordinate 48,268,930 of OZ022506.1, forward strand.
ACTGGGTTTTCTAATGATCAGTTACTTGGTAGAGAATCTGATGTAACTTTGATTGATGAATCTACCCAAAGGTATCCCTTAGCAATGGTTGAGATAGATTGTCCATTTTTCACAGGAAAAACTGAGGCATTGTGTATGGAAGATACATTGTATGACCTGGTTATTGGAAATATTGACGGGTCAAAACTTCCCGATATGTCCCATTTTGCAATGGCGGCAGTGAATAGGTCACAAGCTAAGCAAGGTGAAGAGGTCTATAAGAAACTTAAAGTTCCTGATCAAATTATTGCTAGTGATAAGGAGGCGTTGAGGCAGGCCCAAGTTGTTGACCCGAAATTGAATGGCATAAGGCAAAGAGTGGAATCTGGGAATGTGACTATTAGTCGTGGATTGAACCGGGGTGAAACTAAGTTTATCCGAAAGAAAGATTTATTGTATAGGCAGTTTACTAAGGGAAACAAGGTCACCTTGCAACTTATTAACCCTGAAGGTTTTCGTGAAAAGGTGTTAAGGTTGGCGCACGAAACCTTGATGTCAGGACATTTGGGCATAAAGAAAACTATGGATAGAGTGTTAACAGAGTTCTTTTGGCCTGGAGTCTGTGGTGATGTGGCAAGGTTTTGTAAATCTTGTGACATATGTCAAAGGACTATTCAAAAAGGTCGTGTCACTAAGGTACCTTTAGGAAAGTTGCCACAGATTGACACACCATTTAAACGAGTCGCTGTTGATATAGTTGGACCGATAGAACCTCGTTCTGACAGGAAATCCCGCTATATTTTAACAATGATAGACTATGCGACGAGATATCCCGAGGCGGTAGCGTTACCCGGCATTGAAACGGAACGCGTGGCTGAAGCGTTAGTTGGGATGTTTAGTAGAGTTGGCATACCTGATGAAATGTTAACAGACTGCGGAAGTCAGTTTACTGCTAAAGTTATGAAAGAAGTAAGCAGGCTGTTATCACTCCAGCAGTTAACCACGACGCCGTATCATCCTATCTGTAACGGTCTTGTAGAGCGTTTTCACGCGACGTTGAAGCAAATGCTACGTAGGATGTGCGCAGAACGTCCAAAAGACTGGGATAAATATCTCCCAGCACTACTGTTTGCAATAAGGGAGGTTCCGCAGGAGTCATTAGGGTTTTCTCCGTTCGAATTGCTATACGGACGTAACGTTAAGGGCCCTATGGCAATATTACGTGAATAATGGTCTGAAGAGGTACAGGATGAGCAGGTTCTGTCTACGTACCACTACGTAATTGAGTTGAGAGAACGATTAGAGAAGACGTGTAAGTTAGCACATGATAATTTACGGAAAGTACAAGTAAAGCAAAAGGCTTATTATGACAAACGCGCTAGGTCGCGTAAATTTAATGTGGGAGATAAAGTGCTGTTATTACTGCTAACTGACAGTAATAAACTGTTATTGCAATGGAAGGGTCCATATGAAGTAGTAGAGGTGGTGAATAGAATGGACTATAAAATCGACGTCAATGGTGTCGTGAGTACATATCATGCTAATATGCTGAAACAGTATGTCGAACGTCGTACTGTGCCGTCACATCGTTTATTGTCGACTGAGACTACAGAGTCGGTTGATGACGATGGTAGTGATGAATTTTCTCTTGATGATTGTGCTTTTCCGACAGCTAAAGAACCGGAAACTTATAATGACGTCAGTATTTCAGATACGTTAACGTCAGAACAACGTATGGAGGTTGAAGCGTTGATTAAACAGTACCCGGATGTACTATCAAGTTTACCCGGTCGAACTGATCAAATACAGCACGATATCAAACTACTCACGTCAGAACCCATACAGACGAAAGGTTATTCTATCCCGTATAAGACGCGTAACGTCATGGAGACGGAGATACAGGATATGTTAGATTTAGGGATAATCGTGCCGTCGATTTCAACGTATTCATCTCCTGTCGTCCTAGTTCTGAAGAAAGACGGATCAGTTAGATTCTGTATCGACTTCCGGAAGCTTAACAAAGTGACGGAATTCGATGCAGAACCTTTGCCAAATATGGAGGAGGTTATCAATAAAATGTCGGGACATAGATTCTTTACAAAGATGGACCTGAGTAAGGGTTATTGGCAAGTCAGTCTTACTGAAAGGTCTAAACCTTTGACAGCATTTGAAACGCCTAAGGGTTTATTCCAGTTTAAAACTATGCCCTTCGGTTTGGTCAATTCGGGAGCCTCGTTTTGTAGGTTAATGAGAATCATATTGTCCAATCTCCCAAATGATGACAGCTTTGTTGATGACATGTGGATATTTACTGAAACATGGAAGGATCATGTGACGTCATTACGTCAAGTGTTAGATCGGCTCAGGTCGGCCAAATTGACGGCAAAACCATCTAAATGCATGATCGGATATGGCAGTATCGAGTGCCTTGGTCACAATATCGTCGGACAGACGGTACGACCGCAAGAGGACAAGATACAGGCTATCAGAGATGCTCCTCGTCCATGTACGAAAAGGCAAATTAAATTTTTCTGGGATTAGCTGGGTTTTACCGTCGTTTTATTCCAAAATTCTCATCCATAGCTTCTCCTCTGACTGATTTAACTAAACGGGATAGACCTAATTCTATCAAAGATTGGCAAGATCAGCATGAAAGGGCATTTCAAACCCTGAAGAGTAGGCTCACGTCTAGTCCTATTCTTCGCTTACCTGTTTTTCAAGAAGGTAACCCGTTTGTACTCCGAACAGACGCTTCAGACGTTGGTCTTGGAGCTATTTTGCTTCAGGAATTCGAAGGTGAAGGTCGTTTGCCGATTGCTTATGCTAGCAAGAAATTGTTACCTCGGGAAAGGAACTACTCTGTAATTGAGAAGGAGCAGAACCGTGAATTATTCGGTTATAAGAAGAGTGCTTATTCTACCTAAAATTACCATAAATACGTTTATAAATGAGCCGTGACACGACAAAACCAACAAAGTGGTTGTGCGCCCAGCATGGGTATTCGCTCACTCTGAACATAGTCTTTGCTGTCCGCATGGAGGTAGCTTAGACCCTTACCTACTTTTTAAGCGCAAAGAGTCTGATCAGAATGCACCGAATGCATATACAAACCCTATAACTGTGTAAAAATCATGTATCTATAACAATGAATTTTATATAAGGTAGTGATTTTTCTGGTAAACACAAACAAGAAATCTGCGGAAAGCGGTGTCGCATCTGCGGGGGTTAAGTCACACGAGTTCTAATTGGTAGTGAAAACTATATCGCCCATGCTAACACAGGTATGACAAAAGCAGGTGTGACAAAAATGACAATGTTAAACATGTGAAAAAGGGGAAAAAATTAATCTGGGAATTATGTGCAAACAGTGTGCACATCTTCAGACCAGGACAAAACACCTGTGAAGTAAAAATGATTGACCAAACAGGGTAAGAGGAGAGGTGCTCACAAGACACCAACTATGCAATGTAAAAAATTGACTAAGTTAAACATGTGAAAAAAAAAATGGAAAAAATTAATCTGGGAATTATGTGCAAACAATATGCACATCTGCAGACCATGGCCAAAACATCTGTGAAGTTTCAAAATGATTGGCCAAAAAGTGTAGGAGGAGGTGCGCTCACAAGACACCTACTGCGAATTGTTCACAAACGGATTTTGTGTAAAAAATGACTTAGCTCAACATGTGAAAAAATAGGTAAAAATTACTACAGACCATGGTCAAAACATCTGTGAAGTTTCAAAATGATTGGCCAAAAAGTGTAGGAGGAGTTGCGCTCACAAGACACCTACTGCGAATTGTTGACAAACGGACTTTTGTGTAAGAAAATGACTAAGTTCAACATGTGAAAAAAGTGGTAAAAATTAATCTGGGAATTATGGGCAAACAATATGCACATCTACAGACCATGGCCAAAACATCTGTGAAGTTTCAAAATGATTGGCCAAAAAGTGTAGGAGGAGGTGCGCTCACAAGACACTCACAATGGAAGGCATTGTGTAAAAAAATGACTAAGTTCAACATGTTAAAAAAGTAATAAAAATTAATCTGGGAATTATGTGCAAACAATATGCATATCTACAGACCATGGCCAAAACATCTGTGAAGTTTCAAAATGATTGGCCAAAAAGTGTAGGAGGAGTTGCGCTCACAAGACACCTACTGCGAATTGTTGACGGATGGACGGAATTGTTGACGGACGGATGGACGGACGGACGAATGGACGGAAACCTGCACGCCTATATCGCCCCAGCTAACGCAGGTGCGACAAAAATCTGAACTGTTACGAAATGGATCCGATCGTCGACTATGTCGTCGAAATCATTTTAATCCTTTCAATCAGTAGGGCTACAGTTTTTAGAGCAACTGTGGTAATAAACATTTACGGAACTTGTGACTACGTTATGCATGGGTTGTTTGTGAATACCTCTCGTGGACAGCGTATTGCATGATTTTAAGGTGAATACCTGCACGTGTCTTTTGATTGTGGACAGCGTGTTGCATGATCTTAATGTGAATACCTGCACGCTTAGATTCGAGTCCCATGATTTAAAAGTGAGACGCATAGTATTTATACTCCTATTCTTTAATGAAAAGTTAGACGTGGCTGTTTAATTCTAAGGTGAATTGATGGATGTTATATTGTTGTGTGCCTAGTTTCTGTGTTAAGACCTGAAGGGTAAGATTTCATTATATTTATTCAGACTTGTTTTGGCTAAGAATGAAAAATGTGACTTCTGATTGATATGGTATAATTATATGTGACGACTGATTTTGTTGTCAGTGATCATGCTGCGCATATTTGTATATTAGGATTATCGACTGATTTCTGTTGGTAATGATCATGCTGCGCATGATATTTGTATATTAGGAAGTTTTGTAAATTACGGAAATAGTTTATATCACTGATGTTGGTTGCAATGGTGTGCGTCTATTTGACGTCCAGTGACGTCAGTTGCATTCATGTTATTCATGTGATGTCAGTTGCATTCATGTTATTGCGACGTCAGCATTTTTTATATTAGTTTGACTGGTGTGCATCTATTTGACGTCCAGTGACGTCAATTGTATTCATGTTATTCATGTGACGTCAGTTGCATTCATGCTATTCATGTGAAGTCAGTTGCATCATGTTATTGCGACGTCAGCACTTTTTATATTAGTTTCACGTATACGTGGCCTATATGAGTAGATTGATTTGTAATGGAACTAATTTATATACTCGTGACGTCAATTGACGCCAAAGTATGCACCGCATTATGGGTTTTTTCCATAAGTTATAATGGTAACATTTGGTCGCCATGCGTTTGCTTTGCCTTCACTAGATGACGTCATATGGTATAACATCATTGGCGTCATGATGTCAGATCAAACGTTATGATCCCAAATGTGTTAGAAACGCTTATTAAGTTATTATATTCTATGGCAAATGGTAATACGCTTAGTTTAAAGAAATGAATTAATACATATGCGAGTTAAATTTTTGGTAAATCAAATTAATGAAGATAGATCATTGTCTAGATTATTCATGTTTTATGTGGGGTATGTCATGGTAATGCCTGTTGACGTCAGTATACTTCTTGACAATGTTTGACGTCAGATCCTTCGACGCACATGCGTGGTAGGATCTACGTTTCTTCATTGGCGGAAGTGGTAAGCACACTTTTGGCTTTACATCGTGAGCGCGAGTTGTGTCTAGTGGCACGGCTGGCGTGTGCACGTTATGCTCGGCATTCGCCGAGGGTGTTGTATGGTATTTCCAAGACAGGCCAAAGTCTTACGTATTGTTATTATGTAGTTACAATGTCTTAAGTGTAAGTTCGTTATTTTTAGGCACATCAAGTCCGGCAGTCAGCTGTTAGGGCTTAGAGCTACGTCTCACCTGGAGATCCTATACCCATCTCCAGGTTAATACCAACCCGGGTAGAGGCAGTTACAACGCCGTTTGTGCATGTTTCCCAAGCAGAGGCGGGAAGCACAAAATGTAGGCGAAGTTCATGGTATTACTGCGGAGGTGAAAGTGGGACAGTGTTCGTCCACTAAAGTGTCTTATTATATATAGACTGGTCCCTGGTACGATCCAGGGAGCGACCAGTATATAAACGTGCGCGTATTAATATAAGTTGGTGTTCCTCATGATATATGGACTGGCCCATGACATGATCCAGGGAACGACAAATTGAAGTCTACCAACATAAGGCCTTGTTTTTTTTGTATGAGCTCAAACTAACGTTTCTTGTTCTTTGTGTTTTCCTTTAGTTCATGGCGCTGAGCCAGACGGTAATCTATTTGCGTATTGTACGCAAATTGATTGCAGATTTGAAACAAACGCCTTACTTGGGCCAGCGACATGAACTGATATGTGTTGTATATTATTGTAATTGTGACAGTTGTAAATTGTATTGTTGTATATAGAATTTACATTATATATAAACTTCAAAAAATTCTAACGTTGTTAGAGTTTCCTTGTTAGTGTAATACACTGGTAGATAACCCTTTAACCGGAAATCACCCTCCGCCGTCCTGGCGACGCATAAGGCTCTACACCCGTGTCGACCGTGTGTAAAACCTTCTGCGTAACATGGTGTCATAAGTAACGGGATTTGGTTTCCGGTTAACATCTGCCAGTGTAAGACATTGACAATATATATAGAATCTAGGCACAATTTTGTCAGACATTATTTTTTTTTATTATTATTGACTTTCTGATTGTTCTTTTCTAAGGTGACGTAAATCTGTGAATTTTAGGGGAGCAATTTTGCCACTAAATTCTTTGTAAATGTAACCTACACTCAATTAAGGTCAACTATCCTTATTTCCTGCGTGATGAAGTGCGATAGCCCATGCATTAATTTGTGATAGAATGTAACAGGTTGCATATCTGAGTGGGGAAACTGAGGTATATAGACCTGAATTGTCTTGGCACGGATGATACATATTTAGTTTTAAGGTCCGTTTGAGTACCTTGGCACTGCTGTTGCATGACAATCTGTTAGTTTATTAACTTAAACATTTTGTACGTTGTGTCGTAACCGTTACTGAGGTCCATTTTATGTCCTGATTTAGTAACGTAGGTTACTCGTAACGTTATATAATATCGTTACAATGAATTAAACCTAATAGCAGAATCTTAAGTTTGATTTACCGTTGGTATCTTATAAGGTTTTGTAATGTAGGACGTACAGTTGTCCTGTCAGTGTTAATACGTTGCGTTACATACGTTACGTTTGTATATCCGATACGCTAGATCAAGTTGGGCGTAATTGTAATGTGGGTTATTTACGTCATCTAATTGTGTCATATGACAGTGAAAAGAGGTTCTCGGTAAAGTCAACGTCAGTTTATGACGTCATTTCCGGTCCGTTATGAACGTAACTTTAATGGCTACGTCTAGATCGCGAGTATACTAATTAATCAACGTTTTAGTTGGATTAGTTTGTTATTATTATTGTTAACGTTTTAGTTAACGTGTGTGACTTTAAGTGAACGTCGGTTTCAGTTAGGTTAACGTGAGCATTACGTTAAGCGTCATGGATCATTTAGTTAGTGTGGTTCGGAGAGGGATGCTCGTTGCCTGCTGAGACCTGCCATCATATATTTTCTATCAAACTTTTGGGGTTTAGCGACACTGAAGAAGTTAAATACAGAAACGCGCGTCTGTCGCACTAAATTAGGTATGAATACGTTTATATTAGCGAAGACGGGAAAGGAGTTAGGTTATGAGGGACAGGCTTTACAGGAATTTGTAAAGCAGCAGCAAGAGACTGAGAGGGCAGAAAGGCACGCGGTAAGGGAACTTGATAAAGAGAAGATCGCGGCGGAGAAAGAAAAGATTGCGCAGGCCGATAAAGACAGACAAATTGAGTTAGCTAGGATCGCGCAGGCTGAAAAAGATAGGGAAATTGAATTGGCTAGGATCGCGATGGAAGAAGCTAAGATTGCGGCGGATAGGGAAATCGAGATGGCGCGGGTTGAAAGTATAGAGCGGCAAGCCGAGAAAGATAGGGAAGCTAGGTTGTCTCAAGTCGAAAGCGATAAGGAAGCAAAGTTGTCGAGCGAAGTTGAGTTAGAAAAGTTGAAGTATAGTTTTGAATTGCAGCAACGCGAGTTAAAGAATCAGATAGAGTTGCAGAAGGTAACGTTTAGAGTTGAATTAGAAAAACAGAAAGCTGAAAAATTAGCGCATGCGCGAGATCCCAAATTACCGTATTTTGATGAAAGTAAGGACAAAATGGATAGTTACTTATCAAGGTTTGAGAAATACGCGACGGCGAATAAATGGGATAAAAACGTTTGGGCTGCATATTAAAGCGCATTACTTAAAGGTCGCGCGCTTGATGTTTACGATATATTGTCTGTAGATGATGCAGCGGATTATGACAAGTTGAAAGATGCGTTGTTAAAGAATTTTGATATGACTGAACGCGGATTTAGGAAGAAATTTCGCTATGATAGGCCTGAAAAGTCTGAAACGTTTATTCAGTTTAGTAGTAGACTTAGGTCGTATCTTAATAAATGGTTGAAAATGGCGAAGGTAGACCAGTCTTATGAATCTGTTTGCGATTTTTTCGCTAGAGATCAGTTTTTAGAATCCTGTAGTAAAGAACTATATGTTCATTTGAAACCGAAAACATTCACGAATCTAGGTGAGATGGCTAGGGGAGCAGATTTATTTGCAGAAGCACGTGGCGGCGTCTACGCTTGTGTAAATAAGGGGCAGCGTGATAGTAAGGGCGTAACTCAGAGATAAAATGTAGTATTTGTGGTAAGGGACATTTAACATATAAATGTTTTAAGAATCCCGATAGGAAGCAAGCATATAGTGCGGAGGTAGGTGCAAGTGCAAGCGGATATAGCGGAAGTAAGGGGAGTAGTTATGCACCGAAAGATGAGACACAAAGATCACAGAGTAAGAGCGAGACTGTGCAGACGAAGGGTAGTAATTCAGATCGTGGCCGTGGTCGGGGTTATTCCCGCGGACGTGGTCGGGGTGGCGGACATCAAATGAGCATTTGTAAAACTACAATGAATAGGTCTCATGAAATTGAAGGTCTCTATAAGAGTAAGGAAGAAAGTCCATTAATCAATGATAACGTGGATAGGGAAGGTGTTTGTTACTTTTTAAGGTCGCGATTACCAACAGCGCAGGGTACGGTTAATGGTAAGACTGTTGTAGTTTTAAGGGACACAGGTTGTACTGGGTGTGTCGTTCGTAGAAACTTGGTTTCTAATGATCAGTTACTTGGTAGAGAATCTGATGTAACTTTGATTGATGAATCTACCCAAAGGTATCCCTTAGCAATGGTTGAGATAGATTGTCCATTTTTCACAGGAAAAACTGAGGCATTGTGTATGGAAGATACATTGTATGACCTGGTTATTGGAAATATTGACGGGTCAAAACTTCCCGATATGTCCCATTTTGCAATGGCGGCAGTGAATAGGTCACAAGCTAAGCAAGGTGAAGAGGTCTATAAGAAACTTAAAGTTCCTGATCAAATTATTGCTAGTGATAAGGAGGCGTTGAGGCAGGCCCAAGTTGTTGACCCGAAATTGAATGGCATAAGGCAAAGAGTGGAATCTGGGAATGTGACTATTAGTCGTGGATTGAACCGGGGTGAAACTAAGTTTATCCGAAAGAAAGATTTATTGTATAGGCAGTTTACTAAGGGAAACAAGGTCACCTTGCAACTTATTATCCCTGAAGGTTTTCGTGAAAAGGTGTTAAGGTTGGCGCACGAAACCTTGATGTCAGGACATTTGGGCATAAAGAAAACTATGGATAGAGTGTTAACAGAGTTCTTTTGGCCTGGAGTCTGTGGTGATGTGGCAAGGTTTTGTAAATCTTGTGACATATGTCAAAGGACTATTCAAAAAGGTCGTGCCACTAAGGTACCTTTAGGAAAGTTGCCACAGATTGACACACCATTTAAACGAGTCGCTGTTGATATAGTTGGACCGATAGAACCTCGTTCTGACAGGAAATCCCGCTATATTTTAACAATGATAGACTATGCGACGAGATATCCCGAGGCGGTAGCGTTACCCGGCATTGAAACGGAACGCGTGGCTGAAGCGTTAGTTGGGATGTTTAGTAGAGTTGGCATACCTGATGAAATGTTAACAGACTGCGGAAGTCAGTTTACTGCTAAAGTTATGAAAGAAGTAAGCAGGCTGTTATCTTTCCAGCAGTTAACCACGACGCCGTATCATCCTATCTGTAACGGTCTTGTAGAGCGTTTTCACGCGACGTTGAAGCAAATGCTACGTAGGATGTGCGCAGAACGTCCAAAAGACTGGGATAAATATCTCCCAGCACTACTGTTTGCAATAAGGGAGGTTCCGCAAGAGTCATTAGGGTTTTCTCCGTTCGAATTGCTATACGGACGTAACGTTAAGGGCCCTATGGCAATATTACGTGAATTATGGTCTGAAGAGGTACAGGATGAGCAGGTTCTGTCTACGTACCAGTACGTAATTGAGTTGAGAGAACGATTAGAGAAGACGTGTAAGTTAGCACATGATAATTTACGGAAAGTACAAGTAAAGCAAAAGGCTTATTATGACAAACGCGCTAGGTCGCGTAAATTTAATGTGGGAGATAAAGTGCTGTTATTACTGCCAACTGACAGTAATAAACTGTTATTGCAATGGAAGGGTCCATATGAAGTAGTAGAGGTGGTGAATAGAATGGACTATAAAATCGACGTCAATGGTGTCGTGAGTACATATCATGCTAATATGCTGAAACAGTATGTCGAACGTCGTACTGTGCCGTCACATCGTTTATTGTCGACTGAGACTACAGAGTCGGTTGATGATGATGGTAGTGATGAATTTTCTCTTGATGATTGTGCTTTTCCGACAGCTAAAGAACCGGAAACGTCAGTATTTCAGATACGTTAACGTCAGAACAACGTATGGAGGTTGAAGCGTTGATTAAACAGTACCCGGATGTACTATCAAGTTTACCCGGTCGAACTGATCAAATACAGCACGATATCAAACTACTCACGTCAGAACCCATACAGACGAAAGGTTATTCTATCCCGTATAAGACGCGTAACGTCATGGAGACGGAGATACAGGATATGTTAGATTTAGGGATAATCGTGCCGTCGATTTCAACGTATTCATCTCCTGTCGTCCTAGTTCTGAAGAAAGACGGATCAGTTAGATTCTGTATCGACTTCCGGAAGCTTAACAAAGTGACGGAATTCGATGCAGAACCTTTGCCAAATATGGAGGAGGTTATCAATAAAATGTCGGGACATAGATTCTTTACAAAGATGGACCTGAGTAAGGGTTATTGGCAAGTCAGTCTTACTGAAAGGTCTAAACCTTTGACAGCATTTGAAACGCCTAAGGGTTTATTCCAGTTTAAAACTATGCCCTTCGGTTTGGTCAATTCGGGAGCCTCGTTTTGTAGGTTAATGAGAATCATATTGTCCAATCTCCCAAATGATGACAGCTTTGTTGATGACATGTGGATATTTACTGAAACATGGAAGGATCATGTGACGTCATTACGTCAAGTGTTAGATCGGCTCAGGTCGGCCAAATTGACGGCAAAACCATCTAAATGCATGATCGGATATGGCAGTATCGAGTGCCTTGGTCACAATATCGTCGGACAGACGGTACGACCGCAAGAGGACAAGATACAGGCTATCAGAGATGCTCCTCGTCCATGTATGAAAAGGCAAATTAAATTTTTCTGGGATTAGCTGGGTTTTACCGTCGTTTTATTCCAAAATTCTCATCCATAGCTTCTCCTCTGACTGATTTAACTAAACGGGATAGACCTAATTCTATCAAAGATTGGCAAGATCAGCATGAAAGGGTATTTCAAACCCTGAAGAGTAGGCTCACATCTAGTCCTATTCTTTGCTTACCTGTTTTTCAAGAAGGTAACCCGTTTGTACTCCGAACAGACGCTTCAGACGTTGGTCTTGGAGCTATTTTGCTTCAGGAATTCGAAGGTGAAGGTCGTTTGCCGATTGCTTATGCTAGCAAGAAATTGTTATCTCGGGAAAGGAACTACTCTGTAATTGAGAAGGAATGTTTGGGTATAATCTGGGGTGTTGAGAAATTTCGTAAGTACCTGTATGAGTTCCTACTTGAATCTGACCACAAACCTTTGTCCTATATGCAGACAGCTAAGGTGCTCAATCCCCGAATCATGCGTTGGGCCATGAAATTGCAGCCATACAGATTCAGGATCGTTGCTATCCGCGGCCAAGATAATTTGGGGGCGGACTACCTTAGTAGATAGTTTGGCCACGTTATGCATCGCACCGTTGTTATGTATATAGCTAGTTTTCCAGTTTTGACATAGCCTACGGTTCGATCGCATTTCGTACTATTTCAGAAAAGAAACATTATTATGTTTTTTTCTCCCTAAGGGGAAACCTATGTTACGAAATGGATCCGATCGTCGACTATGTCGTCGAAATCATTTTAATCCTTTCAATCAGTAAGGCTACAGTTTTTAGGGCAACTGTGGTAATAAACATTTACGGAAATTGTGACTACGTTATGCATGGGTTGTTTGTGAATACCTCTCGTGGACAGCGTATTGCATGATTTTAAGGTGAATACCTGCACGTGTCTTTTGATTGTGGACAGCGTGTTGCATGATTTTAATGAGAATACCTGCACGCTTAGATTCGAGTCCCATGATTTAAAAGTGAGACGCATAGTATTTATACTCCTATTCTTTAATGAAAAGTTAGACGTGGCTGTTTAATTCTAAGGTGAATTGATGGATGTTATATTGTTGTGTGCCTAGTTTCTGTGTTAAGACCTGAAGGGTAAGATTTTATTATATTTATTCAGACTTGTTTTGGCTAAGAATGAATAATGTGACTTCTGATTGATATCGTATTATTATATGTGAGGACTGATTTTGTTGTCAGTGATCATGCTGCGCATATTTGTATATTAGGATTATCGACTGATTTTTGTTGGTAATGATCATGCTGCGCATGATATTTGTATATTAGGAAGTTTTGTAAATTACGGAAATAGTTTATATCACTGATGTTGGTTGCAATGGTGTGCGTCTATTTGACGTCCAGTGACGTCAGTTGCATTCATGTTATTCATGTGACGTCAGTTGCATTCATGTTATTGCGACGTCAGCATTTTTTATATTAGTTTCACTGGTGTGCATCTATTTGACGTCCAGTGACGTCAATTGCATTCATGTTATTCATGTGACGTCAGTTGCATTCATGCTATTCATGTGAAGTCAGTTGCATCATATTATTGCGACGTCAGCACTTTTTATATTAGTTTCACGTATACGTGGCCTATAGGAGTAGATTGATTTGTAATGGAACTAATTTATATACTCGTGACGTCAATTGACGCCAAAGCATGCACCGCATTATGGGTTTTTTCCATAAGTTATAATGGTAACATTTGGTCGCCATACGTTTGCTTTGCCTTCACTAGATGACGTCATATGGTATAACATCATTGGCGTCATGATGTCAGATCAAACGTTATGATCCCAAATGTGTTAGAAACGCTTATTAAGTTATTATATTCTATGGCAAATGGTAATACGCTTAGTTTAAAGAAATGAATTAATACATATGCGAGTTAAATTTTTGGTAAATCAAATTAATGAAGATAGGTCATTGTCTAGATTGTTCATGTTTTATGTGGGGTATGTCATGGTAATGCCTGTTGACGTCAGTATACTTCTTGACAATGTTTGACGTCAGATCCTTCGACGCACATGCGTGGTAGGATCTACGTTTCTTCATTGGCGGAAGTGGTAAGCACACTTTTGGCTTTACATCGTGAGCGCGAGTTGTGTCTAGTGGCACGGCTGGCGTGTGCACGTTATGCTCGGCATTCGCCGAGGGTGTTGTATGGTATTTCCAACACAGGCCCAAGTCTTACGTATTGTTATTATGTAGTTACAATGTCTTAAGTGTAAGTTCGTTATTTTTAGGCACATCAAGTCCGGCAGTCAGCTGTTAGGGCTTAGAGCCACGTCTCACCTGGAGATTCTATACCCATCTCCAGGTTAATACCAACCCGGGTAGAGGCAGTTACAACGCCGTTTGTGCATGTTTCCCAAGCAGAGGCGGGAAGCACAAAATGTAGGCGAAGTTCATGGTATTACTGCGGAGGTGAAAGTGGGACAGTGTTCGTCCACTAAAGTGTCTTATTATATATAGACTGGTCCCTGGTACGATCCAGGGAGCGACCAGTATATAAACGTGCGCGTATTATTATAAGTTGGTGTTCCTCATGATATATGGACTGGCCCATGACATGATCTAGGGAACGACAAATTGAAGTCTACCAACATAAGGCCTTGTTTTTTTTTGTAGGAGCTCAAACTAACGTTTTTTGTTCTTTGTATTTTCCTTTAGTTCATGGCGCTGAGCCGAGTACGGTGTTGACGTCAGACGGTACTCTATTTGCGTATTGTACGCAAATCGATTGCAGATTTGAAACAAACACCTTACTTGGGCCAGCGACATGAACTGATATGTGTTGTATATTATTGTAATTGTGACAGTTGTAAATTGTATTGTTGTATATAGAATTTACATTATATATAAACTTCAAAAAATTCTAACGTTGTTAGAGTTTCCTTGTTAGTGTAATACACTGGTAGATAACCCTTTAACCGGAAATCACCCTCCGCCGTCCTGGCGACGCATAAGGCTCTACACCCGTGTCGACCGTGTGTAAAACCTTCTGCGTAACATGAACAAACCCATGAAAATGCAACATATCTCCCCAAACCATAGCAAACGTTTTTCTTTTAGTGTTTTCTACAGTAAAGAATACAAAAATGGGTGACATGCTAGTGAAACAGGGTTTTTATAAGAAAACATCAAAAGCTATTTTTTCGCATAAAAGTCTAAAAACTAATTCCATCATTTCTGAAAATGCAAAAAGTAACCAATACACCGAGAGTAAAATCTATCCAGCTCTTTAACAAGTTAACAGTTCAAACAGAAGAAAAAGTACCTTTTTCCTCCATGTTCGAACGTTCAAAGTAAAGTGTCCATGTATATTATTGATACATGGATACATTCATTAAAGAAAGGGTACGTAGCTTAACACATATGGCACAATTTACAGTATAATGAATACATTACTGTGACCATGCACGTGTGGAAGTGAAATGATTTAACCATGAGAAAATAGACATATCTATGTTTTTAACATAATTCAGTTAAAAATTTGGGCACAGGCTTATTCTTCTTTTTTCTGTTTAGCCTGAATAATTTGAAACAAGAGGGCCATGGTGGCCCTGAATCGCTCACCTGAGCCTTAATCAGTTCACTGGCTCTGGTGAAGATTTATAAGAGTTTTTACCATACTAACATTTGACCTAGTTTTTGACCCGACATGACCCAGTTTCAAACTTGGCCTGGATATTGTAAGAATAAACATTCTGACACAGTTTCATTGAGATTGGATCAAAACTGTGCCCTCTGGAGCGTATACAAGGTCGTTCTTATATTTGACCTAGTGACCAAGTTTTTGACCCGACATCACCCAGTTTCAAACTTTACCTAGATTTCATTAAGATAAACATTCTGACAGAGTTTCATGAAGATTTGATCAAAACTGTGCCCTCTAGGGTGTACACAAAGTTTTTTCTAAGATTTGACCTTGAGCCGACGTGACTCAGTTTCATAGGGGGCTTAGATATATGGACAATAAACATTTTGACATAGTTTCATGAAGATTGGATCAAAACTATGCCTTCTAGTGCTTACACAACATTTTTCTAAGATTTAACCTAGTGACCTAGTTTTTTTCCCGACATGACCTACTTTCAAACTTGGCCGAGAGTTTATGAAGATAATTATTCTGACAAAGTTTCATAAAGATTAGATCAAAACTGTGTCCTCTAGAGCGTACACAAGGTTTTTCTATGATTTGACCTTGTGACCTAGTTTTCGACCCAACATGACCCAGTTTCAAACTTGTCCTACATATTATGAGGTAAACATTCTGACAAAGTTTCATGAACTTTGAATCAAAACTGTGCCTTCTAGAGCGCACACAATGTTTTTCTAAGATTTGACCTAGTGACCAAGTTTATGACTCGACATGACCCAGTTTCAAACTTGGCCTAGAGTTTGTGGAGATAAACATTCTGACAATGTTTCATAAAGATTGGATCAAAACTGTGTCCTCTAGAGCATACACAAGGTTTTTCTATGATTTGACCTAGTGACCTAGTTTTTGATCTTACGTGACCCAGTTTCAAATTTGTTCTAGATATTATGAGGATAAACATTCTGACAAAGTTTCATGAACTTTGGATGAAAACTGTGCCTTCTAGAGTGTACACAAGGTTTTTCTAAGATTTGACCTAGTGACCAAGTTTTTGACCCGACATGACCCAGTTTCAAACTTATCCTACATATTATGAGGATAAACATTCTGACAATGTTTCATAAAGATTGGATCAAAACTGTGTCCTCTAGAGCATACACAAGGTTTTTTCTATGATTTGACCTAGTGACCTTGTTTTTGATCCGACATGTCCTACTTTCAAACTTGGCCGAGAGTTTATGGAAGTAAACATTCTTACAAAGTTTCATAAAGATTAGATCAAAACTGTGTCCTCTAGAGCGTACACAAGGTTTTTCTATGATTTGACCTAGTGACCTAGTTTTTGACCCGACATGACCCAGTTTCAAACTTGTCCTACATATTATGAGGATAAACATTCTGGCAAAGTTTCATTGACTTTGGATCAAAACTGTGCCTTGTAGAGCGTACACAAGGCTTTTCTAAGATTTGACCTAGTGACCTAGTTTTTGACCCAACAAGACCCAGTTTCGAACTTGGTCTAGAGTTTATAGAGATAAACATTCTGACAATGTTTCATAAAGATTGGATCAAAACTGTGTCCTCTAGAGCATACACAAGGTTTTTTCTATGATTTGACCTAGTGACCTAGTTTTTGACCCGACATCACCCAGTTTCAAACTTATCCTAGATATTATGAGGATAAACTTTCTGATTAAGTTTCATGAACTGTGGATCAAAACTGTGCCTTCTAGAGCGTACACAATGTTTTTCTAAGATTTGACCTAGTGACCTTGTTTTTGACCCGACATGACCCAGTTTCAAACTTGGCCTAGAGTTTATAGAGATAAACATTCTGACAAAGTTTAATAAAGATTGGATCAAAACTGTGTCCTCTAGAGCGTACACAAGGTTTTTCTATGATTTGACCTAGTGCCCTAGTTTTAAATCATACGTGACCCAGTTTCGAACTTATCCTAGATACTATAAGGATAAACATTCTGACAAAGTTTCATGAACTTTGGATGAAAACTGTGCCCTCTAGAGTGTACACAAGGTTTTTCTAAGATTTGACCTAGTGACCTAGTTTTTGACCCGACATGGCCCAGTTTCGAACTTGGCCTACATTTTATGGAGATAAACATTCTGACAAAGTTTCATAAAGATGGAATCAAAACTGTGTCCTCTAGAGCGTACACAAGGTTTTTCTATGATTTGACCTAGTGACCTAGTTTTAGACCCGACGTGACCCAGTTTCAAACTTTTCCTAGATACTATGAGGATAAACATTCTGACAAAGTTTCATGAACTTTGGATGAAAACTGTGCCCTCTAGAGCGTACACAAGGTTTTTCTAAGATTTGACCTAGTGACCTAGTTTTTGACCCATCATGACCCAGTTTCGAACTTGGCCTAGATTTTATAAAGACTCACATTCTGACAAAGTTTCATAAAGATTGGATCGAAACTGTGCCCGCTAGAGTGTACACAAGCAAAAGTTGACGGACGTCCGGACGTCCGGACGGACGGACGTACGACGGACGACGGACATCAGGGTATCCCAAAAGCTCACCCTGTGCTCAGGTGAGCTAAAGAAATAGACTTCATCCTCCAAGCATTGAAGTACCATGAACCTAAAGCATTTTCAATCATGTTGGTAATTTTTAGATTTTCATGCCAGAAATTACCCTTTAACGTCTTCTTAAATTATCACTTTTTTACTCAAGAAGACACACAATCTGGTGTTCTAAATTATGAAAAGCAACAGTAATAGTGGAGTTGCTTATGTCACAAAAATATGCTCCCGTGTCCACTTTTTGTTAATCAGGGTTTATATACATCAAAATGTTTGACAATCTAAGTAGAGTCAGAAAATGGTTCCTGCGAATTTTTTCATGACCTTTATATGGTCAAGGTCAAGGTCAAATGCACGGCACTATAATTTTTTACCTTTATTTCATTTCTCTCCATTTTAAGACATTAATGTCGTGTTTCAAAGGCGTAAATGAATTTAGTTTTATGAAAATTGTCATTTGATGGACGAAATCAGGAAAACGATAAGAAAAATTGATTTTTGAGAGCTTTAGCGAGCATTTTACGGGTTTTTGCAGTACTTTTTCCACATAATTACAATGAAAATAGAGCTTTATATAGACTGGGTTGACAAGACATTCAGTTACAGACTTCGTATGGTATTATATAGCAATCCCTTAAATTATGAAAGATAGGGTTGGGCCCTAACGAACACAGTTGTTGCCATGGCAACCAGTATTTTTGGCCTGCAAACCTTATATCGAATCGGATTTCTATATCCGCAATGCGCCAGCTGATTTTATGGTCAACCATTCGAGATGGAGAAATAATATGCAGAAGGCCCATAGGCTGGTAACTGTAAGCACTTAATTTATGTAGGTAAGTGGAAATACCGTAAGTCGAATGGTCACACTAAACACCGTATAAACTGACATCGTAGGTGTGAGATTTCGGAGAAAGTCTAGGGTACATGAAAGCTTGCTGTACATTTCTGTTTTCTGTTTTAAAGCAATACTAGTGTAGTGTAAGAGATTTACAAGCAGGTAAATATAAGAAACGAGGACTGAGCTTGCACAGAAATCATCTTGCCAACTAGGATACAGCTTTTACAGCCCAAGTCGAGAATACCAAGTAATCAAAGATGACTAAGATATCTCGCCATGCTATTATATTAAGTAGCCTAAAATGTTAAAGGAAATAATATCAAAAGTACAGAAAGGATCGGGTCTCTGTATCGTGCCATGCGCACTACTGCAGGGAATGCTGGTTTGTGTTCATTATAAATATGAGTCAAGAAACAAATGAGAGACATAATTTTACATGAAAATTTTGTTTTGCTTGTAAAACCTGTTATTACTATACCAGTGTTCTAGAAGACCTGTACCGCATTGCCGAATATTTCCGTACCTAACCAAAAGATTCTGTGTTCTAACAAACGAACGCGAACATTTTTCTGACTGAATAAAATAGTTTATACATTGTATACCTAATTCTCTATTCTACCAGCAGACTGTTTCAGTTTTAGGGCTTATTTCTTCAATCTGTAATAGCTGTATTGTCAATGTTCAGATCCCCGACATGTTGGTATAAAAAGATGAAAGATAAAGACCTATTATCCTGCCAGTAATTGTTTCCAAATTATTAGCAAGGTGCACTGGTTTCATTTCTCTATGGAGATATTATATCTATATTTTTGCAATTTAAATTTCTAAAAGAGAACGTTTTGAATATATAAATACATAATGAGTCGTAAACTTACAAGCATCGAAGTCGCGAAATTAAAAATAGGAAGTATGATGACAGGGAGGATTCTAGAATTACGTGTACTGCTCCTACATACTTAACTGCCCTGATACCAGACATATCGGTATGGTGTAATGTAATATGTTGCAAGGTTTAGAAAAGCCTCGAAAACTTGTGCCAGATCACACAAAACACACGATAAATCCATATGGAGGCTGTTTATCTCTATATAAGAAAGACTCAAGAAGTGGACAAAAAGAGAGAAAAAAATCTGATTTGGAATGCTCATTCTGACAAAAGAGTTAAACATGCATTACGCTCTATGCAGTTCAGGATCACATTCCTTATCAAGATAAATGTGTCGAACCCCCACCAGCTGTCCCGGAAATATATATTCTACCGCACAGGTCGTTGATAAAAAGCTGTGAAAACCATGTAAATTTTTCATGGTACAATAGAAAGATAACAGTTCGATACATTTCCTTTTACAGACGGGGTAATATACCACCCCGGCAGAATGGGAAGGGGGTGGGAGGAGGTAAGGCAGTGGATAGAAAACCAACTGTGATCTGGTTCATATCATGTTCGTGATTGATTGACGTTCTTCTTAAGAAATGAACGTATGTTATAGCGACAATATTTTTCGCGACACGACAAAGCCAACAAAGTGGCATTTGCGCCCAGCTCGACTCTGATCCTCCTGGGAATCCGCTCAGTCTGATCAGAGACTTCGCTATCGGCATGGAGCTAGCCTAGACCCTGAGCTACCCTTCACGCGCACAGCAAAGGCTCTGGTCAGACTGGGCGGATGCCCAAGTTGATCTGAATCTATGCTGGGTGCACATGCCACCTTGTTGGTTTTGTCGTGTCGCGGCTCACATATGCTAAAAGTGAAATCGTTACTTGCGAGTACAGTTGTGTTACTAGTCTGTTGAGCATAAAGATCTATTAAGTATTCATTCATAAGCTTCAAGTCAGTTAAGAGTTGGTTGCTGAGGATTCAAACTGGTTGCTCAAGTCTTATACAAAACACGTTTTTTTTCTTCAAGAGAATTAAAAGTCACACAGCTGTACTTCAAACATTGCAATCTAGTTCATTGCAAATAGAGGATGTTCTGTTTGAAATTCAGTTAAGGTTTGAGCGCTGTTTAAATTTAATCGCTTAAGGCACATATTGGAAGCTGTGGGCGGATACATAGAGGTTTTCAAGGTACATGTATTTTTTAACTCCATCGACTTTATTTTGTCTACATAATGTGTAGGGCATAAAAGATAATCTTAGTGTAATATGGTCAATGATTCCAAATCTCATAAGAGTTCGTTGCTAGGGGCTCCAACCGGTTGCTAAGGACACATTTATCAACAGATTGTAGAAGTCCGACAGTTTCTTACAACACTGTCTTCATATTTTCCGGATGGATTTCAGTAAAGAGTCTCGAATTCGCTAAGAGTTAGTTGCTAAGACTGGTTGCTAAGGATGCTAAGGATAAATGTATAAATAATTGTTCTAGAACAAGTGTATATTAAATAGTTTTTTTTTCAACAAATTGTTTAAGTCCAATACTTACGCTGCAAAAGTATATACAACAGCTAATATAATACATTGTAAATAGAAGATGATTTGTTTAGAATTCTCTCAATAGCTCTAAATCTGTTGGAAGGTGGTTGTCAAGTGCTTAAATCGGTCGCTAAGGGCAAATATATACCCATATTGTTTCAATGATTTTTCAAGGTCAGCCGGCAATGCTTCAAATTGTCTTCAAAGTTTGTTGCACATAAAAGATATCCCTTATGAATTTCAGTACAATGTCTAAAATTTGTTAAGAGAATGTTGCTAAGTGCTAAGGGTGGTTGCTATGAACAAAATATACGCCTCTTTTTCAACAATTTGTTATAGTCTGTGACTGGTTTGATAAACATAACTTACAGTTATCTATATAAACATTTATTATAGAAGATATTTCATTTGGAATGAACTAAAAATCCAAATTTGTTACAAGGTGGTTGCTATGGGCTCAAAATGGTTGCTAAGGACATAAAGATACCCATATGTTTCAACAGATTTTCAAAGTCAGACAGCTGTGCTTTAAATTTTTACTTCCAATTGTCTTCGTAGTTTGCTGCTCATAACAGATATCCAGAATGAAAGTAAATCAAAAGTCTATAATCTGTTGATCGGAAGTTACTATGGACTAAAACTGGTTGCTATGGACAAAAGTATAGACTGGTTTGTCAACAGTTTGTTAAAATCCATTACTTGTTTGTTAATAATAACTAATAATTGTCTGCATAATACATTGATAATAGAAGATATCTCATTTGGAAATAAGTAAAAATAATCCAAATTTATTAAACGGTGGTTGCTATGGGCTCAAACTGGTTGCTAAGGACAAATAGATACCTATATGTTTCAACAGATTTTCAAAGTCAGACAGCTGTGCTTTAAATATCTCTTTCAATTGTCTCTATAGTTTGTTGCTCATAACAGATATCCAGAATGAAAGTCAATCAAAAGTCTAGAATCTGTTGATTGAAAGTTGCTAAGGACTGAAACTGGTTGCCAAGGACAAACGTATACGCAGTTTTTTCAACACATTTTTAATTTTCATAACTTGTTTGTTAAATATTACTTACAATTGTCTGCATAACACATTGCAAATAGAAGATATCTCATTTGGAATTCAATCAAAAGTTCCAAATTTGTTACAAAAGATGGTTGCTATGGGCTGAAACTGGTTGCTAAGACAAATATAAATGCATCTTTTCAACCAACTGGAAATCTATCAGCTGTTCTTTGAATATTAACAACAGTTTTTATCATGATTTTTTTACACATAATTATAGCTATTCTTCGTGGAATGGTGTCAAAGGTTTCAAATCTGATAAAGGTTGGTTGCTAAGGGCTGAATCTGGTTGCTAAGAATAAAGATATACACATTTCCTTCTTAAAAAATTATAGGAGACCAACATCTGTGCTCAAAACAAACCGTTTCGCATATAACAATCAAGATTTACTGCCACAAAACCCCTCAGATTTGCACAACAAACTCCAATGCTTATTTTTAAAATGCCCAGTTTTTAGAAATATGCTTGCATAGATCTGATGCCATGGCAACGGATTTGATAATTTAGATATAATCTTGAATACAATGGCCTGCTAAACTATTTAAACCGTAAGAATGATCTGAGAAATGCCATATCCAATTCGCGTTTAACGAAACAATAATCATAGTGTTTATATCTATATATTTTCTTTCGACCTTTAATGAAATGACCTTGACCTTGCCACACTAGCGGTCAAAGTCAATTGTAAAATGAATGTTTAATTACTAACATTTATTTTCTTTCGATAATACCAAAATTTGGTCCCATATCTTACTCTGTGCCCACCATAAATCACGACTTTTAAAGTTTTCCTTTCTATTTTGAAGATTTGACCTTTGACCTTTGACCTTGACCTTGAAAAGTGATAGAAAAAATTCGCAGGAACCATTTTTGAAAACTACTTGTCAAAACAAACATTTTGGTATATAACATTCCTGATTAACAAAAAGTGGACACGGGATTACATAAGCAACTCCACTATAAGCCGGCACTAGGTAATTTTTGGAAGATCTGCTGTATTTTCAACATTTTGTGCAGATATTTGTAGTATTCACAACAAATCAGTAATTATCACCACCTTAATATTCTTCTGCGTTACAATATAAACTATAATTTTTATCTGAAATGGTGTTTGAGATTTCTGCATTGGACTAACAAAGGGTGATTATGATAATGAAACATGATACGAACTCTAACCTGATCGTGTTGTGCTGTCAGAATCTGTAAGCACTGAACTACCTGCAGCTGCACCACATTTACTTAAATTCACAAATCCTTTAACTCCTCAATTTTCCTTGTTGTTGTTTTGCTGAAATCCATGCATACTCATACATAGTCTATATTACTTAGTCTAGTCTACATAGTCAAGTCTCGCCTGGCAATCCACTCAACCATACCACATGTACATAGCTGAGGGCTCATATTGATTTAATTGATTTATTCTGTTTTCTAAATTATTTTAACACAACTGCTTTTCGACTCGCTATAAATAAGCCTGCGGAAGAAATTCCGTTTATTTTGCCATGTAGATCGCATCGAGTTTACTTGATGTGACGTGTGTTATTTTACCGCTAGCGTATTTCAACCCAGACAAGTAACGGGTAGATGAAAAAAAAGCTTTAGCCAATCGTTAGTGGTTTTACAAAAACCCAAAAAATAACCTTGTCATTCACAAACAGCACGTGACTTTCCAGACACTGCTCTGTCTAAAAATATGAAAAGTACATGTGCTTATTTTTGTTCGGTGATGAGATTGTTTCAAACATTTTATTGACAAAAGTGTTCATTCAGAAACTATTCTGAAATCGCGGAGTATATAATTTCAACTATACTACGGAAAGTGCGAACGGCAAAGACTCAGATCAGCCTGGCCATTCGCACAGTCTGATCGGAGCCTTCTCCATTCGCATGAACAATCTATTGAATTATCAGTACTCAAAAGCGAGGGTTGCTTCTCAGACCTTTTCGCAAGACATTTTCCACAACACAGATTAAGTAACCATAGAAATAATAATTCAAGGCTTTCTTTAAAATGAATTCTTGCATAATTAGGGACCGAACATTTGATATTCTGGGGGAGTGGGGGGAGGGGGCTGGTATTCTTGATGGAGACACGACATTTTATTTCACTGGCCTCTGGAAACAATTTCTTTTTTTTTTTCACCTTGTAGGAGCTAATTTATTTTTTTTACAAACTAACTCAAACAGGTTATTTTTTATTTAATTTTTTTAGCTGAACTATCAGATCCTTGTTTACTTGACCTTAATATCCTTTTATTTTACCCACATCAGTATTTTTACACCTTTTTTCTCACAAAAAGAACATGGTACTGTCTTTAACCAGGCCAAGGGCATGGCTTAGCTTGCTTTTGCAAACCAGTGCCTGATGCATGTTACTCTTTTCATCTAAGGTACAGATACAAACATCCCTGTATGAGTTTGACAAAACATTAGGCCTTAAATTAGGGATATTTTGGCCAAAATTTAGGGATATTTTGTCAAAGTTTTAGGGCTAACATTAGGAATTAAAGTGTGTTTTTTTCTATCCCAATATATGCCCAAACATGGTTTATTCGTACTTTAGAAAGTTTGATAAATACTTACATGATAGAGTCACATTACTTACGTGATAGAGTCACATTATAAATGAATGGCAATTAATAAAATGGCTGAAAGTTATTTGCTAAGAAGTTAACAAAGGGGGGTCTGGGGGCAAAAGCCCCGCCAGAAGCTAAAGCAATTTCCCAATTTCAATGGCAATTTTAAGACTGGAAACAATAGAGAAAAACTAGGAATGATGATAAAAATAAGGGTTTTTATATTAGGACTTTTGCCTTTTAGGGTGTTTATTTTGCCATAATGGTTTTGTCTCCAATAAGCTAGTGACTCTTTTGCAATTCAGTTTTAGTGGAAACATTTACTTGGTAATGTGGCAGATCGATAATACATGTATGTGAATGTTGTATAGGATGTTTTGTAAATGTATGCACATGCGGGCCCGCTGGTGTAAACCAATTGTAGATAATATTAAAATATTAGTATAAATATGGGGGTCTGGGGGGCGCAGCCCCCCCCAGAAGCCAGAGACATTATAAAAACTCAATTCCAATGGAATTAGCTGCAGACTATATATTTTTTGTTGAAATTTTGGGTGGAGACAGGTTATTTTTTTTTCTTACTTTTGAGGCCAGATTATTTTTTTGAACCCCCTTATGAGCCAGGTTATTTTTTTCTTGCATATCCAAAGACAGGGAATTTTTTTGATATATATACCAGCCCCCCCCCCCCCCCCCCCCCCCATAAAACCATAAAAACACTCAGAAATATACTTTGTAGAGACGGACATAATAGTGTGCCGCCCCCCCCCCCCCCCCCCCCCCCCATAAAACCATAAAAACACTCAGAAATATACTTTGTAGAGACGGACATAATAGTGTGCTAAGAACTTTTGGACACACGCATTCGGCAGGGTCATGAAGTGTGTTTTGTATACGACTGACAACGACCAGTATAGCGAGGGCTGACCTTAAAAAAGGGGGTGTAGCACTGATTGCAGCAAAATTGAAACGCTAAGCCAATAATATCGATCGTTACTGCAAGCCTTTAGTTTGAATCAAGTGTCAGTCAAAATTAAAGTATGACGACACACGAATGCTCCATGTTATTGTCATGACAAAATAAAGGCATTTTCTTCTGCAGGTGTATCTGCTTCAGTCCTTCCCGTTGTCACTGGCTGTATTAGACATTTTCAGAGTAGATATCGTTGTTTCGTATGGATCACGGGGCGTGATCTTCTTAATGTGAAGGCTGGCGTTACCAGTGCCTAATCTGCTACCATTAAGAGTTCCTCCTTTGTCTATGTCGACATGATGCGGATGGTACACAGCCATGATCTGCAAACATATACCGTAAACATTCTTTGGTAATATATTCTTTTTCTAAGTTAAAAAAGTGAAGTTTCAACAATTTGTTTCGACGTCTATTTACTAGACACTATTTATGCAGTTAGATTACCAACAGGAATAATCCAGAAATTTCTCTCACAACGGAGACATTGTGTCTGGCTGGTGAATTCCTTTTTTTCTTATTATTTTATTTTGTTTCGTTTTCATGAACTTGCCCAGGGCAACTCACTTTCAAGAAAACCCTGAATCCTGAAGCCTTATAAGCAAAAGAGGTCAGTGTTAAGTTTTCAGATACGATAAAAGCGTTTAACTTACTTTTGGTATAAACACAACCAGCTGTGTGGCCGTGGTACCAACAATAAGGATTCCAGAGATAATACCATATAGTAACCCAACTTTGTCTTCAAGGACCAAGTTCAAGGTCAAACCCACAGCACTCAGTACCACAACATTGTAGAGGCACGTACCAATAAAGTGAGAGTCGTTGAGGGCTGCAATCTTAACCTGCAATGTAGCAACTTAAAACTTGTATATTTATTAGTAATCCATTCATATCATGAGACAAAATCAATCAGTCTGTGCAAAATATGTGTGCTTATTGTTTTGTTTTTCAGTTTCAATAATCTGGACAGGGTTTTTTGTGAATTTATGCGAGGATAATAATATTGAGCAGCGACACGAGAAAACTAAGTGGCATATGCGCACACATGCCATTATGTCTGGTTTGTCGTGTCGCGGCTCAAATATACTCGAGGAATTTTATTTTTCTGACGTCCATAAAGGTACAAGCAAGAAAGGACAGCTAGAAAAGTTTACATGACCGTAACTCTGTCATTTATATTTCGTGTTTAATTTTCCTTGCACTGTCGTAAGACTACTTTCTCGAACGCCATAAACTATTATTGGCTTTTCATTACTCAAAAAATCGAACATTTGTAGACTGTCTCTTGACAAGTTTCTAAATGGGTTAAACTTTACATACTTGTCCGAAATTATGCTACACTATAGTACTGCTGACGTCAGAGATTGTACTGACATAACGTTTTAAGTTTATGCAACGGCGTAAGGCCGTGTCATTCCATAATCGCGTGTTTCTTGTGATGCGTTCATAAAACTTGTTAAAACGCTATTACATGCAACATATGCTTACAGTAAATATCATACCCACTTATCGTTCTAAATACCAGCAAAATGACGTGAAATGGCCAAAATGACATGAAATGGCTAGGAGAATATACAAGAAATGCGAGAACTGAAGACTTTTAAAAACCATAATAACTGTACTTTAAAAAGCATCAAAGAAACAGAAAACTAGAATTTTCAGTGTAAGGTTATTTTTTCATTACTATTTCGCTTAGGATTTTCACTTGTGCTAGAGGCGAGAAGGGAAACAGTGTTGTTTTTTTTTTTGTTCCAAGAGTAAGTTCAACTATAAATATTGCCACCCACACATCCATCTGAGGTCAGCTTTATTCGTTTACTTCGGAAATACAATGATTACATGTAATTAGGAAGAATGGAGATGAGAAAACAAATATTTTTCAAATTTAACAGTTATAATTTTGAAATGCACACTTATTTAGAATCAATTTACCGAATAAAAAAACTTAGAAATTATGGCAAGTTTCATAATTGCGCGAAATCGGACTGACTGGACTGTGTGTCTTTTCAATCTAAATCAGACAGTCTAACGGTTTTCTGCGCTACTAAAGTGCAGGTGTCCTTTACGCAAGATAACGGTTACCGAGGACTGATTATAACTGACAATATCAATGCTTTTAGCGTACCGCCCATACGTGTACAGGTAATGATGAGAATATGATTGGACGGACACACGGCGCCAAGTGCGTGCAACAATGGTTAAGTACCACTGAGCCACTAAGGGAACGGCGTTATGAGAATTGAACTGAACTGAACTGACAAGGATGCGCAGACAACAATTGCAAAGTCTGGTCTGGTCATTCACAATTTAGCAGAAAACAATACCAAGTAGAGCAAAACAGACCGACTGACAGATTCATTCAAACAATTTTGGAGTTGATGACCCTTTGAAACAATATTTCAGTCTATATCTGGCAGCCTGCCAGAGAGAGAGCGAGAGAAAGGGAGAGAGAGAGGGGGTGAAAGAATGAGAAACTAGGATAGACGAGAGTCTAAGAAAGAATATGGGCCTTCGCGGGCAGGAGCTTCAAAGCGCTTCCGACTCATTAGGTCTCTAATCTGAGGGTTCGAACCTCGGCCGGTAGACACGTGAAATAGCCTAATTCTGTTGGCGGACGGTCGCTGCGGTGCTCGAGTTTTCGACCACCTTTGCTAAACGATCGGCTTTATATGTCAAATATTCTTGAAAGGGCTATGATAAAATCTCATCAGAAACCGAACAGATACGATCGATTGTACAGGCTGTGCATGAGTACACATGTAGCTCTTTATGTTGGATGAATGTATGATACTGTGTTTTCGTCTCTTTCAACAGTATTTCAACATATCGGGACGATGATTGGATGAGAATAAAAGGTTGTGCACGCAATAAATTTCCGTTTACGGTTAGAAACGATTTCAACTTTGGCAAGATCCAAACCCGCCAGTTAAGCAGGCCGTAGCCTAACCCACTGAGCTTCGGGGCTCTCTATAGTTCTTTAACATCCGTCTCTCGGCATAGTTAAAAGGATGTGGTGGGGAAAGGGGCTGCGTGTTTTTTACGAATTATATTCCAGCGTTTACTATCAAAATGTAAAAATCTCACAGCCATGCAATAACTCAGATGTGGTCCGGTCGTGTTGGCCGACGAATCCCAAAATATTGAGGTCTTTCTCGTTTCATGATATCCTTTATTAACGGATAGCCCCATTGACCGGACATGACAGTACAAATTTTGAAACTTTGAAGGGTTAAATTTTAAATCCAAAAATCGCTCTAGCTTATTTCGAGCATAGTCGCCTCAATCATTGACTAATAACTGTCACAAAAGTTCAAAGACATATACGCTCTTAATATTATCGAATTATGAGCCAAGCTATATGCATAACTGACACGTTTTACAATAAATTTATGCCCTTTGACGACGTAAAATTTGTTTACACAGGCTCATTATCCTGTCAGACGCTGAAAAGAGCTTTGCTACTTTAAATTTCTTAGAGTTTAACGATCCTTTCAACAGAGATTAAGTCATTTCGGCCGGGGAGACAGTGAGGATACCAGTGACTTTCATATTGACTATAGCAGTCTAGAGCCTCACAGACTTTTCATAATGTCTGCAAAAACAAAAACAATCAAACAATGTTTGGCCAGTTATCATGGTTATAGAAGTAACGGCATTTCTAACGATTTGTTTTGATAGCATCTATTAGGGAGGACGAGCTTATTAAAAAGCAATCATATGTTAGTGTTCCCTTAGCAAAGACCGGTCTTCATAATTTTATCAGGTCTTTCATGGAAACAGTTTAGGATAGGATAGAATAGGTGTTCGTTTGGTCATATAACCCTTCAACACTTTGAAGATATTTTCGAGTACGGCCAGTTACCATATCGTGATTTCCAACAATGATCAACAGTCAGACCCCCGTAAAAATAACGGGAAATGGACTGGCAGCTGGTTTCCAGTTATTCTGCCGTAATATCCACGGATTTTTTACAGTGTGGCCTTTATAAGTACATGTACAATCATCAACAAGCTATGCCAGTCCGATTGTCATACTGACACTTTGTTAACCCCTTGTTAACCTAGAGTGAATAAAGAATTGAATTGGGTCGAATAAATGATAACGAAAAGTCAGTATTATGACGGGTGCAGATCGGATCCATTTGCATTCGAATTTATTAGGTGAAATTTAAGGTGAAAAGATATACTGTAGCAATCAAATCTCAAAGAAAAGGTCTATTTCCCGAATATTTCCCCGAGAACGCGAGCTTTGGGAAATACTATTCTGAGCTGGGATATCGAAGGACGCCAGCTTGCAGCGTCCGTAAATATCTCAAAGAGGAACAATATTCCCGAATATCAGGTCTATATCGCTTTTATTATATAGCTACATGTATAAAAATCAAAATTTTCTTCACATTTTGGACAAGTTGGCACCGTAAATACTGTTTTAGCAACGGCGCAATATATGTCAAAGTGTCTTACTTGTGTCACTTCTAGAAAACAAGAAAAATATGACACAATGTGTCATATCAATAGACTCGACTTACTTGAATAGCACTGCAGATGAAAGTTATTCTGGTCAGGGAAGTGTAAGAGACATGTCTCTGACACTTCTTGTCTGCTTTAATATTGGTAAACTGTTACAATATACCGTTTGTAAACAGCTTGCCAAATGTCCCTTAAAGATTTACTCCCTTGATAATAATAAAACATGATTTGATGAAATATTTCATGCAATACATCCAACATAGTCTAACTATACATTTTAATTGAGTTAAGATAATAATATTTGATAAAAGTGACTTTAAACCAAAATAAAAAGATGATGAATTTTTAAACGATAGCGGACCACGCTCGAAATCGCATTAATGGACAAAAGGAATTTATTCATAAGTCACAATCACGTGCACGAATAAGAAAAATACTTGTACATGATCACATGACAAACGTGGTCAAAATCGATATTCTTACAGGCCGTGAGGAAATAGGTAATTTGCATTTTAATTTGAAGATTATTTTTCATTCCACATTTATCGAAGAAACATGCATTTCTCAAAACTTGTACGGTTAATTATGAGACTATTACAAATTGTCTAACGAAATTTTATTAAAATATTTGTTTCTGAAAACATGAAATAAACGAGGGAGACAATCTTAAAGAAATTGTGTTAAAATATTTGTTTCTGAAAACATGAAAGAAACGAGGGAGACATGGAAGTGCATCAGCAAGAATATCTTTCACTAGTTTCTGGGCAAAAAAGGGGGGATACTGTTTGAATTTGTGATCAAATGGATGTTGCATTACAGATCTGCGACCAGGTAAAACTTTTATCAGCCTGCGCACCCGTTTATTTTAATTGACTCGCATGAATGATTTACAGGCCCTGGAGATTTTTAAAACCCAAAAGGATATAATATATGTAAGAAGAATAAGCTAATTTTGCGCAATGCAGTATATGATATTAAAGTGAATGGGTACACTTTTAGGGGAAACAACTCTGCCATTTTCATTTTTTACTTATCTCTCAAGAGGAGTTAATTCATACAGAAAAAAAGTTCTTGAAAGAGCAAGTTCTTTCCTAGAATAGCAGACCTCATTTTGCAAGAGAAAGGAAAACAGAAAATGAGGAAAGTTATTTCCCTTTGCAAAACTACACGCAGGTGTACCCACACACCTTAAAAGTTTGTAATAGTAAATGTTGTCATTGTATACATGTAGTATTTGGTATCAATCACAGGCTGCACAGGAATTATTTCTCTGATTTTGAAGACACGATCAAACTCAGTGCAAGAAGATACATGTTCTGGAGCTTCCAGGGAAACAACTCTAAACAGAATAAAAGATATTCGAACACGCAACAACGAAATTTTAAGTTATGAGGTGTTGTGTTTACAGTCCGAACACTTTGGAAATTTATCCACGCGGCAGGATCATAGTTTATTTTTCATACAAAATGCTGTGATTTTACCGCGCAGAGTCCGGATTTATAAAACAAACTACTCACCTTTTATTTTTCCTTCCTTTCGATGCATTTTTAAAGTCCGAACACATGGATTACGGATCCATCCGGCAAAATCATGTTTTCTTATGCCCCCAATTTCGGAGAAATTGTGGGGGCATATTGGTTTGGGCCTGTCCGTCTGTCCGTCTGTCCGTCCGTCTGTCCGCTATCTATAAATCAAGAACCGTAAGAGCTAGGAGCTTGAAACTTTATACACATGATCAGTATGGAAAATAAGCGAACATATGTTTTTTCTTTTTTCCGCGGATCACATATTTCAAGAGTTATGCCCCTTTTTCGACTTAGCCTGTGGAACCTTGTGAACAAAATATCTCAAGAACCACTGATGCTAGGACCATGAGGTTTTGCAGGATGAGAATGCCCAAGGTGTAGATGACCTGATTAACTTTTGAAACAAATTAATGAATTTTTGAACGAGTTATGCCCCTTTTTCGACTTAGTGCATTGTAAGCTTATGGAACCTTGTGAACAAAATATCTCAAGAACCCCTGATGCTAGGAGCATGATTTTTTGCAGGAAGATACTGCCTGTGGTGTAGATGACCTGATTAACTTTTAAAAAAAATCGTGAATTTTTGATTGAGTTATTCCCCTTTTTCGACTTAGTGCATTGAAGCCTATGCTACAAAGGTACCCTTACATACAGTCAAGATTCGTAAGAGCTAGGAACTTGAAACTTTATACACATGATCAGTATGGAAAATAAGCATACCCGTATTTTTTTTTATTTTTCCGCCGGCCATGTATTTCAAGAGTTATGCCCCTTTTCCGACTTAGCCTGTGGAACCTTGTGAACAAAATATCTCAAGAACCCCTGATGCTAGGACCATGAGGTTTTGCAGGATGAGAATGCCCAAGGTGTAGATGACCTGATTAACTTTTGAAGCAAATTCGTGAATTTTTGACCAAGTTATGCCCCTTTTTCGACTTAGTGCATTGTAAACCTATGGAATCTTGTGAACAAAATATCTCATGAACCCCTGATGCTAGGAGCATGATTTTTTGCAGGAAAATACTGCCTAAGGTGTAGATGACCTGATTAACTTTTGAAAAAAAAATCGTGAATTTTTGATCGAGTTATTCCCCTTTTTCGACTAAGTGCATTGAGGCCTATGGTACAAAGGTACCTTTACATACTGTCAAGAACAATAAGAGCTAGGAACTTGAAACTTTATACACATGATCAGTATGTAAAATAAGCATACCCGAATTTTTCTATTTTTCCGCCGGTCATGTATTTCAAGAGTTATGCCCCTTTTCCGACTTAGCCTGTAGAAATAATGTGAACAAAATATCTCAAGAACCCCTGATGCTAGGACCATGAGGTTTTGCAGGGTAAGAATGCCCAAGGTGTAGATGACCTGATTAACTTTTGAAACAAATTCATGAATTTTTGATCAAGTTATGCCCCTTTTTCGACTTAGTGCATTGTAAGCCTATGGAACCTTGTGAACAAAATATCTCAAGAACCACTGATGCTAGGAGCATGATTGTTTTGCAGGAAGATACTGCCTGTGGTGTAGATGACTTGATTAACTTTTGAAAAAAAAAATCATGAATTTTTGATCGAGTTATTCCCCTTTTTCGACTTAGTGCATTGTAAGCCTATGGAACCTTGTGAACAAAATATCTCAAGAACCCCTGATGCTAGGAGCATGATTTTTTGCAGGATGATA
This sequence comes from Ctena decussata, assembly GCA_963989385.1. Classification (NCBI taxonomy): domain Eukaryota; kingdom Metazoa; phylum Mollusca; class Bivalvia; order Lucinida; family Lucinidae; genus Ctena; species Ctena decussata. The sequence continues at coordinate 48,302,338 of OZ022506.1, forward strand.
CTGCCTGTAGTGTAGATGACCTGATTAACTTTCGAAAACAATTTATATATTTTTGACTGATTTAAGCCCCTTTTTCGACTTAGTGCATTGAAGCCTATGGTACAAAGGTATAAGCATTATTGGATGAACCTTCTTTAGAGACAAGCATATGGTTGGGGGCATAGTGTTTCATAAACACATTTTCTAGTTTATTTTCTGGATGAATTAGAGGATGCAGCTACGGCGTAATTTGTTTAACTGTCAACAGATTTACAAATTTGCATGCTTCACCAGTGGACGTCAATCACCACTGAGACTGCCCAGCTGCATTGTCCGCGTCGCGTGCGTGTTCAGTACATCACAGGCTTATATAATTGAGCCACGGGCTTAACAAGCTTAGTTTGCCCTTCAAAGGATATCTTTTTTCTTTGTTAGAATGCTGATAAAATCTATGATACACTTTGCACAATAAATGCCCTAAACGATTTCCATAATCAAATCAATTCGCATCATCTCATTATCATAAAATGGCTCCGCCCAGAAGTGTTTATATGCCGGCGTATAAACGCCGTAACACTTTCTTTGAAACTAAGTATAGACCTAGAATTGTTAGCTAGCATGGTCGAGTCTATAGATAAAAAAAACGGTGAAGTACTTCGTACCTTTGGTGAGGCGGTTCTGGTGCGAAAACAACATATCTTTTAATATAGTACATATAACAAAAATTATCTAAACATAGTAATCCACCCTCTGGACGTCCGCTGAAAATGCCACCCCTGATTAACTATATACAAGAGCTGTACGAAACGAAAAAGAGCTAATACTAAACGAAACTGAGTCACAGTTACCAAACGACCGGATGACCAGGTCCTTTGGTAGTTATGACTCTTTTTCGTTAGCTCTTTTTCGTTTCGCAACATCCTTGAAAACATAGTTAACCAGGTGTGAATACGGGAGAAGTTAAGAAAATAAAATGCAATAGCTCAGGACCCGGTTGTATCAAACTTTAATGACAAATTAAACCGTCATTAAACCGCCATTAATTAACGCGTTATTAAATTCGGTTGTATGAAACTTTTAATGACGCGACTTCGTCATTATCTCTTCATTAACTTAATGATGGTCTGGGGGTATCTTTAAACCGTCATTAAGCAATTCAAGATGGCCGCCATCGTCCGATTCGACCTCGATATTTCGGAAAAGCGACCATTTTAAAGACAACATGGTCGATGTAGAATGCGAAGGAGATGGAAATTCGTGAAAAGAAACCAAACACCTCCATCTGCAATCATTTCCATGCAGAACAAGAACCTAAAGCCATTCAAATGCCATACAGCAGTTGTTAGTTATCCAAAGCTTGGTACATTTTCCTTTAAAAACTTGCTTCTTTCCCGGCATCGTAAAAATATGTAAACATCATTGAGGTCCTATTTGTTTTGAAATGTATCGACCAGCTGCTCACGACATGATGACGTCATAAGCCAAGAAGCAGCGCACAATCAATATCTAAGGACTTTTGATAGAACTTATGACCCGATTTGACTTGATGACCAATAAACTCTATTGAACTAAACTTTCTAAGGTTGTTGGATTTCCGGGAGCCTACACACCGGGCTATCGACGTTGAACAAACGTTGATTAAATACTGATTCAACGTTGTGTGCCTGCAGGGTAGGTATGACGTCCATATTCCATACTCTAGGCGCCTATACATCGCACCTACAGCATTGAATCCACGTTGTGTGCCTGCTACATAGCCATGTGTATGCATCACATCCTATTTCGGATGCCTACACGTCGATGATATAACGTTGAATCAACGTTGTGTGCCTGCAGGAAATGTATCCTTTGTAAGTTTGTAAGTTATCCGCACTCTTGGGGTCTACACAACTGCGTACATTGAATCAACGATATGCGCCTGCTGGGTATGCACCCCTTCATATGCATGGCACCCCCATTCTAGGAGCCCACACTTCGGGCACGTGTAACGTTAGATAAACGATGTGTGCCTACAGCGTATGTACCCCTTTGTATGCCAACAGCCCATATGGGAGCCTACACATCGAGCCTAAAACGTTGAGCCTGAGTTGTGTGCCTGCAGGGTAAGCACCTCTTTGTATGCTTGATATTCCCATACCTGGATTTAACACATAGGGCACACAACGATGAATCAACGTTGTGTGCCTGCAGGGTATGTATCTCTTTGTATGCATGGCACTTTCAGTCTTGGAGCCTACACATCGGACACACAACGTTGTTCATCGTAGGCCTAATGTACCTGCAGAACGTGTCTCTTTTGTAAGATGATATTCCAATTCTAGGAGCCCGAACATGGGACACACAATGTTGAATCAACGGACCCCTGTATGCATACAATACCAACTTTGGGTGCCTTCATATCGGGCACCCAACCTTCAATCAACGTCGTGTGCCTGCAGAATATGTACCCTTTGTCTTTGACCCTACACATCATACACACAACGTTGATTCAACGCTGTGTGCATGCAGGGTATGTGTCCCTTTATATACATGACATCCCAATCTGGGATCTTCCACATCGGACACTCAACGATCACTCAACATTGCGTGCCGACAGTGTATGTATCTCATTGTATGCATGACATACCCGTTTTGGGAGCTTACCCATCGGGCAGACAACGTTGAACAAGTGTCGTGTGCCTGCATGATACGTATCCTTTCAGGCCTTTGTCGGATGACATTCCAATTCTCGGACCTAGCCATCGGACACACAACGGTGAATCAACGTTGTCTGACCAGCAGGAATTGTGACCACATCCCATTCTGCAAGCCTAAATATCGGGCACACACAGTTGATTAAACGGTGTGCGCCAAGAGGGTATGTACCCCTTTGTATGCCTTTGGGAGCTTACGTCTCGGATACACAACGTTGAACCAGCGTTGTGTTCCTATTTGTATGCATTTGTCTTACAACGTTGAATCAACGGTGCGAGCCAGCAATGTATGTACCCCTTTCCCATTCTTGGGGCCTACATATTGGGCACACAACGTCCGATCAATACTGAATCAACGTTGATTCAGCGTCATGACGCTGAACCGACGTTGATTGATTGATTGATTGATTTGTTGCTTATTGTCCACGGTAAACAACTATGGTCATGTCGGGACGGTCAGTTAATCTAACCACACTATTCCTGGGCAGGCTTAGACCTCCTAAGCGGTTAACCAGTACTAAGTGCACATGCTTTCGCCAGTAACTGACAACTGCCCTTCTTGAAACAGCGAAAGGAGAAACGAAAGTATGTTGCCAGACCGGGTTTCGAACGATGCAGTGATCTTACAAGCAAATTGCGATGAAGATGTGCATGTGACGTTTTGCAGACGAAAACATAATTCTCGACAAATAACGGCCTTGATTTCGACTTGGACATTTTTAGATTAGTATTCAATATCGGGTAGCACGTTTATGGATTCAGCTACAGTTTTAAAGCAATCAGTTTGAAACCATGCAAAGATGTCACAAGCATATTGAAGATGTACATGTGAGTTTTTCCAGATTTAAAAAAAAAAAAAAAAAGAAAGAAAGAAAATAGCCTACTGCATTTTCGGCTGACATTTCAGACATCAGTCTGGCATGGGAGGATTTTTTTCTTTAAAACATATGTTGTGCCCTCTTGAGAATCATCTGGCGATGTTGAAGCGACTCACCAGTCGGTTCTGATAGGTATTGAAAGAACTCATGGGTTAAGAAAAAACAAAAACATAATGCTTTATCCAATGACTCGCGGCGCGAAACTACAATTTGTACCGACCATTTCATGAAGAGACAAGGAGAATAATACATTGGAATACTTCTGATTACAAGAACATATGAGCCGCGACACGAAAAAAAAAATACAAGAAACAATAAAGTGGTTGTGCGCCTAGCGCAGACTCAGATCAGCCTGCGTATCCGCCAAGTCTGATCACAGTCTTCGCTGTCCGTGGTTGTGCGTCCAGCACAGACTCAGATCAGCCTGGACATCAGAGTATTCGCTGTCCGTATGGAGGTAGTTTAGACCCTTAGCGTCGCGTTTCATATTATAACGACTAGAAAAGAGCCCGCGCAAGCGCGGAAATATTTCATGATGGTCAAGTTTATATAAAATAGTGAGTTTTAATTTTTCAATGTAAATGGCCTTAGGCCCAGGTGAAGATATGACCTTTACCATGAATACTCACTAAAGCTTCATTTACCTAATTGTCTGCATCTACAAACTTTCAGGTAGCAGACTGCATTGTTTCTAAAAAAAAATCAATTTTTTTCACTTTTTCCTATAGAAAAACAATAGGATTTGTGGTTCTGGGGGAGAATTGGTTGCTTTGATGCTAATGTCCACGGTAAACAGCTAAGGTCATGTCGGGACGGTCAGTTAACCTAACCACACTATTCCTGGGCAGGCTTAGACCTCCTAAGCGGTTAACCAGTACTAAGTGCACATACTTTCGCCAGTAACTGACAACTGCCCTTCTCGAATCAGCGGAAGGAGAAACAAAAGTATGTGGCCAGACCGGGTTTCGAACCCAGGACCTCTGACTTATGTCATGTGCCCTACCGATTGCGCTACGCGGCCCGGCCTGGTTCTGGGGGAGGAGATTTTTGAAATTTTTTACCATAATAAATGTTTGCCATCTTGGTTATGTGACCTGTCCTGGGTATTTTTTTTCTGAAAAAATTGGGTCCTGGAACGTTTTGGGGGAAAATATTCAAGCCCTCTGAAGACTAAAGGCTGAATCATTGAAATTGATTTGTCTGCTTCGCTGGAAAAATGCCCTTTCTTACCTGGCGCATGTGTGTTAACCTTAGATATTTTTAATTTTTGTCTTTTCGAAAGTTCAGTTCAGTTTGAATTATCCAAACGACGTTACCCAAGTGGCTCAGCGGTACGTAACCATAGCCGCACACACTCGGCGCCGTGTGTCCGTCCAACATTTGGAAAGACCATGTGCGTTGAGCTTTATTCTTCAATGGGCGAGTTCGATTGGCTACTCGTATTGACTATCGTTCTGGAAGAAAACGGGTCGTTTCGAGCCAGGGCCGTCGGGGCTATGACCATTTAGTTCTTCATCCGTTTAGACAGATGAGCAAAAATACAAAAATAAATCGTTATTTATGGGGAATGACGTACGTTCATGGGTCGGATTTTTGCATTAGAACCTGCTAAATTTGGACTTGCTAAGCAGCGCGCCGATATAACGACGCAGAACCGAAACGACTGGATTATTTTAAAACGTGTATTCGGGTCCTACTAAAGACAGAAAAGGACTTTTGCCACCGAAAAGGACCGAAAAGAACTTTCGAGCACCGAAAATGACTTTTTAAATGCCATTTTATGCTATAAAAACGTTTGAAATCTATAAAGGGTATAATATTTTATTTCTAAACATAATTTTCTAGAACATTAAGTGAAAAATGCCCTTTCCGGTGCCCGAAATTCGGCATTTGCGATGTCCTTTCCGGTAAATGGCGTCTCTTCACTGACCAGAAGTGGAGTCTTTTTCGGTGCTGTTTTTTGTTGTAAAGTTTTAGGATGAAGATACTACAATTCACAAACTTATTATTCAAGCGCTGATTACAATCATGATGATATTAAAATTTCTAAAACATATGTTTTATATGACATTTAACGGCAAATAAAAGTCCTTTTCGGTGCCCGAAAGTTCTTTTCGGTGGGGTAAGTCCTTTTCTGTTTTTAGTAGGACCGCGTGTATTCGAGTACACGATAATTTCACTCGAACGCACCCATTGTTGACAAAAAAAAAAAATCGACCAATAGTCGAAGTTTCTCGAAAAATACTTGGGAGAATTTAAAATGAAAGACGAATTTAATTCCCAAATTCTTTAAATCTACGTGCAAAACTAAAACACACGCTAACCGAAATTATCAATGATAGCAATATGCGAAAGAACCAGTATAGAAATTACGCTTGAAAATGCCACCAATTTTGCAGTTTATGCGGTACTTCGTTTATTTAGTATTATAGATAGTAAATAAATCATGGTGCACACTAAAGTGTTTGCTATAGCATCGTCTCATTCCCTAGATATTCGTTCTTTCTACCGAAACAAGCTTCCACACCAGAGATCGGGCCTACCCAAGAAGAAGACAATGGATTTGTGTACTGGTCCTGAGATAACATATTTCTGTAAATTTATTCTGTTGTCGATAAAGTATAGCATACAGGCCAAGCCCTAACCTCCAATTTCAGAGTTTGCATCCGATGATAGAAAAAATAGGAAAAATTAATCCAAGCCAAGTTTGACGATGAAAAGCATGGAAACGAATTTTGCTGATGAATCATTTACCATTTACAGAGTGTATTTCTGGTATATTTGCCCTCTCCATGAAAAGAAAAAAAGAGATAAAAGAAGAACAAGACCTCCCCGCGGTACAGGATAGCTCGCCTGACAGCGCCTTGCCCATCACATAAAAAGCTTTAACGTAAAACTTAAACATTTTGCTACACATTTGGATAAGCGTAGGGCAAGGGCCAACTGTGCTTGCCCGATATAGACTGAAATACGGCCTCAAAGAGCTGTTAAACCCCAAACAACCCACCAACAAGCTTATTTAATCCTGCAACTGTTTCTGATTTGATTTGATCGTTTCGAGGAAGGGAGAATGTTGCGATGAAATTGGGAGATAGTTTTTATTTATTTTATTTTCTATTTATTTATAATTATTCTTTTCTATTTGTTAAACATTTTAACCAAAATATTAAATGTTGTTAAATTTGCGGTGCGAAAAATGCAGAAAAAGATCAAGAACACAAGAATAACTAGGTAAAACTGGCAGGAAAAGATTTTAATTGCTTAACCAGTGCGCTAAAATCCAATTAAATAGCACGCAGTCTTAATAACGTCGCGTTATGATGTTCCGATGACGTCAGATTTAATGACAAACTCGTCATTAGCGCATCATTAACTTATGACGGTTTAATGAACGTTTGATACAACCGGACTTAATGCCGCCATTAACTAATTTGTCGTTAGGACTTTAATGATAGATTAGCGATTAATTTGTCATTAGTTTAATGACGGTTTGATACAACCGGGTCCAGAACTGGATTGTACTGCTCTCACAAATGCAGTTGCGACTTGTTTATTTGATCCCCGTCACAGAAGAATGTGCTTCACGTATATCCGAACAGCAAAGATAAAAGGCAAAACAAGGCAGACTATGAACTCGTGCAGCCTTCCAAGAAGGTGTCTGAAGATTTGTTAGGATCCATATATGTTAGCGAACAGCAAAGGCTTTGATCAGACTTCGCGGATGTTCGGCCTTGTATGAGCCTCTACTGGGCGCGAATACGTTTAGCACCGATTTTGCGTATCGCAGCTCGTTAGCGTATTTACCAAATGGCCAATGGAAGAGACTTGTTACTAAAAACAAGAAATAAATGTATATTCGAAATTTGTCGAATACAATGTATTATGATCTGCTCCAGGGTCTTACAATTCCCTTAATGAAAAAAATGTGGGTTACAAATGCTTTTGTAGTCAAAACTGGAAGAAAGAAAATGAGATCAAACTGTTAGTGTAAGAAAGCATTCGTAAAAGGCAAAGCAACATGGGTAAAAAATCACCTGAAATTGAACTTTGAAACGAGTGGGGAATATGGACGGTTGAGATCAGCCTGCGCTTCCGTACAGTCTGATTGCTTGACTAATCAGTCTCAATACTGGGGAATGAAAGTGAAGATTAATTTTGATCACCTTACACAGATGTGAACGCCGGGATGCCTACTTCGGACTGTGATGGTATAGCTCAATTTCATGCGACGCCTATCATATCGCGAGTGTGTGGTCCATAGTCGAAGTCATGCAGTCATGTATCAAGAGGCTAATCTTTTTTATTTCAGTCGTTGGCCGAGCCAGGTTTCGAACCCGCGACTTTCTGTGCAATAGCTATGCGCTATAACAACTGGACTTCGGCGTGACACACAAATCACTTGAAAATTGTGCAGTCCAAAAGTCTGGTAACACATGTGAGAATCGTCAGGCTAACAGTAATGCTCTAGCTTTGTGCACAAACGAAAGCTGCTTAGTCTCGGATTAGACTCTGCATTCGTACATAAATCCCGGGCTCGACATCCGTTGGAAGCGGGTATCTTTTCAGTCGTAAACAGCCTCCCGTCGTCCTGATATGACTCAAATTATGTTGAAAAGGGCGTAAAATTGTGATTCATCCACCATCGCCATAAATTTATAGGTTTGATTTTCAACACATTAATCTAATAAGGTAGCTCATCCGAATTTGTTAGCTAGTCAAAGCAGCTTATATATCTTTTCAAGGGCAGAAATTGATTGACACTTCCGGCTACTGATTACAACATCAATGGGGTGCGCCGACGTCTCTCTACCGTTATATTGTCATGTGTACTCAATACAAAAGTCGCGGGTCTTTGAGATTTTACCGTTATGTCTGTCACTGACCCGTTAAATCGTCTAGAGAAAGTAAACGTTGTAGACGCTCAGATTCCACGTAATTATGAAATTTGCCATAATGAAGCCAGGATTACACTGATTATCGATAAATAAACCGAACCCTGAAACACTTCTCCACCTACTTTAAATGACCGTAAACTAAGTAAAAGAATAAATGTGTATAACACCAGCTTACAGCAACTGTTTTCTTTCTCTGCCTATATAGTCAGTGCTAACTGAAGATCGTTTAATATTGTTATTACGGATGTTGTTTCAGTATGGTCTTCCTTTTGGAAAATTACGCTACATTTGAAAATAATAATCACATCCGGACATGCAAACCTTTTTCCGCTATAAAACTGTGTGTACATGTCATGAATTCGTGTATTGTAAATGTCACAAAAAATATATGTCCTTTTAACATACTTGTGCGAGTACATGTTTATAACTTTATAAGTAGCAAAAACCAAATCGATGTCGGTCTAAACCAGCTTGATGTTGTCTAAACCAACTAGATGCAGGTACTCACTTTTCTTGTTTCAAATGACAGAAAGGCTCCGAATGAAAGAAGGGCTCCCTCCATTATGTAGATAGTCCATGAAAAATAGTTGTAATAATTTGATGTACACACCCGAATATATGGAAGAACTTCAGCATCTTTCTCAATCGAGTATGCCTGAAAATTAGAGATACTCTACGATTAGTCATGGGCGTGGCCAACAAAAGCACACTGCTACGCAGGTGTATATTGAAACTTTGTTAAACAGGGAAACTTTCACTATGTTCCTGCCTTGTTGTATAGTTCCTTTCTCTCTAGGACTGCAACTTTCAGAATATGTGCGTAATCAGTCAGTGCAACGGCGACACTGATAAGAGTCTTCCATTTCCAATTTCTGAGCATCGTTAGGCTAAAAAAATAAAATATGCGGAAACGATTCCTCAGCTGTTTGCAATGCCATAAGGTAACTTTAGACGAGACGCCAATCTTTATGTCACATTTACGTAATCATTTTCATATGGTAATGGTTTATCATAGTACACAAACTATATGGATACTGTAGCAGAATAATCTTAACTGGGCCATGCTTGAAATAAGGCATGGTAATTCTGTTGCTGGAATGGAACCCCAAACCATGACGCCTTTTTCGGGAAGAGCATTTTATAGACCTATTAGATGTCATTTCTTCCCGGCTCGTAAAACCATAAATAAATAAATAAATGTACCACTACTCTACGGTTATAGAGACATAGACTTTAATGGCAATCCTAGTGCTGCTTTTATATTTTCTGGCACTTTAAAATTATTGAATTCGTTTAGAGTCACTTTGAAAATAGAGCTCTGCTTCAGCCGCTGCTAGAGTGCTTGGTGAGTGTTGCACTATTAATAATAATGAACAGACTCAAACAAATCAGTTTGCTATTTTCATTTCTATGGTGTATTCCTCGCTCAAAAGTGTAAAACGTTTCAAGATTTTTTTTCTGATATTTTAGAAGTTTGACATGTTTTGGTTTAAACAGATTTATTTCAATCAAATAAACATATAAGTACAAGTTACACATAAGAAGTTAAAGGATTTGAACGGAAGCTATTGAAAGCTTATATAGTTCATCTCCTTCCATGTTTTACAGCCTATGCAGTATATACCTCTTTCTCCAGATGTCGTATTACTATATATAGAGGATCTATGGCTTCCCAGAGGAGAAGGACAAACACAAGTATACCCAGCAATCCCAGAACAATCACCACTAGCTGAGAATCTTTAATTCGCTGAAACAAAAGTAACATTATAAGGTAACGTCATGAGGTGCCCGGTAGTTTTATTTACTGAATTAATATATGTAACATTCTAAAGCAACGTCACGTGGTGGCCAACAGTTTTATTTGAACTTATCAAACATTTCTGTTCAAACAGAAAATACAGTAAACTCTCGATATCTCAGAGTGGAAGTTCATCCCAAACTACTGATATCTTAAAGTAAATTTTCTGCTCCCAAGAAATTTACCTTGAAATATCAGAAGTTTGGGACAACAGGAGTTGAAATGTATATAAAAATAGGAAATGTGTCCAAACCGAATATCAGTCGACTTTCAGAAATTTTGTGATAACTTTAGAGTCAAATGCAATTTTGTACCAATATTTTTAATAGGTATAACAAGAATGTTTTTGCTACGTTTTAAATTCTTTTTAGAAAAGCTAAGATTTCTTTATTTCAAAGTGGAGAAATGTGCTTTTGCATTTCTTGAAGAAAGTCTTTTTGAACTTTCTTTTTTGAAAAGACTCCAATGAAAGCAGTTCAATGATTAATGATGTGGTCGTGATGTTTGCACCTACCAACCTGAAACTGTTTTAATTTTGAGAAAAAGCCCATGATATAATGACGTCATTTGTGAAGTAGACAAAATGGACAAACCTTGTGTTACTCAAACAATGCCCAAAAAGTAACACTTCTATGAACAAGCAGCAACTGGATGTGGTACAATGTATAAATTAGTTTTCGTACTGTAGGCATAAATTTTATTGATGTTCCTTTAAAACTTAGCTAGAAATAGATTAAAATCAATGGAAACGGTATCAAAAAGAAATGAGCTGCAACATGAAAAAAAAAAAACAAAGTGGCATGTGCGCCCAGCAAACACTCAAATTAGCTTGGTCATTCGCTCGCCCAGTCTGATCAGAGTCTTCGCTTGCGCTTTAGGGTAGCAAAGGGTCTAAGCTACCTTCATGCCCGACTCTGATCAGACTGGGTGGATGCCCAGGCTGATCTGAGTCTTCGATGGGGACACATGCCACTTTGTTGGTTTCTCGTGTCGTGGCTCAATTATTATTTCATGGGTTATATCAGATAAGTGATACTTTGTATCTGAGTATACTATAAATTTCATGGCAATTACATTAATTATGCAGATGAATTATTCATAATTGTTCTTTCTTTCTTCCATTTACGCCTTAACCCCCGAAGGGGACACAGACAGTGTACTTTTGTACACTCCGGTGTTGCAGGATGAAAGCCTACGTATAGCCATGTAGCTGTAGTAGGGATCTTTAACCTGCACAGGGGATGACTCTCCCTGCACAGGGGGCCTCCGGTTAACGTCCCGATCCGAAGGACGGCACACTTGTTAGCATCATCCCTGCAAATGATGCTAGAAAAACGCGTTCGGACATAGGAAGATTTCGCCTCGGGCGGGATTCGAACCCACGACCTCTGGCTTCAGAGTCAAGTGCACTAACCACTGAGCCACCGCGCTTGTTTAGCTGATGAACACCATAACCAATATGAAAAATTAATAATTGGATATGCACATGCATATTTAGTTTAATCCATCTGTTACGCCTCGATATGCATTTTTTTTTCATAGTCAATCAACATTCTTCTGAATCCATTTTGTATATCATCTTAATCCACCTTTCCAAAGCGACGCCTACTTTAAACATTTATGCATCTCTTTATTAACTGTAAGGTAAACTCAATGACTTATTTTGGGAAATTCAGCACGTGCAATTTAATCCGTGGGGTTATGTCACATGCTGAGTTGCCGTTGCAATGCTCAGTTATACACTATATAGGGTGATTTCTAAGTGACTTCTGCATGACGTTTTGTATCATTTTGTTCTAAACGTTGTAATAAGACTTACAAGTCGTAACAGTTTCTTGTTGGCAAAGATTCTGTAAACACGCCAGGTCTTGGAAAATAAAGCTCCAAACGCCATAGAGAACCCAATGCAGAAGGTAAAAGTTCGCATCTGTAACAAAAGTACACACTTTTAAAGGTGACGGAACTAGGCGATAAAAAATGTGTGTCAGTTTATGAAACAATGTCAGAATTACGTAAGCGACATAAGATATTGTTTTCGGGACAACAAAAGCAATAAAGGACTACTTTTGAATAAAAATAACATGAATTTCCATTTATCTATTTCCCATATTACATCTGAGACCATTATTTAATAATTTTCAATAAAACGCATGAATTTATTATAAGCTCTTGTTTCCACAAAAAAAGTTTACTAAAGCAATTTATTAAACAGCAGGATATAGGTTCTGTATTTACAGTAGGCATTCGGACACTTTGGATATTTCTGTCTGGGACATGTCCCATCTTTTTATTCAAATCTGGACAAGTTCATTTCTATCTCTAAAGGATATCTATAAACCCGCTTGCTAACAGGGTGAACCCTGATCAGACTGCTCCGTGTGAGCAGTCTGATCAGGGTCCACACTGTTTTTGTCAGGTAATACTGTCAAAAGAGGTATACAAGATATACTTTAATGCACTCTCCATCATTTTATGCTTCTGAATTGAGTGGGCGATCTAAGAGTACAATCTTAAAAAGAGATGTATTGAAAAGAGGAAAGGGCCTGACCCAGTAGCAGAAAACGCTGAATTGTCTTGTAATCTGAAACAAATGGGGTTGGGGAGATCTGAGGGTGGGTGAGGTGGGGGAGGGGAGGGGATGAAATTATAATCAAATTGACTGTGCCAGCTGCAATTTAACTAGCCTGAAAAAAGTTGATCGTTACTGATCGTTATATACGTTCATATTTTGTGTGACTGACAAGGATTGGCGAATAAAAGCTGTATGTACGTATATTTTGAGAAACAATGAAGGTATATTTGTCTAATTGTGACTGACTTAAAGTTTGCATTTTGTTTCAGCACATGTGCATTCATAAATGAAATACTATATCAAACTTGTTGATAACTCTTGCACTAGAAAATGACTAGGGTCGCGTAAAACTAATACTAAGCCCTGTGCGTCCAACGAATACTTACATCAACCTTCAGTACATCGCTTATGCGAAGAAGAAAGGCTGATTAGAATAACCGAATGCGCAGGCTAACCTCATTCTTTTCATTTCACACACTACCTTAAAGTATATTTTCACGCGGATCAATCAAATATTTAAAATGCAATGGTGTTCTTACCTTACAAAGCGTAGGATTTCTTTGCTCTAGAGACTCTATGAAAACTGAGGTATAGACTATAATGCATCCCAATAGTAAAACGTTGTTTATATTTGGTGAAGAAAGTTTGATATATCTACAATATAAGAAATATGACAACATTGATTTATCGCCCTAGAACCGAGGACGAAAATATAAGGCTCTCACATAGCAGTTAAATAAGGTATAAATCTTGTTGAAAAAAAAAACCAAAACTTGCCGCATTTGCAACTGAATGGACGTCATTAAACTGCCTCACCCTGCCAATACTTATTATCGAAACCCATTTACGTGCTATTGAAGATGAATATAATGCAGTTTTTAATTCTAAATTTCACTAAGAAATTTACTAAAATGTATATGCCATCTTTTATTTCAAAAATTTTGCAATTTGATTGCAAGCGCAGCTCACATCATTAACATGTCCAGTATTCAATACATTTTCAAAAGCTGCTAGAACGTGTTTTCTAAAAAAAACTTACACATATACTATAGCTGATATACAATTGTTTTCAGTGTAACCGACAAAATACAGCATTAGATGTATTTTTGACCACGTGGAATTAAAGCAAACATTTATCAAATAAGTTGGAACAAGAATTTCATCTAACATTAACAAACTTGGACCAAGTTTCCAGATTATTTATTGTTACTTTTTGATGTTTTTTTATTTTTTACAAATTTAGCAATACATTCTTGCTCCAAGTCAACGCTTGACTTGGATCAAGAATATATGGCTAAGTTTTAGAGTTTGTCAAAGCAATTTATTTGGTATAAGCTATAAATATCTTACACATTGTCTCTGTAGATGATATTAAAGATGAAAAGAGAAACTGCCAGGGCAATCCCAAAGCCTGCAAGGCATGACATCACAACATAGAGATGATGGGGAATAAGAAGCTCTACTTCCCTAACCAAAGTCGAGTCACGTGGTATGGTATCATCTGGGAAAACATAAAACATAATTATTCAAACATCTCAACATAAAAGATTCAGTGACTATGTTATTCGGGAAGCTTATTACTAAAATATATGTTACATGTACAACTCCGGTCTGGCCACATACTTTCGTTTCTCCTTCCGCTGATTCAAGAAGGGCAGTTGTCAGTTACTGGCGAAAGTATGTGCACTTAGTACTGGTTAACCGCTTAGGAGGTCTAAGCCTGCCCAGGAATAGTGTGGTTAGGTTAACTGACCATCCCGACATGACCTTAGTTGTTTACCGTGGACGTTAAGCATCAAATCAACCAACCAACCAACATGTATAACTTGTTTTTCGACTTCACAACCTACTTGTACAATTTCCATCGCTAAGTTATATCCACACTTCGGAAATATCTTAAACGCGTTGGAGAGATCGTAAAGGTATTATTGCAATATGTAACGTAGTAATATGAAACCTAGTGATAATCAAAGGGCCAATGGCCCTGAAATGACAGATTCTATCAGAATAAAGTCATGCTACATCGGTTCAAAATAATTTCAAACTTCAGTCCTGTTGTAAATGGTCCAGCTCCATTAATGTAAATAAGCCATTTAGCGCAAATCATTTCATGCACCTGCAAAAATTCTATCTCTTGTACACAAGTAATATTTGAATTCTGACAAAGGTTACTGCTTTTCACTGACTTTAAAGCACTCAGTTCTTGCGGTATTTTGCATTACCTAGGGACCACGAGGAAGTGTACTCCAGTGTTTACAATATGGCAATTCTATCAATAGCCACCGATAAACACACAATTACCGTATGATGTCCGGTATAACACTTGCGAGATAAGTGGATAAACCTACAGAATTTCTTTTATATTACATTCTCTGCAGTGATTGACGTGCTCGGAATACTGTTGAAGGCAAGTTTACAACTGTAAAACAGAGTTTTTTCAGCGGCAGCTGATTCACTTACTTGATAAAGTATGAGGGGCGCTTGAAGCGGGGGCTGATACGGTAATTAGCGGATTGATTTGTACTCGTTATAGTTTTTGACCGCTGGTGTCATTAGTTGGATACTTCTTATTTTACGAAACTACTTAGATAATTATACCTGCACAAGAATACGTTATTAAGTTCTCACTGAGAACAAAACTCATTTTCAATTCCAGACGTTTTTTAGCGAAATAACCTTACGATCACTTCATTTCTGAGCGGAAGAACACAGCTGTGAAAGCCACTTTCCAAAGTACGCTTGCGACAGCATTGAATGACTGATAGAATCAGTCATTAAAAAAGGCTTATTCTAACACAGTGCGCCTATAGAAGCAATGGAAAGTTTCCGTGTTTTTTTTCTGCAACAATTCACTGTTTCAGAGCGCGTGAGTCTAAACGCTGATGTCACTGCAACTACTGGCGTAATTTTGTGACGTTTTGAGACGTTAGACGGTGTAACGTCTCTTTTTTTCTTTCTGAAATCACTATTACAACATACATATACCTAAGATACAGTTAACAATATTGGCGGGAACATGAACGCGCTGGCATGAGGGTTGGGAGAGTTTGAAGGAAAAGAATACCGTTTCAGCGTTTTTGAGTGTTAGAATCGAAATAGTTCAGCTCTAGCATTGAATTGTTGAGTAATAATTCACTGTTTGTCGCTCAGTTGTAAGTAGATATATTACTCGCGCACTACTTCAAAAAGTAACAAGAGTCTGGTCAAACTAGGGGATGTCCAGGCTTACCTGAGTCTTAGCTGGGCGCACATGCCTCTATGTTTGTTTTGTCGTGTCGCGGCTCAATCTAGTTTTTATGCTATGGTAAATCACAGAACGAATCTTACCATATGACATGAGATCGGAAAATGATGTGTTTCCAAGAGCAATCTGTACTTGGTTTTCACTTTTTGCGTGGAGGTTGACCATCACATTAGTGATGATTGGTTGCTTGTTTTGGAGTTAATCGAGCCGTCTCCCAGAGAAGAAAACGACAAGTGATGTGATAGGGGGGAGAAAAACGTCCAAACAACCCCACCCGCACCTCCTGCAAGCACAGTAGCCCCTTGCCCTACTATTATCCAAATTAGTAGGACGCCCCGGCTCTGAAAGTTACCCAGCACCATCTCCCGATCACTATCACCCCAACATTACAGAAGCAAATACTTGTTTTATGGTAAATCGAAGAAAGGACCATTATCATATGGGAAGAACAGGAGAGTCTAAGCTACAGTGACTTCCTTCGATCTGTCTCAAAATACTGGTCGAAAATACTTACAAGAAAAGACACCATCTTGATACAGACTGAGTATGGCAGGGGAAATTTGTGAAAGAGGGTTTTAAGAGAAGAAAGGGAATGTTGCACAAGTCTGACATCTAGATTAATTTGGTTAATATTAAGAAGAGCCATATTTTTAATCAAATCTCACCTTTCCATATAATTCCGCCGTTATACCATTCAATATGCCAATGCTCAACATCTGTCCTGTATATACCAACCAGTACTTTCTTACCGCCTGAAATACAAGAAAGATAAATACTTTCTAAGTTCTAGTGATATGCAAACAGCAACGGTTCAGACCATCCTGCACATTCTGTTCAATATGAATGAGTACACCAGTTTTTTGCTTCATTTTTTTGCAATGGGCCACAACTTATGAGACTTCGTGACTGGTTTCATACGAAGACACCCTTTCAAAAATGTTTTTTTTTTTTTTAAAGGAAAACTTTGCTCTGCTCAGAGGAGCAATTTGTCCTTTAAGAGTTGACCCCTATCGAACAGGGAGGCAAAAGTGAAATGGCAGAGTTGCTCCCTCTGACAGTCTACCCATACGCCCTACAAATTAAAGAAAAACTAGACAATCACTAAAGGTGATGAATGCCCCCGCCATATGCCTCACTAGATGAGTAATGTGTTAAAACATATTTGTGTGAAGTTACATCAAAATCTGTCAATAAATAATGGTGCTAGAGGGATGACTGAGTTTTTCTTAAAAATAGCAACTGTGACCTTGACCTTGGAACTACAACCCTGAAAGGTTAACTTGTCCAAGATATTGTCATACTGAATATTTGTGTGAAGTTCTATCAAAATCAGTTAATAAATAAAGGCGCTGGAACCATGACAAAGATTTACATGTACCTATAATAGCATCTGTGACCTTGACCTTGGACCTATATAATGAGATCTCCTATACAATACATATCTCAATTCAGAACAAGCTGTTTGTGCGCAACATTGGGCGCCTGTGTCGGCCTACGCATCCGCATAGACCAAACTTTGCATCGACGCCGATACGATAGAGTGTGTTTCCACGTGCTGAAACAAGCACCGCGCATCAACGTTGCTACCACGCTGTTGACACAACGTCAACGACGTCACAGCAATGTCGATACGCTGTCATTCGTCTGTTGTTTAATAGGAAGCTATTCGGTCGCCGAATGTCACAGCTATGACAGATGCGAAGGAGAAAAAAAACCTGTATAAATCAATAATTGTAAAACCTATCCAGTCCTGCTTGAGTAATAATACTAGAGAAGGCTTAAGTGACCAAGAAATTTGGGAGAAAATCAAAATACACGTAAGGGAAGCAACTCAAAATTACTGTAAAC
Organism: Ctena decussata; assembly: GCA_963989385.1. Taxonomy (NCBI): domain Eukaryota; kingdom Metazoa; phylum Mollusca; class Bivalvia; order Lucinida; family Lucinidae; genus Ctena; species Ctena decussata. The sequence goes on from OZ022506.1 coordinate 48,320,245, forward strand.
AAAGAGCACACAGAGTGAAAAATTCTTGCACAGACTTAGAAAATATACTTTCAGAGCTTCATAAACGCCAAGACGAAAGCTTGATTATTGACGAAAACCTAAAACAAAAAATAATTCAAACGGAAAATAAGCTTGACACTTTATATGAATATAAACCACAAGGGGCACAAATCCGCGCAAGAGCCGAATGGACGGAAAAGGGGGAAAAAAACACAAAGTTCTTTTTAGCGCTTGAAAAATCAAGACAAATTAAGAAAAACATTCAACAATTAACCGCAGATGATGGAAAAACGGTGACAGAAAACTCACAAATCCTCGAACAACAAGTGAAATATTACCGAAAGCTTTATACATCGACAGCAGGAGACGTTAACGATATAAAACAATACCTCGACTCTACGCATTTGATAAATACACTCTCATCACGCGAAAGTGACGAGTGCGAAAACGAAATTACGATAGAAGAATGCAAAAGCGCGTTGTTTTCGATGAAACAAAATAAAAGTCCTGGTACAGACGGATTATCTGTGGAGTTTTATCAAACGTTTTGGGAATATCTTCGAGTCCCTTTTTTCAACTCTCTAAAAGAATCAAAAGAAAAAGGCCAATTAACCTATACGCAAAAGCAGGGAATACTGAGTTTAATATTTAAATCAGGAAACTGTGCCGAACTTAGTAACTGGAGACCGATCACCTTACTTAATATTGACTTTAAGATAATAGCAAGGGTTTTAGCTCAAAAATTGCAAAAGGTTATTTCAAAAATAATAAGCACTGATCAAAATGGATACATAAAAAATAGGTTAATAGGTTGTAATATAAGGCAAATACAAGATATTATAGATTACGCAGAAAACAATAATCTAAGAGGTTTAATCCTCTTTCTCGACTTTCAGAAGGCGTTTGACACGATCGAATGGGATTTCATAAATCTTTCCTTAGAAAAATTTGGTTTTGGGACAAACTTCAGACAATGGGTTAAGATTTTATATAATGGTATAAACAACCGCACTATAAATAACGGTTGGGTCTCGGTAAGCTTTAAGATTTCTCGCGGAATTCGGCAAGGCTGCCCGGTTTCAGCTCTCCTGTTTATCATAGCAGCAGAAATAATGGCGGAAAACATAAGAAATAACAATAATATAAAAGGAATCAAAATAGGTCGAGATAAAGAAGTAAAATTAACACAATTGGCAGACGATACAACAGCTTTTCTTCGAGGTGATGATGATATACTTAAACTTATTGCAGAAATAAAACGATTTTCAAAAGTTTCTGGGTTGATTTTAAACACATCCAAAACAAAAGGACTACTATTAAGCAACTATGGACGAAATGTAAGCACCATACATGGAATCGACTTTTCAAGAACGACCATAAAATCGTTGGGTGTTTATTTCGGTAAAAACAAACAACAATGTTCGCAACTTAACTGGGATAGTTTAATTGAAGATATTCAAAATCTCCTTAATTCATGGAAAAAACGCAATCTGACATATTTTGGTAAAATAATAGTACTAAAGTCTCTAGCCATGTCAAAATGTAATCATCTTTTGCAGAATATTATCACTCCCGACGAAATTTTAACAAAATTAGAGAGAATTTTCTTTAAATTTATATGGAATGATAAACCTGACAAAGTTAAACGTAAACAAATGATGCAACCATATGAAAATGGTGGGTTAAAAATGGTAGATATAAAACAACAACTAGACATCTTCAGAATCAAATGGGCAAACAGATTAATAACTTCAGAAAATGCAAACTGGAAAATAATTCCAAATTTCTATTTTGATAAATACGGTGAAGACTTCTTGATAATCAAAATGAACATTGGCCACCTACGTAATCTACAATCATTAGAAATACCAACTTTTTATAAAAACATGTTAGAAACGTGGGTCACGTCCGGAGGCGGGTTGCAAGAAGAGCCCAAAACTTTGTACAATGTTAGAAATCAAATACTATGGGGAAATCAGCTAATACGACACAAAGGCAAATGTTTAATATATAAAAACTGGATAAGTGATAATATAATATATGTAAATGATCTGCTAAATAAAAACGGAGAAATAGACTCTAAGCTAATTTATAATAAACTATCAAATAAACATAACTGGATTAGTGAATTAAGTAAACTTAGAGAATCCGTTCCTAATGAATGGAAAATAATGTTAAAGACCGACGCCTCAGTTAAAACTAAAATCAAAACTACTTCTTCATTTACTATACAAAATAATCTTAACAATAATAAGATAATACTGAAACAATCCTCACTAGTAAGCAATAAAGAGGTTTCAACTTACCTGACATCAATGATAAAATATAAACCGATCAACGAAAAAATCTGGGAGATAAAATTTCATTTAACGCCTAGTGACGAATACTGGCGATCTGTGTACCGATCGGCCTATACTGATTTAAAAAGTAATGAATTAAAACAATTCAGATTCAGATTATTAAACGCAATTTTACCATGTAAAGAGAAACTGTTTAAGTGGAAAATAGCGAACGATCCCTTGTGTGAAATTTGTAGGGTACAAGAAGACTATGCTCATCTTTTTATCGAATGTCCGGTCTTACATACCCTGTGGACTAAGCTAAATTCTTGTTTTTTAAAGTGCAAGTTCGACAAACCAATGAACAAACTTCAGTACCTCGTCCTAGGTTATAAACCCGAACAAAAAAAGTATACCGAGCTCAATTATATCCTGTCATTGATTGGTCATTCTATTTCAAGGCATACTGTGTGAGCGAAGATCGAAAAAAATCGGTAGATACGATATTTATCGTAAAATCGGAAATTAAAAAGGCAACTGAAGTATTTAAAGCTCTAAGATGGAACATAAATTATGATATGCTGCAAAAATTTTACGACTTTTTTTGTTCTGGGTAAAACTTGATTAAAAGTTGTACCTAATTGTACACTAAATTATCTTCGAAACGTTATTTTAAAACATTTCAGATAAGCTTTACAACGTTTATTACATATCCTGGATACACTATTGTTGTAATTCATTATATACCAGTAAATAAAAAAAAAAAAAAAACGAATAGTAATATTAAAAAATGCAAAATCAGCAAGCCAGGTAAGACCACGGCTCACAGGTTTTTTTTCTCCTTCGCATCTGTCATAGCTGTGACATTCGGCGACCGAATAGCTTCCTATTAAACAACAGACGAATGACAGCGTATCCACATTGCTGTGACGTCGTTGACGTTGTGTCAACAGCGTGGTAGCAACGTTGATGCGCGGTGCTTGTTTCAGCACGTGGAAACACACTCTATCGTATCGGCGTCGATGCAAAGTTTGGTCTATGCGGATGCGTAGGCCGACACAGGCGCCCAATGTTGCGCACACACAGCTTGTTCTGAATTGAGATATGTATTGTATAGGAGATCTCATTAATTGACATAGCTTTATCATAAGCAGAGAATGCCCTGATCAATCCGTGCAGGTGTCCGGGCTGATCGGGGTACTCGCGGCTTTACTCTAGTTTTAGTGAGGGTAATTAAACTCTTGTGGGGTGTAGCTGCTGTAGTATGTATCAAGGTTACGATTAGTGGTGTACCTGCTATAAAGTAAATCTTTCGGAGTTTCTGCTCAACTTTCATTATAGAGTATAAAAAATACAACTGCCGAATACCCTGTTCAGTCTGCGTAGAAACGTAGGCTGAACGGGGTGCTCGAAGTTGAATACTAGAAGCAGCCGAAACGTAAATGAGAACTGTAACGTACTTGTCTATATATTTGTATTGCTAGCAGAGAATACTCTGTTCGATCTGTATGGCACCGACTGATCGGGATGTTCATTAAGATGTCTAATAAATAAATAAAAATAAAATAAGCCTTGTTACAAGCAGCGATTACCTAGCTCAGTCTGCGCTGACGCGCAGGCTGACCTAGTGGTCCACTGCTGCATACGAGTAAACATTCCCTTTCTGGGCGAGACACACCCAGGTTATAAGGTGACTTGATAATGTACATACGGATTACAGAATAAAATGGCTGTTCTGTTGGTCGCGAATATCCTGACTAGCCCCCCGCAGGTGCGCGGACTAGTCTGGATGTTCGCTACTGGAACATGCCACAGGGTAAATAACGCAAATAGTTTTATCTTGTCTAGTGGTAAACATCATCTTACAAGTTTTTTTTCCATCTCTGTATATTCGAAACTACGGAATATATAAAGGCTGTTCTGTAGGTTGCGAATATCCCGATCAGCCAGCGCAGGTGCGCAGACTGATCTGGATGGTCGCTACTGGAAAAGGCCACAGGGTAAATAACGCAAATAGTTTCACCTTCATTGGTGATTTATTACACAATATTTATCATAGTACTCTTTCGATCTGATTGCAGAATAGAACGGCTGTTCTGTAGGTTGCGAATATCCTGACCAGTCCGCGCAGGACTGACCTGGATGTTCGCAACTGGAACATGCCACAGGGTAAATAACGCAAATAGTTTCACCTTTGCTGGTGGTATACACCATTTATCATAGTGTACTTTCATCTCTGTATACACGAAATTGCAGACTAAAACGGTTGTTCTGTAAGTCAGGAAATATCCTGACCAGTCCGCGCAGGCGCTCGCACTGGTCAGAATATTCGTACTGCATATTCGTGTGTAAAAATGTATATAGTAGCTCATTATTCTTGTCGAGTTTCATCGTATTGCTCATCATCTGTTTATTGATTTATACATGTATATATCTTTTTTTCCTCTTTTTTTTGATATGTTGAAGAAACAGTATAACTGCAAAAAAAAAAAAAAAAAAAAAGAGTTTCAAATTGTAAAGGATTCTTTGGCGCTGAATTGAAAGCGAAACAACTTCAAACTGAGCGCGTACAAATAAGTTCCATGAGTTCCAATAGCTTATGTATTGTCCACTTTATAATAAAAACAGCCAATTTAGTCGCGTGCATGCAACAAGATGACGTCATATTAGAAAGTGTGACATTTACCATAGTATTTAAATAGAGTTTATACAAAACACAAGGAAATGTTCGCATATTACATTTCTTTTTAATGTCAACATTCCTTAAAGCAAAATTTTAAAAGAGCTTTTCCCAAAATATATCCAGATTTGTTCCGCATTTCTCTACCAGCCGCTGAGCGGTTGCCTTAGCAACCATAATAGTGTTTCGATGATAGTGATCTAAGCGACTTTTTTTAACGTTCGACTTGGTATACATTTATTATACATATGGTAAATTTAAAAGTCCTAGTTGCATTCTTGACGAAATTAAAGCATTTTCCGGATAATTCAAATTAGTTTATACAAAGCAGTGAAATCAATGCATATCTAGAACAAATAAAAGTGATTTTATCTACAGTGAAAAAGTATCGAATCAATTCACTAGTGACTGATACGATTTATCTTTTTCACTGTAGCAAACCGCGGCTGTTTTGATAGCTCAGTAAATTTGGGCTTAATTTCTTCCCGCAAGGGTCTGAAATGTAGCATTCTTGTGCACACCCAGTCATGCAAATGACGTCATACTTTGACGTCACTTTTTGAGCTAGAGTATCGCTAATTTGCACGCGACGTCGATCCGACGCCTGCTGCAAGCAGCTTTCTCAGATCGCCGATTTCTTTTGATTCATTCTTTAAAAGATATCAATAACAATTTGCTAACCCAAAGTATACCCACTTAAAACGGGCTGAGACAAGCAAAATTAACGAGATCTGACTAGAAACAAAGTTATTTGTGTAGTTGTCTGTTATGAAAATAAAAAAAAATACTCTTTTTTTTTTCGGTAAATACCAAAAGTATTTCATCCCATGCGTTGAAAATATCAGCAATTTTACTCGTGCTACGCACTCGTGAAATGGTATTTTCAACACATTCGATGAAATATGTTTGGTAGTCACCTAAAAAAAGTAAATATCCTCTATATATTTTTGTTTTATAATGAACATATATCTTGTTCCTTCATCCTTTATTTTGAGTAGGCGCAATGGGAATAGTGAATAATTTCAGTAACACTGTCGGGAAACAAAGTCCGTGATAGAATCATTTGTGTATACGTCACAGCGATGCGGTAGGCAAAATGGGAGTCATATCTTTTATTGTATTTTTTTTTCATGGAATTCATTTTAACGCACACAAAATATAGTTAAAACAGCAAACTTGAAACGTTTGGTGAAAAGAGATATATTTAAAACAAAAATATCAAAAAAAAAAAAAAAAAAAAAAAGACCTTGGACCTACAATGCTGAAACGTAAATTTGTCCAGATATTGTCACGCTAAATATTTGTGTCAAGTTATGCCATATTCATTCCAGAGTGATGACAGCGTATGGATCTGAAATTTGGGGTGTTTTTAAAACTAACTCAAAAGCTTGTAAAAGGGACGAATCTTTCTTGTTTCCATCTATATACAAAAATAGTATGACTGACAAATCGCAAGTGAGTTTCTTAAAATATATCTTAGGAGTGAATAAGTATTCTTCAAATTTAGCTGTATTGTCAGAAACTGGTCGACTGCCAATGTACTTCTCGGTTATTATTTCTATTGTGAAATATTTACACAGATTAGAAAATGCTCCTGATGGATTACTTAAGGACTCTTATATTTCGTCAAAGCATATGCATAAGGAAGGTTTGCAGTCGTGGTACACTTCCGCAACGTACATTCGTCAGTTGTTAGGGTTGAAAATTTCGTCTTGCACAAATCTTACTATAAACCACTTGAAAAATATTGTAAAAAGCAAATTAATAAAACGATACACATCTTACTGGAATCAAGAGCGGGATAAACATATGCTTTCGGGTAAACTTGACACATATTTTAATATAAAACAATCTTTTTGCATGGAGCCTTATTTATCTTTATCAAATTTTCACCACAGGCGAGCAATTTGTAAGATTCGCATTAGTGCTCATAATCTTATGATTGAATTTGGAAGGTATCATAAACCAAAACCCTTACCAAGAGAAGAACGATTATGCCGAAATTGCAGTTTAAATGAAGTTGAAAATGAGATACATTTTTTAACACAGTGCTCCAAATATGAAACAGAAAGAACAGAATTCTATAAGACTATATGTTTAAATAACCCAAACTTTCACTTGCTAAATGATATGAATAAAGCTCAGTGGTTATTATCACAGGAAAAGGAAGATGTTTTAAGTGAGTTAGCTTATTATATTGTAAATTGTCTAGATAAAAGGAATATCAACCATATATTGAAATAGAATAAGTAAATAATTCCAAGATATGAATATAAATTAAATGATTAATTTTTTTAACGAACCATCTACTTTCCTTGAGCATTGATGCTCACAAAGTCGTATAGATATGATCAACTAATTGTTTTGTAATGTTTGTTATATGTAGTTAATATATGTGTGTTTGTGTGTGCGTATTTTTGTGTTGGTGTATATTTTTGCAAATCATATGTGTCCTTTTTTTAACTACCCGAAAGGGTCCTTGATTTGGAAATAAAATATATTCTAGTCTATTCTATATTCTATTCTATTCTATTCTATTTTCTAAAAATAGCAAATGTGACCTTGACCTTTACCCCAAAATTCTGGATCACGAACTTGTCCAAGATATTGTCACACTAAACATTTGAGTGAAGTTACATCAAAATTGTCAATGAATAGAGGAGTAGAGGAATGATAAAGTTTTTTCTAAAAATAGCAACTGTGACCTTGACCCTGGACCTGCAGTGCTGAAACGGTAATTTATTCAAGATATTGCAATACTTAACATTTATGTGAAGTCACATCAAAATCGATCTATAAATGAAAGCGCTGGAGCAATGCCCTAGTTTTTCTAAAAATATCAACTGTGACCTTGACCTTCATCCTACCAACCTGAAACGCAAAGTTGTTCGAGGTTCTGTCATACCCAATAAAGCTGTGATGTAATACCAAAATCGGTTAATAAATGAGGCCGCTAGAGCGACGATAAAAAGTGAGATTGTATTTAAGCTATGGAAATATGGTCAAAATATGTGTTATTCAAGGGGACATAATTCTGCACTTAAGACCTGACTGAAAGTTCTGTTTCCTTTATGCACATGTTCAATGCATATCTGAACTGTGTTGCAAGTTTCAAATCCCTACATCAAATACTATTGGAGAAGTTGCAGAGTCAAGAACAGTACTACAGAGTGTGAAATATGGTCAAAATATGTATGTCATTCAAGGGGATGCAATTCTGCCATAATGACCTGGATCAAAGTTCTGTTTCCTTTATGCACATGTTCAATGCATGTCTGAACTGTGTTATAAGTTTCAAATCCCTACATCAAATATAATTGGAGGAGTTGCAGAGACAAGAACAGTACCACAAATGTGAAATATGGTCAAAATATTTATGTTATTCAAGGACATAAGTCTGCAATAAAGACCTTAATCAAAGTTCTGTTTCCTTTATGCACATGCTAAATGCATATCTGAACTGTGTTGCAAGTTTCAACTCCCTACATTTAATACTGTAGGAGGAGTTGCGGAGACAAGAACAGTACTCAAATGTGAAATATGGTTATAATATGTATATTATTCAAGGGGACATAATTCTGCAATCAAGACCTTAATCAAAGTTTTGTTTCCTTTATGCACATGTTCAATGCATGTCTGAACTGTGTTGCAAGTTTCAACTCCCTATATTAAATACTTTAGGAGGAGTTGCGGAGACAAGAACAGTACTCAAATGTGAAATATGGCCATAATATGTATATTATTCAAGGGGACATGATTCTGCAATAAAGATCTAAATCAAAGTTATTTTTTCTTTATGCACATGTTCAATGCTCATCTGAACTGTGTTGCAAGTTTCAACTCCCTGCATCGAATACTGTAGGAGGAGTTGCGGAGACAAGAACAGTACTCAAATGTGAAATATGGTTATAATATGTATATTATTCAAGGGGACATAATTCTATAATCAAGACCTTAATCAAAGTTCTGCTTCCTTTATGCACATGTTCAATGCATGTCTGAACTGAGTTGCAAGTTTCAACTCCCTGCATCAAATACTGTAGGAGGAGTTGCGGAGACAAGAACAGTACTACAAAGTGTGACGGACGGTCGGACGTACGTACGGACGTATGCACGTACGGACAATGGTAAAACTATATGCCCCTCCCCACTTCGTGGCGGGAGCATAAAAATGCTTGAATAGTTTTTGGAACCTGCAAAGACAATAATTTGGCTAGTGAACAAAATGTTATTTTGAGTAGCGATTCCAGGCAAAGAGATGCTGTTCATCAAGTTTGATATGTCTGTCTACTTATCTCGAACTACTGCTTTCTCAGAATCATAAACCGCTATTTTCGTGGGCGAAATAGATAACCATAAATAACATTACTAGAAATTAATTTTGTCATTTATGGAGAAATTATGATGTGTGTCAAGCTAACTGATAGTTATTTGGTGGAACTGAGATCACGTCCGCTACTATATAGCACTTCTGGGGAGCTGGAATAAGGGTTACTTTAGGCTAAAAGGTAAGCCTGCATGTAGTGGTGGGCTATTGGTTCAAATTTTGCTACATACTTCCTATAATATTCTTACGAAAATACTGGATCATGTAATACTATTCCATGGATTGTTCGCCTGCACGAGAGATAATTTACGAGCTTTAGCGAGTGGATTATAGTAAGTAAGTAAGTAAGTAAATTCTTTATTTAAAGAGGGTTACTCATTTGGGTTGCCCCAATCTTCCATGAGGCCCTCAAAACAAATACAAACACAATATACATAAATTACATAGTAACTAGGCAATGAAATACTTGGAAATGAATGAAACAAAATTTTCACATGACACATGACAATCAATAAACTAGAATTATTAACTTGACATAAGGCAAGTTTGGTGACGAAGGCATACTGTCCAAAAGTAAGATAAAATACTGAAATATTTCTAATAAAAACTATGCTTGTTTCATCCACTTAACAAGTTTATCTGAAAAAGATCTAACTGTTGCAGTAGTCGTAATTTCATTAGGAATAGTATTCCAAATAATGGGTCCCGTATAAGAAATACTTTCCTTGAATTTAGTTAAATTTGGTTTAGGAATAGTGAACATCTGATTACTGTTTGAAATGGATCTAAGAGACATGTTAAGTGAATTCAATGGTCTTCTTTCGAATAGCTCACACACATATTCTGGAACCAAATTATTTATCACCTTATACATCATTTTCGCTTTGTTTAAGAAAACACTTTCTTCAAATGACAACATTTGCAAAGTTGATTTAGCGCTATCAAAATCCACATATTCGTCTCTTAATATAAGCCGACAAGCACGTTTTTGAAGCCTCGTAACTTTAGAAACATTATGATTGGATGAGTTTCCCCAGATGATATTGCAATAATTAAAATGTGGCTGGATATAAGCCTTATTATACAGTAGCCTATGGTCGCGACTAAGAAAATTGCATATTTTGGACAAAAGCCAAAGATTAGTGGAAACTTTTTTACAAACAGCCTGGTACTGGTTATTCCATTGCAAATTTTCATCAATGAATACGCCAAGGATTTTATCACCCGTAGTTATATTTAAATCAATATTATTATATGAAAGCGTTAAGTTGTTTTCATCTATATGCAAACGCTTCTGTCGCGTTGTTATAAGCATTATTATTGTTTTCTCTGTATTAAGTACCATTCCATTCTGCTGACACCATGTATGAAGTTCAAAAAGCGAGTTTTGCAAATTTGACTTAAGCTCATGTATATCGTTTTGTATGTCGTAAATGGTTGTATCGTCAGCATAAAGATCAGTTGAATAAATCTCGTTTGATGAATATAAAGGCAAATCATTGATAAATATTAAAAATAGTAGAGGGCCTAATATGGATCCCTGAGGAACTCCACATTTTATGAAGCCATTTTTAGAGTTTTTATTGTTTACAGATACTACTTGCGATCTACTACTTAGATAGGATTTCATTAACGTAACAAAGTTATCGCTGCATTTAAAGCATTTAATTTTCTCCAGTAGTAAATTATGGTCTACAAGGTCAAATGCCTTTCTGAAATCGACCATGACTGCACCTACAATTTTCCCTTCATTAATTGCTTTCAGCCAATTTTCAGTCATTAATGTCAATGCACTTTCTGTGGAATGACCGGGCCTAAAACCACTCTGTGTTGGATGAATAATGCTGAAAAAATTTAAATAAGACATTAAATGCTTCTGTATGAATTTTTCGAGAAGTTTCGACAACGTTGGTAATATAGAAATGGGGCGATAATTATTCAATTCGTTTTTCGCGCCTCCTTTGTGGAGTGGTGTTACTTTAGCTTCTTTCCACAAGGTAGGAAATTCACAAGTTTCGATGCATTTTTGAGCAATGAATGCAATGCTTGTCGAAATGACAGCAGAAGAAAGTTTTAAAAGTTTTGGCCCAATACCATCTAAACCTGTTGCTTTGGATGTATCAAGAGATGATAAAAAGTTATAAACAAAGTTTTGGTCTATGTTTGGTAAATCGAAAATTATGTTTTCCGGTACTTTCGAATTAATATAATTTTTAAGTTTGGTAAAGTCATATAGCTGCATAGGTTCTTTAAGATTGGATGCAATATTTATGAAGTAGTCATTGAAATATTCTGCTACCGACGCATTATCAGACACAGTTTTTCCGTTTATATGAATTCCCAAAATCTCATTGTTATTGTTTTTATTTTTACTAGAGGCACCAAATTCCTTGAATATTTTCCAAATAGATTTAGGATCATCCTTACCAATTTCGATTTTGTTTTCGTATGTTGATTTCTTAGCTGATTTAATCAAGTCTGATATCTTGTTGCGCAATCTTTTATATTCCTCTATATTTCCCTGTCTTTTGTGATTATCCCTTTCTTTCATAGTATCTAATATGTCAGAAGTGATCCAATCTGGCTGAATGATATTTTTGACTCGATGAGTTTTCAAAGGTGCATGTTTGTTAATAACTTCTGTAAATAATGAATACCATTTGTCAAGAATGGCATCAACATTTTCAAGAGCTTCCAAACTATCCCATTTAACTGACAATAAATCTCTTAAAAACTCATTTTCGTTAAAATTTTTGAACGACCTATACGTAATGGAACTGTGAGCATGAGTTTTAAAATTTTGGTTTATTTTTCTGTTGCAAAATACTGCGTAATGATCACTTATACCCAATTTTGGAACACGAACAGAAAATATATTATCTTCATTATTCGTGTAAATATGATCTAAAAGTGTACTCGTACTAACCGTAACCCTAGTTGGCTGCATGACTACTTGGTTTAATCCTAATGATTCTGTTAAAACTGTCCATTCTCTGCTTGCATTTAAATTCAATAAATCCTTGTTAAAATCTCCTAATAAAATAATTTCTTTGCCTTCCGCTAAAACGTGTTCGAAAAAGAGTTCAAAACGATCATTCCATTCGATTTTCTCTGAAGGATTTCTATAAAGATTACCTACCAAGAACGATTTACCCTTTTTTGGCATAATTTCCAACCAAAGACACGCTATGTCATTTGTCTCAAGATCTTCTCTTCTTTTCGACATAATTTGGTCTCTTACATAGACAAGTATGCCTCCACCACCGTTTGACAGATTGTCCTTACGAAATGGCAATTGGAAACCATTTATTTGAAAAGCACTTGTGGGTTTATGATTCTTAAGTTTGGTCTCACACATCCCAAAAATATGTATGTTCTTGTTGGTTTCCGCTGTTAACAACAGTTCAATCTCTGAAAATTTAGTCATGCCTCGCGAACATAATCCCTGAACATTTAAAAACCCTATATTTATACCCTTATTGCAAAGATTTAAATTAAGATATGATTCATCTTTACTTTCAGAATGTGTATCAGTATTAGAAGGCGACGTCTGTTGGCTTAAATGACTTAATCTATGTTCATTTTCATCTGAAGAAAAATTATAATCTAAACCTTCATCCTCAAAGACACTATGACTTTTGCTGTCATTTTGATTTATAGACACGCAGTCACAATACAATGAATTACAGTCACTACAAACAGAATTTAATATTGAAAATCTATTTACAGACCCATTACTACGATCCCTGACACCACTATGATTAGAAGAGCAAGGATCTCTCAGTTCATCGAAGGCTATTGTGCCACAGTCCTATTGCGCATGCGCATGCCAGCATTCGGCTAAAATATGCCCTGGCATTAAACAACCGTAACAGCGGCGATTATCACTCCGCCTTTGCCCGTTGTATCTTAAACCTCTGTTGTTTTGACCTCTGTAGTTATTTATAGATTGTCTTTCGTAACTGCCATGTGTATTAGAACCAGCTCGAAAACTCCTTTTCTTCTGAAATGTAGACGCTTGGAATACACATATATTGAAATCTTTAACTATTTCCACATGTCTGTTCCATGCATCTAGCAGCCGTTTAATACCAGAATGTGAGAGGTGAATCCCGTCCGTAGAGTAGTAATGGTTAGAAGGCATCCTATTGCGACTGAAGAAGAGATCATATGAACCCTTTATGCATTTAACTTGTTCTATTGCCCAGTGATCAACGATTCGCATTATAGATGTGTTGAAAGCTGAAACGTCCACGTCCCCTCGTGGTGCTATCTGACTCAGATAAACGATGCAGTCGCTGTTTGCATTTTTTATGAACCCAATGAGTTGGTCGTACTTTTCCTCGAAATCATGAGAGTCCATTCTATTGGAACAGTCGTTTCCTCCTATGCATATGATAATCTGCCCAAATGACTTCATATCATACACAGATATTTCATCCCATATATCATTTATGGTCGCCCCGCTCCGCGCGCAGATCTTCACATTATTCTTCAGACCTTTGTAGTTTATGCCGTTAAGAATAGAATCACCCACGAGTAAGGTTTTTTTCTGGCTAGTAGAGGAATAATTCGCTGGTTGTTGTTGTTTTGGCAGATTTCGGTTAGTCACTCGTACTGGAACAGGTTGTGGGGTCGTCATAACAGTAGCAAGTTGTGGGGTCGTCCTAACAGGAACACGCGGGGTCGTCGTAACAGGAAGATGTTGTTGTGTCATCCACACAGGAGCATGCTGCGAAGTCGTCTCAACAGGAACATATGAAGCCGTCATTACAGGAACCTGTTGCGGGGTCGTCATAACAGTCGATCTGCGTCTATTTTCAGTGTTCACATTTTCTCTGTTGTCAGCGACAGCGACAGATACTGTTTTTGGCCTGGTCTGGGATGATGCTCTTTGAATGCTAATTTGTGACTGGTCTCCATAACCTTCGTCTATGTAGCATGAATCCGTTTTGTTTTGACTGGCGCCCATGTAGTGCTGTTCCATTCTTGGCGTTGATCTTATAACGGCTTCGGCATACGTCGAATTGCGGCCCAAATTGTCTATTATGCAAATAATAGAAGATTTCAACTCATTTACCTTAGACTCCATGTGCTGTATGACGTCTCGTTTGATTGCTTTTATGCTGATATCGAGCTGTTCTATTCTGTTCAAAATCGAAGAGAAAGATCCACTTATTTCATTATTATCCGTAATAATGCCGTACAGGCGGACAAACCAAGGTATAACTATTTTATACCACCCTTATCAGTGTAGACCTTGCTCATGAAACAGCATACGCTTTAAAATGACATTTCAGATTATTACAAAGAAACTGAGACATGTATAGAGAAAATTGTTCCTAAAAGAACAAATATAAAGTGTTATCCACGACCGTCATCGATGACGCGTCAAAAGCAAGTTTGTATAAATTATACATAAAATACATGTTAGTTCGTTTTGTGCCCTAGAATTGTACTTATTCCTGACGACATTCCGCTGGTTTTGTGTCAGGGCGTTAATATCCTCGCCTATGACCTTCAAAGCAAGAATTACACTGACATGTGTCTAGAGGAAAAAAAGGTAAATTATAGTGATCGCGATCAGTCTGAACTTCCACACAGGTTGACGTTCGCGGACATTATAAATGGAACTTGAAGAAAATAGAAAACATACAATCAGCAAGACTCGGATCAATTTGCGCGGGTGATAAGCCTGATATGTGTCTTTACTGGTTGCACAAACTGGGTAAGCATTATTTTCAGGCGTTGCCGTAGAACTGTTACAAGGATGGAAATAATTCCTAAATCAATTAAAGTTCCTAAGTGCTCTCCCAATGCGTAGCAACTGAACAAATTCATGTTAGACACTTTTAAGCGATATAGACGAGTTCGTCCGCAGAATATAAACGTTCTAGTAATACTTTCATTATTCTATATATGGGGACACATCGACTTATTAGTTTCTGTAATAATTGTCTTTCCCATATTTGTTTGAGTTGAGTGCTCACACTTTCAAGGTCAGAATATTATTGTTTCTTTTCTGTTTACCTTCTGAATTGGGATCAACCCTTACAGGGAAAAAATTGCTCCCTTCGGAATCCTTCCCCTAAGAGCTGACCCAATTTTGAAAGAGTTTGATCATCCAGGAGAGAAAAACGGATAGTATTTCCATCTGTTTTGCAATACAGTCTGTCGATAAATTGCCTCTAATTTTAAATTCATGCAAACCTTTACAATACATGTACTTCCTGTTGTAAAATTAATACCCACATTTGACTATATTATGAATTGATGAGTTTACCAGGACGTCATTGGAGGCGTTACGTAAATTTAAATTCCTAAAGAGTTCCTTCAAGGTCTGGGAATATATCCAGAAGGAACATGGGCCAGACTACGTAGTTTCGGCTAATAAAGCCTCTTCAGTGACCCTGGAAATATCTGGTGACGAAACCAGACAAAAACTACTGTTACTTTTTTTATCATAATTGGACAGTCGATTCAAAGACTGATTAGTATCAAAAAGGATCCAAATAATATACAAGTAGCCCAAGGACAACGACCGCTCACCTCAGTTCTAAAATGTAAGCTTCCAGCTCAGGTAAACTAATAAACAGGCTGCAATTCTATAGGATTTGATGACCCCATGGGGTATGGCAAGTTTGGACCCCCAGGGGCTTGATTGGCAGGATTTATGTAGAGGACGGCTATAAATTGCTACATACTAGATACATAAGCTCTTGCCCTGATGGTTTCATAGAAGAAGATTTTTGAAGGTTCTTTAGCTATATAGCTCTATATAAACAAACGAAGGGGGTCGCTAGTTTGGACCTCAGGTGCTTGATTGGCAGAATTTATGCAGGGGATCACTAGACATTGCTGCATACTAAACGTGTAAGCTCTGAGCCTCATGTTTTCAGAAAAGAAGATTTTTGAAATCTTTCCCATTATAAGCCTATGGGAGCAGCATGACCAATTAGGACCCCAGGGGGGCATGGTTGGCAGGATTTATGTTGGAGACCACTAAATGTTGCTATTTGTTATAGAAGTTACCTCTGGGCCCCATGGTTTAAGAGAAGAATATCTTTGAAAGCTTTTCCATTGTAAGTCAATGGGAGCTAATGACCCCAAGGGTGTGGCTAATTGAGACCCCAGGGGTATGGTTGGCAGGATTTATGTAGGGAACCCCTAGACATTGCTACATGCTACATATATAAGCTCTGGGCCTCATGGTTTCAGAGGTTTTTTTAAGATTTCCCCAGTGTAAGTCTATGGGAGCTAATGACCCCCGGTGTGTGGCCAATTTGGACCTCAGGGGCATGGTTGGCAGGATTTATGTGGGGGCCACTAGACATTGCTACTTGCTATATATATAAGCTCTGGGCCTCATGGTTATACAGCAGAAGATTTTTTAAATTTTTCACATGGCCAATTTGCACCCCAGAGGCATGGTTGGTAGGATTTATGTTGGGGACCACTAGACATTGGCACATACTACATATACAAGTTCTGGGCCTCATGGTTTCAGAAAAGAAGATTTTTTAAAGATGTTCTCATTGTAAGTCTATGGGAGCTTATGATTCCTGGGGTGTGGCCAATTTGGACCCCAGGGGCATGGTTGGCAGGATTTATGTATAGGACAACTAGACATTGCTACATGCTACATATATAAGCTCTGGGCCTCATGGTTTCAAAGAAGAAGATTTTTAAGGTTTTCCCATTGTAAGTCTATTGGAGCTAATGACTGCTGGGGCGTGGCCAATTTGGACCCCAAGGACATGGTTGGCTGGATTTATGTAGGGGACCACTAGACATTGCTACATGCTACATATATCAGCTCAGGGCCTCATGGTTTCAGATAAGAAGATTTTTGAAGATTTTCCCATTGTAAGTCTATGGGAGCTAATGACCCCCGGGGCGTGGCCAATTTGGGCCCCATGGACATGGTTAGCAGGATTTATGTAGGGGACCACTAGACACTGGAACATACTAAATATGTAAGCTCTGGGCCTCGTGGTTTCAGAGAAGAAGATTTTTTTTGTTTTTCCCATTATAAGTCTATGGGAGCTATATGTTGCCATGGCAACCAGAGTTCCAATGCAATCTGCCCTAAAACCTTATGCAGTCAATCCCCTACCCCAACAATGCTACATATAAAATTTGATCAAGATTGGCCAGCTGGTGTAGGAGATATAGGTGTTTAAAAGTGTGGACGACGACGCTGACGCCGACGCTGACGCCGACGACGACGACGACGGACCAAGGCTAAACTATAAGCTCACCTTGACAGGCGAGCTAATAAAACAATGGTTTAGAATATGAGTATAAACCAATCCAAAATTTCAGATTTCTCAGAATATATCCTCTGATCTCAAAACGAAAATAAAATATGATCTGCACTATGGATGATGTACGGGGAGACGTTTAACGGCCGCCACACGGCACAACACCAGCTGCAGTGAGGTAAAATTAAAATCCTAAAGAGTTCCTTCAAGAGCACGGAATATATACAGAAGGAACATGGGCCAGACACAGTTGAGCTGTAAAGGTTCCACACCCTGATCGACCGTCTACATGTGATGAAGGTGTATTAGTATATCGGTTGTTTTTTTATCTGTCATTTTTGATAAGGGAAACAACTTTTATAATTCCCTGTTGACATCCCTGCACGACGAAGCCCTTTTAGCACGGTGTCGGTTTTCCCTTACAGGAAGGAATTTACTTCTAGGGGAGCATTTCTAAGAGTTGCCCCCTTTTCGAAAGTTTGCAATAGAGATGCTTCCCCTGAAGATGTCCCCATTCACCTTAACAGCGAACTTAGAGAATTAAGTGACATACCAATCTAAATGAAACCTATTAGATTGTCATTTTCTGTCACGGTGAGATACAGCTGTAAGACTATTTAATTAAAAAGATGTTGAAATATACAAATACTGTAAGCCAGCAATATCCTTTTTTTCGGAAATTGTATGGCGATTACTTAAGTTTTCAATCTCCAGTTTCCTTCCGTATAAAGTATGTTCTAGACTTTCTCATTTTTCAAAAAGATGAAGTTACAACTTTCATGACCAAACAGGAACTTTAATAATTATCGCTTATAGAAAAATCCAATCTTTGTCAGGTTGATTGCGCAGTTTTCAAGGCAGTTAATGAAAATTTTCCATATTTCTAAGTTTACATATATTTAAATGCATTTACACCTATCTGCATGCATTTACACATATTTACTTGTATTTACAATATTTTAAAAAATGTAATTACACATATTTATACATGTATCTGTTTGCCACAACCTATAATTTTAAGGGAGCAAGGTCATTCTTGGGCGAGATAACCAGCAGCTCGATGCGGAAAGTACTGTTTGCGAAAGTGAGATCAAGGTAGCTTGTTCCCTCAATTACGGTGTAACGTCTCTTTTACTTTCTAAAATCGCTATAAAAACGTAGGCCATACATTTATCTAGATACAATTAAGAATATTGGCGGCAGCATGAACGCGCTGGCAAGAAGAGTGGGAAAATTTGAATGAAACGAATACTTTTCGGCGTTTTGAAGTGTTAGAATCGAAATAGTACAGCTCTAGCATTGAATTGTTGAGTAATAATTCACTGTTTGTCGGTCAGTTGTAAGAAGATATATCACTCGCGCTTCGCGCTCGTGATATGATCTACTTTGCAACTGACCTCCAAACAGCGAACTATTGCCCAACAATTCACTGCTAGAGCTGATCTTTTTCTTAAATATAGTGATGGCTTGAGATATACGTCCTTTCATAGGGTTTTGCAGTTAAGAGTCGTTCATCCGATATCATTTAATGCCCATATAAAATTTTGCATTACCTATTTTAACCAGTTCTCTTTTGTGCTCTTTTGTGATAATGACCTACTTTTCCCCTAAGTACTATATTTATTATTACCTCTCACTTGATCAATTTTGATATTCCTCATCGGATCACCAGAGCGCTCGAATTTCACCTGTCCAGTCACTCCCAGGAACGACACATTATAGACACATGCGGTTACTAGGTCCCCTATATCACTGTCAGAAAACTCAAACTGGTCCACGGATTTTGGATGGCCTATAAAAATAGTAGAAAGAAACTATTACGAGGGGTGACCATTAAATAATGGAAACTAGCAGTTATTTCATTAGATATGAGTCAAAACAGTATTCCAGATATATAATTCCTAAGAAGCAAGCAATGACATGTAATTAAGTCCTAAAGTACTGTATAAGAATATCTTTGCTATGGCAACGATTCCTTAAACTTGTAAGGGTTTAGTCTCTAAATTTTTGCATATTTTCATGTATATTTGCTGCTGATTAGTAACAAAGAATGGATAATAGTTTGTAATGGTGTGATGGCTTGATGCAAGTCTCAGATACTAAAAGAAATATATAGTCATTCATGACTTGCTCTCAAACCTAACAGAAATACAGACCGTGAAAACCTTTTGATCGAGCAAAATTTGACGTTTTTCGCCGACTTTAAGGCGCAGGAACCAGAATTGTGACGTCATTGCACTTTAAGAAGCAGAGTCTTGGGAAAATTGTATAGCGGAAGGAACCAAAATTATCATGTACTTGATAACCGATCAATTCACTTTAGCATAATACTAGAAATCACGGAATAAAATGTCAAACTCCCTAAAACTCAATTATTTTAACCCCTGCTTGAGCTTTAATTCATGCCAGATTTCAGAACGTTTTCATTAACAATCATTATATGTGGGTTTCAAAAGTCAAAACCCAACTCAAACGGAAGGCGTTCCTAAGTTTTCAATTTCTCCTTACATATCGCACATAATAAGCACAATACAAGCTGCTCTTTACTAAAATGACGTCGAAAAAAATCACACGCGGTACCCCGCATGCACGTGACGTAATATATTGCTATAGTAACATGTTAAAATTTCAATTTCAAACATGAATTTGAAGGCTCTAAAGAATCGTGATGATGTTACATGAAGGATACTGTTTTCTGTATATAATCAACTAATCTACAAAGGTGTTTCCATTACTTAATGATCACCCCTCGTACATTGTTAATCCTATTAAACGCCTCGGGGGCATTGCATTTTACGAAGGGGTGGGGGAGTTATTAAGGGCCTAAAACTAGTAAATCAGCCACAACCAACATATTTCTAATAAACGCTATTAAGGCGAATGGGGGGAATGAAAAACTTTTAGATGAAGCAATTCTACTATTTTCCCTTTATTTACCTTCTCAAAAGGGTCACCTCTTCAAGGAACTAATTCGCCCTGCTGCTTGGAGCGAATTCTCTCCTTGAAGAGTGCACCCCATTCGAAGAGCTACGTCCTTCAGAGAAGGAAACAAGAATTTATGTTGTTCCCCTTTGTAAAACTGATGAAAAACAGAAGGTAGCGAGACAATATATAACATTATTTCTGGAAGAGAGACAGGAGGCGTTTTTAGAGCAGGGGCATTTATTAGGATTAATACGATACGTTTTGGTAAAGACAAAAAAAACAGCATTTTACAGCTGAAATTAGATTGTCTCTCAGATGAGATAAAACATATTTTATTGCGAACAGACAAAGGGATTGGACACAAGTTATACACAACATTATATAGTCCTCTCCCTAAATGTGACAAGTAATCTACAAATGGTACAATGGTAAATATGATACTTCTTTTTCGAACGGAAATACATTTTTATTTTTACTCCGTAACATTCAACAATGCTCTGTTCCACATAAAAACTACTTTCTTTGAACTAACAAGTAGCATGAAATTTAATACGGATGAGATTAGGATATCCGCTCATGTGAACCTGCGAGTATCTTTAATATATACACATTATTATAATAGTGACTTGATCTGGCGTACTGTATCACGACGAGTGGATGAGCTAATGCCATCGGATCACCCGAGACGCTTGCGTCGAGGGTGATCCGATGGCATGAGCTCATCCACGAGACGTGATACAGTATGCCAGATCATGTTACTGTTATAATAATTTGTTTATTATATACCTTATGGAACAGTCAACTATTCCTACTTGCCAGCGATAATCATTAACATCCAAATCACGAGCTGCCGCTGCTAGCCTCAACAGCAGCTGCTGCAGAAGCCATAGCTGCTGTGGACGTTTTCCCCCAGTAAGTTTGATTTAGCCCACTTTCGAGGAACGATCGGCTCGATATAAGTAAGTATTCTTGTAAGGGGCTGTAAAGCCCAAAATAATAATGACAAATAATAATAATAATAATAATAATAACGTTTGTGTTTGTCCAGGCGCAAAAATGAATCACTGTAATTGCAGTTATACAATAATAAGATTTATCTTTCGCAGGCTTCTCGCTTTGTGCCTATATCTAGTTTACAGACATGTAAACTTATTTCTTTGGCGAGAATTAAATCATGTACTAGAATGGAATAGCTAAAAAAAATAAATAGGAAATGAATTTATAAATAATCTTTTTCCTAGGCAAAAATTTAAACCATGTGAGAGACTGAATTGGAATAGTTTGCTTCCCTTACATACCAACAAAATATAATAAGCTTCTAAATTATAAATAAAAAAGTGTACATAAATTTTGATGGACACTCGGCGCCAGGTGTGTGCAACTTTAGTTACGTACCGCTGATCACTTGGGGAACGACGTTAACAAAACAAAACAAAGTACATAAATCTTGGACGGACACTCGGCGCCAGGGGTGCGTACCGCTGAGCAACTTGGCGAACGTCGTTAGGAGAATTGAAACAGAACAGTACATAAAATCGAATGTCGTTACGAGAATTGAAATACACATACAATAAGATTCAACAGATGGAAACCGCTGAGCCACTTGGGGAACATCGTTTCGAGAAATGAACAAAATTCAGTAGTGCGAATGCAGGTAGGGGCAGGGAAGGAGACATTTTCAGCACTCTTTTATTTAGTTGATACATGTAAAAAGGCTGAAAAATAAAGTTTATCATATATCTCAGCCCTGTCTCGTAGATCACACCAGGAACAAATGTTTCACTGAACGTGAAACAATTATGTTTCTGGGGGAGTTTGTCTCTTTCATCGAAAATTTGTGTTTCAACAATAATTCTGGAGAAGCAAGAAATTTTGCTGGTCAAATAAAAGAATTGTCTTGCCCAGTGCGCAGTCAGCAAGAAAATTATTACATTTGTCAGGCCTTGGTCAGCCCATTTATTGATATCACTTATTCAAAGAATTGATATCATAAATTCGAACTATGGATATCAAGTGTCCGATTTTATGGATATCACCAATTCGAATTATGATATCACTAATTCGATTTATGGATAGCCATAATAAGAGTTATTGATAGATATGGGCAGTATTATGGAAAAACATTTATGTAATTCGAAGTAGGGATATCCATGTTTTGAATAAATAATATCAACAAATCGGACTGAATAATTGATATCCATAATTTAAATTATGAATATCCATAAATAACCGCAGACGTTATCTAAACTTATTATTTGCAACGAAGAACATCTGATATACATAGTTCGCATTAGTGTTATACATAAAAAGGCCGAAATATTGATATCCATAATTCGAATTATGGATTTCACTTATTCTGGATATCTAATAATCTTAATGATTAATGGATATCACTAATTCGACTTATTGATATCACCTATTCAATTTATTGATGTCCATTAGTGATAAGTGGTATCCGATATCCATAAATCGAACTTGTGATATCCATATACAAATTATATCCATTAATAATTATGATATCGTATATACTCTGTTCGAATTATGGATATCGACAGTTTGAATTATGGATATCCATAAAAATATTGATACTCATAATTCGAATTATGACTAGGATACGTGTACAGTTTTTTAGAGTCCGCATATTATTTAATGATATTAACTATAATAAATGAAATTAACTCTGAGTTAAAAAGGACCATTAACATCTTTAAAACAGCGTTGAATTTCGAAGTTAAATTACTTATTACAGACAACGTATCATAACAAAACATGATAGTAAGTTGTCTTACAACACTGTAATACCGTTATATCGCTAATGATCACTCCGTTTTTTTCTCAGCTTGCAAGTAAATTTAGGTAGGTCAAAAGTGCCTCCGGCCTCAGTTGCAGCTGTACAGAAAGAAACAACTGCTGCTGCCTCTGAGACAACACCAGGTCCGCAACTTCAACAGAAGTAAATGGCTCAGTCTTTGTCATCTTTTGTTATGCTTGTAAAATGAGTAAGTGGTAAAACTGACTCCCACAGAAGGCAGTATAATTAGCTATTCAACATGACATTTATTTTTCTCATCGTTTTTTCAATTTTCCTACAGATCTTTGCCACACTTTTCTCTTTTTCCGTCTCTTCTTATTTGCCTTTTTATTGCACATTTATCCCATGTTTTTAGTTTGGCCCTACTTGTTTGGTAAGATCAGCAAAATGTTTGAAAAAAAGACAAGGTCGTAGTCAATTTTCAAAAGTTAATTTTTCAAGTTTATTTATTATTATTATTATTATTATCGCTTTTTAGAGCTTCTAGTGTCATCCCAATGTATGTGTTTGAGGACTGATACTAAGAGCATGCAAGGATGGGGTACTGGTATAAACGGAGAATTAAAAATAATAAAATCCTTGATTATGCAAGGTCGTGAGGGTCGTTCAGAAAGCCATTGTCAGCAATAACGAAAAAAATATACAAAACGCTACGGGTGTGGAAAGGATTTGTGATGCTACAGTTGGTGGTGAGAAAGACCTTTCTTGACACTCTCTTTTGCAAGACTGACATCATTTGATAATATTTGTTATTTCTAGTTGTTGAAAGAGAGTGTTGCGGCCTTTTCTTCTTAGTTGCTGTTACACTGCTGCTTCTGTTCATGACAACTGCTGCTGATGTTTTCATTTTTTAAAGATTGATATATGCTTCCTGTGGTAATGGCTTTATTAAAAGTGTCAGCTACTGTTTGTAGTAAGGATGTAAGGATGTAGGCTGATATTACTGTTTGTACTGTGTGTAGTATTTGCAGACACTGCTGTCGGTGGTTTGACAATGGCAATATCTGCTGCTCCGCTTGGTTTCATAAGCAGCTGCTGATGATAGTATCAGAGACCACATCATCTGTCAATATTGGAGAACAGAGGGACATCAGCTGCTGCCATTAATTCGAGAATACCTCTTTTGATGAAAGCATCAGCTGCTGATGGAGGTTTGGCAGCTGCTGATTGTGATGTCAAAAGCAGCTGTTATGTTAATATCAGTGACACCACCATCTGCCGATATCGGATAACAAAGGGACATCAGCTGTGCCACTAGTATTGAGAATAGCTTTTGCTGCTGCTGTTGATGGAAGCATTAGCTGCTGATGGTGATGTCAGTTACTGATGGTGATGTCATAAGCAGCTGTTGATTGAAGTGTTACATGTAGTGACACCATCATCTGCCGATATCGGAGATCAGAGGGACATCAGCTGCTGCCATTAGTAGCGAGAATAATTTTGCTGCTGCTGCTGTTCCTGAAAGCGTTAGCTGTTTATGGTGATGTCAGTTGCTGATAGTGGTGTCATAAGCAGCTGCTGATGTTAATATCAGTGACCACATCATCTGCCAATATGGAACAACAGAAGGGCACTTGCTGCTGCCATTAGTAAGAAGAATAGCTTTTGCTGCATCTTCTGGTGGAAGCATCAACTGCTGATGGTTCTTTGGCAGCTGTGATAGTGGTAACATAAGCAGCTGTTGATGTTACTGTTAATGACACCATCATCTGCCGATATCGGAGAACAAAGGGACATTAGATGCTACCATCAGTAGTAGGAAAAACTTTTGATGCTGCTTTTGATGAAAGCATCAGCTGCTGATGGCGGTTTGACAGCTGCTGATGGTGGTGTCATAAGCAGCTGCTGATGTTATTATCAGTGACCACATCATCTGCCGATATGGAAGAGCAGAGGGGCATCAGCTGCTGCGCTTAGTAGTAAGAATAGCTTCTGCAGCTGCGTTTTATAAAAGCATCAGGTGCTGATGGTGTTTTAGCAGTTGCTGATGGTGGTGTCATAAGCAGCTGCTCATGTTAGTATTAATGACACAATCAGTTGCCGATATCGGAGAACAGAGGGACATCAGTTGTTGCCATCATAAATGTGAATAGCTTTTGCTGCTGCTTTTGATGAAAGCATCAGCATCTACTGATGGTGGTTTGGCAGCTGCTGGTGGTTGTGTCATAAGCAGCTGCTGATGTTAATATCAGTGACCACATCATCTGCCGATATGGAAGAACAGAGGGGCACTAGCTGCTGTAATTAGAAGTAAGAATAGCTTTTGCTGCATCTTTTGATGAAAACAACAGCTGCTGATGGTTTTTTGGCAGCTGTTGATAGTGGTATCATAAGCAGCTGCTGATGTTACTGTTAATGACACGATCGTCTGCAGAAATCGGAGAACAAAGGGAAATTAGCTGCTGCCATCAGTAGTAGGAAAACATTTTGATGCTGCTTTTGATGAAAGCATCAGGTGCTGATGGCGGTTTGGCAGCTGCTGATGGTGGTGTCATAAGCAGCTGCTGATGTTAATATCAGTGACCACATCGTCTGCCGATGTCGAAGAACAGAGGGACAGCAGCTGCTGCTGTTAGTAGTAAGAATATCTTTTGCCGCTTCTTTTGATGAAAGCATCAGCTGCTGCTGATGGTTTGGCAGCTGCTGATAGTGGTGTAATAAGCAAGTGCTGGTGTTAGTTTTAATGACAACATTTTTTTAATGACAATTATCATCTGCCGTAATCGGAGAACAGAGGGACATCAGCTGCTGCAATCATAAGTAAGAATTGCTTTTTCCGTGCTTTTGATGAAATCTTCAGCTGCTGATGGTGGTGGTTTGGCAGATGCTGATGCTGGTGGCATGAGCAGCTGCTCCTGTTATTATCAGTGACAACATTATTTGCCGATATGGAAGAACAGAGGGACATCAGCTGCTGCTATTAGTAGTAAGAATAGCTTCTGTAGCTGCGTTTGATAATAGCATCAGCTGCTGGTGATAATATAGCAGTTGCTGATGGTGATGTCATAAGCAGCTGCTCATGTTAGTTTTAATGACACCATCATTTGCCGATATCGGAGAACACAGGGATATAAACTGCTGCCATCATGAGTAAGAAAAGCTTTTGCTGCTGCTTTTGATGAAAGCATCAGCAGCTTCTGATGGTTGTTTGGCAGCTGCTGGTGGTGGTGTCATAAGCAGCTGCTGATGTTAATATCAGTGTGACCATATCATCTGCCGATATGGAAGAATAGAAGGGCACTTGATGCTGCCATTAGTTTTGAGAATATCTCTGGCTGCTGCTTTTGGTGAAATCATCAGCTGTCGATGTAGGTTTTGCAGCTGCTGATGGTGGTATCATAAGCAGCTCCTAATGTAATTATTAATTACAGTGACACCACCATCGGCCGATATCGGTGATCAGAGGTACATCAGCTGCTGCCATTAGTAGTAAGAATAGCTTTTGCTGCTGCGTTTGATGAAAGCATCAGCTGTTTATGGCGTTTTGGCAGCTGCTGCTGATGGTATTAATGACACTATATCTGCCGATATCGGAAAAAAGAGGGGCATCAACTGCTGCCATCATTAGTAATAATAGCTTTTTGCTGCTGCTTTGGATGAAAGCATCAGTTGCTGATGGTGGTTGGCAGCTGCTGATGGTAGTGTCATAAGCAGCTGCTGATGTAAATATCAGTGAAACCATCATCTGCCTATATCGGAGAACAGAGGAACATCAGCTGCTGCCACCAGTAGTGGGAAAAGCTTTTGCTGGTGCTTTTGATGAAAGCATCAGTGGCTGATGGTGGTTTAGCAGCTGCTGATGGTGGTGTCATAAGTAGCTGCTGATGTTGATATCAAGGGCACCATCATCTGCCCATATCGGAGAAAAGGGGGACATCAGCTGCTGCCATTAGTAGTGAGAATACTTTTACTACTGCTGTTTAGGAAAGCATTAGCTGTTCATGGAGATGTTAGTTGTTGATAGTGGTGTCATAAACAGCTGCTGGTTTTAATATCAGTGACATCTGCATCTGTCAATATCGGAGGACAGAGGGACGTCAGCTGCTGCCATTTGTTTTGAGAATAAGTTTTACTACTGCTGCCGATTGTGATGTCAGTTGTCATAAGTAGCTGATGTTATTATTAGTGACAGTGCCACCACTCTCTGTCGATATCGAAGAACAGAGGGACTTCACCTGCTGCCATTTGTCGTGAGAACAGCTTTCGCTGTTGCTTTTGATGAAAGCATCTGCGGCTGATGGTGGTTTAGCAGCTGCTGATGGTGGTTTCATAAGAAGCTGCTGATGTTAATATCAAGAACAGTATCATCTGCCGATATCGGAGAAAAGGGGGCATCGGCTCGTGCCATTAGTAGTGAGAATAACTTTTACTGCTGTTGAGGGAAGCATTAGCTGTTCATGGAGATGTTAGTTGCTGATAGTGATGTCATAAACAGCTACTGGTTTTAATATCAGTGACACCTGCATCTGCCAATATCGGAGGACAGAAGGACATCAGCTGCTGCTATTAGTATTGAGAATAAGTTTTACTACTGCTGCCGATTGTGGTGACAGCTGTCATAAGCAGCTGATGTTATTATTAGTGACAGTGCCACCACTATCTGTCGATATCGAAGAACAAAGGACATCAGCTGCTGCCATAAGTATTGAGAATAACATTGAGACTGCTGTTGGTGAAAATTTTTACTAATGCTGACGAAAGCATCGACTGCTGATGGTGATGTCAGTTGATGATGTTGGTGTCATAAGCAGCTGTTCATAGCAGTGACATCATTATCTGCCGATATCGGAGAACAGAGGAACATCAGCTGCTGCAATTAGTAGCGAGAACAACTTTTGCTGCTGCTTTTGATCAAAGCATCAGCTGCTAATGGTGGTTTGGCAGCTGCTGATGGTGGTTTCATAAGCAGTTGCTAATTTTGATATCAGTGACACTATCATTCACGATATCGCAGAACAACGGAGCACCAGCTTCTGCCATTAGTAGTGAGAATTACTTTTGCTGCTGCTATTGAAAAGCATTAGCTGTTCATGGGGATGTCAGTTGCTGATATTGGTGTCATTATCAGCTGCTGATTTTAGTACCAGTGACACCACTATCTGCCGATATCGGAGAAAAGAGTAACATCAGCTGCTGCCATAAGTATTGAAAATAAAGTTTACCACTGCTGTTGAGGAAAACATAAGCTGCTGATGGTGATGTCAGTTGCTGATGGTGGTGTCATAAGCAGCTGCTGATTTTAGTATCGGTGACACCATCATCTGCCGATATCGGAGAAAAGAGGGACACCAGCTGCTGCCATTTGTAGTGAGACTAACTTTTAGTGCCGCTGCTGGTGAAATCCACGTGCTGCTGATGGTGGTATTCGATTGCTCCAATTGCTAATGCCGCAGTTGCTGTCAGTATTAGTACGATTTATCGCTTCTGTCTTTATTGTGATGATAGAAGTAGCAGATTTTATGGTTTTTAATAGACACGCTGCTGCAGCTGGTTGTAAAAGAGCCGCATCCTGCTACATTTGGTGGTGAGGAAGACTTGCTGTTGTTGTTAATGGGGAGGAATGAAATAACTTCAATTGCTGTTAATTTGATAAAACAACAGCTGCTGCTGTTGTCACAGCAGATATCACAGAAACCATCATCATCAATTTTCACTCGTTCATAAACAACAGCACAATGTATCACTCTAGCCACGTACGCCACAACAAGTAGTAACTCTCGCTAAAACAAGAAATGTTACAGTGTGTAACAAATGCCCCCGAAGGCCCCTGCAACTGACCTTTGAGCCCTAGTTGTGACCTTGACCTTGGACATAGAACCCGAGTCTTGCATATGATTTACATTCGCATTTCATTTTACTTTTCTGTAATGTTTAAAATGCACTTTGGAAGTTTAAGAGGATTCAAGGAGACTTAATTCAACCACTAACCAAACTGTGTTGTGTCCCTGACCTTGGGTGTGGGAACCTATGTCTTGAGCATGGCAAATCTTCTCATTAGGCTTTATCTTTCTTTAAAGTTTGCTTTGGTACTTTTCTGAGTAATTGCCGAGACATAATTTGACCTCTGACCCCAGATTGTGACCTTGACCTTGGATTTGGGATCATAAATATTGTGTGTAACATACCTAGTCATTATGATTTAAATTTCTGTGAAGTTTGATGACATTCACTGCAGCAGTTTTTAAGTTATCGCAGAGGCGAGATTTGACCTTTGACCCCTAATTGTGACCTTGACCTTAAACTTGGCAACTCAACTCTTATGTGCAACACACATTTTCATTATTTTTCATATTTCTGTAAGGTTTCATTATATTTGCTTCAGTAGTTTATAATTAATCGCTGAGACCCAATTTTGAGACACAATTTGACTGTTGACCCAACTGTGGCCTTGACCTTGGGAGTGGGGAATCTAAGTCTTGTGCACGACACACCTTCTCATTGTGTTTTATCTTTCTGTGAAGTTTCATCAAATTTGCTTCAGTAGTTCTAAAATTATCGCTGAGACACGATTTTGAGACCCAATTTGACCTTTGACCCAATTGTGACCTTGACCTTGGGCGTATGGACCTAAGTCTTGCGCGCAACACACCTTCTTATTATGCTGTATCATTCTGTGAAGTTTCATCAAATTTGCTTCAGCAGTTTTAAAGTTATCGCTGAGACACGATTTGTAACGGACTGACGGACTGACTGACGGACGGACGGACAGTCGGACGGACGGTGCGATTTTAATATGCCACCCGAAGTTCCTCCGGGGGTATAACTAACTGCAGATGTCACTCTCGCCACTATCAGCAGCAGCTATCACCCTCGTAACAAAAGGCAGAAGCAAAGGTAAGTTTCGTCTCAAGTAGAAGACCCTGGTATCATAAGCATCACCACCAACAGATGGCAGATACAGATATAATTCCAGCAGTAGCAACAACTGTCACTCTCACTACCTATCTTCAAAAGCAGGCAGTCCAATAACAGATGGCAGATACAGATATCATTCCAGCAGTAGCAACAGATGTCCCTCTCACTACACATCTTAAACAGCTGGGAGATACAGATATAATTTCAGCAGTAGTGTAAGGGCTATATATACTAGGCAAGCAGAATCCTCGGTTGGAAGATAATTATCACGTAAATGGTTTATTAGGTGCGGTAATTTATAATGGGATCTATAGTCTCCCTTGAAGCGAGATACTCAGAAAATTATGTCTGGAAAATGCTATTTATTGTGCAGTGTACAGGTTCGAAAGCCGTTCTTTAATAGCAATATCATTTGCCTGAATTATACATTATTCCAGGTGCTTTCAGTTTGTGTTGTTAGTGTAATTTAGTTACAACGGCTGAGAATTGGAAATTATGCTAATGAAGTGGGTATTTGTCAATAATATCTGTTTGATACTTATAATAATTTATATGCCGCCTAATATGAAAATTGAAATATGATGATGCCAAGTGTGTGTGTTGGACGAACACACGGCGCCAAGTGTGTGCAACTATGGTTACTTACCGTTGAGCCATGTGGGTAACGTCGTTAAGAGAATTGAACTGAACTGAACTGAAGCCAAGTGTGTGCAACTATGGTTACGTACCGTTGAGCCACTTGAGTAACGCCGATAAGAGAATTGAACTGAACTGAACTGAACAGTTATTCTGATACAATCAATACGATTTCCAATATGTATCAAGTTTTGTCTAAGAAGTCGTTCTTTGGGAAACAAGTACCATGTTTTGCTTGATTTCTAATTTCTGAAATCTAATCTCTGCTAGGTTTCCTCACCCCCTAACTCTGGGGTTGGGCTGCAAAATATGTACACTTTAACTAAAATAAGCTTGCTAAATAGTGTTAGGCTATAGAGGATACATCATGCCATTTTTTTCATTAATGTAAATAAAATCATTCAATACAAATTACTTTTTCTTTCATATTCTCAGACAAAGTCAAAAGAAGAACCCGTAGGGAGGTTTGCTCTTGTTCGTCTGTCCGACTTCCTCGACTGAGACTGGTCGTCCAACTGTCTGTCCTTATCTGGGTCTGTTCGTCTGTCTGTCTGTAAAACAGTATTTGTTCGTCAGTCCGTACAACACTAGTGTCCGTGTGTAGTGTTAGACAGGGCTATTGACCTGCCCGAGGTGCTGATTGGGGCTGAACGGACAAATACTTATGTGTATAAACTTGTGCAAAGCATAAGAGAGCCAACATGATAGAAGAAATAGTGTAATATACTATTTCAGGACAGTTTAACACTTTAGGTTGAGAGCTTACCTATTGCGTTCATTCCCTTCGTATTATTAAGGGACTCATTCCCTTACAATTAGGGATCTCGTCCCGTTTCATTTTGGGGGCTTGTCCAGTTACATTTTGGTGAATCGTCCCGTTACAGTAGTAATAGCTGTCACTCTCACTACCTATCTTTAATATATCTCCAACAGCAGGCAGTCCACCGATAGATTACAGATACTGAGTAGCAACAACTGTCACTCTCGTTACCCATCTGAAACAGCAGGCAGTCCACCATTAGATGGCAGTAGCAGACAGCAGGCAGTCCACCAACAGATTAAAGATATAGATATCATTCCAGCAGTAGAAACAACTGTCACTCTCAATACCTATCTTAAACAGCAGACAGTCCACCAATAGATGGCAGATACAGAATTCATTCCAACAGCAGCAGCAGCAGCAGATGTCCCGAGAGGGGTCCAAATCACGAGCTGCCGCTGCTGTCCCCAACAGCAGCTGCTGATCTCCCAACAGCAGCTGCTACTGCGACAATAGCTGCTGCTGAGGATTTCTCTGTAAATTATAGTTTTTGACTAAAATTCATGCAGGAAAGTATGTGTGAAGCCGTCATACTCTAATATATTGCAAATTCTACCTAATGAACGATTGCTACATGCCTGGATTTGAAACAAAAACAAAAAATGCCAATCTATTGATATTTGAGAGTGCAGCTGCATGTATAGAAAGTGTGAGACATTAGCAGTTCTCGTTCATTTTACAAGTATTCGCTTTTTAAAAAAAATGCCAACGCTCATTGGCCATACCGTTTACAAGACTGAAAGAGTTTTTTGTGTGTTTTTAATCAGCTAAGTGCTTGGGTGAAGCATTAATGCTAAACAATATCTTGCAATGATTTATGGTATTTATACACAAGAAAATACTGAAAAAATACGGAGAGTCAAACGTCATGTAACATTTTCAGTAGTGTTGTCATTGGGTTTTTGCAAATTTCAAACTGTAAATTCTTCAGTGAAAAGGGTTTATCCTACCATCGGTTGTCTCCTCACAGCAGGCACACAGAGTTGAATCAACACTGACTCAACGTTGATTCCACATCGTGACATTGAATCAAGGTTGTGTCAATGTTGATTTAACGCGAGGTGCCCAGCTAACGCTTTTCTGTCCAGTTGGAACGTATAGGGAAGCTAAATGCAGCGAGTTGGATTCACGGCATATATTTCATTTTTTTCTTTCTTTTTGCGATAAATACACGCAACACAGGCCAAGGATTGATTCGGAGACAAGTCTTAGAATGTTCGAATGGGTCATCTGCTTAAGAAATGACATTTTCAGGTTATATTTTTTATTCTTTCCCCACTTTTTTCTCAGAAAAGACCTGCGATTTTACGATCTGTTCAACAGGTTTCAGTCATACATGTACATGTATCCGGTCGATGGGAGGGTGGTGATGATAGGTTGTGGGCTATGGAACCCCGTTTACGATTAAAAAAGACTTTTTTGCGAGAACTTTGACGTTGAAACTATGTCGCCTGATCATGTCCAGCTGGCCAGAGCTCACAGTTGTAAGAGTTTGATTTTGAGAGAGTCTTTATTTAAAGATTGACAATTATAAGCAATTCCAGCAATGCACCATGTCAACTAGACTATGAAGCTTGCTTAAGGGTTCTTGAGGTATATGATAATGTATGCCATTTTTCTCCAGGAGTATGGGATATGAGCCTTTTACTTTCAGGGATACGGGATACTGTGATACTTTAATCATGGGGATATTTGTCAGATTATTTTCACAGGGGATAAGGGATACAAAGCTGTTTGATTCAAAGGATATTGGATATATCCTCCACCCATTCCCTATCTATACAAGCCTCGCTAGTGTTGCTGGGTCTATAAAAGACCCTGAAACTGCCATTGGGGTTATGTTTAACTTAGAGATCTGAAAGCTGATAAGATTAGTTGTTTATTATATACCTTTAATATTAATCAATGCAATGGTATTATCGTAGTGGTAGTATAACAACTATATTGTGACTATTATTATTAAAATTAAAACTAGCCGTTTTTTTCAGATTCCTTGCACACATACATACTCTTAAAGGTAGGTTCCTGTACTTTGGAATGCATCATAATTTTGATGATCTTTCATCCAAGTTGTTGGAAAGCACTTACAAAAGGGAATGAAAAAGTTTCACTAAAAAGTGTAAATCAAACAAATATTAGAAAAGTTGTTTTGCAAGGGATTTCCTAACTCTGCTTCGCACACCAGTTAGCGTTATTTTTAGTTCGCGCCAAAAATAGATAACGCAGCTGAGGTCATGCTGCATTGCATTTTGGGATAGTTTTAACCCATCCACCATGCCAGGACCTCTAGGAGAGCTCACGACAAGGGAAAAGTGACCTTTGGAGAATGGCATCAGAAATCGCGCACTTATAGACATAATATATATAGTTATTTTTAGAACTGGAATTCCAACGAAAAGAAATAAACCAAAAGGGAAAACGACTATTTTCTTCAACATCTGACGAGTTTCTCAGTAGCAACAAGTTCAGAAAAATAAGAGAATTCAATACTGCTAAAAAAAAGATGAAATTATTTTGTGGACATAATTGTTATCGCTAGTACAGGAACCTACCTTTAAGAGTACTAAGCAGTTTAAAGATCTGTTACGGTTAATGATTATTTTAAATTTTCTTCAAGCTTTATACCGGGTATTCCGCAACACGTTTTGTCCATCCGCCAGTCTATGCGTCCGTCTGTCACCAGCGGATTTCCTATATCTTACGTAAGTAGTATAAGATAGATATCACCGAAATTCTATGGGGTGCCGGTTAACTATTCATTATCGTTTTATGATATCGATAAGTGAAAAAGTGCTATCCACTATACAAATAAGCGACATCCATAATTATTCATGAATATCCGTGATTCGACTTATAGATGTACAGTATTCGAAGTATGAATATCAACTAGTCTAACTACTTTATGGATATCACCGATTCGATTCATGAATATCCATGAATCGATTTATAGATATCAACAAATTTGCCCATTTATGGAAATCACTAAGTCAAATTATTGATGTCAATAAATCGAAATTGTGATATTTATAATTCGAATTAGTGCTATCCATTTCTCATTTAGATTATTGGATATCCACACTTTGGATTATTGATATCCATAATTTGTGGACTGCCTGCTGTTGAAGTTAGGTAGTGATAGTGGTATCTGCTGCTACTACTGTAATGATATCTGTATTTGCCATCTATTGGTGGACTGCTTGCTGTTAAAGATAGGTAATGCGAGTGACAGCTTTTGATACTGCTGGAGTGATATCTGTATCTGCCATCTGTTGGTGGACGGCCTGCTGTTAGAGATAGGTAGAGAAAGTGACATCTGTTAATACTGCTGTAATGATATCTGTATCTGCCATCTGTTGGTGGACGGCCTGCTGTTAAAATATAGGTAATTGGAGTGACTTTAGTTTTATTGCTGAAATGATATCTGTATCTGGTGACGGTAATGATAACAGGGGCTGCTACTGGAACAACACTTACAGTTGATAGTGCTACTGACCACCATCAGCAGCTGCCAAAGAACCATCAGCAGCTGTTGCTTTCATCAAATGATGCAGCAAAAACTATTCTTACTACTTATAGTAGCCGATGATGCCCCTCTGTTCTTCCATATCGTCAGATGATGCGGTAACTTATGATAACAGCAGCAGCTGCTAATGCCACCACCATCAGCAGCTGCCAAACCACCATCAGCAGCTGCAAAACCACCATCAGCAGCTGATGCTTTTATCAGACGCGCAGCTGCCATACCGCCATCAGCAGCTGATGCTTTCCTCAAAAGCAGCATCAAAGTTTTTCCTACTACTAATGGCAGCAGCTTATGTCCTTTTTGTTCTCCGATATCGGCAGATGATGGTGTCATTAACAGTAAGAGCAAAGCTGCTTATGTCACCACCGTCAGCAGCTGCAAAACCACAATCAGCAGCTGCAAAACAACCATCAGCAGCTGTTGCTTTTATCAGACGCAGCTGCAGCAGCAGCTGCCATACCGCCATCAGCAGCTGATGCTTTCCTCCAAAGCAGCATCAAAAGTTTTTCCTACTACTGATGGCAGCAGCTTATGTCCTTTTTGTTCTCCGATATCGGCAGATGATGGTGTCATTAAAAGTAACAGCAGCAGCTGCCAAAGAGCCACCTCCATCAGCTCCTACCAAACCACCATCAGCAGCAGCTTTTCCAACATCAGCAGCTGATGCTTTTATCAGACGCAGCTGCCATATCGCCATCAGCAGCTGATGCTGATTAACAGTAACATCAGAAGCTGCTTATTGTACCACTGATAATAACAGCAGCACCTGCTTATGCCACCAGCATCAGCAGCTGCCAAACTACCATCTGCAGCTGCTCAACCACCATCAGCAGCTGATGCATTTTTCAAAAGCAGCTGCAGCAGCAGCTGCCATACCGCCATCAGCAGGTGATGCTTTCCTCAAAGCAGCATCAAAAGTTTTTCCTACTACTGATGTCAGCAGCTTATGTCCCTTTGTTCTCCGATATCGGCAGATGATGGGGACATTTACAGTAACATCAGCAGCTGCTTACGTTACCACTCTCAGCAGCTGCCAAAGAACCATAAGCAGATGTTGCTTTCATCAAACGATGCAGCAAAAACTATTTTTACTACTTATAGTAGCCGATGATGCCCCTCTGTTCTTCCATATCGGCAGATGTTGTAGTCACTGATGATAACAGCAGCAGTTGCTTATGCCACCACCATCAGCAGCTGCCAAACCACCATACAGCAGCTGCTAAACCACCATCAGCAGCTGATGCTTTTATCAGATGCGGCTGCAGCAGCAGCTGCCATACCGCCATCAGCAGGTGATGCTTTCCTCAAAGCAGCATCAAAAGTTTTTCCTACTACTGATGTCAGCAGCTTATGCTCCTTTTGTTCTCAGATATCGGCAGATGATGGTGTCATTAACAGTAACATCAGCAGCTGCTTACGTTACCACCATCAGCAGCTGCCAAAAAAAATAGCAGCTGTTGTTTTCATCAAAAGGTGCAGCAAAAGAAAGTCTTACTACTTATAGAAGCAATTGATGCCCCTCTGTTCTTCCATATCAGCAGATGATGTGGTCGCTGATGATAACAGCAGCAGCAGCTTATGCCACCACCATCAGCAGCTGCCAACCACCATCAGCAACTACTAAACCACCATCAGCAGCTGATGCTTTTATCAGACGCAGCTGCAGAAGCTGATGCTTTCATCAAAAGCAGCATCAAAAGTTTTTCCTACTTCTGATGACAGCAGCTTATGTTCATTTTGTTCTCCGATATCGGCAGATGATGGTGTCATTAACAGTAACATCAGCAGCTGCTTATGATACTACCATCAGTAGCTGCC
The DNA here is from genome assembly GCA_963989385.1 of Ctena decussata. NCBI lineage: Eukaryota > Metazoa > Mollusca > Bivalvia > Lucinida > Lucinidae > Ctena > Ctena decussata. Next base: position 48,357,184 of record OZ022506.1, read on the forward strand.
AAAGAACCATTAGCAGCTGTTGCGTTCATCAAAATGTGCAGCAAAAACTATTCTTTATATTTATAGTAGCAGCTGATGCCCCTCTGTTCTTCCTTATCGGCAGATGATGTGGTTACTGATGATAACAACAGCAGCTGCTTATGCCACCACCATCAGCAGCTGCCAAACCACCATCAGCAGCTGATGTTTTTATCAAATGCAGCTGCAGAAGCTATTCTAACTACTAATAGCAGCAGTTGATGCCCCTCTGTTCTTTCATATCGGCAGCTGATGTGGTCACTGATGATAACAGCAGCAGCTGTTATGCCACCAACATCAGCAGCTGCCAAACCACCATCAGCAGCTGATGATTTCATCAAAAGCAGCAGAAAAAAACGATTCTTACTCATGATGGCAGCAGTTGATGTCCCTCTGTTCTCTGATTACGGCAGATGATGTTGTCAATAAAACTATCATCAGCAGTTGCTTTGTACACCAATATCAGCAGCTGCCAAACCATCAGCAGCAGCTGATGTTTCCATCAGAAGAAGCGGCAAAAGATATTCTAACTTCTAATGGCAGCAGCTGCTGTCCCTCTGTTCTTCGACATCGGCAGACGAAGTGGTCACTTATATTAACATCAGCAGCTGCTTATGACACAACCATCAGCAGCTGCCAAACCACCATCAGCAGCTGATGCTTTTATCATAAGCAGCATCAAAAGATTTTTCTTACTACTGATGGCAGCAGCTTATGTCCCTTTGTTCTCCGATATCGGCAGATGATGGTGACATTTACAGTAACATCAGCAGCTGCTTATGATACCGCCATCAGCAGCTGCCGAAGAACCATCAGCAGCTGTTTCTTTCATCAAAAGATGCAGCAAAAGCTATTCTTTCTTCTTATGGCAGCAGCAAGTGTTCTTCTGTTTTTCCATATCGGCAGATAATTTGGTCACTGTGTAACGGGACGAGCCCCAAAAATGTAACTGGACGAGCCCCAAAAATGTAACGGGACGAGCCCTTTCATAATTCAAAGGGAAAAAAAACGCAATAGGTTAGCTCTTAACTTAAGTATTAAACTGTCCTGAAATAGTATATCGCACTATTTCTTCTATCATATTGGCTCGCTTATGCTTTGTACAAGTTTATACACATAAGTATTTGTCCGTTTAGCCCCAATCAGCACCCCCGGGCAGGTCAATAGCCCTGTCTAACACTAAACACGAACAATAGTGTTGTACGGACTAACGAACAAATACTGTCCTACAGACAGACAGACGAACAGACCCAGATAAGGACAGACAGACGGACGACCAGTCCCAGTCGAGGACAGTCAGACAGACGAACAATAGCAAACCTTCTCCCCACGGGTTCTTCTTTTGAGCTTGTCTGAGAATATGAAAAAAAGTAATTTGTATTCAATGATTTTATTTACATTAATGAAAAATGGCATGATTTCAGATAATGTTTCCTCTATAGCCTAACACTAACTAGCAAGCTTATTTTAGTTTAAGTGATCGTATTTTGCAGCCCAACCCCCAGAGTTAGGGGGTGAGGAAATTTAGCAAAGATCAGATTTCAGAAATTTGAGATCAAGTAAAACATGGTAGGCCTACTTGTGTTCGTGAGAACGACTTCTTAGGCAACACTTGGTATCTATTGGAAAACTTATTAATTGTATGAACAGAATATACAATCACGCTTTACCGTAGCATTTAAATTATTGTAAGAATAAACCAGATATTATAGACAAATACCAACTTCATTAGCATAATTTCCAATTCTCAGCCGTTTTAACTAAATAATACTAACAACACAAAATGAAAGCACATGAGATAATACATAATTCAGGCAGATTATATTGCTAATTAAAGAACGGCTTTTGAACCTGTAGACTGCACAATAAATGGCATTTTCCGGACATAATTTTCTGAGTATTTCGCTTCAAGGGAGACTATAGATTCACACCTTATAAACCATTTATGTGATAATTCTCTTCCAACCGAGAATTCTGCTTGCCAAGTATATACTACCCTTACAACTGATATTAAAATCAGCAGTTGCTTATGACACCAGCACCAGCAGCTGCAAAAACCACCATCAGTAGCTGCTGATGCTTTTATCAAGATCAGCAGCAAAAGCTATTCTTACTCATGATGGCATCAGCTGATGTCCCTCTGTTCCGATATCAGCAAATGATCAGCAAATTAGTCATTAATACTGAGATGAGCTGTTGCTTCTGATACCACCATCAGCTACTGCTAAACCACCATTAGCAGCTGATGCTTTTATCAAACGCAGCTGCAGGAGCTATTCTTACTAATAATAGCAGCAGAAGCTATTCTTACTAATAATAGCAGCGGGTGATGCCCCTCTGTTCTTCCATATCGGCAGATTATGTGGTCACTGATAATAACAGCAGCAGCTGCTTATGCCACCATCACCAGCTGCCAAACCGCCATCAGCAGCAGATGCTTTCATCAAAATCAGCATCAAAAGTTTTTCCTATTACTGATCGCAGCAGCTAATGTCCCTTTGGCAGATGATGGTGTAATTAACAGTAACATCAGCAGCTGCTTATGTTACCGCCATCATCAGCTGCCAAAGAACCATCAGCAGCTGATGCTTTCGTCAAAAGATGCAGCAACAGCTATTTTTACTTCTAATAGGTAGCAAGTGTCCTTTTGTTCTTTCATATCGGCAAATGATGTGGTCGCAGATATTAACATCAGCAGCTGCTTATCACATCACCACCACATCACCACCAACAGCTGCCAAACCACCAACAGTAGCTGCTGATGTTTTCATAAAAAAAGCAGCAAAAGCTACTCTTTCTCATGATTGCAGCAGCTGATATCCCATTGTTCTCCAATATCGCCAAATGATGTTGTCATTAATACGAATATGAGCACCTGCTTACGACACAACCATCAGCAACTGCTAAACCACCATCAGCAGCTGATGCTTTTATCAAACGCATCTGCAGAAGCAATTCTTACTACTAATAGCAGCAGCTGAGTGTCAGATGTTGCTGCTGTTGATTTAAATATCTGTATCTACCATCTGTTGGTGGACTGCCTGCTGTTGAAGATAGGTAGTGAGAGTGTCAGCTGTTGCTGCTGCTTGATTGAATATCTGTATCAGCAAGCAGCTTGTGGATTGCCTGCTGTTGAAGATAGGTGGTGACAGTGACAGCTGTTGCCGCTGCTGCATTAAATATCTGTATCTGCCATCTGTTTGTGGACTGCCTGCTGTTGAAGAAGGGTAGTGAGGGTGACAGCTGTTGCTACTGCTGGATTGAATATCTGTATCTGCAAGCAGTTGGTGGACTGCCTGCTGTTGAAGATAGATAGTGAGAGTGACAGCTGTTGCTGCTGCTGGATTAAATATTTGTTCATGCAATCTGTTGGTGGACTGCCTGCTGTTGAAGATAGATAGTGAGAGTGACAGCTGTTGCTGCTGCTGGATTAAATTTCTATATCTGCCATCTGCTTGCTGTTGACGATAGGTAGTGAGGGTGACAGCTGTTGCTGCTGCTGTACTAGATATCTGTATCTGCCTTCTGTTTATGGAATGCCTGCTGTTGAAGACAGGTGGTCAGAGTTACAGCTGTTGCTCCTGCTGTATTAAATATCTGTATCTGCCATCTGTTGGTGGACTGCCTGCTGTTCAAGAAAGGTAGTGAGAGCGACAGCTGTTGCTGCTGCTGGATTGAATATCTGTATCTACCATCTGTAGGTGGACTGCCTGCTGTTGAAGATAGGTAGTGAGAGTGACAGCTGTTGCTGCTGCTGGATTAAATATCTGTATCTACCATCTGTAGGTGGACTGCCTGCTGTTGGAGATAGGTAGTGAAAGTGACAGCTGTTGCTGCTGCTGGACTAAATATCAGTATCTACCTTCTGTTGGTGGACTGCCTGCTGTTGAAGATATGTAATGAGAGTGACAGCTGTTGCTGCTGCTGGATTAAATATCTGTATCTGCCATCTGTTTGTGCACTGCCCGTTTTGAAGATAGGTATTGAGTTACAGCTGTTGCTGCTGCTGGACAAATTATCTGTATCTGCCATCTGTTTGTGGACTGCCGGCTTTTGAAGAAGGGTAGTGAGAGTGACAGCTGTTGCTGCTGCTGGATTAAATATCTGTATCGGCCATCTGTTTGTGCACTGCCCGTTTTGAAGATAGGTATTGAGTTACAGCTGTTGCTGCTGCTGGACAAATTATCTGTATCTGCCATCTGTTTGTGGACTACCTGCTTTTGAAGAAGGGTAGTGAGAGTGACAGCTGTTGCTGCTGCTGGATTAAATATCTGTATCTGCCATCTGTTGATGAACTGCCTGCTGTTGAAGATAGGTATTGAGAATGGCAGGTGTTGCTTCTGCTGGATTAAATATCTGTATATGTCATCTGTATGTGGACTGCCTGCTGTTGAAGGAAAGTAGTGAGAGTGACTTCTGTTGCTGCTGCTTGAATTATATCTTTTTCCTACCATCTGTTGGTGGTTATACTCATGATACCAGGAGCTGCTTCTGGAGACGAAACTAACCTTTGCTGCTGCCTTCTGTTACGAGGGTGATAGCTGCTGCTGACAGTGGACGGAGTGATATCTGCAGTAAGTTTTAGTGAGAGTTACTACTTCTTGTGGTGTACGTGACTAGAGTGATATATTGTGCTGTTGTTTATCAACGAGTGTAAACTGATGCTGATGGTTTCTGAGATATTTGCTGTGACAACAGCAGCAGCTGTTGTATCTTCAAATTAACAGCAGTAGAAGTTATTTCATTCCTCCCCTTAGACAACAACAGCAAATCTTACTCTCCACCTAGGTTGCAGGATGCGGCTCTTTTACAACCAGCTGCAGCAGCGTGTGAATTAAAAAAAAAACCCATAAAATCTGCTACTTCTATCATCAGAAAAGAATAAGACAAAAGCGATAAGCCGTACATACTGCAACTGCGGCATTAGCAATTGTACCAATTAAAAACCACCATCAACAGCCAATGCTTTCGACAGATGGTGGTGCCACTAAAAACAACACCAGCAGCTGCTTATGATACCACCATCAGTAACTGACACCACCATCAGCAGCCTATGCTTTTACTTACAGCAGAGGCAAAATGTACTCTAAACACTAGTGGCAACAGCTGACATCCCTCTGATCTCCGATATAGGCAGATGATAGTGTCATTTACTAAAAGCAGCGGCTGCTTATGACACCACCATCAGCAACTGACATCACCATCAGCAGCTAATACTTAATCAACAGCATCCGTAATGCTTATTCTCAATACTAATGACAGTAGCTGATATCCCTCTGTTCTCCGATATCGGCAGATGGTAGGGTCACTGTCACTAATATTAACATCAGCAGCTCATTCTGACACCACCATTTGCAACTGACATCACCATCACCAGCTGATGCTTTCATCAACAGCAGTAGTTATTCTAAATACTTATGGCAGCAGCTAATGTCCCGCTGTTCTCCAATATCAAAAGATGGTGGTGTCACTGTCACTAATAAACAACATCAGGAGCTGCTTATGACACCACCATCAGCAACTGACTACATTATCAGCAGCTGAAGATTTCATCAACAACAGCAGCAAAAGTTATCCTGAATACCTTATGGCAGCAGCTGGTGTCCTTCTGTTCTCCGATATCGGCAGATGGTGGTGTAACTATAAAAAAAAAACACTAGCAGCTGCTTATGACACCAGCATCAGGAACTGACTTCTCCATCAGCAGCTATTGCTTTTACTTACAGCAGCAGCAAAAGTTATTCTCAGTACTAATGGCAGCACCTGATGTCCCCTCTGATCTTCAATATCGACAGATGATGTGGTCTCTGGTACAAACATCAGCATCTGCTTATGAAAACTGGCGGAGCAACAGATGTTACTCCTGTCAAACCACCAATATTAGTGTCTGCAAATACTACACACGGCAAAAACATTAATATAAGCCTAAATCCTTACTATAAACAGTGGCTGACACTTTTAATAACACCATTATCACAAGCAGCATATATCAATCTTAAAAAAAGAAAAGAATATTGAAAACATCAGCATCAGTTGTCACTATCATACCACGAACAGAAGCAGCAGTGTAACAGCAACTAAGTAGAAAAAGTTGCAACACTCTCTATCAACAACTAGAAACAACAAATATTAGGCCCCAGCACAAAATATCAAAAGATGTCAGTCTTGCAATAAAAAGAGTGTCAGGAAGTGTCTCTCTCACCACCAAATGTTGCATCACAAATTCTTTTCACACCCGTAGCGTTTATATATATATATATATATGAAAAAGAATGTTTATTCAAGTGCTATATAGGTTATGTAGCCCTTGAGCATATACATGTACATACATGCAATACAAATATAAACGACGTGACAGGTAGTACAATAAGTGCATAATATCACCTTAATAAATGCAGAATAATATCATCATTAATATGTGAGTCAAGAATCATTAATACTTAAAGCTATTAATTTCTTTCCTACGAGCTATATCCTAACCTATCCCACTTAGACCTTATCTTTGCTTGGTGAAAACTTTGTGACTCTTCTTGTAATATCCCTTCGGGCACTATGCCTAACCTGCATTGAACCAACGTCGATTCGACATCATGACGTCGAATCATCGTCTTCGGTTCAAAGCTGATCAAACCCCATGTGCCTGACGGGTTATTTGTAAGGTAACTTAATTCGTTGCGACCCCTAAACTACATATAAGGCACATCTGTCATGCGAATTGGAGAGAACTGTGTGACTCTTCTTGTAATATCCCTTCGAGCACTATGCTTAGCCAGCATCGGACCAACGTCGATTCGATATCATGACGTCGAATCGACGTTGGTCCAAAGCTGATCAAGCCCCATGTGCCCGACGGGTTATTTGTAAGGTAACTTAATTCGTTGCGACCCCTAAACTACATATAAGGCACATCTGTCATGCGAATTGGAGAGAACTGTGTGACTCTTCTTGTAATATCCCTTCGGCACTATGCTTAGCCAGCATTTGACCAACGTCGATTCGATATCATGACGTCGAATCGACGTTGGTCCAAAGCTGATCAAGCCTCATGTGCCCGACGGGATATTTGTAAGGTAACTTAATTCGTTGCGAGCCCTAAACTACAAATAACGCACATCTCTTATGCAAACTGGAGAGAACTGTGTGACTCTTCTTGTAATATCCCTTCGGGCAAGCATTGAACCAACGTCGATTCGATATCATGACGTCGAACCGACGCTGGTTCAAAGCTGATCAAACCCCCATGTGCCCGACGGGATTTTTGTTAGGTAACTTAACTCGTTGCGAGCCCTAAACTACATATAAGGCACATCTGTTATGCAAATTGAAGAGAACTGTGTGACGCTTCTTCTTGTAATATCCCTTCGGGCACTATGATTAGCCAGCATTGAACCAACGCCGATTCGATATCATGACGTCGAATCGACGTTGGTTCAAAGCTGATCAAACCCCCATGTGCCCGACGGGATTTTTGAAAGGTAACTTAATTCGTTGCGAGCCCTAAACTACATATAACGCATATCTGTCATGCAAAACACCCAAAGTGGCTATGTGAAAAAGCAAGCACCAGTTTGAGTACCTAAACAAACAAAACAGTTTTGTGTCTACACTGAAAAAACATATTTGAAGGAAAAAAGAGAAAATAAACCTTACGTAAATATATGGCAGCAGAGGGACATCAGCTGCTGCCTAAATATATATTTTTTTTTTTCGTTGATGCTGACAATGGCTTTCTGAACAACCCTAACGACCTTGCATATTCAAGGATTCTGTTGTTTTTATTTCTCTGTTTATACCAGAACCATGGTCTTGCATGCTCTTAGTATTAGTCCTCAAACACATACATTGAGATGACACTAAAAGCTCTAAATGCAGGGAAAAATAATTGTAATTAAATAAATAAACTTGAAAAATTAACTTCTGAAAATTAACTTTGACCTCGTCTTTTTTTCAAACATCTTGCTGATCTTACCCAACAAGTAGAGCCAAACTAAAAACAGGGGATAAATGAGCAATAAAAGGCAAATAAGAAGAGAGGGAAAAAGAGAAAAGAGTGGCCAAGATCTGTAGGAAAATTTTAAAACGATGAGAAAAAATAAATGTCATGTTGAATAGCTAATTATAGTATCTTCTGCGGGAGTCTCAGCTGAAGTTGCGGACCTGGTGTTGTCTCAGAGGCAGCAGCAGTTGTTTCTTTCTGTACAGCTGCAGTTGATAGTTGATGCCAGAGGTACTATTGACCTACCTTAAATTAACTTGCAAGCTGAGCGAAAACGGATTTGCGATATATCGGTATTACGGTATTGTGAGACAACTTTATCATGTTTTTTTAAGATACGTTTTCTGTAATAAGTACTTTAACTCCGAAATTCAACGCTGTTTAAGATGTTAATGGTCATATTTAACTCTGAGTTTATTTCATTTATAATAATTAATAACATTAAATAATATGCGGACTCTCAAACACTGTACTCGTATCCTAGTGATAATTCGAATTATGAACATCAATATTTTTATAGATATCCATAATTCGAACTCAGGATATCCGAAAATCATAATTATTAATAGATGTAATTTGTATCATGGATATCACAAATCCGATTTTTGGATATTCATAATTTGATTTATGGATGGTCATAAATCGAATTATGGATATCGGATATCACTTATTACTAATGGATATCAATAAATCAAATAGGTGATACCAATGTCGAATTAGTGATATCCATTAATCATTAAGATTATTAGATATCCATAATTCAAATATTAAGTAAAATCCTTAATTCGGGTTACGGATATCAATATTTGGGCCCGTTAATCAGAATTGTGGATATCAGATATTTTTCGTTACAAATAATAAGTTTAAATAACGACTGCTCTGCGATTATTTAAAGATATTTACTATTCAAATTATGGATATTAATTATTCAGCCCGACTTCTTGATATAACTTATTTAAAATATGGATATCCCTACTTCGAATTACATATATGAGCCGCGACACGAGAAAACGAACAATCTGGTTGTGCACCCAGCGCAGACTCAGATCAGCCTGAGCATCCGCCCAGTCTGATCAGAGTCTTCGCTGTCCGCATGGAAGTAGCTAAGACCCTTAGCTACCCTTTGGGCACTAAACGAAGAGTCTGATCAAACTTGGCGAATGCCCGGGCTGATCTGAATCTGCTCTGGGTGCACAACCACATTGTTGGTTTTCTCGTGTCGCGGCTCATATGTATTTCCATAATACTGCCCATAGCTATCAATAACTCTAATTATGGCTATCCATAAATCGAATTAGTGATATCATAATTCGAATTGGTGATATCCATAAAATCGGATATTTGACATCCATAATTCGAAGTTGTGATATCCATTCTTTGAATAAGTGATATCAATAAATGGGCTGACCAAGACCTGACAAATGTAACAATTTTCTACTTGCTCACTGCGCACTGGGAAAGCAAATACTTTTATTTGACCAGCAAAATTTCTTGCTTCTCCAGAATTATTGTTGTAACACAAATTTCCGATGAAAGAGATTACAGGTGTGATCTACGACACAGGGCTGCGATATATGATAAACTTTATTTTTCAGCATTTTTTACATGTATCAACCAAATAAAAGAGTGCTGAAAATGTCTCCTTCCCCACCCCAACCTGCATTCGCACTGCTGATTTTTTTTCATCTCTCGTAACGATGTTCCCGAAGTGGCTCAGCGGTTTCCATCTGTTGGATTTTATTGTATTTGTATTTCAATTCTCGTAACGACATTGGGTTTTATGTACTGTTCTGTTTCAGTTCTCCTAACGACGTTCGCCAAGTGCGTACGTAACTATAGTTGCACACCCCTGGCGCCGAGTGTTCGTCCAAGTCCTATGTATATTGTTTTGTTCTCTTCTCTTCTCCTAACGACGTTCCCCATGTGGTCAGCGATACGTAACTATGACTATAGTTGCACACAGCCGTCCAAATTTATATTTTGTAATCGACCCTATTAGCGCACGTGACCCAATAAACGCAGATCATGGGAAGTTCTGAGGCATATGATTTTTAGCGCACATATTTTTACTGGTTTATCCCTTTGATTGCTTGTTACAAGTGCTGAAAACACTATAAAATCTTACAGTTTTCACTTACAAAGCATCTCCATCCTGCATGACTATATGCAGCTTTTCTCTAATGATTCAGTTTATTTCTATATATAATAATTCTTTGAAATGTGCGTTTATTAGGAAGAATGTCCACTGAAAGTATTTAATGTTTACAGTGCGCTAAACGGGTCGAATACGGTACACCTTTATTTTTTTACTTATAATTTAGAAGCTTATTATATTTTGTTGGTATGTAAGGGAAGCAAACTATTCCAATTCAGTCTCTTATATGTACCATGTTTTAATCTTTGCCAAGGAAATAGATTATTTTTTTTTTTGTATTTATTTATTTATTTTTTTAATTTATTTTTGTAGCTATTCCATTCTAGTATATATTATTCTCGCAAAGGAAATAAGTTAACATGTCTGTAAACTATATATAGGCACAAGGGAGAAGCCTGCGAAAGATAAATCCTATTATTGTATAACTGCAACTACAGTTATTCATCTTTTTGCGCATAGACAAACACAGACGTTATTATTATTATTATTATTATCATCATTTGTCATTATTATTTTGGGCTTTACAGCCCTTACAAGAACACTTACCTATATCGAGCCGATCGTTCCTAGAAAGTGGGCTAAAACCAAACTTACTGGGGTGAAACGTCAATAGCTGCTGCGAGGCTATCAGCAGCTGCTGCGAGGCTATCAGCAGCTGCTGCTGAGGCTAGCAGCGGCAGCTCGTGATTTGGATGTTACTGGATGTCCCTCTCACTACTTATCTTTAACAGCAAGCATTCCATGATTAGATGGATCATTCCAGCTATAGCAACAGCTGTCTCACTCACTACCTATCTTCAACAGCAATCAGTTCACAGACAGATGGCAGATGACAGGTGGCAGATATAATTCCAGCAGCAGCAAGATATGTCTCTCTCACTACCTACCTTCAGCAGCAAGCAGTCCACCAACAGATGGAAGATACAGATCCAGCAACAGCAACAAATATCACTCTCACTACTTATCTTAAACAGCAGCAGTCCACTTACAGTAGGCAAATACAGATATCGTTCCAGCAGCAGGAGATGTCACTCCCACTACCTACAACAACAAGCAGTCCACTAACAGATAGCAGATACAGATATCCTTCCATCAATAGCAACAGATATCACTCTGACTACCTAACTTCAACATAAGGCAATCCACCAACAGCTGGCATTCATTTCAGCAACAGCAACAGATGTCACTCTGTCTATCGATCTTCAGCAGCTGCTAGTTTACCAGCAGATACAGATATCGTTCCAGCAGCGGCAACAGACATCACTCTGACTATCTATCTTCAACAGCTGCTAGTTAACCAGCAAATAGCAGATACAGCTATTATTCCAGCAGCAGCAACAGACATCACTCTATCTATCTTCAACAGCTGCTAGTTGACCAACAGATAGCAGATACAGATATCTTTTCAGCAGCAGCAACAGATATCACTCTGAGTATCTATCTTCAAGAGCAGCTAGTTTACCAACATATAGCAGATACAGATATGTTTTCAGCAGCAGCAACAGACATCACTCTATCTATCTTCAACAGCTGCTAGTTGACCAACAGATAGTAGATACTGATATTATTCCAGCAGCAGCAACAGACATCACTCTGACTATCTATCTTCAACAGCTGCTAGTTTACCAACAGATAGCAGATATAGATATCTTTCTAGCAGCAGCAACAGACATCACCCTGACTATCTATCTTCAACAGCTGCTAGTTAACCAGCAGATAGCAGATACAGCTATAATTCCAGCAGCAGCAACAGACATCTCTCTGACTACTTATCTTCAACAGCAGCAAGTTCACCAACAGATGACAGATACAGATATCATTCCAGCAGCAGCAAGTGGTGTCACTCTCACTTCCTTCGTGCAACAGCAGCTAGTCCACCAATAGATGACAGATATAGATATTATTCCAGCAATAGCTGTGGAAAGATTCACCTACCACATTTTCAGTAAAACAGCAAATGTCACTCGAACCCAACAGCAAATGTTATTCTACAGCAGCTAAAGGAGAAGGTATAAGTCTCACAGACAGATTAACAGCAGCCAAAAAAAGAAGATAATACTAATAAAACGCCCTTTTTACCAGAATAGCGGCAGCAGTATCATATTCTGCAAAGCTAGCGTATGTCATTTTAATGCGACCACCAGGCGTAAGTGCCGGTCACCCTTACCACCAGAATCTTTACATATGTCTCTTTGATTACCAAGAATGGCTTCAGATGTCATTGTCAACGCCAGAGGCAGAGGCAAATTTACTTTCACGAATATCAGGTGTCCCTCCAGTCTACAACAGCAACAACAGATGCCACAAACAACAGCAACAGCATCAGACGTCTCTCCACCACCAACACCAATAACACTGTCATGTCGATACCAGGAGTAGTTACGTCTTTTTACCAGTAGCTTTTATTCTTACTATCAGCAAACAACTAAACTTAACAGTAACGAGCACAAGACACGGCCATTATCAATTCTGACATAGATCTGAGTATCGCCGTACGAGGGGCATTTCAGAAATAGTGTAAATGAGTCTGCCATTCCTAGGAATGTTGACCGATTTTTAAAGTTTATGTCTTAAAATTTAGGTTAACCTATCACCCAATGGTCTTCACTAAAATAATTTGGGTCACTGGTATTTTCTTCAAAGTATGCCTTGACGATTGCTGTTAGGGTAAGAACACTGGGTAGAAACGGACGAAATATTTATGTGAAGACAAATTCACATTTTCTTGGCTCTGGATACAAGCAGCTCTGGATTGATACCTATATTATCTGTTATCTTGAAAATATTCCAGTATGAAAAGTATTGTATCAGCTTTGCAAAAACATAAGATTTATTTTGCAAGATAGGCTAATCATGGAACAATCCGCATTTCTGATGACGTCACTTCCTGTGCTAAACTAAAATGTATAGTAAGCTGTTCAAACTTCGGTTTTGAGGTCATTTTAAGTGAAAGTGAATGTTTGATAACAGATAAGAAACAAAAAATAAATAAACTTTAATTCGTCATGCTTGTTTTCTGTTATAAACAATCATTTACGGCACCTAATGCTCTTTTGTCAGTGGCCTACCTGATTTTTTACAATAAGTTTCCCCACCCACATATTTCAATGTCAGTATGTCATATAAAATAACAAGTCTTTCAAGTCTTTATGTATGAATTTTGCTTTCAATATTTCCCTCTTACTTTTGAAATTTAACAAAGTTTAATATATTTAGCCTGTGTCTTTTTATTAGAAAATAATTTCATTTTATTGCTATGTATTTTACATGAATTGTTGCGAGTTTGCAACTTCCGGCGTGGGTTTTGCACACGTATCATCCAGTTTCGTCCGTGATTTGATGACAGTCGTTACAAAATATAGTGACCTTATCATTTCAGTAATAAAATGTCTGTCATTTGTTGAAATTGGATGTGAATAAGTAAAAAATCACAATTTATTGATATAATGCATTTATGATAAATGTGCATTTATAACCACATAGCAGAGAAAAAGTCTCGTTTATTATGTTACTTGTGTAGAAGTAAAAAGTATGCAAAGACCAGGAACTGAAACAATCAAAATCCAAATCCAGCCCTCAAACCATAGTTGGAAACAACTAAGATTACAAATAATCAAGATACAGAGAACATATGGCCAACCGAGTGAGCAGCTTGTTCCCAAAAGGTGGCCACTCAGCAACCCAAACCGAACCAAAAATAATAAGAACATACATAAGGTAAAACATCACAGAAACTCTGACACCAAAAACAGGCAACAGAGAACCACAACAGAACTACCGCCTTGGAACGGTCAGTAATGAATTACTGGGGGGCTTAAATCGATTTTACAGGCCCAACCTCACCCTCAGTTTCTGAAGTGGTACAAAACATTTAGTTGGTTGTTCGGTTCGCATGATAACCCTCTAACTCGTCAATGAATCATCACGGTAAACACATAAATCAAATTTCAACACCATGAAGAAGCAAAGACGAGGACTCAACAGATACAACGGGCCGTCTGACAGGTGGAGATCCCTGTCCTGCCAAACAACCCCACTGGAAATCTGAAGCAAAAGAAGGTCACCAGTTGAGCCCCGGTGGACCAAGCAACAGACAAAAAGGCTCCGGTCCCAACCAACTAAAATATATAGCTTTAGGTCGGGGCCATCATAGAGTCTGACGACCGATCCCCCGGTGTGCAATTAAAGAGTGAATCTGGAAACAATTTCTATATAGCTTTCTTATCTTACATTTAAAGGACAATATAACGTGCTTCTTCATTAGAATATATCATTTTCTCATTGAGCAAACAGCAATAGAACACAAGAGACTTTCAGTGAAAAAGTACAGTTTCCAGTATCGACACCCTTATGATGTATAAGCGCATGCTGTCACGCATGAGTGACTTAGAAATTCTTTTAATGCATACCATTCTGAAGCACTTGAGTTTACCTTTCCAGTGATATATAACACTACTGCTTAATATCAGCCAAAAGGCTACCCCAAGATAATTTACATTATTTCTGAAATGCCCCTCGTATATGCGAAACTTGAATCCAATTCTTTGTTTCTATCTCAAAATAAAGCATTTATTGATTAAAGGATATCACTAATTCGAAGTATTGATATCACTAATTCGATTTATTGATATCCATAATTTGACTTAGTGATATTCATAAATGGGCACAACTATGGATATCTGTAAATCGATTCATAAATTTTCATAAATCGAATAAGTTATATCCATAAAACAGATTATTTGATATTCATACTTCATATATTGAATATCCATGAGTCAAATCACGGATATTCATAAATAAATATGGATGCCGCTGATTTGTATTATGGATACCACTATATCGAAATATCGGTATCTATAAAAAGGGAATAAATAGTTAAACGGCACCCCATAGAACTTCAATGATATCTATCTTATATTACGTAAGATATAGGAAATCCGTTGGTGACGGATGGACGAACGCACAGACGGGCGGATGGACAAAAGGGGTTCCGGTTTATAAAGCTTGGAAGAAGTTTAAAAAAATCATTAGCTGTAAGATCTTTCAACTGTACTTAGTACTCTTAAGAGCATGTATGTGTGCAAGGAATCTGAAAGAACGGCTAGTTATGTCCCCCCACCAGAGGTGAGGGGGACATATTGTTTTCAGTGCGGATCCCGTCGGCGTCAGCGTCAGCGTCGGCGTGACAGATTCTTGTATGCGCGATATCTCTTGAACCAATCGATGGAATTTCACTAAACTTGCATGAATATATTATTGGGACAAGTTTATGAGCTGGTTAGATTTTTGTGACCTTGACCTCATTTTCAAGGTCACAAGAGGACTTAGATGACAATTTCATGTATGCGCGATATCTCTTGAATCAATGGATGGAATTTCACCAAACTTGCATGGATACATCATTGGGACAAGTGTAAGAGCTGATTAGATTTTGGTGACCTTGACCACATTTTCAATGTCACTGGATGACTTAGATGACAATTTCATGTACCCAATTTCTTGTATGCGCGATATCGCTTGAACCAATAAATGGAATTTCACCAAACTTGCATGGATATATCATAGGGACAAGTGTAATAGCTGATTAGATTTTGGTGACCTTGGCCTCATTTTCAAGGTCACTGGAGGACTTAGATGACACTACATCTCCTGAACCAATGGATGGAACTGCATAAAATTTGCATGGATGCATTATTGGGACAAGTTTTTGAGCTGATTAGATTTTGGTGACGTTGACCTCATTTTCAAGGTCACTGTAGGACTTGATGACAATTTCTTGTACCCACTATATTAGACCAGCTCTGGGCCGGAAAATGCCGAGAAACAAGTTTCAATTGTCACGGCCCAGGCCTCACCTATTCCGCTACTGCTGGGTTTTTGCCGGTAAATGCTACCGGGAATGTCTATACACTGATAAAATCATTATTTTTGCATCACTTAGGAAAAACATAAGCGGTTGTGTTCTTTGGCCATTTTGGATCATGACTGCCACCAGTTTTACCTTTTCTAAGAGTCATTGGGCTGGCTTTGAAGCATTTTCCTCAAGAGGGGTGAAAAGAAATTGCGTTTCAACGGACATGTTGACATGATATGTAAATGAGCTCGTGGAGGTCACGTGATGACGCCATCTGTCAAATGATAAAATCCAGTACCAGAATTGCAAAGACAGACGTACTCCAGACAACCCAAGTTAAGCGACTAACTTCTGGGTTTAAACGATAACAGAATATTTATACGACGACTGTTTGCACCTTACAGACATCTTTGAATCTTGTTAAACATGAAACGTGTGTTGTTATTCCGGTATCCAGTGTTGTTTGTATCAAAATGAGCATCCCCTGTCCGAGTGGTCGGAAAACTTAATTTTATAGCTCCACTGCAGAAACGCTTTTTAATTACAAATTACATCGGAGGATAGCTCCACTGCAGAAACGCTTTTTAATTACAAATTACATCGGAGGGAAGGGGGGGGGGAGAGAAAGTAAGGAAGTGCCATATCCTAATAATTGGCGTTTCTTTGATATTTTCTGTCTGTCTGCCCCCCTCCCCCCCCTCGTTCTTTGATATTTTCTGTCTGTCTCCCCCCCCCCCCCCCCACAATACGCCATACGCCTCCCTGACTGTGATTTTTGCTTTGTTTAATTTCTACTTTCTTTTTTCTTTGTTCGTGTGCGGGGGGGGGGGGGGGGGGAGTCGGTTGTTTGATATCTGCTCCCAGTTACGCCTTACGTCTGCCTGACTATATTTCTAGTTTTTATTTTTTATTTATTTTTTTTGTTGTTTTTTTGTTGTTGTTAAACTAGCAAGGACATTTACGTTGCCAAAAGAATGTGATGATGTCGAGGTTATTTTCTGCCACATATACCTACTTACCCAAACTTTCACAACTGTTTCGACGCATTAAATGTTTTTATATTAATTTCAAGAACCAAAAAATTATAAGATTTTATTACAAGCTCGCTAACAGTAGTATTGCCTCGTACGTCATCGGTATTTGAAACGGATTTGAAGAAAGTCAGTGGCTTCGGCGAAGTTTTATTTTCCATAGTTTCAATTGTTGAAATTAAGTGAAATATACGCAGACGAGAACAAATCGCGCCATAGCAAAACACGTCTAACTGCAGGCCCAGACCAGTTAAATATTGGTTCTATAGTAAGTCCTGTCCTATGCAAAGAAAATGCGTATTTTCCCTAGAAATATTATATTTTTTATACGCAGCTAATTTTAAAATCATACAGATAGTTTTAAGAATTTCAAAGAAGTACCGCATTTGTACATAATCACGGCTCCGATCGCAACATCTTAAGAAAACGTCCTCGCAGTTTGAAAATATCGCTGTTAACGATTGAGATCTTAAAAGATTCTTATTACGTAAGTTGTGCGGATATAAAATATTGTGATCGTTCTTTTGCAGTCTGATTACAGCATTTGTCTGAAGACTTTTTGCAATGTGTTTAAACATAACAGCACGTGATTTCTGTTAATCCCGTCCTCTCTCATGATAGTTGAAAGTATACAGGCCTGTTGGCGACTTCAAACACACAAAAGTTGTTTCATATGTTGTGAAGTGTTTAGGCTTACTTTTTTTTACCAAAGTTACGTTTTGACATGGACTAGATCTATTATAAAATTGATAGTTTAATTAAACAGCATTCCCTTTGTTTCTTGTGTGCGCGAACATTTATCAAAAGTGAAATTGTGTTCGGACATTCGGTGTCCGCATGGTAATTGAACATTCATAATGGTTAATTTTATTGCGGTACTTAGTTAAATCTAAAAGAGTGCTCAGCCTTTTCACAGAAGCACACTGACGCGTGCTTAAATGAAATTTGGACACCAGGCATAAAATAAATGCATATATAGGTATTGCAAACAATATTCACAGATGTATGTAATTGCGACACTCATATCTCCTAAGGTACTGGGTTTTATATCCTTGCCATTTTTATCACCCAATGACGTCATCCGGTAACTGGGAAAATCCCAAGCAAACATGGCGGTCCTCGTAAACATTCTCACAGCTACGAAGGAAAAATCGCCAGTTAATATTAAATAAGACACTTTGGGAAGGTCAGAAGAAGAAAAAGGCTGTTATTTATCAAAAAGAAAACATAGTATATTTATTAATGCACAGTTTACAATGTGTCAAAATGATTTTATCGGCATCTGAAATACCCACACTGAGGAAGACTTACAGGTGCTGGACCTAAATTAGAAACTTTGTTTCTGAAATAATTTCGGTCCGGAGCTGGACTACCACTATATCTCCTGAACCAATGGATGGAATTTCACCAAACTTTTCTGGATACATGATTGGGACATGTTTATGAGCTGTTTAGATTTTGGTGACCTTGACCTTATTTTAAAGGTCACAGGAGGACTAACATGGCAATAACTTGTACCCACAATATCTCCTGAACCAATGGATGGAATTTCGCCAATCTTTCGTGGATACATGATTTGGACAAGTTTAAGAGCTGAACAAAATTTTGGTGACCTTGACCTCATTTTCAAGGTCACAGGAGGATTTATATATGTGAAAATTTCACTAAAATTGATGTATCTCTTTAGCCTTTGGCTTGATTTCCACTTTACTTTCATAGATATACCTATGGGACATCTCAAGAGTGCACTGTGTTTTGATGACCTTGACCCCATTATCAAGGTCAAAAGCTATCTTACAAATACGTATTTTTCTCTCTTAAAAATGAGATATCTTGAACCAGTGGATGAATATTCATCAGACTTGCATGAATGTATCGTTGTGACAGGTTTAAGACATGTTTAGTAGTTGGTGACCTTGACCCATTTTTGAAGAACATAGTCTTCTATGAAGGATATCTTTAGAACCAGCGGATGGATTTTGTCCAAACTTGCATAGATATTTTATTTGTATACGCTTTTTATTCATTAGAGGGGATGGGAAATGGGCTGGTGGGGGGACATCAGTTTTTCTTTGAAGAACATTTCTAGTTTTAATCTTAATAGTCATAGTCATTGTTGTAATACTACCACGACTACTAACAATGATAATATAGGTGCAATTAATAAATAGTCAAGCAAATGAGCTTTTTCTGTATGTTTGAGCTGGCTGCACTACCAAGTCCTGTTCTCTTAATTACCTACACTGCAAAAATAACAATAATAATAGTAAAAAATAAATATAAATCCGTAAATTTTACGGTAGAATACCTGGCAACCAGCTGTCAGTCCATGTCCTTCTCTCTTTTTTTACATGCGTCTGCCTGTGGAACTTTTTTTTGAAATTTCGATATAGTAGGGTTATATTAACTGACCGCACTCGAAAATACCCTTATAGTGTTGAAGGGCTGAATGACCAAAACAATACCTATCTTATTCTATCCTACTCTGCGTGATAAACCGCAAATGTCTACAGACGCCCGTAAAAATAGCGGGAAATTGACTGGCAGCTGGTTACCAGGTATTCTACCGTAATATATACATTTTTGCAGTGTATTATTTTATCTCTGATAGGGAAGGTTCTTAAGACCAAATTGTTACTGCCCGATGCACACCGAAGTACGTAAATGAGTGATTGAATCATGCGCCACGAAATTCATCGAAAACGTATCGACCGACATAGGCCCGGTGTTAATATATCTATAAAGTAATCATAGACTTTGAACTCGGGAACTTTGAGATATTATATGAAGTCCTTATCTAATCTTAGCAGCTTTCAGATCTCTAAGTTAAGCATTTCCACAATGACAGTTTTAGGGTCTTTTATAGACCCAGCAACACGAGCGAGGCTTGTATGGATAGGAAAGGGGATGCACTGTAAAAATTATCACCCTCCCATCATCCTGATACATGTATGACTGAAAAAACTGTTAAAAGGACGTAAAATTGAAGGTTTGTTTTGAGCAAAACGTGGGAAAAGAATAGAAGAATAAAAACATATTCTGAAAAAACAGTCATTCCTAAAGCAGAAGACTCATTCGAACATTCTATGACTTGTCTCCGAAACAATCCTTGGCCAGTATTATGTGTATTTATCGCTAAAAATGAATTATATGCCATGAATCCGACTCGCTGCAACTAGCTTCCCTATACGTGTACTATCCGAATGGACAGAAAAGCGTCAGCTGGGCACCTCGTGTTAAATCAACATTGACACAACGTTGATTCAACGTCATGACGTTTAATCAACGTTGATTTAGTGTTGTTTCAACTCTGTGTGGCTGCTGTGAAGAGACAAATGACGGTAGGGTAAACTCTTTTCACTGAAGAATTTTCAGTTTGAAGTTTACGAAAACCCAATGACAATTAATTAATTGACTACTGGAAATGTTGAATGACGTTTCTCTCCGTATTTTTCAGTATTCTGTAGTGTGTATTTACTATAAACCATTGCAAGACATTGTTTATCATTAATGCTATACCCAAGCGCTTAGCTAATTGAAAACAAACAAAAAAATCTCTTTTTCCTACACATTTTGTTTTCAACGGTATGCTAAATGAGCGTCGGCTTTTTTCGAAAAGCGAAAACTTGTAAAAAGAACGAGAACTGCTAATGTCACACATATGTTTATACATGCAGCTGCACTCGAAAATGTCAATAGTTTGCATTTTTGTTTGTGTTTCAAATCCAGGCACATAGCAATCGTACATTTGGTAGAATTTACAATATATTATAATAAAACAGCTTCACATATACTTTCTTGCATAAATTTTAGTCAAAAACTATAACTTATAAAGAAATCCTCAGTAGCAGCTATCGCCTCAGCAGCAGCTGCTATTGAGACAGCAGCAGCTGCTGTTGGGGACAGCAGCGGCAGCCCGTGATTTGGACCCCTCTCGCGATAATGCATCGACTGGGATTCGTACCTGCGCGGCAGAGGTATGTAGCTAGTCGTGAGATAAACGCTACCGACTGAGCTATCGTGGCGCGCCATTTGACGTGTTTGTTGACGTTACGTCACTAGTCCCGTTTCTCTGGTTCTCGTTTCGGCGATGCACGTTAGCAAATGACGCGCCTGAAGCTGGAACTCAAAAATAGCCTCGTTTTAAAGGATAGTGATATGGATTCAGAAAACGTCAGTTTGATACGGTGACCAGAAAACAGGCAGTTCAAAGGGTGAACATTGATAGGTATATAATAAATTATAAGACAGCAGTATAATTCTTTTATTGAGTTCGTAACTAAAGTGTGATCTCCCATCCAGTTCGAAATAGAGAGATGCTAATGAAGAAAATATTGGTAAGCCAGTTACAGTTCTCGCTGCGTTTAACTGTACTTTTTCGAGTCTGTCTGCGTCAGTCTGGTTATATCCTATAAAGGATGGAGTCATCATTTTTTACGAATTTTCAAACAAAGAGCAGCACAAATATGGTAAACACAGAATATACTGATAATAACAGATTAAGACCTGCTTTCCTCAAAGACAATCTTTTATGCGTAACTAAATAGAATATACCTATTGCTGCCCTATATGCAACTAAGTCAACTCTCATTTGGGGCACAGTGATTTGGGGTTGAGAGAAAATAGAAAAACGGGCAGCAATAGGGTATTCTGAACTGTCACGATATAAAAGTCGTTTCTTAGCCGAAACATGTAGATACATGGTGTTAAGAAAGTTCGAAGACATTACAATATTGCTTATAACTTCAGAAGTTACATTCATTAAATCTTAAAGCTTTACAGGTTTCAAGAACTATTCAATATTAAAGGATCCACAATGTAATGTCCTTTACAACTGTACTTAACCGTTATATAATTAGCAGTTCATTACCAAGGTGTCAAAGTGGTCTGCTATTTATTATGGATTTTATGCGCAAAAATGTGGCATATTAAACGGTTATTTATATTTATTCCTCAGTGAATCATCATTTTAAAACTAACTGAAATGATAGAGACTAAGCCGAACAGTATTTTATTTGGCACAGTTTTTAAAGAGTGTCTCCCTCGTTTATTTTATGTTTTCAGAAACAAATATTTTAACAAAATTTCGTTAGACAATATGTAATAGTCTCACAATTAGCCGTAAAAGTTTTGAGAAACTGCATGTTTATTCGATAAATGTGGAATGAAAAATAATCTTCAAATTAAAATGCAAATTACCTATTTCCTCACGGCCTGTAAGAATATCGATTTTGACCACGTGTGTCATGTGGTCATGTAGAGGTATTTTTCTTATTCGTGCACGTGATTGTGACGTATGAATAAATTATTTTTGTCCAATAATGCAATTTCAACCGCGGTCCGCGATTGTATAAAATTCATCTTATTTTTGTTTAAAGTCACTTTTATCAAATATTATTATCTGAACTCTAATTCAAATGTATAGTTAGACCATGTCGGAGGTATTGCATGAAATGTTTCATCAAATCATTTTTGTTGTTATTATAAAGGGAGTATATCTTTAAGGAATCGTAGACAACATGCATATTGTGACAGATGATTCAGTGACATGAAAAATCAGATGAGGCATTAATATTCTGCAAAGGGGGTGGGGGTAATGAATTAACATCCGAAACTTGAAATCAAAAGTTGACATAAAATCATTTATATCATCGAGTGGGTCGTAGAGATATGGGAGACAAGAATAAAATTTCAAAATACTTGTGATGTATCTGAAAGTTATTATGTATTTTAAAATTTTACCAACAAAAAGTCAAATTATGCAAATATGTTGGTAAAATAGCATTTCTACGACAATAATGCATCTAAATGACAAGAAAATTGTTAATTGCAGGGGCTTTTACCCCAGTATAAAATATTTCAAGAGTTTCCTAAACTATCTCATATCCTTACCTAATTTGTTTCAAAACAACAAGGTTTTAGTGCAAAACTCAACAAAAAATGAATTTGAAGAGAAATCTAAAGAGTTATTAGTTTAGACTGATTTTGCAAAACAGTATGAAAAAAACGGATCAAATGTTTATGCTCGATGTGAGAACGAATTCAATAAAAAGAGACTAAAAGAAATCTGCAAAATGCCTCTGTGTTTACAAATACTGATATAGATTCTATCCCTACGCCCTAAAATTTAACGTCTCAATTGAGAATGGGGGTACCCTTTTGATTTAGTCAGAAAATTCATAGTAAACCGATGAAAAATAATGAAAACTAAATGGAAAAAAAAATTGCGAAACTATTCCCCGCAATACCAGTACTTTAAAATCTTATATATTTCAATTAGTTTTGAAAAACCAAGCTCTTAAGATGCAGAACTCTAATGCAAATCAAAATTTTGCATTCGCCATTGTCAGCCCTGTAGAGGGTATGTTCATGGCAATTCAGATTTTCTCGTCATTTTGAAATCAAAAAACAATTTATATGTTGCATATCTTTGGTAGTGCTTCCTATATCACACTTACAAAGGTTTGTGAAAATCATAACAGT
This sequence comes from Ctena decussata, assembly GCA_963989385.1. Classification (NCBI taxonomy): domain Eukaryota; kingdom Metazoa; phylum Mollusca; class Bivalvia; order Lucinida; family Lucinidae; genus Ctena; species Ctena decussata. The sequence continues at coordinate 48,380,721 of OZ022506.1, forward strand.
ATTAAGCTTTCAGTATAAGTTTAATTAATGTCTACGAACTTTCTTAACACCCTGTAGTCTATGGAAAAGGTCATTATTGTTGTTACAGAGGTATTAGTTACATGCACAAAAAACACAAAAACGTAAACACAAAAATATTGTGAAAAACAACCATTCGCGTCCCATTATTTACAACAGCTTTGGTAGTAAGCCTCGAATACATACACAAAAAATTGTATATGTTAATGCGATAGGCTAATCGTAATAGTTTTAAATAATACATTGATAGACAATATTGCTTGCAGTAGTCAGGACGCTGAAATTCAAAAAGGGCCTATTTTTCGAGTTTAATGCCCCGACAATTCGAAAGGATGAATTTGATATCTTATAAAAGTTTATCATCCCAACTTTCACTTAGGGTACGACGTGGTCCTGAAAAGTGGATCCAGGATGTAAAATAAGGGGAGATAACTGGGTACCAAAGAAATGCTAAAAATAATCGACAGCCTTTCTCCTTATTTTAATGTCATTTGAAACGGAGTTTCAAGCAAATAACGTAAGTTTTAGAAGAAGCCTATTATACTGCTAACGACTGAAACTTAGTAGCTTTCTATCCATTTTGGCCTCAGTCCGTAACATTCGGTTATAGACGTTACATATGAGAATATTCCCAACATATAAATAAATTGTAGGCAGAATCGTTTTGTTTTCTTTTGTTAGTATATCCTCCTTTAAAAGCATCTTTAAATATTAGAAGAATTACAGCCTGCTTGATTCCTTGTCATTCGCATATGTTACTACTTGAATTAACGTAGAATTAACGTAGATAACATTTATACAAATGTATTCCATTACATCACAGTTAATCAGCAACCTTCACCAACTCCCAGGAAACTCTCATAAATACGGCATTCAGACATTTTTTTTAGAAATACTGTTGACAGAAGTTTGTTGCTATTTTCACCAAGCAGTTTAAGGCCCTCGCAAGCTGTGTTTTATACGTGAAACAGAAAAGAGAGTTGTTATGTCTTAAAAGACTTGACAAATACTGAACAAACAGTCTTTTTGCTATTTCTTTCTCCTTGTAGCAACGCTCATTACTTTTGCCGACATGATTATACAACGGTTCAATTTTCTTGCTACGCTTCTCATGACACTAATGTACGTGACTTTTAGTCAAAGCAATAAAAAAGAAACAAATAGTTAAACTGGTTGATAGAGAAGATATTACCCCAAGGGAAATAAAATTACCGATGCTCTGAGCATCGTTATTCATAGTGGTGTCAGTCAAGTGACAATCAAACATCATCGTTCTTTTTAATGTAAATGAATATAAAATTAGGGAATTACTAGTAATTTACACTACAAAACCTGCTGTTACATTGAATATTGAAAAAAAAATAGGTTCATAGAGCATAGAAATTGAAAGACTATAGAAAGGTGAGAAAACTAAAATACACACTGGAATTTAATGACATGAGGCACAGAAAAGTATCTGCCAAGTCGAAAATAAGCATCTGCTTACAAAGTACGCATTCTTTTATGAGACGTACATGGAGGTATTTTTCGTTACCGATTAAAAACGACAATGCTCAAGTGAAAGTGTCAGTTAAAATCAAGAAACAGCCCAATTACATCAATAAATTACGATATTTCAATACATTGACCTTTTTGGTCAATTTTTAAAGTCCCTAAAGACGGTGATACATCATGCGCTGGGAAGTACAACATCGGAAACATGTAAACTTCTTATTAGTTAATGTTATTGCTAATCAAAACTTTCACTGCCGAAATGCTACACGTTGAGATAGTGTATTTTCACAGCCTCCAGCCTCCGGTCAACTACTCGCCGTCCGACTGTAAGTAAACTGTATCATTTTGTAACATTTTGAGTGCAGATAATACCATGTAGGAATAATGTGACAAATATTGTGAATTACCCGTCCCGTTACCATAAACACTGGCAAAACTAATGAATAGACTGATGGTGGGACATCTTATAAGTTACGGTATTTTCCTCCTTTCGTTAACTCGTCACAACAAGAATATTTTTAATATTTTGCCTTATAACTGATGGGAGCGCTACAAACCGGTAACGTTGATAACATTTCAGCAAGTAAACCTTGGAACTTAATTGAAACACTGACAGTTTCTTTAAATGGATACGTAACTAACGGTCGAATACGCTATTCAAGTTCAATTTTGAGACTTTGTTTTAGATTTAAGTTGAGATGGAATGAAGTATCATAATATTTAGGCTATAAAAGCTTTTGTGTTTCATTGTTGCGATTTTATGCTCAATAATGATAAAAGTATACAGTTTAAATACATTAATTGTAAAGACTGAGGGCTTGAGGCATGCAGACATTGCGGGCTTGAAAGCAGCTTATTCACAAACAAAAATTATCGTTTGGTACTGAATGAAACAATGTTCAAAATACAACTATGTAACGCAGTATAACGTCTATTCAGATACATGCCAAACAGATGAAAGTTAAATACCTCTAACAATCTCGTTTTCTTATTCATTTATTTTCATGGTGGCATGTGCACCCACTACCTTTAAATATAACCAATGGCCGTAGCATCTATGGCTATCTATTCTTCATATATCAAAGTTTTCCGGCATATGTTAGATTTCTTAAAAAATAAGTTTTAATAAGTATTCACCTGGTATAGCCAGTGCAGCAAACACTGATTCAAAATGTTTCAAGCAGTTAAGTCTACGATAGGCAAGATTTTACGTTGAGTAATTATACTAGATGTTTAGTAAGAACCTTTCATTTTACTTATTTATTTGGTTACTGAATTCTGTGCTGATGCTTTTATTTCTTCTGTTATATACGTGATATACGTATGATGACTGTTGACTGAGCCGTTTGAAACTTCATTTTTCGTTGCGTATTCAAATATCTAAAAACATCCATGTTTATGACGCAACGCCTACGTGATTTTGCTGCATCAGAAGGAAGTGTGAGGTTGCGCGAATAAAACTAGTTAAAGCCCCTGGTAGACTATGTACAACTGTCTATACAAATATGAAAAACTTCTACATGCGAATCCATTGGTTGGTTTTCTTGCCTTGTGATCGCCTGTATAGCTGTCCTATGTGCTTTCTGTTTTGTTTTATGGTTTAAAATAGAAAATAAGTAAAATTATATGTACATGTATTAAATTTTTTAATGTATTTTGTATTGTTTTTGGTGCTTACTTATGTACAGTTCCTCTGTGTTGGAATGGAGTGTCTGTTACCAAATATGTGCTATTCCGTTTTGTCGTATGCATGTTTCCCATCTTCTTTCGGTGTCTTGGGTGGGCTGTGTTTTGTAATTGTGGCCTTTCCTGGGTAATTTTATTTACATATTTCTATGTACGTTTTCTACATCTCATATACGTACACTTGGGTCTGCGTGCATATCTAATAAATACACTGTAACAAAATACATGTAACAAGAAACAAATTAAGATAGTCAACATGTAAACGAGTTTTATTCTCTGGAGAGACGTACGAACTTGCAAAATAACGCTGTTCACAATAGATTTAACCACATACTGGAGGAAACAGTGATCTCACAACTCTGCTAATATTTACCATATGCATATTACTGAATAGCTTTTTTTATATCTAAGTGGTTTACGTTGTAATTACTCTTCTAACCATGACGTTTAATTATTGTTTGAACATAGATTTGAATGCCGTTCATATTTCCGCCTGTCAGTAAGTGCAAATATTCGTTAGTACATTGTCTTTTTCAATTTTGATTCTTCCATTATTACATTAGTGCCAATCCAACTTAACATATTTACAAATGTCAAAATACTTCATTTACACACTAAATACCAATTACATGTATAAAACTTCATTTTGTTAAAGTACTGAATTAGCTTTTAAGACAAGGGAAAAAATACAAAGAGTTTAAAAGCACTAATTTAAAAAACATATTTGAACGACGAAATGATTTAGAGTTGAAATATTATTTCATTTTATTTATTATTTTCGTTTCATGGGTAACATATATAATTTGTATTATTTGCTATGAAAAGCTTTTCGAAACTTTTTTTTTACAAATTATAGTAACTATACTCTAATGCAGTAAAACAAACAGGATCCTGTTTTTGTATCCTACATCTTTATACATCTTCTGAATCGTCTTCATTTATTATTCTTTTTAATAAAATTATATTAATTAACGTATGTAACGATCGAGCTGTAACAGACAAACGACAGTGATAATGTGAATGCGTAAGTTGTTGGAAGTCTTGGCAGACCCAGAAGTGGTTGGGCTGGTTTTCTTGTTAAATTGCACAGCACGGGCAAAACTTCAAATTCAAATTCAAATTGAAATGAACGTCTGAGGAAAACGGGATCCATGGTGGTGGTTAGACTCCAAAGAGAAACGTTTTATGAAGTACAGAGTGCAGTGTCATTATCAGTGGATATTTTGCGAGTCAGCTGCCCTATAATTCTATGCGCAGTTTGATGAGAATCTGGAAGACAGCGATTTAAAATGAAATTTAGTACCTTCAAACACCAACAATTGGTAGGATGAATTGTTCTTGTGTAAATATGTGTATACACCGGTTTATCTAATATTTTAAGCATGCATTTTGTAAATTATTACAGAAACTGATACTTTGTACACAAATACGTCATTTCATGAATTAATCAGAAAATTTTAGTGCACCTCTAAATGGACAGAATTATAGCCTTTTCATTTTGAGCAAATTAAGGTTTATTAGGGGTAAGGGTAAAAAGGGGTAATTAAAAGCACGGGATCCTATTTCAGTGACCACATCATACCCTATCATAAAGCCCAAATGTTGTGTTTTTCAAATTTGGTAAAAATTTCCTTTCGAATCGTCGGGGCATTAAAGTTGCATTTTTTCGGCTTCAGCGTCCTGACTACAGTCTCAAAAATCGTTTTATATAACAATATGCTTGAAACAGCAAAGTTTGAGACAACGTAAAGAAAGATACCCGAATGCATAAGGTTCCTCTAGGCACACAGGTCTAATCAACATCGAATCGACGCTGATTCAACGTATTGCCGTTGAATCAACGTTGATTCGATGTCAATCCAACGCCGTGTGCCCGTTGTGTAATACATGAATGAAACTAATAAAGGTCTTATACTTTTAAGAACAGTCTGATGCGCAACCAACAAGTCCACTTTTTGCTAAGGTTGGCTGCCCATTTTTGGCTTGCCCGCTTCGGCGGGCGAGCCTATGTATTCAGATGGATTATGACTTCCTGTCATGCGCACTCAAGCGGAAGACGCTGGTTTGTTCCCAGCTTCGAGAATGGTCCATAATTACAAGTGGAGAACCAATATATGGAGAGCGTCTACGGGGCGAAACTTCGTTTGACTGTTTCTCTTGCAGGTAGCAATGTTTTACCTAAACACCGTAAAATAACGACACGCCACAATCTGACACATTAAATAATCGAACGTGTCTAGCATTTTTGCCCTAAATACTCAAGTTATTGGCTTGCGGCCCAAAGGCCGCAAGCCTTATAGATTGAAAAGCTCGTTCCGGTTTGAGACTGGATTAGTTCATGTTTTCCTTCACTTATACGAGCGTTTCATCGCAATAATCAGAGAACTCGTCCGATTTTGTCTATTTATATCCATATCAGGCTTACCGCATCTGCTAAAAATAATGATGGAATTTTATTCTATTTTTGGTCGCATTGTCGCCAACAGTCGGCACTTTCCGTATCCACGACTCTCAGCATACAAGTATACGCTTTTCCCAAATATTTTGCAGCGGCGTTGGGCGAAAAAAGGGCCTTAGAGTATTGTGTAATGCAGGGGGGGTTCCAAGAGGGGGTTCAGAGGGTTTGCTCGAACCCCCCTTTCGTACCAAGTTATTTCATTTTCATGGGGATATTTTAGAAAAATTTGGGAAAATGGCCTAAAATTAACAAATCGAACCCCCCTTTGTGAATTTGAACCCCCTTTCCAGAAATCCTGGATCCGGCCTTGTAATGTATTTACTTAGAGCAGTCACTACACTCGAGCTAAAGCATCTGTGCAGACTGACCAGTGTCTTTCTTTTTCGGCAGATCCAAAAATATATCATGCTAACTGAGGATAGATTGATCAGATTGTGCTGAAGCGTGGGCCGATTTATATATCTGTAAACCTGTCAAAGCAGAAAAAATCAAAGTCAAAATTTATTGTTTAAATTCAGCAAGCAGACGCTACTGATTTTTTTCCTCATCACTCAACACATCTTACCAAATAAAGTATACGATCTATCTGTGTGTGTGTGGCTAACGTGCACAACTGACCGTGTTTATACATGTACAATTGTTAAGCCGGTGTATAAATGACGCATATTCATTGTAAAGGTCATGTCGTTCGCAAGCAGTGGTGCAATGTGCACAATTCAACATCTAAATAAAATACAGTACCTTTCGACCATCCATGAATAGTCTGTCCTAGAAACTTCTTATAGGGATACGGATAACGAGAAGAGTGGAAAATTTCAGAACCGTTGGGATTTAATCTCTTTGAGGCTAGTTCTGAAGGATTCGTGACAGCTTTGAGACAATGGATGAGCCGCTGGTCTATCTCTCTCAGCCAGAACAGAACCAGCACTCGAAACAATGGAAACATACCAGAATATCCCGCCATGTCTCAAAGAAGGGAATGACTATGCCTTCACCTGGCAAGGTAATCGTTTCAGTCATTCTGGATTCATATAGCTGTTACATGTTAACTACCTGTTGCGGGACAGGGGGATGCTAGGTCAATTACTGAAGCAGCTGAGACAGAAAAGCCAGATTCATCGCCGAGGAAACCTATGAAAGCTACGGTGGCTTTGCCTGTGCTGCATTTCTGTTGATCACTTCAACCTTTTTTCAAGAATTGGCTGGGAAGCAGTTTGCCAGTGATAATAACGTCATTTTGGTTGTACAGGAATTTCTTGTCATGAAAGAACCTTTGTATGCAACTGGAATCCAATCTGTCCCCAACAATTCTCCTCACCTCGATATAGTCACGCACGGAACTGAAAATTCAGTTTTTGGATGTAGGGTAGTATTAAGTTTGTAAAATGACCGCACAAATATTTCTTTGTTTTTGTTACAAAATGTATCAAAAGATTTGTAAGATAGTGTAGAATACTAGGATAACACAACTGTTTTTCACTTTAGATCCGTGCTTTAAGAAAAACGTAGAAAACTGAGTAACTTTTTGTTCATTTTCTTTATTTTCCCTTTATACTATTAGGAAATGATGGCCATATTACTCAGAGCAAAAAGGACCGCATTAAATGTAAATTTAAAAGTTTGAAAAAAAATATCTATGTGCAGCTAAAAAAGTGCACTATATTGACCTAACACAACAGTTTTCATTTTTATTCAAGGAAGACAAAAACAGAGAAAAACTGTCAATGTCCTATATGATTTAATGCTATTTAAGCTCACGCGATATCGTCGTTTACAGGTAGATTATACGGGTCTGAGGAAAAAAGTTGCCCATGCACTGCAGCATCGCTGGCCTGAGAGGGGATTTAGTTAAGAAATAAATTATAACGAGAAATGAACAACAAGAACTTCATAATTAGGCTGAATTCATTTTCTTCAGTCCTCAAACTCTAGTTCTTATAATTCCCATTCTGTTAGTATTAACGTACTGTAATGTAAACAAAATGTAAAAACTCTGCAAGCCTTTCCTTTTTAAAAGGAAACTTTATTTTTATTTATCCGATGTATTTGAATGTTTCTTAATTGTCTACTGTCAAATAACGACATGCGCAATTCGTGGGCATTATGTAAAACGCGGACTGGATTTGGACTCTGGACTTTGGACTCTGGACTTTGGACTGTGTAAAACATGCACTTTGGACTATGTAAAACATGGACTTTGAACTCTGGACTTTGTAAAACCTGGACTGAGATATTTCAACAATAGTTGATATGCCTGCACAAACAGTGTAGAGTATAGATCCAAATTAGACTGCTGGTTGGAACAGTCTGATCAGGGTCTGTGCCAACAGTTTTATTTAACAGCACTTACTGGTTTTACAGACAAAGGTGTTTGATAGTATTTACTAGATACTATTTCTTTTTCCTTTTTTTTTTTTTTTTCATAAAAGCACATTGAAATTCAGTTTCATCCTTCCTTTCTGAATAAAACATACTAAAAAAGACTTCTTTTTTCTTTCGTATTAAATCCTTAAATCAAGGCAAAATATATGATGATCAAGGACAGCACGCAAGTGATTATGAAAACTACATCCTTTGGAAGCAACAAAAATACACTAATTCCTTCATCCCAGCAGGCGCATGACGTCGTTATGACATTGATGTCAGTTCGACGTCATTTAGATTTCACGTGGCTGCTGGATTGACTTTTAGTCATTACCAATTACCAGTTATACTCTATACCACAGGCTTGCCGGGCCTCATAGTGCAATCGGTGGCACGTCTAACTTGAAAACCAGAGGTCCCGGGTTCGAAACAGAGTCGGATCACTTACTTTCATTTCTCCTTCTGCTGATTAAAGAAGGGCAGTTGTCAGTTACTGGCAAAAGTAAGTGCACTTAGTACTGGTTAACTGCTAAGGACGGCTAAGCCTGCCCAGGAATAGTGTGGTTAGGTTAACTGACCGTCCCGACATGACCATACTTGTAGCTGTTTACCGTGGACGTAAAACAATAACACAACAACAAAATACCACAGGCTTAACCAGTACTTACAACTGAACTCAATGATGATAAAATACGAAAACTAATGGACTGAATATTTGTAGACGATCTATGGCAACTGTTTGGGAAGGAACTATCATTTTCTTAATAACCTCCTCCCAGTGGCGGTCAGCTTTTAAATCTGCTCCAACAGAATCAAGGTTTCCCGTTGTAATAATAGCCATTGTTGCGAGCAGTAAGATTTTTCCCTACCAATCTGTCACACATGAGTCTAGTAGGACAAACGGCGTTTTTAAATGAAGAAAGTGTCTCCAAGTAAGACACCATCTCCCAAGACCACAAACCAGACCATAAACATTAAACTACATGTATTTCGGAAACAAAGGGCTAACTTGGCAAGCCTTTCCTTTTAAAAGGAAACTTTATAGTACAATTTAAACCTATTCTGCTACAGCTGACTGCTTACTGATTATTACATTATCGTGGCAGCTTTAATATTAACAGAGGCCATCTCTGCAGCAGATGCCATTGTAAACCTAAATTAAGCTGATTTTACCTTCACTGATTTACTGTCATCAATTTGGCACAAAGATGCTGGCAGAATAGGAAATACTACTGCAGTCCCTGAACGGCCTTGCCTTGGTCTACAGTGTTTGCTCAGACATTCCTGTCCCAATATTTAGTGAAGTGGCGCAAGTTTTACAGATCATTTTGGAACATTTATTTGCTTGTAAGACCAAATTCGTACCTGTGTTCATATATCACTTTGAGTGAAAACCCAAGTATATGCATGTACATGGTAAACAGTAAAATGAATAAGATGAAGAGGGAAAGATATCAGAATCCTATTATGTCTATTTAAAGAGATATATTAATAAGTATCAGTTCTGGAAAGCCTAAACTGCCATGGTAAAAGCCACTCAACAAGTTCTTATAGTTTGAAAACTGTTTTTCAAGACCTTGTATTGCTTACATGCCGTTCAGTCAAGGTCTTCTGAATAGCTGTTTTTAGGTCCAGTTTCCACAAATATCTAGTTTTAGTTAAGAAACCAGTTCCAAACATTTCAAAAGCAGAGCATTCGAATCCTGAACTTCAGAATTTGGCCATTTCCATGCCAACATTTTAAGGAGTCACAGGATGGCTTCTAAGCATGTATTTACGCACGACTAGCCAGGTAAGAGATTTTGAACAGTGCACCGATTGCACATGCATAGAAAGCTAAATCATACCTGTGTGACATCCCTTATTCAGTGAATAAACCTCACCACCACTGAACTAGAAAGTGTAAACAGTTTTTAATATTCGTAGAAGACCTATAGTGCGCATATTTTGCGGGTTCGACTTTTCTGTTCCCACGATGACAATATTTCAAGCCAATGAAAAAGCGTCTGGTGTAAAAAAAAAATAAAGAAGGTACATCACGTGTCTTTTAGCGAGATTTTGCCGCTTTGGTCGATCATGCGTGCCATGTCATATGTCTGGTTTAAACCAATGAAAAATTGTCAAGTTCACTGAACTGATATAAACTTCATGCAAACCAAGCAGTGACCCATATCACTACAAACATACTGTAAGAAATCTAAACATTGGGACACCTGGGTTTTATAGATCGAAGTTTATTATGTGGCGTTATCGAATATGGGCCTAGTCCATTTTTACTATGATTTAGGTGTTTAAGGTATAATAATGCAAAACTGATAATTATTTAAGCTTTAGCATGCAAACTATATACTGTAATCGTTCCACTGGCGCAGTGGATACAGCACTGGATTCTCGATACTTTTGACTCGTATGGACATACGTTCCAGTCCCAATCTATCTATCTTTTTTTTTGCTACTGAACTGTGTATGTTTGTTTTTTTATATATACTTCTTTTTATTTATTTTTAATGAGTTATCTTTTATAATTTTTCTTTTAGTTATTTTATGTTTTATGAAAAAAATCAGAATAGGCTAGTCAGTGCGCAGGCTGATCAGTGTTCACTGTTCGTATATGTCATAATGTACCGTCTGCGCGACGCCACTCAATTACGCGAAGAACATATATCATAGAAACCTTCAGGACATTTTGTACGACTGATAATTTTGTGTCACTCATTTTAATATAAGACGTCTTTCTAACAGCAAGTAAAAGTTCGAAATGTTCATTTGGAAACTTTCTTATATAATACTCATTTAATACTCACTAAAATTTGCTCGAAGAAATTCTAGACATTTGTGAATAACCATTATCATATTAGATGCAAAAAAAATAAAATAAATAAAAATAATGGCGGGACTCGAACCCATCACGATACTATTTAAACCTATTAACTGCTGTGCTGTATCCTTTCCGCCACTGCTCACTGCTCGTATAGTGACTATTATGTTTTTGATATATAAGTAGACAAACTTGACTTTTACCTTTGGACGATTCCATATACCTGTTTCACCTTTGTGTGTTTATGTTATTGTTTGTTGAGCGTCCAAAATACCGTCGGCGATCTATACCAAATGGTGAAGATTGTCTCTTATTCGTCTATGGAACACAAATGTCGTACAACAAGGCCGTCGTCGCCGGTCCGGCAGGTCCGGCGAGCACCGGACCACTTTTTTGGCCGAGTATGCTATGTTCCGTACCACTTTTTTTCTTTTCAGCCGATTTTTCTTTCTTGCTTACCTTGATTTTATTCAGTGAATCGCATCATCAAAAGTGCCGCTATTTATCGATGAAATTATCAATGACGCTCGTTGCTCATGTAATTAATAAACCTAGCCAAGGTGTGAAAACAAGCAGTCACTCACCTTGCAAAGCAATGCAGTTCTTATAATAATTTGAATAATTGAATAATTTCATAATCGTTAAAGATTGTCTCCCTCGTTTATTTTATGTTTTCAGAAACAAATATTTTACCAAAATTTCGTTAGACAATATAATTGTAATAGTCTCATAATTAGCCGTAAAAGTTTTGAGAAAATGCATGTTTATTCGATAAATGTGGAATGAAAAATAATCTTCAAATTAAAATGCAAATTACCTATTTCCTCACGGCCTGTAAGAATATCGATTTTGACCACGTGTGTCATGTGATCTTGTAGAGGTATTTTTTCTTATTCGTGGGCGTGATTGTGACGTATGAATAAATTATTTTTGTCTAATAATGCGATTTCAACCGCGGTCCGCGATTGTATAAAAATTCATAATATTTTTTGTTTAAAGTCACTTTTATCAAATATCATTATCTAAACTCTAATTCAAATGTATAGTTAGACCATGTCGGAGGTATTGCATGAAATGTTTCATCAAATCATTTTTGTTATTATTATTAAGGGAGTATATCTTTAAAAGATTATTTTCAGTGGACGATTTATCAAAGACATGATAAACTCCTTGATCCAGAATATATCAAAGAACTTCTTCGTTTTGATTTTTGTATGCCAACAATGGTATGAAAACAAAATATAGCGGCATGTTTTTCTCGGCGTAACAGAAGAAAGTGTTAATCTCCTCATTGTGTTTTTCTAATCATGCTAAATCAAAGAACATGTCGGGCGACAAAGTATGTATAAAACATTTTGAATTTACATGTATGAGCATTCTAAGTCCTGAGACTGAACCTAAAGTTCCGTGTCAATGTTGTTATTCCATTACCGATATACAAGTGCCGCCTGTTCCAAATCAGCCCAAGACTTTTCGGTTCCCACAACGTACATTTGGTGTAAAAACAAGTAGCACAAAGGGCAACAATTGCTCACCTGAGAGACATTGTAAACCTATAGGGACATTTAAGATGCTCAAGGGCAGCTAACTCCACAGTCAGTGATCCAATCAGGCTGAAAATTAAACTCATCCAAAACATTATGTATGCCCTCATTTAATATATGCAAGTTTAAAAAGTATCCGATCAAGAGCACAATAGACATAGCTGTCAAGGGCAGCTAACTTCGTAGTGGTTGGCCTGATCTGGCCAAAATTTAAACTTGTTTAAGATATTATGCATTTCCTCTTTACCTGCAAGTTTGAAAAGGATCGGATCAGTAGAAACCAAGAAAAAGTGGCGACATTGATTTTTTGGATGCTCAGGGCGGGTACTCCATAGTCAGTGGTGGGATCTAGCCGAAATGCTAACTATGCATATCCTCATTACCTGCAAGTATGAAGAGGATCCGATGAAAAATGAAAATGCGATGACGTTGTTTTCTCCATTATAACACTATGGGAATTTTTTCAAACGCTCAAGGGCAGCTAACTCTGTAGTCTGTGCTCGAATCCGGCCAAATTTCGAACTCATCCAAGCTCTTATGTATGTCATCATTACCTGCAAGTATGATAAGGATCTAATCAAAAAACTTGATTGCAGCACCCTGAAAGTCAAACTTGCTCGAGATATTGTCATGCCCTACATTTGTGTGAATTTATCTTAAAATCCGTTGAGAAATGTAGGTGCTAGAGCGATGACAAAGTTTTTCTAAAAATATGTGATGACGTTGTTTTCTCCATTATAACACTATGGGATTTTTTTCCAACGCTCAAGGGCAGCTAACTCCGTAGTCTGTGCTTGAATCTGGCCAAATTTCGAACTCATCCAAGCTCTTATGTATGTCATCATTACCTGCAAGTATGATAAGGATCTAAGCAAAAGCAGTTGAGAAAACGTGATGACGCCATTTTCCCCATTATAACCCTACGGGATTTTTTTTCAAACGCTCAAGGGCAGCTAACTCCGTAGTCTGTGCTCGAATCCGGCCAAATTTCGAACTCATCCAAGCTCTTGTGTATGTCATCATTACATGCAAGTATGATAAGGATCTAATCAAAAACAGTCGAGAAAACGTGATGACGCCATTTTCCCCATTATAACCCTATGGGGGCTATCTGTTGCCATGGAAACCAGAGTTCTGGGCTGATCGGCACCAAAACCTAATGCAGCCTTTCCCTCACCCAAATGATGCTTCAGATAAAATTTGATTGCGTGCCACTGGTCTCTGAGATATTTATGTTTGAAAGTGTTGACGCACCCACGCACGGACGGACGACGGCTCGACTCCCATCCTATAAGCTCACCTCTGAGCCTTCGGCTCAGGTGAGCTAAAAAGCCGGAGCAGAAAAGTCTTTAGCCGTCGTGGTTTGACAGTAGGCCATGGCTTCAGTATGATGAAGCAAAAGATCTCGCGTTTTTGTCATCTCTGTATGTTGGCCTATCGGCAAGGAAAGTTGTGCAGCCTAGACAAAGCTTACATCATAAATGAGTATTCTAACAGGAAAGACGCTTGTGTATCATTTCTGAGTTTGTTCTTTTCCGTATTTAACTAGCAAAACTTCGTGACCAAAACGACTGAAATTTGGCCCCAAACGCATCCAAAAATGCATTTAAAACGCACATAAAGTCGCCCATAAATCAAAAACTGTCTCGGGGGAGGCTCCCCCACCCCGAACCTCGTGCCTTCGGCACTCGCGGCTATCCTCCGCAGGACCAATTTTCACTACACGGCGACGGGCCTGTATTATTCGAATGACGTGTTTATGCCTAATATATCATGGGGATTTGCATGTATTTGTATCATTAATGCATGCCAGAGACATGTGCTGACCAACTTTACTAATATTACAATGGCGGGACCGAGTATCCTTGAGACATGAATTAATCTTTTGTCAATATGAACTTCGACATTAGTACTAGAAACATTTCATTCCTAGAAATAATTGCTTACTGTAGAAGAAATGTTTCATCTTACCGCATTTTTAACGCAAACATTATTTATACAACAAACAACTTTTGCTTTTTTTGTGCACTAGTGCCGCTACAAACAAATGTATTGAAAATTAAAAGTACCAGCGTAAATAGGAGCATTAATCTCTGATAAGGTAGATGTATTCTGAGAATTTGCAAAGTACGGCTTCTAAGTATAGTGCCTATCATTCGCCAAATAAGCATTTTATTTCAGCGCGTAAGACCATATAATGTTATTGAAGCTGGAAAGGCCTTCGGGTGTAATGGTTTTATTTTGGCCATGTGATACATTTTAGACAGGCAGTACTAGCCCACAGATAGCCTTATTTAGCCTAGGTAGTGTCTAGGACTAATCTGTCATATTCGGGCTCGATACGCTTGATCTCTGACCCTATAAGGATGGGGTCGAATGAAAATTTGAGCTAGATTTTGATATTTCTTCGTAAAAACATGAAAATGCGGTTTGAAAAATGAAAAAATTGTCTCAAAGTTGAATGTTTTCCACATTTTTCGATGGGAATTTTTTCCCCTAACTTCCTATTTGCTTACCTGGATGTTGTGGACCTTGCAAAATGGAATTCGCTCCTATGGGACAAATACAAATTCTTTCCTTTAAGAGTTGATCCTTAATATGAAGGGAAACAAAATTGAGATTAGGGATTTCTTCCCCTGAAAGTGTACCCATTCACCTAACCCTCACCTGATCATGAGGTCTTATTATAATAAGGCCACTTGAATCATTCATGAAAACGCGGAATACTACGTTCCTTATTACTATAACAATATACATGACAATGAGCTTTCTTTTTAACAAATAAAGCTGTCCTAAACATAACCATATCAAAAGTTGAAGCCACGCTGACTCTGAGCTCTATTGCTCTGAGCATGCAAGAGCACGGCGACAGAAGTGCTTATACATGAAAAAGTGATACTAGCCAAACTGAAGAGTTATTTTATCGAGATTTAAAACAAAATCTTTTCTTTTTTCTAACATTTATGTTTTTAGCTACATATGATATAAAAGGAAAGAAAGAAAAGAAAAGAAATAAACAGAAATAAAATAGAATAAAAAAGTAGATAAATAAAAACAGAATTTTTGACAATAAATAACATACATTGCTGCCTTAATAATATTTATCATAACCGCCTTAAGCATACAGGTATATTGGTGATGAGCTTACAGTGAAGCTTCGTATACGCTGTCGAGAACGAGACGAAAACAACAGTATGATGCCAATCTGCCAATGACATGAAGTTCTACATAACCGCACTCGAATGCCATATAGACATGACAGAGAGTACAGTTTTAAAGAATATGTCGGCACAGATGTGGAAACTTGTAGGATGGTTAGACTTATTCCGTTAAGGCGATACATAATATACTTAGCAAAAATAAAAATTGACAGTTGCCATTTTGCATCCTACGGTAGTCGGAAACAAGAGGGCCATGGTGGCCCTGAATCGCTCACCTGAGCATTAATCAGTTCACTGGCTCTGGTGAAGATTTATAAGAGTTTTTACCATACATGGGAATGGCGGCCACCTTGGTCATGTGACCAAGATCATTTGAAGAACTTTCAATCCTTTGACCCATGTGCAGGCTTCATATGAAATTTGAGTTTAGTCTGCCCAGTAGTTTCAGAGATGTTTGAAAATGTTTATGGATGGATGACAGAGGCAGGTAACACCAATTTTGTAAGGCTCGGGTGAGCTGAAAATGGCAGTCGCTTCTCCGAAAAGTTCCCGTTCATGTTGAGTTCCTTTGATGGATTGAACTAGACTGAACTAAGCAAATACAGATGATAGAATGGTAGCATCAATATCTCACTGTGGTGAAACTAAAGTATTCCAAGGAGTTTGTGGCTGGCATCATTGCAATGTTAGTTCTGATTCTTGCAGCGTAACTTAATTTAGATTTGACCTAGTGACCTAGCTTTTGACCCATGACCCAGTTTCAGACTTGACCTAGATATTATGGAACTAAACATTCTGACAAAGTTTCATGAACTTTGGTTGAAAACTGTGCCTTCTAGAACGTACACAAGGTTTTTCTAAGATTTGACCTAGTGACCTAGTTTTTGACCCGACATGACCCAGTTTCAAACCTGGCCTAGAGTTTATAGAGATAAACATTCTAACAATGTTTCATTAAGATTGGATCTAAACTGTGTCCTCTAGAGCGTACACAAGGTTTTTCTATGATTTGACCTAGTGACCTAGTTTTCGACCCGACATGACCCAGTTTCGAACTTATCCTACATATTATGAGGTAAACATTCTGACAAAGTTTCATGAACTTAGGATCAAAACTGTGCCTTCTAGAGCGTACACAAGGTTTTTCTAAGATTTGACCTAGTGACCTAGTTTTTGACCCAACATAATCCAGTTTCGAACTTGGCCTAGAGTTTATGAAAATAAACATTTTGGCAATGTTTCATAAAGATTGGATTAAAACTGTGTCCTCTAGAGCATACACAAAGTTTTTTCTATGATTTGACCTAGTGACCTAGTTTTCGACCTGACATGACCCAGTTTCGAATTTACCCTAGATATTATGAGGATAAATATTCTGACAAAGTTTCATGAACTTTGGACGAAAACTGTGCCTTCTAGAGCGTACACAAGGTTTTTCTAAGATTTGACCTAGTGACCAAGTTTTGACCCGACATGACCCAGTTTCAAACTTATCCTACATATTATGAGGATAAACATTCTGACAAAGTTTCATGAACTTTGGATCACAACTGTGCCTTCTAGAGCTTACACAAGGATTTTCAAAGATTTGACCTAGTGACCTAGTTTTTGACCGGACATGACCTGCTTTCAAACCTGGCCGAGAGTTTATGGAAGTAAACATTCTGACAAAGTTTCATAAAGATTAGATCAAAACTGTGTCCTCTAGAGCGTACACAAGGTTTTTCTATGATTAACCTAGTGACCTAGTTTTCGACCCGACATGACCCAGTTTCGAACTTGTCCTACATATTTTGAGGATAAACATTCTGACAAAGTTTCATGAACTTTGAATCAAAACTGTGCCTTCTAGAGCGTGCACAAGGTTTTTCTAAGATTTGACCTAGTGACCTAGCTTTTGACCCAACATGATCCAGTTTCGTACTTGGCCTAAAGTTTATTAAGATAAACATTCTGACAATGTTTCATAAAGGTGGGATCAAAACTGTGTCCTCTAGAGCATACACAAGGTTTTTCTATGATTTGACCTAGTGACCTAGTTTTTGTGCCGACGTGACCCAGTTTCAAACTTATCCTAGATATTATGAGGATAAACATTCTGACAAAGTTTCATGAGCTTTGGATGAAAACTGTGCCTTCTAGAGCGTACACAAGGTTTTTCTAAGATTTGACCTCGTGACCAAGTTTTGACCCGACATGACCCAGTTTCAAACTTATCCTACAAATTATGAGGATAAACATTCTGACAAAGTTTCATGAACTTTGGATGAAAACTGTGCCTTCTAGAGCTTACACAATGTTTTTCTAAGATTTGACTTAGTGACCTAGTTTTTGACCCGACATGACCAACTTTCAAACTTGTCCGAGAGTTTATGGAAGTAAACATTCTGACAAAGTTTCATAAAGATTAGACCAAAACTGTGTCCTCTAGAGCGTACACAAGGTTTTTCTATGATTTGACCTAGTGAACTAGTTTTCGACCCGACATGACCCAATTTCAAACTTATCCTACATATTATGAGGATAAACATTCTGACCAAGATTCATGAACTTTGGATCAAAACTGTGATTTCTAGAGCGTACACAAGGTTTTTCTAAGATTTGACCTAGTGACCTAATTTTTGACCCAACATGACCCAGTTTCGAACTTGGCCTAGAGTTTATGGAGATAAACATTCTGACAAAGTGTTATAAAGATTGGATCAAAACTGTGTCCTCTAGAGCAAAGATTGGATCAAAACTGTGTCCTCTAGAGCGTACACAAGGTTTTTCTATGATTTGACATAGTGACCTAGTTTTAGAGCCGACGTGACCCAGTTTAAATTTGTCCTAGAGATTATGAGGATAAACATTCTGACAAAGTTTCATGAACTTTGGATGAAAACTGTGCCCTCTAGAGCGTACACAAGGTTTTTCTAAGTTTTTTAACCTAGTGACAAGTTTTTGACCCGACATGACCCAGTTTCGAACTTATCCTAGATTTTATAAAGACTAACATTCTGACAAAGTTTCATAAAGATTGGGTCGAAACTGTGCCCGCTAGAGTGTACACAAGCAAAAGTTGACGGACGTCCGGACGGACGGACGGACGTCCGGACGGACGGACGTACGACGGACGACGGACATCAGGGTATCCCAAAAGCTCACCCTGAGCACTTCGTGCTCAGGTGAGCTAAAAAGTGAAACATGGAAATTGCTTCAATTTAAGAAAAAGTAATCATTCTGTAATATCATAGTCACACAAAATTCAAGATTCTTTAGATACAGCGAAATTGAGGCTACTGTAAACGTCAGAGGGGTACTTTTCTGTTCTCTATGCTTAAAACCAAACAATTACCGAATTTAAAATTGTTAAAGTCTCCCTAGTCCTATCAGCGGGAAAAACGCCTAATCTTAAATCACTGCCAAAAGCGGTTCAACTTTCACGTTTGGTAATAAAATGTGGGTTGGTGTGCATATATTGAGTAATATAACTGGCAAAAAGAAGAGAAAACAACTTTTGGAAAAAATAACAAATCGCTCAAAAATACAATTTCTGGAGCTGGTTTCCCGTCTAGCAATGCTACATAAACATAGGCGGGATTGTAATTAGGACTCCACGCCTGTACATTATATTTTTACCATTTTATGAAAACGAAAGTAGGTCATTTTAGTTGCCAACTAAAATGACCCAAATAGGTTTTCAAACCCTTTTTATGTGAAACTCAATGATGTTTTTATTTGTTTAAAGCTGGCTAATCACGGTCATTTACACTAACGAAACTATAGTGAGAAGCTTTCAGCGATACCTGTTGATAAATTTTTTCATGCTGTTAGAGCAATGGGGCCTTTAAAGTCTGCTTCACAGATAACAATTCTGTTGGCAATGCCTTTCCATTATTAAATCAAATTTGTATGGACTCATAAGCTAAAATTATGCCGATGCAGGCTCGAGTAAGAGGCCGTGAGGACCAGACAAAAAACCTCAGACCAAACCATTATGATGTCAGAAATTCAGTTTCAATGGAATTCCCATTACACATTTAAGTCTTTATGGCAGTTTGAGAAATGGCTTTCAAATAAATTCAGTAATAAAGATATTGAGTTTGCAAGACAGTCAAACAAATCTCGAAGAAAATAACAAGAAAGACGCATTGGTATGGAAGATATGGCATCACAAAAATCTCTATATGTTTAATTCAAAGGGAGATAATCTGAAAGTTTTGAAAATTTAAACGTTATTTCCAGGTTGTGATTACATTAAACATAAGCATTTAAAGTGTTTTCTGTGCGTACTGGAATTACTGTTTATTGTACCCAAGATGAATTCCTTCTGCGCATGCGCAAATTAAAGTTCTCCTCTAAATTATTAAATTAGGATTTAGTTAGATAACTCCGGACAGGACAAAAATTTACCAATAATTTTTCATGACTTAAGTAATCAGACGTCTGTCCAACTCGAAAAAATCCATATATACATTACAAATTTGCTAGCCTGGTCGGAATTAAGAAATAAAAACCGCCAAGTTTTTATTTTTGTTTAGTATATATAGTTAAAATTTAAAGTAATAGAATTATCGACTTCTGAAAACTGCTGATAAAGAAGCACTTGCAGAGTATTTGGGATTGTCTTTATTATCAGACTTGAGCCGCGACATGAGAAAACAAACAAAGCGGCATGTGCACCCAGCACAGACTCAGATCAGCCTGGGCTAGCGCCAAGTCCGAACAGAGTCTTCGCTTTGCGCTAAAAGGGTTGCCGAGATCCTAAGCTTGCTTCATGCGGAAAGCGAAGACGCTGATTAGAATGGACGGTTGCCCAGGGTGATCTAAGTCTTCGCTGGGCGCATAACCACTTTGTTTGTTTTGTCGTGTCGCGGCTCAGATACTACCGTTCAGACAATGCCAGTGCTCATTTATAACTACAAACTAGGCTAGAACGAGCAGTAATAATTGAAATTAGATAGTCTGTGACAGATTATCTAGGTACATAATGATTCTGAAAAATACCTGAATCACCTAATATACATAGCGACAAGCAATAACTTTCTAAATGCAGTTAAATGAAATTGCATTGACATCAAATTTAATTGAACTCAGAGTGTAATTTCTAATGAATTGTATCACGTATTTCACTTGCACTCGTGGTTTGAGTAAGTTGGAAATGGTTCATTGTTTCCACTGACCTTACTCAGTACTGCAAGAGCATCACTGACTAGGCCACGCGTACTGATACGAGGGTCATCCAAAAAGGTCTGTCATTGGGCTCATAACTTTTGTAGAGGACATCAATAGAAAGGGCGATCTTTTTTCTTTAAAGTGATACCAAACACCCGGAGGATCAGAAAGATGGCTGAGTTACGCGCTCATATAATGTGTTAGTCATAGACACTGGCCTGTTTTCTTGTGTTTTGTGTTTCTGCTTAATAATGAATCATGCCATATATTTCAATAGCTTCATATCACAGGTGACTGAATTTTTTAGGGTTTCTGCCTGTAACATTCAGAGAGAACAAATGAGAAAAATGATAGATGTCAATGTGCCACAAGTAACACAAACGAGAAATATCTAAGATATCGCTGAATTTACTATCAACGTGACCTCTAAGAATCACTGTAGCGCCATTTTAGGGTATTTTGTGTGATACGTTTGATTAAGAGTGAATTTTAACGCTAAAATTAAAAGATATTTGTTTCAGAAGCTCGAAAAGTATACAATCATCAAGATATGTCACTTAGAACATAACCTGAATGATTTATTTAAGCTGAGGCTGTATCTAGCCTATCATACACAGTACTGTAAACTCTGCATCGAATGACTCCCGGATTTTTACACTATGTTTATTCGTGCCTGGAGAATTATATGCACCGACCTACGATAATTGGCATTGTTTATGTAGGAATTGCAGCACCTTTCAATTAGGTCATCTGCAAGTTATCCTAGTATAGAAAGAGTATACCTTTTTAAAAGCAGATTGTAAAGTTAATTTTGAAGAGACAAAGAATATTTTTCTACAGCAATATTGCAAATGGCATGTCTTTTGAATGGCATTACATTGAGGTAAATATGATTTTTCGTTTTCGAGATATAATACCGGTGACAGAACCTTTTGGATGATCCTCATATACACTGGTCAGAAAAATATGTGGGCCAAGTATGAGTTGTTTTTAGCCCAATCCAGGCTGAGAGAACATGGCAGAAAGGTAAAACCACATCATATTAACGTTGCCATTGATACACCGTGATTTAAACGGTGTGCCCACTTGAAGCAAATAGATACACTTTTAGGACACTTAACGCTCAATTTTTCATTTTCGCCTTTCTTCGCAATGGCATTAACTCTTAAAGAAAGTAATTAGCCTTTTTAGGAGAGTCATTTTTGTCCAGGAGACCAGAGCTCCTGATAAGAAGGAGTAATTCGGATAATTCAGAGATTTTTTTTTTTCTCAATGAAAACATATGTTTTGACCCCTTCTTAGAACCATCTGAACAACACGATTCTAATGAGGGCGGTTCTAATAAGGGGTCACAACGTATCTTTTTATGGACAAATTATCCCTGTTATCTGCAGCTCCAGAGGCCTCCTTCCTGTGAGGGTTTCGTCCTCCAGGGAATCAAGCAGGAAGTCAAAACAAATGTCTACTTTGAAAAGAGTGACTTAGAAACATGGCGGTGTAACCACGCATCTTAAGAGCTGATTTATTGAAACTGCTCGCCGAATGTCAAACAGCGTAGACTATGAACAGCTTACACATCTATACTGTCTGCTTGTGCTTTCCATGGGATAAGGAGTAACAAGCAACAACGAATCCACGCGGTGAAGACATTCTCCCGTGCTGTTCATGCACAAACTCGTACCAATATGGTCATATAACCCAACACAATTTTCCTATGCTCTGACTGGGGCTGGTATATCAAGCTGTAATAAGACCCCGCAAATTGTCGCGGAAGCAGCTGGCAAGATTTACCTACACCAGACAACTAAAATCAGGCTATACTGGCAAAAACATAAGAAGGGTGTAACTTTGAAGAACAATGCCTAGGATGAGCAGACCGTTGCAATAAATATTGAACGACAAGCAGGGGATAGCCTTTTCTCACCCACTGGATAAGAATATCCCTTTCTAGAGTTGTCTGAGATTTGCTATCTCAGCCTAGGCTCAAAAAGCTATCTCGAAATGCCAATCATTGCTACATAGTACAGCCCAGTTAATTGCACACTTAAATTCAACAAATCCACTTGCTGCTTCCTGTCATGTTGATTGCATTCAAAATGAAATTGACAGCCAGTGATGTGCATGAGGTATCACTGTAGATTTCTGATTAGTGCCAGTCATGAAAAATGCATGCACAAGGTGAAATTAACACACCTGTCAGATCTATTGATAGAAAATAAGCTTGAAGCTTATAGGAATGGCTTCAGCAAGAAGGTATATATTCAATGAATATTCTGTTCTCTAGAATATAATGTGTGAGAAAAATAACCAATGATGGGGTTGAGGTCTCGACAAGGAAATCTGAGGCTCGTTTTCAGATTATTTAAGTCTTATGCTCGGCAAGCCTCGCATAAGACTAAATAATCTAAGTCTTATGCTCGGCAAGCCTCGCATAAGACAAAATAATCTGAAAACTTGCCTGAGATTTCCTTGTCTCGGCCTCAACCCCATCATAGATTCTGTTAATCTCTGTTGATGTACTGACACTTTAATTGTTGTCTCATATAACTGTTTTAATGTGGACAGGACTGCTTTTAGAAAATATGTATTTGCCAAAAATCACAATCCGACAAATACACAGTGTTGGTTTCAGATGTAACGGTCCATAATGAACCGTTTTACATTTATCAGCATTATTTGCAAACATATAATTGTCAAGATGTCTAATTTGGCTTGTATGACTGAAGAAGTTTGTCGCAGGCTGAATGAACCGCTAACGAACGATGATAATAAACAGTCAAAGTCAGTGGCCTTGATATAGAATAAGTAGATGTAAACAGTTTCCTAAGGATTGTATATAATAGTGTCCTTATTAGAAAATTAGTTAAGACATGTTTGTAGTGACAAAGTTTATCGTAGGGAAATTATAGTTATGGTACAATTATCTTATTGCAATAAAATATAGACTATAACACTACATGCGGCGGGCAAGGTGACGTCTATCACTTGGTTGTATTTAGCCACGCATACCTATAAGAAGAAACCATCCACAGATCACGATAATTTCATTAAGATCGGTAAAATTTAAATTAAATATAACCGTTATCAATCTAAATGAAATTATCGTGATCAGTGGATGGTGGCAAGCAATTTTCAATTTTCAATATTTCTTCTGAGTGTATGATCTGGTCATAAGGAGCTGTGATCATTTATTCATTACCTTTGACCCGTTTTTAAGTAGTTGTAATTAGTTATTTATTACTTTGGCTAGCTCCTAAGGAGTTGAAACAAGTTACTTATTACATGTACATCTGTATATTAGTTTATATTTTTTTAACACTGAACTGGCGGCCAGCAGACATATGAGTTAATGACGTCACAAACTCACGGTGGAAAATTGAAATCCTTCATAACTTCAGTTTAAAACATATTCCAGATAAATGAAATGCAAATATCTAATTCAATTCTAAGCCATTCAAGATTAAAGTATTTATCCCGTAACTGGAACTCCCAATATGGCGGCCATTTTGAATTTTTTAAACCTTCATATTTGTCTTACTTTATATGTCGGATTTTCTTTAAGTTTTCACCAAAATTAATTGTTTTACATGCTCTTCAATTTAAACAAAATTAACATTTAAGTAAGCATTTCCTAAAGGTGTTTGGAAGTTTAACTGACTTGAATGGTAAGCAGTGTATCTTCAGTTACTTCTGTACCAGCTATGGACAATGCAGTAAACTTACCATCAATATTACCGATGCTAAATTCAGCAGGCAAACCGTCGTAACAAAACGTTTCAATGTAATTATAAAGACCCAAAGTAAATAAAGACTGCTAGCGGACACACTACTATAAACAACGTTACTTCTTACTTCGTAAGTGTTTCGTAAGCAACAGTTATAAAATCCACTCACCCATTTCTTTTAAGTTTCTATCGGTGCAGTCCAAAGTAAGTCCGATGGCCCAGATTACGTCATAGCACTTCAAAGCGATGCTCTCAAACTCGAGAAATTCATATCGGAAAGCTTCTTCAAGCTTATAAAGCTCTCTGTATTCAGGGACAGTCAAATTTGCGATTCCTCGTTCGATTTTCATATTCTCATAGAAGTTTCCTGTCAAAATGCTCCCTTCTGCAACTGTGGCCATTTCCTCTCTGCAAGACAAAACTTCCAGTAACTTAAACTCGTCTACAATACAATCTATTGGGCAACCAACCTAATTAACAATATTGGGTCTGCTCTTGAAGTAAAGAATTTTCTCTTAGAGGAGTAATTTTGTTTCTTTAATAAAAGTGCTCACTTTTTGAAAAATGGAAAAAGGAAAATGGCAGAGGTTCTTTCACTGAAAGCATACCCATTTATCATAAAAGTGTGGTTGCAAAACTGACAAAGATACGAGCTCACGAATGTAAGAACAGACTAAATGCTCCCATCCATTCAGTATGCGGTAACAAAATAGGAAACCATGATGTACTGTACTGGTTTATACATGTAGTTGTACCCCCAATGGTACATACAATACGGAATTTTTTTATCAGCCAAAATACTTAAGGAACCTTCGATTTATCTGTGCATTCTAACATAGCCAAGATATTAACCTGCTGCTGATATTTATCAGAATGTGTGGCTTCGTATGTTGATCTGTCATCACCGAGTAGAAGAACATCTTAGCGGATCAATGTCAGTGGGGCTGACTGACACTGATCCGCTAGGTGTGCATTCTGTATGAACCTTATGCTTAGGGGCAAGTCCCAGCACGACCTTTTGATAACGTGAAGCCCTAGTATGTGCCCTTCGCTGAGGAAAGCGTCAAAGTTTATAGATCTAAACTTACTCTGAGCACGTCACTTCAGTGCTGAACGCTTTCCACCACTGATCTCTGTACCAGCCGGGAAACATCCATACAATCCTTGGTCCGTATAGTCCGGCTTGATATGCCTTTAAGTAAAAAAAGTCAGTGAACAACTTATGACTAAGCGTACCCATTTCAAATATGTTCAGAAAGAAACTTGCTAAAAGAAGTAAAACCTAGTCTCAAATTTTCCCATAGATCTCAACAAAATCTCCTATGACTTTCTTGTGCATCAACATTTACGTACATATAAACTTTTCAGTCAAAAAGAAATAGGTATACCGCTCCTTGACATTGGCTTTCTTTAAAAACACCAGTCAGTTGCCAGCAGAAGTCCGGCGAATTAACCCTTTCACGACTGGAATTGTTGAGTTAGTTCCTTTTTCCTTATTCCTTATTCCTTTTTCTTATTCCTTATTCCTTTTTCCTTATTCGATTTTCAGACTCATAGAACTTAGCGAAGCTTTGCAACAGAGGATTCGCATATAGTACATTCATGATCATTTTTACTTCTAAGAATAATGGTATAGATTTCCAAAGCTGAATAGTGCAAACTCCGAATAAGGAAAAAGGAAATGAAACAAAATTTCCTTTTTCCACATTCGATTTTCAGACTCATAGAACTTTGGGAAGCTTTGCAACAGAGGATTCCCATATAGCACATTCACGATCATTTTTACTTCTAAGAATAATGGTTTAGATTTCCAAAGTTGAATAGTACAAACTCCGAATAAGGAAAAAGGAAATGAAACAAAATTTCCTTTTTCCTTATTTGATTTTAAGGTCCACAGAACTTAGTGAAATTATGCGACTGAACATTCACATATAGTGCATTTACGATCTTTTTAACTTCTAAGCATAGTGATATAGATTTCCGAAGTTCAAAGGTACAAACTGCGAATAAGGAAAAAGAAAATGAATGAAAAATTCGTTTTTCCTTATTCGATTTTCAGGCTCACAGAACTTTGCGAAGCTATGCAAAAGAACATTCACACATAGCCCATTCACGATCATTTTTACTTCTAAGCGTAGTGATATAGGTTTCCGAATTTTATTGGTTCAAACTGCAAATAAGGAAAAAAGAAATGAATGAAAAATTCCTTTTTCCTTATTCGAGTTTGAGATCTATAGAACTTAGTGAAGCTGTGCAATAGAACATTCACATATAGCGCATTCACGATCATTTTTACTTGTAAGCGTAGTGATATAGATATCCGAAGTTCAAAGGTACAAACTGCGAATAAGAACAAAGGAAATGCATGAAAAATTATTCCTTTTTCCTTATTCGATTTTTAGGCTCATAGAACTTTGCGAAGCTATGCAAAAGAACATTCACATATAGCGCATTCACGATCATTTTTACTTCTAACCATAGTGATATAGATTTCCGAATTTCACCAGTACCAACTGCGAATAAGGAAAAAGGAAATGAACGGAAAATTCCTTTTTCCTTATTCGATTTTGAGGTTCATAGAACTTTGCGAAGCTGTGCAAAGGAAGATACGCATATAGCAAATTCATGATCACTTTTACTTCTAACAATTATGGTAAAGATTTCCAAAGCTCAACGGTACAAACTGCGAATGAGGAAAAAGGAAATAAACAAAAAATTACTTTTTCCTTATTCGCAGTTTGTACCCTGAGCTTTGGAAATCTATACCATTATACTTAGATGTAAAAATGATCGTGAATGTGCCATATGCAAATCTGCTATTGCACAGATCCGCAAAGTTCTATCAGCCTGAAAATCGAAAAAGGAAAAAGGAATTTTTCATTCATTTCCTTTTTCCTTATTCGCAGTTTGAACCAATGAACTTCGGATATCTATATCACGATTCACAGAAGTACAAATGATCGTGAATGCGCTATATGTGAATGCTCTTTTGCATAGCTTCGCAAAGTTCTATGAGCCTGAAAATCGAATAAGGAAAAAGGAATTTTTCATTCATTTCCTTTTTCCTTATTCGCAGTTTGTATCTTAGATCTTTGGATATCTATATCACGATTCTTAGAAGTAAAAATGACCGTGAATGCGCTATATGTAAGTGTTCTATTGCATAGCTTCACTAAGTTCTATGGACCTCAAAATCGAATAAGGAAAAGAGAAATTTTGATTCATTTCCGTTTTCCTTATTCACAGTTTATACCGTTGAGTTTTGGAAATCTATACCATTATGCTTAGATTTTGGTTGGTTGGTTGATTTGATGCTTAACGTCCACGGTAAACAACTAAGGTCATGTCGGGACGGTCAGTTAACCTAACCACACTATTCCTTTGCAGGCTTAGACCTCCTAAGCGGTTAACCAGTACTAAGTGCACATACTTTCGCCAGTAACTGACAACTGCCCTTCTTGAATCAGCAGAAAGAGAAACGAAAGTATGTGGCCAGACCGGGATTCGAACCCAGGACCTCTGACTTACGAGTCAGGTGCCCTACCGATTGCGCTACCCGGCCCGTTATGCTTAGAAGTAAAAATGATCAAGAATGTGCTATATGCGAATCTTAATGATCAAGAATGTGCTATATGCGAATCTTCTATTGCACAGCTTCGCAAAGTTATATGAGCCTGTGAATCGAATAAGGAAAAGGGAATTTATCGTTCATTTCATTTTTCCTTATTCACAGTTTGTACCGTTGAGCTTTGGAAATCTATACCATTGTTTTTAGAAGTAAAAGTGATCATGAATTTGCTATATGCGAATCTTCCTTTGCACAGTTTCGCAAAGTTCTATGAA
Organism: Ctena decussata; assembly: GCA_963989385.1. NCBI lineage: Eukaryota > Metazoa > Mollusca > Bivalvia > Lucinida > Lucinidae > Ctena > Ctena decussata. Next base: position 48,408,989 of record OZ022506.1, read on the forward strand.
CCTGAAAATCGAATAAGGAAAAAAAAATCCGGTTATTTCCTTTTTCCTTATTTGCAGTTTGTTCTGTTGAAATTCGGAAATCTATATTACTATGCTTAGAAGTAAAAATGATCGTGAATGCGCTCTATATGAATGTTCTATTGCATAGCTTCACTAGGTTCTAAGGACCTCAAAATCGAATAAGGAAGAAGGAATTTTTCATTCATTTCCTTTTTCCTTATTCGCAGTTTGTACTGTTGAAATTCGGAAATGTATATCACTATGCTAAGAAGTAAAATTTATCATGGCTGCGCTATAATTGAATGCTCTTTTGCATAGCTTCGCAAAGTTCTATGAGCCTGAAAGTCGAATAAGGAAAAAGGAATTTTTCATTCATTTCCTTTTTCCTTATTCGCAGTTTGTATCTTTGAACTTCGGATATCTATATCACGATTCTTAGAAGTAAAAATGACCGTGAATGCGCTTTATGTGAATGTTCTATTGCATAGCTTCACTAAGTTCTATGGTTATCAAAATCGAATAAGGAAAAAGGAAGGTTTTATTCATTTTCTTTTTCCTTATTCGCAGTTTGTACCGTTGAGCTTTGGAAATCTAAACCATTATGCTTAGAAGTAAAAATGATTAAGAATGTGCTATATGCAAATCTTCCTTAGCACAGCTTCGCAAAGTTCTATGAGTCTGAAAATCGAATAAGGAAAAAGGAACTTTTCATTCATTTCCTTTTTCCTTATTCGCAGTTTGTACCGTCGAGCTTTGGAAATCTATACCATTATTCTTAGAAATAAAAGTGATCATGAATTTGCTATATGCGAATCTTCCTTTGCACACTTTCTGAAAGTTCTTTGAACCTGAAGGTCGAATAAGGACAAAGAAATAAGGAAAAAGGAAAAAGGAAAAAGGAACTAACTTAACAATCGTGAATCGTGATTCGGGGACATATTCAAAAAGTGCAGACCCCCAGTCCAGACATCGTGAACTCTTTACAGGAATTTCTATGCAAGATACAATAAAACTGAAAACATCTGCCAAAACCCCTTAAAACTAGAAATGGACTTATCCTACTGATAACGATGGATAAGTCCAGTAACATTACTTATTTCATGCTCTATCGTTTCAATGGTAAAAAACGCTAGAAAATCGGTATCGTTGATAGACACTTAAAACTTCTGACTGGAACTTTGTATGGTATGAATATGTGCCATTCTAGAAACTGATGCATGTTTCAGGCGTTTGATGTCGTTTGGCTTCAGGTAATGAAAGCATAACTCTTGACATTTGAGCATTGTGTCTTCGGCAACACTTTGCAATGAATCATAGACAAATATTCTCTTTTATACAGAACACACACCCGCAGTCTGTATTGGTTTTATGACCCTGCAATGTCATTACCTATGTGAGATGGGATATTTCCTTTGATGAAATAGCCGTTTCACTGGACTGGTGCATAAAAGAACTATGACACCCAATAAACAAGAATATTTGTCTTTAAGATTATATTCCATATAGATCAGTAAACCGGTACTCTAAGCCTAACCCAAGCACCGAAAGCAGTCCTTACTTTAAAAAGAGAACATCACATAAATATCAATTTGGTATATGTATATCCTGTCTTGGCTATGTAGCCAAGATAAGATATCACTATTCAATATTTGTACCCTCTAATTTTTTATACTGAATGAAATGATAAATGAGATTATTAATTCAGTGCTTGGAACTGACTATAACTTCTTGAAATAACTACAGTCATACACTAATATAATCAGTGAATGCTATTTATTAATAGCAATAAATGTCATGTAGATCTGATTGAGCTATCATGATAAGAAATCGAATTTCCTTGGAATATATCAAAAAAGATTAAACAATGACAGGCTGTTAATGTTTGGTCAAAGAAGCATTGATTTGAGTGGCGTTTGCAGATTTGTGCACGAGTTGTCATTTCATTTTCACAAACGATATTTCGGCACATATATAAATAACATACCTTAAAAATTGTTATGAAAACACATATGCAAGCGTTTTACTAAGTAACACAGTTCAAAATACATGTACAATTTTATTTCAGAAACGGACAACATCATCGTATTAACATATGAGTTAGAAAAGCATAAAAAGTATGTATTAATGGAAATGTCTGGCCCCAGTACAAATAATACGGTGTTAAAGATATACTCCCTTTATAATAATAACAAAAATGATTTGATGAAATATTTCATGCAATAACTCCGAAATGGTCTAACTATACATTTAAATTAGAGTTTAGATAATAATATTTGATAAAAGTGGCTTTAAACAAAAAATAAGATGAATTTTTATACAACAGCGGACCGCGGTTGAAATCGCTTTATTGGACAAAAATAATTTATTCATGCGTCACAATCACGTGCACGAATAAGAAAAATACCTCTACCTGATCACATGACACACGTGGTCAAAATCGATATTCTTACAGGCCGTGAGGAAATAGGCAATTTGCATTTTAATTTGAAGATTATTTTTCATTCCACATTTATCGAATAAATACGCATTTTGTCAAAACTTTTACGGCTAATTATGAGACTATTACTTATTGTCTGACGAAAATTTGTTAAAATATTTGTTTCTGAAAACATGAAATAAACAAGGGAGACAATCTTTAAATAACTTCAGAATAATTATTGGTTTGAGCAAATCTGTTGAATGAATTTCAGTTTGCAATTCCATTGAAAAACTTGGCGGAGCATGGCATACACTTTATGCATGCTCCTATACCAATAACGTCATAATTTTGTTACCATAGCAACTAAGAGTTCATACTATTGTCAAAGTGACGTCATTCTGCCAAGGTATTAATCACAACAGTTTGTAATTCCATAGTACTATGGTAACAGATGAATGATGTCATTGGTATCGAAGCATGCCATACAGTGTGTGCCATGCTCCTCTCGAATTATTGGTGAATAATAATAATAATAATAATAATGTCTTTATTTTCAGAGGATAACGACATGTGCTACCTGAGATACAAACAATGGAAAAATGTGATTTCCTCGAACTGATATAATCTGATTCTGTGTTACACACGATCTTTTGGAAATACATGGACGTTCTTCCAGTGTTTGATCTACTTACCGCACATAATACACGTGTTGCATGATTCTCATATGACGCTAAAAGGATTATTCTGGCATCTTTTTTCTAGAAGAAAAAGAGTGAACACATTAAAACTTAACTAGCCAAGATACATTTGGTTGGTTGGTTGATTTGATGCTTAACGTCCACGGTAAACAACTAAGGTCATGTCGGGACGGTCAGTTAACCTAACCACACTATTCCTTGGCAGGCTTAGACCTCCTAAGCGGTTAACCAGTACTAAGTGCACATACTTTCGCCAGTAACTGACAACTGCCCTTCTTGAATCAGCGGAAGGAGAAACGAAAGTATGTGGCCAGACCGGGATTCGAACCCAGGATTAGTCAGTGCCCTACCGATTGCGCTACCCGGCCCGTCTAGATACAGCACAGGTGTATGCTGTACGCGATTTTAAATGCCAATTGTAATGCACTGACGTATGTAACGCGACACCTGATTGGATATGGTCAACAATTTGCGTTAGTATATCCTGCGATATACTGTCGGTAACCCGATATCATTGCGTAACGTCATTCTCATAGGTTAACATCTGGTTTATCGTCGCTGAGAGCGTTTGCTATGGATGCTTGGTAGCACGCCTTTAAAGGTGAAAATGTGAAAAGGGCATTAGAATGGGGATAACTGTATTAAAATTGTCATTTGGAGAGGTAAATAGTCGTTTTATGGTCGCAAACTGCGTTATACGGCTCCGCTGGCGCGTCGATGTAAAACGACATTTCTGACCATAAAACTGACGATTTATCTCCAGAAGGTGACAATTTTGAGTACAGTTATCCCCTTAGAATATACTGTACAAATTCAAATCCAGGGCTTAACGAAAGTGGGTTAAGCGCTGGCCCGCTGATCTAGAGGTCCCAAGTTCGATTCCCACAAGAAGCGGAAGCCGTTTCAATCGAAATGGGGTTCCAATGCACACAGCCTTTCATTACCACCTTCCCATCGTCCCGATACGATTAAAATACAGTTGAAAGGACGAAAAATTGCAATTCAGCCATCTACCGATCCTAGCGCAAGCCTACTGGCTCTTTCTCTATATTTTGAAACGTTGCATATGATTTATTGTCCCCGCCTTTTCGAAGAAAAGCGGAGGGATATGGCTTTCGGCATTCCGTCCTTCTGTCCTTCCGTCCATCCGTCCTTCCGTCCATATTTCCGTCCCCCCTAAAGTAGTAGGTACCTTGTGTGCGCAACTCCTCCTACAGCTTTATACCGATTCTTTCGAAACTTTACAGCTGTTTTTGTCATGGTCTGAAGATATGTATGTGGTTTGGATATAATCCTGAGATTATTTTTGTCACTATTTTCACAAGTTGAACTTAGTCATTTTTAGGCGTTTTTACTATCAAAGTGACAAGATAGTGGGTACCTTGTGTGCGCAACTTTTCCAAAAGTTTGATGCTGATGCCTTTGAAACTTCACAGGTGTTTTGGTCATGGTCTGAAGATATGCATGTGGTTTGGATATAATCCTCACATTATTTTTTGTCACTTTTTTCACAAGTTGAACTTAGTCATTTTAGGCGTTTTTACTATCATAGTGACTAGATAGTGGGTACCTTGTGTGCGCAACTCCTACGGTTTTATGCCGATTCCTTTGAAACTTCAAAGGTATTTTGGTCATGGTCTGAAGATATGTATGTGGTTTGGATATAATCCTCACATTATTTTTTATCACTTTTTTCGCAAATTGAACTTATCCATTTTTCATACATTTTTACTATCAAAGTGAATAGATAGTGTGTACCTTGTGTGTGCAACTCCTCCTACAGTTTATGCCGATTCCTTTGAAACTTCACAGGTGTTTTGATCATGGTCTGAAGATATGCGTGTAGTTGGGATATAACCCTCACGTTATTTTTTTATTACTTTTTTTAACTTAGCCGCTTTTCCAGCTCAAGCACTAAGTGTATATACAGTGGAGACCTAGTTTCCAAGGCGGGGGACATAAATTCGTCGAATTTGCTTGTTTCAGTAAAACTAGGTGTTTGTGATTAAGACTGCTTTTTTGTGCATTGAAAAGACTAATTTTTCTTCAGATAGACTACTTCCATTTACACGATCTTTTGATATCATGTTTGTCAAGTGGTGTCAGTTCTAAGATGTTTAGAATTGGTGAGTCCGCGTTCGTGGATCGAGTCTGAAAAGATATATACTATAGAACTCAAATATGGTGTTCTATTTATATCATACGTCATTTGCAGCTATTGAGAAATAAACTAGAAAAGCTTCAAAAAATCAATCGAACATCATAACGTTACATTTGCGCTTCTAAGGCGTAGTTCGGTGACGTCATTCAGCCAATCAAACGCTGAGTCTCTTCAAACGTCAGCGCCTCTAAAACAGCACTGCATGACACGAGTGTTGCTTATCAGAGCCGCGTCACGAGAAAACCAACAAAATTGCATATGCGCCCTGTGAAGACTCAGATCAGCCTGGGCAGCGGCCCAGTCTGATCAGTCTTCGCTTTGCGCCTAAAGGGTAGCTAATTAAGAGTCTACGCTAGCCCCATACACATACAAACTTCTCCCGTTGCCCTTGGGAAAACGTCGACCGACATGCCGGGAACCGATGGAAAACCAGCGCTGATTCTGCGCAGTTATTGATCTCGCGAAATTCCCGTCTCGCCGGTTGCTAACGAAGCACGTGAATGACTGAAATAGAACAGAACAGTACAACAAAAAAGAAGTCATCGAGAAACCTGGTACAGGATGAGAGAGAGAGAGAGAGAGAATGCACGCGCGCGCCTGTCATTGAAATAAATCTTGTGGACAAAAAATCTTGAACAAAGTAGAAAATTGTCAAATGGGGTAGTCAGATCAGGGTCTACGTTGTTTTGTTTAGAAAATAATTGATCCCATCGACTTGCGTTAGTCATATTGTTGTATAATTACATCTTATTGTCATTGGTCAAGGGTTGTTGGGTGGTGCAATGGTTCTGGGTATAATTTCCAGTGCCGTGGCGTCCCACTGATTTAGTAGGGCAAGGGCTTACTGTGCTTGCAGTAGGTTCAGGTGGGGTTGTTTGTACATTTTTCTCTCGTGTATCATTTCTCTCTTCTTTCTCTCTCTTTGGGAGACGGCCTGATACAGACTGAAATACCGTCTCAAAGGAGCGTTAAACCCAAACCAACCAACCAGCCAACGTCATTGATCAGCTTACTGAAGATAAACTATCATTATCTTAAATGTTTGAGTTCGGGTGCTTCATAACTGCCAATTCATTTAAAACATGGTTGCCTGTAAACAACAGGGTTTTTTATGTATAAAAGGCGATTCATTTTCAATATTTGTAGTACTTGAACTTGTCAGATTTGACAAATGTAAAGCGTTGTTACGAAAATTTAATACAAGAGATAAGTGTTGCTTAGAGATATGCTGTTTAAGGACTAGCTGTCGGCCACTTCTAAGCTAGTGTGTACAAAGTGGTTGGGCTATGGCGATATCAGTTATGCACTAACAACTGACGATATAAATGACGAATGATGTCAGGACCAATATAAAGGCTTGAATATTCACGTTAATTACAATGAATTTGGAAAATATGTTTTTATTTCATTTTTATGTTACCTTTTAGTAAGTCCAAACCGCGTACCAAAAAACTCAAATTTAAACTATCTATTGAGAAAAAGTAGTAAGTCCCTGACAAAGCTATATTTTACTATTAGTGCAACCGACAATGGATATTTTAATATATGTTTTCCTGAAAGAACCATTCACAGTCAAAGAGACACACCCATTTTTTTCTTCTTCAAGAAATCATAACTATCTAATGAAACATGAGTTTACACAAAAGTAGTACCTACTACACGTTTTTCAGTATGGTGGCGCAAAATGACCAGATTATACATTTATTTATTTATTTGCACAATATTTTAAGAGGGTGACACATTTAACTAAAAATAGCCATTCTACCAAGTGGCCCTCTACAAACATGATACATACATATAGAATAAAACACAAACATATTTACAGAATAAAACAGCGCAAATATTCTCAAACCCATATATACATAAACATCAGACATACATTCGAAAAATGCATTTGTTAGTTAAAATTAAGAGATCAAGAGATCAAGCAAATGATATGACTGCATTAAGAAACTAAGAGCATTGGCATTTGAATAAGGATTTCTAAAAGCAGATCAATACCATTTGCAGTGAAGATTAAAATGTACACTTACAGTCGCACTTAATAATAAACTAATATTTGACATGATATAGGGTGCATAAAACTCTAACATCTAGCAGTGCTAAAAAATTAAGTCACTGTTAACAAAAAAACATGTTTAAAAATATTTTTACTCAGACAGAGGTTAAAATTGGGACGGTCTTGACATTAAGAACGGATACGACTTAGATACTAGTTAAAATACTCTTTAATACACTTTTTAAAAGAACTTCGGGACGGAGCTGATTTAATGGTATATGGTAAAGCGTTCCATAATTTTGGAGCTGAACATGTGAAAGAACTGTCATAGAGAGCAGTTCTCGACCTGGGTACAACCAGTGAGCCGTTTTCAGAAGATCTTAGCCGACGTGTACACGTTTCAGAAACAGGCTTGAGTAAGTCTGATATATATGGTGGTGTAAGTTTGTTTAAAGCTTTATACGTTAATACTGCCTTGTTATAATTACATCGATTGGTCACAGAAATCCAGCCTAACTCTTTAAACATCATTGTAGATGGTGTAGTATAATCAGCTTTTAAGATAATGCGAGCTGCACGTTTTTGTAATTTATTGAGCCTATCTATATTTATTTTGTATGTTGTGCCCCAAGTGTTTGAACCATAATCAAGGAGTGGTAGAATGTAACTTTGATAATAAATTTTTTGGATCTTTATTGGCACATACTTTGCCAGCTGTTTCAATAGTGAAATCCTAGAAGAAATGGTGGAGCAAAGGTAGTCTATATGAGGCGTCCAAAGCAGATGTTCGTCAATGTATACACCGAGAAGTTTTTGTTTGTTTACGTTGGCAATAGGGTTATTGCCTATATTGATGTCTAATTTTTGGCTGTTATGTAATCTTTGTCTAGTGCCAACAGTCACAGAAGTTGTTTTATCATAGTTTATAGGTAGTTTGTTGTTTTTACTCCAAGCATGCGTTTCAAGGGAGTCACATTGGAGTTTGGGTTCAATTTCGTTGATAGTTTTACCACTAATATGAAAAGTGGTATCATCAGCGAAAAGGTCGGTTGAACAGTGTTTCATGAAGAGAGGTAAGTCATTGACGAACAATAAGAATAAAGTAGGTCCCAATATGGAACCTTGAGGGACACCTGATTGCAACTGAGAGAAGTTTGACCTATGTTGGTCATTGACTATTGTTTGGAAACGACAATCTAGATATGATGTGAACCAATCTAGGGTTGTGCTATTTAGTTTGTAGAGTGATAATTTTCTTATTAGTAATGCATGGTCCACCATATCAAAGGCTTTCCGAAAGTCAATAAATAGTGTGCCTACTATATCTCCATTATCGATACAGGCCATCCATTGGTCGATTAATTTTACTAGAGCTGTTTGACAGCTGTGTTTTTGTCTGAATCCGGACTGACATTCATGAATAAGATTGTATTTGTTTAGGTATCCCATAAGGTGCTTATTTACATGCTTTTCAAATATTTTGGAGATTGTTGGCAAAATTGAAATCGGTCGGTAATTTGACGGGTCAAATTTCGATCCACTTTTAAAAATTGGAAAAACCTTAGCAATCTTTAATTGATTAGGGAATTTTCCTGAAATCAGACTTTTATTTATTAGGGCAGCAATTTATGTGTCTAATCTCTGTGTCTAATGGCAAACGACGTGTCATTATTTCAGGCTTGTTGCCCAGAGACACGGTTGACCTTGAACCTTATAACGAAATTCTTAAATCATTATGTGCTGATAACGCGGTGGAGTTTGTAGACAACTACAACAGCTTCCTCTTAGCCTCCGGCGAAATGGCAGACTCATATTTTTACAAAGATAAGGTGCACATAAGTCCCGAAGGCACAGGGAAGCTGTTGAGTAACATCGGCAAGCTTCATCGAGTTACCAGGCAATATGCTACTACAGAACGAAATATGTCTTCAAAGGGATATAGTCAAGGTTTTCGGCGTAATGCTAAGGCCTTTACTAACAGAGGATATCAACACTCTCCAAATAATAGATATTGCCACATCTGCTCCAGAAGAGGTGGGCATAGCACTCAGGAATGCTGGTATAATGGCAGGAACAATAGGTCGGCAGGTTATGCTTCACGATAGGAGGTCACTGGGTGTATAAAACATACATGTATCTCTGTTCTTGAATCGGTTCATGATACACCAGTGTCTACAGCCAACTCATTTGAACCGTTAACACAAGAAAATAGCCCTGTAACAGGTGTGTCTCAGCCTAGTCCACCTATTGACCCTGCTATTGACAGCAATTTTCAGATTTTACAAGACTCTAATTGTAAAAATGATATATCCTTAAACAAAAGCCACTCAGCCTGTCCTCTGTCAGGTACAGACAACTCAACTGAGTTTACATTTAAGTCCAGAGGTCTGAATATAGCCAACCTTAATGTCAGGCACATTGTGCCTAAAATAGACGAGCTTCGCATTGTAATGGCCAATGATATGGGCCCTGACATATTCAGGGCTTGTGAAACCTTTTTAGCTACAAACATCCCTGATAGCCAGTTAGCGGTAAATGGTTATGAATTTATACGAAAGGACAGATGTGATACTCAAGAAAAAACAGGTGGTGGCATAATTTTGTATTACAGAACTAGTCTAAACTGTAAACGTAAACAAGAACTTGAAATTTCAAATATTGAAACACTGTGGTGTGAGATCGCGTTACCAAACTCTAGGCCGTTTCTTCTTTGTGCGGTATATAGACCACCAAACGCCCAAACTGAGTGGATAGACTTGTTCGAAGAAGAATTATCAGTTGCTCAGACAACAGGTTTTGAGGTCATCTTAATGGGCGACTTTAATATTGACTTATTGCACTGCACAAACAATAAATGGCTTAATTTAGTCCAATTATTTGATCTTACACAAATAGTTACAAATGCTACACGTGTCACTCAGACAACTGGCTCAATTATTGACCATGTTTATAGTTCAAATCCAGAAAATATATCAGAATGCTTTGTACCATACTACTCTATAAGTGACCATTTTCCAGTTTGTTTCACCAGGAAAATAAACTGCAAAATTAAGAAGACAGAACATACCACTATCTCATATAGATGTTTCTATATAATATTTTGGATAGTTTTTAATAGTCTTGGTCCGAGACCATCTAGACCAGTTGCTTTTGTGGAATCAAGATTCTGTATAAAAGAAGAAACTTGTTGCACTGTAATTGGTGGAATCTTGAAATATGTATTTTCAGGAATTTTGTTACTAATAAAATTACTTAATTTGGTTACGTCAAACGTTGAGGTTGTATTATCATCTTTATTAAGCCGTGTAGACACAGAAGTAAAATACTCATTTAGTTTGTTAGCTATATCATAGGAATCAGTAGCCTGTTCGTTATCAATAGTTAGTTCAGTGGGCAAAGAGCTAGAAGATGTATTTGATTTGTTATTTGCTGTGCGCAGATGTTGCCAAATGGCTTTTGTATCTTTTAGATTCGTTACCGACTCCGAAAAATGTTTACGTTTGGCTTTCCTTATCAATTTTTTTGCCATATTTCTGTATCTTTTGTAATTGGCCCAATTATTTTCCCTTTTGCTATTATCTCTCATTGTTTGAGCTTGCATAATTTCTGGAGTAAACCAGTCAGGTAGACGTTTGGATTTTACTCTTCTGGTTTTGATGGGCGCATGTCGATCTAAGTGTTTAATGATAATTTCATACCACGCGATCACATCATCATTTATATCAGACTGGCTCAAGGAAAATGTACTCAGCTCATTTGAAACGTCTAAAATAAATGACTCTTCATTAAATTTCTGTGACACATACACATGAATAAATTTGCTATTATTTAACTGATCACCTGAGTTTCCAATAAATTGTGGTCTGCTTCTTGCATGTACTTGAATTAATACTGAATATGTTTGCAGAATAGACATTTAATCATAGACCGTGGCAACTGGTTCAGGTATTTGCTTTCGGCAAATTCACTCAAAATGATAATACAGAAGTTGAGTGTCTTAGTGTGGCAATGCTAAGTATGAATGAAGTTCATGAAATCTGATCTGGATCTACAGTGTCTGCTTGTACAATTCTGTATCAGTATTCTCAATAACTATAGATATAATACTGTAACTTTCCTTAAGCATCACGACCCCTCACTATAACCGTGGCACATCACATAAAAATGTAAATTACTCACTCAGGTTATCATTCATATAAATACATAAATGGCAGAATTAGAAGCAAAATATTTTGGCTGCGAATGACCTGAAGAAAATCAGAAGCATTATGGTACGGTTTTCGTTGCCGTCAGGAAACGTTTAATCTCAGAATTGGCCCACATCTTACGCCATTCCATTGGCCAGTATAATAACCAGATCGGCGCATCGCCAATCGTATTGGACTTGACACAGCTTTTTCCGAAGGTTAACAGAAAATAAAAGACGGAGGACTGACTATTTGGTCTTTTAAAAGCCGCCAATTCGGGTATCGCTCATTTGTGGGTAATCAAGTTATTAAAACATAACTTGTTTGCTTTTGTTGGGGCTTACGGCCCAGTTAACAATGGGAAAATGTCGAGCAGGTAAGTAACCTAACCGCACTGTTTCTGTGCAAGACTCACGGAGGCAGTCTACCAGTACTGAGTGCACATTCCTTAGCTCGTAACTGACTGCTATTCTTCTTGAATCAACGGAAGAGAGGGTAATGTCTACACGCAAGAACGTACTGGACGCGAGGATCTAACTCAGGGTTGCTAGCATTGGCAGCGGACACGCTCCCGACCGAGGTACCGTGCCCGGCACTTTATCACTTAAAACATTTCTTCTCTAGCAACGTTTCTCTTTTTTAAAGATATTTCTTGTTTATAGTCAGTCTACAAGAGGGCAGCCTAGGTTTTCATAAATTTTGTGTTTCCTATTTTTTTTTGGCAGTTGTGATAACTGTCAAATGGATGGATGGTGGATGACTTGTGATTTTACGTCCTTTTCAACAGTATTTCAGTGATATCAGGACGATGGGCGGATGATAATGAAAGGCTGTGTGCAATGGAACCCCGTTTACGGTAGGAAAGAGTCTCGCCTCCAGCGAGATTCGAATCCGGTCCGCTAGATCAGTAGGCCAGCACTTATCCCACTGAGCTACCGGGGCTCCCTGATAACTGTCAAAATCTCGAGTAAAACGTGTTAATTTCATCAGGTGACTAAACAGCCGGAATGAGCACTAATTGGAATACTCATGAAATTGACAACCATAATTAAATTGTGTACGCAAGTGACTTGAGTGTAATGGAATTATAATTCAATGGACAACCAACTCCTGCTACACCCAAACACTCAAAAAGAGACAGGCGTGATCCATGCCAGCTACATCTGCCCCCCCCCCCCCCCCCCCCCTGAACAGTCCTTCACACACTCCACGCCAGTCCGATGTTCGGATCGGCACGGAGAATTTAAAGGACCCATTTCAAAGCGGGCAGGCGACTGGCCAGAATCAAATCCATTCACACGCGAGCCAGTGGAGTGACACCAGTAGGTAAAAGCAACTATAACCATAACAACTTCCCATCGCGCACGCAGCCCTGAATCAACATCGATTCTAATGCACGTACGTACTGATTGGATAACTTCAGCTTTAGGGGACGTCCATACGAACCGAACTACCAACATATTGTGTGCACCGCGGCATAGGGTGAGGGTGAAGTTTTGGGTCCAGTAACGCCGGTTTAAACCCCCAGTAGTTATTACTGACCGTCCCAAGGCGGTACTTTCGTTGCGGTTGCATTTGTTTTATGTTCGGTGCTGTTTGGTTTATTGTGTTTCATTTTAACCCTTCTGTGATGAAAAATGAAATTAGGTAAAAATAGTTGTTAAATGTTTTTCGTATAATTTGCTTAGTCTGTTGTAACCCTTCTGTTGGTCTAAATTATTTAGTTTGGTAAAGATAGCTGAGTTGCCACCTAATTGGGAAAGAGCTGCTGACTCGCCTTATCACTTGTAATTTATTGTTTGTTGGGATGTCTTTGTCAATCTTTCCCTTTGATGTTGGGGATAGGGTTTGGGATCTGATTTAGTCAGTTCCTGAAGTGAAGTTACTTTTTGAATTAAAAAATTTGCGACAGGATATCCTGCGATTTACTGTCGGAAACCCGTCATTACATAACGTCGCTTCTCATTGGTTGACGTCTGGTTTTACCTCGCTGAAATCGTTTGCTGTGGGTGCAAAATAGTACATTTTTTAAGGTGAAAATGCGTAAAAAGGCATTAGAATGGGGATAACTGTATTGAAAATTGTCATTTGGGGAGGTAAATCGTCGGTTTTATGGTCGCAAATTGCGTTTTACGGCTCCGCTGGCGCGTCGCCGTAAAACGAAATTTCCGACCATAAAACCGACGATTTATAACTCCCCAAATGACAATTTTGAGTACAGGTATCCCCCTAAATCAACGCCGATTCAACGTCATGACGTGGATCAACGTTGATTCAACGTCTATTACAACTAGTTACTACATATCACAGCATTCCATTCGGATGGGAAAGAAAATTAGTTTTTAGCCATGCTATCAATTTTCACTTATATCTGTTATGTTTTCCTCCAGCTCTGTGGAATTTTTGGAGATTGCATTTCATGACAGATGTATGACTGCGATTTTACGTCCTTTTCAGCAGTATTTCAGTCAAGTCAGGGCGATTGGAGGGTGATAAAGAAAGGTTGTGTTCAGTGGAACGCTGTTTACATTTGGGAAGTTTTCAGCTTCGGGCGGAGCTCTGACCCGGTGCCGTTAGATCAGTAGGCCATCGCTGAACATACAGCTACCGGGGCTCCGACTGAATCTCAAATTGCACTTGTTGACCACCTGTTATTTTCTTTCTGTCTTTCTTTTTTAAGAGAAGTAAAAATTCCCCATAAATTGTACAAATAACAAAAATCTTCTTTTCAGAGGAAATGAAATCAAGAGCTTTCCTGATTCTCATTACTGACATTCTATGCAAAATATTAAAAAATAAAGGGATATCGAAATATAGACTACCACATGGATGATTTTATCCACCATATACAATTGTTTTTCATGCACGAGCGAATGTGGCTCAGTTGTAAACAACAGCTTAAAAAGAACGTGTATTGACAACACCAACGGAAACAGGCGCACTTTACCTGCTAAAAAATACGATCGTGCTCGTTCTGTACATATATAGATAGTCTTTTAGTCAAACATGTTAAATAAACTGTGATATAGCCTGAATCTTCCGTTAAAGGCTTTCCGATGGCTTATTTTCGATTTGCTTCGAAAGCGGAGATCATCGACATGCCTGAGCACCGCTAGCAGCAAGCAAAAAGGATAATCACACCATCAAAGGAAGTAGTTCGGTGAAATTAATGAAAAATGATACTGGTGCATATATTAATATTTATAACATCTTAAATCTTCTTCGTTTTATCTACTTAGATCAAATATGGAAGTTTCTTGGGAAACTGCTGGTAAAATGCACGATCTTTCTGCACCAAGAAAGAGGCAGCGGATAAATACTTTGGTGTTAATACTCGTGCCTGCTCGTGTTTTGGGAATTTCGACAAGACGAAGTTTACACAGTCGCCGACACCTGCTTTTATTTTACACTGTGTGCGAAATCGAAGGGACAATGAATGCATCGAATAAAGTAAGACGTAAGATATATCAATGTTCTATATCCTGGGGCCTGCATCTGGCGCAATCAAGATTTCAAACACCGTCATCTAAACGTTTATTTTCATTGTTTACATTTTAGGGACAACACCAATATGGCCGCGCTGTGTTTTGAGCAGTCAACGTTGAATGTTATTTGATATTTCATTACTAGGGAAGTAATTAAATCAAAGTACTGAAAGTACTCAAAGGCGGGCATTTTATTCAGATGATTTAGAGGAGACGTTTTGAAAAAGTTAACGCACAGACATATAATGGATGATGACAGAGGCACACCATTCCATCAGCTAGCTTATCGGGATGAAATTTAAATAAAATCCTAGAAAACAGTAGGATTTTGTCAAATATTTAGATTATTTTATTGAATACCAGAAATCACTATTGTTAAGCAAAGAAAAAAGATTTTGTTTTTATACAGTAGGGGTGCTATTGTGATTGGTTTCAGTTTGGAATTGAATGGGTGGAGGAAATGGTGCTGACATTTTCCTTCATCCCTGTTTCTTGTTCAATAAACGTTGCCTTATCTTCTCAACCGTAACACGGTCAAGGTTTGAATCATATTTGAGGCAAACTTCTTCTCGACTGTAGACGGTGCTCCATTGCAATTTTCACCAGCAATTGATTTTGACGACATTGTCAGAGTCCCTATTTAATATCTGTCCTGTTGAAAATGAAGTTTGTTATTCTTAATAGTAGCAAGGATGCAAGCATGTGCATTCGCCTATTTGTTTTATTCATGGGACTCAACATACCGCAAGGTGAGCAGTAGGAAAAAATACAGGATAATTAATTATCCGCAAAATGTCGACATTTGGCAGACTGAGTTATATTGGAGTCTGACTCTTGTGTGTGTTTGCCAATGGATCATTTAGGCTGGGCCACTGTGCCTTGGTCTGGTAATAGCCGCTTTATAGGTAAACAGCAGTACAGCAATACTTATGAAGTGCTTTGTTGGCATTTAGTGCGTAAATTTAAGTTGCCTTGACTGCATGTTCGCGGTTTTCTACACTTGTTTCAAATTAACCAGGAAATGCCATTAGGCAAGCTTTTTACTGCATATAGCGTAACGGAATACTCCTGGTGGACCACGAAAGACTCTTCACTGACTTCTAACGATAAAAGAGCGACCGTAGTCTGTCTAAACTGTTTAAATGTTGGCTGCAGTCACTCTGCAAAAGACTAAATATCCATTGCATCCATCTGCAAAAGATCACTTTTAATTGCAGTCATCTGTAAGATATAAAATGATGACTGCTGTCTTTTTCTTGTTCAGTTAGATGAGTCAGACAAGATGAAAGTCATAACAACACTGCCTAGCGGCCACAACCTAGTAATCTCATCCTTAATGACTCTTTAGTACAATCAGTTGGCTTTGCATAGCACAGCAGATCTTTGCTTTGGATTCTTTTTTAAATAAGCCAACTTGTATTCACCCATCGGCAATAATTTACGTAATGCATTTATACGCGTTGACCGCTGGGATAAACATTGATTTTTAAAGTCGCAAACTGAAGCTTTTTTATTATCATTAAGAATAAATCAACACTGATTATGACGAATCATTCTGCCTTGTTCAATGGACTGGATTTTCGAAACTATACAGAAATGTCAGAACTATTTTCTCTGTTTCAAAATGTAGAGCGCGTAGCGTAGGCTTACAAAAACAGAGATATGTTAAGACCTCCGCAAAACCGTTTTGATAACCGTAGCTATAGACGGGCTTACAGCCCGCCTAAAAATGTAAGGCTCGTTGGCAATAATACAGACAATGGACGAAATAGTAGAGACAAATTTGTCTCCAGCAACGAGTCTTAAATAATCAAACGACTGCACGCCGTTTTCCAAACTTCATCTTTTCAAAGCTAGCCCTTGGTATGGTGTCACAGTCTCATGTTTTGCCAACAGAGAGCATTCAGTACAGTGGGAACGCGTATCCATGGCGGAGTGATATTTTTATACAGATAGCAACGAAAAAACGTTCGAAATTCCTCAGATTCAGATTCAATCGACGAACGGGTCGCAATTTCAGTGCCGCTTTGTCGGCGAATCAAACTACACACAGCCGAAAATAATACACGGTTTTATTCCTTACATCTTAGTTTAATTTCCTAGTTCTCTGAGATCCGAACTGAACACCGAGATACTCGGCATTCGAGCAGTTGACACGATCGTCGAAAGACGACTTTTTCAGTCAACTTCAAAAGCAATTTTCAAAACAATTCGACTTTCTCCCGCCGGCGGACATATGCCATGAGAAACCATGGTATTCGCCCTTTCCCTGTGACAAAAATCAAGTAATTCGGTGTTTGGGACAATTTTCTTTGCAAAATAATCTTCGGGTACTCTACGCAATTGTTGTTGTTGTTTTCAACAAAATGGCGGACAACAGTGTTTACATCACTGGCCCGGCTATGCATTTCAACGTTTGCGACAAAATCGAGAGAATCATTATTCCATGTATTGCTAGAATACCAAGCGCGATTAAATTAGATATGTTTATTAAAAATACAATGCATGACAGAAGTCTATCTTTATATTTTATTTACAAATAACCACAATTCCATACCCACCCGCAGAGTTTGTAAACAAGGAAGCTAGCTCAGTAGTGCTGGGTACGTCATGAAATTATGACGTAAACAGTAAATTGATTGTATTACTGATATTAACTTGTGAGTCGGCTGACAGCCAGTGTGTCAGTATTTCAAATGCTCTATCGCGACCCTGTTTGAAACATTAAAGCAAGACAAATATCGCTACACCACTAAACAACTATTCAATTAAGACAGCACGTGAAATTTCACTTTGGGAGAGAAAACTTAATGGGTCCTACATCTGAAGGATCAAATGGAATGGTTGTGCAGGCCCGTACACATACTTTTGCCAAGGGGTATGGGCGGAGGGTAAGAAGGTGTGGCTGGAACGAATTTCAGTGTGAGTGGGGAGGTGGCGGGAGGGGAGGGGTGCCCTAGGGTGGTGGGGGGGTTGGGGTGGGTTGAAGGGGGTAAGAAAGTTAAGAAAATCCAGATTTTAAGGACACTTTTAGAGCTTTAGTTTAGGGGTGTAAACTCGCTTTCTGGCAGAAAACTGCATGTTTTTTATGTAATTTGCTCGGTTATGGGAGGTGCACCCTCCGCTCTCCGTCGTACAGGCCCGGTGTGCTGGTTGGTGAGAGGGCCGGGAGGAGCGGGGAGGCGGAGGGGGGGTGGGGGGGGGGGGGGGTAGGGGGAATCGACACTGTCGCCTGGCAGCTTTGACAAGTCTGCACCTTTTCTCAGGTCAAATATAAAACAAATATCGAAAAGTATGTGTATGTGTGTTTTTGGTGTGATGTCATCAGCGACAACACGCGGAACAGACACGATTACAAAGATCTACAAATTTGTAATTTCCTCATTCTAGAAATCGTATGAAAACTCAACCCATTCTAGAGTCTGAATCTACAAACCAAACATTGTTTGCAACTCTTGTTCGGCTCATACCGACTCCCACAGTCCAAAGAGTCTCGGTAGCGCAGCTGCCAAGTGGAGTCTCGCCCGTAAAATTTACTTGATCAGTCGACTTTCTCTTTAATAAATGTCGACTCAAAATAGGTTAGGCCCTATAGCATTCATGGGGTGATAGCCAATGGACTGACATGGAACACAGAAGTAATTAAGGCCCAGCAGACATTCAATGCTGAATCAATGTTGGGAGTCAGTGTTGAATCAATGTTGAATTATACATTGAATTGAACTGAAGCCTCAATACTCCATTAACAAATTCGCAAAAGTTTTAGCCTATTTCTAGCGTTTTCGTGAGTACATTTTGGCAGTTCGATACAAAGTAATATAATATAGAGACAAACACTTCAGATCTTGGTCGGACTGATCCCAAAGCAGGCTCTACGCTGTTTGTCATTCCATCTGCATCTTTAGAGGCATTACTGCAGTGAAAAACCAAACATCAGTTTTAAGACAGTTATGCTTAATTTCAATCTTTAGACTTCGGACTACCCATACAGGGGTCGCAAGATCGATACCCCGCTTCTCCGGTCTTTCGTATACTTTAAACCGAGGTCCCGTCTCCATATGACCTCGTTGTTGGTGGGACGTTCAACCCGAGTTCACTCACTCCAATCTTTAGAGACTTTATGGTACGTCAGCCAGTTCAGTATAAGGGAAGTTACTTCTCAAATCACTATTATAATTCTTTCTGCACGAGTTTCTTCCCATGTGTTGCCAAACAAGGTCCCCTTTTTTCCCTTACTGAAGAGATTGAAAGTGGGGGCTGAAGAGATATACAGCTTACTGTATAAGTGAAATTTTCACGTATGTAGACTAAATCCTCCTAAGACCTTGAAAATAAGGTCAACGTGATCAAAATCTATTATGCTCTTATGTTTGTCCTAATGATATATCCATGCAAATTTGGTGAAATTGGTTCAAGAAATATTGTGGGTACAAGAAATTGTCATGCTGACGCAGACAACAGAAGGTCAAGTCTAAGGCCTCTTGTGACCTTGAAAATGGGGTCAAAGTCACCAGAACCTAATCAACTTTTCAGACATCTTTACAAATCAAGGGTACTAAGACCACTATGCCATCCAAGGGTACTAAAACCACTTTGTTCCTTACATACATAAGAAACAAAGTGGCCTTAGTACCCTTGACTTGCAAAGATGCTATTTGGCTTGTCCCAACGATATATCTATGGAAGTTTGGTAAAATTTGACCCACTTATTCAAAAATATGGCAGATAGTTACTGCCTTGTGCACAGAAACTGACTTCCCTTGGGTAAACATGTTAGAGCAAAATTTTAGCTTTATGCATCAATGAACGACAATTGATCATGTGACGCTTTCATCAAGGTACATCTAAGATAAACAAACTCCTTGATGGTTCCATGTAACGTTCAACTGATGCCGCTTCACGACCACGGCTTTTTAACAATATGTCCCAACACGTCGTTACTAACTTGATGTCCTATGTCCCCATCTCAAACACTTTTTGCGGTATCTTGCTGACCCATGTTTCGCAAATCCTACTGTGCTTAAATATAAATAAAAAAAGGGCAAAGGTTTGTTTTCCATAATAGCCGTAGGGGCAGTGGGGTTAGAGGCCTACTGTATCTTGGGCACAGCAGATGAAAGAACGAGCCCATCACTCTTTTTTCGCTGCCTTATCTTTCCCTTGTTTGAAAAAAGTACCCATTTACTGTTGGGTTGAAAGAGTTTTCCAGTCGTCGGATGGCAAAACCCAGGTGTGATCTCATGGCCTTCAGGCGACTTTCTGCACCATAACTGAGTCACTCTAATCACTCGACTACGGCGCCTCTCTTGTAACTACTCGACTATGGCACCTCTAATATCCTAAATATTGGGACACCTAAAAACATTAATTTTCCTTTCTGGACTAACTGAAAGTTAATGGTTTTAAGTGTCCCAATACTTAAGCACATTATCGTAGTCTATGCTAAATTAGAACGAAAATGGCACAGACAGGGTTTAAAATAAAGTGTAAATTAAATACAATAACTAAAATTTGTGTAAAAAAAAACCACCGTCCCGACATGACCTTAGTTGTTTACCGTGGACGTTAAGCATCAACTCAATCAATCAATCAATGTAAAAAAAAACAAAACAGAAGACGTCACTAGAATTCTAGAAGCACTTTGGGCTTTATAAAAGTTTAGGTACGACCATTGGTTCGTCATGCACGGAATGCTGAAAAATCAAATTTCAATTCTTAAAATTAAGCATCATCAGATAATTTGCAGAAAAAAAATAATCACAATTCATCTACATTCTTTGGAATTTTTAGCGTGGAACTCGTGTAATTTTTTAAATGTTAATACCGTTGTAGACAAGTTATCAAACTTTACTACAATTATTAAGCATCATCAGATGATGTGCTGAGAACAAGAACCATAAAAAATCACCAACGATTTTGGGACAAAAATCCTTAATGTTTAAACTGGAAATTGTGTGTGTGTGTGGGGGGGGGGGGGGGGGGGGGTAGACAGGAAGGGGCTACCTCTCATTCACTCATTCAACTGAACCCCTTTACAGTCATGACTCATCATTTAATGTCTGTCACCAAGCTCTTCTCTCTAGTACCTTAATAACTGATTAGTAATTACAAGTTTCTTTGCTTTGGTCAGACACTGCAAACATTTAAGTTGGATTAAATTAATCAGGAAATATAAAAATGTTTTTTATTTTTCAGTTTATGGTATGATTTCTATTGATATAACTTCAATATGAGCCTTTTAATTTCTTTATGAGATTTAAGCTAAAACATAAGTTTTTTGCATTTAATTCTATAGAATATATATTTCTTCATGCCCCTTCCATCTCAGCCACAGGCCAAGCATAAAAAGTATTTTGTTTGCCTATTAACTAGGATTTTTTGGAGAGCAGGTAGGTAGGCTTTCTTTTTAATCCCTGCAAACTATGAAAACAACAAATAATAGTTCCACATAAAATGTCACACACAGTTACAGTAATTACCCATAATACTAAGATAACAACATCCTACATTTTGAACATATCTATGTCACCCACAAATGGTGTACCCAAAATGTGCAGGTATTAAGGAAAATTGCTGACCCAGATCAGACTGCTCCTGGGTCTACACTGCTTGCTCAGACCTGTTTGTCTTACTATGCAGGTTGATCACGGTAAATGTGCCGTTAAATAAAAAAAATAGATCTAGGGTGTCCCAAGTGGCCATCTTTTTTTTTTTTTTCTTTTGGGGGGGGGAGGGCGGGGGGGGGGGGAGGGAGGGGTAAGGTGAATTTTGGTGTGTAGGTAAGCAGTTGCTATCTACCCACCAAAAGTGCAGGGTCCAGACTCAGGGGTAAGGTGAATTTTGGTGGGTAGGTAGGCAGTTGCTATCTTCCCACCAAAAGTGCAGGGCCCAGACTCTTTTTTTTTGGAAATTTTGGGTGGAGCCAGGTTATTTTTTTTTCACTGATTTTTGAGGCCAGATTCTTTTTTGAAATACCCTTATGAGCTGATTTATTTTTTACTTGCATAATTTTTCTTCCAAAGACAGGGATTTTTTTTCGAAAAATATACCAGCCCCCCCCCCCCCCCAAATGGTCGGGCCCTTAGCGCCTAGCGGGACAGGGTTTTGGCAGATTTATGAGGAAGGACAAGCTGTCTCTTGTACTTTTTGTTGGATGACTTCTGAAATGGAACGTGTGTGTTGAGGGGGTGGGGGGGGGGGGCGTCGTTCGGGACAGAATGACAGAATTCTTTAGAAGAGCGAGTGGTCTCAGAATGTGGGGCGCGTTATCTTGGGGGAAGTTGTCTGGGGAAGTTTTCTTAGAATCTGGGGCGAGTTGTCACCTGAAGATGGGGCGACATGTCTTGTGGCTTTTTCGTTTGTCAAACTTTATGGTTGACCAGTGTGTTTGTTTTGCTTTCTCTCGTTCTCGGCGTGTAGCCTAAATTCAGAAGCCCAAAAAATCGCAGGCAGACAGACTAACGCAAAATCTTAATAAATTCACAGTATGCTAAATGATTACAAGCTTTACTATACCATAAATGAAGAAACAGTTGGTCTCCTCAAGTCGATCCAGCTGAAAAAATGTCTGTGTGTTGACGAACGCACGTGCCATGTATACGTAAAAATGACCAACTTCATTATCGATTTTCAAACTAAATAGACTTTCTCCCGAAGATATACCACGCTAAAAGACGGTCGAATGTATAAACTACGGTTCAGTTATAATGGCATCTAATTTGGTTTTTGGGACAATTTTCTTTGCAAAATAACTTTGAGGTACTGTCGTAGGGTTTTACTTTTCTGAAAAACGGTTGTCAAACTGTGATCGTTGTTTTGGGTGTGCAAACTGTATTGAGGTACCGATATGCGTCTGATTTCAATAACAAAACATCAAATTTCATTCTGATCTGGTCCGTTGGAAAATTATGACTGCATATCTTATCAAACGAACATTATTTTGGGACTGTTTCTGTTCAGAATTTCCCGCCATTTTTTTCCGGCGAAAAAAAGGGATTATTTCTTTGTGCGTAGACGACCGCTCAGAAAATGAATTACTCAAATGTGATGAGTCTGCGTTCCCACTGGTATCAAGGTTATTTTGGCATATATTTTATATAAAATAACGATGTGAAGGGCAGCATCTCACTCCCTTACCCCACCCACTCAAATATCTCGCGAGTGTCTGATGGCTAGGCCTTATAGAAGCAAACGAGGCAATTTCTATTTTGATTTCTGATCGTGATTTTAACCAGGTTTTTTACTTGGGGTTTAAAGCAGTTTGAAAAGGACTATTTCAAATAATTTAGTCATTCAAACAGACTATCATATAGTCTAGATTAGCGAAACTGCTGGCGGATATGAAATTTTTACCTTTCAAAAACATATGCAAACAATTCGTAGGTGAGACTAACGTTATTTTTAACACGCACCAAGCTTGAATTGGATATGTCTGTGATAGAACCTGGCATCTCATGTTATCCAGCATTCCAAATTGAACTTGCAAGTGTCACTTGTCAACCGGTCAGCTTTTCGAAGTCTTGATTTTAGAATTTGACACATACAAAAATATGATATGCTTACACAAAGATCTATGGAATGCTATAAAACGCGACATCATATTTAAAGGTATGTTGCTTTAGGATGTATGGATACACTTCAATGTTTTTCCGCTATTTTATAAAGGGGAATGATTTTCTGACTTTCTGCTTACTTCCCCGGGCAAAGAAATCTTTCCAAAATTGGGTCAAAATAAATGGGCTCATATGCCATAAACAGAAAAGCTCTTAAAGGCCCCCAGGACTGGACTGTGATACAAGCATGAATCAAAAATAGTCATCACTGCACTGCGTAATTTTGAGCCTTACCATACACCATACAATGATCTTCACAGTTAAAAAAGGGGAACCTTATTGGAATTCGGGAAAACATTGTCTAATGCTTTAAATTCCTAGCTCCACACCATACAATGATCTTCACAGTTAAAAAAGGGGAACCTTATTGGAATTCGGGAAAACATTGTCTAATGCTTTAAATTCCTAGCTCCACACCATACAATGATCTTCACAGTTAAAAAAGGGGAACCTTATTGGAATTCGGGAAAACATTGTCTAATGCTTTAAATTCCTAGCTCCTTACCTTAGAGTCTAATTGTATCCAAACTGAGATCAGACTAAACTACGGTTGAATGTACCTTACACCGAAATCAGGAGATATGGGAGTTTCTTAATAGAGAAAGATCTCGTGAATGGCTTCATGTAACATCTTGGGCCTAGTATCTACACAAGAGATTATTTTGTATCACATGGACGGAATTCTCTTCTTTTGTTTTGCATCTACCGTTTCAAAGCAGAGATAATTGGCGTATCAATATTACCGGGTTAGATTTTCCGATAAATAGTACACATCGGCCACTATTGCCATTGATCATTTATACAGATTTATATCAAGTGTAATACTAAATAAACGAAGTAACGCATAAACTGCAAAATTGGTGGCATTTTCAAGCGTAATTTCTATACTGGTTCTTTCGCATATTGCTATCATTGATAATTCGGTTAGCGTGTGTTTTAGTTTCACGTAGATTTAAAGAATTTGGGAATTAAATTCGTCTTTCATTTTAAATCCTCCCAAGTATTTTTCTAGAAACTTCGATGTCAACAATGGGTGCGTTCGAGTGAAATTATCGAGTACTCGAATACACGTTTTAAATAAATCCGGTCGTTTCGGTTCTGTGACGTTATAGGAGAAAACGCGGTGACGTCATCGATAAGGATTTTCAGGGGATTCCCCACACTGGTTGGCAATAAGTCGATAATCAATCACGCTATATTGAACTTTTATTGGGTGATGTTAAACTATGTAATTAATCATGCCATGTATTTTGCGCATTATGATGCCTATTTATTATATCAATGATAACGCTGAGAAATGTAGGTATTTAAGTGTGAAATATTGTTCTATTCTCTCTCCTAATTCATTTAATTTGGTTTCAAATGAAGTGCTTTAAGATGTACGTTTTAGCATGGATACCCTAAAAATGTGTCTGTATCTGGTGTACATTTTTCTTTAAATTAAACCGCTTGTTTATTGCTTACAAATGAATGTATCCGGTATTCAGCGGGTCTTTTGATAAGGGATGTCTTTAATTATCGCTGCCGGTGTCCTACAGTGGCAATGTCATATTAACTTGTGTGTATGATATATAACCAACTGTTTTTGGCGGCGTGGCTAATTTACATATCAAATAAAACTCGATTATTATAATCTTATGATATTTTGATATTAATGTGCTTGTCCCTTCATGACATATAACGAGCATACAATTAGAGAGAGAGAGAGAGAGAGAGAGAGAGTTTGTTCTTTAGCTGTCAGGAGCTCGGACTAAATAATGTGGTAATTACTGCATTTCAAAATAGAGAAGGTTCTCTGTTTATATACATGTATTATCCTTTACCGTTTTATCAAACAATTAGAGAGAGAGAGAGAGAGAGAGAGAGAGAGAGAGAGAGACAGACAGAAAGACAGGCAGACAGACAGATAGACAGAATTTTTTGTTCAGATGTTATGAGCTCGGGCTAAAAAATGTGGTGATTTCTGATAGTAATTTCAAAACATAGAAGGTTCTCTGTTTATACATTATCCTTTACCGTTTTATAACATCTTTTGAATCGCAGTCATGAATATTAGTTCATTTACTAGTTTATTTTTTTTTAAATTTTCTTGTCCCTAAATCAATTCAATATTTTCTTTTATTAATTTTGCATTAGTTTTCGTTGGATACAACTTTCTGTATTTTATTCTTTCATTTTTATTACGTGTACCCGTAGTATATTTACTAATCAGCTTGAATGTCAAAACGGTTAAAATATTAAAAAAACTGATCTTTAGTACTTCCGATTTATTTTAGTTTTTTTTTTATTTCATTTAGTTATTTTCTTTTTCAGTCAAAGTTATTAAGAGAAAAAGTGCGGTTCCGGAGCGAGTCAATGTATAGACCGAGTAATTAAATGACTAAATAATGTTAAATAACTCTCTTTTTTCGCGCGACAAGCGATTAAGACAATATTTGCAGTAGTTGCATCGGTTTCTATTTATTCGAAGCTTTTTAAACTATGTTTTACGCACTTCAGAAGTTAATTTTCACCAAAATCCCATAGAAGACCACTGTCTGTCGCTATCTTTTTGCCAACCAATCTACCCACGTGATCATCGGATGACGTCACTCCGGGGATTCCCGTTATCTCCTATACCGGCGCGCTGCTTAGCAAGTCCAAATTTAGCAGGTTCTAATGCAAAAATCCGACCCATGAACGTACGCCATTCCCCATAAATAACGATTTATTTTTGTATTTTCGCTCATATGTCTATACGGATGGAGAACTAAATGGTCATAGTCCCGACGGCCCTGGCTCGAAACGACCCATTTTCTTCCAGAACGATAGTCAATACGAGTAGCCAATCGAACTCGCCCATTGAAGAATAAAGCTCAACGCATATGGTCTTTCGAAAAGTTGGACGGACACACGGTGCCAAGTGTGTGCGGCTATGGTTACGTACCGCTGAGCCACTTGGGGAACGTCGTTAGGAGAATTCAAACTGAACTGAACTTTTGAAAAGGCAAAAATTAAAAATGTCTAAGGTTAACACACATGCGCCAGTAAGAAAGGGCATTTTTCCAGCGAAGCAGACAAATCAATTTCAATGATTCAACGAAGCTAAATAAGCCTTTAGTCTTCTGAGGGCTTGAATATTTCCCCCAAAACGTTCCAGGACCCAATTTTTCCAGAAAAAAATAATACCCAGGACAGGTCACATAACCAAGATGGCAAACATTTATTATGGTAAAAAATTTCAAAAATCTTCTCCCTCAGAACCACGCCGGGCCGCGTAGCGCAATCGGTAGGGCACTTGACTCATAATTCAGAGGTCCTGGGTTCGAAACCCGGTCTGGCCACATACTTTTGTTTCTCCTTCCGCTGATTCAAGAAGGGCAGTTGTCAGTTACTGGCGAAAGTATGTGCACTTAGCACTGGTTAACCGCTTAGGAGGTCTAAGCCTGCCCAGGAATGGTGTGGTTAGGTTAACTGACCGTCCCGACATGACCTTAGCTGTTTACCGTGGACGTTAAGCATCAAATCAACCAATTCTCCCCCAGAACCACAAATCCTATGATCTTGAAACTTAGCATGTCGCATCAAGGACTCAAAAGCTCAACAAAATTTATATAAATGATGACCCTGGGATGACCTTGATCTGTTTTACGGCAAGGTCAACTTTTGAGTCACTTAGGTTTTTCTATAGGAAAAAGTGAAAAAAGCTGATTTTTTTTAGAAACAATGCAGTCTGCTACCTGAAAGTTTGTAGATGCAGACAACTAATTAGGTACATGAAGCTTTAGTGAGTATTCATGGTAAAGGTCATATCTTCACCTGGACCTAAGGCCATTTACATGTACATTGAAAAATTAAAACTCGCTTTTTTATATAAACTTGACCATGTTGAAATATTTCCGCGCTTGCGCGGGCTCTTTTCTAGTTGGATAAAAAGATTTTGATTTACTTTTTTCAGGACAAAGCACTAGTACTTGTGGGGTAAAACTGTTCAAAAAAGCTTCGTATTCTGGATCAAGCATTTTTTTCCTGCTTTTTCATCAGAGACCAATAGTAACGAATTATACCCTCCATTATATCAATCAATGTGTTTACCATTAAAATCAATATGTTTACCATAGCAACCAGATATGATCGTGTTGCACATTGACCGAAGATATAGGGAAAATTATTTTCTGTTCACAAAAAAAATCGCTGAAAACTGTATTTTCATGTAAACAAGCAACGGGTATTTTCGTCTTGAAAAAGCTGACAGCTGTGAGCATACATTATTCGGCAAAAATTTGATAATGGTCATAATTTCCTTTTTGAAAGTGTAGTAAATGTTATACTCTAAGAGTATATGGTTAGTGCGCATAGGTCAGTAAATTATTTGCGCTGAAAAATTGCAATGCGCATGCAGTATGTGTAAAATGTCAAGGATGATAATAAGAGCTGATTGCGCAACATATGGCCGATCAGGATCACCCAAAGAAGTTTGTATGTGCCATGCGGACAGCGAAGACTCTGACCAGACTGGGTGGATGCGCAGGCTGATCTGAGTCTTCGCTTGGCGCACATGCAACTTTGTTGGTTTTCTCCTGTCGCGGCTCATCTGTGCCATTGGTGTCTTGTAACGTTAAAAACCAAAAACTGGACTTGAGCATTTTTGCATTGGCATGGTTTCATCAGACTTTATCAGTCCTATATAATACGAGCTAGGTCATTTTTTACAGTAGTTGCATAATAAATAGAGCATCTTACACGAGGAGTAGTCATTTCATAAGAAATTTTGAAACAAGCCTTCGGCGAGTTTCATAACTTTCGTACGAAATGACCACTCGTGTAAGATTCTGTTTATCAAATGAGCATTTAAAATGGGATTTTAAAATGGCCTTCAAAATGAACATTATTTCAATCAGAAAACGCAGGGTTGACATGGTCGTGTTTAATGACGTTCCATGTAGGGTAGTTCGCCCTTGAGTCGAACACCTTTTGTGTTGTCTTGCGCTCACAGGCCGTGGCTATTGACCCACATCGTGTTTGGGCCATGCAACAGCTGGCGCAGCTTTCCAAGCGCCAAAAAGCTGCAACCATTTAGCCATTCTTCGTGAAATAAGGGAATAATAAGGGGTTTTATCCACCTACCCAAATTAGCCCATAAGTCGAACAGAAATGCCCCTGACTCGAACAGATATACTGATCCAGCCATTATAGGACAACCTCATGTAGGGTGTTTGATATCCAGAAACCCGCCTTTTTTTAAATTACATATTTTTAAATCAATTTTGTTTGATGTCTAATAAAACACTCTTTAAGAGATAATGAGACATACAGCAATGTACGTAAATGCAGATAAATCCACCCTGTGACTCCTGGTGCATGTGGAAAAACATTCGTTTAAGGGGCTCAAATACCATGTGTGCTATTTCATTTATGATAAGCACTGACCCTTATTGCGTGCATAAAAGAAAAGCGGAAGATATGTTTGTACATTTAGTCTGTGACTGAATGTATTTGCAAGCGATACAGTGGGTAAACCGTCTCTGAATCTATATGCCCGTGTTCGACTTTAGGGCGAATCGGTGTTCGACTCAATGACAAAGCATAGGTTTGTGTTAATTGCTACAAAATTGTTGATTTTACTTATTTTGATAATAAATAGTTATCTTTTCGAGCATTGAGAAGCCATGGATTAGTTTAACAAAAAATTTAAATTTCGTAAACAAGGACCCTTTTTGCTACATAATATTTCGTATTTTACCAAATTTATAAAAATCAAATTTATGAAATTTAGAAACAGCTCGAGAGGGATGCGTTGCGACGACAGCTAGTCGTATAATAATGCATGTTTTATATTTGGGAGTCGTTTATGCATATTGTTCACAGATTAATGTAACGTCTGGTATCTTAACAGGTAATGACCCACCAAGTTGAAATATTAATCCCATCACTTTAATTTGATCGACTTGAGGGCAAGTTCGACTTAAGGGCGAGTTACCCTACGCGCCAAAATATTATTACAAGCTGGTAATACGACTTTTATGACACGACGTTATCTACTTAATAACAACGACCTCATATGATAAAACTATTTCGAAAATATTTGAACGTTCGTGTAGTGATGTAAGCCATGCAATCTGGCCTATATTCCTAAAAGTGCTTGATCTAAAATTCAGACAAACTATAAATGTATTTATTATTCCCAGGACATTGCTCGAAATACTAGCATTTTGGATGACAAACATAAGTGTACTGACGCACATAAGAAATCATCACAAATGGCAAATCCATGTTCTTGTACTAGAACTGTGAAAAGTTTCAGGGGAGTACAGATAATAATTGACTACTACAGAAACATAACTGAACTTTGTCGCGAGGCAAGGGGCCTTATAGCTCAGGCATTAGGTGGATGGGTGCATTTTTAGTGGAGGCAAACTTTGTTATTTTAATTTTTGCCTCCCTTCCCTCTCGGAGTCAACTCTTAAAGAAATGAATTTGCTCCCGAGGAGCAGAGTCTTTCCTCTAAGAGTAGACTCCATTTTCGAAGGACTTTTTTGCAGGAAGGAAAAACAGGGAACCACAACAGTTTTCCTCGCTATGTTAGAGTGGTTGAAAAACATGGAGATATACCCATATACTAAAAAATCACGCGTTCATAAGAAGTCTACTGAGCGTCCTTCCACATGCGTATTTAGCAAATTCTGTAAGTGCTCCTTTCCAATAAACTGAATAAAGCCCGGAATATAAAACTAACTAGAAAATGTGTTTATGAAACACTATGCCCCCAACCGTATGCTTGCATCTAAAGAAGGTTCATCTCCTATAATGTATGAGTCAGAAAGGGGTATAACTCACCCCAGTATTTATAGAAAAACCAAAAATTTACTATTTTTTCATACGCTGGACTACATTACTCCACATCAGGAGAAAATTTTGAGGTACAACTGATAAGCTGGACTACATTACTCCACATTAGGAGAAAATTTTGAGGTTCAACTCTATAGTCTTGTACAAATTTCATAATTTTGATAAAGGCAGTATGCCGAAACGTCATAAATAAAGAGTGACTGTTCAGAGTATAAAACGCCTATGTTCGAAAAAGGGGAATAACTCAATCAAAAATTTACAGAATATGCTCAAAAGTTAATCAGATCATCTACACCTTAGTTTCTAACTGTATGCCAAATATAAACATGCTAGCTTTAACGGTTCTTTAGATATTTTGGTCACAAAGTTATTCCTATATAAAATGCCTATGTCCGAAAAAGGGGAATAACTCAACCAAAAATTTACGAAATATGCATAAAAGTTATTCACTTCATCTACACTTTAGTTTCTAACTGTATGCTAAATATAAATATGCTAGCTTTAGCGGTTCTTCAGATATTTTGGTCACAAGGTTATTCCTATATAAAATGACTATGTCCAAAAAAGGGGAATAACTCAACCAAAAGTTTACGAAATATGCTCAAAAGTTAATCAGTAAATCTACACCTTAGTCTGTAACTGTATCTTAAATATCAGGATCCTAGCTTAAGCGGTTCTTCAGAAATTTTGGTCACAAGGTTTTCCTATATAAAATGACGTCGAAAAAGGGGCATAACTTTTGAACGATAAGACCGGCGGAGGAAAAAAAATACGGGTCCGCTTAATTTTAATGTACATTCCACATATAAAATTTCAAGATCCTAGCATAAGCTGTTCTTGAGTTTCCTAGTTGCCAAAAAGCGTTACGAACGGACGGACGGACAGACGGACGGACGGACGGACGGACGGACAGGCCCAAACCAATATGCCCCTCAACTTCTCCGAAGTTGGGGGCGTAAAAACGTTAACAGTACGTTCTGTAAATTGGAACTCGATTTGTGTGTGTGTGTGTGTGTGTGTGTGTGTGTCTGTCTGTCTGTCTGTCTGTCTGTATGTCTGTATCGACTTTTAGAGACATTCTTTTAGACTTAATCCAGCCGTCCCTCAGGGAGAGGAAGAAAGAAAAGGAATAGAAAATATGAGATTTAGAACAGCCATACAACCCGCATCCCGCACCTCATGCAAGCACAGCCAGTCCTTGCCCTACTCCTAGTAGGAACACCCGAAACTAAAAGTTACACAGCAGCATCCCCCGGCCCAGCCATCCATAAGAAATGAACAATGAACACTGAAACCAGCATGCTGATCAAAGCAGTCTGGTCACACTATTCGCAGTTTATTTAGCAATATCTCGATCTTTATCTCTGGATACTTAGCGTTGCAAGCAACATAAAACACCATACCGCATAATGCGAGTAAGTCTATATTACATTACACATATTTAATTGCAAGAATATAGCGGGATTGTACACGTCACAAACACCATTCTTATGCACTTTCGAATGTAACTCGACGTCTGTTTGGATAACTTCAAAAAATGCGACAGTATATATCCTGCGATATACTGTCGGAAACTCGATGACATTAAGACTTTGCAATGCCCCTTGTCATTGGATTTACGTCTGGTTTTACGCTGCTGAAAGCGCTTGATCAATGCGGGGTGTAAAGTAAGGAGACTTTGAAAGATTAAAATGTGAATAAGTGCATTTGAATGGGTATAACTGTATTGAATTTTGGGAATTACTTTTGTTTCCTTTTGTTCGATAATTGCGTTTTAACGGCGACGTGTCAGCGGTGCCGTGAAAACCGATTTCCGACCATAATACCGGATTCACCTGCAAAAAAAAAAAAGAAAAAACTTTCTATACAGTTATCCCGTAATTATACAGCCCTCTCCCTTGGCCCTATGCCCTTAAAACTCGTTATTGTCGCAACTTGCTCAGAACCCACTAACTTTGCAACATACAAATGGACATAGCCAGTAAAGCTACAATCATAATGATTAAACACAACCCATTACCTAATTATAACTTTTCTCTGATGCTTTTGTGCCCTCTTCTTTATGTCGATACGTTGGTACGAACTTTGCTACTAATATAATGCCAACTATCAAAATAAAAATAGCCACCAAACCGACTCCATAGCACACATTACCTTTAGATTCTGTATCCTGGTTAGGGGGTCGTAATCAAATATTTCCTGTGATATTATGTGAATTTCAGTCCCATGAACAGCATTCACCAAGTTGTCCGTTACCTAGAACAGAAGAAGTACGTGTAAGAAATACAAATGAGCCGCCACACAACAAAACCAACAAAGTAGCATATGCGCCCAGCAAAATCTCAGGTCACCCAGCCACCCAGTCTGATCAGAGACTTTGAAGTGGTAGCTGGGTAGCTATTGGTCTAAGCTAGCTCTATGCGGACAGCGAAGTCTGATCAGACTGGGCATCCGCCCAATCTGATCTGAGTCTTCGCTGGGTACTGATGCCGCTTTGTTGGTTTTGTCGTGTCGCGGCTCAAATGTTTGGCAAAACGTGTAGGGATGAAAATACGACATTTTTCCTATCCCTCGGCCATAAAATAGGTATCGACGCTGATTCAATGCTGCTTCAACGCGGTTTCACTTCTGGTGTATAGCTTGTGACAGCGGTAAAGATTCTGATCAGCCTGTGAATTTGCTCAGTGTATTAAAGGTAGGTTCCTGGCCTAGCGATAACAATTGTGTTCACAAAATAATTTTGTCTTTTTCTGGGTAGTATTGAATTCTCTTATTTTTCTGAAACTGTTGCTACTGAGAAAATCGTCAGAGGTTGTAGAAAATAGTCGTTTCCCCTTTGGTTTATTTTCTTTTGTTGGAATTCCAGTTCTAAAAATAAATATGTATATATGTCTACAAGTCCGCAGTTTCTGATGTCATTTGCGAACGGTTAATTTTCTCTTGCCATGAGCTCTTCCAGAGGACCTGGCATGGCGGATGGATTAAAACTACCCCGAAATGCAATGCAGCATGAAGTCAGCTATGTTATCTATTTTTGGCGCGAACTAAAAATAGCACTAACTGGTGTGCGAAGCAGAGTTAGGAAATCCCTTGCAAAACGACTTTTCTACAGTTTTTTGATTTACACTTTTTAGTGAAACTTATTCATTTCCTCTTTATAAGTGCTTTCCAACAGCTTGGATAAAAAATCATCAAAATTATGATGCATTCCAAAGTACAGGAACCTACCTTTAAGAACATATGCTAGTAGCTACGAACAATATCTTGGAGCAGTTAATTGGTTATGTGAATAAGGACGACCCTAATCACACTGCGCAGATGTTACCACTCTCATAACACCGGTCATTTAATCCCAAACGCACCCATTCCCTTACATAAAAAAGAAAGAAAAAAATCGTCCGAATCATATCATTCTAGGAATTCAAAGACTAGAGGGCACATAGCGTTGAGCCAGATGAAGCGGCTTCTTATGAGCCGCCTCAACTTGTTCTATGCTGTTTGCAAATGCATCTATTTTGTCATAATTTGTTGCTTTAAGTGTTACGTATAAGCTGATAGCCTACATATATATGTTAAGTGGGTTTTTTTTCTGGAATATAGCCTTGTATGAAAATAAGATTGTTCAGAAGAATTGCTTCATCATCATATTAATTATAATTGATTTTATTTTGATAAG
This sequence comes from Ctena decussata, assembly GCA_963989385.1. Lineage (NCBI taxonomy): Eukaryota > Metazoa > Mollusca > Bivalvia > Lucinida > Lucinidae > Ctena > Ctena decussata. The sequence continues at coordinate 48,443,054 of OZ022506.1, forward strand.
ATAAATAAATTTTGAGATTACTATATCGCAATTATGCTAAATACTCTGACACTCTTTAGCTTATCCTACTGATTTCTATTTCTACTAACTGTCTGGACCGGCTCATTTATAGTCTAATGAGATGCTCTGTTAGACTTTTCAGTCAAAGCCGTCTGATCAGCGGTATCACGGACATTACTAATATAGGGATTAAAAATGGTTTGTCATTAACAGTTGCCAGGTCCCAAGGGAGCTGTTGAAAACCGTAAGTGCCATGTACATGAACTTTGGCATGCGAAAAAGACATTCCAAACAAGGGAAGGGATGGTTGATCATTTCATGTCGAAAAATCCAAAAGCTGGTATGCAATTTTTATTGAATCACCAGCAGTAGTACAACTATTAATTGTAGTACTTGCATTTTCAAATAAACACGCACCATTCTATAACTTCCTCCAATTATAACGATGAATAGACTTCATATAAATATTCAGGAAGGCATTGAGAATATGACGCACTCCGGACCACGGTTTGGACACTTCTCAATGTCTTCAGGCTTAGCAAACGCGATTCCACAGGGCACATGGAAGATAAAAAGAAGAAGAGGTCGACAGAAGAAGCGGTGAGAAGACAATATTAAAGAGTGGACGGAGATGGACTTTGCCAGGATGTGCACAACTACGGCAGCAGGTGCAACTCCAGCCATCCAGGCAAACGAGCGTATTCTATATGCAACAGGGGACTGATCAAGGCCTGAAGATAATTCTGGGAGAATTTTCATAACGACACATTGTCGCTGCCTAGAATCAGTTCTAAAGACCAACTAAATCATATATGGTTACACAATCACTAAGGCTCTCTTTTGAACCTTTTTAACTGTGGCAATTTGAAAAATGCTCTGGCTTCTATCATATCAGAAAATGCAATGAGGACTTAGCGAGGCCTGAATGAAATTCTAAGAGATTTCCCATAGAGATGCGTTGTCGCTCCCTAGAAATGTTTTAAGACAAACTACAACGTATGGTTAAACAATCGTTGTGGCATTCTTTTGAACCATCCCGACTTATGTATTACGCATTTTAAAACTCCCGTAGAGACCTAGCTGGTTGCTAGGTGCTGAGTCGTATCTCAATGGTCGCCGCAAAGAAAATAGTTAAAAATAAGTTCCTAGTTTCCGATGTATATATAAGCCAGTTACCAATCAAAGTGTATTAAATTAACAAGAGACGTTGGAGCTGGAATTATAAATCTATGAAAATGAAGCTTAGCACAAATCGTCACCTCAAAACAACCTTTCTATATCGATCTCCTGATCTCTAATTGTCTAATTATTATTATCAAATATACCACTCAAATTTGCTAAGCTACGCTAATGACTAATATATATGTTTCTTTTTGCGATTCCACATGTAAACTTGTCAACGGATTTTTTGTTGGTGTCTGAATACTCAGTAAACTATTATCATTTTTATTTACTAATTTTATGCCACAATATAAAACTAATAAACGCACACAAATTGGACACGATATATTCCGATTCTAACAAAATTTGTTCAGTATATCTGAGGAGGTAAATGACTCCATGTTAATTGGCAAGAGCTGACCACTAGGCATTAATAAGGAACAAAGGTTCCTGTTTTCTGTATATTATTAAGTTGCTCATTAACCTCGGTAAGCATACTAGCGATGCTGGTAAGGGTATTATTAGCAGAGATGCTAAGACTACCGTATTAATTCTAAACATATGGACAGACAGGCCTGAGCAAAAAGTGCAGACCCAGATCAGAATGCTGATCAGAGTCTACACTGTAACAGTGTTTGCTGTTCCATCTGCACCATTTGGACGTATTATGCACTGTTTAATCAAATCGTCATTTACAAATTAGTTTAGGTGATTCAGGTTGTTTTTTAGATTTTTTACGGTACACCGCTTTTCTTTTAAAATTGATCATGTTGATCTACACCTATACCAGTATCAAGAGCGTATCAGGCTCAGCAACGATGATACTTAATTCTGGTGACTAGTAACATCTCAATCATCATTGTTTTTATTCCACCATTTGTACAAACGGGAAAACTTTTTGTGACACTGTTTTTGTGTGTGTGTGGGGGGGTGTTGTTGTTGTTTTTGTTTTTTTTTTAATGAAGAAGTTCTGTGTTCTTACTAGAAAAAATGCTCCAAAGGGAGCAAATTGTTTTCTTAAAGAGCTGACCCCTGTTGAGAAAAGAGGTAAACCAGAAACTGATAGAGTTACTCCCCTGAACATGTCACTATACACCTTAAACTGTTGCGTGAAAGACAAACCAGAAGGTTCCTTCGCAGGAGGAGTTTGTCTGGGCACTAACTGTAGCAGTCAGACTCCTCCTGCTAAGAAGTCTTGGGCTTTTCAGCCACGCAAATAAGGATTAGAATTACAATATAATTTACCGCTGAGAAGTAGTCTAGTGCTACATTCAATGTAGCAATCTTCCTCCAGTTGAAATGTCTTGCTAGAGCAATCCTCGCCAGGTTATATCTGGAATCAGGGGCTTCTATCTTGAATAGTCTTGGGTACCGCTTTCTGTCTGAAAGAAGCGGCGATGCTCCACCGTAGGTTATCTGAAATAGATGTGCAGCTCGGAATGTTTGGCACCATAAGCAGCCTAGTATTTCGAGCTCTATACACTTTCCTAGTATCGTCAAATGCAAGTGTGCTTCTACAACACATGTTTTATAAAAGTGCAAAGAGTGCAATCCCAGAGCAGATTACTCACCAGGAGTCGTCTGGCATCGACATAGAAATTATTCTGTTTCTGCGAAAGCATTGCCATTTTAGCACACTTTATACGGAAACCCGTCGGCTGAATGTTATAATGTTCTATGTCCATTTTCTGAAAAGCCGAGAAAATGGAGTTCAAAGTTTGCAGCCGTTAATTTAGTTTGGAAAACCCCGTATGAATAAAATAACTGCACTGCAAATCGTGCAAGTAAGTCAAAACATGTTAAGTTTCAAACATTACTGTTCCAGTTTTGACATAGAACAATTTGTTTAAAAAATCAGCATGTTTTTTCAATAATCCGGAAGTAGAACAATTTCATGATCTAGATTACATGAACAGCAAAGCAGTGTTTTATAGTTCTTATTTAAATGTTCATACATTATCCAAATAAACTCAAAAAGCTTTCTTTTATGATGTAACTTTTCTCTACTATCTGTCTCCTCGTTTTCTGGTCATTACTAAACAATGGTACTGAACCAATGGGAAAAATAATTTGATCATGTAACACAAGAAGTCATATGATCAAATATTTCTTGCTACTGTCATTTCATTGGTTCAAAATGGACGTAGAACAGTATAGCACTAACAACAAAAAGTCAAAGAAGCCAAATTGAATAGCGTAAGAATGCTCACAGAGACATGATAGGAAACATCTAAGCTGCTTTGAAGATAGAACATTTGATTCTGATTCCAACGGTATATAGTACTCATTTTTCTGAACTAGAATGTGTCCATAGGACACGGGTGCCCCCGCCTAATGCCCTAAGTAAGATGGCGCCTTGTTTAATGTACTGGCGCTTGTATGATAACTGCATGGGTTCACAAAGGCAGACTTGTGTGGTACATGTTTTATTGTTTTCCTTAGGCAAATGTATTGTGCTTCTTGGATCAAGAGAAGTGTGTGTGTGGGGGGGGGGACCATTTTTGTATGGAATGAAGTTAAAAAAGGGCCATAACTCCAAACTCCAAAAGTAATTGGCGGATTTTACCCTAAATTGAACCTGACCTGTAGTGTATAATTATATATCTGAGCATAAAATGTGAATCCAATACATAAATCTTTTTCAAAAGATAGTGAACGGAAACCATTTTTGTACAAAATAAAGTCGAAAAAAGGCCTAAACTCCCGTACTAATTGGCGGAATTTACCCCAAATCGAACTAGATCTGTATTTTATGAATATATACCTGTATATAAAATAGGAATCCAATACACTTATCTTTTCAAAAGATAATGAACGAAAACCATTTATTCTTACAAAACGAAGTCGCAAAAAAGGGCCATAACTTCCACAATGATAGACGGATTTTACCCTAAATCGAACTTGACCTGTATTTTATGATTATATACCTGTGTATGAAATACGAATTCAATACACCGATGTTTTCAAAAGATATTGAACGGAAACCATTTTTTGTACAAAATAAAGTCGGAAAAGGGCCATAACTGCCATAATAATTGACGGAATTTACCCTAAATCGAACTTGACCTGTATGATTAAAATAGGAATCCAACACACTTATATTTTCATAAGATAATGAACGGAAACCATTTTTTTGTACAAAACAAAGTCGAAAAAGGGCCATAACTCTCACAATAATAGACGGATTTTACCCAACATCGGACCTGACCTGTATTTTATGATTATATACCTGTGTATAAAATATGGATTCATTACATCAATGTTTTTAAAAGATATTGAACGGAAACCATTTTTTCATACAAAATGAAGTCGAAAAAGGGCCATAACTCACACAATGATAGACGGATTTTACACAACATCGAACTTGACCTGTATTTTATGATTATACCTGTGTATAAAATATGAATTCAATACACCAATGTTTTCAAAAGATATCGAATAGAAACCATTTCGTACGGGACATTGGTACGTATACCGGACGTACGTACGGACAGCGGTGATACTATTTGCTCCCCCCCCCCCCCCCCCCCATTTTTAATGGCGGGGCATAAAAATGGGCATAGAACTCTTAACTATAAGCAATGTCATGAGAAAATAAACTGCAACAAATAACCTTAAACGTATAAGAACACCAAAACACTCGGCCTTTACGTCAGTCCACTGCTCTCAGTCTTTCATTATCATCCTCATGATACGACTGAAATACTGTTAAAAAGGACGTAATATCGCGTCATCCATCCATCCATCCATCCATCCATCATATTATGTCAGTGCAGTCTGAATGGTCAATTTTAGTTTTTCTCCATCTACTGTAGGTACTGAACAATCTCAGTTTCTAAATCGCTATCAGATTTGAAGCTTCCTGTTCACATTAGCTCCTTTTAAAGTTAGATTTAAACGGCTACAAAGAAAGCATGACACGTGTTTTGCAACCTTACAGGCAATGTTCATTAGACATGTAGCATGCATCAGATTAATCGAATGAAACATATGTTTTTGGGGTGTTTACACGGTGACACATGTTGAACAGCTTCGGATCCAGGGGTGGGCCTTGGGGCTTTATTAGCCCCTCCATCTGGGCCTCTTTGTTATGTATACTATGTAGGCCTCCATATAAGGAGTTTATGGTGACAGTTTGAAAGTAAGATTAAAATATATCAGGGTCGTCGCCTGCTCGTAAAAAGTGATCCGGCTATATATTTGCGATTGCCGAAAGCACGAGAGGAGTGAGGTGGGGGGCACGAGGGCGGGAGTTCCACCCTCTTGCTTGTGGGGTAAGGGTAGGGTCAGTGGATCTCTCCTGAGAACATTTTCGCATTCAGAAGGCTTGCAGGTGCGTTTATATTGCATCTTCTGTTAATTATAAAATACAGTTTCACTCAAATTCGTAAGCATTACCGAGCAAACAGAGCTGATTTGTTTGTCAGTTTAAGCAGACTGGTTTAGTTTCAAACAGCCAAACCATTAAAAAAACGTCGATCCTTTGGCGAGTCTCATTAGGCGGTGGCACCCACCAAGTTTACGCGTAGGCTAGGTCTGATACATGTAGGCTAGGTCTGATACATGTATCACCGTTATCTAGTTGCAAACCACGAAGACTGAAACTTCTTTTCACATTTTCTGCTGACCAAAGACCCCTTTTGGGGAATTTAAACGCTTTTGGCTAATATGGAACTGCTGCGGTATTAATGATGGAAGAATACGCACATATGTTTTCAGAATTTGAATTTGTCGGAAAGGCAATTTTTAAAGAGTCTGTCGGCATATTAGGTGACTTAAAACAAAATTTAGATTAATTTGTAGCATCAGAATAAATCAACTCTCGGAAAGGTTTCATTTTCATAATAATTTGATGCACTAATGTCTGCCTTCAGATATTTAGTTCATACGGGATTAAAGAATAACTAGCGGTTATGTTTTGATGTCTCTTCCCTTTAAGATTATCTTTTACTGAATATGAATTCGATTAAGTAAGTGTTAGATATGAAACGCTGTGTCTTATATGGTTACAAAACAAGGGATCCGCCCCCCTTCCCCACACACACACCGCCCCCCCCCTCCCCCTGACCCTCAGTTGATGGCCTGATATGCATGGAAACTGGCACACACACATATAGTTATAAAATCGCAATGTTTCGACAAACGCATGACCAATTCGTTTTCACATCCTGCGACAGGCGTATTATGACAGTGGCACAATTTTGTTAGCAAACCTATGCAATGGCACTTTTGATCACCGCTGTTAAATGACACATGTGTTACCGTGTAATTCAACTCTTAAGTTTTTAGGTTTTCGTGACAAATCGATACAAATCCATGGCTTAACCGCCATTTCTGAAAGTAAGACAAATTAAATAGAACATTCTTTCTTTTCCTTGTTGAAATAAAACCCATTTCGAAGGGCACTTCTATTAATGAAAATAATTTTTCTCTAAAGAGAGAATTTTTTTTTGTAAAAGAGTGGTCTTTTAGGTGACGAAAGGCAAATATTTCCATTTTTTTCTGCCACTTTCTTAACAGAAACAACATACTGCAATGTACGTTTTCCTGTTTGCTTCCCTGAATAATGCAGCCCTTCCCAAATGGTTTCCACTTGAAAAATAAGAAAGAATTGCTTCCAGGGGAGTAAATTCTTTTTTTTTAGATTTAATTTCCCAAGAGAAGGGCAGCAAAAAGAAAACTGACAGAGTTGTTACCCTTAAATATAATCCGTACACCGTAACCCATTTATGCCTAGCGTCCCATAAAAGAGACATTGGCAAACAGTGTACAGCCACATCAGACGCCGAAGATCAGGAGTCTGGTCAGGGTCTACACTATTTGCATAAGACAAATGGATATATCTCCTCAAATTAAAATAAAAAGATAAAGATAAACTAAACAAGACATCCCTTATTTTATAAATGGACTCATCCAATTTGTTAGGACAGAAGAGTCCACCAGGCATTAACGGATGAAATGAAATGTATAATTATAGTTACATGAGTGATATTCCACGCTGGCGTCACCTCAGCTCCAACTTCTAGTACTTCTGAACATCCGGGGCCTAGGATAATATGTTTCTGTGGTTTCGAGTACAACAAATCATACATCCGGTTGATGGCCACAGCAATATCACACTGTAAAACAAAGAAAATATTTTTTGTCTTGTAAATACACCATTGCTTCGGTTATAAAATGGTGATTTTTCCTTGTAAAAACAATCCCCAAAATCTAGATCTGTCTTACAAGACGGATCTAGCTTTTGGGGAATGTTTTGGCAGAGAAAATCTAATAGCCGGATTACATACGACTGATTTACATATTTGGTGGTTTGGGGGTACTTTTGGGGAGAGAGAAAACCCCGTCTTATTGCCGAAAAATAGGTAACTACAGGTATTTGTCCTATATATTGGGACATCCACCTAGATTTTACCTTAATATGATACTGGGATCAACAATATTCTGTCGTGCATAAACATTGGCTGGGTTCCGAGAAAACGTTTGAATACGAGCCCACAAGCGAGGGATCAGGATTCAGAGATAGTTATAGTAACGCACGAACACGACTGCTCGCTAGTCTTGCATGTTATAGCATGATTCTACTAAAAAGTTGTCGAAAATGCCAAGAGTCATAAAAAATTGTCATGCATATTGTATATCGTGACGTCATTCCGCAAAAAAAAACAACAAAAACAGAGCGGTTTTGACGCTAAAAAGTGAGTAAAGGCTAACACTCTACCACGTCGCTATAAAAGCCGGCCTGTACCGCAAGGCAGTGCAAGTGTATTGCAAGAGTGTGATATACCTACCATATGCCCTATGACATACCACAATAAGTAGAAAATGTATTGTAGTTAACCATGTCTAGAGGGGCCAGCCAAGGGACTGAAATTTTCCTGCTTAAGACAGGTGACTCCTTAATACAGGTTCATTTGCATTTTATTTTGGTTCGAGGGGTCTACTAAAGGTGGCTGCTAACGGCAGTTGGCCCATTGATAGAGATGACCACATAAGCAGGTTTGACTTATTTCAATTGTGAAACCGTCTTTTTTGCTGCTCATTCTTTAATAATCTTTATGAATCTTAGCAAGATTGTGCATAGTGATAAAGCTGAACCACCGCCGATGTTTCGTCAGTGTCCCACATTGTTGGTTTTCTCGTGTTGCGGCTTAGTTATTTTGTTTAAAAGGCCAGGCAAATTACACGGCAAAAAGTATAATCTGTGTCTACTGACTGCCGAGACGTTTCATCCTCTGGGGCTCATGTTGAGCTGCTTTATCACGCATCAGGCACACGACGTCGTAATGACGCCTATGCGACGTGATGACGTCGCAACAACGTCAGTACCACGTCATTTCGACGTCATGTGCCCACTGGAAACCGCCGAAAGCAACTCGGTAAACTTTCAAATTTTAACGCGCAGAATTAAGATTTGTTTACAACAATTATTTCACGCTGTATAGCCAGCGGGCTACCGCTGATAAAATACAACCCTCTCCATCAAAGTATGTCAGAAATTGTGTAAATAAAATAGATCGTTTAAAGGGAAATCACCCTATACAAACTGCAATTGAAATTTTGTTGAAACTTCACACAGTAGTAGAATATTATATGCTGAGTGAAAAAATGAAATAAAAAAATGGGGTCACCGTACTACTTTTTGAGATAATGCAGCGCCATCTATGTGCCTGTTTGAAACATGACTATGTCTATTACGCACACTTTATCCGAGAAAATAGATGACCGATCGTTTTGAAATAAAGATTAATCAACTTCTCTTTTTTGTCGGAAAAACGTGGAATTTCTTCAATATAAAACGTTCCACAATTGAAATTGTTATATGCTTTTGATATAGTAAAGGAATGATCTACCCCGTGCAAATAAGCAAATAAAAAATATAGGTCATCGGCCAAATATTCGAGTTACGGAAGCACTGTGTCCATTCGTGTACGCCTATAAATGCGAGTTGGAGCAGTGTACGCCGAGTTAGAAGAAAACACGTCTCGGAAATGTAATCAAGGCTTTAAAGTAAGTTCATTTATCAGGGCTTTTCGTCATCTAAATGTAATAAACTAGCATGAGTGTATCTATAACTGAATAAGCTTTCAGACTGATATAGTTTCACGTGAATGCAATGTTCAATTTACAGAATATTTAACCAAATCTGTACATTCTTTCAAGTGAGACTGCCTTTACTGAAAAAGAATTCAGTATTTCTTTACAAGTACATGTATCTTTTGATTGATAGGTTCCTTATTAGCTAGGCAGATATATATTGAAGCTATTGTAATAGATGAATCGGTCAAAACCTGTCGCTTTGAATATAGAAATCATTTGTAGGCAGGCTGTAATGGTTTGAAGTGCACGCCGAGTTGCAAATTAACGAAAATACGGCGAGTTGGAAACCCACGTACGCCGAGTTTAAGCTTTTTTGTCGAAAAGGGTGTACGCCTAGTTGGAATAAAGTACTGCTCTTTGGGATTTTTTAAAACAAAAATGGCATTAAATTTAGTTGCAGCTGTCTAGCTGAGCATTTCTTGACATTGCTTCGTACTGATAGTGTCTAAAGTACCAAAGTCAGTCTGTTGTTGTTGGCTGTTCGATTGCTTGTATAAAAAAATCATTCTATTAGTAAATTCAAAAGAATGAGAATATTGTAAATAATTAAGCATCCACATTTTGTTTGTCTTCCAGATATGATGAGTTTGCCTGCCAATGTTATTACTGTTCGTTCAGAACATTTTCTTTTCAAGAGCTATTAGATCACTGTTGCTTATACTATTCGACGGGTGAACTTTCAGTTCGAAGATTCACTTTATTTGTTGACAGTGGGAAAAGTAAATTCCAGTCTTTACATTTTAAACTCATTCCAAAAGAGTACAAAAGGAAACATCTGTACTGACTTCCTCCTTAAAAAAAACTTCCAAAATGGGGCTCTTCTTTTAAAGGAAGGCATAGGCTGCTTGGGCAGCAATTCTTCTCTTCAAGAATTTAGAAGGACGGAAAGAATGAAAATGACAGAGTTGCTTCCCCTGAAAGTGTATTCATTCACCCAAGCAAAGTATCATTTTCTAAAGAAAATGAAAGTTACTGATATGCTAAGGAAAAGGACTATGATTTATTGACTCTTTTGTAAGACTCTTTTCTGATTGAAATAGTTTTGAACTCTCTCTCAGTCGCTCTCTATTGGCAGACGCATTACTCTGTACCCTTCTCTAAATCAGAGGGGTAGAAACGCAATAGTTCTACATTTACTTTGCTTTACTCCAGGTCGGGCAACTCTTATCCCTCAATTCTTCAAAAGCAACCCTAGAAAAAATCTAGTTGTTTTTTTCTGTTATTTTCCTGTTCGTCCCAGTTTTCGTCTCTCCGCATATTTTCGTAGAATGTAATTGTCCGTACGTCTGCACAGGAGATCTATTCTATTCTATCCCATAACCTTGCTAGGTCACTGGGGCACCACAGATGACTTCGAAACAATCCCCTTCCACCTTGTTCTGTTTTCAGCTGCCCTAGTTGTGCTGGCAAAATCCATCTCTGTCCACTCTTTAATATTGTCTTCTCACCTCTTCTTCTGTCTACCTCTTCTTCTTTTTCCTTTCACTGTGCCCTGTAAAATCATCTTTGCTAAGCCAGAAGACCTTGAGACGTGACCAAACCACCTTAGTTTCCGTTTCTTGACCAGCGTCAGGAGTTCATCATAGTCTCCAATATTTGCATGGATGTTTCTGCGAACCTCCTCATTAGTTATATGGTCCTTGTACGAAATGTTCAGTAACCTTCGGTAGCATCTCATCTCAAAGGCCTGTGTTCTTTTCTCTAACTCTGCTGTCAAGGTCCACGATTCACTGGTATTCAGAAATATGGAAATGACAAAGGAGCGCAAAAGTTTCACCTCTGATCCAAGAGATATGTTGTTATCTTTCCAAATTGGTTTCAGCTTGGTAAGAGCTGAAGTGGCTTGTGCAATCCTTGAGAGAACCTCATGTTTTGGGCCATCATCTGAGACAACTGCTCCAAGGTATTTGAAGCTTGTTACAGTACCAAGCTTTTGTCATTTTACCTTGATCTCCCTCTGGATGCCAACTGCACTGTTTGTCATCAGTTTGGTCTTCTCAGCACTAATCTCCATCATATACCTTGTGCAGGTTTGGTCGAGACTTTCAACTAGGGCTTCTAGTTCCTGCTTTTCCTCAGCTAGAGCATCTATGTCATCGGCAAACCGCAGATTGGTAATATTTTGCCCTCCTATGCTAACCTTTCCGTCATGTTCTTCCAGCGCACCAGACATGATCCATTCGAGAAAAATGTTGAAGAGGGTGGGTGACAGAAGACATCCTTGTTTACTCCAACAGTTGTTCTGAACCATTCTCCTGTGCTGCCATTCATCAGGATTGCACCTGTAGACTTGTCGTATGGCTGCAAGGGCACAGGAGATGAATATGTTAAATAGGAGACGGTCTCGCAGATAAAATTATGTTGCAGGAACGTTGAGGGCTGTTATCATTGTGTCCGAATATATTTTGGTTGGTTGATTTGATGCTTAACGTCCACGGTAAACAACTAAGGTCATGTCGGGACGGTCAGTTAACCTAACCACACTATTCCTGGGCAGGCTTAGACCTCCTAAGCGGTTAACCAGTACTAAGTGCACATCCTTTCGCCAGTAACTGACAACTGCCCTTCTTGAATCAGCGGAAGGAGAAACGAAAGTATGTGGCCAGACCGGGATTCGAACCCAGGACCTCTGACTTACGAGTCAGGTGCCCTACCGATTGCGCTACCCGGCCCGGCCCGAATATACTTGCGCAGAAAGGCAAATCCCTTACAGTAGCGACTACATCAACCTAAACTTTGTGCTTCTTACTGGGCTTGAAGGGGTGATCACGTTGATGGTTGTTTGCCCATTCGTTCTTGTTTTAAGGAGACCACAGCCCCTGGTTACAAAACCATATCAGGCACATTGACTTAGTGTGTGTTGTGTTTTGCGTGCACATGTACAGTTTTGCCGGTTTTATCAGGCGGACGCTACCACCATCGTTCATTGACACTGTAATCACCAGCTGCGATTCTGATGCCACTTATTTCAGCCCAGAACACACTGGCACTGGCTGTGTATTTTCTAGTCTATTGGAAAAGTGGATCGGACATGTGCCGTCCGTGGGAGTCGAACCTGCGACATTTTGTGTGAAAGGCGAAGATTATCCGCTATACAAGGCGCTACACAGGGTGTGGCGGTGGGGGTGCTAAGGTGTTGGATACCGATATTCTTATTGAGTTGTGTCAAAAGGGACTGCAGTTTATAACATACTTATCAGCCTGTGCGTGTGGTTAAGGGTATAAAGCTTATAACCATGGGCAGACTGCTTTTGCTACACAGGGTGTGGCGGTGGGGGTGCTAAGGTGTTGGATACCGATATTCTTATTGAGTTGTGTCAAAAGGGACTGCAGTTTATAACATACTTATCAGCCTGTGCGTGTGGTTAAGGGTATAAAGCTTATAACCATGGGCAGACTGCTTTTGCACTATGTGATACGCAACCTTTTTACTCGCAGCTTAGTCAGCGTTAATGGTTGGCGCTTGCTGGTTTTAGCTAGGATGCTTCGAAATTTTCTTCAGGAACAGTTTATTTTTTATTTATTTATTTTTTTTCGTTTTATCACTGTACTTAAACGCATAATGTGGCTTCATAATTAACTCTATCTATCAGTGGAAGAGCGTTCAGATACACTTCCTTTAAACAAATACAAAATCTGTTATTTTGTCAGGTCAGATAAGAGCATGCTACATGTTTGGTCATTAGTCTTTGAGCTTGACGTTTATGTACTCTAACTCGCGGTACACCCTTATGTCAACAATGATTAAACTCGGCGTGAACAGGTGCTGCAACTCGGCGTGTACTTTGGCAACACCCCTGGTGCAAACAAATACAAATAGCTCTCTCAGTTTTACGATCAGCGTTTTGTGGCTTCGCTCTTATGGTCACAATTGGATCATTTCTTATTCCAGTTTATAATTTTGGTAAATGAAGACAGTGTTTGCATATACACGCCTGGTAAACTATCACAGGTACCTCCGTGGAGGTACCGATAAAAAGTTGTGACAGGCATCCGGAGCTTCCTGTGACGGTCCAAAAATAAACAAAAAAGGGTAGGTATTCGTCTTTTTTGATAAAACCAATTATAACCTGGGGGGGTTATTGAAAATCAAAGAATGCTATTCGACCCTTATATACATTAAGTTTTGTCACACAATATATCCCCTGGAACTTAACATATATACGGGAGATATGGCTTTTGCAGTGGCTTTAAGGTCAGTCGAAAGTTCTCAAAACAAGAACAAATCGGTTGTTCTAGGTCCTAAATGCACTTTTCTTGCATAAGAATCTTTTGATCTGGACACACTGACGTAAAGTAAACCTCCTTGCCCAAATATAAATGCCGATAAACTCCAAATAAGGCTGGATTTGTAAAAAAAAAACTGGAGGTGCCTGTGACGGAGTGGAGGTGCCTGTGATGTAAGAAAATATAGCGAAACTCTGAAGATTTATTGTGGTTGCTAATATTGATAGTCTTCATCTCTAGACCACTGCCTTGAAAAAATCGTTCATTCAACGTCGCAATAATCTATCATAATGCGAATATCAAGCATATTTTTGTTAAAAACACAGACAATGATCATGAACTTACACAATCAGATTCTACAGCCTGCTCTCAAAACCAAGATGGAAGTGAATATACATTCACAATAGTTCATAAAAGACACGCATGGTAAACCGAATAAAGAGCTCTTTCCCAGACAGGTGGTCATTCACCTACCCCAAATGAAAACAACGCTAACTTCTGTTTAAACTATCTTATATATGTATCTCAAATTACAAAACAAACCAGAAAGCAAAGTGGGCAGCTGTACAGGTGACCTTATTGCCAGAAGGCTACAGATAAGCGGACATAAGAACACGTAACATTTATGCTTCACAACAGAAATGCAAAATCCAAAGCATATCATATTAAAGAGTTATTGCCCGTTTTGTTTCCATATCTGTTAGTCAAACATTGACGAGTTGTACGTAGCTGTTGAAGATCAACTGCCTAATTCAGTGTTAGAAGTTATAAAATGCGTTTGAATAAAAGGCAACATTTTTGTGAATGGTGATGACTGCCTGTTAGTCATTTCTAATCGTTAGAAATTGTCGAGGCCACACGCCATGCTAGCTACTCGAAACGTTTGCAAAAACAACAATGTCTCGGAAGATGACTTTTATGTAGTAAAAGTGCTCTCTTGTTATCAAATTTGATGCAGTGGCTTTTCGGAGACTTTGCATTACACATTGTTATAATTGAATTGTTACAATTTACAGTAAGATTCCGATCACTTCAACATACTAAAAGGTGTAATGTTGAGAATATGTCACCTGCAGATGATGTAATTTGTAGGCCTTACGGATGTATTTGGATTCTAGCGCCTACAATTCAAAACGAGCCAGACTGAATCCCTTGTAGCACGTATCACTCCAGTCATCACAAGGTTAACACATACAGGGAGTGTCATATGACACATGCGAGCGACACGCATATGAGGTACCAAAAGGACCAATGCTATAGATACCTGTACGTGTATGCCTGTTGACGGGTATCGGCAATTTTGACCCATTTGACACATCATAAGTGTAGCTGGCATGATGTGTGACCTCGACAATTTCTAACGAGTTGGAATGACTCACAGGCAGCACTTCCTGATCACAGTTATCACCATTCACAAAAATGTTGACTCTTATTTAAGCGCACATTTTATGACGATTCTAACACTGAATTAGGCAGTTAATTTTCAGCAACTATGTGAAATTCGTCAATGTTTGATTAACAGAAGCGGAAACAAAATGGGCAATAACTCTTTGAGATGGTGCTTTAGGAATTGTAACATGGAATTTCATGATATACGCATTATGATAGCTTAATGGAACGTTGAATGAATGCTTTTTTCCAGGCAGTGGTTTAGAGAAGAAGTCAGTATTTCCAGCTGCAATAACTATTCAGATTTTCACTATATTTGCTTACATCACAGGCACCTCCACACCATTGAAGGCACCTCCAGCTGTTGTTTTGAAGAATCAAGCCATATTTGTAGTCAATCGACATTTATATTTGGGCAAGGAGGTTACCTAAATTTCAATGTACCTTGAAAAACAGATTCGTATGCAAGATCATTGCATTTAAGACCAAAAACGGCCGAATTCTTTATGCTTTGAGTACTGTGGGCTGACAATATAGCCACTTCAAAAGTCGTGTGTTTGGTTAATATGGAAAGTTCTTGGGGATATGATGTGTGACAAAACTTTAGGTGTATAAGGGTCGAATAGCACTGTTTGATTTTTAATAAACTCCCTGGTTATTTAATATTTTGTCCAAAAAGAGGAATACCTACCGTTTGTTGTCATTTTTTTTGACAGTCACAGGCAGCTCCAGATGCCTGTCACAACTTTTTATCGGTACCTCCGGCGGAGGTACCTGTGATAGTTTACCAGGCGTGGTATATTGAGTACAATTTAAGACCAGTAGCAAATATTTTGACATGTTTTGCAAACATTTGCGATGTTTCTTGTGTTATTACAAGAGGTGGTGCTTTGAAAATTTACTTGCGGTTGTAGATGATGTCTAAGACGAAAACTGCGACGAAAAGAGGGACATAAACCTTAGTTAGCTGTTAAAACACATGGCAAACACTTACCTCTCGTCCGCGAGCATTCTCTGAATGTGTTCTAACTCAACGTACACTGCTCCAACTCGCATTTATAGGCGTACACGAATGGACACAGTGATAAACAATTTTAAATATATTGTTGGGTATTATTGCAACGCTGAAACTTATCCGATGTATCGAGAATATACTTAATACTGGGATAGAGATGCCTGAACAGACACTGTATACCCGGATCAGGATGCTCCTTTAGTAAGGATCAACGCTGCTCGCAATGCCGCGAACCCTGTTTGGAAACAACTTCGGACAGCTCTTGGGAATTTGAGCCGCGACACGACAAAACCAACAAAGTGGCACGTGCGCCCGGCGAAGACTCAGATCAGTCTGGGCATCCGCCCAGTCTGATCAGAGTCTTCGCTGTCCGCATGGAACTAGCTTAGACCCTTGGCTACCCTTTAAGCGCATAGTTAAGACACTGATCAGACTGGGCGGATGGCCACACTGATCTGAGTCTTCGCTGGGCGCACATGCCACTTTGTTGGTTTCGTCGTGTCGCGGCTCTTTTTAGGACAACAACTTTAGTGCGTTACGGTGAGTTGGTACTGAATACAAGTTTGTAATTTTCCCCCGATAGTTCAGGAGTTCAGCGTTGGCCTGTTAAACTAGTGAACTGGAATCCAATCCCGCTGGAGGCGAGAATCTTTTAACCGTAATCGGGGTTTCATTGCACACAACCTTTCATTATCATCCTCCCATCGTCAAGAACTACAGAAGGGCTCAAAATTGCAAGTTATCTCTCATCCATTCCCAATAAATCGGAAGCGCAACACTTGTAATCAAAAGAAGCAACTAACTTATTTTTTTGAGTTTACATCTGAGAAATTACCGAGTTTGAAGCCAATGTGCGCTATGGTTTATCGTGCCAAATATCGTACCGTATATTTGATGATCTAAGGCATAAAATTGATCAAACATATTACGCTTTTATTCCATTATGATAAGAAAAAGGTTGTAGCAAATAACAGACGACGAAGCACTGGTACAATTAAACACAGATACTCAAATGGCATCATTAGCAATATAGTTTTCATTTCCAACTAACCATAAACAGTCTGTAAGTATTCCGTTTGAATCTATTTTGGGTGCCATCATTCCGATACGTTTAATTTTGTCCGCGGATATACTTCCGGTAAATATAAAGACACATCCGGTTTATTGCAGTCACGTGTTTCCGTTCCATGGCTGTTACATGTGACAATTTCGAAATAAATAAAAAAAACAAGTCGCCCAATGGGCAACGATCGCTCACCTGAGTTCTAGCATGCACTATGCCCAAGACAAGGTCAAATATGGGCTATTTAAGTGCTCAAGGGCAAGTTACTCTAAGGCATATTGTACATAATGGCCAAATTTCAAACTGGTCTGAAGTTTAATTCCTGTCCTGGTTACTGACAAATATTATAAAGTTTATATGAAAAATAAATGACAACTTTTGAAGAAGATTGTTTTTCGTTTTTAGCAATATAGCCTCATCCTCAGCACTCTAGGGTAAGTAACTCTAAGGCAAATTGTACAATATGGTCTAATTTCGAATGAGTCGGAGATTAAATTCTTGTTGACAGCATTTCCATATCATAGTGTCTCATAGCAATGGAAAATGCACTTTTTTAACTTTTCCCACTCAAAAGCCTTACAGACAAAATTTGACCTTGCGGTCAAGGTCAAGGTCAACCCAAGGTCATCATTTATATAAACTTTGTAGTACTAGAGCCCCAGATGCTACATACCAAGTTTCAAGGCAATCGGCCAAGTGGTTCTGGAGAAGAAGATTTTTTTAGGTTTTGCCACATATGGGCATGGCAGCCATCTTGGTCATGTGACCTGGACCACTTTCCCGCTTTGCCTGAAGGCTGCATATGTAATTTAATTTAAATTGGCCAAGCAGTTTCAGATGAGAAGTCCTTTAAAAATGTTGATACACAACAGGCAAATGACCTTTGTTCAAGGTCACTAAATGACCTTAACCTCTAGTATTCAAAGGAGTTGACAATGACTGCATTTTCATATCACAGAGCACAAAGCAACAGAAAAATGCACTTTTTCTGTTTTTCCCATTCAACACCTAAGGGACCAAATTTGACTTTGCCATAAAATAAGTCAAGGTCAACCAAAGGTCATCATTTATATACACTTTGTAGTACTAGAGTCCAAAATGCTACATACCAAGTTTCAAGGCAATCGACCCAGTGGTTCTGGAGAAGAAGATCTTTAAATGTTTTTAACATATATGGGCATTGCGGCCATCTTGGTCATGTGCCCTGGGCCAAATATATAAATTTTCGTTCCCCCATCCTGTTAAAGACATTGGACGGACACACGGCGCCAAGTGTGTGCAACTATGGTTACGTACCGCTGAGCCACTTGGGTAACGTCGATAAGAGAATTCAACTGAACTGAACTGAAATCCTGTTAAGGCTCCATATGAAATTTGGCTTCAATCGGCCCAGTGGTTTCGGAGAAGAAGATGTTTAAAAGTGTGAACGACGACGCCGACGATGACGACGGACCAAGGCTATACTATAAGCTCACCTTGACAGGTGAGCTAAAATATCGCACTTCTCTTTGATAATTAAGAACCTATGTTTGTCGGTAGCGTGGCTTAAGCATATACTTTAAACCGTAGCTCTTCAATGGTGACTCTAGAATATAGATTGCACAACCCGCAGGTTTGCACTATAATCACTGTGTGAGTCCGTCCGTCCGTTATGAGTTAGCGAAAACCGTTATCAGTTAGCGAAAACGCTTATAACTCTTGAACCGCATGGGATATTTTGACAAAATTTTGCATACATGTCAACATTGTCTAACGACTCGCATGCATAACAACCTTATTTGATGGACGAGGCTTTGCTGAACACAAGTTGAAAATTTACGGCCAACTACTGAAAATGCTCATAACTCTTGAACACCGTAGTAAATATGGTAAACATTTGTATGCTTATGTATTTTAACATAGTCCAGCCACCGGCATGCAAAATAATGACGAGGCTTCACCGAGCATCAATTTGGCCGGTCAAGCTCTTTTATTGAAAATGCTCATAACTCTTGGACCGCTTGGTATATTTGCTTCAAATTTTGTATACTTATGTAATTTAACATTGCCCAGCCACTGGTATGCAAAACAGTGACGAGGCTCAACCGAGCATCAATTTGGCTGGTCGAGCTCTATTATTGAAAATACTCATAACTCTTGGACCGCTTGGTATATTTGCTTAATTTTGTATACTTATGTAATTTAACATTGTCCAGCCACTGGTATGAAAAACAGTGACGAGGCTCAACCGAGCATCAATTTGGCCGGTCGAGCTCTTTTATTGAAAATGCTCATAACTCTTGGACCGCTTGGTATATTTGCTTCAAATTTTGTATACTTATATAATTTAACATTGCCCAGCCACTGGTAAGCACAACAGTGACGAGGCTTCACCGAGCATCAATTTGGCTGGTCGAGCTCTTTTATTGAAAATGCTCATAACTCTTGGACCGCTTGGTATATTTGCTTCAAATTTTGTATACTTATGTAATTTAACATTGCCCAGCCACTGGAATGCAAAACAGTGACGAGGCTTCACCGAGCATCTATTTGGCCGGTCGAGCTCTGTTATTGAAAATGCTCATAACTCTTGGACCGCTTGGTATATTTGCTTAATTTTGTATACTGATGTAATTTAACATTGCCAAGCCACTGGTATGCAAAACAGTGACGAGGCTTCACCGAGCATAAATTTGGCCGGTCGAGCTCTTTTACTGAAAATGCTCATAACTCGTGGACCGCATGGTATATTTGCTTCAAATTTTGTATACATTGCCCAGCCACTGCATCAACTGTTTGAGAGAGGCGCTTGGTTTGAACACTTCGGAAGGAAACCCTTTATACATATGCATGCACTTCGTTGTCTAAGGAGGAAATTCTAAGAAACCACAAAACGGCTCTACTCTCCTTTGAGACTTGATCCCTAAGTTACATAAAGCTCCATACAAGCAACGATGTATTGCGGGTTCAGCTATGTGCTCAGCCAAGTTTCTCTCTCAGATTCTTACAAGAATCCTTACGGCAGTTAAGAATGGTCTTCAGAAATATACGAATGACAGACACTTAAGAGCCCGCTAATTACTTGAAACAATGTATAGGCATTACCAAAGCGTTGTAATTAAAATTGCAGAGACTTTTGGCGTATGTTATTTACAGACATGCAGATCTGCTAAGTTCTTTAAAATTGTTTATTTGATGACAATTAAGAAATCGAACTCCTATAAGTTTCAGGCATCGATATCATGGCAATTATATTCCTATACAGTACTTTTGAGCTTAAGTAAATATGATATGCTTGCCTTTTAGGTACATGTATTATATTTCTTCAACATTTTGCAACACATAGCAAATGAGATATTTCCATTATTAAATAACACTCTACTCCGACAAGTACTTCGCAGGTTTGCTTTCTTACACTAGTGCGGATCAGTTTTGTTTGCTTTGGGCCAAGTCTCACTGTCACGTTTTGAGGACAAGGTTGTTCTGCGTTTCCCGGCCTACGTTTGGCAAAAAAGTACCCCATTTTGTAGGTATTTAGGTGTTACTACGTGCCTAGTACGTTTCTGATACGTTTAAGTACGATTTACTTCGTATTACCCGGTTATCAAACGGCTTAGTGGCACGCTTTCAGAAGGGATGAGAACAGTTTACTACGATTTCGTAGGTTTTACTAGGGACTATTAGGTTGTGTCTGGTATTATGTGAGGTTTAAGAAGGTATCGGAAAAAAATACTAAATCGTAATAAAACGTGGAATAAACGTCACAAAACGTACTAGAACGTGAGAAAAGCGTATATGATGCGTAGAAGTAAGTAGAGGACCTTCACGTATGGCTACGTATTTGCACGTATTTGTACCGTTTCATGTATGTTCTTGTACGCATACAGTAAGTATTTCGAAATGCTACGCTTAAGTTGAATTTTTTATTCAAACGTAGCAAGGCCACGTATGTAGCTGTATATAGCCGTTTATAATACGTATTCACTACGTTTTTGTACGCATATTCCTGTTTTGGTACGTTTTGGATACGTAGAAAAACCTAGTTCTCAATATTTGACAGTGAGACTGAGGCTTAGAGGACCCCTATGTTATTCTTGTTACGTTTTTGAACGTATTCAATGCGCATCGGCTACGTATTAGGACGTTTTGACCACGTTTAACTACGTGTTGCTACGTTATACTAGGCATACGCCACGTATATCAAATTGCCATTTTTGAGTTAAACATTCTAAATAAAACGTAATAAGGCCACGTATTTAGCTACATCTATATACGTATTCACAACGTTTAACAACGTTTACTGCCGCTTTGCCACGTTTTAAAACGTAGTAAAACCTAGCCCTCAAAACGTGACAGTGAGACTGTGGCTTTATAATGAAATGCCTTTTATAGTAATAGAAGTATTGATTATAATCTAGTTCGTGATAAAGTTGAATCACCTTTTCAGTCCGTACCATGGACTATCGGAAAATGCATTTATCATATGACGTCGCTGTTATTCAGTGGATAACG
Source organism: Ctena decussata (assembly GCA_963989385.1). NCBI lineage: Eukaryota > Metazoa > Mollusca > Bivalvia > Lucinida > Lucinidae > Ctena > Ctena decussata. Next base: position 48,464,500 of record OZ022506.1, read on the forward strand.
TCGTGTCATAAAAATCGTATGACTTCACGTGTAATAACACTTTGGCGCGTACATGTAACGTCATTGACCACGTCCGTGTCAACAATGCGTTTTCTTATTGAAATAATGTTTATTTTTGAATGCGATAAAATCTCATTATAGAGGGTCATATGATAAGCAAAATCTTACACTCGTGGTCATTTTTTTTTATGAAATTTATGAAACTCGCCGTAGGCTCGTTTCATAATTTTCATATGAAATGACCACTCGTGTAAGATCCTGTAAACAACAGTTATACATATTGTGTGATCAGTGACTTTTCAAGATCTAGTCTGTCAAGCGATGCACAAGTGATCAGGATCAGGCAGTCATGTTTGAGCCGCGACACGAAAAACCAAAAAAGTGGTTGTGCGCCGCTGAGTCTGATCAGAGTTTTCACTGTCCACATGGAGGTTGTTTAGACCCTTAACTACCCTTTAAGCGCTCAGCGAAGAGTCTGACCAACCACTTAGTGATCGCACAACCACTTTGTTGGTTTTGTCGTGTCGTGGCTCATTTGTCTTACTCTGTCTTTTCCATTACACCGCGTTTGGTAGTAGTGACATGCTGTGCTAACATCTTATTTGACTTACATGTGATCTAACTAATCATTTAATAAATAGATCAGACGCATAAGACAATCCTAGGCCAAAATTACCCACCATTAGCGTTGCAACCAAAACTCAACAGTGCGTGTGGTCAAAGGAAAACAAAGAAAACGATAACGATAATGTGCCTGGCGTGAACCGTGAATGTGCCAAAAACGCAAAAGGGCTCGACAAGCTCGCCAGTCCTACGCGTTTCCAAGACATTAATATAGTATGATTCTCTGTTTACCTTTATACCTCAACCCTACTAATACTTTTGATAATCTTTAATCGGCTTTTATATCCATGAACTAATACACTTTTCTGTTACGAATTATGTTCAGCTGTTTGCTGAATTCGACACTGACCAGCCTGTTCTTCTAAGCGGATTCTCTATCGAGAGTTTGTACGGTATCTAAATAATGATGAATTGAATAAAACATCTCATGAGGTTGTCTACGCGGTGACTATTGTCATACATATATACACATGGAAAAAAGTTAAGCACCCCCAATTATTGTTGCAAAAGTTTAATTTAAACTTTTCACAACTTTTCACTGATTGCATTCCAAATCATTTCTTTTCGTAATTATAAAGCCTTGATGTACTCCTTCTTGAAATCCGAGTAAATCGGCATCAGTTGGACGTCAATCAGTCAAAAAATTTGATTGAAAGTGTGCACTATGTTTTGAACGAGAAAAAGGCTGGTATAACTTTGGGGCTGCAGTCAAAGAACTTCGTATTTCATTGGCTGTTTATATCCAGAAGTGACTGCTTTGACAAGCATATGAAGTCTAAAGCTTGTAAAAGTTATGTAACTCAATGAGTCCGTGAATAAGAGTGTCAAGATCAACCCCTACATAAAATAGGACCGTCTTGCTATTCCAGAAAAAAAGTATCATCATTTTCACAAATGATGGCCCCAAATTCAGTCAGAACATGACAGATGTACTGATTTTTGAATTTCAAAATCAATTTCAACATATGGGTTTTCATTCTACGATGCTCGATGGAAAAAAATGAATTTTTACTGGGGGTGCTTAAATTTTTTCCAGCTGTATATATGCACCATTACGTAACTCGAATACTGTGAGAGCTATTAAATATGATGCAAAGCCTTATTTACACCGGTAGTACGTCCGTGGACATGATAATCTGTAAATGATTGTTTATGTCTAAAATGGAGTCATATAGATTACTAACATGAAACATGAAAAACATTAGCTATCTCCAACAGTTTTCATGCATGTAATGCGTAAATTTTTTACGTATTGGGACAGATATGTCTGAGAAAACAGTGCAGATCCAGTTCATATGGTCCTAGAGGAGCAGTCTGATCAGGTTATACACTGTTTGCAAGTACATCTGCTTGGTTTGGGCGCCATTCTTCTCTGAAAAACCAAACTGTTCCACTTTAAGGACAATTACAGTAATTGGCTTAGGTGTCCCAATGATAAGACTCTACGGTACCTATTGTGGGCACAGCAACTTACAATACTGTATGTAGATTCATTAAACATAAAAACCAGGAGGAATTCCACGACTGCTTATTATTTTCATGTCTTATATTAAACACCATTGTTTGAATCATTATTTGTGTCTCTACATAGACCGTTCCGAGCAACACCCAGAATGTCACTCAAAAGACACCTGATAGTATATAACTGACCAATAATGCTACAACTTAGCACGTGACATCGCCCAACAAACAAAATCGCACGTGTTAAATCTCCGACAATATGTCCGGGATTAATCCTGCATAACTGTTTAAATTAAAATCTGAAATAGTTCCTTCAAGAGCAGAGAATACATTCAGAAGAAGGAACATGGGCCAGACTACGTAGTTTCGGCTAATAAAGCCTCGTCAGTGACCCTGACACTATCTGGTTACGAAACCAGAGAAAGCATACTGTAATTTCTTAATATTAATTGGGCAGTCGATTCAAAGACTGATTAGTATCAAAAAGGATCCAAAGAATACAAAAGACGATGATCTAGAATAATAGATTTCTCAGTATATATCATCTGATCTCAAAGGACGAAAATAAAATATAATCTGCACTATGGATGATGTACGGGGAGACTTTTTACGACCGCCACACGGCACAACACCAGCTGCAGTGAGGTAAAATTAAAGTAGGAGTGGCTTCGGAAAGGTTTATTACTTGCGCCTTATGGTAAAATAAACCACGGACGTGTAAGTATGAGTTATAACTGTGACAAGAAATCGGGCCTCAGAGGAGAAATTCTTTCCTTACAGAGTAGGCATTTATGAAGTGCTTCCTCTGAAAGTACGTGGGTCATCCAATAAAGAATGAGACTTTTTGAATGTACATGCTAGACTTATGAAATTCGTACATACCTGGCATGTCTTTTTGGCTGCTCACATGTACCATTTTCGACAGTTTCATAATTCCATCTTTTGTTGCTTGGCAACATTAGAAGACAGAGCAAACACACATGGACGGCTGAGTATAGATGGTTACCATGGCAACAGAGTAAGATGTATGGTACATTTTTCTATTAATACTTATATATCCTCATGCAACCTGTCTGTAACCAATAGGTGATAGTAAAATTCCAGAGTCTTAAATTGTTACCATGGAAACAAGCTGAAAAAATTAAAGTTTTCAAGAATTTCTGTTGTTTTTTGCTGACCTATTTACTTTAAAGGTCAATATTAAATGGTCGAGGGCATTCAAATTTAAAGAGTAACTACACTTCAGGAACTGACTGAATCAGATCCCAAACCCTATCCCCAACATCAAAGGGAAAGATTGACAAAGACATTCCAACAAACAATAAATTACAAGTGATAAGCCGAGTCAGCAGCTCTTTCCCAAATAGATGGCAACTCAGCTATCTTTATTGAACTAAATAATATAGACCAACAGACGGGTTACAACAGACTAAGCAAATTATATGAAAAACATTTAACAATTATTTTTACCTATTTTCTATTTTTATGATAAAAGGGTTAAACTGAGAACACAATAAATTAAACAGCACCGAACATAAAACAAATGCAACCGCAACAAAAGTACCGCCTTGGGACGGTCAGTAATAACTACTGGGGGGTTTAAACCGGTTTTACTGGGCCCAAACCTTCACCCTCACCCTCCGCTGCGGTGCACACAATTAGTTGGTAGTTCGGTTCGTATGGAGGTCCCCTAACTCATCAGAGAGTCATCACGGTCAACAAAGACCGTGATGAAGCAAGGATGAGGACTCGACAGCCAAAACGTGTTGAGACGCTGGGGCGTCAGCAACGACACTGGAGTACTGGAGCAAAAGAAGACCACCAGTTGAACCCCGGTGGGCCAAGAAACAGACAAACATCCGGCCCCAACCAACTAATATATAGCTTTATAGTAATATATAGTTCCTGGTCTTTGCATACTTTATACTTTTATGTAGGGGCTATCATAGAGTCTGAACCCCGACCCACCGGCGTGCAATTAAAGAGGACAGCAAAGTTGTCAACCGTGATTGGGTTAACCACTAAGCATGCAGACTGTCGCATTAAGCAAATAAGGTTTCGTTCATGTAAATGTAATTACAATCAGTAGCACATAACCATTAATTTTGTAGAATATAATTCACTAAATCAGTTACCATAGCAAAGCAAAGTAGCGAGTTAATAAAAAAAATCGGGTAAATCGGTTGCTAGGCAACAAAAATAAAGCATATGCATAGCTGGTTCTTGTTTTGTAGCCTTTTATATGAATTACGATTGTTCAGTAGAAGTAACAATATAAAGAGGTTAAAAGCATATGATCGAAAATAATGATCGAAAATAAAAGACTTTGCATGACCGATGGTATGCAAAAAGTAACAAATACGTGGCCATGCATCTTCAAGTCCCTCCACAAAAAACTGCGTTACTATGGCAACTGAACAGTCACAAGCACATTGGCTCTATTCCTGAATGGCTAAGATGTCATACTATTATTGTGGTGACTTTGAACTTAATCTGTGTACAGGTTTTCAGATTACGAAGAAAGTCTCATTCTTTATTGGATGACCCTCGTATACCCACTCAACGTACGCAAAAATGATAAACAAATTTCATTAACTGTCTTGTTTAATATTTAAGATAATTCACACAGTATCACCACATTCAAAAGTGCACTATCCTAGGTTACAGCAGAAGCGGTTTCACACATCAATGACAGTACTGAATTGGTAACGAAACCCGGAAGTACTTAGTGCTATATTCTTTGGATGGTATGTGAGGAGGTGAGTAGGTCAATATGGCCAACTTTAAGATAATTTTTAAAAGCTGACCAAGCAAGAACAATAAATCTCCGGTCTGTTGGTTGATAACTCTTTATGTAGGAATAGTCAGCGGTTGTTTGATTAAGACGTAAATTGATGCTTTCTTCCGTATTCCACGTCTAAGGTTGATCATCCTGTTCTGGAAGTGTTTGTCATTATTCTCCTCACAGGTAGAGAGAGAGGGGTGGAAGGGGGGGGGGGGGGCTGGAGGGAAGGGGCTAAGATATCGGATGGAGCAAAATCTTCCTTTCTGTCAGCCGTATAAAAATAAAAAATAAAAAAATGGGGTACCTATACTAATATAAATGTACCGTACCGAATTTAGTGCGACTGACGCGACTGACGCGCGTTTCTGTATTTAACTTCTTCAGTGTCGCTTAATCCCAGAAGTTTGAAAGAGAAAAAAAAAGATGATGTGCAGGTCTCGGCAGGCAACGAGCATCCCTCTACGAGCCACACTTGCTGTCATATTCCGCGGAACACATTAGCTGTAGACATCAGGTAAGAGACGCCTACTAACCGTTATTGTTCTTAAAATACAACAGATTGGTTTAACATTGCAGTCATGTGTCTCACATGAAAGAGAGGCGCACATTTCTGGAAACTTGCATAGAGATGTGAAAATAAAGAAATTCCAGATGTTAAGGCCAACTTCAGTGGGGTGAACACAATGTGCGTTTAAATCCTCCACAACCTCTATGCGTACGGTACCATGTGTCCAAATTGCAGATGGAATGGCAAACAGAATAGGCGTCTGATCTGGGTTTGCATTGTTCGCTTGGACATTTCTTGTTCGTCCGCGTATGCATCCGAGTGTGCGTCTGCTGCATGCCACTCCGCTTGTTGGGTTTAGTTGAGTTTCTAAGAAACCAAAAGGGATAGAGTCTTCAAAGTTGCTCCATAGATATATCTTGGAAATATCTACTGAGAGCAGCGATTCATGATTGGTCATGACCTATTTCACTGTTCATTAAACGTAGAAAAAATATTCACCTCTTCTAAGTAAACAAAAGGAGCAAAGTCTTTAAACTTGCTGCATCGAAACATTTGGGATAGATCTAATGAAAGCAGCGATGTACAATTGGCCATGCCCTATATTTTACGGATCATTGAACATAGAAAAAATATTCCCCTATCGCGTTTAACTCAGTTTCTAAGTAACCAAAGGGATAGAATCTTCAATCTTGCTGTATAGAGACATCTGGGAAACCCTTGTTGTGATCCTTTTCGGTGAGACGGTTCTAATGAAGGCTCACTACATGTTTTCATTGAGAAATAAGAAAACAAATCCCAGAATAATCGCTTTTATCCCCCTTTTATATGGATCACTGCTGTAATCTATCACATCGCATAATGAGCTGTTAACATAATGTGGTTTATCGTCAGACATGAGAGATGAAAAGGTAAACCCTTAAACATTTTTAATTAATATACAACCGCAAGTAGCTGATTTTAAAACTGAATAAGTCAATGCAACCAGATTAAATTGAACAGTTTTTAAACTGAATGACAACGTAAAACAGATTAAAGGGAAACGATTCTAAAACTGAAAAAGATAATGAAAAACAGATTAAAATGAACATCTTTAAAGCTGAAGGACATAAAGAAAAACAGATTAAAGTGAACAATTTCAAAACTGAATGAGAGAATGAAAACCAGATTGAAGTGATAAATCTAAAAACTGAATAAGATAATGAAAACAGATCAGTGAACGATTTAAAACTGATGAGGATAATTAAAACATAAACAGATTAAAGGGAACAACTTTTATACCGAATGTAACAATGAAAAACAAGTCAAAGTGACTAATTTGAAAACTGAATGAGACAATGAAAACCAGATTAAAATCAACAATTTTAAGACTGATCGAGAAAACGAAATACAGATTGAAGTGAACAGTTTTACAACTGAATGGTGCAACGAAATACAGCTTGAAGTGAGCTGAATGGTGCAATGAAAAACATATTTAAGCTGCATAAGAGAGAGAAGAAAAAATTAAAGTGAAGAAAGCTTAATCTGAATAAGACAATGAAAGACTTATTGAAGTGAACAGTTTTAAAACTGAATGGGACTACGAAAGCGGCACAAACTGTCCTTTTTTAAAAACTGAATGGGACAATGAAAAACAAGTTATAGAGAACATTTTAAACAGATTGAAACGATGAAACATAGATTAAAAAGAACAATTTTTAAACTGAATGAGAAAAAAAAATCAGATCGAAAAGAAAAAATTTAAAACCTGAAACAGACAGTAAAAACAGATTAAAGGCCCCATTGCTCTATCGGCATGAAAATTTTTATCGTGATGTATCGTTGCAATCTTCTTGCCATGGTTTCGTTATTGTAAATGACCGCGATTAGTCAACTTTAAACCAATAAAACAGCATTGAGTTTCACACAAAAAAGGTTGGAAAATTGATTTGGGTCATTTTAGTTGCCAACCAAAATGACCTACTTTCGATTTCATGAACAACGAAAAAATGGTGAAAATACAACGTACAGCTGTGGAGTCCCATTCACTATATCGCTTTTAGTTTTATTGTTTCGCTCAACGGGGTACCAGAAAAGGAAAATCGTTTTTTTTTTTTTTGTTGTTTTTTTTTGTTTTTTTTGTAGACCGATTTGTCGTCTTCCAAAAGCACGTTTCCCATGCTTTTTGCCAGGTATATGGATCAATATATGCACATCAACCCATATTTCATCACCAAACGTGAAGGTTGAAGCGCTTTTCATAATGATTTGCATTTAGACGTTTATACCACTTATAGGACTATGGAGACTTTAAACTGAACAATTCTAAAACTGAGTAAGACGATGCAAAAAGGGATTAGAAGGAACATTTTGAGACTGAATGAGATAATGGAAACCAGATTGAGGTGTTTAATCTAAAAACTGAATAAGACAATGAAAACGGACCAAAGTGGACAATTTTAAACTGATGAAGATAATTAAAGCATAAACAGATTAAAGGAAATAAGTTTATACTGAATGTAACAATGGAATACAAGTCAAAGTGAACATTTTAAAAACTGAATGAGATAATGAAAACCACAGTAAAATGAACAATTTTAAGACTGATTGAAAAAGTGAAAAACAGATTGAAGTGAACAGTTTTACAACTGAATGGGACATTCAATTTCAAGGTGAATAAGACAATGAAAAACTTATTGAAGTGAACAGTTTTAAAACTGAATGAGACTTCGAAAAGCAAAAACCAAATGTGACAAGGAAAAATAAATCAAGTGAACAATTTTAAAACTGAATTGAACCATGAAAAAAAAACAGATTGAAGTGAACATCAGAATCAATAAAGGACCCAATATGAAGCTATTTATTTTACTTGGTTGGGGCAGGACTTTGTCTTGTCTGCTGCTTGGTCCTTTGGGGTTCAATTGCTGTTTTTCTTTTGCTCCAGTATACGCTAATTCTGTCGAGACATCATCTCTGGTTCATCAGACGTCTTATCCGTGATTTGGCTGTTTCCTGTAATGATTCATTGATGAGCTAGGAAATCTTCACGAGAACAGAATAGCTAACTAAATGTTTCGAACCACTGCAGAAGTAGAGGGCGAGGTTTTGGATCCAGTACAACTAGTTTAAATCCCTTATTAACCAATTACTGACTGTTTCAAGGCGATAATGTTGTTGTTGATCATCAATGCAATGTTAAATGCTGTTATCACCATATAGTTATTATCTCTACCAAAATGGTCACCTGAATAACTGCCCATTCTTCTTTTCTTTTTTTTTTTTTCTTTTTTTTTGTATTTTAAATAGAAAATAGGAAAAAATAGATGTTGCTGCTGTTTTCGACCAGAATAGCGGAATGACACCTGTTTGGGAAAGCCTGTTCATTCGGTATACCCCGTGTCTCTTTCGTGTACTTTTGTCAATTTGTTTCCGTGTTTCTTTTTTCCGTTTTAGATTTCAGGGCGGGATGTGGGATTTGATTGATTAATGCCTGATCATTGCCTATCGTTTTATGTTACAATGCGACTAATCGATGCAGATGAAATGTCAAACACTATAGGCCCTAGAAAACGCCTCTTGGGGAGCTGTTTGATCTGCGTCCCCACTGTTTTCTACGACCTCTCTCTCCCAATATTTAAATATCTTGGGGCATAATCGTTGCTCTGCCACTCATGTTTGGTGAATATGTCAAATTATGTATGTCACATCACGGGTAAAGGTCCCAGTTAATTGACATGTGTATGACGATGACGGAGATGTAAAATAATAAGCTCGTTTACAAATGACATATTTTTTTCCTGTGAGGGTAATGCCTCGAACAAATTTGCCTTCTCTATGTGTATTGGTTCGGTGCAGCGCAGAACAAATTTTCACACCTTTGTAACCCACCACTTATGCTTATGTTGTCAACAAACGGAGATATTGGCATTTTCTGTTGAGATACTTGGAAAAAATATTCCAAAAACTGCAATTTTGATAACAAAATGATAAAAATAAATACAGAGCAACCGGCCTCCAGTGCATTTAATATTTCCATGGCATGTTTTATATACAAAATATATAATGAGCTGGAGGCAATTATCCACTCATCTCCCGATTTCTCTGTTTCTGTCTGTTTGTATGTCCCTTTGTCTCTCTCTCTTTCTCTCTCTCTCTCTCTGTCGCAGTGTACCTAGTGATTTACTCGTTTGGATGACAAGTATCACGGTATGTAGGCAAATTTACGTACACGAAAGTATTACTTACACGAGACATGGCGGGAAACTTCGCGTGACAGGTAAACAACTTTTCTTACTGACAGTTTTTCTTAAATATATCTACACTGACAAAATATTTTATTGACCTGATTTTACAATGATATTGGCCATATTTCCTTCCAACTAGAAGAGTTTAGACACTCAAGATACCCTCACCGTGTTAAACCTGGTTTTGTGAAAACATGTAGATTTCTGCATGTTTCTATTGTTTCGACAGAAGGCAGCAGGCATAGTCTTTATTCCGTTATCATTTGAAAAACTGAACCCATCAGCGAGTGGCTTACTAAGTTCTCTTTACAACCACGGTTAAATAAGATTCCAACTTTATACGTTACACGAATAAACAGCCACGTTTCACAAGAGGGGTTACGTTTTGCATTTACGACTATCTCAGCATTCCTTTTAAACATTTACGACCTTCTGCGCAACAAAACACAAAGCTTGACACGACCATCGACAAAAGTCTTGTGTGAAATCATACATATTTGGAAGTTTTGCATTTAATCACGTCTTCTCCTCAATCTAGATATGCAGAAAGGCATTACAAGACACAGTTTTGCCGTATACTTAGCTAGCAACACCCACCATCCCTTATATGATTAAAATCTCATTCGAAAGCTATTCTGGTGTCTTATAATTATTACAGTCATGGCATGTCTGCAAAACAGTGTCTTGTAACGCTTAACTGCATATCTAGATTGAGGAGAAGACGTAATTGAATACAAAACTTTCAAATACGAATGATTTATACAAGACTTTTGCTGATGGTCGTGTCAAGAGTTGTGTTTTGTTGCGCAGTTGGTCGTACATGTTTAAAAGGATTGCTGAGATGGTCATAAATGCGAAAAGCTAGACCCCTCCTGTGAACATGTCTGTTTTTTCTTGTAACGTATGAAGTTGGAATCTGATTGAACCGTGGTTGTAAAGAGTACTAAGTGGGCCACTCGATGATGAGTTCAGTTTTGCAAATGATAAAGAAATACAGAGTGTACATGCTGCCTTCTGACGGAGAAATAGAAAAATGCAGAAATCTACATCTTAAAACTCAGGCTTAACACGGTGGGTGTATCTTGAGTGTCTGATCGTTTCTAGATACAAGGAAATATGGTATATATCTCATTGTAAAAATGGATCGGTAAAATATTTTGTCAGTTCAGAGTTATCTAAGAAAAATTGTTAGAAAAAAAAGTTGTTTACCTGTCACGCGCAGTTTCCCGCAATGTCTCGTAAGTAATATTTTCATGTACGTAAATTTGCCTACATACCATGTGTATGGTCATTCTCTTCTACTGCGTTACGTTTACGCATCAGCATAGCTTTCTTGATAAATCACAAATGGAGCTGTATTCTTTCTTATTTCATTTTATCTAAAAAGAGACAAAAAACTGAACCACGTAAGGAAGAACAATGCAATTTCAGGTATAGAAAAAACGCATCAATTATTTGCTATCCGTCATAAGCATACGACACAGTTATCATTACGACATCGATATCATTTACGTAAATATCTGTTACTGTCGAAATATCCTTGACAACACTATTTGTACTAAGACCAATCAAAGGATAAAGACTACTTCCTTGTTATGTCCTATTATTATCATGGTCAGTGGCAGTTTATGGACAGCTGATTCCTAATATAAAATTCATGACAAGCTATAGAGTTGTAAGCATTTTTTCTTTAATGACAAATATTCTCTACTATACAGAACCCCACCCCCCCCCCCCCCACCCAGTCTTTATGGGTTTTATGACCCTGTTATGTCATTACCGATGTGAGGAAAAGCATTTTCTATGATGAAATAGCAGTGTCACTGGACTATTGCATAACATGATTATGATAGCCAATAAACAAGAATATTTGTCTTTAACACCTATGAAGTTTTCAGTAATACAAGGGACAATCAATATTTAGTCGATCTCCACCGTTTACGTTCATGGGTAGCGTTTGAGGAAAGAACTCCACAGTTTGAACAAGTCACTGAGTTTGTCGGGTTTGGAATTAAAAACCAAAACTTCACATGTAAACACAAGGATTCTAAATTTCGGCTGATCCTTCATGTAAGACATCACGAAACTGAAGTACTCTAAACAGGCAAGTAGTGTTAACCATACCTTTGGTATATCAAATGGAGGATTGCAGTAGACTTCAAACCATCATAGCTTAGGTAAAATGAATGGAAGATTGTGCATGAATTGGTTTAAACATATTTTATTTTCAAAAACATACATTCATTGTTACAGCAATGATGAGATATAATTATTTACACGTTAGGATCAGAACTAAAGCATACAGCTTAGAAGATTGTGTAAGTTCCAATATGTAATCTAAGTAAATCTAATGGAAGACTGTTGGAGAGTTCAAGTAATAACTCAGGTAAACTCAACAGAAGATTGCAGAATTTCTCTCTAAGGAAATTGACCGGAGGATTGCGGAAGATTTCAAACCAAACCTTAGGAAAATTGAATGGAAGATTGTGGAAGTTCAAATTCAAACCATACCTGTGGACCAGATTTCACTCAGAATGTTTGTCAGATTAAACTAAGCTGAGTTAAGGTAAACTGAACGGAGGATTGCGCAAGATCTGAAATCACAGCTTAGGTAAACTGAACGGAGGATTGCGGAAGATCTCAAATAATACCTTAAGTAAATTGAATGGATGATTACGGAAGATTTCAAATCATAGTTTAGGTAAATTGAACAGAGGATTGTGGAAGATTTAAGACCATAGTTTAGGTAAATTAAACGGAGGATTGCGGAAGATTTGAAATGATAGTTTAGTTAATTGAACGGAGGATTGCGGAAGATTTGAAATGATAGTTTAGGTAAATTGAACGGAGGATTGCGGAAGATTTGAAATCATAGCTTAGGTAAACTGAACGGAGGATTGCGGAAGATTTAAGACCATAGTTTAGGTAAATTGAACGGAGGATTGCGGAAGATTTCAAATCATAGTTTAGGTAAATTGAACGGAGGATTGCCGAAGATTTAAGACCATAGTTTAGGTAAATTGAAAGGAGGATTGCGGAAGATTTCAAATCATAGTTTAGGTAAATTGAACGGAGGATTGCGGAAGATTTCAAATCATAGTTTAGGTAAATTGAATGGAGGATTGCGGAAGATTTGAAATCATAGCTTAGGTAAACTGAACGGAGGATTGCGGAAGATTTGAAATCATAGTTTAGGTAAATTGAACGGAGGATTGCGGAAGATTTGAAATGATAGTTTACGTAAATTGAACGGAGGATTGCGGAAGATTTGAAATCATAGCTTTGGTAAACTGAACGGAGGATTGCGGAAGATCTCAAATCATACCTTAGGTAAATTGAACGGAGGATTGCGGAAGATTTGAAATCATAGTTTAGGCAAATTGAACGGAGGATTGCGGAAGATTTGAAATCATAGCTTAGGTAAACTGAACGGAAGATTGCGGAAGATCTCATGAAAGATGTTTGGTAAGGTTAACTGAGTGTAAGATTGCAGAAGTTTTCAAACCATAGCTTAGGTAAAGCTAAGATTTTAAACCATCGTTAATTTAAATTGAATGCAGGATTCCAGAATCTTTCAACCCACAGCTTAGGCAAGCTGAATTGAAGATTTAAATCGATAACCTAGGTCATTCTCACTTGAGATTGTGAAAGATTTCACCCAGGATGCTTGTCAAGGTAAATTGAGCAAAGAAGTTTCAAATGAAACATTGTGACTTTATCTGATAGCTGAGGATTTCATTGCAAACCTTGATCAGAGGGGTCTTAAAAAGTCTTATCAAGGTATACATTTTCACCCATATGCTACTGTCCTAATACAGTCATTTTTGGTATGTTTGGTGATCCTGCATCCAATATTTTAAAGCTGTGACATCTCGTCAAAACCATGATAACCATTGGTGAGTCTTGGTTCCATCTGGTGAGCTGACCCTGTAGGTCTGAGTGGCCTTCAGCCATGATGCTTGCCTAGTGTCCAGTTTCGTCAGTAAAGAGGTGATTCAATTAGGCTTGATAGTAAGCAGCGCTACAATTGAAAAGAATTCGAGTAGGGGCCACCGCCAAGATGGTTCAATAATGAACAGCACGGCCAAGATAGCCTTGACACAGGGGCCTTTGGCAGTGTAATCTTGAGCCCTTCAGGCCCTTGCATATAAGGAATTCAGTATACCATGTCACAGTATGTAGCATGGCAGAACTACATGTAAGGTGACATATTGTCAAAAACACACCAACCATAGGTGATCGAGTCTTGGCTCAAGCTGGTGCACTAACCCTGTAGAAAGCTTGTCCTAGCAGCCTTTGCCCATGATGGTTGCCTAGTGTCCAGTTTCATCAGTAAAGAGCTGATTTGATCATGCTTGATAGCAAGCAGTGCTACAATTGAAAAGAATCTGAGTAGATGCCACTGCCAAGAGGGTTCAGTAATGAACAGCTTCACCAAGGTAGCCTCGACACAGGGGCCTTCGGCTCTCCCAGGCCATTCAGACCCTTGCAAAAGGAACTTAGTATGTAGCATGTAGTATGTAGCATGACAGAATTAAGGAGACAAATTGTCAGAGACATGTACACTAACCATAGGTGAGTCTGGCTCCATCTGGTGCACTGACCCTGTAGGAAGCTTGGTCCGAGCGGCCTTCGGCCGAGATGCTTGCCTAGTGTCCGGTTTCAAAAGTAAAGAGCTGATTCGATCATGCTTGATAGTAAGTAGTGCTACAATTGAAAGAATCCGAGTAGGCGCCATCGCCAAGATGGCTCAGTAATGAACAGCACCGCCAAGATAGCCTTGACCCAGGGGCCTGCGGCCCTGTGATCCCGGGCCCTTCGGGCCCTTGCCTAAGAAACTCAGGATACCATGTCAAGTATGTTGTATGACAGAACTACATGTAAGGTGACAAATTGTCAAAAACACACCAACTATTGGTGAGTCTTGGCTCCATCTGGTGCACTGACCCTGTAGTAAGCTAGGTCATTGAGGCCTTGGCCATGATGCTTGCCTAGTGTCCAGTTTCATCAGTAAAGAGCTGATTCAATTATGCTTTATAGTGAGCAGTGCTACAATTGAAAAGAATCCGAGTAGGGGCCACCGCCAAGATGGTTCAGTAATGAACAGCATCACCAAGATAGCCTTGATGCAGGGGCCTTCAGCCCTGTGATCCAGGGACCTTTGGGCCCTTGCGTGAGGAACTAAGGATACCATATGTCATAGTATGCAGCATTACAGAACTACATTAAAGGTGACAAAGTGTCAAAAACACACCAACCATAGGTGAGTCTTGGCTCAATCTGGAGCACTGACCCTGTATGAAGCTTGGTCCGAGTGGCCTTTGCCATGATGGTTGCCTAGTGTCTGGTTTCATCAGTAAAGAGCTGATTAGATCATGCTTGATAGTAAGCTGTGCTACAGTTGAAAAGAATCCGAGTAGGGGCCACCGCCAAGATGGTTCAGTAATGAATAGCACTGCCAAGATAGCCTTGACCCTGGAGCCTGCAGCTATGAGATCCCAGGCCCTTGCATATGGAGCTTAGGATACCATGTCATAGTATATAGCAATTGCTATACAGATGTATCTGACATCTTGTCTGAGCCAACAAGTTAAATAATTGCCTGACTGAAATTAAGTCCACTGCTTTTACATCAATTGACTCTGTGTTTTAAATCTTCCGCAATCTTCCGTTCAGTTTACCCTGACTATAGCAGAAGTCTTCCCCAGTCTTCCGCTAGTTTTACCCAAACTATGTGCTTTGAATCTTCAGCTGCTTTTACTTAAACTGACTCTGTGTTTTAAATCTTCCCAAATCTTCCGTTCAATTTACCTAAGCTATGACAGAAATCTTCCGCAATCCTCCGTTCAATTTACCTAAACTATGGTCTTAAATCTTCCGCAATCTTCCGTTCAGTTTACCTAAGCTATGATTTCAAATCTTCCGCAATCCTCCGTTCAATTTACCTAAACTATGGTTTGAAATCTTCCGCAATCTTCCGTTCAGTTTACCTAAGGTATAACTTCAAATCTTCCGCAATCTTCCGTTCGATTTACCCGGACTCAGACAGAAATCTTCCGCAATCTTCCGTTAGATTTACCCAGACTATGACAGAAATCTTCCGCAATCTTCCGTTCGGTTTACCTAAGGTATGGTTTGAAATCTTCCGCAATCTTCCGTTCGAGTTACCCGGACTCAGAAGAAATCTTCCGCAATCTTCCGTTTGATTTACCCAGACTATTACAGAAATCTTCCGCAATCTTCCGTTCAGTTTATCCAGACTGTGACAGAAATCTTCCGCAATCCTCCGTTCAATTTACCCGGACTCTGACAGAAATCTTCCGTTCAGCTTACCCAGTTTGTGAAAGAAATCTTATACAAACTTCTGTTAGGTTAACCTGAACTATGACTTTGTGTTTTTATATCTTCTGCTGCTGTTACTAAAACTGACACAGTTTTTTAAATAAATCTTCCGCAATCTTACGTTCAATTTACCCAGACTATGACAGAACTCTTCTGCAATCTTCCGTTCAGTTTACCCAGACTATTCTGCTTTTTCGTGATGTCTTACATGAAGGATGAACCTAAATTTCTGAATGGCTGTGCGAATTTTAGGCAGCTCATCGTGAACAATGAGTGATAAAATAAAATACAGCTAAACATTTGTTTTCTCTCTCTCTCTCTCTCTCTCTTGGACTCTCTCTCTCTTTCGTTTATGAGAATTATACTTTGTTTTGCGAAAGCAAATGAATCTTTGCGCATGTAGATTACATTAGTATGTATAGTATACCTAGCAAATAATATTGCCGTCATATTGACTTTATCGTCACAATAACGCCATCAGGTTGTAATTGTGACGTCACCGACATGAAAGAGAACCATATGCACTATGCAAAATTTGTTGTTGTTTTTTTTTTCTCTCTCTTTTTGGTACTGTCTGTTTTGCAAAATGGGAGTAGTACGGTAGATACAAGCGTCAATCTTTTGAGTAAGCATTTCTGATGTTGTATGCAAACATCAGCATTCTCAGCGTCTAAACCTTACATGTAAGTGAGTCAGTATTTCAGGCTAATTTACGTAACAGACATTTTACACCAAGAATAATACTTTAGACAAAAAAAAGTATTGCAAAAAGTTGCGACACCACTATGAAATAACAGTCAGAAATCCGATAATTTAACGTTTGTGTCTTTCAACGGCATTGTAAATAGATGATGTTTCTAGGCGATATCTATTCAATGATGCACTTCATGCATAGATGAAATGACCACGAGTGTAAGATTCTGTATATTAAATGACCCTTTAAAATGAGATTTTATCGCCTTCAAAATGAACATTATTTCAATAAAAAAACGCATTGTTCTCACAGTCGTTGTCAATGACGTTACTTGTAACGCACCAAAGTGTGGTCAACAGATTTTTAAGACACGCCGTAATGCACTGAATAACAGCGGCGTTATCTATAATACTAAATAAACGAAGTAACGCATAAACTGCAAAATTGGTGGCATTTTCAAGCGTAATTTCTATACTGGTTCTTCCGCATATTGCTATCATTGATAATTTCGGTTAGCGTGTGTTTTAGTTTCACGTAGATTTAAAGCATTTGGGAATTAAATTCGTCTTTCATTTTAAATTCTCCCAAGCATTTTTCTAGAAACTTCGATGTCAACAATGGGTGCGTTCGA
The DNA here is from genome assembly GCA_963989385.1 of Ctena decussata. NCBI lineage: Eukaryota > Metazoa > Mollusca > Bivalvia > Lucinida > Lucinidae > Ctena > Ctena decussata. Next base: position 48,481,765 of record OZ022506.1, read on the forward strand.
GTAAAATTATCGTGTACTCGAATACACGTTTTAAATTAATCCGGTCGTTTCGGTTCTGCGTCGTTATATCGGCGCGCTGCTTAGCAAGTCCAAATTTAGCAGGTTCTAATGCAAAAATCCGACCCATGAACGTACGTCATTCCCCATAAATAACGATTTATTTTTGTATTTTTGCTCATATGTCTAAACGGATGAAAAACTAAATGGTCATAGTCCCGACGGCCCTGGCTCGAAACGACCCATTTTCTTCCAGAACGATAGTCAATACGAGTAGCCAATCGAACTCGCCCATTGAAGAATAAAGCTCAACGCACATGGTCTTTCGAAAAGTTGGACGGACACACGGCGCCAAGTGTGTGCGGCTATGGTTACGTGCCGCTGAGCCACTTGGGGAACGTCGTTAGGAGAATTCAAACTGAACTGAACTTTCGGAAAAGACAAAAATTAAAAATGTCTAAGGTTAACACACACGTATGCGCCAGGTAAGAAAGGGCATTTTTTTCCAGCGAAGCAGACAAAACAATTTCAATGATTCAACGAAGCTAAAAAAAGCCTTTAGTCTTCAGAGGGCTTGAATATTTTCCCCCAAAACGTTCAAGGAACCCAATTTTTTCAGGAAAAAAATACCCAGGGCAGGTCACATAACCAAGATGGCAAACATTTATTATGGTAAAAAATTTCAAAAATCTTCTCCCCCAGAACCACGTCGGGCCGCGTAGCGCAATCGGTAGGGCACCTGACTCATAAGTCAGAGGTCCTGGGTTCGAAACCCGGTCTGGCCACATACTTTTGTTTCTCCTTCCGCTGATTCAAGAAGGGCAGTTGTCAGTTACTGGCGAAAGTATGTGCACTTAGTACTGGTTAACCGCTTAGGAGGTCTAAGCCTGCCCAGGAATAGTGTGGTTAGGTTAACTGACCATCCCGACATGACCTTAGCTGTTTACCGTTGACGTTAAGCATCAAATCAACCAATTCTCTCCCAGAACCACAAATCCTATGATCTTGAAACTTAGCATGTCGCATCAAGGACTCAAAAGCTCAACAAAATTTATACAAATGATGACCCTGGGATGACCTTGATCTGTTTTACGGCAAGATCAACTTTTGAGTCACTTAGGTTTTTCTATGGGAAAAAAGTGAAAAAAGTTGATTTTTTTATGAAACAATGCAATCTGCTACCTGAAAGTTTGTAGATGCAGACAACTAATTAGGTAAATGAAGCTTTAGTGAGTATTCATGGTAAAGGTCATATCTTCACCTGGGCCTAAGGCCATTTACATTGAAATTCTGTTCTGTACTGTTCAATTCTCGTATCGACGTTACCCAAGTGGCTCAACGGTACGTAACCATAGTTGCACACACCTGGCGCCGGGTGTCCGTCCAATTTACATTGAAAAATTAAAACTCTCTTTTTTATATAAACTTGACCATCATGAAATATTTCCGCGCTTGCGCGGGCTCTTTTCTAGTATATTAAAATGTATATTACATTCGTAGCTAAGAAATACAAGAATTTCTTGTCAATATAAATATAATATTTCCTAGTTCTCTACGAGGATTTATTTATTCTAACGAAATAAATCCCTGTAGATTGGTTACCTTACCCTTAATACTCGGAGATTAGTTATTAATGTACGGCCGGATACCGGCTTTTAGGACTACTTTTCCAAGTTTAGCTTTCCACTGCCGTTGAAGCTATAAAAACAGCGTCAGAGTTGCCTTTTATGACCCTGAGAAAACAACAGACGCTAATTACGAAATGGCTGACCTATAGCAAATTTTGGTATGTATTTCTGGCGTGTTCAACTGAAGCAGTTTTATGTAGGATAGCATTGCCTTTTATCACATACACTTCGCAATGTGCTATAAGAAACGTATCATTCAGCTCATAGCCGCGAGTCTTTCTTCGACCCTTTGATCGTCGGGACTAGTAGCCGTACAGACATGATGATAATGATTGTAAGGACATGGTGCAGGTTCCATAGGCAAAACAATTTTTTTTTTGTTATTTTGACAAGCCTTAGCCTTTCAGAAAACAAAATAGCGGTCCAAAATTTCAAGTTTGTGTATTCTTTCGCGCTATTGCGTACAACTGTAGGAGGGACTCTTGAGAAACATAAAAACAGATGGAACTATTCTTTAAATGAAAGACATACGAATGAAATATACAGTTTATTAAACCGTCCCATAGAAAATATGGGATTTATAAACCTCGGGAGGTTTAAAGACTCGTTAAAGAAACTCGTCCTTCGGACTCGATTCTTTTTCGGATCTTTAACCCTCCCTTAGTTTTTAAATCCCATATCTTAAATGGGACTATTAATAAACTCTATATTTATATCCTTAAATTTAGGTGGCGAAAACATTTTTGAAAAAAATATTCTTCTTAGCTAAAGGAAATGAACAAAAAGACTAAGGCTAACGTCGCCTTTTTCTCGTTGCTGCAACTCAGTGGCTCAGTTCTTATTATCTCTTTCCGTTTGAGTCAGTGAATTGTAGTTTGAAGTTCCAGTCAACACTGCTATGTTTTTCGCGCATTACTTTCAGAGGGAGACAAAATTAATGACTTCAGCCTGTTTGCGATGTAAACATTGGTATGCAATCCAGAAATGAGTCTTCTCCAGTGCGAATCAAATGCTGCCTGGAAGAATTGGCTTCTTTAAGCTGGTTATTTGAGGTTAATACACAAACTGAAGGAAAAAAATTACGTTAGCAGAATTCTTATTTTTGTTATTTTCTCAGTTTAGAATACGAAAAAAAAAAAAAAAAAAAAAAAAAAAAAACAGATTGACATTCTGATAAATAGTGTTTTTAATTAAAAAAAAAAGGATCATAGTGCAATTTGCTGTGCAGAAACCTAAAAATAAATAAATAAGGAATTATTGAAAATGCATTTTTGTCTGAAAATACAGTAATACATCTAAAGTAAAGCGCTAGCAACCATTTGTTCTAACTCTTTCTTAAATTGTAAGGTAGAACAAACAAAACAACATAGCTTATTTTACAATTGTTCGACCAAACAAAACAACATAGCTTATTTTACAATTGTTCGACCAAGTATAACGTGCATGTAAACTCGATGCATTCAATAAATACAGGGTATTTTCACCAATGATATATTTTTTTTATTCTTGATTTATTTGTGTGTTGCGCAGCAAATCTTTTCCTATATAAAGCCTTTTAAACATCAACATGTCAGGCTTTTTAGGATTCTAAGTTGTGAAACGCAACAAAAAGAAGGCACCGGAAGGTGTTCAACATTTATGCCGATTTTTGTATTTACCATAAACCAGTGAGTATCACCACTTATAGGAGCAATTTCTCCAACAACACTTAAGAGCACCTTAACGAGGTGACCTCGTTTCGAAGGAGCTTGAAATTAAACTTCCCTGAAAGTGGACCTATTCACCAGAAGGCATGCCGGGACGTTAAATTCCTTTATTAATCATTCTTTGTCTGCTGAAAATGCGTGTACGTACCAAAGGGGAGTTATACAAGCCATTGTTAAAAAAGTAACGTTTAGACCGATCAAATCAGAAAAACAAAGGCTCTTTAGTATAAAATTTCCATCGACATGAAAACGGAAAAGCGATATGCCAACCAATAAATGATTGTCTTAGATACCAAACGCCGTACTTAACCGAGTCAGTGTGGTCATATGAATATATCGCGATTGCCCTGATTGTGATTGCAGACATAAATGTCTAAACCATTGAATAAAATGATTTATCACTGATTCCATATTGTATTATCTACTTCATAGGTCTAATGCAAGAAATTTGATATGCAGATAAAATATTATATTGCATTTTTTCCCTGGCAGAATAATATTCGTCACTGCATTGTTAGCAATATGGTGTTTAGTCCAATACCGCTTATATTAGCTTTGTATATGATATCGTGAAATGCAAACACCTTTATGCACAGTTCCAGTTTAACACGTTTCTCTAAAAGCTATCGTCAAAGAATAATTATTGTCCCCGACGTAGTTGAAGGGGAGTACGAGGAATTAGCTTCGTCCGTTTGTCCATCCGTCCGTCCGTTTTTCATATGATTTTCACGAAACTTCAGGATACTGTTGTTACTACATGACGTAATCAAGTTATATAAGGAGTCATGATTGGACGTTTTCTAGCGGAGTTTGGCCCTTTATCAGTATATTTGGCCAAACCATGTGGCCGCAAATCCTCCTTCAACCGATTTTCATCAACTTTTCTGGATTGTGTTAATAGGATAGGATCGCTGAATAATGTGGATCAAAGTCCTTGGGGTCATGCTTCGACCCATGTTTTGCCAGACTTACAGCCATTTGTAAATCTGGCCAAAATTTTTGACGCACCTCCTCATTTAGTTTTCAATTGATTGGCACCCATTTTTAGGACGTCGTTCTTACCTCATGGTCTGAATCATATTTTATTGAGGTCATGACTGGACTCTGTCTGCCAGAGTTACGGCCCTTTGGTAAGTCTGGTCAAATCTTGTGGCTGCAACTCCTCTTTCAGTTTTCAACCGATTTTAATCAAACGTTCAGGATATACTTGTCTTTTCGTCTTTTCGGCGCGAAAAGACGAAATAACGCCACGCGAAAAGACGAAAAGACGAAATAACGCCACGCGAAAAGACGAAATAGCGCCATGCGAAAAGACGAAATAACGACACACAAATACCCTTCTATTGATAGCTGTATTGATTCCTAATACTAAGACAGTTTGTCTGAGTAAACAATATAGACTCATATCAGACAACTGCAAACGCAGCTACAGAAGCAGTCTGATCACAGAATTTGCCACTGAAATGCTTTTTAATATATCTTTTTGACAGCTAAAAATTATAAGGATAGACTATAAAATTAACGTGCACTGGGGTCGGCAACATTTTCGGTCAGTATGGTACCGTTTAGATTGAATAACAAATTTGTGCCTTGCTGACTGAGATCAAACACAGATATACTCAAGATTATCAGTGTCAAGCAGCAGTCTTATGAAAATTAGAAGGGATTTGCCACTGAAACTCTATTTTATCCGACAGAAAAATAAAACTTGTTAAAAGTGAAATAGATAGCAATAAGTATTATTATGGGGTCGGCAATAATTACAGTTATTGATTAAAAAATCTGGGCCATGTTGACTTAAAAATAAGCAGACGCAAATTTACGCATTGAGGAGCATATGCAGACCTAGTACATTGTTGTCGCAAGCATTTTTTAGAAACACCGTCAAACCTGTCTTAAGGGATCACCCAAGGACCAAGAAAAGGTGGCTGCTTAAGACAGGTGATCCCTTAATAGAGGTGACCACATAAGCAGGTTTGACTGTATAGCTGAATGTATGTTGGGCCGCGTAGCGCAATCGGTAGGGCACCTGACTCATAAGTCAGAGGTTCTGGGTTCGATACCCGGTCTGGCCACATACTTTCGTTTCTTCTTCCGCTGATTAAAGAAGGGCAGTTGTCAGTTACTGGCGAAAGTATGTGCACTTAGTACTGGTTAACCGCTTAGGAGGTCTAAGCCTGCCCAGGAATAGTGTGGTTAGGTTAACTGACTGTCCCGACATGACCATAGATGTTTACTGCGGACGTTAAGCAATAAATCAATCAAGCAATCAATAGCTGAATGTATACACCTCCAAGAAAGATCTCTCGAATATTGAACATTTTGTCCCCTTCTGTCATATTTACAAAGGGGAACAACTTTTGTGACATTCTCTTCGCTTCCCAAGATAGGAAAGTGAAGCAAACAGAAAGTTAGATTCTTAAATAGGTCTACTCTTCAAGGAAAGAATTTGCTCCTAGAGGACCAAATTCTACTTTCAAGAGCTGACCCTCCTTAAGAAAGGAGGCAAAAGTGCAAAATTGCTTCCCCTGAGAGTGGTCCCGTTCACCTAAAGCACAGATGCAAATATGTTGAAGCCTGTGTCTCCATGCATCCTACGTAAAAATCACCGGTTTTCTTTTCTTTTTTTTAAATTTGAACAGATAGATTTTAAATATATCGAGCTGTATCATAACATACGCAGAATGGTTACCAATGCAGAGCCTGAAAAAGACCACTGTTTTCCTAGGACACATATGTCCTAGGATTTAGGATCATAATGGTAACATGGTCCAAATTTATTACTTAATGCTAGCACATTTTCTGAGTATATTATTGTTCAAACTGAGAGATCGAGAGAATTGGGTAAAACGTCCCACCAATGCTAAGGACATATGGAGACATGACCTCGCGGTTAGGAGTCACACCTGAAGAACCACTGAGGCAAGTGTGTGTGTGTGTGTGTGTGTGTGTGTGTGTGTGTGTGTGTGTGTGTGTGTGTGTAGAGGGGGGTCGAACTGACTGCAACCGCTGGTCTAGTCTAGTCTATCCCATAATCTTTTGATGTCGTTGGGGCACCACAGATGACTCTACTCTACAACACTCCTTTTCCACCTAGTCCTGTCATCAGCTGCCCTAGTTGAGCTAGCAAAATCCATCCCTGTCGTTTAAAGAAGACTTGAAGAGGAAGTAACGGTAGTTGTGCCCCTTTGTAAAAATGGCGGAAGGGGGCACATTTTCAATATAAAATTCTTATATATTGGGACACATATGCGAAAGCCAAAGAGAAGTCTAATCAGGCTCTGCTCTGTCTGCGATTGGCACGTCTTTAGAAAACTATAACTTGATCAAATTTTGGGTTAGCTGCAGTTAAATGTAGGTCAAATTAGGGAAAATACTGTATCATTATTTTTTCACATCATAACACTTACAGCGAAGTGCAACAATGTTTCAATATTTGTATAGACACCTTCGTCTTCCATAGTTTGAGAGAGATTACATGGTCAACAAGTGGTTAATCTTTTAGGCGGCCCGTTGTATCTGTTGAGTCCTCGTCTTTGCTTCTTCATGGTGTTGAAATTTGATTTATGTGTTTACCGTGATGATTCATTGACGAGTTAGAGGGTTATCATGCGAACCGAACAACCAACTAAATGTTTTGTACCACTTCAGAAACTGAGGGTGAGGTTGGGCCTGTAAAATCGATTTAAGCCCCCCAGTAATTCATTACTGACCGTTCCAAGGCGGTAGTTCTGTTGTGGTTCTCTGTTGCCTGTTTTTGGTGTCAGAGTTTCTGTGATGTTTTACCTTATGTATGTTCTTATTATTTTAGATTCGGTTGGGTTGCTGAGTGGCCACCTTTTGGGAACAAGCTGCTCACTCGGTTGGCCATATGTTCTCTGTATCTTGATTATTTGTAATCTTAGTTGTTTCCAACTATGGTTTGAGGGCTGGATTTGGATTTCGATTGTTTCAGTTCCTGGTCTTTGCATACTTTTTACTTTTAGATCAAAATTAAGATAGAATGAATCTTGTTTGGAGTATTTTACTTCAAAACATTAGCAACTCCTCCTTCAGTTTTTATCTTGCAGCCATGGTTCCCTTCAAAATCAAATGTCCATACGTCGGGGACATTTGGCCAATGGCCTTTTATTGATATATACTTCGACATTATAGATACCTCCAAATAACATCAGTGGTCATAATCGTGACTGCATTGACATAATTACTTGGGAGCGAGGCATTGGATCCTTTTAAATGATGTTTTCAAACTACCAAAGAATTTTTATGATTCTTATAGGTTTTTCTGTTTGATGAACATTAACTCTAATCTCTTTTTTTTTTCTTCTTCTTCTTCTTTTTTTCTTTTCTTTTTTTTTCTTCTTTTTTTCTTTTCTTTTTTTTCTTCTTTTCTTTTTTTTTTCTTTGTTTCTTCTTTTTTTTTTTTTTTTTTGTTTCTTCTTTTTTTTTTTTTTTTTTCTTTGTTTCTTCTTTCTTTTTTTTTTTTCTTTGTTTCTTCTTTTTTTTTTTTTTTTTTTTTTTTCTTTTTTTCTACTTTTTTTTTCTTTTTTTTTTTTCTTTTTTTTTTTTTTTCTTTCTTTTTGGTTTGTGTTAATCAGTTGAATGTCACGCACCATGACTACCTAACTTCGGTAAAGGGAAGGACAATTTCTACAAAAAAAATGTCTTGAAATATACGAGGACAGAAAGGACTTTATGTTTTGATATTGGCTAATATGGTGGATAGTGACGCCTGAAATTAGACTGCGACGATGCATCTTTCCTCATTGGCTGTTCGTTCTCAAATGATTAAAAAAGAATGCATCCGTATATATTTTGCAAAGTGGATACAGTGTCTGCGCACTTATAATATGACGCTCTGCAACGGTATGATATACAATTGTTGACAGAGAATTTATGTCTTGCAGACGTGGAAAAAGTATTAAGCAAGCAATAATAAATCATCAATATAACTATAAGAATCAATCATATAATATAGTGGATTAGATATTAGAAGGAATGGAAGTGTGAGATAAAAGCTAAGTTTGTGAAGACAGAGCATTCATTGTCTCAGTATGATTTAGCTCTAGCTTCCTAAACCTATTGAAAATCTTCGGAAGTCAATGGTAATAATCATAATTATTTAGTGATTTGTGGAAATCGTACGTTTACCGAACCTAATACACTTTTTAAAAGAAATATTTTTAGATTTGTATGTGGAACAGCCATTACAGCATTTGTATGAAGATATGTATGTCGATAAATATGAACAATACAGATATAGGTTTCCCAGTGTGAGAATATAAGTATCTTTCATGGGTGTATGGTGTGGATGGAAAAAATCCGTCACGAGGGTCACTGATCGGCATCACGAGGCTTGCCGAGTGATGCCGAACACTTATCCCGCGTGAAGGGTTTTTCTATCCGCACCTCACACCCATTATAGATACTTTTTCTTGTACATTACGTTTTGTTTTAACTTAGAAAATTGTTAAAGTGATATTTAAGTACTTGAGAGGTTTGTAATTGATTTTGAAAGAAGGCACCGCTTTCAACGACCACCATTCGGTTATTTTCTTCTATTTCTGGCGTGCATAAACTGACGTAATTTTTGCCCTCTTCATGACGTCATCGTCTGGAAAAAAACGTTACTTGGAACTCCTATACAACCAATGCATTTAATGCTCGTGATTTTTATCCGGTCCTGGGTGGCATAATATAGCTGAGATAAGATTTGTAGGTACAGGGATATACACGCGGATCTGGTGTGCAAGAAAGAAAATTACAGTAATGACTCAGAAAAAAAAGTGCGAGAATCACAAACACACAAAGCACAGCTAATAACACATAAATGTATATAAAATGAGATTAGTCTTACAGTTTTGAAACTACGACCATAAAAAAAAACTTCAAATAGGCAGGCATGGGGTCGTCAGTTTATCGTAATAAACATGTATTCATATTTGAGTCACATTCACAGTCACCACATTATCATTACTGTGAAGTTTGGGCGAAATCGGCTCAGAGGTTTAGGAGGAGATGTCAAATGTGAGCAGACGGCGGACGGATGACGGACGACGGACGCCGGATGCTTGCCTATGTAAATAGCTCACTTGAGCACTACGTGCTCAGGTGAGATAAACAGTAGTACCGGGGGGGGGGGGGGGGGGGGGGGGGGGGGGCACACACTGTACCTACCTTATAAAAATTCTAGTTAATATGAATCATTTTGAAACTTTATAGGCTTCTTAAACAGAGTCTTTAGATGTGCATGTGACTTCGGAGTAATGGTCTGATAATTAATCCTCAATGGGTGTTGTACTCATCATCATTTCGAAACTCTTTATATGAGAATCTGCATACATGTATTTTGTTTCATTATTATTACTATTATAGTTAATCCTTATAGGTCTGCGTACCAGTTCATTTGAAACTTTGCAGATGTAAAGATTAATATGTGAGTATGACATATACGTCAAATTATTTTTGTCACATTTTGTGCTTTGAACGGCTTCCAAATAATTAATTGCAAAGCAAGTGTTAGCCTTGTTCACGCAACTCCTCACAGCAATTTATATCGATTTTGTTTTGAAAACTCGCAGGTATTTTGCCATAGTTTGAGTATTTGCATGTGTTATTATATAATCCTCAAAATAATTTTATTATTTTTTTTTTCAATTTTGGCTACAACACCATTAAGTCTTATGCCGAAAAACCAAAATAGTTGAAATTGCGAATAGCGTAGATCCCAACAAGCTCTTGATGAACCGCATCATCTGGTTCTATACTGTTTTTTCTTTATTCTCTAAATTCTCAGCATGACATTTCTTGGACATTTTTTTGCAGACTATTGTGCAGGCGCAAACTTTGTCGTCGGCTTTTGGTACTTCATTTAGTTAAAGTTCGATGCTTATCTCGTCATGGAGAAGGCGGGGGCACTTAATACAAAATTTCTTGTTTATTTCGTGTCATCGAAAGAAATACCCCGGCCTCCATATATAATAACTAATAACAGTGCCATAATGCAGCAGGGAACAAAGAAATTGTTCTATATAGAAGATAATAAATGACAGTTTATGATATAAGGAGAAGTTGGTACATGATCGCATATCCTTACAGCGGGTCATATCTGCGGTGTAAATGTTTGCTATTTTCATCTAAATACGTATACGAAAATAATAGTGTGCAGTTTTTATATTTTTATTTTTTATTACATACACAAATGAGTAAGAAAACAGTGAAAAGGTGAGAACAAGCAATTTCTATTTTTTTATACGCGAAAACCATACCGGATACAACGAGAATGCTAAAAATTACGTTATAAATGATAAGTCAAACTTTCGTCGATTACCAGCAGAACACTTTTGTAGTCTTGTTGTGATTTCACAATAAGAAACTTTTCAACTTCTTTGCATATGATTCCCATAATATAAGTAATCATTGATTGGTGAGTCTATTGTAGAGCTTTTTAGAGAGAAATTTCGGTGAAAGCAAGCATTTTGGTGACTTCTGAAAGGTGAAGATAAATATATGTTGAAGAGGCCAAGTATTGGAACAGGGAAATTAATTTGAATATTCTGCGTTTTTATTTTCTGCGCGTATTTTGAAACCGCAGAAATTATACACCCGCTGAATTAAACCGCACACACACACACACATAAAATGAAGCGCTCTTACCTTGCCATCCCTCCAGGTAAGGTCGAGCTTGTAACCTTTAAGAATATCATCTCGCTCGTTGACCTGTCGCAGCGCCATATTCACAGCTGTTAGACATGCCCCACCTCCCGACCACTTCTCTCCGGTCATCGGTAACAGTCCCATAATGTTTAATGTTTTCAGATTTGACTCAATAAAACTTATCTGTAAAGCTAACAGAGGAAACATAAACATATGATTCATGATTAAATTTCTAAATTGTATCCTTTCACATTCAGAAAATAATTTCTTCTTAATTTGTTCAAACCTACAGCTTGAAATGAGTAGAAAACAAGCTATTCAAATGGATTGCGATATTTCCTTTTCCGGAGTAAACAAAAGTTGTCATTTCAACACTAAGTCCAATAAAAGTGTGTCATAATCAGTTGTAAATGGACACTAATGTGCATTTCTGCATTTGAAACTTTGCAAAAATAGCATTGCTCCGTTTTTTTTATCTTAATGATATTATGTTCCTGTTTTATTTCTGTTTCTATTTTAAACGGCTTTGCACCAAAACTAATAAGAACATGCACTGTGATATAATTATTATTGCACTACCGTTATTTCACTAGTTCTATCGATGAAGTGATATCAAGCGCGGTAGACAATACTGTCTCTTTGCTCGAGAGATGAACGTTCAATGCCAGTCACAGTGGAAGAAGTTCAGCTCCTGGAGATACAGCATTAATCAATGATCAGCAAACATAAAAAAAATCCCGCTCAGCTTGTCTTTTGATCTCCTAGCGACTTCTTTTGATATCACTGAAACCTCTGTGCAAGCTTTCGGTGCGTAATTTTTTGTTATCTAACCGAGAATATTTAGTTTTCTGAAAATTAACAACTTTAGATAAAGATTTATTCAGGGGTCAAAATCGTGCAAAGTACCCGAAAGATTAAGAATATGATTAATCACATTTTATGTAGAAAATTCATGTAATGACGACATATCTACTGTAAATCACTTGAAAATTAGGCTACATAATATTCCGAACTTTGCTTATTAGGCTTGTCATTCAATGGAGATCTATGCGTATAGGCGTATTATGCTGCGTCACCTAATGACTTTGGTTCATTCCTAAAACATGATTATAGAAGACCGTGCTCAGTGACAAGGACAACAAATATTGTCTGACCAACTTATAAACAAACAAAGCTGAAGTTGAGAGGCAAAATTCAGAATTTTTATCATAAATGAGTACTAAATGCCTCAAGCTAGATTGATTTCCTCTGGTACACATAAACTCAACTTTGCCGTGTTTCTTTGTTAATAAGATGGGAGGACAGTGTTTTTTAGTTTTTTTTTCGTTCTTTTTTTTTTTAAACACACGGTGTCTTAAGAGACCTTTGGTGTCGTTTTGAAAAGTAAAGTCCCCGTTTTACAACCAAGTAAATACGGTAAGGGATTGGTTTTGATGCTACAAGTACTGTGAAAACAGGTTCAGAGGTTCATTATATTCGAAAGCACGGAGTACTGCGGAAGTTGACAACTGAAAGACACCACTGCATAGTTTCAAATTCAAATATTTTCTAGGCTTTAAAGTATGCATTTTTCATTTAAGTTATGGGTGAGTGAGTGAACTCGGGTTGAATGGCCCACCTACAATTAGGTTTATAAACACGAAAATAGAGAGCTGAATAAATCATTGTCCGAAACAGTGTCCATTGATCATTCTCTCAGATGCCGAATGACAAAGCTCACGCGCCGAATGATGTAGTTCAAGGCTAGAGACATTGTCATGAGAAACGGATGCCTCGATTTTGTTTTATTGTAGCTAATGGAACTATAAGAATATTTTGCTGTCATGGTTCCAGTTATCAAGCATGTTACTAGCTATATTTTATTTTTATTATGTGGGTGTTGTTCAGTACTCTGTAGTAAAAGAAAACAACGTACCTCACTGATACCTAACCCAATTACAGTAAGATAAAATTTCCTTTTAAAAGGAAGGCTTGCCAGCTAAGACAGTGAAGTGAACCCGATTGTTAGTGCACTTTCTGTTGCTAACTTTTATTTAGCGAAGTATTTAATTTCTAACTTATTGAATGGTGGCATTATCCACGAGTGTAAGGTAAAAACAAGTGTAGAATTTATTTGAATAACAAATTATAGAAATATTTAAACACACACACACACACACACACACACACACACACACACACACAACAAAAACAACAACACATCTGAACTTGGCATCAAAAGGAGCCAATAAATTTATATTTACGAAAGTTTATCTTTGGTTTAAGTGGCATCAGTGGCAGTTACTGGAACAAAATTTTGACACTCTGAGAAGAAAATGCATGCTGCTGTTGTTTGGGACAATAACTTGCTTTACACCGTTTGGGAACAACAAAGCACAAGCACGGAACCCATTGCGTTCGTATTTCCATGAACTCCCGACAAACGAAATGTATCGTTTATATTTCTGCTATGGTTTTACATCCATTTTGTTACTTATTCGTGAAGTTCTGGCGTTAGCCAAGCAAAGGATGAAAAATAGTTATTAACCAACGTGTTTGGTATGAAGTACAGCAGCCGTCACTATGACATGACATATATCAAACGTTACGTCGGCCAATCATCCATCTGAATTATCCGTGACGTTGCTTACGCGTAAGATTGCATGAATGTGTGTTGTTCGTGGATGTATGAACATCGTCAGCCCAGTATAGGTTCATCTAAGGAAATCGTCGAAGAGTGTAAATATTTCTCTGTACATTTGTATAGCTGAAGTAGGAAGGCTACATTAGAGAGTGTTATAAAAGCAAGAAAAGTGTCCACACAACCCCCACCCGCACCTACTATAATCCAAATCAGTAGGACGCCCCGGCACAGGAAGTCATACCCAGCATTATCGCATCATCCAACCAACCCCTCTATTGTCATAAAGCTGCCAATGAATCCCTAACAGTTTCAAATTTTAACAATTCTGAATTGTCCCCTTTTTCTGTACCTGTGTCATTGTAAGAGGTTTCCAGTTCATGCTATTCATTAACATGTTGATGGGCAATAGGAAATTTATCAGATGCTAAAAATGTGTACGTAATATTACGCTTTGTGCCATGGAAATGCCTGTTGCAATGCGTATGCGTTAATTACTCGCCGACATGACCGACTTTTACATACATAACACGGTCCGTTGTACATATAAGCCACACACATACATGGTATACATTTTTTGAGTAAATGTGATAAGGTAAGAAAATCGTCAAAAGCACTTGTTTCTAAATTTAAACAATAAATTTGAACTCTGCTCTTTCAGATTTTACACTGATACACATATCAGCCCAATCCGGCATAAGCGCAGTCTGATCAGTCTAACCTCAGCTTGAAAGATGAAGAATATATATATGCCGAAAAAGACTGATCAGATCCAACGAATACACCAGCGCTGGACAGTGTGCAGGCTGCTCTGACTAGTCAGATTATGCGGTTAGCGACTTCGCTGCATGAGTTTTTGGAAAAGCTATATATAAACACTTTTTCTTACACAAGTTTTTGTATATTTCTTATGACGCAAAGCCAAATACTTTGCATTGCATTCAGAGTTTCATTTTTTTATGCGATCAGTTTATAAAAAGCAAAAGATGTGGCCAAGTTCAAGGCACTTGTAAAAGAAAAACGTTCCTTTTAACGGAAATATTAAAAAAAAGTACATGTACTATCTAAAATAGAATAAAGTTTCCACCTGTTATTTGTAGCAGATGAGGCAAATCGGATATCGATAAAAATAGACAAAATCGGACGAGGTCTTTGTGAAGAAAAAAATGAAGAAATGCTGTCTCGAACCGGAACGATCTTTCCGATCTCCTTGGCTTAATTGCGGCCCTAAAAATATTAGAACGAATCGTTGCAGTACACACTCTCCTGGTATTTTCCGACTAATCGTTTCTTCCGAAAATAACTCGGTATCACTGAACCACTTGAATACTGGAGCGCAAGCCAAAAACAAATTTTAGCCCATAGCTAAACCTTAACCTGTGATAATTATTAATATTTTCAACTGAAGGGAAGGGTGCCTACTAATTACATTGCAATCGTCAGAGCAATTGCTTTAAGACAGCCTTATTAGAACTCTATGCGTCGTGATGAACCAGAGACATCGTGTGAAAAGATCTTCGGCCATCTTCAAACAGTAAACGTAAACCCAAGTTGGCTTTTCAGCCGTCTTTAAATAGTATACTTAAGTAAGGCTGTGTCTTCAAAGTCTCCTATTCATGCAGGCAGGGGCAATTATGATCAGTCGGTGGGGATGTTCCCATTGACACATACCATATTGTACCGTTTCTTCAGACTCCGTTTTGTTTTTATTTTTAAAGATACGAGTTGAACGACCAATGACCACTGACCTATTTAATGAAAGTATTCTAATTAAGCTTGGAACAAACAATCGATGCAACCATTTTAGATCATTAAAAACACATATGTAGTATTTTTTATTTAGCATCATTATATCTCGTTAATTTTATCAATACATTGCCTCTCTGTAAGACAACTAAACTGTTTCCATATTTGCAGAACTGAAGTAAGGGGGGGGGGGCAAAACAGTGTCCTTATACTGCCTCTGAAAAGCCTGCAGTTTGTCACAAGTCCAGAACAGTTTAACTGTATAAAAAGGCTCTGCTAATACAAAGCAAAAGTGAAAAAAAGTTTAAATTCTAAGGCAAAATTAGCAGGATAAAAGCTCAAGTAGTTAGAGGCACAGAGTAGTTGATCGTATTGGATGCTTACTTAAAATAGTAGTAAAACTCGAATCTCTATATAACGAGGTAAAATTTGATCAAACGTAGGGACGGGAAACGTAGTAAAACCTATTCCTCCATTCCTGTCAGTGGGCCTGGGGCTTCAGGTGAGTACTAGATCTTAAATATAGAAAATGTTCTGTTAAACTTGCCCGCCGTGGCAGGCCTACAACCTACATTTCCAATGCAAACATTGCTGATGCAAAAGCAAAGACACAACAGGATGCCCGATTCTCTATAAAAGATATATCTGGACCCGGTTGTATCAAACTTTAATGACAAATTAAACCGTCATTAAACCGCCATTAATTAACGCGTTATTAAATTCGGTTGTATGAAACTTTTAATGACGCGACTTCGTCATTATCTCTTCATTAACTTAATGATGGTCTAGGGGTATCTATAAACCGTCATCAAGCAATTCAAGATGGCCGCCATCGTCCAATTCGACCTCGATATTTCGGAAAAGCGACCATTTTAAAGACAGCATGGTCGATGTAGAATGCGAAGGAGATGGAAATTCGTGAACAGAAACCAGATACCTCGATCTGAAATCATTTCCATGCAGAGCAAGAACCTAAAGCCATTCAAATATCATACAGCAGTTGTTAGTTATCCAAAGCTTGGTACATTTCCTTTAAAAACTTGCTTCTTCCCCGTTGGCATCGTATGTAAACATCATTGAAGTCCTATTTGTTTCGAAAAGTATCGACCAGCTGCTTACGACATGATGACGTCATAAGACAAGAGGCAGCGCACAATTAATATCTAAGGACTTTTGATAGAACTTATGACCCGATTTGACTTGACCAATAAACTCTATTGAACTAAACTTTCTAACGTTGTTGGAATTCTGGGAGCCTACACACCCACTGGGTGGTTGCTTAGTCCCGGTAGGCGGTGATTTTTTTCTGACAATCGTCAACGATTTTTTCTGACATTTGAATAAACGATGTGTGCCTACAGCGTGTACCCCTTTGTATGCACGACAACCCATATGGGAGCCTACACATTGAGCTTAAAACGTTGAGCCTGAGTAGTGTGCCTGCAGGATAAGCACCTCTTTGTATGGTTGGCATTCCCATACCTGGATCCTACACATAGGGCACACAACGATGAATCAACGTCGTGTGCATGCAGGGTATGTATCTCATTGTATGCATTGCACTTTCAGTCTGGGAGCCTTCACATCGGACACACAACGTTGTTCATCGTAATTGCAGGCATGTCTCCTTTGTAAGATGACATTCCGATTCTAGGAGCCCGAACATGGGACACACAATGTTGAATCAATGTAGTGTGCCTACAGTGTACGGACCCCTGTATGCATACGATCCCAATTTTGGGGTCCCTTCATATCGGGCACCCAACCTTCAATCAACGTCGAGTGCTTGCAGGATATGTACCCTTTGTAATATGACATTCCCATTCTTTGACCCTACACATCCTACACACAACGTTGATTCAACGCTGTGTGCCTGCAGGGTATGTGCCCCTTTATATACATGACATCCCCATTCTGGGATCTTCCACATCGGACACTGAACGATCACTCAACGTTGCGTGCCTACAGTGTATGTATCTCTTTGTATGCATGACATACCCGTGTTGGGAGCTTGCACATCGGGCAGACAACGTTGAACAAGTGTCGTGTGCCTGCATGATATGTACCCTTTATCGGATGACATTCCCATTCTCGGACCTAACCATCGGACACACAACGGTGAATCAACGTTGTCTGTCCAGCAGGAAATGTGACCATTCATATTCATGTCACCCCATTTTGGAAGCCTACATATCGGACACACACAGTTGATTAAACGGTGGGTATGTACCCCTTTGTATGCCTTTGGGAGCTTACGTCTCGGATACACAAGGATGAACCAGCGTTGTGTTCCTATTTGTATGCATGATATTCCCATTTTGGGAGCCTACACATCCGTCTCACAACGTTGAATCAACGGTGCGTGACAGCATGTACCCCTTTCTATGCATGACATTCCCATTCTTGGAGCCTACATATTGGGCACACAACGTTCGATCAATACCGAATCAACGTTGATTCAACGTCATGAAGCTGAACCGACGTTGAATCAATATTGATTCAACGTTGTTTGCCTGCGGGGTATATACCGTTTTGTGTGCTTGCCCATAAACTATTGCTGTACCACTGCTTCCAGTCTACTGTTTTCTTTCAACTTCCACATTGACTTTGCGCACATGCCAGAGTTTGAGCTAAAGCTTGATGTGTGCACGCATGCTGTATGCTCGAAAAAACTATTTTCAGTAGGCAGTAGATATTAAACAAGACACAACAGAAATTAAGCAGTTTGCCACATAATTTGCCGTACAAAAAAGGTGCACAAACAGCATTTGTGCATGCGTTTCGCACGAGTAAAATTTGTCACAGTAGACAGTGCACAGGAACACCAGAAAGAGGTACACAGGAAAGGTTGTACATCCCTGCGAAAGATAAAATACTGAAGTTGTTCGGAAAGCCATCATAATGGTATAAACTCATGGAATATTTTACTGTAAGTTATCGCTGAAAGATTTTCACAAGAGCTTCATCCTTTTAAACAGCCGTATTTGGCCAGTTTTAAACTAATAAAATGAGACTCGGTTTCTGACAAAAAAAGTTGCAAATTTTCTTGGTTGGCAATCAAAATAGCTTATATAACATCATAAACTTTATTAGGCCCCCGTGACGATAGTCAGGGGGTGGGGGGATTATGTTTTGCCCCTGTCAGTTCGGTCCGTCCGTCTGTCTTGCCCTCACGCATAAAATATTTGTATAATCGACTCCTCCCAGAGTTTTCAAGCAATCATTTGAAACTTTGCAGAGATGTTACAAGCATATTGAAGATGTACATGTGACGTTATTGGGATTTAAAAAATAAGGTTTACAAACTTACGGCGTTTTCGACTTAGACAATTTTGAAGTTAGGCCTAAATATTGGGTAGCAACTTTGTGTAATCAACCGCTCTCCCAGTTTTGAGCCAATAAATTTGAAACGATGCTCTGATCTTACAAGCAAATTGCGACGAAGATGTGCATGTGACTTTTTGCAGACGAAAGAATGACAAATAATGGCCATGAGTTTCGACTTATTTGTCACAAGCATAATTGAAGATGTACATGTGAGTTTTTCTAGATTCAAAAAAAAAAAAAAAAAAAAAAAAAAAAGAAAAAGAAAGAAAGAAAATAAACTACTGCATTTTCGGTTGACACTGACCAGTATAGGATGATTTTTTTTCTTCTGTAAAACGTATGTTGTGCCCTCTTGAGAATCATCTGGCGATGTTGAAGCGACTCACCAGTCGGTTCTGGTTGGTATTGAAAGATCTTATGGGATAAGAAAAAAAAATCATGTGCTATCCAATGACTCGCGGCGCAAAACTACTATTTGTACCGACAACTTCATGAAGAGACAAGGGGAATAATACATTTGAATACTTCTGATTAAAAGAACATATGAGTCGCGACACGAAAAAAACAACAACAAAAAAAACCAATAAAGTGGTTGTGCGCCCCGCGCAGACTCAGATCAGCATGGGTATCCGCCAAGTCTGATCACAGTCTTCACTGTCCGTGGTTGTGCGTCCAGCACAGACTCAGATCAGCCTGGGTATCAGAGTATTCGCTGTCCGTATGGAGGTAGCTTGGACCCTTAGCTACCATTTAAGCGCTTAGCAAAGACTCTGATCAGTCTTGGTGGATGCCCAGGCTGATCTGAGTCTACGCTGGGCGCACAACCACTTTGTTGGTTTTCTCGTGTCGCGGCTAATATTATTTATAAAAAATAAACCATGGTGCACACCAAAGTGTTTGCTATAGCATCGTCACATTCCCTAGATATTCGTTCTTTCTTCCGAAACAAGTTTCCAAATCAGGGGTCGGGCCTATCCATGAAGAAGACAATTATGGACTTGTCTACTTATCCCGAGATAAAATATTTTGGTAAATTTATTATGTTGTCGATACAGTGCTTTTATTAAAGTATAGCATGCAGGCCAAGCCCTAGCGTCCAATTTCAGAGTCCGCATCCGATGATAGAAAAAAATATGAAAAATTAATCCAAGCCAGGTTTGACGATGAAAAGAATGAAAACGAGTTTTGCTGATGAATCATTTACCATTTACAGTGTGTATTTCTGGTATATTTTGCCCTCTCCATGAAAAGAAAAAAGAAAAACAGGACCTGTCCGCGGTACAGGATAGCTCGCCTGACAGCGCCTTGCCCATTACATAAAAAAACTTTAACGTAAAACTTTAACATTTTGCTAACGCCGACGCCGTCGCCGTCGCCGCCGCCGGGGTAGTGCAATAGCTCCTCCTGTACATTCGTACAGGCGAGCTAAAAAAAGATCTAGATCTTCTGCTTAAAACTGTAAATAAATTACTGGTATGCTGTCGTTTAGATCATCTAATTCATATGACGTAAATCTGTGACGTCCTAAATAGAACCGAGTGATCACTAGCAGGTGAGACAACTTTTATGACTTCCTTTTTTCCTCGGCTGGCACGGCCCTTTTGGAAGGGGCCTTTATAGAGTAAAGCAGTTTTTGTTTTTCGCTCTTTCCTTTGGGAGTTGGTCCCGGTTCGGAGTGGCGACAGGCTGATTGGGGATGTTTATGTTGCTTCCCCTGAAGGTGCACCCATTCACCTGAATGTAATATACTTGAAATTTATTTATTTATTTAAGAGTAGGGCAAGGGCCAACTGTGCTTGCTCGATATAGACTGAAATACGGCCTCAAAGAGCCGTTAAACCCCAAACAATCCACCAACAAACTCTGAACTTATTTAATCCTGCAACTGTTTATGATTTGATTTGATCGTTTCGAGGAAGGGAGAACGTTGCGATTAAATTGGGAGATAGTTTTTTATTTATTTTATTTTCTATTTATTTATTATTATTCTTTTCTATTTGTTAAACATTTGAACCAATATTAAATGTTGTTAAATCTGCGGTGCGTTCAATTGCAGAAAAATATCAAGCACTCAAGAATAACTAGATAATACTGGTGGGAAAATTTTTTAATTGCTTAACCAGTGCGCGAAAATCCAATTAAATAGCACGCAGTCTTAATAACGTCACGTTATGATGTTCCGATGACGTCAGATTTAATGACAAACTCGTCATTAGCGCATCATTAACTTATGACGGTTTAATGAACGTTTGATACAACCGGACTTAATGCCGTCATTAACTAATTTGTCGTTAGGACTTTAATGATAGATTAGCGGTTAATTTGTCATTAGTTTAATGACTGTTTGATACAACCGGGACCTGGTAGTACTAACGAAATTATAAACAGATATACTAACGAAATTTCCACTATATTTCAGGAAGCTGCACAAAATTCTTTAAAACAGACTAAAGCCTTTAATAATAAAAGACCATTCGACAAACCATGGTTTGGTTCCGCGTGCAAAACGGCGCGAAAACAATATCATAAAGCAAAAAGGCTGTATAAATTAAACAAATGTCAAAGGTTGAAAAATAATTTGCACATACAAAGTAAAAATTTTAAAAAGGTTATGAATAAATACATACTTTTGTTTAAAATAGATAAGGCCAAAAAACTTAGAAATATGCAATACAAAAATCCTAAAGAGTACTGGAAATATCTAAATAGTCTGAATAATAATAAAAAGCCACGGCCGCAGCCAACAATTGGTGAATTTTATGAGCATTATAAAAATTTAAACGAGAATAAATACGACAACCATATGGACATAAACATGAATCTAAATGATACAGACGAAATACTAAACAGCTATATTACGAGTGATGAAATAAGAAAGTGTATAAATAATTTAAAAAATGGAAAATCCGCGGGTGGGGATCATATCTTAAATGAATATCTTAAATCGACCAAAGAGATTTTCTTACCAGTTTATGAAACATTATTTAATAAAATATTTGATTCTGGACTCTTACCAACCTCGTGGCTTGAAGGTTCAATAACTCCAATTTATAAAAACAAAGGAAATTCATCAGAGCCGAAAAATTATAGACCAATAACTATACTAAGTTGTCTTGGTAAAGTTTTTACAGCAGTTTTAAATAACAGGCTTACTAAGTTTTTAAATAATTCTAACATGCTAAACGAGAACCAAGCAGGTTTTAGAAAAGAATACAGTACTTCAGACCATATTTTTGTCCTAAGTTCACTTATTGAAATTCTAAAAGCTAAAAAGCAAAAACTCTTTTGTGCCTTTATTGACTTCTCACAGGCATTTGACTCGGTCTGGAGAGGCGGGTTGTGGCGTAAATTGCTGTTTAATTCTATAAAGGGAAAATTTTTCCAAATTGTTTGCAATATGTACGACAATATAAAATCATGTGTTAAGTTCAATAACCAGAGTTCAACATTTTTTGCATGTAAAAATGGAGTGAGACAAGGAGAAAATCTATCGCCATTGTTGTTCGCTATGTATTTGAATGACCTTGAAGCCTATTTGCTAGCTTCAGGTACTGAACCTATAACCTTAGAGTTTCAAACTGATGAAACCGTATTTTTCTTAAAACTACTCATCTTATTGTATGCGGATGATACGATTATTTTCTCCAATAATAAGGACGACTTTCAAAAAGGTCTTGATGCTTTTCTGGAATATTGTCAAATGTGGAAACTCCAAATCAATTATGATAAAACAAATATAATTGTATTTAATGCAAGAAATACTAATTTTACTTTTAAAATAGGTGAGCATGAAATTGCGATAACGGATAAATACAAATATTTAGGCACTTTACTGTTTAAATCTGGAAGTTTTATAAATACGAAAAAGCATATTGTAGAGCAAGCACGAAAAGCAATGCACTTGTTATTTATGAGAGCTAATAACCTTGATTTACCACTGGACTTACAAATGAAATTATTTGATAATACTGTACTTCCCATACTTACTTATAGTTGTGAAATATGGGGTTATAGCAATCTTGAAATTATTGAACGTATTCACACTGAATTTTTAAGACAAATTACTAAAACTAGAAAAAGCACACCAAGGTATATGCTGTACGCCGAGCTTGGAAGACATCCTCTTGAAATAGATATAAAATCGCGCATGATAAACTATTGGATGTCAATACTTACCGGTAAGAAATCGAAATTCGCATATCAAACTTATCTTTACATGTTTAATTCAAATAACCAGTTCAGATGGCCAAATTGTATTAAGGCAGTATTAGATACATGTGGACTGAATTACATATGGTTACAACAGTTTATACATCTCCCTAAAAATATAGCAAAAATTGTCAAAAATAGGTTATTAGACCAATATCTGCAGCACTGGAGTTCTGAACTACAGGTTTCTTCCAAAGGAACCCACTATTCTCTATTTAAAGATACTATTTCGTCTGAAAAATACATAACTATATTGCATGGTGCCAATCTTCTCAATATGTTAAAGTTCCGAACATGTAACCATAAATTTCCGATCGAGAAGGGCCGTTGGGAAAATATCGAAATTACAGATCGAAAATGTGAACTCTGTCAGAAAAATGACATCGGAGACAATTTTCATTATCTCTTGATATGCCCCTTTTTTGACTACCAGAGAAAATTGTTCATTGATCCCTATTATTATAAACAACCAAATGTTTTGAAATATAAGGAACTTCTTAATATAACAAATGAAGTGAAGTTGCGGAAACTAAGTTTTTTCATGAAGCATTTGATATGCTATTTTAATTAGAAATATATGTCTTTCAGAGTAGCCGTCCTGTTTACTGTATATATATTATATGCCAGGTGTATCACGAAAATAGAGATCCCATTCAGGCCACCATCTTTGCGGGCGCGTGACGTTTGGGGAAGGCCACGTCAGAGTCGACGCGACGTCATGCACGTCATGACTGCGTGTCGAAGCAGACCCAACGTCCCCCACGTCATGCGCCAGCCAGGCTGGTGCGCAGGTTAGTCTGTGTTAAACAGTAGTCACCCATAAAATAATACAGCTTCTATCTTCGGATTGCCAGGATTGACTGAGACTGCCAGGATTACAAGCTATAGCTGTCATTTTAGAAATTGCATATGAATGCAAACTTCCACTGGTTTGGCCGTATTGTTGCATGAATTTAACCAATTCGTTAATGGTTAGGAGCGGAGGAGAGTCTGATCCGACTGAGCAGACGAACAGGCTTATCAGGGTCTTCCCCGCTTGACCGGGCTTCCAATCACATTTTCTGGATCAAACAATGACCCAGAACATGGCATCAAATCTGGTCATTTCAATCCTTGAGTAAAGTTATTCCTACCCAGTTTCACGCCGATTCTCTCACCAGCCCAAAATGACTGAAAAAGTGATGAAGTAGCATTAAGTTCCTCGAATGTGCGCTTACTACGCACGCTTAAATTTTTGACTTATCACCATTTTGTCAATTTTCCTGTCCGACAGTGTTGAAAGGGCTGTTAGGTGAAAGAACCCAATTATTTATTCTAAAATGTATTCCCTGCACTTATAACGAGCACCAGAAACTGGGACAGTTTGACCTTGATATTTTTTATGGAACTATGTTTTGGGAGCCGCTTCCCAGCGGGTGCGTGACGTCGGTGCGACGTCGTACTGACGTCGATTCGACGTCATATGCCCGCTGGGTTTGAACTTAGAGTCGAGAGTCAAACATTCCCCTTCTCAGGTGCCCCGATATAAGCTGTATAAAGTACAATTGTTTTGTTATCATACCCAGATACTTATGAATGAATCATGAAACGCATGATTTTCAGCTGACCGATTGGGCTGTTCCACTTACATATCCATTTGTATGAGTAATTTATAAATTTATCTGTAAATTAATTTACTGCCAAAGACGCACGATACTGATGCACGAGTCGATGTGACGCTACACTGTGACGTTAACTTGCATCGACGTTGCTACGTTTTCTTTGATACCTTTCTCTTCAGTGGAACATTCTAACCGGCTGAGCTGGCACGTGACTATTTACGTAAGTACAGTTACTTGGCAAAACAATATTATTTTTCTTTAAACTTGCATGTAAATCTCTCTTGCTGTCTTTCTCTCTCTCTCTCTCTCTCTCTCTCTTAATAGAATAAGCTTACGAATGATACATGCCACATGTTTCTGTTTTTAAAACCAACTTGGTAAACATCTAACCTTAGTATTCGCACGACGCTGAGCGACGTTGTATCGCGGCCGTTGCGATGTCATCGACGTTGATACGACGTTGCTGCAGCAAATTGTGCTTGCTGAGAGGTTGGAACTGATTTTGCCGGATCGCCAGCAAACAATACGTTAACAGGTACCTCAATATTAGAATAGTGACACTATATAGTTAAAATTATTGGTGTACTTACTTTAAAACGTCTCGACTTGCTTTTGTAATTGTCATAGACATTGTTGCTTTTGAATATTGAATAGTCAGTTTGCTCTTATTTGCCAGTTCCGATGTGACTGTGCACAAGGCTACACGAACACCTGGAGCATTTGCAGTATCCCTGATGGGGGCAGTCACTTTTGCTATGCCCCTTGGGTGTTTTGGACCAAGGTTCGCCCCACATGCTTATATTCACCCAGCAGGCGCGCGATGTTGAGTCGACGTTTAGCCGACGTTGATTCAACGTCACACAACGTTGAATCGACGCTGATTCTGCGTTGATTCGGCGTTGTGAGTCTGGTGGGCAATAAATTTGGGATCCTGCTGATGCTAGTGCAGGAAGACACGTCTAGTCTCTAGATTCGGTTATATAACTCTACAAGAACACCAATTTGTGTATTTACGTTCTCAAATGCCAGGACAAGCCAGGACTCTGAGGTGGAACTTTTTTTTTTTTCTCAATCTTTATTTCTAGTCATCTGATTTATTTACTTATTTATATACTTATTATCTCCTTTCTTCTGTAATATATTTCCTCGAATCTGGAAAACTAAGTCGCATTATCCTTCGGGAGTGGAGACAGAAGGGTCCTGTTCTTCGTATCAAGAGTCCTGTCTTGTCTGCGGCATTGCTATATCTTGAAATATAGTATCTTAAGATTACCTGCTTATTTTCCAGATTGTTTTCCTTTCTTGGAGCTTAGTATTTTTTGTGTTATCCGTTTCACAAGTATGAATGAAGCAGAATATAAACTGCACGATTTCTTAATGCATCGGCTTGGACGGACCCATTGGACGCCGTTACTGCCATTTACTATAACTGCAACCTGGTTTACCTACTCTCAATGGAGACGTCTAATATATTGCTCTACAGTACACTCCCAAACATTCATACTGGATGAATCATTTAACGCGTTTATATACTAATTTATCTATTATTATTATTATTATTATTATTATTATTGTTACTATTATTATTTCTACATATATACAAGTTTTAGATATAGGAGTGTACATGACACATGAGAGCAGTTTATCTTATTTTTCTCTTCCGTCCTGCTCTGCAACGTTTGCCTGTCTCCCCGGCAAAGTTGGCAAAACAGGAAGGATATGCCATTCCTAATCTCTGCTTGTCGCCTTTGCATTTCGTTTCGGTAAGGATGGCAGGCAGGGACAGGTATTAGTAAAATTGAATTTGTTAAGTCACATTTGCTGCTAACCCATCTGATTGTCTAAGCACCAAACGAATATTTACATTGCTGTTATTCATAAAAATAATGTTTTAAAAAGATTACACTGTTTCTTTTTCTCACTCATTCTCTATCCCTTTCTTTTCACCATGCGGCATTCGGACGGCGTCACGCCGAAGTCGAGGCGATGTCATAATGACATGATGTCGCATCGACGTCGGTATGATGTCGTCCCGCGGTCACTGTACCTGCTGGTTCTCTCTTTTTCTCTCTCTCTCTCTCTCTCTCACGAAATTCCTTGTAAGATGTTTTGGTTTTGAGAAGCTCTGTACTTTATAGCTGGCTGTAACGGCTAGCCATATGCGTTCTGTTGTCCTTTACTGTAAATACAAATTTTATGGTTACTATTATCATAATTTTGGAGATTTAATTTTTCTGAAAATTCGCTTATTTAGGATGCCTTGCCCATTATTTTTGGCAGCAGGAAGTATGCGGCGAGCCGTTTAGTGAAATATAGTGTAATATTTTGTTCTCTTCCTTTCTTTCAGTTTCTCGCTTTATGCTCTGTGTTTTCCTCCCCTTGCATTTAAATTTTCAAATCATTTACTGTTACCATTGTTAGTATTAGTACATGATCCACCGTCCGTTTGCCATGTTGATTAGTATTATAGAAATTCCTCATTATGTCATGTTTACATGTACTTTGAGTGAATAAAGTTACTGTCTGTCTGTCTGTCTGACTAGTATATTGGAAAGCAGCTTGGAGAACATTCTTAAGCAGTATTGCAATTCAGAAAGATTTTGTGCCAGTTGGATACCTTATTTTCTGTCTGACAAACAAAACAAGCAGGCCTAAAAAGTGGATGAGAAAGGAAAACATATAAGATAGTGACAGCCGGGTCATTTCTATTTTGCTAACAGGTGTTGAAACTTTAGACACAGAGAAAGGCTGACAACAAGCAATGGAAAAGAAAAAAAATATGAAGCGCGTTCATGTATTTCTAAAAGAACAATCAGTACCAAGAAGATTCTGTACGCTAATTTCTTTAATTCCAGTCAGGCGAAATGTCCATTCTGGTCCCTCAGTCACCGTGCACTTCTATAAGAACACCTTGCAGAAAAAGATGGAAAGGTTTTATTGAAGTGTCCATGAAGAGCATGGTCAAAGGGTCATCTAATTCATGACAACGCCTCCTCCGACAAGTGTGAGGATGTTTAGGCTTTAACGTTCATGTTATAAACGGTCCATTTTTTCATCAAGCCTGAATCTATGTGACTTCTTTCTTTTCCAAAGCTTCAGAAAATGCTTTTGGGCGAGAAAAGAAATTGCAGAAGTTCTATCGACAGAGCTGTAGTCTAGCTTGCCCAAAAACCACCAAAAGAAGACATTTGAATGTATTCTATGACTGGGTACCAAGGTTGCAAAAAAGGGGACGAACAGTAAAAGTTTGATGTACAAACATTTCTAAAAGAACGCTTCAGTTAAGAAATCCACCCCTAAAAAACAAAACTTTTTGCAGGACCCTCGAATAATAGATGAACTAAGTTATAAAAACACACTACAACAAATCATACGACGGTGATTCAGTAAGTAATGCGAACTATCTTATAACTTCAGAACTAAACAGTTGATGGCTCATCTTTTTAAAGTCCATCGAAGAAATAATCCTTGTACTCAAAAACAGAGTTCCAACGACTTGGTAGGTTAGCAGCACCGCTTGCAAGGCAACCATGTTCATATACCCTAACTTGATTGGTCACGGCAACATCTAAGTCTTCTAAATCTACGACACGAATTCCGCGCAGCTGTTCCTTTAGTGTAGGGAAAAGATAATAATCACAAGGGCTTGCATTCAGACAGTACTCCCTACTGAGCTAACCTTTCCCATCAAAATGAGCACAGAAGTGACGTTAATCACTGATTCTCAAGAAAGTGTAACTTTTGGGTGGTTAAAAAATCGAAAAAGTAAGCAAGTCATATAGAGATATTTCACTGTCATTTCACAACTTTGGTATCTCATGAAGCTAAATCTAAAGTATTGCACAGTAAATATCAGGTAAATTCAGATAACGAGAGACAACGTGAAGGCACTAAGCTTTCTCTCGAGTATTCTACGAGTCGTGTATACATATAGACTTGAAGCAATTACTGGAAGTAAAAGGGTATAATCCACCGAAGAGGCAAGTGATTTTGTTTAGGACGAAGTTGAGCTCTTGAAAGCTTCACTCTGCTATTTCTGAAAAAGCAAAATGCTCTTCCTCTACCAAAAAGAAGCAATACGACCTCATTGTACTTAACTAACATGAAAGAAAACTATTCCTGCAGAACACACACAGTTAAAGATTTGAAATCCTCAAGGAAAACTCCTGTTTTAAACTTTGAAACTGCAACCTGTCTGTATAAAACGCATATGCTTTATAGAGCATCTAGAATGGTTACACTGCTATTAATGTCTTCTGTACTGTCCCGTAAAATACACGATCTTAAAATGTGACAGTGAACTGTTTGTGTTTAGATACAAATATTAACACAAGTGGCTAAATGCGATATTGCTACATAAACAAGTTCTATGTTTGACCACAGAGAAGTGTTTGCGTAACAATTTGCCAGCCTGTTTGCTTTGTATGTCAGCAGTACTGCTTTGCATTTCAAGTTCTTTTTCTCAGTTCTTAAATAGAAAAACTTGAAATCTCAATAGTTGTCATATGAGACTTTCCGACAAGAATATTTCAAGATACATGCATCTAAAGGTCAAGCATCTTTGACTTGTATATACTATGTTGTTATATGACAAAATATTACCATAAAATCATCTTATTAAGGCAGTGAAACTTGTTTTAAGTTTGTAATTTACGGGACATTAATGTTTTATTTGATCGCACAATTTCTCCAGTCTTCCCACTAAGAAAATATCCAATTTGTGAGGAAAATAACACTTATGTAACACTTATAGGTAACTAAACCACAGAAGAACATCATTTCTAGCGCTATATAAATTGCGAATTAGGCAATTTAGTTTTGCAGAATTGAAATTTAACCAAATTTTCCAAGAAAACAAATTAAAATTACAGATAAAGAGAACAGATTACTCAGTCTAGGGCAGAGAATAAAGACACATATATTATAATTAATTTAAAACGTAATTTCTAATCATCAGGTTTGTCGGAACTATTTTTCTTTAAAGAACTGCTATTAGATGTAACTGTATTTTACGGGACACATTTCTGTATTACACGGGACTGCTCGAACGTCGATTTATTGCCTAAAAATAGACCATAGTGCATCAGTGCTTCATTTTAATTGCCCAATACAATCAGTGGAAAATATTTAGCGCATATATGGACACATCAAATTCAGTTTAAGAAGTAGGTAAATACTAAATGAATATTTTGTTGAATCAAGAAATCATAATATGAAAAATTCCAAAACTGAAAATATCTCCCATGTATTCAATCTTTTTCAGCTTCCGATTGGCCGTTCATGTGTACATTTTTAAACGAATAGGACAATGTGCCCTTTTTAAGAGTGTATAAGCTTCTTGCTGGGTCCATTCCTGTACTACTCAGAATTACTGTCCCGTATAATACGTCCCGTAAAATAATTTTATGAAACGTGAAACTTATTTTCTACGAAGCATATTCGTTAAGGGTTACGATAGTTGTCCAATGACCAGTAGGGGTTGTTTCCTTTCTACGACAGGCAATAGGTGTCTTTCTTGTTTATATACTGGGTGACTCTGGCTTGACTCGTAAAATACACTTGAAAATTTACGTTTTTTCAGAATACTAAGGACGTGTCAAAACAAAATTTGAAATTAATAGATAGTAAAAAACTATTTATGGCCTGTCACAGTGACTGATTATGACCTCCCCGATGAAAAAACAAACCTTGTTAGCCTCATCCGAAACTTTGGAATGCATTGTTAATGCTTGGGCTCGTAGAATACACAGAACTCAGTGACAAGAAAAGGTCATGAGTTAAACAAAGCATTGTGTTCCAACGTATACCCATTAATCACTAGTCGAAAGGACTCGATAAAACCAAACTTTCCAAGTCATGACTATTTGCTTCACGCCGAAAGTCTTCAAAAGAATTTAAGGTAAATATTGACATCTTTAATTATGACATGCAAAAAATAGGGGGGTCCTTCAGTATCAGGTATGATAATGTGAGTATTTCCGTGTATTTGAATCAATATTATAACTTAAATATTTTAGGTAGTAGCAGAAATTTCAGAGCATGCACTTATTTGATTTAATCGACAACTCAAAACAAAATTATACATGCGTTTAAAGCCATGACACCATTCGTTACACTTTCTTGAGAATCAGTGTAAACCGTCTGAAATATGAGGTGCAGCACTGTTATGAAAGATAAATGGGTGGGCTTCTAACAGCTCAGTTCGCTTTTAACGAATAGTCGATCTTAGGCAGTTTTGAATTTATGTCCTGTAGTATTTGCTATTTATACTTTGACCAGTAGGAACTCGATGGCTTGACGGCATTTCATGGATTAGTATGCAAATATCATGAACATTTTAAGATTCCCATGTGTGCAGCGAAACTTTCCTGGCCTGGGAGAATCAGGCGTGTGCCATCTTGCCGCCGGTGACTTTAGTTCTATTTCGTAAAGCCTTTTCCATGTTTCGTTTAACGTTTCGGTATTCTAGGTAGAAATTCATTTCCATCATTTAGAATCCGTATTCTAAAAATTATAAGGGTATTAAAATTGTGGAGCAAGCCAGGGTTTTATAGATATGAAGCAGAGATAGCTAACTGCAGCTCAAACTTCCAACGGGAAATAACTCAGACAGTATGAATGACAGGGTTGTTATTCATGTATCAAACAAATTTTCATCACCTATTCTTGCATATCTGAAGCATCATAAAAATATTTCAAAGGGTATTCAAGTTATAGAACAAACATAAAATCGCAGCTAAAACCATCAAGGGGAAGAAACTCAAAATGTAAGAAAGCAAGAGTTGTCATTCTTGTTCATGACAGATCAACATGACTTGTTCTACATATCTGTGAAGTATTATGAAAATATTTAAAAAGTTATTCAAGTTATAGAGCGGACACGAAATCACACCTAAAACCATCAATGGGAAATAACTCAAAAACATATCTGTGAAGTATCATGAAAATATGTCAAGGGAAAATAACTCAAAAAATACGAAAGCAAGAGTTGTCAATCTTAGTCGAGACCCATCATCATAACCTGTTCTATATATCTTTGAAATATCATAAAATATTTCAAAAGGTGTTCAAGTTTGAAAGCGGACACGAAATCACACCTAACCATCAAGGGGAAATAACTCAAAAAGTAAAAAAGCAAGAGTTGCTATTCTTGTTCGTGACACATCGCCATGACCTGTACTACATATCTTTGAAGTTTCGTGAAAAAATTCCAAAGGGTATTCAAGATATAGAGCGGAAACAAATATGCCAAAAAATTACCCAAAGGGGGAGAACTCAAAACGTACGATAGCAATAGTTACCATTCTTGTATGCGACACATCGTCCGGACCTGTTCTACATAACTGTGAAGTTTCATGAAAATATTCCAAAGGGTGTTAAAGATATAGAGCGGACAAGACAATGTTTATGGACGGATGGACGGACGGACGGACACCAGGCTCATCGCTATATCTCCCGACATATCGGTCGGAGTATAAAAATACAAAGCTGCATAATTCTGTCAAAACTGAAAGTAGGGTTACGTTGTTTTTTCTCTGCACATTGTCTGATGATGCTTCATATTTGTATAAACTTTTATAAACTTTTGAAAAAATCTTATACGGTTTTTGAGATATGGAGCGGACAAATAATGTTACCTTTTTGAGCTTTGACCTCTAAGTGTGACCTTGATCTTTGTTGGACAGTGTTGGAATACAAGTTCTGCAAGTTGTCTCGATAACGTGAACATTGAACTCAAGTTTCAAAAACATCTTTCAAGAGGTTAAGCAGATATAGAGTTGACTAAAATTTAATACAAAATTACAATATGAAAAACACAAGGGGCGTAATTTGTTAAAAATGAAAGTAGGGTTATGGTTCTTTCTTCCTGCACATCAACTGAAGGTATTTTTTATGTATACAAACTTTCATGAAGAAATCTTAAACGGTTTTGAGATATGGAGCGGACACGAAGCTCATGAGAAATTACTATGCGAAAAATACAAAGGGAAATAATTCCGTCAAAACAGGATAGGATTATGGTTCTTTTTCTCCGCACATCATTTGATGGTGCTTTATATTTATTCAAACTTTCATGAAGAAATCTTAAACGTTTTCTCTTAGATATGGAGTGGACACAAAGCTTGTACGAATAACTATACGAAAGCTACAAAGGGACATAATTTTGTTAAAATTGAAAGTAGGTTATGGTCCTTTTTCTCTGCAAATTGTCTGATGGTGCTTTATGATTATATAAACTTTCATGAAGAAATCTTAAAAGGTTTTCGAGATATGGGGCGGACACGAAGCTTATATGATATAACTATATTAAAAATACAAAGGGACATAATTCCGCCAAAAATGGAATAGGGTTATGCTTCTTTTTCTCTGCATATCGTCTGATGATGCTTTATATTTGTACAAATTCTCATAAGAAATCTTAAACGGTTTTCAAGATATGGAGCGGACACGAAATTTTAACATTTGAACTTTGACCTCTCTAAGTGTGACCTTGACCTTTGAGGGACATCATTGCAGTATAAGTTTTGCACATCGTCTTGATCAGGCGAACATTTGACCCAAGTTTCAAAAAAATATATCACGGGCTTAAGGTGATATGGAGCGGACACCAAAAGTTAACGCACAGACAGACGGACGGACGGACAGACGGACGGACGGAGTCACGACATAATACGACATGTCTTTGACGGGCGCACAAAAATGGATGTTTCAAGTTTTCTTGCGAGGGTGATTCAATAAGAAATGCGAACTACACTGTAACTACTTAAAATAATGGTACTAGGCCCACGTTTCATTCAGGTGTAATGCGATTTGTAGCCGACGTTTCAGGATGTAATCTTTATTGACGTCACCAAAACTGACGCCAAATGACGTCACTCAAATTGTCATGACCGTGTTCTCCTTGGAAGAACAATAAGCTTATATAAAAATCGAAAACTACAGGCAGGATTCACGCAGATTTGCAAGAGGTTTCTATCATATTCTTAGGTAGCCCGGTGGGTACAGGAATTCAAGAAAAGCAGAGACACAATCAAAGATGAGCACCGTTGTGGCAGACCTTGACTGCGACTGACGAAATCAATATTAAAAGGATAATTGATGTATCAGATCTTAAACTGAAAATTGATGAATTATCGTTGGAAGTTGGCATAAGTGTGGGGTCAGTGCATACTATAATTCGAGACCGGCGTGGAATGAGAACGGTAGCAGCTAGGTTGGTATCCAATCATCTGACGTCACAAGCGGAACGTCGCCGGGAGGTCGACATCGGTCTACTCTCTCGTTAAATGAATTTCTATCTAGAAATGAAGCGTTTGACGAAACATGGACAATATGTTCTATGAAAGGGTTATCCTTTGGAAGCAAGGATCACACCAAAGAACTGAAAACTGTCGAGTGTACAAGTTTTCTGGGCCAGACTAGCTAGTTTCGGCCAATTAGGCCTCATCAGTGACCCTGAAATGTTTTTAAAGTTCTACAATGGAATCAATGATCCCAAAGGACTAGAAAATAAAATCTACACTATGATGAAGGGCAGGGAAACTTTTTACGGTGACCACACAGTCCCAATCACCAGCTGTAGTGAAGTTCAATATGTTCTATGAAAGGGTTATCCTTTGGAAGCAAGGATCACACCAAAGAACTGAAAACTGTCGAGTGTACACGTTTTCTGGGGCAGACTAGCTAGTTTCGGCCAATTAGGCCTCATCAGTGACCCTCAAATATTTTTAAAGTTCTACAATGGAATCAATGATCCCAAAGGACTAGAAAATAAAATCTACACTATGATGAAGGGCAGGGAGACTTTTTTCGGTGACCACACAGTCCCAATCACCAGCTGTAGTGAAGTTCAATATGTTCTATGAAAGGGTTATTCCTTGGAAGCAAGGATCACACCAAAGAACTGAAAACTGTCGAGTGTACAAGTTTTCTGGGCCAGACTAGCTAGTTTCGGCCAATTAGGCCTCATCAGTGACCCTCAAATATTTTTAAAGTTCCACAATGGAATCAATGATCCCAAAGGACTAGAAAATAAAATCTACACTATGATGAAGACCAGGGAGACTTTTTACGGTGACCACACAGTCCCAATCACCAGCTGTAGTGAAGTTCAATATGTTCTATGAAAGGGTTATCCTTTGGAAGCAAGGATCACACCAAAGAACTGAAAACTGTCGAGTGTACAAGTTTTCTGGGGCAGACTAGCTAGTTTCGGCCAATTAGGCCTCATCAGTGAAAGTCTTACGAAATAGAGCTAAAGTCACAGGCGGCAGAATGGCACACGCCTGATACTCCAAGCCCAGCAAGTTTCACTGCACACAGGGAAAACTTAAAATATTGATGATATTTGCATACGATATCCATGAAATGCTGACAAGCCATCGAGTTCCTAATGGTCAAAGTATACTAAAAAAAATATTAAAGGGTCAAACTTTTACCCTGCGATTTCTGGACAATTTTAAACATTTAGTAAAATAAATCATTTCCAACTTCCATTTCATTCATTTTACAAGTTTTGTACACATGAAGTTTGAAAATGTAGCCTATATCTTGACCAAGTCCAGACTTCAATTCACACTACCCTCAAAATTAGAGTTGTTTGAAGTCCATAGGGAACAAATTCACCAAAATTTTCGATTTCGCCAATTCATGAATTTTTGGAAAAATTGCTCGATAGTCACCAAGTTTAATCATTTTTAAGGTCAGCAAGCTATAAGTAGTTTAAAACTCATAGCAGTTTTAGAAGTTATGCCCGACCAAACTGACACACTATCAATTCTCTATGGGAATTCAAACAACTTTCATTTTAGGGGTAGTTTGACATAAAGCTTGACCTTGGTCAAGACAAAGGCTATAGGTTCAAGCTTCATGTGTATACAACTTGCAAAATGAATAAAATGGAAGGTAGAAATGATTTATTTTACCAAATGTTTGAAATTTTCCAGAAATCGCAGGGTAAAAGTCTGACCCTTTAATATTTTTTTTGAGTATATAAATGGAAAATACTACAGGAAATACATTCAAAAATTAGGGTATTCGTTAGAAGCGACCTGGGCTGTTAAAAGCCCATCCATTTATCTTTCATCACAACGCTGCACCGCTTATTTCAGAGGGTTTAACGTCACTTCTGTTCTCATTTTGATGGGAAAAATTAGCTCATCCT
Source organism: Ctena decussata (assembly GCA_963989385.1). NCBI lineage: Eukaryota > Metazoa > Mollusca > Bivalvia > Lucinida > Lucinidae > Ctena > Ctena decussata. Next base: position 48,517,419 of record OZ022506.1, read on the forward strand.
CCCCACTGTCCGGATGCAAGCCCTTGTGATTATGATCTTTTCCCTACACTAATGGAACAGCTGCACGGAATTCGTTTCGGAGATTAAGAAGACTTAGATGTTGCCGTGGCCAATCAAGTTAGGGTGTATGAAAGGGGCTGCCTTTCAAGCGGTGCTGCTAACCTACCAAGTCGTTGGAACTCTGTCATTGAGTACAAGGGTTATTACTTCGATGGACATTAAAAATGTACGCCATACAACTGTTTAGTTCAGAAGTTATAAGATAGTTCGCATTACTTACTGAACCACCCTCGTATGATTTGTTCTTGTGTGTTTTTATAACTTAGTTACTCTTTTATTCGAGGGTCCTGCAAAAAGTTTTTGTTTTTAGGAGTGGTTTCTTAACTGAAGCATTTTATAGAAATGTTTGTACATCAAACTTTTACTGTACGTCCCTTTTTTGCAACCTTAGTACTCAGTCGTGAAATACATTCAGATGTCTCCTAATGGTGTTTGTTGGGCAAGCTAGAATACAGCTCTGTCGATAGATCTTCTGCAATTGCTTTTCTTTCCCAAAAGCATTTTCTGAAGCTTTGGAACAGAAGGAAGTCACATAGACTCAGGCTTGATGAAAAACTGGACCGTTTACAACATGAACGTTAAAGCCTAAACATCCTCACACTTGTCGGAGGAGGCGTTGTCATGAATCAGATGGACCTTTGACCATCCTCTTCATGGACACTTCTTGTAATAAAACCTTTCCATCTTTTTCTGCAAGGTGTTCTTATTAGAAGTGCACGGTGACAGAGGGACCAGAATGGACATTTCGCCTGACCGTCTGACCCACTGGAATTGAATAAAATTGCGTACAGAATCTTCTTGATACTGATTGTTCTTACGTGTATCATTTTTATCGTTTCCATTGCTTGTTGTCAGCTTTCTCTGTGTCTAAAGTTTGATCACCTGTTAGCAAATTAGAAATGACCCAGCTGTTACAATTATATATGTTTTCCTTTTCTCACTCACTTTATAGGCCTGCTTGTTTTGCTTGTGAGACAGAAAATAAGGTATCCAACTTGCACAAATCTTTCTGACTTGAAAAGCTGCTTAAAGGCAAATATTCTCTACTATACAGAAGACACCCCCAGTCTTTATAGGTTTTACGGCCCTGTTATGTCATTGCCTGTATCAGAAAGGATATTTCCTTTGATAAAATAAAAGTTTCACTTGATTGTTGCATAATAGGTTTATGACCCCCAATAAACAAGAATATTCGTCTTTAAGAATGTTCTGCACGCTGCCCTGCAATATACCAGTACTACCAGCTACGAGGGGCGTTCATTTAATGTTGTCATTAGGGTTCTACAGGGCGCGACATTAATCCCATTCACATTTGGTTTACTTCAACCACTACCAAGTATTCTCCCTTGACGGAAACACACTTTTCAAGTCTCGAAATCTGGTCTGTAAAGGCAGAAAGGTAGGCCTTTGTAGGCATACCCTGAAGACACTGGTAAATTGCACTAACAAGTGCACTTTGGGATGCATAACGACGACCAGAAAGGGTTTTTTTTTAGTAAAAGTTGCAGGGACTATGGTCTGGCGAATAAGATGGATGAGAGAGCTGAACTACCTTTTCCTCTTTCAAGAAGTCTTGGACAGAACACACATGTGAGCAAGTGCCTTGTGATGGATAAGACACAGACCTCTTAAACCGGTTGCAGGTCTACGTTTTTCATAGTGTGCCTTTACTTTTGACAACACACCATTCTTATAAAATTTACTTGTGATTGTCTCGCCATTTGGTACGGAAATTTGAACAATGGGTCCAACGCAATTGAAAAATACCGCATACAAAACTTTTGCCGCGCTTTTAATTCTTGGCACTGACCGGCCTTGCTTCTTGGCTAGCCGGGACGAGGCTCATCTTTCAGGTCAGTTTTACCACCTTTAAATTTTTATGCCACCTGAAAACTGACATTTTAGAGACAACAGATGTCCCATGTATCTGACACAGTTCACTATATATCTGTGAAACTTACACATTCAGACCAACGTGACCTTTAATGTAGGCCCTAATTTCAAAGCTTGTTTTGCTTTTCATTTTGCATACAGTAAGTGTTGAGTGTATCTAAATGAACCAACTTGAAGTTTCAATAACTTTTGAAAGACTGAACACAAATTTCATCCTGTTAAGAAAACCACTCCACCGTTTCCACGTGTTCCTTACAATCACGGTGTATTGTGGGCCGTTAGTGACAATTAAATGAACGCCCCTCGTTTATCTTTTATAGAGAATCGGGCATCCTGTTGTGTCTTAGCCTTTACAGCAGCAATGTATGTATCGGTAATAGAGGTTGTAGGCCTGCCACGGCGGCAAGTTTGACAGAACATTTTCCATTTTTGATATCTATTACCAACCTGGAGCCCCAGGCCCACTTATAGGAATGGAGGACTTGGTTTTAACAAGTTTCCTATCCCTATGTTTGATCACATTTTGCTTCGTGTTATAGAGATTCAAGTTTAACTACGTTTTCAAATACGCACCCAATACGATCAACTACTCTGTGCCTCATATTACCCGGTATCAAACGGCACAAAACCACGCTTCTTCTAGGATAAATTTGTTTGAATGGTTGAGCCTTTATCCTGCTAACTTTGCCTTCGAATTAGCAGGATAAAGGCTCAAGCAGAAAGTGAAAAAACCAGTTTCAATTCGAAGCAAAGTTGAAACTGTTTTTTTTTCACTTTCTGCTTGAGCCTTTATCCTGCTAATTCGAAGGCAAAGTTAGCAGGATAAAGGCTCAACCATCCAAACAAACTTATCCTAGAAGAAGTTATTGAAAGTTCAAGTTGGTTCATTCATATACACTCAACACTTACTGTATGCAAAATGAAAAGCAAAACAAGCTTTGAAATTAGGGCCTACATTAAAGGTCGCGTTGGTCTGAATGTTTAAGTTTCACATATATATAGTGAACTGTGTCAGATACATGGGACATCTGTGGTTTCTAAAATGTCAGTTTTCAGGTGGCATAAAAAATTTAAAGGTGGTAAAAGTAAAAAGTATGCAAAGACCAGGAACTGAAACAATCAAAACCCAAGTCCAGCCCTCAAACCATAGTTGGAAACAACTAAGATTACAAATAATCAAGATACAGAGAACATATGGCCAACCGAGTGAGCAGCTTGTTCCCAAAAGGTGGCCACTCAGCAATCCAAACCGAACCAAAAATAATAAGAACATACATAAGGTAAAACATCACAGAAACTCTGACACCAAAAACAGGCAACAGAGAACCACAACAGAACGGTCAGTAATGAATTACTGGGGGGCTTAAATCGATTTTACAGGCCCAACCTCACCCTCAGTTTCTGAAGTGGTACAAAACATTTAGTTGGTTGTAAAACTGATAAAGGCTCAACCATCCAAACAAACTTATCCTAGAAGAAGTTATTGAAACTTCAAGTTGGTTCATTTAGATACACTCAACACTTACTGTATGCAAAATGAAAAGCAAAACAAGCTTTGAAATTAGGGCCTACATTAAAGGTCACGTTGGTCTGAATGTGTAAGTTTCACAGATATATAGTGAACTGTGTCAGATACATGGGACATCTGTTGTCTCTAAAATGTCAGTTTTCAGGTGGCATAAAAATTTAAAGGTGGTAAAACTGACCTGAAAGATGAGCCTCGTCCCGGCTAGCCAAGAAGCAAGGCCGGTCAGTGCCAAAAGAATTAAAAGCGCGGCAAAAGTTTTGTATGCGGTATTTTTCAATTGCGTTGGACCCATTGTTCAAATTTCCGTACCAAATGGCGAGACAATCACAAGTAAATTTTATAAGAATGGTGTGTTGTCAAAAGTAAAGGCACACTATGAAAAACGAATGTCTGCAACCGGTTTAAGAGGTCTGTGTCTTATCCATCACAAGGCACCTGCTCACAGGTGTGTTCTGTCCAAGACTTCTTGAAAGAGGAAAAGGTAGTTCAGCTCTCTCATCCACCTTATTCGCCAGACCTTAGTCCCTGCAACTTTTACTAAAAAAAACCCTTTCTGGTCGTCGTTATGCATCCCAAAGTGCACTTGTTAGTGCAATTTACCAGTGTCTTCAGGGTATGCCTACAAAGGCCTACCTTTCTGCCTTTACAGACCAGATTTCGAGACTTGAAAAGTGTGTTTCCGTCAAGGGAGAATACTTGGTAGTGGTTGAAGTAAACCAAATGTGAATGGGATTAATGTCGCGCCCTGTAGAACCCTAATGACAACATTAAATGAACGCCCCTCGTAGCTGGTAGTGCTGGTATATTGCAGGGCAGCGTGCAGAACATTCTTAAAGACAAATATTCTTGTTTATTGGGGGTCATAAACCTATTATGCAACAGTCCAGTGAAACTGTTATTTTATCAAGGAAATATCCTTTCTGATACAGGCAATGACATAAAAGGGCCGTAAAACCAATAAAGACTGTGGGGGGTGTTCTGTATAGTACAGAATATTTGTCTTTAACCAGCATTTCAAGTCAGAAAGAGTTTTGCAAGTTGGATACCTTATTTTCTGTCTCACAACGAAACAAGCAGGCCTATAAAGTGAGTGAGAAAAGGAAAACATGTAAAATTGTAACAGCTGGGTCATTTCTAATTTGCTAACAGGTGATCAAACTTTAGACACAGAGAAAGGCTGACAACAAGCAATGGAAACGATAAAAATGATACACGTAAGAACAATCAGTATCAAGAAGATTCTGTACGCAATTTTATTTAATTCCAGTGGGTCAGTCGGTCAGGCGAAATGTCCATTCTGGTCCCTCTGTCACCGTGCACTTCTAATAAGAACACCTTGCAGAAAAAGATGGAAAGGTTTTATTACAAGAAGTGTCCATGAAGAGGATGGTCAAAGGTCCATCTGATTCATGACAACGCCTCCTCCGACAAGTGTGAGGATGTTTAGGCTTTAACGTTCATGTTGTAAACGGTCCAGTTTTTCATCAAGCCTGAGTCTATGTGCCTTCCTTCTTTTCCAAAGCTTCAGAAAATGCGTTTGGGAAAGAAAAGCAATTGCAGAAGTTCTATCGACAGAGCTGTATTCTAGCTTGCCCAACAAACACCATTAGGAGACATTTGAATCCATTCCGAGACTTGGTACTAAGGTTGCAAAAAAGGGGACGTACAGTAAAAGTTTGCTTCAGTTAAGAAATCCACCCCTAAAAACAAAAACTTTTTGCAGGACCCTCGAATAAAAGAGTTATAAAAACACACAAGAACAAATCATACGAGGGTGATTCAGTAAGTAATGCGAACTATCTTATAACTTCAGAACTAAACAGTTGTATGGCGTACATTTTTAATGTCCATCGAAGTAATAACCCTTGTACTCAAAAACAGAGTTCCAACGACTTGGTAGGTTAGCAGCACCGCTTGCAAGGCAACCATGTTCATATACCCTAACTTGATTGGCCACGGCAACATCTAAGTCTTCTAAATCTCCGAAACGAATTCCGTGCAGCTGTTCCATTAGTGTAGGGAAAAGATCATAATCACAAGGGCTTGCATCCGGACAGTGGGGAGGATGAGCTAATTTTTCCCATCAAAATGAGAACAGAAGTGACGTTAAACCCTCTGAAATAAGCGGTGCAGCGTTGTGATGAAAGATAAATGGATGGGCTTTTAACAGCCCGGGTCGCTTTTAATGAATAGCCGATCTTAGGCAGTTTTGAATGTATATTCTTTAGTATTTGCCATTTATACTTTGACAATTAGGTACTCGATGCATTTCATGGATATCGTATGCAAATATCATCAATATTTTAAAGTTTTCCATGTGTGCAGTGAAACTTGCTGGGCTGGGCGTATCAGGCGTGTGCCATTCTGCCGCCTGTGACTTTAGCTCTATTTCGTAAGACTTTGTCCATGTTTCGTCGAACGCTTCATTTCTAGATAGAAATCCATTTAGCGAGAGAGTAGACCGATGTCGACCTCCCAGCGACGTTCCGCTTGTGACGTCAGATGATGGAATACCAACCTAGCTGCTACCTTTCTCATTCCACGCCGGTCTCGAATTATAGTATGCACTGACCCCACACTTATGCCAACTTCCGACGATAATTCATCAATTTTCAGTTTAAGATCTGATACATCAATTATCTTTTTAATATTGATTTCGTCAGTCGCAGTCAAGGTCTGCCACAACGGTGCTCATCTTTGATTGTGTCTCTGCTTTTCTTGAATTCCTGTACCCACCGGGCTACCTAAGAATATGATAGAACTTGGTCACCGCAAACCTCTTGCTAATCAGCGTGAATCTCTATTGTGTTATTCTGCCTGTAGTTTTCGATTTTTATATAAGCTCATTGTTCTTCCAAGGAGAACACGGTCATGACGATTTGAGTGACGTCGTTTGGCGTCAGTTTTGGTGACGTTTATAAAGATTACATCCTGAAACGTTGGCTACAAATCGCATTACACCAGAATGAAACGTGGGCCTAGTACCATTATTTTAAGTAGTTACAGTGTAGTTCGCATTACTTATTGAATCACCCTCGCAAGAAAACTTGAAACATCCATTTTTGTAGGCTCGTCAAAGACATGTCGTATTATGTCGTGACCTCCGTCCGTCCGTCCGTCCGTACGTCTGTCCGTCTGTCCGTTAACTTTTGGTGTCCGCTCCATATCTTCTTAAACCCTTGATATATTTTTTTGAAACTTGGGTCAAATATTCGCCTCATCAAGACGATGTATAGAACTTATTCTGCAATGATGTCAGACAAAGGTCAAGGTCACACTTAGAGATCAAAGTTCAAATGTTAAAATTTCGTGTCTGCTCCATATCTTGAAAACCGTTTAAGATTTCTTATGAGAATTTGTACAAATATAAAGCACCATCAGACGATGTGCAGAGAAAAAGAAGCATAACCCTATTTCATTTTTGACGGAATTATGTCTCTTTGTATTTTTCATATAGTTATATCATATAAGCTTCGTGTCCGCTCCATATCTCGGAAACCTTTTAAGATTTCTTCATGAAAGTTTGTATAGTTATAAAGCACTGTCAGACAATTTGCAGAGAAAAAGGACCATAACCTACTTTCAATTTAACAAAATTATGTCCTTTTGTATTTTTCGTATAGTAATTCGTAAAAGCTTTGTGTCCGCTCCATATCTCAAAAAACGTTTAAGATTTCTTCATGAAAGTTTGAATAAATATAAAGCACCATCAAATGATGTGCGGAGAAAAAGAACCATAATCCTAACCAGTTTTGACGGAATTATGTCCCTTTGTATTTTTCGCATAGTAATTTCTCATGAGCTTCGTGTCCGCTCCATATCTCAAAAACCGTTTAAGATTTCTTCATGAAAGTTTGTATACATATAAAATACGTTCAGTTGATGTGCAGGAAAAAAGAACCATAACCTTACTTTCATTTTTAACAAATTACGCCCCTTGTATTTTTCATATTGTAATTTTGTATTAAATTTGTGTCCACTCTATATCTCCTTAACGTCTTGAAAGATGTTTTTGAAACTTGAGTTCAATGTTCACGTTATCGAGACAACTTGCAGAACTTGTATTCCAACAATGTCCAACAAAGATCAAGGTCACACTTAGAGGTCAAAGCTCAAAAGGTAACATGATTTGTCCGCTCCGACCATATCTCAAAAATCGTATAAGATTTTATCAAAAGTTTATAAAAGATTTTCACTCAAGAAGAGCTATTGTTGTCATCCCGGTGTCGGCGTCCGCGTCTTCATCCGTGTTCAATCCATGTCCACCTTTTGGATGTTTTAGGTTATTCAAACACCCATATCTCCTTTACCCATTAACAGCTTAAGTTGATACTTTGACTGATGCTAGATAATAGTCTTAAGTTTCACACCCCTTGCCCCTCCCTCCCCTCAGTGACCTTGAGGTCAAGGTCATGAACTTGGAAATTTCTTGTTAAAATATGGGATGTTTTTTAAGCTTTTTAAAGACCTATTGCTCCATAACGTTTTTATTAATATATCTTTTACTCTCACACATTTAGATTGTGGTCTAAAATTTCATATAGTACCACCCCAACCCTCTCAGTGGCCTTCGGTCAAGGTCATGGACTTGATATTTTCAAGATCCACATCTCCTTTACCCTTGGGTTTAATTACTCTAAACTTCACAGATGTTAGGAAATGGTCTAAAATTTTATGCAATACTAGCCCCGCCCCGACCCCCTTTTTGACTGAGATCAGGGTCATGGACTTGTTTTTTGTATTTCTTTTAAGACACGGTGTTCTGACAGAGTGTGGTTGGATTCACTTGATGCAAATATAGTGAGAACTCCGTTAGATGCTGGTCCAGATTATTACACAATACCAACCCCACCTCCTTTGGTGATCTGCAGATCAAGGTCACAGATTCACAAAGTCTGTGGTAGAGATTTTGAAGGTTTACAGTGCCTGGGTGGAAAAACTTTATACTTGGGCAGATGACAGATACTGCTTCAAAGTTTTACTGGATTCCTAATTGATCTTGAAGTCAAAGTCACGTTCTTAGAACTTTGCGTTCATGCTGAGCAGGCTATTTCAGACGAGCTATGCAATCCGGTGACAGCTCTTGTTTCTGTCAGTTGTCTCCATAGCTCTGAAACAGTTGAAAGTATTTTAATGAACTTGGTACACATAAAAGTATTAGCAGATGCAGTGACCAGAATTTTCCATTCCTATACCAGTTTTTATGGAATTATGCCACTCTATACTTCATAACCACTGTGTAACGTGAAAATCGTTCAAGATATTTTCATGGAACTTGGTATAATGTAAAGCATTATCAGACAGTATACAGAAAAAAAGAACCATTAACTCGTTTCTTATAAATGAAATTATTCCCCATGGAAATTGGGTCCATTAGATAACTTTAAATCTACAGAAGCTTTGTTCATTAAAATTGTCGGAATCTGATGATATTTAGAAAACACGAGTTCACTGCAACTTCCGTTTCAGTTGTGACTGAATGACGACCCTTTGATTAATATTGTTTATGAAAATCATGTTTGCTGAAAGCGCTCCACAAAACTTAGCACCAATATAAAACATTATCAGACATATGTACTACACTTATAATATGAAAATAATCATAGCCCTTTGTTTATGTTTCATTTGAATTCACGCATAAAATAAAATAAGATATATATTAACGCTAGCAAGTATACCATCAGACAATGGGCATAGAACAAGAGTCATAAAATCATTTTCGTATCTGAGAAATTACACCCCACTCCAAAAAAATGGTTTTTCGATTTGTTTTTCCAAAAAATATGTTTCAAATAAATGATCAAGTGACAGACAGCTAGAAGCCTACTGTTTCAATAGTAGTTTCTTCTGTAAGGGATATCTGTTGCTGCACCAACACAATTGCTTAGAATCATGAAGAAGTCTTAAGTCTGAATTGAGAGGGATTTTTCAGAAACTTACCCTAAATGATCTATTTTACAAAAGCCTCCTGTACTTATGGATATCTGAATATGCACAACTGGAAATAGAGTAATGCCCAGGATGGGTTGGAGAAGAAGGGAAGAAGATATGATAAAATGAATCTTGCATTCAAGCTCTATTGAACTCTGGAACCTAGTAAAATGCTCGACAAAGCCCCCGATCTTACCGTTTTTTACAACACAGTCAATAAATTGCGTAATACAGAGGACTCATGTAAGCTCATCCATTTCTTCAACAAAGACGCAGCATATATTTTAGGATCTTCATAGAATCCTCTTCTGAAATCAATATTTAAAGGCAAGTTTTGCTGTAGAGGAAATTTTCAAAGACTACATGTTGCACTGTTTGTGTTATTATGCAATTAGTATTCTGCTCTTTGTGTCCTTGTTTCGGGCTTCTCATGCCTTCAGATATCAGTATTCTAACTTGTAGCATGTTTATGCTAAGCGCTAAGCAAAGACATCAGTATGACATATTTCTTGTTGCAGTTCAGTTACTGACCTTCAAAAATTCACTTCAGATTTTCAGGCAGAATAAAGTGGGTGGGGTAATTTATACCATTTTTAGACAAGGTAATTTGTGTCACATTCGATCTTAAGCTTTTAGATTCAACTCTGACAGAGGCAGAATAGGTTCTTAGAAATAAATCCATAGAAATAATGTTACGTCATATAAAACATTACAGATAATTGGTATAATTAACACGCAAATAGGCGCTCATGAAAATGCAGAAAAATAAATTTTGCATTATCTGATTTTATCCTACTTTTGATATTACATATGTGAATGCTAGTTCTCAACAAAAATGCAAAAAAGCTTCTGTTGCAATTTGTTTCGGGTTTAGGGAAAATATCGCCAGTCTGCCTGGACTAGGTGAGTGAGCAACGTGTATGTCCCATGCTCCTTTTTGTACAGTGGAAAAGTCTAGGGGAAGGTATAAAGATAGCCCCGCCCTGACAATTCTTTTGGATCAAGGTATATCTCTTAAACCGATAGCTTGAATTTTACCAGATTAGCAGAGACAGAGATACATTATAAGGACAAATACAGAGGTGTTTACATTTTGATGACCTTGACCTTATTTTCAAGGTCACACAATGGCACTTTGAAACTCAATTTTTGATAGGAAAAAGCTTGTGTGCACACTATCTCTTGAATCAACGGTTGGAATTTGACCAAACTAGCACAGATAAATTATTAGGATATGGAAAAGAAGTAATTAGATTTTAGTGACCTGGACCTTATTTTCAAGGTCACACCGGCACTTTGAAACTAAAATTTTGATAGGAAAAAGCTTGTGTGCACACTATCTCTTGAACCAACGACTGGAACTTTACCAAACTAGCACAGATAACATTATTTGGACACGGAAAGGAAGTGATTAGATTTTGGTGACCTTGACTTTATTTTCAAGGTCACACCGGCACTTTTAATCTCAAATTTTGATAAGAAACACCTTGTGTGCACACTAGCTCTTGAACCAACGGCTGGAATTTTACCGAACTAGCACAGCTATATTATTTGGATACGGAAAGTTTGGTGAATTTGTCCTTATTTCGAAGGTCACAGTGGCACTTTGAAACTCAAATTTTAATAAAAAAATAAAGCTTGTGTGCACAATATCTCTTTTACAAATGGCTAGAATTTAACCAAACTAGCACCGATATATCATGGGGACAAGAGAAATAAATGATTAGATTTTGGTGACCTTGTCCTTAATTTACATTTGCACTTTAAAATTCGATTTTTGATAGAAAAACGCTTGTGTGCACACTATCTCTGGAACCAATGGCTGGAATTCGACCAAACTAGCATAGGTACATCATTAGGACATGGGAAAAAGAGTGATAAGAATTTGGTGACCTTGACCTGATTTCCAAGTCCTCTGCATTATAAAGATTCTAGGCAGTAAAAAGCTTGTGTGCACACTATCTCTTCAACCAGTGGCTGGAATTTGACCAAACTAGCACAGGTAAATAAGTAGGACAGGGGAAAGGTCACACTAGCACTTTGAAACTCAAGCATTTTGGTGAGCATTACCTTATCTTCAAGGTCATTACATCATAAAAACTCTTCAAGTGAGCCTTGTGTGCACTCTTTCTCATGAATGAATTGATTGAAGTTGACACAATTAGCACAGATACAGCATTGTAACTGGGGAAAGAGTGATTAGAGTTTGGTGACCTTGGTCGTATTTTCAAGGTCACACCGCCACTTTGACACTCAAAGTTTGATAGTAAAAACGTGTGTGCACACTATCTATTTAACCAATGGCTGGAATTTTACCAAACTAGCACAGTTAAATCATTAGGATATGGGAAAGAAGTGATTGCTTTTTGTGACCTTGACATCATTTTTAAGGTCACACTGGCACTTTGAAACTCGAAATTGATAGAAAAAAGGTAGTATGCACACTATATCTGGAACCAATGGCTGGAATTAGGACACGGTAAAGTAATGGTTAGATTTTGGTTACTATGACCTCATTTTCAAGGTCACTTTATTATAAAGACTCTAAAAATGAGCCTTGTGTGCACTCTGTCTCATGAATCAATCGATGGAATTTGACCAAACTAGCACAGATATATCATTCAGATCAGGCAAGTAAGTGATTAGACGTTGGTGACCTTGATCTTATTTTTAAAGTCACTACAATATAAAGACTCTAAAAGTGAGCCTTGTGTGCACTCTATCTCATGAATGAATGGATGGACTTTAACCAAATTAGCATAGATACATTATTTGGACTGGAGAAAAAAGTGATTGCATTTTGGTGACCTTGACCTCATTTTCAAGTTCACACCAGCACTTTGAAACTTGAAGTTCAATAGAAAAAAGCTTGTGTGAATACTATATCTTGAACCAATGGCTGGAATTTTACCAAACTAGCACCGACACAGCATTAGGACACGGGAAAGATGTGACAAGATTTTGGTGACCTTGATTATATTTTCAAGGTCACTACATTTTAAAGACTCTAAAAATGAGTCTTGTATGCTTTCTTTCTCATGAATCAACACATGAAATTTGACCAAAATAGCACAGATACTGTATTTGGATTGGGTAAAGAAGTGATTAGATTTTGGTGACCTACATATCGTTTACAGGTCACACTGGCACTTTAAAACTCAAAGTTTGATAGAAAAAAAACTCTTTTTTACTTTTTGTTTCAGTATTTTATAAAGGCAATAATGGAATTTCATGAAATTTTGCAGAAAGATTGACATTCACAGTATAAACATTTATAAAACAATATTAAGGTCTATGAGTCAATGCTGTTAGAGATATACCGCTTTGTAGTTTCAATTCTGGAACCCAAAAAAATTTCTTTACTGATTATTACTGTGTGGGGGTATCTAATCAGCATTGCTTATTGACCTTTTTCATTTCGTTCTTATCCTGAAGGAAAATATGTCACGAATGACAATTCATCTAAGTAATTTCTAAAGTCTGATTGCACTACCTTGACGAGTCGTTCTTCAGCATTTTTAAAATACTATATTCAGGTTGATCAAAACAAGTTTTCACACAATTACTCACTACATCCAGAGCTTGAAAGTACTTCTGTCCCTACATGTCCCTACATGTCAGTTTCTGTATAAGGAAAACATGTTCGGCGTCTCCCGACCAAGAGCGTTTTTTTTTTTTTTTTTTTTTTTTTTTTTTTGGCATTTCCCGTTTTATATGCACTGGTGGTTCATTCACATCTATGCACTGGTGGTTCATTCACATCTATGCACGGGTGGTTCATTCACATCTATGCACTGGTGGTTCACTCACATCTATGCACTGGTGGTTCATTCACATCGACATTTTCTGCCTTGTCTTTTACATCCGTATAGAATTCATTGAAATATTCGTCATTTCTTAGTATTGCTAATGAGTCAAGTAGTAGTAATTCAATTCTCATATCGACGTTGCCCCCGCACCTCAGCGGAACGAATCCATAGCCGCAGTAACGGGGCGCCGAGCGTCCGTCCATGAATGTCAATCGTTAGTCAGATTCGTCCGTCAGCCCTGCTTATCAAGGCCCTACGGCTGCTGCATGCGTGGAAAAGGAGTACATTAGCAGGGTCCAGGAAATGGAGGAGGGGCGCCATGAGGGCCAACCCCTGTGGCAACACCCAGGGAACCACCAGGCCCCAGGCCGCTCCCAGAGGCAGCGCTGCGCGAATCTCAAGTCAAGTGACCGTAGGCCACTATAGCCCTTAAGATTACTAAGGACCCGTATAGGGTCCCTTTGTTGCAAGCCCTTAAATGAAATCCTCTCCCTGTTACCTCTTAATTGAGAACAGGGTTGAGGTCCCTTAATTTGACCTTAAACCTAAGTGGGGATCGACGCCGTTACCCGCTAGGGACCCTTGCTGGGGTCCCCCAAGGTTGGGGTAGTTGCACCCTGTCACCTATCGCCCTAAGATCTGATCAGTTAATCGGGCCAAAATGTGGGTGCAACTATTAAGTCCCCCGTTAAATTTGAGCTTTTTAATCTTGGCATTATCGTTATAGGATTATTATAAATGGATGACAAAAGCATGAAGATCTCGCAGCATAAGAAGGCCAAATTATGGGCCAGCTGACACTTGACTCATTAAGGGGATACATCGCCCCCTTTTTTTACCCAAAGAGCGTGACCCATCCCTGTAAACAACTTAGACCAAATGGGCCATTAAGAATTTATTATTTTGCTCCTTTACATGACTATTAGAAAATATTGACGAATACGAGCTAGGCAAAGGGAACAACCTCCTACTGCCAAGATTAAAAAGCTCAAATTTAACGGGGGACATAATAGTTGCACAGACTATTTTGCATTATTTCTCGTTGGATACAAGTTTTTATGTTTTATTGTCTTTCATTTTCTATTATCCATGTTCTATTAAATAATCACCTTGATTGTCGAAAAGGTTTAAAGGTTAAAATACTGATCTTTAGTAACTCCGATTCATTGTATTTTTATTTCATTTATTTATTTTTCTTTTTAAGTCAAAGTTATTAAGAGAAAAAGTCCTGTTCCGAAGCGAGTCAGTGTATGGCGAGAAATTAAATAAATTTAAATAATATTAAATAACTCTCTGTTTTCGCGCGACAGGCGATTAAAACAATATTTGCACTGGTTTTATCGGTTTCTATTTATTCACAGCTTTCTAAACTATATTTTACGCATTTCAGAGGTTAATTTTCAGCAAAACCCCATAGAAGACCACTGTCTGTCGCTATCTTTTTGCCAACCAATCTACCCACGTGATAATCCGATGACGTCACTCCGGGGATTCCCGTTATCTCCTATAAGTAGGCCTGCTTAAGGTGTGAAAACAAACAGTCACGCGTCGTGCCAAACAATGCAATTATTATAATGACACATGTTATCGGAACAGGACTTTTTCTCTTAATTATACAGACATTCGAAAAAACCTGAGAATCCTGTTGATTCGGACTTAAACCCACCCATCATGGCTCCCAGTTTTTATTTATTTTGGCTTGCCGTCTCGGCGGCAAGCCAGTATTCAAGTGGTTTAGTGATACCGAGTTATTTTCGGAAGAAACGATACGTCACACTTAATCGGAAAATACCTGGAGAGTGTGTACTGCAACGATTCGTTCTAAACTTTTTTAGGGCCGCAATATTAAGCCAAAGAGATTGGAAAGCTCGTTCCGGTTTGAGACTGCATTTCTTCATTATTTTCTTCACAGACATAACAAACAAAGACCTCGTCCGATTTTGTCTATTTTTATCCATACCCGATTTACCTCATCTGCTAAAAATAACAGATGGAAACTTTAATATTCTATTTTTGATATAACATGTACTTTTTTTAATATTTCCGTTAAA
This sequence comes from Ctena decussata, assembly GCA_963989385.1. Taxonomy (NCBI): domain Eukaryota; kingdom Metazoa; phylum Mollusca; class Bivalvia; order Lucinida; family Lucinidae; genus Ctena; species Ctena decussata. The sequence continues at coordinate 48,532,691 of OZ022506.1, forward strand.
AAGCACGTTTTTCTTTTAGAATTGCTTGAACTTGGCCACATTTCTTTTGCTTTTTATAAACTGACTGCATTAAAAATGAAACTGAATTTAATGCAAAGTATTTGGCTTTGCATCCGAAGAATATACCAAAACCTGTGTAAGAAACGGTGTTTATATATAGCAATAGCGCAAAGCATTAGCTTTCCCAAAAATCATGCAGCGGCGTCGCGAAAAATAGGCCTTAGGACATCGCATAATCTGACTGGTCAGAGCAGCCGGCACACTGTCCAGCGCCGGTGGATTCATGGGATCTGATCAGTCTTTTTCGGCATAAATATTCTTCATGATGACCCATGATGAAGACATCTTTTATGCTGATGATAGACTGATAAGACTGCGCTTATGCCGGAGTGGGCTGATCTGTGTATCTGTAAAAACTGAAAGCGCAGAGTTCAAATTTATTGTTTAGATTTAGAAACAAGCGATTTTGACGATTTTCTTCCCTTATCACATTTATTACATCTATCTATGTGTGTGGCTTGCTTCTATGTAGAACTGACCGTGTTATGTAAGTAAAAGTCGGTAATGTCGGTGAGTACTTAACGCTTACGAATTGCAACAGGCCTTTCCATGGCACAAAGCGATATATTGTGTACACATTTTTAGCATCTGATAAATTAAAATGTTCATGAATAGCCTGAATAATGATACAGAAAAGGGGACAATTCAGAATTGTTAACATTTGAAACTCAGTATTGTTAAAATTTGAAACTGTTAGGGATTCATTGACAGCTTTATGACAACGGAGGGGTTGGTTGGTTGGTGCGATGATGGTGGGTATAACTTCTAGTGCCGGGGCGTCCTACTTATTTGGATTATAGTAGAACAAGGGCCTACTGTGCTTGCAGTAGGTGCGGGTTGGTGTATGTGGACATTTTTCTTGCTTTTATTGGCTTGCGATGACGGTCGCAAGCCAGTATTCAAGTGGCTTAGTGATACCGAGTTATTTTCGGAAGAGACGATACGTCACGCTTAGTCGGAAAATACCAAGAGAGTCTATTTTTATCCATATCCGATCTACCTCATCTGCTAAAAATAAAAGACGGAAAATCTATTTTTGATAGTGCATGTACTTTGTTTTTGATATTTCCGTTAAAAAGCACGTTTTTCTTTCACAAGTGCCTTGAACTTGGCCACATATCTTCTGTTTTTTATAAACTGACTGCATAAAAATGAAATTCTTAATTCAATGCAAAATATTTGGCTTTGCATCCTTAGAAATATACCAAAACCTGTGTAAGAAACGGTGTATATTTATAGCTTAGTTTACAAGCATTAGCTTTTTCAAAAATCATGCAGCGGCGTCGCGAAAAATAGGCCTTAGGGCATCGCATAATCTGACTAGTCAGAGCAGCCGGCACACTGTCCAGAGCCGGTGCATTCTTGGGGTCTGATCAGTCTTTTTCGGCATATATATTCTTCATGATGCAGACATCTTTCATGCTGAGGATAGAATGATCAGACTGCGCTTATGCCGGAATGGGCTGATCTGTGTATCTGTAAAAAAATAGCGAAGTTTAAATTCATTGTTTTGATTAAGAAACATGCGCTTTTAACGATTTTTTCCCATTATCACTCATCACATTTACTGAAAAAAAGTATCCCATCTATCCGTGTGGGTGGCCACTATGTACAACTGACCGTGTTATGTATGTAAAAGCTGGTAATGTAGGTGAGTAATATTAACGCATACGCATTGCAACAGGCATAAGCGATATAATGTACGCATTTTTAGCTTCTGATAAATTTCCTATTGGCCATCAACATGTTCACGAATAGCCGGAACTGGAAACCTCTTACAATGATACAGGTACAGAAAAAGGGGATCACAACCGTTAAAATTTGAATCTCGTTGAGGCCGACTGTTAGGGAATCATTGACAGCTTTATGACACTGGAGTGGTTGGTTGGATGATGCGATGATGCTGGGTATAACTTCCAGTGCCGGGACGTACTACGGATTTCGATTATAGTTGGGCAAGGGCCTACTGTGATTGCAGTAGGTGCGGGTGGGGGTTGTGTGGCCATTTTTCTTGCTTTTATAACACTCTCTTATGTTGCCTTTTTACTTCACCTATACAAATGTACAGAGAAATATTTACACTCATCGACGGTTTCGTTAGATGAAAGTAAAAAGTATGCAAAGACCAGGAACTGAAACAATCAAAATCCAAATCCAGCCCTCAAACCATAGTTTGGACCTATATATGGGCTGACGATGTTCATACATCCATGAACAACACTCATTCATACAAGCGTAAGCGACGTCACGGATAATTCAAATAGATGATTGGCCGATGTAACGTTTGATATAAGTGGCGGCTGTTGTACATTATTATAAAACACGTTGGTTTATAAATATTCTTCGTCCTTTCCTCGGCGTTAAATTAGGCAGAAATTCACGAATAAGTAACAAAATTGATGTGAAAACAAAGCATAAGTATAAAAGATAAATTTCATTTCTCGGAAGTTCATGGAAGTATGAATGCAATGGGTTCTATGCTTTGTTGCTCCCAAATGGTGTAAAGCAAGATTTTGTCTCGAACAATAGCAGCATGCATTTTCTTCTCAGAGTGTCAAAATTGCCACTGATGCCACTAAAACCAAAAAGAAACTTAAGTAAATATAAATTTATTGTCTTCTTTGATGCCAAGTTCAGATATGCCAAAATTCCATAGACATGGGTTTTAAACAGTCTTTCCTAAAATTTGATTCAAACTAAGTGACTCAGCAGCCGTAAAGATAAGACTTGAAATAGGTTCATATGGTACTTTTCCTTGAGACATGCCTAACGGCCAAAACGTTGGAAAACTCTCTCTCTCTCTCTCTCTCTCTCTCTCTCTCTCTCTCTGTGTGTGTGTGTGTGTGTGTGTTTAAATAGTTCCTCAGTTTGTTTTTCAAAAAATTCTACACTTGCTTTTACCTCACACCTATGGATAATGCCATCATTCAAAAAGTTAAGAAATTAAATGCTTTGCTTATTAAAAGATAGCAACAGAAAGTGCTCCAACAATTGAGTTCACTTCAATAACAACTCATGAAAATTTTACTGGCTTAGCTCGACAAGCCTTCCTTTTAAAAGGAAATTTTATAATACTCTCTAATGTTGCCCTCTTAGTTCAGCTATACAAATGTACAGAGAAATATTTAGACCCGTCGACGATTTCCTTCAACGTAACGACGTTGAATCAACGCTGCTTCAATGTCGATTCAAGTTGCGTGGCCAGTGGGTAAACCTTAAACATCTTTTATACAATAAGTGAAGTTTACTGCATCGTTAAAGTGTGTCTTAAAATTGTTTAAGATGTTCTATAAGGATTCATGCTTGAATGTTCAAACAGATACACGCTTGATATAATTTTCTGTCGCAATGAATTTAAAATAATTTCACTTGAAACCAATTTTACAGCATTGCTCTGTTTCCACAGTTCCCATTTAAATAAATGAAGAGTAAAGTTGACAAAGGTTTGTATGTGTATGTTTTTTCTACATATGCCAAGTATGATGTGTTGAAACTTTAAAGTGACTGTTTCGTTTGCGCTATCATTGAATTTAGGATGGTTTCTATATTTGTTAATGATTCTTTTGTAACCCCACAATAATAAAAAAAGGTGTGGTGCTGTTTCTGTTTCGTGTTTACAGAGATGACAGAGTCCATCTGACATACCCATGAGGTGCAGCCTATGCTCTGTGAATAAAGCATTATGAACAATTTTCCAGTGAAACTGTTTTTCTTTTTGACTACATGGTAAATATAAGGACCGCTCCCAAATATTTTTCCACCGCAAATTTGCATTAAAGGTTTCATTCCATTTTATCTCACATTTTGGTTGAAGACGGTCTGTATTTGCTTTAGCGTTACTTTTCTGGGATCAATTAGTTCGTGCTTCAAATCATTGAAATTTATTCTTGATTTTACATGAAAGCTTTTAACCTGAATGCAAGCTGTATCATTCTGAGTCAGTAATTGAATCCAATCCATAGGAATTCCATTTTTTATTTTCATAAGCTGTGCTCGCCAATTTGTTTTGTCAACCAGTTTGTTAAATATGATCCAATCTTCATGAAAAGTTTTTCTCTCATTATTCCAAATATCTCCAATTGTCTTTAAACCGCTTTTGCAAAATGAGTGAAACCATAAAGGCCAGTTTCTATAAAGAATATGTGTATTACCGCATAAATATTCACCTAAAATCGTTTCTATATTTGTAACTGTGCATTTACTTTGAAAACGGGTCCATGCCGTTAATGATTCTTTATAATATTGCGGAAGGATATTGAGATCCAGATTTTTAATACTTGAACATTTACATAAGAAATACTCAGTATTGTATTTTTCGTCAAGTGACCGAAGCCAGTATTTAACAATCATGTTCCAGTGTTCGCATTCTGAATGTATAGTTTATATAAAGACTTAATACGTTTGGCTTCTATGAAATGATTAAGACTTATCATATCTTGTCCACCATAGCCCTAAGCACATTACATTCCTATTAACCGTGGGTTGTTTATTATTCCACAAAAATGTCCAAATCAAATTATTAATTGTTTTTATAACATGTTAGGGTACGATCCTTGTTTCGATTTCAAAGCCAATCTGTGATATCAAAAGCGTTTTAATTATAAGTATTTTACCTTTGAAAGTCAAGTCTCGGTTTTCCAGTCTTGTATGCAGTTTTTTATTTTGTTTATTTTTTCCATCCAGAGTTCATTTTCGTCAATCTCATAACCATGCATGATACCTAAAGTCTTTATGTACTGTTTTGTCCACTTAACTTATTTAAATTCTGGTTCTTTATTTCTCCATGGACCTGTCCAGTTGTTTTAATTTATGTATTATTGCACCAGAAGCCTTTTCATACTTTTCTAGCGTTTTAAAACATTCAGTTATTGATTCGTCTGTTATATTAAACAGTTGTGTGTCATCAGCAAAACCATTTATCTTTACTTCAGCGATTTCTGCGTTAGTGTGATAAGTAAGCGGAAGGGGAAAGCCTCTTATTTTATTATTACTTCTTATAGCACAAGCTAATGGCTCCGCTTGTAATATGTATATAAGAGGACTAATGGGACATCCTTGTCGCAGTGGACGGACACACGGCGCCAAGTGTGTGCAACTATGGTTACGTACCGTTGAGCCACTTGGGTAACGTCGATACGAGAATTGAACAGAACAGAACAGAAATCCTTGTCGCATTGAGCGTGATATATTGAAATATCTACTTTGGAAATCATTTGTTAGAATACACGTTTTAGCGCTTTTAAAAACCATGTTTATCCAGTTCCTGAAATTATTACCAAAAGTAAATTTTTCTAAACACCTGTTTGCCCATTGCCAGTCTACTCTGTCAAAGGTTTTTTGATAGTCTACAAATATAATGGAGCCGTTAATTTGCTTTTGTTCACTATAATCAATTATATCTTGTAAGAGTCTATTCGCATCCGAAATATTCCTGCCGGGGACAAACCCTTTTTGATCTGGATGTACCAGTTTTGGAAGGACTGTTTTTAATCTTTGCGCTAAATTTTATAATCAGTATTAAGGATCGATATGGGACGCCAGTTTGCAAGATCTTCTCTTTCTCCCTTCTTATACAATAAGGTAATAATTGCTCGGTATTGCGAAGAAGACATGTTAAACGAGGTAAAATGTATTGCAATACTTTTGTAAACTCAGGTTTTATCATGTACCAATAGAGTTTATAAAATTCATTTATGATACCATCTTCGCCGGGGGATTTATTTGATTTCAACAATTGATCGCATTTTCTATATCAATTTCAGTAACGAGTCTATCGCAGTTTTCTTTCTCATTCTGGCATGTGGCACTTTTGATAATGCGATTAAACCAAATCACAAGTAGGCACAACAAAAACGTCTGAAATGAAAAAAAGTGGTACCACCGTAAGTATGATCGACCAACAACGTAGTGCGGGTCACGTCGGACCTGCCAAAACGCGACGACGGCTTTGATGCTGCTGCCTGCGCAAGACCTTATAGGCCGCCATTGCGTAGTTTGTATACACAATTTAACTGCCTTGAAAGGAGATTCCATTGTAGAACTTTCAAGATCATTGATTCCATTGTAGAACTTAAAAACATTTGAGGGTCACTGATGAGGCCTAATTGGCCGAAACTAGCTAGTCTGGCCCAGAAAACTTGTACACTCGACAGTTTTCAGATCCTTGCTTCCAAAGGATAACCCTTTTATAGAACATCTTGAAAGGAGCCCCGCTAGGCTTAAATTGTTAAGTGCCGTCCCGCTGATCCAGCGACCCCAAGTTCGATTTCAGCTAAGGGGAAATCTTTTTAATTGTAAACGGATTTCACACAGCCGTTTATCAACACTATAGGACTTTAGCGTCTTGATAGGACTGAAATAATGTTGATAAAGCAATACTATTGCGTCATCTATTCGTCCATTCGTCCATACTATTGCGTCATCTATTCATGTCATCTCAAGTGTCATGAATATGGGGAAATAGCATGAAGGCTGTTTCTTGTCCTCAATCACCGTTAGGCATTACGAAAGCCAGGATGAATAATTAACATTCCGATCGATTCAAGGAATAGATCGGAATATTTGTCTTATCGTTACAAGCTATAAAGATTATACAAAGTAGACCTGTTCAGGTAGTCTGGTTATACGGTGTGATTTCGTGAGTATGTAATTGTACATGCTTTTTTGTGGCCAGTTTCTAGACGGCTTTGTTATAATGAGCATCACACAAACTGGTTTCGTTACAAAGGGCGCGGCTCAACAAATTCGCAATGGAAAGAGAAGATGTGGAATCTTCTGTCGCAGACAAAGTTACTGAAGCCATGAGAAGCTGCCAGAACGAGTTACTGACGGGAATCAACACCCTGATATCTTCAGAAGTTCAAAAGATAAGTGACAATCAAAGTCATTTTCAGAACTGCAGTTGAGCAAAATAGAAGCCATTACATCTTCTGACTATAAATTTAAGAGAAAATCAAACGAAAAACAGTATAAGGTGAACAGTAAGATTCAAGACTGCGAGCGAAACATAGACAGTTCTGAAATTTCTCAGGCCAAAGAAAACCTCGCTGAATGTATGTGCAATTACTTTATTTTTATTTCGCCAACATTAATCAGGCAGCCAGCAAACAACAACAAAAATAATGATAATAATAAAAGCGCAGCGCGTGAAGTCACATCGAGGATTTTCATAAATATGTATAAAATATAAATCTTGTTTTCTTTTCAGGTATTTTTAATATAAACACTCCTGAGCTTTATTAATTGTCTAAATAATAAAAATGATAATTATAAGTGTCTCAAGGTATCACACACTCACACGCGTGTGCACACACGCACACAAATAATAATAATAGTAATAATAATAATAATAATAAAAGGTAATGCGACTGTCAAAGCAGGCTTCTCATACCTCCATATGTCGATACAGGATACTGGAATGTTTTATTTTTGTTCAATATTATCGAGTTTCCTTTTCAGTAGACACAAAGAGTCCTGCTTAGGATGTTTTTTGCTTAGGGAGTATTAACTGTTTCTATATTTTTCAGCTTCAAATCTGTTAAAGCAGAGACAAAAAGTCACCAGAATAGTAGACGAGTCTGAAATGGGTTGGGAAGTCGTAGACGAGTACATACAATCAGAAGTGGAGAGCGATGAGGAGGATCAGAAGCGTATATACAGGGCTCAAGCTAGGGCAAGTCGCAAGGCTAAATCAGAGAGAGGACGCAGAGCTAGAAGGTGGTTTCCTTATCGTCCGAGAGCTCAACAGACAGTAGCATCTTCTACAGTACTGGTCACTCAGTCTCAGCACCAACAACCGCAGCAGCAACAGAGACGTCTTGGTTTATGTTTTTCTTGTGGTGAAAGTGGCCATTGGAAATTCGAGAGTCCTCATATCAAGAAGGATGTTAAGTTGAGTAGCGCTAGCGAATTATTTTCTGTTTCAGATCAGCACACCGGTTTAAAATCGAATAATTTGTCAAATGTTGATTTTTTATTTCACGAAAGACAAGATGACAAAGGGTCCAACGCAGGTAAGGCAGAAAATGTTATGATGGCATCAAAATGCGAGCACATAATCAATCAGACTTCAAATGTAGCAAGCATTGTAAGTAATTCAGATTCCACTTCTTTGTCACCTTACAACAGATTAAGAAATAATAGAAGTAAATGGAAAGAGGCAGGTGCAAATTCATACATACTAAAAGTCATCGAGGAAGGGTATATAATTCATTTCACGTTCCTTCCTAACGTTCAGAAGTCAAAAAATAATAAATCTGACAGAGATAATCCAGATTTTGTTAAAGAAGAAATAAGTAAATTGCTAGCAAAAACGTGCATTTCAGAAGTCCAAGAGGAACCGCATGTAATTAACCCACTCACCGTTGCTTACAACAAGAAAGGTAAGCCGAGGTTAGTACTCGATTGTCGTAATATCAATGATAATTTGTTTATATTAAGTCCAGATTCAAGTATGAAGACATACAAACGGTGAGACAGTTGTTTAAGAAACGAATGAATATGTTTTCATTCTATATCCGTGGAGCATATAACCACATACACATTGATCACAAGCATAGAACTTTATTTTGGTTTTCATGGTCCGACGGTAATACTGAACACTTTTACGTTTACAATTCACTCCCGTTTGGTTTAGCCTCCACAGGACACATATTTTCAAAGGTATTAAGAGTGGTTGTATTGTTTTGGAGATCTCAAGGTTATAGAGTGGTAACAATTTTAGATGATGGTTTGGGTGGAGAAGAAAGTTACGATAAGGTTTTATCGTCAAGCAGATTTATAAGGCAATGTCTGATAGAATTCGGTTTCCTTTTATCTGACGAAAAATGTCAGTGGCAGGCAACATTACAGATTACCTTGCTGGGTTACTTTTTCTGTATGAGAACAGGTAAGTTCTTCATCACACAGGAGAGAATTGACAGAATCGAACAGGCAATACGATCCATGCTAATTCAGTTAGAATCTCAGAAATATAAAATTGTACCTGCAAAGTATGCAGCCTCAGTAGTATGACAAATAACTTCATTTCAGTTTGTTCTTGGTAAAGTAGTCCGATTAAAAACTAGAGAGTTGTATAAGTGCATTGAGAGCAGACTTAGTTGGCATTCGCTAGTGTTTGTATCTGTAAAAGAGTTTGAAGAATTGCAGTTTTGACTGTCGAAAGTCAGAGGTCTGAACAGAGTTGGTCGAGATATTTCTGAGCGCACAAGTTTTGAGGTAGCATTGTTTTATGATGCTAGCAGTGTCGGATACGGGGGTATCTAGAATTAAATAATCTGTGCTGCATGCCCAGCTATTCAAATTCAGAAGTCAGGGTAAGGCAGAATATCTCACATATGGTCAAAGCAGATGATTTCAGATTTGTTGATATAGCCCTAGCTTCCCCGAAAGTGGAAGCAGTCAGTAACGTTGAAAATCGAAAGCAGGAATTGCAAGCTTAAAAAAGCAGTTTTCCTCCCCGGAAGTTGAGGTGGTTGATGAACCGGTAAATATTAAGGCACGGCTAGTTTCTCCGGAAGTAGAAACAGAATTGCTAAGCAGGTCGGAGGTAAATTAACTTTCCCCGGAAGTGGAAAACGGAATTTCAAATAAGCAAAGATTACGCAAATCCCCGAAAGAGGATTTGAGCATGCATGAGTCAGTGGGGGCGAGGTAAAAATTAATGCTCCTGAAACGGTAATAGAGCATAAAACATCAAACAATATTGTTTTGCACACCATCAATCCAGACCATAGTATAGGACATGAGGTAATCGGCATATGGCAGAGCGGAGAGAAAGCTAAATCTTCCACTTGGAGAGAGGCAGAAGCAGTAAAAAAGGTAATGCAAAGCAATAAGGCCGATATAAGAGGTAAAAAGGTTAAAAAAATTCAGAAAACAAAAATATGTAATCAGTCTTGAAAGTCGGCGGTAAAAAGGAAGAATTACAAACTATATCTATGGAGATAAACAAATTATGTGACGATAATGGTATAAAAATGTCGGTTGAATGGATACCTAGAGAATTAAACGAAAGGGCCGATTATTTAAGTCGCTGTAAAGACTGTGATGATTGGTCGATACAGGATTGGGTTTTCGATAAACTGAATTCAAAATGGGGTCTGCATACTCATTATAATAACAAGTGCACGATATGATTCGAGATGGTGGGTGCCTGGTACAGAGGGAGTTAATGCTTTAGATCAGTACTGGGGCAAGCCTGAATTAAACTGGGTTGTGCCTCCGCCAAGGTTGATACCGAATGTGTTAGAAAATATTAAAACAGACGAAGCGCGGTGTACTTTAGTGGTTCCTGAGTGGCCATCAGCGCCTTTTTATCCCATTTTAAAGAGCGAGTCAATCGGCATGCGCGTCGTAGAGACACTTACTTTACTTAGAATCAATCTTGTTAAGAGTGGACTTGGAAATAATTGTATTTTTCGAAGAGAACCGCTGACATTCAATATGCTTGCATTAAAAATGCGTTAGAAAAGTAATTAATGTACGTATATGTTATTTTTCTAACACTTTGTTCTTATAACAGGTCTTGGTTTGACGAGAAATATACAGCAACGATTATCAGAAGTGAATGCCACGCAAGAGGAACTTGCTGAACGTATATCCTCTTATTTGATTAGTTCCAGGGCTGACAAAACCACAGAGAAGTACAAGACAATATTTAATAAGTTTAAGTCATTTTGTGCTGTCCGCGGTCATCAGTGTTTACCAGCGAATGCAATTCATGTTACCATATATTTTTCTCATTTGCTTGATCAAAATGTTTCGCATGGAATTATATCAGTTGCTTTTTACGCTATCAAATGGGTGCATAATATCAACAGTTATGTTGATCCTACTGAAAACGGGTTTGATAAAGGCTTATTAGAATCTGCAAAAAGACTTAGATCCCAACATGGAAGCGCAAAGACGTTGTGAATTCAAACATGTTAATCCAACTTTGTGATCAATACATACTAAATGCAAATTTATCGGACGTTGGAGATCTGTCCATGATTCTCTGAGGCTATTCTGTTTTTGTTTTTGTTTTACGCTGCGATGAGATAAGTAATTTGCATTCAAATGATATTAGTTTCGAAGAAAATTATTTGGTCTTAACCATTCGTAAAAGTAAAACAGACAAGTTTAGAGCAGGCAACAAGGTAAAGGTAATAGCTCAGCATGTTCATATTCAATGGTGAGGCGTTATATTGATCTGGCCGGTATAGATATCATATCTGACGGTTTTTTGTTTAAGCCTATCTTCAAGTCTAAGGGCGTGCACAGTCTCATTCATAAAGATAAGCCAAAACGTTATACCAGAAGTAGAGAATGTATTGTCAGAAAACTGAAAAGCGTTGCTCCAGATCTTAATCTAGGTACGCTTTCACGCAGAGCAGGGGGAGCTACTACTGTTGCTAACAGCGGTGCTATAGACGATAAATGTTTAATGAGACACGGCAAGTGGAAGTCACAGGAAAGTAAGATCATATACATCGATGATTCTGTTGCTAAAAAGTTAAAGATTACTCAAGCTTTAGTATTGTAATGATGTCACCCGCTTGGTTGTATGTCAGTCGATTGTACGTCACATTAACAGCGATAGATTATATACAAAATTTTGTTACACTCCCTAACATTTGTATGCGTTTTCTAAAGCTGCAACTTGCATTAAATGGTTTATGTTATCTTTGTTAGCAGTTAAGACATTCCGATCGGTTCAACGAATAGATCGGAATATTTGTCTTGTCGTTACAAGCTATAAACACATAGTGGACCTGTTCAGGTAGTCTGATCATACGGTGTGATTTCGTGAGTATGTAATTGTACATGCTTTTTTTGGCCAGTTTCTATACCGCTTTCTTACAGTGAGCACCACACAAAATTTTTGTATAGATTCGTACATAAGTTAATGTCAGCTTTTGTTCTTACTTGATCTTTGGTGAAGATTTGCCACCTCCCCATTGAGATATACTGCACTGCTGCAAATCACAGCTATTTTTTTATCCAGACAAAAAAAGTTTGGATTTTTCTGGGCTGGGCGGCGGGTATCTCCATAGTGGAAATGGATCAAGTGGTAACAGTTGCTGACATTTATATGTAGCCATGTAATTTTTGTATATGTATATATACGCCTGTGAGCGAATCTTCCCTGTCAGAATTGTATTTGAATATTCAGGATGTAATGAAGAAAAGTGTTATCTTGCCGTAACATTACTATGCTTCTATGTACTGTTTGTGTCACATAATAAAGCTCGTCAACTTACATTAAGTCGTTAATGTTGTCTTTGTTAGCAGTTATGACGAGACGACTATATTCGCTGAGGCACTTTTGCCCCAACTACCGGTACATGATGAAATGCTTCCTTGGACTCTTAAATCCCTCGCATGGATACGTAAGCTTACTACAATGAGGTTAAATATCGAACACTAACAGAGACCATTCGTCCGTTCAAGGTATCTCAGAAAACAAACATAAACCATGATAAACAAAACAAACACACGTTACGATTATGCGCCTGTGTGTCAGTGAGGGGATCGGGGGATCCTTCATAAGAGGTCCAACAAGTACTAAATATAAGTAATATAAAATGTCCAGCCAGCATCCTAACTAAGACTGCTTGTTCGCATTGCTTATAAGGCATTTTGTCCGTATTGCGTATTAAACACAAACCTATCATTACTTTTATTAGATCTAATGAAGTAAAAAAATAAAAACAAAGATCGCTGTAAATAGGTATTAGTTGATGTGTCACGGGATACAAGGAAATATCACTGAAAACGATATAAACTCCGTTGGCCTACGGCCATGTCAGTCATCCTTTTCAATGGTTGGCACATTTTTGTGATTTTACGGCAAATTTTGATATTATTACAATAATTGACTGAGGTGTCTCAGTTATAAGCTTGCTGTGACACGGCCACATATTAGTGTTAGTTATAAGGCAACATATTACCCGCGGCATTACAAAGCGGACACACAGCGTTAAAACAACACTGAGTCATGCATGATACAGTGTTGGTTCAATGGTTCAACGGTGTGCCCCCCCCCACACACACACACCCTCATCCCTAGGAAGGAAGTTATCATTGCCATGAACACTGCACTTGCACAGAGGAACGTGAGGTCATGGGTAATCAACTCAGAACTGTCATATATTGCAAAGAAAATATAAAAACTGCATACAGTTAGCTATACACGTGGTGGTCAGTTTCGTTTTCTCATGATACCATCTATTTGGACCTGATATTTGTCACATAGTGATTCCAAAATGTAAAACAGTTTGAAGGAAAGTGGGTTATATTGTTTATTTCTTTGAGACAATATGACGTATTTGTTTAAGGAGGAAACATGTCGTCAGTACAGAGAAAAATATTACTGATTTCAGCGACGTTAAATGCAGGGTCTAAGATCATTTCATTTACGCTGGCCACCAGACCTGCGTATTCTTGACATTGACTTTCTTGAGTATGTAGTTGGATCATCTTGGTTTTCTCCCTTACTTTGGGAGCTACTTGTGGGGCTTACTAATTATTATAATATTTTTAGCTAAGCTAAAAACAAAACAAAAAAGGTGTGCTGCCAAGGTGAGGAACAGGCAACTGCTGCCAAGGTGAGGAACAGGCAATATATTGAAGAGTCGGTGAATAGGTCTGTAATAATCCGAGTTTTACCAGGTTAAATAATGATAATAATAACAACAATGACAAAAATAAAAAGATAGTTTCCCTCAAGGGCTCTTGTATGTATCAATGGAGGTAATAAATACTTATAAATGTATTTGAAACAAGTCTTTGTTAATTTCAATTACTAATCTGAAAAGTAATTTTTTAATAGCCTAATAAATATATAACATTTAGCGGAAATGTTTACATGTCTGTGTTATAGAAGTCATATCATTTATTTTTGAACGTTTGACGTATTAATGTACTGTAACCGTCCACTTAAAAAAGATAAACAATTTTAAATATAAAAATTGAAACAATAATAGAAACAACAACTGATTGCTTCATATGTAGGCAAAATCTGTCACATGGACTAAAAACATGATTCCTATCTGTGCATTTATTTCAGCATGCCTTGGATAGCCCTGAAGTTAATGCCTTATCACTTTTGCTGCTCATTAAGAGTACTTAGCACCAAAAAAATTCAATTCTCAAAAAACTGGAGGCATGTTTTCTTTCTACGCATATGGTTTCGAGTGTCGGAACTTTAAAAGGGCCTGGTATGATTTGCGCCACATTTTGCCCCCGTATTTATGAATTTTTAAAATTGTATCTTTTAACCTCTGTTAATGACATATGAGTGATGAAACCTATAACTATCTATTATTATTCAAATTTTCTTGCGATTTATATGTTTTCTGCGCATCTAGCTGCATAAATTTTATAATGTCAACAATATGTGAAAAATTCAACTGTGCACTTAAATTTAACTCTGCAGTTTCTTTGACATTTAGCAGTGATCTCAACATAAAAATGCCCATATCCCCGCTCGTAGACAAAATAAACATTTCTGGTAGGTATTCATTTTCTTAGTTAGAACACAGGGAATCATTTGGTATAGGCTGTTTGCTGTTTATCAAACAGGTCATTTTACAGATTTTCTCTTTTACTATTGGTGATAGAATTGATTATTTTTCTCCACTGGTATTGTCAAACTAATACATAACTGGAAAGTGACTTCAGAATCTTATCATGTCAATTTTTTACTTTTGTTTATTCAATCCTGTACAAAAATTTACAAAATTTTCAGCTTAAGTAAAGGGGAGTACAATAATTTAATGTAATAGCTATAATCAATGCCCATATATGCATCGCAAACAAGAAATCACTGTGTCCATTCGTGTACGCCTATAAATGCGAGTTGGAGCAGTGTACGCCGAGTTAGAAGAAAACACGTCTCGGAAATGTAATCATGGCTTTAAAGTAAGTTCATTTATCAGGGCTTTTCGTCATCTAAATGTAATAAACTAGCATGAGTGTATCTATAACTGAATAAGCTTTCAGACTGATATAGTTTCACGTGAATGCAATGTTCAATTTACAGAATATGTAACCAAATCTGTACATTCTTTCAAGTGAGACTGCCTTTACTGAAAAAGAATTCAGTATTTCTTTACAAATACATGTATCTTTTGATTGATAGGTTCCTTATTAGCTAGGCAGATATATATTAAAGCTATTGTAATAGATGAATCGGTCAAAACCTGTCTGCTTTGAATATAGAAATCATTTGTAGGCAGGCTGTAATGGTTTGAAGTGCACGCCGAGTTGCAAATACAAAATTAACGAAAATACGGCGAGTTGGAGAACCCATGTACGCCGAGTTTAAATTTTTTTGTCAAAAAGGGTGTACGCCTAGTTGGAATAAAGTACTGCTCTTTGGGATTTTTTAAAACAAAAATGGCATTAAATTTAGTTGCAGCTGTCTAGCTGAGCATTTCTTGACATTGCTTCGTACTGATAGTGTCTAAAGTACCAAAGTCAGTCTGTTGTTGTTGGCTGTTCGATTGCTTGTATGAAAAATCATTCTATTAGTAAATTCAAAAGAATGAGAATATTGTAAATAATTAAGCAGCCACATTTTGTTTGTCTTCCAGATATGATGAGTTTGCCTGCCAATGTTATTACTGTTCGTTAAGAACATTTTCTTTTCAAGAGCTATTAGATCACTGTTGCTTATACTATTCGACGGGTGAACTTTCAGTTCGAAGATTCACTTTATCTGTTGACAGTGGGAAAAGTAAATTCCTGTCTTTACATTTTAAACTCATTCCAAAAGAGTACAAAAGGAAACATCTGTACTGACTTCCTCATTAAAAAAAACTTCCAAAATGGGGCTCTTCTTTTAAAGGAAGGCATAGGCTGCTTGGGCAGCAATTCTTCTCTTCAAGAATTTAGAAGGACGGAAAGAATGAAAATGACAGAGTTGCTTCCCCTGAAAGTGTATTCATTCACCCAAGCAAAGTATCATTTTCTAAAGAAAATGAAAGTTACTGATATGCTAAGGAAAAGGACTATGATTTATTGACTCTTTTGTAAGACTCTTTTCTGATTGAAATAGCTTTGAACTCTCTCTCAGTCGCTCTCTAATGGCAGACGCATTACTCTGTACCCTTCTCTAAATCAGAGGGGTAGAAACGCAATAGTTCTACATTTACTTTGCTTTACTCCAGGTCGGGCAACTCTTATCCCTCAATTCTTCAAAAGCAACCCTAGAAAAAATCTAGTTGTTCTTTTTTCTGTTATTTTCGTGTCCGTCCCAGTTTTCGTCTCTCCGCATATTTTCGTAGAATGTAATTGTCCGTACGTCTGCACAGGAGATCTATTCTATTCTATCCCATAACCTTGCTAGGTCACTGGGGCACCACAGATGACTTCGAAACAACCCCCTTCCACCTTGTTCTGTTTTCAGCTGCCCTAATTGTGCTGGTAAAATCCATCTCTGTCCACTCTTTAATATTGTCTTCTCACCTCTTCTTCTGTCTACTTCTTCTTCTTCTTTTTCCTTTCACTGTGCCCTGTAAAATCATCTTTGCTAAGCCAGAAGACCTTGAGACGTGACCGAACCACCTTAGTTTCCGTTTCTTGACCAGCGTCAGGAATTCATCATAGTCTCCAATATTTGCATGGATGTTTCTGTGAACCTCCTCATTAGTTATATGGTCCTTGTACGAAATGTTCAGTAACCTTCGGTAGCATCTCATCTCAAAGGCCTGCGTTCTTTTCTCTAACTCTGCTGTCAAGGTCCACGAGTCACAGGTATGCAGAAATATGGAAATGACAAAGGAGCGCAAAAGTTTTACCTCTGATCCAAGAGATATGTTGTTATCTCTCCAAATTGGTTTCAGCTTGGTAAGAGCTGAAGTGGCTTGTGCAATCCTTGAGAGAACCTCATGTTTTGGGCCATCATCTGAGACAACTGCTCCAAGGTATTTGAAGCTTGTTACAGTACCAAGCTTCTGTCATTTTACCTTGATCTCCCTCTGGATGCCAACTGCACTGTTTGTCATCAGTTTGGTCTTCTCAGCACTAATCTCCATCGTATACCTTGTGCAGGTTTGGTCGAGACTTTCAACTAGGGCTTCTAGTTCCTGCTTTTCTTCAGCTAGAGCATCTATGTCATCGGCAAACCGCAGATCGGTAATATTTTGCCCCCTATGCTAACCTTTCCGTCATGTTCTTCCAGCGCACCAGACATGATCCATTGGAGAAAAATGTTGAAGAGAGTGGGTGACAGAAGACATCCTTGTTTACTCCAACAGTTGTTCTGAACCATTCTCCTGTGCTGCCATTCATCAGGATTGCACCTGTAGACTTGTCGTATGGCTGCAAGGGCACAGGAGATAAATATGTTAAATAGGAGACGGTCTCGCAGATAAAATTATGTTGCAGGAATGTTGAGGGCTGTTGTCATTGTGTCCAAATATACATGCGCAGAAAGGCAAATCCCTTACAGTAGCGACTACATCAACCTAAACTTTGTGCTTCTTACTGGGCTTGAAGGGGTGATCACGTTGATGGTTGTTTGCCCATTCTTTCTTGTTTTAAGGAGACCACAGCCCCTGGGTACAAAACCATATCAGGCACATTGACTCAGTGTGTGTTGTGTTTTGCGTGCACATGTACAGTTTTGCCGGTTTTATCAGGCGGACGCTACCACCATCGTTCATTGACACTGTAATCACCAGCTGCGATTCTGATGCCACTTATTTCAGCCCAGAACACACTGGCACTGGCTGTGTATTTTCTAGTCTATTGGAAAAATGGATCGGACATGTGCCGTCCGTGGGAGTCGAACCTGCGACATTTTGTGTGAAAGGCGAAGATTATCCGCTATACAAGGCGCTACACAGGATGTGGCGGTGGGGGTGCTAAGGTGTTGGATACCGATATTTTTATTGAGTTGTGTCAAAAGGGACTGCAGTTTATAACATACTTATCAGCCTGTGCGTGTGGTTAAGGGTATAAAGCTTATAACCATGTGCAGACTGCTTTTGCACTATGTGATACGCAACCTTTTTACTCGCAGCTTAGTCAGCGTTAATGGTTGGCGCTTGCTTGTTTTAGCTAGGATGCTTCGAAATTTTCTGCAGGAACAGTTTATTTTTTTTTATTTTTTTTTTCGTTTTATCACTGTACTTAAACGCATAATGTGGCTTCATAATTAACTCTATCTATCAGTGGAAGAGCGTTCAGATACACTTCCTTTAAACAAATACAAAATCTGTTATTTTGTCAGGTCAGATAAGAGCATGCTACATGTTTGGTCATTAGTCTTTGAGCTTGATGTTTATGTACTCTCACTCGCGGTACACCCTTATGTCAACAATGATTAAACTCGGCGTGCACAGGTGCTGCAACTCGGCGTGTACTTAGGCAATACCCCTGGTGCAAACAAATACAAACAGCTCTCTCAGTTTTACGATCAGCGTTTTGTGGCTTCGCTCTTATGGTCACAATTTGATCAGTTCTTATTCCATTTTATAATTTTGGTAAATGAAGACAGTGTTTGCGTATATTGAGTACAATTTAAGACCAGTAGCAAATATTTTGACATGTTTTGCAAACATTTGCGATGTTTCTTGTGTTGTTGCAAGAGGTGGTGCTTTGAAAATTTACTTGCGGTTGTAGATGATGTCTAAGACGAAAACTGCGAAGAAGAGAGGGACATAAACCTTAGTTAGCTGTTAAAACACATGGCAAACACTTACCTCTCGTCCGCGAGCATTCTCTGAATGTGTTCTAACTCGGCGTACACTGCTCCAACTCGCATTTATAGGCGTACACGAATGGACACAGTGATCGAGCACATTGGATGGAAACTCAAAATTTTGTTTTTTTTTGCTCAAAATTTCGTGATTTAAAGCTCTCGACGAAAGATGGAGACCGGTGAAATATCAGTGAAATATGTCAAACGGTTCTCAAGATATCTAAGCAAATACTGTTGCCATTGGCAACCATTTTTAGGCCGATCAAATTTTATATAATTTCACGAATTCAAAGGGAAAATATATCTCTCCTGATGCAAGTATCAAATATTTGACCAGTATGGTGCTTAGGACTAAATGCAATTGTTATTCTCTGCACCTTCAAAGCATCGGCCACTGCACGTTGTTGAATCCATGGCAACTGAAAGTACATATAGTCGGAGAAAAAATAAAATTTAAGAAAATAGCACTTTTTTAAATCAAGATTATTGAAAATGGCAGCCTGACCTGAATATACCGTTTACGAGTCCTCAAACATTAACATAAGTACAGTTCATAACAAAACAATTAGGTGTAAACTTTCACTAACTAAACAATAAATGCACGTGCAAATGGCTTCCCTCTTGCAATTTCAATTTTACAGAAAACAACTGTTACAGTTTTCTAGTTTTTTTTGCCTC
This sequence comes from Ctena decussata, assembly GCA_963989385.1. Taxonomy (NCBI): domain Eukaryota; kingdom Metazoa; phylum Mollusca; class Bivalvia; order Lucinida; family Lucinidae; genus Ctena; species Ctena decussata. The sequence goes on from OZ022506.1 coordinate 48,552,120, forward strand.
AATTACCACTCTGCCAGATTGAATTTGCTACAAAAACAACAATGAGTCTTGTTATATCCCATCTTTGCAAGTAACGGTGTAGAAACGTATTTGTAGATGTTGTTTCTATGGTTACAATGTATAAAATGTGTTAAATAAATTCAGAACAACTTTAAAACTATATAACTGATATACATCTCCTAATTTGCATTAGAATCGATATTGTTTAAAAGTAGTTTAGTACTAGGTTTCTGTATCTTTTATAGTTTTCATTTTTTCCCTAATAAACAAATTTAAAGTGCTGCTAAGATACCCCACCCACTAATTTATTATGCATTAGCGATATCACCATTTTGGGAAGAGAAAGAGTGTACAAATGTGAAAAATGTGTGATTTAGTACTAGTTAAGATATATATTTTTTCTTTACCAGTGGTTGATACATGCTGGCTCATACACGCTGTTGAAGGGCAAATCGCTAAATATTAATTCTCGACGGCGAAGCCGGAGTGAGTTAAGAAAAGCTGACTGTAAGCATTGACCATCATTTTGCTCAATTTTTTATGGTTCGAAAAATCACATGCCAAACCAATAATAATATTTATATGGCACCAAAAATTACAATTCAGGTGGCAGAGTGTAAAACAAAGAGGGTTAATGGCATGTTTGTAGTTTCATGGCCCTTTAAACAGTACTTTAGTCATGCGGCAAGGCATAGATGATTTTGAAAGACTGTGTGCAATGGCACCACGTTTATGAAAAAAGAATTCTTCCTTCAGAAATTGAGATTCCAAAAAGGACTGCTAGCTTAGCAGGCCCGCGCTTCACTCGTTAAGCTACAGAAAAGTGGATGAAATTAGGGAAGTGGAGGGATGAATAAATCACTCGTGTACACGTATACTTTAGATGGCACCCTATCAGGATTACCTAAATTACAAGACTTTCTTGGCTGCCCAAGGAGCCCCAGTAGCACAGTAGATTAAGCCCTGGCCTGCTGGTCTATTAACTCAGGGCTCGAGACACACTGGAGGCGTAAATTTTTTCAGCCGCCAATGGGTCTCCATTGCACAGCCATTCATAGACCCCCCACCCCACTTTTTCCTTGAGTCGCCAGTATATGACTGAACTACTGTTAAAAGAAAGTAAAAGTGTAAGTCGTTCATGCATCAGTTCCTGGCTTTTCTATGTAGTATCACGATCATAGGCCACAGAACATTGCTAAAATTTCAGCCTGTCCTCCAGTGAATAGACACTGTAGGCCTACACTACTTTCTGTCCTGAAAATGCCTCTTTTTGTGTTATACCTACTTCAAGGAAGCAACTTATTCCTGAAAAAGTAGTAAATTTATTAATTTCAACATAAAATGAAGAAAAAGCAAACATATTGCAGCAAATTAAATGTTTTTACTCCGTTTTTCTATTCCGTGATTTCTGCAGACGTTTTGCTCGGGACATCTCTTGTCGTCAAATATATCTGCAACTGCAGTCTTGGTGAATGGGCCTATATTTCATTGATCTAAAAAGGTCATGGTGAGCATTGTTGACAGTTATCTAATTCTTTTAAAGATACTATCTTTTATTTTGAAAGATCATGGATACTACCTGTAGTGTTCGCACATTTGTAAGCGTAAAGTTAGGTAAGATAATCCCAGATTGACTTAACTCCCTTGCTACCATTTTACAACATTGACACATTTCAAAGTTGAATAAAATTTGAAACTTTGCGAGTTTACACCGAATTTTTTGACATTCTTAAACTTCGAACCTTACTCTATCATGTAAATACGGCCTTAGTTTCAAACGTGACTGCCATTTTTAGATATCAGGCGAATAAACCCCTTATTTTGCACTCAAAATTGGGTCTATTTTTTCCAGTAAAAGCTCTTCCGTTGATAGTATGGGACAGAAAACATTAACATTATGTAATCTTATTACACAGCTACACAAACAAAAAAGAACAGGATAATATTTGTTTTTCAATTTTTAGCGAGGAAATATCACATTCAGGTCTTAATATTGACATTTTCAAAATGGACTCCTGGTTACCATGGATACGGCCGAACACTGACCGCTAAAAACTTGTGAAACACAAACAAGCATGGTATATATCAATTTCCCAAAATATGAGCTAAATCCGTAATTTTCGACTTTCCACGTTATTATGGGCTTATGCTCGATGCTTACAGTCAGCCTCTCTTAAGTGTGGTGGAGACAACCTTTTAAGAAAATGGGGATCATTATAATCTAAACTTGAAATACGAAGGTAAAACTGTCAGTTTATATCATTTGTTTCATGTGTAATCTTGGAAAAAAAAATAAAAAGAAAAACAATTTATATATTTATGAAACGACAGACTATTTTATAACAAAACATTATGTATTCAACTATTTTTACGGAATTTTGGGACCGAATCACTCACACTTGATAAATGGTCCATTTGGCACAGAACATGTTAAAGAGCACTTGATTATAGGTTTTGGGGGGTACACTCATAAGTGGTACAACACTCCTAAACACATGTGTACTGCTAGAGGCTTGTTCAGGTACCCCACCCACGTAACTAAGCAAGCTGAGGACCGCTCACCAAAACAAAACTCAACGGATCAAAACAAAATGTATACCAAATGAGTCTCTGTGTTCTGAGAAAATGAATACCCACAACATATGTTTATTTTGTCTATGGGCGGAGATATGGGCATTTTATGTAAAGATCACTGGTCAAGTATCCAAGAAACTGCAACTTTTTTGAAAAAGTATAAAATTAAGTGTCATCACAGTCAAGTGCACAGCTGAAATTTTCACATATTGTTGACGTTATTAAAATGAATCATTGTGCAAACAATTAGCTGTGCACTGGACTGTGCTGACATTTTTATAACCTAACTAAATGCAAGCGAGTAATGGTCAAAAATGCCAAAAGTCAGCTGAGTAGGATGCAACTAAACGCGCAGAAAAACATTATATCACAAGAATGTGGAAAGTTATGATAATAATTGAAACTTCAAGGTTTCAACACGCATATATCATTAGCAGAGGTTGAAAGATACAATTCTGAAAATTTATAAATATGGGGGCCAAACAATGCCCAAATCATACTTTAATAAGCTGTGCATATTTTCTGGTTGCAAAAGTTAAATGTGACTGAGTAACTCGGCGTATTGATGTATTATAATCTGGCAAAGGAATCGAAAGAAAAATCACTTGACAAAAAAAAAAGAAAAGATAAATTTCCTTTTAAAGGAAGGCTTGCCCAGCTAAAACAGTGAAATTTTCATGAATTGTTATTGAAGTATACCCGATTGTTGGTGGAATTTCTGTTGCTTACTTTTATTTAGCAAAGTATTTAATTTCTAACTTCTTGAATGGTGGCACGGGTGTAAGGTAAAAACAAGTGTAGAATTTATTTGAAAAGCAAATTGAGGAAATATTCACACACACTCACACACACACACACACACACACACACACACACAACAAAAGAAAACTGTTTTCTAACATTTGGCCGGCCGTTAGTCATGTCTCAAGGAAAATAACTATATGGACCTATTTCAAGTCTTTTCTTTACAGCTGTTGGGTCAAATTTAGTCTGAATCAAAATTTTAGGAAAGACTGTTTCAAACCCATGTCTATGGAATCTTGGCACATCTGAACTTGGCATTAAAAGAAGAAGCAAATTAATATTTACTGAAGTTTATTTTTGGTTTAAATGGCATCCGTGGCAATGACTGGAACAAAATTTTGACGCTCTGAGAAGAAAATGCATGCTGTTATTGTTTGGACAATAACTTGCTTTACACCATTTGCGAACAACAAAGCACGGAACCCATTGCGTTCGTATTTCCATTAACTCCCGACAAATGAAATTTATCTTTTATATTTATGCTATGTTTTTACATCAATTTTGTTTACTCATTCGTGAAGTTCTGACTAATTTAACGCCAAGCAAAGGACAAAGAATAGTTATTAACCAACTTTTTTGGTAATGAAGTACAGCAGCCGTCACTATGACGACGTATATCAAACGTTACGTCGGCCAATCATCTATTTGAATTATCCGTGACGTTGCTTACGCGTAAGATTGCATGAATGTGTGTTGTTCGTAGATGTATGAACATCGTCAGCCCAGTATGGGTTCATCTAAGGAAATCGTCGACGAGTGTAAATATTTCTCTGTACATTTGTATAGCTGAACTAAGAAGGCAACATTAGAGAGTGTTATAAAAGCAAGAAAAATGTCCACACACCCCAACCCGCACCTATTGCAAGCACAGTAGGCCCTTGTGCTACAATAGGCCTAATCCAAATAAGTAGGACGCCCCGGCACTGGACCCAGCATCATCGCACAAACCAACCAACCCCTCCGTTGTCATAAAGCTGTCAATGAATCCATTTTAACAATTCTAGGTTTCAAATGTTAACAATTCTGAATTGTCCCCTTTTTCTGTATCATTGTTCAGGCTATTCATGAACATATTGATGGCCAAAAGGAAATTTGTCAGATGCTAAAAATGTGTACATAATATATCGCTTTTTGCCATGGAAAGGCCTGTTGCAATGCGTAAGCGTTAAGTACTCACCGACATTACCGACTTTTACATACATAACACTGTCAGTTCTACATAAGCAAGTCACACACATAGATAGATGGAATAAAAAATTTTCAGTTAATGTGAAAAGGGAAGAAAATCGTCAAAAGCGCTTGTTTCTAAATCTAAACAATAAATTTGAACTCTGCGCTTTCAGTTTTTACAGATACACAGATCAGCCCACTCCGGCATAAGCGCAGTCTTATCAGTCTATCCTCAGCATAAAGATGTCTTCATCATGGATCATCATGAAGAATATATATGCCGAAAAAGACTGATCAGATCCCATGAATGCACCGGCGCTGGACAGTGTGCCGGCTGCTCTGACCAGTCAGATTATGCGATGCCCTAAGGCCTATTTTTCGCGACGTCGCTGCACGATTTTTGGAAAAGCTAATGCTTTGCTCTATTGCTATATATAAACACTGTTTCTTACAAAGGTTTTTGGAATAGACGGACGCTCGGCGCCCCGTTACTGCGGTTATGGATTCGTTCCGCTGAGGTGCGGGGGCAACGTCGATATGAGAATTGAAAAAGGTTTTGGTATATTTCTTCGGATGCAAAGCCAAAAACTTTGCATTTAAATTCAGAGTTTCATTTTTAATGCAATCAGTTTATAAAAAGCAAAAGAAATGTGGCCAAGTTCAAGCAATTGTAAAAGAAAAACGTGCTTTTTAACGGAAATATTAAAAAGGAAGTACATGTTATATCAAAAATAGAATATTAAAGTTTCCATCTGTTATTTTTAGCAGATGAGGTAAATCGGGTATGGATAAAAATAGACAAAATCGGACGAGGTCTTTGTTTGTTATGTCTGTGAAGAAAATAATGAAGAAATGCAGTCTGAAGACGGAACGAGCTTTCCAATCTCTTTGGCTTAATATTGCGGCCCTAAAAAAGTTTAGAACGAATCGTTGCAGTATTTTCCGACTAAGTGTGACGTACGTATCGTTTCTTCCGAAAATAAATCGGTATCACTAAACCACTTGAATACTGGCTTGCCGCCGAGACGGCAAGCCAAAAAATCGGAAAAAAACGGTTCAGCATTGATACTTGTAATGACTTTATTAAACGAAAAATCCCAGTTGAACAAAGTCCAAATTTCCCCGATGTCCTCCATTAGTATGTGTTAAGTACACATACCTGCCATGACTGCATTAAAATGTGCAGGCATTTGGCATTGTCTTGTATTAACATTGCAGCTATCGGCTACATCAACAGAACCAGTTATGAACTCAGCTATTGAATACTGATAAAATGTGGAAGTTACCATTTTTATTGCTGTTATTGTTTTGATATTCTTTCCATGTACCGGTTGCAGTCATGTAGTGAGATTTCGTCGGACGCGATTCGTAAGTAAGAGAAAGACGAGGCGTTGATGGGAAACATGGTGTCCGTTTGTTGGCAGGTTACCGTAAAAAAGATGTCCTGTTAAGAATTCTCTCACTAGTTCTTTTCAAATTACATATAACCTACATGCACTATTCATTGTAGTCGTTTTCATCACATTCACTGAGCTGCATTGTAGTACAGAGACCCTATCTGTTTTCATGTAATCAAATTACAAGTAACCTACACGTACTATTCACTGTAGTCGCTTAAATTACATTTACTGAGCTGCATTGTAGTACAGAGACCCTATCTGTTTTCATGTAATCAAATTACAAATAATCTACATGTACTATTCACTGTAGTCGCTTTAATTACATTTACTGAGCTGCATTGTAGTACAGAGACTCTATCTGTTTTCTTTGACTGACTTCATGTAGTCAAATAACATACCACCTTCAATGTACTATTTAATTGTAATCGTTTTTATATCAACTCAGCTGCATTGTAGTGCAAAGCCCTTGTCGGTTTTCGTGCAGTCAAATTACATTTAACACACATTTCATTGCTGTCGTTCTTATATTTACTCAGCTGCATTGTATTGCAACTCAGCTCAACTCAACTAGCACTTTAGTAAACTCAGGTCACTACATAATGATATATGAGTACCTACATACAGAATACAGAAAAACTGACATATGTCGTATCAATAGTAATATACTAAACGGGTTGTGCAGGAGTACAGATGTGGGGTTAAAAGAAAGAATATAAGAAGGGAGAGGGGTACACTGTTGCATATTGCGGCTACAGAACCTAAACTACTGGGTTAGGGAGAGCCCCTTTCTGTCAAATTACAGGTCACCTACCTCTGCAATTTAATTGCACTCGATTATAAACATCTTATTTACACAGCTGCATTATAGTACAAAGTCCTTATCTGTTTTCATGTGGTCAAAAAGAGACAAATAAAATTGAAAATAGTATTTGGCTAAGGCTAATTAATGCACGAAGGTTATATCAAAGTTCAGCATGCAAAATAAAGTGTTCTTTAGTTCAGCAAATCATATAATAAAAACACAACATACATGATAAAAAGAAGATACATTTGTTGATTTACACTCAAATTAATTGAAACAACAAATTAATCCTACTTTAGCAGTCAGATGAGATGACAACTGATAAGGATAATGACATTATCTTATGTTTTAGCAAGCTTATTACGATATTACTATCGGTTGTGCAGAAAGTAATGAAAACGTTACGCAAAATAATCTTATTGACTTACTGAGATAGATCTATTTCTGCTAATAAGCTAGAAAAAGTTGGTGTTTCAGCTTGGCATGTATAGAACCTGTGCTTTATTTAGGCTGTTGTACTGAAAGTATATGTACTGGAAGTTTGAATTATGAGATCCAATCTGTTAAGAGTTAATCTATATTGTAAACTACTTTATTTATTCCATGTTTATGAAGATAACAATGCCTTTTTTTTTATCTAATAGATAAAAAAAATAGATTATGGACTGTTAATGATTATTTCCCCATTTTTGTAATTTTTAAATCATTTCAGAATCACGAGTGCATACAGTCTTTTGTGCTTGTTTGTTGTCTAAATCTTTCTCTATCTATAAGGGTCTGCGATTCTCGCGATTCTAGCCAGGTTTTATATTTTCTTAAAGTCTACTACTTCCAGTCAGTTTCAACAATTATTTTGGCAAATGAAAGTTCTTTTCTGATCGATCATCGTCATTCATCGAATATAATTTTTCGTGACAAAATTGAAATTTGATAAAACTGAAATTTATCAGAAATATATAAGGCGTATATCAAAGTCATGACGTTGAATTAAGGTCAAGAATACGTAAATGACTGGCGCAATTAATTACGTGCGTCGCGAAGGACGTTACGTCACGAAATACTTCCTTGTCAGTGTAATTTTCAATACGGTGACCCCATCGGACATTCAATAATAACGTCAAGCCCTTTGCTGATATTGCAATCTTCTTTTTTTCCCTGTTTGTTTGAAGTTATTCCATCAACATAAGTGTATTCATACAAAATTAATGAGAAAGAGAGAGAGAGAGGACAGACTGACAGACAGACAGAGTTTCATGTGTGTAACAATTTAAGGCTGGCCGGTTACATGTTCCCTCCCTGCTTTCAGGGCTCACTGGACATTTCAGTCACACGGCGGAGAAGCCAATCTTTCTCCTTTCGCTGCATTATCCTTTCCTGATTTGAAAAAGCTACCTATCTACTGCTGGCTTGGCAAATGGACTTTTCCAGTCGCTAGCTGGCCGACCCCGGATTCGAACCCGCAACCGTCTGCGTCATAACCGAACGTCCGCGGCTCCGTAGGGGTTGCGCATCCAAAATAATTAATAAACCAAGTAAATGTATGCCAGCTGATTTTAGAGCTTTATTGGATCGGAATGTAATATTTATTATAATGCCGATTTTTGCGAATTTTATACACATATGATCACATATCCTTTCTGGACATCGAGAATTTTGTTTTGATTACAAAATAAGAATGATACAATATTTCTTCCACCTGTTGTATGCCGTTGCCAAAGATATAGCGGGCCTCTTGCTCACACCGCCCGTACGGCCGCTACGCTTACAAGAGGTCTTTACCTTTACCTATCCCGCCGACGGTGGATTTTGAAGTTGACTTTGTAACTTACCATCATCTCGATATAACTGAAATACTGTCCAAAGGTCAATTTTATCTGACTACCATGAGCCACACCGACAGAACACGAGTCTTCAGTAATATGATACATGCACAAAGATCAGCCTGCGCATACGCACAGACTAATAAATCTCTTCGCTGTTCCTCACGGAATCATTTTACCAGAGGACAACAAAGGCTCTGGTCAGGTTGGGCGGATGCGCACAATGATCTGAGCTTCCGCTGACCGCATATGCCCCAAAGAACCTATTTTTTCATAGCACGGCGCATTTTGTGATTTAGGGTAACGCAGTTTTTTATGTGCGGCTCAGTCGTGTCGGCTGCAATAACCATATTACTCACGGTTAGAAGTGTGCTTGCATTTCTTACTGATTCTTGTTTACGAGAGTCTGAGAAATAAATTCTTTCACTTAAGCCTCGTTCACGCCACCAAAGTTTCTTTGTCGCAGAATCTTTAACAAAGAAAGTTTGCCAAATATTTTGCGTTAACACGGAGCAAATTATTTGTTAGAGAAAAATGTGGCATGGAATCTTTGTCAAATAAACTTTGGCGAGGAAATATTTGCTGCTGTGTTCACACGATCGAACATTATTCGTCAAGGTAACCTTGACAAATAAACTTTGCCCATGCCACCTTTTCTTTGTTAAATATACTTTGTTCAAAATCAAACCGATTTGGTTATGAGCAAAGTTTTCTGTGCTTATCTCCATAGCTAGTTTCTTTGTTACATATTCTATGGCAAAGTTTCTGTTCACACGGACAAATTTTGTTTGTCATAAAAACTTTACCATATATACTTGGCCATGAAAATGTGGCATATTTTTTCATTCACATGAGCACCTTCTTCTATTCCAAACCTACTTTGTCACAGAAACTTTGCCCGTGTGAACGAAACTTAAGGTAAGGTTGTACTTTAGAATCAACAAAATTAATGTTTTCAATGTATCAAAGTCTGATAACTGAGTTGGTTCTTTCAGATTTGCTGCTACGTTGGCAAAATATTTATTAGACATATTTGCAATTTCTTGTTCATTATATATATAACTGTCCCCCATGTTTGATACAGTGTATATTTTCTTTACACTGAACCTTGCTGGAAGCCCCAAATTTTCTAAATAACTTCCAAATTGTTCACGGGTTTTCATTACTTTCTTCAATTTCGTTCTGATACATTTTACGTTTAGAATTAACTATCAGTTTTGATACATTTTAATAGTCTGTATTGATTTAAATCACCGTTTACTTTACATTTGTTTCTTTCCTTAATTAAATCTAAAATTTCAGGTGTCAACCAGTCAGGCTGACGTTTCTTTTTCACTCTATGACATTTAAGTGGAGCGTGCTTGTTAATGACTTCAAGGAAAAGCATGTTCTAGACCTGGACCATTTGATCAAGGTTATCATAATTATGAATAATTTCCCACGGCACTCGCTGAAGGTCGTTTGTAAAAGCATTTTCTTATTATCTTTTAAAATACCGGTATGTTGATTGCCAAAAAAATGGCACAATGATCACTGAGAGATAAATAACTTTTATTATCCAAAGAGCTTTGGCATTAAACTGTTGTAAGAAGCCTAATTACGAATAATTCTATTTTCACTACAGATCACATGATAATATACTATAAAGCATTACGAATAATTCTATTTTCATTACAGATCACATGATAATATACTATAAAGCATATTAAGAGATGACAGGGAGTGATTGGTTTTGTGCTTGCGAGTTTCATAGAACCGTAAACCAATGGTGCTACACGTTGCCTGCATTATGATTTATGTCGGTATTTAAGTATTTTCGGTATAGTTTTTAATAGCGGTGTGCTTTCTTACACCGAAAACCTCCGTCTGTTATAAATTTAGTACAGATGTGATAATTACTACTAATCCGCCGACAAGTTTGGTCTTCCAGTTGAGCTGACAACTTCATCAGCGGGGCTGTCACTTCAAACAATCTGCTGAAATACTTTTTTTTTCATTTCAGTTGTAGCTATTGTAGCAAAAGATTTGGCCAAATTTGGCCACTCTGTTGAGTGACCTAATCAGAGGAAATTGGATTGATCTGTTTTCATTTTTAAGGCCCAATACAAATTTGCGTTGAGCTCTGATTATGATTCTTGCACAGAAATGGGCGGTTCTCAATCACGCGCTATGACCGGTGATCAAATAATGTACCATTTTGCTAAAGCTAAACTGAAAAAAAAAAAAACAACTGTGATCGTTATCGGAATGTTTGTTCTTGACAGCTTTGAAACTATCTGATCCTGGCGCAAATATGACATGCTACTTTGGCCGAGGGACCGGTAGTAAGCAAGAAAGGTAAACAAAATATTAGTCCCGACACGAGAAAACCAACAAAGTGGTTGTGCGCTCAGCGCAGACTCAGTCAACCTTGGCATCCGCCCAGTCCGATCAGACTCTTTGCTAAGTGCATAAAGGGTAGCTAAGGGTCTAAGCTACCTCCATACGGACAGCGAAGACTCTGATCAGACTAGGCGGATGCCCAGGCTGATCTTAGTCTGCGCTTAGCGCAAAAGCACTTTGTTGGTTTTCTTGTGTCGCAGCTTATATGTTTTCATCTTGATGGTACAGATCAAAGTTTTTTTACTGTCATGTCAATGTATTGTATATAGGGGCCGATATAAGCTACAAGCTGTGTGATTATCACAGGGCACAATTCTCACTGATATCATCTATTGCAGCCCAAAGATTTGACCAAACTTACTAAGTGCCATAAATCTGGTAGTAAGGAACCTGTCAGGATCAAATCCCAGTAAAATAAGATCAATGTCAAATGGCGATAACAATAGCCCTAAAGTTTGATGAAAATCGGTTGAAAACTGAAAGAGAAGTTGCTGCCACAAGATTTGACCAGACTTACAGAGGACCATAATTCTGGCAGAAAGGACTCTGTCATGACCCCAATAAAATATTATCAATGTCAAATGATGTGACAATAGCCTGAAAGTTTAATGGAAATTGTTTGAAACTGAGGGAAAAGTTTCGGACACAAATTTTGACCAAAATAATAAAGGGCCGTTTCTCTAGCAGAAAGGGTCTAACCCATAAAATATGATCCACAAGTGGTGGTGATAATAACATCCTAAAAGTTTTAAGAAAATCGGGCTATAACTATAAGAGGAGTTGCAGCCACAACATTTGACCAGAGATAAAAAAGGCCGTAACTCTGACAGAAATAGTCCAATCATGACCCCAATATAATATGATCCACGTCCGGTGGTGATAACAATATCCTGCAAGTTTGATGAAAATCGGCCGAAAACTGAAAGAGGATTTGCGGCCACAAGATTTGGCCAAACTTAATATATGAATCGGTTAACCTCTCTGCATACTTTAAATTATTTGAACAAGCTAAAATAAAGCTAATTGACGAAAATGTTTCTGCTGAGGGTATTTACTCAAGTATCGATTTAATAGTTGAAGGCATAGAGTTATGTTCGAAGCCTTTGTTTTCTAAATCATGTCATGCAAAAAAGGTAGAATTAAATTTTGTAGAAAATAAACAACCATGGTTTGATGATGATTGTCGTATTAAGAGAAATGAATTTTATCATTGTTTAAACGTTTTCAGATTGATAAAAGTGATGTAAATAGAGTTAACATGGTAACTGCACGATCAATTTATAAGAAAACGCTACGCCAGGCAAGATATCGGTATGACTGCAGGCAGACGAGAAAATTAAATGATTTAAAATACAAGAATGCGAAAGATTAATCGAAACTGCTAAAAAGTGCTGCTAATGTTTCACACCCTAAAATATCTTTAAACAATTTTGCTGCTTATTTTAAGGCCGTAAATAAAAATCTAAAAAGGTTCCTTCAAGAGCAGAGAATACATACAGATGTAGGAACCTGAAAGTGATGTTATACTCCCGATGAAGACGTGCTTTTCTTTTATAATAGATATGTAAAAGGCGAAATCCAAGTAATGTTTAACGAGTTAGATGTTCCCATTTCCGAAGACGAAATCGCAGCAATACACCAATTATCAAATGGCAAATCGGCGGGTCCTGATAGGTTACTGAATGAATTTTTTATTTATGGTAAATCGGTTTTAATTCCATATTTGCATACTCTTTTTAATATTATATTTAATCAAGGTTATTTCCCTGATGCTTGGTCAGTAGGGGAAGTAATCCCCTTGCACAAAAAGGGAGATAAAAATAATGTTGACAATTATCGCGGTATTACTTTGCTCAGTAATCTAGGTAAATTATTTACACGGATACTAAATAATCGTTTAACTTCTTGGGCAGAAACTTATTCAATTTATATTGAAGCGCAGTCAGGATTTCGTGAAAATATGTGTACTTCAGATAATATCTTTGTTTTGCATGGCTTAATCACTCACTTTTTGAATAATAATAAGAAACTTTTTTGCTCTTTCATCGATTTCTCAAAAGCGTTTGAATATGTGGTTCGTGATATTTTATGGTTTAAATTGTTACAATATGGCATAAGAGGTAAAATTTTAGACGTAATTGTTTCGATGTATAAAAATGTCAAGTCCAAGGTTAAATGTAACAATGAACTGAGTGAAGAATTTTCGTGTTTGAATGTTAATGATATTGAGCAAGAATTTATAACTAAAGGTGCTGATGGTGTTGATACAGGATTTCTAAAATTATTTTTGCTGTTGTACGCCGATGACATAGTTATATTTTCCGAAAGTGCTGAAGGTTTGCAAAACGGTCTGAATATACTGTATGATTATTGTCAGAAATGGAAATTAAAAGTGAATCCAAATAAGTATAAAATTATGATATTTAGAAAATATGGCAATAGTATTATCGACATTGTCAGCAAATTTACATATCTAGGTATTGTTTTTACGCCAGGTGGTTCTTTTTCCGAAGCACAAGCCACATTATTGGACAAGCTCAAAAAGCCATATTTTCTTTAAATAAATATTTAAATAGATTCGTAAATTTGACACCTAGCCATATATTAGATTTATTCGATAAATTGATATCGCCTATCTTAAATTGTGCTTCTGAAGTATGGGGTTTTTCAAAAGCAAATAATATTGAGCGTGTTCATTTGAATTTTTGTAAAAAATTATTATCTGTAAAACAATGTACTCAAAACGATTTTGTTTATGGTGAATTAGGCGATGTAACTTCCAAAATAAACGTTTCTATAACATTATCAAATATTGGATTAAGATTGTGCAATGCAGTGAAACCAAATATGTAAAGATTATTTATGACTTGCTATGTAATGACTGTATCATTAACCCTAATAAAGTAATAAAGTATCTTGGGTTTCACTACTACGAGATTTGTTATGTAACTTGGGATTTATGCATGTATGGCAACAGCAAAATGTAGGAAATGTTAATATGTTTTTGAGTTTGGTGAAGCAGCGGCTTACAGACATTTTCATTCAAAACTGGAATTCAAGGTTAGATAACTCTTCTAGAGCATTATTTTTATAAAAAAATTTAATACTTTTGGACACAAAAGTTAATATAGGGAAATTTCGAAATGCACTTTCTAGGTTAAGGGTATCATCGCATCGGCTCGAGGTTGAAATTGGGAGGTGGGCTAAACCAAATTGTATTCCTTTTGAAGAAAGATTATGTACTACTTGTCAAAAATTAGAAGACGAGTTTCATTTTGTTCTAGAATGTATTGGGTATAATGACTTAAGAAATTTGTATATTGCGCGTTACTATCGTCTCAGACCCCATATGTATAAGTTAGTGGAACTTTTTTCTTCAGATAATAAAAATGTTTAAGAAATTCGTCGATATATGTATTTAAAGCTTTCAAACGGCGTGAACAAATTCGTTTTTGTTTGAAGTATTTAATAGACAAACAACTTTTAAACCTTCTCCATGTGTATCAATTTGAAATTAACTATGATGCTATTAAGATTTTCTAATATTATTAAGATACGTCTGGTTAAAACTTATTGTGTGTATCCCAGTGGGCACGGCATTGAACGGCACTGCATCGATGTTGATTCAACGTCATAACGTTGAATTAGTGTCGATTCAGTGTTAGTTTTTGGCCTGCTGGTATGACTTAGTAAGTTAGTTGTGCGTGAATTTCAGTCAACCTTTTGTGGCAATATTTCAACTGACTATTGTTTATCAGTCCCCTATCACATATTTGCTTGATGTTTGTTGTGTATATGTTGTAACAGATGGGCTAGTTGGCCTTATGTTGAATAATAAATTCCAAAAAATTCAAAAAAAAAAAAAAAATTATAAGTTGTACTTGTTGGTTTGAAAATTTATTCAAGTGTGCTTTGTAAGAGTAACTACATACATTCAGTCATGTATCTTACCAGAACAACAAAAGATCGCTCCACCTTCGGACTAAGATACTTTTAGTATGTTTTTGGTCATACCAACTTGTGGGGTGGGATGTAGTTAGTGTCACCTTGATGGAACAATTTAATGCGCTACTTTTTACTAAAAACCAAAATGGAGAAATAATGGTTTGCCAGTGTTTTAGGAGCTTATATTCATGTAATTGCTGTTCCACCGGTTTGATAAAGTACCTGAGAAGTCTGTAAATTACAGTGGAATCTAATAACCGTGACTTTCATTCACTGCCTTGGTTTGTTAATTGTTTAGAGTGTTAGGATTCAGGTCCAGTGGAACTACGTTACACGTATGTAGCCAGCCCACCGATATATTTAATGGCAGTGTTTTCTTGATCTGAAATTTTGGTTAACTAACCTCTGTGTTGCGTGTAATGTCTGTTTTATTAGTATGTTAATATTCAGTGGCTGTTTCAGTCTTTGTGGGAGGCAATAGAACCATAAGTTACGATTCATTAAAAATCAGTATCTGTTATAGGCGAAACATGCATCACCTGTTTGAGGTAACGACTCTTACTTTTTTAAGTACATTTGCTATGGCATGTTGACAGAAAACGACTTGCAGAACAAACTATTCGAGGACTATAAATCGGAAGTGATGCCGCGAAAAATACATCTAAGCCTATTCAAGTAAGTATGGACATATGCCTGTTGTCGATCAAAACACTTGACGAAAAGCGGCAAACGTTCACAATTCGTGCCTTTCTAGAATTGAAATGAAAAGACGATATTTTGACTTGGGAACCGGGTATGTTATGTACGGAGGAGCAACGCGGATTAATATTCCAAATGATAAAATATGGCAGCCAGATCTCGCGCTGCTTTATATGTTCGACAGTTCGACTAACCTCGGGCAACTCGATGGTAGAGCTGTTGTAGATTTTTCTGGAAATGTAATCGATGTGGCCTTACAAAACATACATTGTCGGCTGTAAAATACCGGTGTGCCACTTTCCTTTTGATGTTCAGCAATGTGAGCTGGACTGTTTATCCTGGAGTAGGCCTTCCTCTCTGTTCTCAACCTTCGAACGTCTGTGAATGAGACCAGTCTTAACAGGTATACTGAAAATGGAGAATGGACGCTAGAAAGGACTATAACTAGATATTATTTACACCATTACGGACATAACTCTTGGGCTCACATCAAATACTCATTCACTCTTCGCCGAAAGTGGCTGAACATAATCGCCCCTATTGCCTGTGTTTCAATGCTAAATGTGGTTTGCTTTCTGCTTCCTGCGGCATCTGGTGAAAAGATTACACTCAGTTCCTCCACATTCCTTGCAATAGCTCTCTTCCTGACCATCATCACCGACACGCTTCCAGAATCTTCGGATGAAATATTGGTTTTGCGTTGGTATGTCGTACTACAACTTTTACACAGCGGACTTGCAATCCTGTTTACAGTAATATCGCTTCGCTTCTACACGAAGGATAATTCTGAACACATGCCCTTTTTGATACAGTTTCTATGTAGAGTGTGTCGCCGGAAACAGCAGAGAAAGTCTGTACCTTCCGATTACAATGGTTCTCCTATCAGTGGATCGCTGGTGGACAGGAAACCGAGCTCTAACGTATTGATAAGTGAGCAGGAGTCAGACAATGCCTGGGTTTCAGCATCAAACGCATTTGATCGTTTTTGTCTGTTTATTTCAATCTGCTTGAATAGTTGTCTATTCATTAGTCTTGCTATCAGCTATCAAACTTGGCAATAAGTCTCAAAATGGAATTTGCAGCAAAATCAAATAAACAAAGAGGTAAGACTTCGAACATCATTTTGAATGCAAATAGATAAATAGAATATAAGACAAGCACGGTTTTATTATAAAAAGTATGGCGTATTCGGCGATCGGTACTTTGGTTCATTATGTCAACTTAAGTAAAAGAGCTTTACCTTTAAAAAATGAAAGATTTTCCATTAGCGATTCATGCCTGAATATATGAATTTGAAACTCGCAGCATTATCAATATTTTGAATTAACATTTTGTAACTTAAATTGCCGTTTTGTTTTGCAATTATTTGGCCATTCTTTGAACATATGAGCTGTTTTGTATAATGGCAACTTTTGTTATATGATATTTACTATCTGAAAGCCTTTTTGGTTTATGCATATGTTATTTGTGATCAACTACATACACATATATATTAAGGAATCAAACTATAGGATCTGACGGTAAGCGTAAAGCTTATGTATAATAGTCATCTCCTCGAGGTCCACCGTTCACAGTATATCGCTTGAACTAGACTGCGGTCAAACTGAATGAAAACTTTTTTGTATTAGAGCTCAACTGTCTGATGTCTGTTTTTGTAAGATACACTAATTAGTCTGAGGGCCAACTCAGAAAAGGGCTCTAAAATAGATTCTTTTTCAACCCACCTGGCAGAAAGTTTCAATGGTGTTTTCAACTTGTATAGGCTTCCCAACGTTGATCTATGGTGGGTGCCAGCTCTGAAAGTAGTGCAGATTTTTTTTACATGGACAAAACCAACCCCACCGTTGTGAACTTTTTTCCGTATTTTTAGTGTAGCAGGTCGTGGTAACTAGGTATGTAGCTTCCTTTGGAGATATGTCTACTGCAAACACTGTTGGTCTTCAAAAATAATACTATTTTTTCTTGAAGCTCGACAAAAAGTAAACTTATACGTTATTTTTTATCCATGTGACGTGACCATATACTCAAGGACTATACCAAAATCTATGAACGATTCACTTAAAATCTACCAGTTTAACACTGTAACGATGACGTTTCCGTGTGCTTTTTCAAAATACCTTTACAATGAACTAGTTAGCCTCATTAGATTGAGTGGTTTACGATAGAGAAATTGTTATCAGTTGTTACCAGAAATCTAATGCTATTTAATATTTTTGATAATTTTTTGAAATGGCGTTTAGAAGTGGACATGCATGGACTGCAAATGCATGAGCAACGAAACATATACACTGGACTGCAGATGAATCATTTTATGTAGTTTATGTTACCAAAATAAGATGTTATCTGTGGTTTTAGTGTTCCTTGATTGTGTAAATAGCACGCAAATAGGAATATGTATTAATCGCATGTATATAAATAGAGGATCTTACATGAGCGCTCATGTACTATTGAATTTATTAAACGAGTTGGGGAAAATGATAAAATGCGAGGCTTTGCCTCGCATCTTATCGTTTTTCCCGAACGAGTTTAATCAATTCAATAATACATGAGCACGAATGCAAGATTCTATTTATCATATGACACTGAAATCATATTTTTTCAGCAGATTTTGCACTTAAACGTCACGATTTCGCCATTAGAAAACGCAACGTTTTATGGACTAGTGGATTATCGTTTTTAATGACTGATTCTATCAGTCATTTAATGCTGTCACAAGCGTATTTTGGAAAGTGGCTTTGACAACTGTATTCTTCCGCTCAGAAATGAAGTGATCGTAAGTTCATTTCGCTAAAAAGCCTCTGGAATTGAAAATAAGTTTTGTACGAAGTTAAATGAGAACTTGTATAACGTATTTTTTGCGCAGTTATAATTATTAATGTAGTTCTGTAAAATGATAAGTATCCAACCAATGACATCAGCGGTCAAAAAAAATATAACGAAAACAAATCAATACGCAAATTACCGTATTCGCCCCCTTTAAGCGCATATATCACTTTAATTTAAAATGAATTAGCTGCCGATTAAAACATTAGCCTAAAAAAACTGTTTTACAGTTGTAAACTTGTCTAAAACAGTATTCTGAGCACGCCAATCATTGCAGAGAATGTTATGTATATACGTTAATCCACATCTACTGGACATCATACGGAAATTGTGTGTTTATCGGTGGCTATTTATAGAATTGCCATGTTGTAAATATTTGAGTGGACACTCTCGTAGTCCATAGGTAATGCGAAACACTGAGTGCTTAAAAGTCAGTGAACAGCGGTAGCCGTTGTCAGAATTCAGACACTGTGTACAAGAGATAGAATTTCGGCAGGTAAGTGAAGTGATTTGCGCTAAATGGCTTAACTGCATTGTAAGAGTTGGACCATAAACAAGCAACAGAGATAGCAATATAGAGAAGCAACAGAGCTGAAGTTTGAAATTATTTGAGCCGACGTAACAGGTCTTTATTCTGATAGAATCTGTCATTTCAGGGCTATTGGCCCTTTGATTAATGCATGGCTTTGTTACACTCTCAGAAGCGACGTCATATGATAAACATTTGTAAATTGTTTTCCTTTATATTTACAAGTTGGAAAATTGTTTATATCGATATTAAATGATTTGCAAAGCAGCACGTTTGTTCACTGAATAGTATGCATCCAGAAATTAACTATTTCTTTTACGAGCAAGTTGTGGATTACGCTTAATGTATATGTTCTGCGCAAAGTAGGAATCGGTACAATTCCGGAATTGTCCTGCGCAAAGTAGGAATTCTCACTTTGTTGCGCAAAGTGGGAATTCTTACCTTTGCACAAGACAATTCCGGAATTGTCTCTGCGCAAAGTGAGAATCGGGACAAAGTGAGAATGATTAGATGTTAGTGCGTTTAACAAATATATGTTTGTATTTATTTGTTTGATACGGCCATTTAACCATACCTATAAATTTCTGAGTTTGAAAAAACCGTAATTTTGACAAAGTAATATTTTCCTCTTCAAAATGCACATCTACATATTTCTGCAACATATATACAAGTTTCAAATCAACTGCTCAAACACTGGAAAAAGTTATCAGAATTTGAAATCATATATCACTCCCGAAAAACTGCTAAGTTTCATAAGGCCGTAATTTTGACAAAAATACAGATTTCTCATTTCAAAACCATTACCCTGTTACTTCCAGTATTGCCCAGAAATATTTACCTGTTCGATATAAACCACCAAATCCCTTGCGCAATTCTAGAATTGTACCGGTACAATTCCGGAATTGTAACACAAAGTGAGAATTCCTACTTTGCGCAGGACAATTCCGGAATTGTACCGATTATTACTATGCGCAGAACATATACACAAGTAAATTTATAGGTTAAAATATAAATGAAGATACCCTAGAAAGGCCACAATTACAAATACATACAATTAGAAATTGTTTGACTGAATTATTTTTATAACGCGTGTGTGTGTTAAATTTCAAACAGATATAAAGCTCAAATATAGACAAATATATTCGTTTAACTGTCATATATATACTGAGAGACTTTAGAAACGCACACATTTGCAGCTTTGGATACGCTAGAAAAATGAATTTTTGTTTCATACAGCCATCAACTATTGTAATTTTGGTTTATTCCAATTTTAACCAGGAACACAAGCTTTCAAAATGAATGCAAAATTTGGCTTTAGAATATTCCTAAAGGGAGATAAATTCGCATTAATCCAAGGATGATTGAAGCGTGATTTTCAGTTTGCTGCAATTTCGTAACTGCTTATCAGATTTCAATGACATAAAAATCAGAGGTTATTCATTGTTCATGCTTTGTCTTCTCTTTTTATCGGTACATGTCTTTCTTTTCAACGTCATTTTGCAAAGATTCAAACGTTTTGCACAAAAACTGGAAGTGAAGGTAACGGACATTTGAATAACTGTTCAAATTTGCTTGGAACTGGTACATACTCTCATGACATGGGTAGGTATACAATCAATTGGTCGGCTTTCAAGTCGGGCATCTCCAAATTTTGAACTGTACCTTATTTCTTTAAAAGAAATCCAATTTTCGATCATCGATAAAACACTTTTTCAAGGATCTTTGCAATTTTTCATTGTTTTTACAGTGTGTGGTATTCATTCATATGAATAAACATTAAAATTCGACAAAATTTGAATTCGTTAAAATTTTATGTGAAAAAATTACCAAATTTCCATTTTCTCGAAATTTCTATGCATGGTTGCACACTCTCTGTAAGCGTTTGCAGACTTAAAGAACTCAACCATGCTAACATGCACGAGTTCTCAAACGTTTCCAATATTGCAAACTAAAATAACATGATATACAATGGTGCATTTTTAAGGTCCCTCAGTATATTAACATATACTGAAAGGATTTAAAAACTTCCACTTTTTATTGCTGGCTGCTGATCTGTTTACTCATGACAGTGTTGACTATTTAATGACAAAATGCTTGAAACTTATTAACTTTAAAGATTACGCTGTTTATTTGTATCATTTACCTAAATGACGTCAGTAAAAGAGCGTTACGTCACTGAAATGCATAAGGCGATGCCGGCGTTATCTTATGCAACACTCTTTCAACCACTTCTTACTGTCTTAATATTGTGACGTCATCAACGTTGATTTGCAAGTATCACTGCGGATGATGCTGTCGCGCAAAGCCTATTACGGAGACGGCGTCGACGTTAGTTAACGTCCTGTCCTCTGGTTTTCAATCTTGGTTAGGTGCTTTTCTGACGGTCTTTTTAGCTTCCTGTAAACAGTGCACGTCGTCTGAGATTGTAAATTGCCGTCATTAACGCATAAAATTGTACTGCGACGTCACTTCTTGAAATTTCAGCATTTATCTTGCCCAAAACTCTGCGCCTGTTTGCGATATTTAAGCGCGGTAGGCTAAATAAAGCCACTGACCGAGTTCAAATTTTTAAAAATCAATTTGATATTGTAAGAGAAATGTTTCATCAGAAAAGTGAAAACATGAAGCTATTCATCATTATGTAAACGGTACTAAGAACACGAGGAGCACGTGCTTGTCCCTGACCGATTCGGTTGAACGATTTTAAATTCCGTATGTTGACAGAATCAGGTATAACATAATATATATGCTGTAAAATTTTGGTGGGCGTAGCTGCATCCATTTTTGAGATATTCAAAATTAATGGGTGAAAGTTTTTAAATCCTTTCAGTATATCAGACCTACAGTGTAAATGTAATTGGGGCAGCAGTTACTGATATTTCTAACAAAACGTCTATCTGATCATCAAAAAACATGCCTTTAGGCTAGGATCGCTTTGTACAGATGCATTTCGAATGGGTCCCCCACAACATATGATTTTACAGAAAAATAAGCACGTTATCACAAGTGTTCTGTCGTTATCAGTGTTGGAAGGGTGGCTGTTAAATGTTGGCAGATTGTCACTGTAGTTAGATTTGTTGTCTTTTCCTTTGGAACTATTGATCTCAAGCACATGATCTAAAAACAGAAAGCTAAAAATGCACCTTGTTGCGTGAAGGCTGTGGAACAATTCTGAATCTTTCGAACAAACTCATCTATCGAGTCTGCTTTCCACAAACTTTGTATGCTCTCATTACTCCCGAAGAGTCTTCTGACTGCTCTGATTATTGTAGCTTATTGAAGTTGGTTATTTTTCTTCCCTTACTGAAAAATCATGCATTTTAATTAATATTTACAAGGAATACACATTGGCATCATTAGCCTGTGTTGTTTACGTTACAGAAATTATTTACATTTGGCACCTGAAGTATTGTGCGATTTTATGCAGTGTTAATAATGATTTGAAAGAGTGTATGCAACGAATACGTTACAAGCAAAAATTTCAAAGGCATATGCAATAAATCACAAAAAAAGACTCGTGGCGGTGGTAACATCTAATACTGCTATGAATCATCTCTGGAGATTACTACAAGCCATCTAAGAAAAGGTGGTAAAAGCTTGAATTCATAAAGAACTAAAGGCACACTGTCGTACAAGCCCCAGATGTCATAAAGCTCATACTGATACGAGGTAAATGTACTACAACACCTCTTGGGAGGCTGCGCTAAAGCATAAAGGCTAAATTAATGTTGTGAACAAGAATGTGATGCCAGTTTAGTTTAATGGTGGCATGTTGGGTAACTATTGTAGCAAATAAAGCTACTAAAGGACACCTATGGAGAATAAAGGTTCCTTCAAGGCTTCTACTGGACCACATTAGAGAAAATTAAATAATTTTCGATTTTAACAAGGCCTCTGTCAACTCTACTATATCACTGAGGGCTGCAGTAAGATTCCACGAAGACACTGATATCGCATCAGGTCACCATAAGACTGCAGACAGGATTGGCTACTAGGCCAAGCTAAGAATAGTTCTATTAATAGAATATGGCACCGCTTCGAGCTACTTATAGACCATTGTGATACCAACATGAATGCATATTATGACACAAATATCCGCGTTCATTCTAATCATTGCGGCAACACATACTCGGTAACGTACGTAACAGCGCAGTATTGCTATCATAAGACGTCTGTGAACAATAGGGCAGCCATTTAAACCACAAGAAGACCTCTGTGAACCATTTGGAGCCAGCTAAGGCTTTAAAAGATACCAATGGACACTATACGAGTTTATACTACTGCAAGGAAGAGAGCTAATGCTAAGCCTGCCCTTGCTAATGCAATACATATAAACAGACTGTTGTACAACGCATTTTACCTCCGGGCCTTTAAAGACACTACAGTGCTAACTTTGGCTACTTCTGAAGGTTTCACAGACTGTGATGCAAGCATATTGTTCTACCATATATCGAAAAGAACTGTGGTACCATCCCAAGCCACTATGTCTGAGCGATTTACGTGCAATGAAGGAATCCTTCAAGGATACTGTCAGACTTACAGAATCACTTTGGTGTCATCTCAAGCTATGCTCCCAGTACAAGAACTCTAGAAACGGTATGATGCCAGCTTAGTCGAATGTCTGGGAAACTAGAATGCCAGGCAAGGTTTCTGCTAACCACAGAAAAGAATATGAAACCTCTCTGGACACTGTTTACCAGTTCTGGTTACTACATGGCCCCTGTCAATACTGTGGTGCCAGGTGAGACTACTGACAGACAACAGTGGAGACTAGAATATAAACTATAAAACTGCATGGCAGAACATAGCTGCAACTGAAGCCATTACTAAATTTCTTTATTTAGAATACAGTAGACTGCTAAAGCTTCTTCTAGCACACTTACATGTCATTCGTATTCTTTGACATACCCTGCTGGTACAACTAACTCGATAACATACATAACAGTGCAATATTTTATATAAATTGAAACAAATAATTTAGATTATAATCATATACGTAATTGTAATTGTGTTTTATTGATATAAGTGAACACCCACTTTAATTAAAATAAAGTATATTTCGCAATACCGATCTGTTCCAAAAAAACTTGGTAACGTAAGCAACATTAATGATATTGGCTCCATGGAGGATCGACAAGATTACTGCAGGGGACAACAAAGCATAATTTCTACAATAATAAAAATTGTTTCTGCTCTAATGTGTGTTTGGTTATGAAGATATAGTTTAAATAACTTTCAAGAGAAGGGTGCAGTAACGTAGTCAAACTGAAGAATGTGTATCTCAGTCACATATAATAGTTATTTGAATTAATTGTAAAATCACCTGTCTGATAGAAAATAGTATTTTAATAAAATATCTACAATAGATGTACATTTTGTGCTCCAAAACACGAGTTTTATGCAAATTTATCACATACCATTGAATGCCAGTGGGTGGGGTAAGGAAAAGTCATCACAAAAAGCCCTGGTATCAACAGATTTTTCTAGCTTATGGGCTGAAAAAGAATTCCGTTTCACGTCACCTGCCCCTAGACTAAATAGTTTACTCCTTTGTGACTGGTTTTACAGTTCTGTTCCATTCATGAAAGTTACATTAAATTTTCTAAAAAAAAAAATATCGGGACACTTAAATAATTACCGTCAGTGTTCTAGAAATTGAATAATTTTATTTTTGAATACAGTAATGTTTCTAAAAGATGGAGCTTGATAACCAAACAGTGTAGATCCTGATCAAACTGCTCATTCAGCCTGGATGCTCAGACCTGTTTGTCCGGATGTTTCGAATTATTTAGGTAAAACGGTTTTAGCTTTGAGCGCTCTGTCTTCGAAATATGTCTTTACACCTTTATTTGTTGAGTAAATTCGTCACCATGATAGAATTGGTTCCTTATTCTCTAATTTTGCATAATAATTGAGGCGCGACACGAGAACGCAAAGAAAGTGGTTGCGCGCCCAGCGCAGACTCAGATCAGCCTGGGCATCTGCCAAGTCTGATCAGACTCTTAGCTAAGCGCTTAAAGCGTAGCTATGGGCTCAGCTACCTCCATGCGGACAGCGAAGACTCTGATCAGACTGTGCGGATGCCCAGGCTGATCAGTGTCTGCGCTGGGCGCACAACCACTTTGTTGAATTTTTCGTGTCGCGGCTCAATTATTATACCCCAAACTTCGAAGAAGTTGCGGGGGCATATTGCTTCTGGGTTGTCCGCGCGTTCGTACGTCCGTCCGTTCGTGCATCCTACAGTTTTGAAATTTCACATATGGATTTTTCATCAAAAAATAGCTGTAACGTATTTTTTTCTTGTACGAGTTGTCTCCCTATTTGGAGTTATGCCCCTTGAGAAAAAACAAACAAACTGAAACCTTGTGAGCAAGATATCTCAAAAAGTGTTTTAGCTAGTGCGTTGAAACTTTGCCAGCTTATTAGGACTGATAGGTAGATGAACTGATTAACTTTTGAAAAAAATCGTGAATTTTTGATAGAGTTATGCCCCTTTTTTCGACTTTGTGCATTGCAAGACTATGGAACTTTGTTAACAAAATATCTCATGAACTCCTGATGCTTGGATCATGATTTTTCCAGGAAGATATTGCCTAAGGTGTAGACGGATCTGATTAACTTTTGAAAAAAAAAATCATAAGTTTTTGTCCTAGTTAAGCCCTTTTCGACTTAGTGCATTGAAGTCTATAGTAGAAAGGTACCCTAACATACGGTCAAGGACGGTAAGAGCTAAGAACTTGAAACTATATACACATGATCTGTATGGAAAATAAGCGAATTAGTGTTTTTCTTTTTTCCGCCTGTCTTGTTTTTCCAGAGTTATGCCCCTCTCTCGACTTAGCCTGTGCGGCCTTGTGAACAAAATATCTCAAGACCCCCTGGTGCTAGGATCATGGATTTTTTGCAGGATGACATTGCCCAAGGTGTAAATAACCTTATTAACGTTTGAAATAAAATTGTGAATCTTTGACGGACGTATGCCCCTTTTTCAACTTAGTGCATCGCCCATCGAACCTTGTGAACAAAATATCTCGAGAACCCCTGACACTAGGATCATGATTTTTTGCAGGAAGACATTTTCCAAAATGTAGGTAACCTGATTAAATTTTGAAGAAAAAAATGTAATTTTTTTACCCTTTTTCGACTGAGTGCATTGAATCTTTTGGTACAAAGGTACACACATAATGGGATGTGCCTTCTTTAGAGGTAAGATAAGATAAGATAATTTTATTAACGTCTCACCAATTTTACATGTACATAAACACAGTTAAAAAGATAGATATAAGATGTAAAATTGCGACTCAATATTGAGCTATGCGAGACGATCGCTCTAAAATGTGTCTGTCCTTGTGTCCTGCACCAGCACTACATCCCCCAAATACCCCACACTGAGCCAAGGAAGACGGTTATCCAACCAGCAAGTCTACGCTTCCAGACTCAGCCTGGAGTATTAAATGCAGTACTGGGACAAAACAGCAATTAGTATGATAAAAAAGCGACACGCATTATCTATGAGCCATTATCAATCTAAATAAGTGCCCTGCATGCGCTACTTTCCCCCGATACCCCATGCCGAGTCCGGATAACCGGGAACACGCGGTGGAACCAATGTTCACACAGCATGTTGCCGGATCCGGACACGGCATGGGATATCAAATGCAGCACAGGGACCAGAGCAACAGATAAAATGAAATTGCAACTTTAATCTGCACTAAAAGAGATAATCGTGTCCGTTGAAATGTATACTGTCCCAGTGGTAAATCCTCCCTGATACCCCACGCTGAGTCCATGATAACAGGGAACATGTGGCGGAGCCAATGTCCAAACAGCATGGACCCGATCCTGGACTCAGCATTGGGTATCAACCGCACTACCGGGGCAAAACAGCAGTTAGTATTGTAAATAACAGACAGCTTTTTACATTTAAATGGACACTTTATAAAAATATGGTACACAATATACATATTTACATCAACTGTACAGCAGACTACGCCTTTTGTTTAAAATCAAGTAACAGGTTTTGGCACTTATCTTGACTATGGAAGGAGTAGCTGAAATAAAAGATACTTTTTCAATATCATTTAAGTTCTGAAAACCATTTAGTATAAGTTCAGCTTCAATAAACAGCTCATTTCGGAACTCAGTGTACAGCGGACAATGTAATAAAACATGGATTTCATCCTCAACAGCATTCCTGCAGCTAAAGCATTTTCTTTCACTAACTTCTAAGCCATTATAGCGGCCAGTTTCAAGTGCAATCGGGGCGGTTCCACTTCTAAATTTAGCCAAAGCCCCTCTATGAGACCTATTAAATATCCTTGTACAATATTCTTCAACTACAAAATCCTGCTTAAAGGTTCTGTATAATCGAAGTTTATTCCCTCCAACTCCCGAACGTGAACTATTGCGATTTACATCAACTGCCCACTGATTACTATATTCTTGCGTAATGAAAGGCAAAACGTTATTTAAAATATTGGTCTTATTAATGGTTTGATTTATGTTATTATAAATGTGAAAATTGGACTCTGTCAGTTTCTGACCTACCCTGAAATTCCAGTTTTTACATCTGGTACTTACTTTTGAATTTGACCAGCAGAATATTTTCCTGTTCAGCCTTGTTGCGTCCATATTTATACAGGAGACTAGAATGATAACACAGACTTCCAACACTTTGTGATCATGGGCGTCCATCCTATATCTCCATTAACTGCTGCGTTAGGTGTATACCTTCCTACATTTAGAAAATATCTCGCAGCTCTATGTTGTACAGCATTAATGCAGCTATAGGACTGGGTGCCCCAGATCGCAGCACCATACGATATTACCGGGCAAACAATTGACTCATAAAGCTTTGTAAAAGGACCATACTGAATACCACCAAATGCGTTTGATTTAGCTATTAAAAGTCCAAGTGCGCGATTTGCAGACTGTGCGACGTGTTTAGCAGTTATTGCGAAATCTAGATGTTCTGATAAGACTATCCCCAAATATTTATATTGCACTGTATACGAAACGTTCTCATCGTTTACCGTAAATATGGCATCTGATTGCGGCATTGAGGGATTACGAAAGTGCACAACATTGGATTTAGCTGAGTTGACTGAGATTAGATTACTTTTGCACCAACTTCCTAATATATCCAGCATCGACTGCAGATTTGCTTCTGTTTCAGCAATAAGAACTACATCATCAGCATACAGTAAAACAGAGACTGTATCGTCACCAATTTTAACACCTTTACCCAGTGTGTCAATTTTTAATGCCAAATCATTTATATATAAATTAAAAAGTAATGGCGACAAGCAACATCCTTGCTTTAGTCCACAGTTTACATTAAACCAATCGGTTGTAAGTCCGTTTAATTTAACCGAAGACTGAACATTGTTATACAAAGCCCGCTAAAACCGAGTTTTTCAAGTTTCGTCCAAAGAATATCTCTGTTAACTTAGTCTATGCCTTTTTAAGGTCTATAAAGGCGCAGAAGGTGGACTTTTTCATTTTTTTCCCTTGTTTCAACTATATTTGTCAAAGAACTTATATGGTCAATTGTGCTTCGGCCTTTTCTAAATCCATTTTGGCATTCAAAGATTATATTATTGTAATTTGACCACATACTAACTCGATTATTTAACAAGGTACAATACACTTTGTAGACTACAGGTGAAATTGCAATGCCCCTGTAAGAAAGCGGATCGCGGGCTTCACTTGTAGTACATTTCGGTATAGGACAAATGAGAGACTTCCCCCAGATATTTGGAACTTTGCCAGAACGTTAACACGTATTGAACAGTTTATGTAAGAAAGAAATAATGCTGTCATTTTTAATACCTCGCCTGGTATATCGTCAACACCAATTGCACGATTATGTTTAATACTAAAAACAGCTTTACGAACTTCGGAAAGGGTAAAATTATTCGCAAATAAACCCGACTCATCAACAGTGTTATCAACATTTAGCATGACATCAACATTCTGCAAATTAATTTGCTGATTATGCGTTGTGTTTAGTAGTGCAGAAAATTCAGTTTTCCATTTATTAAGAACAGCATTACTGTCTGTGTTAATTTCACCATTATCATTTACAATTTCCATCGGAATTTTTCTATTTCTATTATCCCTTACCCCTGCTCTACCTATTGTCTTCCAAAAATCGTTTGGATTATTTTCAGCATTACTTATCATTTCATTCTGCATTTCAAAGCAGTAATTTCTCTTTCTTCTCTGTACCTGCTTATCAAACATTTTACGCTTTTGAACAAAGATATGCTTTAAATTATGCTTTTGGCTGTTTCTACATTTTAAATATGCTTTTTCTGCATGACACATATCATTCCGTAACACCTGTAAATTGTCGTTCCACCAAGGTTTTTGTAATACGGCTGCGTTTATTACTAACACCGTATTTGACGATAATTTCTCGCTTTGGCAATTTTAATGACATTTCATTTTGAACAACAGAGCAAAAATCACCGTATATTTCGTCTACATCTCGTTGGCTTTGAATATTAGTTACCAAATTATCAAGAGTTTGAAAAAGTGAATTTGAATGTTCATCATTACAAAAAGTTGGTGGAATGTCAGTTAAATTATACCTATTATATCTTTTCTCAATAGTACTGCTTGCGGTATTAGACCTAACTTCTAACCCAGGAGATCTTAAATTCCAGCAACATGTGAACAGAATGGTCTGTTGGTTGGTTGATTTGATGCTTAACGTCCACGGTAAACAACTAAGGTCATGTCGGGACGGTCAGTTAACCTAACCACACTATTCCTGGGCAAGCTTAGACCCTCTAAGCGGTTAACCAGTACTAAGTGCACATACTTTGGCCAGTAACTGACAACTGCCCTTCTTGAATCAGCGGAAGGAGAAACGAAAGTATGTGGCCAGACCGGGATTCGAACCCAGGGCCTCTGACTTACGAGTCAGGTGCCCTACCGATTGCGCTACCCGGCCTGGCACAGAATGGTCTGGTACAGTTCTAGACTCTACTCCGTTTAAAGAATGCCCATATACTTGTGCTGGCCTAATTACTTTAAAACCCTCAAACTGTTCAATATTCTCATACGGAACAATAAAATAGTCAACGACAGAGCTTCCTCGAGTAGACACAAATGTAAAGTCATTATCATCAGTACTTTCACATTGTCTACCATTCAAAATGCAGCCGTTACCATCAATCAGAAAATTACATAAAAAATCACCATACATATTTTTTGAGTAATCAATTACATTTCGATCCTGAGTTACATCTACACCCTCTATGAAGTCAGCCATGTCACCAATTCGGCTATTAAAATCTCCGCATAAGATAAACTTCCCCAAATGCTGGTATTCATATATGTTTGTCAAGAGCTGATCATAGAACTCCAGAGCGCTTACATACCGTGTTGAACCATGCGGGGGTAAATACATGTAGCAGGTACATATATTAAAATATGTGTCTGAAACCTTACTTTTAAAGGAAACCCATAGTATACCCTCGTATGATTTATCGAGTATGCTAACCTCAAATAATTTCATTTAATCTTTTCGCACTAACAAACAGACTCCACCTGATCCTGCTCTAGCATTTGTGTGTAATTGTGTCCTATTATGCCCAAAACAATAAAACTGTTGCAAATCAAGTGATTGATCGTATACAAGATGAATTTCAGCAACTCAAATAATGTCTAACTCTAAAATATTGACACAAGATTCACGGAATGCTGAATTATCAGATTCATTGTCCGGAGACCAACCGTTTACATTCCAAAACCCAAGTTTGACCTAATTAAAGTATCTGTCTCTCCGATTATCTCTACTGCCATTTGTATATCTACTTGTATGCTCACGAAACTGATCGTTTTGCCTACCGTGAACACTATTGTTTGAGCTGTATCTATGAATGTCACCGCGTGACCTGTTATCGTACTGCTGTCTCTGATTATTCTCTCTGTTAATATCGCCATCTCTTCTATCACCTCTTCTCCTATCGCTGATATTGCTTCTGGAATGATATCCTGTACTATCAGTATTTCTATTATGAGTATTCTGTCTATATCTGGTGCTTCTATTATTCGAATTATCACTCGTATTTTCAGTTCTATCTCTTCGATAATCATTCTTCTCTTCCTGACTGTTACTATTGTCTGCGACTAAGCGTGAACCTTTCAGCCTTAGACCTGTGACACCAAGAGCTGAAATAAGCATCTTCAAATTACTGTTGTTAACACGCGCTTCCATAGACTGGTCAGCATGAATATATACTTTTTTATATCTTACACTATTCTTAAGTTGCTTTTTCCTCTGCATGATAAGTGTCTTGTCTTCAACTTTTTCGCACGTGACAATTATAACTCCAGGTTTATGGTCATCTCTGTCCTTACGAATTGCTTTCTTAAAACTGATGTCCCGCAGTTTTAGCCTATCCCTTAACAGGTCCAAGACTACTGTATTAACATTCTCTCTTTCTGTTTGTGGGTGGTTTCGTATACAAAAGTTCAAAGATCTTTCCGTTTGTTCTTCTGTGTCGGCTAGCTTTGATGGCATTTCATCTATTTGTTGTTGTAGACATTTAACATCTTCACAGAGATCATCCCTTACATCGTCTATCCTTTGGTTAATTTCTCTCTTTAACTTTGCAGCCTCTGTGCTTACCCTCTTATCTACAGTATTGCTCAGTTTATTCGTTAGTCTTTTCTCAATGTCAATAGCCATTTTATCCATCCTGCTATTCACATCATTCCACATCTTCTGCATATTTCTATTCATTGTCGACATTTCATCAGCAAATCTATTCATAACATTAAGTAAATCTTTTCCGCCCACATTTTCATTTGATTCTGTGAGCATAATGTTCAGAACATCGCCGACATCGCTATTCTCATTTCCATCTTTATGAACATCAGCAACCACGGAAATAATTTCTGAATCACCACTTGTTGACTTTTTCTTGCTTTTCTTGCTTTTACTACCATTTCCACTCTTATGCGCCGAAGTTCTGCTATTTTTCATCTTGCTTTTATCTTCAGTTTCTTTACCCGACTTAGAGGTCGTTTTAGGGTTCATTTTATTCTGGGCCTTTCCATCAGGTTGTTTCTCACACATGAGATTTGTCCTTGCTCGGATGATAGTACGCTTTCCTACAATCTCTGACTTGCTCTGCGTATTATCGTTTTCACTATCACTATCACTATCTGTTTTATTGCCACTTTGATCCAAATCAATACAGTTGATATCACTCCTGAGCTTTTTAAGGTCAGTGCCGCTCACCGTTGGCATAGACAAATGCCTTTTGCGACCACTAGCCAAGGTAGACGACGGGGTGTTTAGTACTGCCACAATAGCCTGAGAGCCCATAACTGCGACATAATCCTCCGCTTCATGAAAACTGTCATCAACATTTGTGTTATCGAAGCCAGAATCCTTTATAGAGTGAAAGATGGTTTTTACGTTTTCTTTTCCCAGGCCAGGTGAGCGACACTCATTTACCGACTCTTGCTCTTTGATATTCTCATCTGACCCTGGTGAGCTGCTCATACTCAAATGAATTTCTTGGGCCTCCTGCGCGCTGATCAAGCGTGACGAATTTTCCGCCATAGTGTCCTTATAAAGATTGTTCACCTATGTAACTTAAGCGAGGAATCAGGGCAATGTTAATATGGCCAATACAATATGACCGCTCTATTGTTCTCTTCTATTGTTAAAAGTTATTATTGATAAAATGTTTCAAAATGATAAAATTATAGAATCTTCCGACCTTTTATTTTCAGTATCTATCCAGTACATACATATCAACTCCTCTCCGAAATAAAAACGCTAATATCGCTTTAGTTTTGTAAAAATCACAGAAAAAACGTCCAGCAAAACACAAACAACTTTCTCGAGCATAGTTCCCAGCGCCCAGGTAAGCATATGGTTGGGGGCATAGTGTTTCATAAACTCATTTTCTAGTTAGTTTTATGACGCTTCTCGTTAAAGATTAGCTGCTTTGAAGTTTATCTTTAATGAATGATCTGCAATTAATCCAACTGTACCAGTACACAAGCCGGGTGCTTGTGAAATGCTCGTGGCAACATGTTCAAACACCTTAGACTCAGATTACAGTGCGTGTCCGCGCAGTCTTTCTTTCTTCTTTTTTTTTTTTTGGTATGTAGCGTCTTCAGCAATATTTATTTTGTAAACAAGGATAACTCATACCAACCTGCGTACATTAGCAGGCTGGTTTGAGTTATTCTTTTTCACACATTATCACAGGCTCTTTTTCTAGCAGCACTGCTTAAAATAATTTAATAATTTGCGAGAATTACCCTCGTGATTATCATTGTGTGGTATCTAACGTATATATGTCACATTAGATACCACGCAATAATATATATGTCACATTGCAAACGTTTAACCTTTCCATCCTTCACCTCATACGGAGTCGGGGTAGATGGGTAAGGTCGGGGCGAGGTTGAGATTCGAAAACGATACCATAGCTACTCGAATCAAATGCATGACGTTGTTAGAGATTCTTCTTTTAAAAAGTCTGAGTTTATTACATTAGGCGTTGTTACATTTGGCGTTGCACTCAACGCCTAATGTAATAACGCCTAATGTAATAAACTTTCTTTCTTCTATGACAGGATGGAATCTCAACTAAAAAACTTTAACTGATATAATATCGCCATATCTTGGGGTCGGGGTAGATGGGTGTGGTCGGGGGTGAGGTTGAGATTCGATAGCGATACCATAGCTACTCGAATCTAATGCATGACGCTGTTAAAGATTCTTCTTGTAAAAAATATGAGTTTATTACATTAGGCATTGTTATATTTGGCGTTGCACTCAACGCCTAATGTAATAACGCCTAATGTAATAAACTGACCGTTCTATGTACAAAAGATTAAATCTTTATTGAAAAAGTATATCTCAAGTGATGTTCCTATTTTGGTAGTCGGGGAAGCCCCGGAACGGGGAAAGGAGGAAAGACTGCATTTCGTAGAAGTCGTCAAGGCAACTCCAATTATATGCAGTATATTATTAAAGATCATACCAAACTTTCTGGGTTTAAGACACAATCGTATATCTCTCTTAAAACCCTAGTTTGATGGTTTGCAAAGGCGGGAGGATTTGTAAAGTGGAAAGTATGCAAATAGTTTTAAGATGTCAAGAGGAATGAGAATAGACAGCATTTCGTAAAAGTCGTCTAGGCAACTCTAACCATATGCAGTATGTTATAAAAATTATATCAAACATTCTGGGTTTACTTCAAAAGACACCACTCTCTAAAAACCCTAGTTTGGTGGTCTGCAAAGGTTGGCCATGAGGTAAAGTGAAATGGAGGAGGACACCAAAGCATCACACATCATATGCGTAATGCTATTCAAAATCTTTTTAAAAAGTCTGTGTTTATAACATTTGGTATTATTATATTTGGCGTTGCACTAAAGGCCTTAAGTAATATCGCCAAATGATATGCTCTGATCGTTTTCTTTGACATGATGTCATCTGAAATTAATGAAAATGTCTTATTTAATTTGCCTTTGTTGGTTGGCTTTCAGAGATGGGGAATGGGGAGAAGTGAACTAGGAGGTGGACGCCGAGGCAACACAGCAAAAGCTCATGTTAATTTTCCAAAAAAAAAAAAAGATTGAATTTATTACAGTAGGCGTTATAACATTTGGCAATGTGCGCAACGCCTAATGTAAAAACGCCAAATGTAATAAACGGACTTTTTCATATGACAAGATAAAATCTCAAATAAAATAAGCAGGTCACGTTTTATTTTTATATTTTGTGATCTGTGACGGTGGGGCATGAGAGGAAGTGTAAAGGAGAAAGAAACAAAGGATGTCCAGGCTGATCTGAGTCTTTGCTGGGCGCACATGCCTCTTTGTTTGTCATGTCGCGGTTGAATTATTGTTTTTTGTTTTGATGTGTTGTGTCTCGAGACCGAAGTATTCAAAATACTCAAATGGGCCTACGCACGTTTGTTGACTGGTCTGTCTTCAGTGATCATTCACAAGATTCTTAAGATTGCTCAGGGCAGAAACAGGGTGAAGTGAAGACTGATTAGACCGTGCCGATATGCAAGCTCTTGCTCATGAGCGCGAGGTACTTTAAGTTACGTTAAGATTTGTGACAGACGCTAAGATAACTAGAAGCATTATGTTATTAAAGACTATATAAAAAACCTGCGTTTTCTCTATTACACGTTATCACAATTGGCGCTACACCCAACGTCTTATGCAATAAGGTCAAATGTAATGGTCAGACCGACTTCGTTCTTTGACAAAATGAAATATAAAAAGGGAAATGCATAGCTCTATAATGATACATGTAGTGAGTGAGTGAACTCGGGTTTAACGTCCCACCAACAACGAGGTCATACGGAGACGGGATGATACATGTAACCCTTGTTTTGGTGGACTGCACTTGTAGCCTTGTCGTATAGCTGCTCAATGGTGCGAACTAGATTTGCACTGATATTGTACTTCCGCATGGTGGCCCATAAGGCTGCATGCCAAACCCTGTCAAAGGCTTTTTTTGTAATCAATGAGACATGGTACAGATTCTGCTGATGTTGGAGATACTTTTCACACAGGATTCTAAGGTTGAAGATTTGTTCTGTGGTGCTCCTTCCTGCTCAGAACCCAGCCTGTTCCTCAGCGATTCTCTTCTCGGCTTGTGGTTTAAGCCTGTTCAAGATGACTTTCAGCATGATTTTGCTTAAATGACTGATGAGGTGGATGGTTCTGTAGTTCTGGCAGAGCTGTAGATTGCCATTTTTAGGGAGCGTAATAAGCGACTGAGTCCATGGGGTAGGCCATTCTCTTGTTCTACAGATCCTGTTACAAATATCTGTTAAAACATCAATCATGGTCCCCTCGCCAGCTTGAACAAGTTCTGCTGGTATATAGTTGACAACTCCGGCAGATTTCCCCTTCTTTAGTGCTGCTACTGCAATCTCAACTTCCTATCCCGACCCCAAGATACGGCGATATTATATGGGTTAAAGTTTTTCAGTTCAGATTCCATCCTGTCATACAAGAAAGAAAGGTTATTACATTAGGCGTTATTACATTAGGCGTTGAGTGGAACGCCAAATGTAACAACGCCTAATGTAATAAACTCAAACTTTTTAAAAGAAGAATCTTTAACAGCGTCCTGCATTAGATTCGAGTAGCTATGGTATCGCTTTCGAATCTCAACCTCGCCCCCGAACTCACCCATCTTCGCCGACCCCAAGATATGGCAATATCATATTAGTTAAAGTTTTTCAGTTGAGATTCCATCCTGTCATAGAAGAAAGAAAGTTTTTTACATTAGGCGTTATTACAATAGGCGTTGTGTGCAATGCCAAATGTAACAACGCCTAATGTAATAAAATTCAGATTTTTTACAAGAAGAAACTTTAACAGCGTCATGCATTGATTCGAGTAGCTATGGTATCGCTTTCGAATCTCAACCTCACCCCCGACCACACCCATCTACCCCGACCCCAAGATTTGGCGATATTATATTAGTTAAAATTTTCAGTTGAGATTCCATCCTGTCATACAAGAAAGAAAGTTTATTACATTAGGCGTTATTACATTAGGAGTTGAGTGGAACGCCAAATGTAACAACGCCTAATGTAATAGTCTCAGATTTTTTACAAGAAAAATCTTTAACAGCGTCCTGCATTAGATTCGAGTAGCTATGGTATCGCTTTCGAATCTCAACCTCAACCCCATCTACCCCGATCCCAAGATATGGCAATATTATATGGGTTAAAGTTTTTCAGTTGAGATTCCATCCTGTCATACAAGAAAGAAAGTTTATTACATTAGGCGTTATTACATTAGGCGTTGAGTGCAACGCCAAATGTAACAACGCCTAATGTAATAAACTGAGTTTATTACATTTGGCGTTGTATTACATTAGAGGTTGCCACAGCGCCATGTATATAGACTGATTTTTTATGCATACCTTCTATACTCCATTTATTTGCACACAATCATTTTGGTCTTGAAAAAGCTTTAAAAATGGTCAAAGAATTTGTCTTAAACATAAAATCCTATCAATTTACTAATCTGGTGAACTCACATCTGCAAAATGCATTCAGTTAATTAAAATTGATCCTATGGGGCTTTTTCACTATATCTTTCAGATTTTTAAATTCCATTTTTGGACATCCAAAATTTTAGTCTGAGACCTCACCAAATAATATCTCAGTTTTTAAAAGTTCCAATGATATAATTTTAAGCTTATAGTTTCACTTTTAACAGAGATGAAATAGTCCTTGAAGTATTAACCGCCTTTCTCGCAGATGGCGATAGGACTGGGCGGCTATTTCTTACCGTGTCACTTTTAGTCATCTGTAACGCAACGTTTTAAACCAGTAGGAAAAATGAAAGACTTTGCTTACCCCTTAAGCGCAATAAATGCATTTTTATTAACTGTGCAAAATGTTGGCAATTTAACGATTTTCATAACTTGAAATTGAACTTTTAATATGACATTAGTACCTATAAAAAGCTAAAGCCAAAGTTGGCAAATAGTTAATGATTTGATAAAATTCAGACCGGGCCTCAAATGCTGGCTCAAATATGTATACTTTATATCTTTCATTTTTGTTATTAGGTTGACCGACATTTATAGAACTACAAAAATAAAATATTCAAAGATTGTGAAGTGATTTACCAGGTAATCTTTAGAGTTTCAAGGACGGCTTTAAATTCTGATGCAGCTACAACTGACATAATATATTCGATCTGTTTCTGTGCATCAGTGAGACATCGCAATGTAACATGAGCCGCGACATAAGAAAACAAACGAAGTGGTTGTGCACCCAGCGCAGACTCAGATCAGCCTGGACATCCGCCAGTCTGATCAGACTCCTCGCTAAGCGCTTAAAGGGTAGCTAAGGGTCTAAGCTAGTTTCATGCTGACTTTGCAGACTTTGAAAAGACTGGGCGGATGCCCCGGCTGATCTGAGTCTGCGCTGGGCGCACAACCACTTTGTTGGTTTTGTCGTGTCGCGGCTTAATTATGGAATCATAAAAAGAAACATGTTGCATCAGAATCGAATACAATGAGACAAAGTGAAACAAGTGAAAAAGAGCTTAAAGAAACCAAGTGTTGGATCTATCAGTATGTCTTTATACAAACGCCACCCAAGAGCTGTTAGGTCAAGTTCGACCATTCTACATGTACGTTTTGGTTATATACTATTACCTGAAATACAGCTCCATAAAGCCGAGTCTTCAAACTTGCATGCATGGATATATATACGTATACAGTGAACTCTCGATATCTAAAACTCGAAGTTCGTCTAAAAATACTGATATTTCAAAGCAAATTGTCTGGTCCAAGAACATTTACTCGTACTCAGAGACAGCAATAGTTCGGGATATTCGAAGTTGAAATATAAAGAAAAAATCGGAAACGTGTCCGAACAATATAATTTCATATATGATGTTACTTTGAGATATCAGTATTTGAGATAGCATGAGTCAAGAGAAAGAAGCATATTCACAATTGTACAAAACCAAACAGTCACTAAAACACGTGCCTGTCTCTGCGAACGTTTGTTTTTGCACGATTGTCCGTAAATTATACGTATGAACTCTCACTAACACCTTTAGGATTGCCTGGTCAATTGAGAAACCTATAAAATGCCAGTGCTTGGAAATGTGAGTTACAAATTGTAATTATGAACTTCTTGGATTTACATTTTGTTCATTGTATACCCGGTCAAACTTAATAAACAAATGATTAATTATGTATTTGATTAATTTGTTCACGACCTCATAAGGCTTCAGATACGAATCTTTGATGAGAATTTTCGTTTTAATTCTAGTAGGAAAGGACTAATCAGATTAAAACATTAATTGATACAACGGCTATCTCTGCAAAGGTTTCATTCAGTCCTAAACATTAAGATTTCCAAAGTTAAAAAGCTCGAGTGGTTAAGAGACGTGGAAACCATAATCAGAATTCAATTATTATTATTATTAGTTTTATCGTGCTTCTGCGGTTTATTGGGATATACGTAGATGTTGACATTTTTTTATTGCGAGTACAACAGCACTCCCTTTCACAAACCATTGTAAATTCTAAATGAGCCACGACACGTAAAAACCAACAAAGTGGCACACCCCTCCCCCACCCAGCGAAGACTCTGATTAGCCTGGACATCCGCCCAGTCTGATCAGAGTCTCCGCTGTGCGCTTACAGGGTAGCTAAGGGTTTAAGCTAGTTCCGTGCGGACAGCGAAGACTCTGATCATTTCATTTTTGTCGGATGTCTAAGCTGACCTGAGTCTTCGCTGGGCGTACATACCATTTTGTTGGTTTTGTCATGTCGCGGCTCGAATATTTTAACAGATAGATCTGAGCCAACCATGAAGACCAAGATAAGATTGATTCTTAAGGAGCAGTCCGACCAGGGTCTTTACTGTTTGCAATTTCATCTGCATCTGTGGGCGCATGACTACATTAAAAGACAAACTGTTTCAATATTAGGTGTGTGTATTACAATTCTCGTAACGACGTTACCCCCGCACCTCAGCGGGACGTATCCATAGCATCAGTAACGGGGCGCCGTTCGTCCGTCCATTCAGTTTTAGGACAATTACACTGCTTATTTTAGGTGTCCCAATTTCAAGCCAGGTTATGTTACTTAATCTCTTACTAACAGCTTATTGGTGTCAGACTTTTGGTACACGTTCTGCATTGTAATGAACAGACAGCTATAACCTCAACGTCTGAAGTGCCAGCTTTAAAAAAATAAGATTAGATGGAGATGCATTTTAAGACGGCGCGATAGTAAGTATATAATAAAATTGATACATAAATTGCATTTGATCATTTTTTATAGAAGCTTATGCCATAAACATGTATGCAAAGTTTCAACTTCATCCCCTTACAGCTTCTGAGAAGATTTTTTATTTCAATTTTTATTAAATAGCCTTTTGATGCAATGACAACCAATCAAAATCAGTAATCTGCGCAAATTTATAAAGTTAATGGGGGACTACTCACGGAATATTCGTCAGAATATCTCAATAAATGCCAATTTCTACTTTTCCAATTATCATTCCATCATGGAAATTAGTTTCCGTAGCAATGAAACCATATTGGCACTAAAAATAAAAACACAATTTATGGGGAAGCTAATGTCATGAACATGTAAGCAAAAATAAAAACACAATTTATGGGGAGGCTAATGTCATGAACATGTAAGCAAAGTATCTGCATCATCCCCGTAAGGTCGGGCGATGGTAAATTATTACAGTGCCGGTGCATCCTAGAAATTTGGATAGAAGTAGGGCAAGGACCCTCTGTGCTTGCAGTAGGTGCGGGTGGGGGTAGTTTGGACATTTTTACTCACCTTTCTTTCTCCCTCTCTCTAGGGGACGGCTCCATATAGACTTAAATACTGTCTCAAACGACTCGTATAACAAACAAAAACACACAAAGAAAAAAACACACAAAAAA
The DNA here is from genome assembly GCA_963989385.1 of Ctena decussata. NCBI lineage: Eukaryota > Metazoa > Mollusca > Bivalvia > Lucinida > Lucinidae > Ctena > Ctena decussata. The sequence goes on from OZ022506.1 coordinate 48,592,521, forward strand.
ACAAAAAACAAAAACAAAAAAAAACAGTCAACCAACCACCCCCTCATAGCTTTTTAGTCCTCGACCAACTTAATTCTGTCCAAATCACTGATTTTGATTGGTTGCCATGACAACCGAATAGTTGGTTGGCTGTTTGGGGTTTAACGGCCCTTTGAGACAGTATTTCGGTATCGGGCCATCTCCCAGAGAGAGGTAGAAGGAAGAGAGAAGTGATAGACGAGAGAAAACATGTTCAAACAATCCCCCCCCATCCCCGCACCTATCGCAAGCACAGTAGGCCCTTGTCCTACTACTATTCAGATCAATAGGACGCCACGGCTCTGGAAATTACATACAACACCATCGCACCACCCGACAGCCCCAACAGAGCCGCTAAATGTTTGAAAAGAAAATATTCACAAAAAAAACTTTTCCACTATTCCAGGAACATTCGCAAAAACATTTTGTGAAAACATCTGCAGTAATGCAGAAATAAATGCCAATTTCTACTTTCCATTTTTAGGTCAATGGAAAATTTAAGTTGCCATAGCAAGGAAACCACGTGGGCAGCGATTATAAAGAAAAAACAAAACTGAAGAAATATTTTCAGAAAAAAAGTCTATATTGTAAATTTTCACTGTCCATATCATATGTCAATGGAAACTGTAAAGAGCAATAGCAACAAGAGCTCTTATGTGGTTGGAAAAACACACGGAAAACACACACACACACACACACACACACACACACACTTACACACACACACACACACACACACACACACACACACACACACACATTCGTTCTCCTCATTTATAAATACTATCTGTGAAACATGGAAAGATGGAAAGAATCGGTCAGACGACTTTAGAAGTAAAGCTCAGTGAAGCCGTTTGAAAATGGTGAAGACTGACGGACGACGGATGCCTGCCTATACTCTAAGCTAACATATGATGCTTCGGCTCAGGTGAGCTAAAAATTCACCGATGTAATAATTCCTTTTTTAATAATATGCTGTCAGCCAATCATTCGTTTGTATACTGCGCTGAGAATATTTTGTCGGTAATTAAGAAATATGAAAATTTCTTTTTGATCTGAAATTTAAATATGTCATACAATTTTCAGTGATGTTAAACATTTCGTATTTCTCGAGCGATCGGAAATAGTTCTCTATCAATGCAAGTAATTTCGTGGTTCTTACGTTACAAAACAGCTGTCTAATTTTCTCAAACTACAATGTAGACATTTTAATATGTCTAAATCATCTCCTGTTACTTCATGGTTGAGGATAAAATGTCGGAAATTATCGAATTAGTTCTCTTCGATTTCGTTCTAATGGCCATGCTGACTTTTCCATTAACTAGATCTAGTACATTTTACTACGTACAATCGTACGACTTCAAGACAGCATCAATTTAGAACTCCAGCAAGACTCAGGAAAAATCAAATTCCTCGACACTCTATACACTTACTTGCAAGTTTAAAGAGTAACTACACTTCAGGCGGTAGCCGAGTGGTTAGAGTGGCTCGGTTATTGTGCAGAAAGTCGCCGGAAGGTCGTGATTTCGCGGCTCACTGTCGCCATCCGACGACTGGAAAACTCTCTATGTCAACCCAGAAATAAATGGGTACCTTTTTTCGAATTAGGTAAGAATAAGGCAGCGTAAGGAGAGAGATGGGCTCCGCCTTTCATCAGCTGTGCCCAAGATACAGTGGGTCTCTAACCCACACTGCCCCTACGGCTATTAGGCTATGGGAAACCTTTACCTTTTTACATTTCATGAACTGACTGAATCAGATCCTAAACTCTATCCCCAACATCAAAGGGAAAGATTGACAAAGACATCCCAACAAACAATAAATTACAAGTGATAAGCCGAGTCAGCAGCTCTTTCCCAAATAGGTGGCAACTCAGCTATCTTTATTGAACTAAATAATTTAGACCAACAAAAGGGTTACAACAGACTAAGCAAATTATTCAAAACAATTTAACAACTATTTTTACCTATTTTCTATTTTTATTATAGAACGGTTAAAATGAGAACACAATAAATTACACAGCACCAAACATAAAACAAATGCAACCGCAACGAAAGTACCGCCTTGGGACGGTCAGTAATAACTACTGGGGGGGGGGAGGGGGGGTTAAACCGGTTTTACTGGGTCCAAACCTTCACCCTCACCCTCCGCTGCGGTGCACACAATTGGTAGTTCGGTTCGTATGGAGGTCCCCTAACTCATCAGAGAGTCATCACGGTCAACAATTAAAATCAAGAAAAGACCGTGATGAAGCAAGGATGAGGACTCGACAGCTACAACGTGTTGAGACACCTGGAGATCCCTGGGGCGTCAGCAGCACCACTGGAACACTGGAGCAAAAGAAGACCACCAGTTGAACCCCGATGGGCCAAGAAACAGACAAACATCCGGCCCAACCAACTAATATATAGCTTTATGTAGGGGCTATGTGAGACCGCAATATTCACAGAACGCATTTGTCACATGTGTGAAAAATGCGTTCGCATTTTTCACACGTGTGACAAATCCGGTCCCATTTTTCACAGAATTCGACCGCATTTTTCACATATCTGTGAAATTTGTGTTCGATATGTACCAGGAAAACGTAATTTTCCAAACGCATGCAACACCCCAAAAATATGACAAAATATCACAAAAACGCATTTTTCACTTCTTGACATTTTTATAACCCTGAATTTATGAACGTTAGTGGACGGAAAAACGATACAGTGAACAAAAAAGAAGACTAGAAATCTGCTCTGCTCTTCCGCGCAGAAGGACGCAGGTGCAAATCGCCAGCCGGGTCAGCGACTAAACAACTGACACTGTCTTGCCAGCAGTAAATGGGTACGAATCAGGGAAGGTTAGGTTGCGAAAGGAAAGGGATAAGTTCCCTCTCTTGTAACCTGTGCCTAAGACATTGTAGGCTCCAACAACCACTGTCCCTATGGCCACAAGACTATGGAAAACATTTACATTGTTTGTTTTAATTCACAACTATGCTGATGACGTAAGCTGTAGTGCACAGCTTCTAGTACTAACTGTTGGGCGGTGCCACAATCCAGCGGGAGGAGATCTTGCGGTATTTCTATGAAATATTAGGCATTTCAAATACAAAAAGTTTGGGAGATAGCTCCTTCGTAACAGTCCCCTATGTTGCATCAAGGTTAAAGGTATTGGTATATTATGTTGCGCGTTGGTATATGGTTTCATGGGGGAAATCTGTATCTGGATAGAAATAGGAGGGAAGACATATCTTTTTCCTTTAGTTGTCTGCCTATCTGTCCGTCACGAATCGTTTCCGCTTCATAACTTTAGAGATAGTTTGAGAAAACTTGGTACAAATATAAAGCATCACGAATGGACGGACGAACGGATGAGCCAAAATCAACATGTTCCCACAAATTATTTCGAAACTGGGGACACAGTTCTGTTTTCACCAGTGAGGAACCAGGTAATAATAAGAATAAACTTAAATGCTTTTGCCGGGATTCTTGAATTCAATCCAGATCACATCTAGACCCAAAAAGTCAAACCCTGGTCGAACTGGATATCATGTAAAAGTTAAACTCTGTTTTTTCGCCCCGGAAAATAGATGAACTGTTAAAAATATTCAAGCAGTATTGCATGATTTATCTTCCCTTTTGGAAAGGAATTTACCAGTGAAATAATAAAGTCAATAAATGGAAGGTGTTAGACTTGTCATAAGGTTAATTATACTAGTAGGCTTTATCGGCAATCGTGGGGACACAAAATTTCGACATTATCGGTCGAATCTGAACTGTGTCAGTTTGTCTAAGATTTAATGCCTATCTGAGTTATCTGCAAATTTCGAGAAGCCAGGCTGGTCGGAAGCATCTCTCAGTTACAAGTAGACGGAGTATTTCACTTGCCATAGGAACCAAAATCTCAAGCAACTGTCTTAAAGGGCATGTCATCGTTCCCCAGCCTTGAGAACGCTATATATGAAATTTGGTTGAGATTGACCCAGGCGCTTAAGAGATATAATAGCTCGAAGGTGTTGACAGACGACGTCAGGGGACGGACGACGGACAGCGGGGACTGCTTTTCTTATAAACTCCCCAAGTGCCGATGGCTCAGTGCAGTTGGGGCTCAACTCATAGTCGTAGCTGGAAAAGAATAACAAATCATTCCTTCTCAAGCTTCCCTTGCCGTGTTTGTGAAAAATGCGTTTCCATTAAAAATCACTACAAAATCCGAACGCATTTGTCACACTGGCAAATTGTGAAGAATACGACCGTGTGAAAAATGCGTTCTGTGAATATTGCGGTCTCTCAGGGCTATCATAGAGTCGGAACCCCGACCCACCGGCGTGCAATTAAAGAGGACAGCAAAGTTATCAACCGTGATTGGGTTAACCACTAAGCATGCAGACTGTCGCATAACAACTATGTTATAGCCAATGCGTTTAAATCTCATGATAATTTTCTTAAATTGATCAGGCAATTCTGTTTTCCCTACGATTTTGCGTAATTTATATACTAGGTCACCATAAAATTCAGGTTCCGATAGGCCTTGTTGCAAAGGTGACATTTAGAAACCAATTCAAAGTGTCTACGATAAAATTTAGAATAGCTTTCCGAAGTTTATGATAACGATACCCCTGCTGTAAAAGCTTGGCAGTCAAACTTTTATTACGAGCATTGAAATCAGCCAAATGACTAGACACCCTAGCGAAGCGAATAAGCTGAGAAATGTAAACACCAAAAGAAGTGGTGTAGAGGGAAAATTACCATCCAACAAGAGGCCCAAATGGGCCTGATATCGCTCACCTGGCTATTGTGCAACAGGACCATTCTGATACAAAATTGGTCAAATTCCACTGAAAATTTCTCATTTTCACATTTTGCTACTTTTAGTAACAGAGGCCAACTTGCCTGGTCTTTATATATTTTCTTTTGAAACACCTCAATGCAAGAATCATTTTGCCACAAATTTCATCAAAATCCATTCAGGGATTACTTAGATATTGCCAGTTTCATGTTGCGTACTAGTTTTAGTAATGGCAGATGGCGCCCATCTTGGATTGCTAAAATGTAAAAAATCGAAAAGCCTTCATGCAAGGACCATATATCAGTCATCCGGAGTCTGACACAAATTTGGTCCAATTCCACTGAGATTTTCTAATTTTCACATTTTTCTATTTTTAGTAACAGAGGCCAACATGACTGGTCTACAGTTAGATATTTTTGAAACATCTCAATGCAAGAATTATTTTGACACAAATTTCGTCAAAATCCATTCAGCGGTTACTGAGATATTGTCATATTCATGTTTTGTGCTATTTTTAGTAACGGCAGATGGCAGCCATCTTGGAATGCCAAAATGCCAAAAATCGAAAAAGCTTAATGAAAGGACCATTCTGACACAAAATTAACCCAATTCCATTGAGATTTTCTAATTTTCACATTTTTCTATTTTTAGTAACAGAGGCCAATATGACTGGTCTACAGTTAGATATTTTTGAAACATATCAATGCAAGAATCATTTTGACACAAATTTCGTCAAAATCCATTCAGCGGTTACTGAGATATTGTCATTTTCATGTTTTGTGCTATTTTTAGTAACGGCAGATGGCAGCCATCTTGGAATGCCAAAATGCCAAAAATCGAAAAAGCTTAATGAAAGGACCATTCTGACACAAAATTAACCCAATTCCATTGAGATTTTCTAATTTTCACATTTTTTTATATTTAGTAACAGAGGCCAAAATGACTGGTCTACAGTTAGATATTTTTGAAACATCTCAATGCAAGAATCATTTTGACACAAATTTCGTCAAAATCCATTCAGCGGTTACTGAGATATTGTCATTTTCATGTTTTGTGCTATTTTTAGTAACGGCAGATGGCAGCCATCTTGGAATGCCAAAATGCCAAAAATCGAAAAAGCTTAATGAAAGGACCATTCTGACACAAAATTAACCCAATTCCATTGAGATTTTCTAATTTTCACATTTTTCTATTTTTAGTAACAGAGGCCAATATGACTGGTCTACAGTTAGATATTTTTGAAACATCTCAATGCAAGAATCATTTTGACACAAATTTCGTCAAAATCCATTCAGCGGTTACTGAGATATTGTCATTTTCATGTTTTGTGCTATTTTTAGTAACGGCAGATGGCGGCCATCTTGGAATGCCAAATTGCAATTAATCGAAACGACTTCATGCAAGGAACATTCTGACACAAAATTGGTCCAATTCCATTCAAGGGTTCTTGAGTAATTGTCATTTTTATGGTTGTTCTATTTTTAGTAACACCAGATGGCGGCCAACTTGGCATGCCAAATTGCAATTAATCGAAACGGCTTCATGCAAGGAACATTCTGACACAAAATTGGTCCAATTCCATTCAAGGGTTCTTGAGTAATTGTCATTTTTACGTTTGTGCTATTTTTAGTAACGGCCCACATGGTGGCCATCTTGGATAGTCAACTGGCACAAAATTGAAATAATTGCATTCAAGAAGCATTTCTGACTAAATCTGGTCAGAATTGGTTGCATTTTCTTTAGATATTGACATTTGAGCAAAATCGGCCTTGTAAACGCTAAGTAGGTCACTGTGACCTAATTCCGATATTGATTTTTTTTATTTTTACAATTTTCAATACCAAGGTTCCACTTATGTTTCATGCAAACTTTCAACCAAATATACCAAATGGTTCTGGAGAAGAAGTTGATTTTGTTGTTTTTGCTATTTTTAGTAACGGCAGCCATCTTGGATTCTTGACCTGACCCAATTTTACAATTTTGAAACCCTGCAGTCTGGTCATGCTCAATGTGAAATTTGAGATCCATGGGTTCAGTGGTTTTAGAGAAGAAGTTGTTTGAAGTTGTTTAAATAGGTCATTTTTTGACATTGGCATTTGAGCAAAATTACACACGTAAACAGAAAGTAGGTCACTGTGACAAAACTCCGCTACAGATTTTTTTCATTTTTACAATTTTGAATACCAAGGTTTCACTGATGTTCCATGCCAAAATTCAGATAAATATACCCAGTGGTTCTGGAGAAAAAGTTTATTTTGTTGTTTTTGCTATTTTTAGTAACGTCGGCCATCTTGGATTTTCAACCTGACCCAATTTTACAATTCTGAGACCCTGGAGTCAGGTCATGCTTCATGTGAAATTTGAGAACCATGGGACCAGTAGTTTTACAGAAGAAGATGTTTGAATATTTGTTTTTAGGTGTTGACGGACGACGCACGGACGCACGGACGCACGACGCACGACGCACGCATTGGTATGACAATAGCTCACTATGGCCCTTCGGGCCAGGTGAGCTAAAAACGGAAAATTAACTATGTCGAAATCAAAATCATCGCGTTTGTCATATTTTAAGATGAAACAAATCCGTCTGAAATTGATAAATGTAAATCCAAAAATGGGACCTCGGTATCAGAAGTATTTGCTTTATTTAACTGCAATTCAGCAGGATAAATTTGACTAACCATTCCTTCAAAATAAACATTGTCAATATTTAAAAAGTCGTCCAAGTATCTAGACGTTGAGTTGAATGCTTCAATGACATGAGTTTGAGTATCATCAGAAAGAGACATGATAAAGTCTCTTTCACAGCAAAATAGCGAGTAAGTAAGTAAGTAAAGACTTTATTTTGTGAGGGTAACAACATTTAGCACATACATGTAATTGCTAATCTTCCATGAGGCCCTCAGTTTATACATATATACATTTACAATCACAGAAGTTAAAAGCATACAATTAATTGAACAAACAAGCAAATAAACAAGCAAACAATTAGTCTAAACAAATCTGCTACAAGAGGATGCGCTCCTCTTAGTACCAATAGAATCTTTGTCAGATAAACTTTGGCGAGGAAATATTTGCCGCTGTGGTGAACAAATATATGATCAAATATTATTCGTCAAAGTTACCTGGACAAACAAACTTTGCCCGTGTGAATGGCCATCTATAACACGTCTTCTTTGTTAGATATACTTTGTTCAAAATCAAACCGATTTGATTATGTGGTTTCATAGCTAGTTTCTTTGTTACATATTCTGTGGCAAATTTTCTGTTCACACGGCCAAATTTTGTCTGTCATATAAACATAACCTCATAAATTTGACAACGAAACTGTGGCATATGCAGTCAAACTTCGGTAGTTCAAACGTCAATTCTTCGAATCCATCGGAAACTTCGAATACTTTCGAAGGTCCCAATTTTTTTGCTATGCATTCTATACAAATTCGCCTCGGTAGCTTCGAACGTTGATAGTTCGTAAAATCGGATTTCTGGAAAGAAAAATTCGGTCCCGAACTGCAATTTCCTTCTACTTTGCAATTTCCTTTAACTGCAATTTCCTTTTGCAATTTCCAATACCTCTTAAAATTAGAAGTCGCAATTATCGCCGTAAGCTACCGTCAGCCATGCTGGAAGATCACGCACAAACACGATGACGCGTGACGACGCTTATCATTGTTCAATAACAGTTAATCTTGTGTTACATAACCATGTTTCGTTGAAAATATACTAGCCAAAAGTTCTAACCGGCCACTTACGTTTTATCGATTTTCTTCAAACCCCAAAACAATCTTACAGTTCTATTTACATCCCCAAATAGGCAGATGTGTTAGTCAACTTATCCATCAATAGTTGTGACAAAATTCTTAGCAATACGTCCAGGATGCGCCGATGAACATAAAAAAAACCAAATTTTTAGAATTCACAAAATTCAGCATTTCGTAACAATCTGTGAAAAATCACTTTTTGAAATATCCAATTGACGTGAGCAAAACCAGTCCATTACTAAAGCAAATGACTGACGAAACAGATTTATGCAGAAAAGAACACTCTTCCTGCGTGACAGTGGTCGCTTAGGGTCAAAATGTTAAAACTTACCCCACCACTCAACGCAAATTCTTGTTAATTTTGCAAATGGGGGTACTCGTTTTCATCTCTGCCTCCAGGATACAGTGTTCTGAATAACGGACATATTCGCCTATCTGTAGCTGTAATCTTAACTGTGAGATTGCTAATAGCACTGAGGAAAACGATAAAAGCTAAGTGGCCGGTTAGAACTTTTGACTAGTATAGAATGTTCTGTTGCTGATGTAAATAAATGAACAAAAACAGGTTATTTTGTTTCTTTTTTGTCATTAACAGTCCGATTTATGAAGGCATACGGGAAGATGAGTCAAATCATCTGTCTGCATCTTCTTTCACGCCTTACAGAAGAGGTTATTACAACAATACAGGTGCGTTTCACACATTGGACGCGACCTCAAGGTCACGGTAGAGTTCGGACATTTCCGCTAATTACGGAAATATCCGACTCTGTAACTTCGATATTCGGATAGTTCGAAGTAAAATCGGGATTCCCTGGCACTTCGAACTTCGAACTACCGAAGTTCGACTGTGTTTTCATTCACACGAGCAAATTTTTCTATGCCAAACCTACTTTGCCCGTGTGAACTTTAGGAAGGTCAGGTAGCAATTCAAATAGGGTAGTGTACACTAATAAATTTACATAAATACTTTCCGAAACGAAAGCAACATTATTCCTTATTACAAACAAGGTATCGCAACCAATAAAATCCCCTCGCACAGGACATTGTCCATAAATCATGTTGCTAGAGTAATGACAAAGTTTTCCTATATAATGTAACAATAATTTGACATTGATTCTAGCATCCTGAAATGCAAACACGAAGACAATTTGTCCATATATGAAGGCGCTACAGAGAAAAAATGTTCTTTTATAAAAAGCAACTATGACTTTGATCCTACAACGCTGAAACGCAAAATTGTATAATATATTGTCACCCTAAACATCCATGTGAAGTTATATTAAAATCGGTCTGTCAATAACGAAGCTAGAGCGATGATAAAGTATTTCTAAAACTAGCAACTGTGACCCTGACCTTGAAAAAAGCAACGCTAAAACACAAATTATTGTCACACTAAACATTTGTGTGTAGTATATCAAAAGCAGTCCTAAAATGAAGTCCCTAGAACCATGACAAAGTTTTCTAAAACAGCAACTGTGACCTTGACCTGGACGTACGATGCTAACCCGCGAACTTATCCTAAATTTGTAACACTTAAAATATGTGTGAAGTTACATCATAATCAGTTCGTAAATGAAGTCGCTAGAGCGATGACAATTTTTAATAAATATAGCAACTGTGACCTTGACCTTAGACGTCCGATGCTGATCGCAAACTTATCTAAGATATACACTTAACATTTGTATGACGTTATATTAAAATCGGTTTATAAATAAAGGCGCTAGAGCGATGACAAGGTATTTTCTAAAAATAACTGTGAACTTGAATTTGACCCTACCCTCCTGGAATACGTACTCATTCAAGGCATTGTCCAATGTTTATGTGAAGTTATATTTAAATCAGTTGATAAATGAGGCCGCTAGAGCGATGACAAAAGATTGACATACGTACATACATACATACGCGTACGGGACAGACCGTACTTTGTTGTGCGAGGGATAGTAAATGCATTCGTTGGAGAAATATTGATATCAGTTGCATTTTTCTACAGTCCAACGTTGGGAGTCATTTCCTATCTTGATGGCAGAGATGAAATGTCAGAAAATCGCTGTCGAAAATAAAAATAGTAAATAAGGCATCATTAGGACAAAAAGAAATGTGAATATAGATGATTCCAGCAATTATTTGTCAGTCGTTGCATAGGAAAAATCCTTTAGCCCCCCTCATTGTAAAGTCTCGCCTATTATCGGGAAATAACGCGTCACGTGAGCGATATACGCATGCGCGCAGAAACAATGTGAAAAAGGTCTATAACTTGACCCATAATTAACCCTTTTTTGACCAGTGAACTTGTACGTCTTTATCATTTGGATGGACACTTGTAGTTTTAGGGATCTCTGGTGAATGTTTTGACATCTGACTTATAGTATTTTCAACACTACTTCTGAAAGCAAACAGTGTTGACTAGATCAGCCGCCGTGTTATTCGGCGTCTGACCTGGGTTGCATTGTTTGCCTCTGTCCCCCAACTGGATTTTCGGTCTAGAAAGAGTTAAACCCCTGTCAGCTTGATGAGTTTGATTCCTCTAGTTGATGCATCTGACGTATAGAGACACGAGTATGACATGTAAATACAGGAAGATCTAATATAAGACTTCCACACACTCATTAGAGTCAGATTATTTGGATTACGAGTGTATCAATAAATTTGCTCATACTACAGAAGTCAAATGTTTAATAAAGATCGCAGAACGTGCCATAGCCAATATCAACAATACAAATAGAACACATGTACGTGTTGATATATCAAGAAGCGTCTCTTCCGCATCGAGGTGAATTACACTTATCAAACAAAAGACAAATACCCTGTAGCGATTAGCAGCAAAAAGGATATTACAACTGCCGAATGATACGGAATTTTTCGAGTATCCCCCCTCCCCCCAAAAAAATTCTCCCCCCCCCCCCCCCCGCCAAAAAAAAGGTACATGGACAATATCAGTGTGTAGTCAATAACTGTATTACATCGGCTTGGGGATGTGCTGTGGTAGAGGGAGAGAAATCTGACGCATAAATATGGAACAAAAGTGTATTCTTTTTATATCTTTGATAACATTTTGGTTTCCGAGATTGACTAGGAATATATTCAAATCTATAAGACAGCTCTTCCGTTTAGAAAACGGTATCAGAGATTCAATTATTCAAGTAATTACTGCTCAACATTTGACATGTATTTGTATTTCTCCACTAGCATATATGTTTAGTGTGTATCCTGTCCGCCAATACTTTTCTTTTGTATAACATATTGTGCATTGTGAAATAGACACATTAAATCCTGCGAGGTATATTAAGTATACACAGTTCCGAGAATAGCCGCTAAGCTCCGCCTGCTTAGTTACTGTTACTACGTCTCACAAGCTTACACAAAGATGGCGGAAAAACAAATGACAAATGCAAGTGCCTGCTAAATGTTGGCGATCTATGGCAAGAATCAGCCTGCTCGTGGCCTACACATGGCAGTTGGCGCATCATGCATTTCCGATGCGTTCTGTTTTTTGCAAAGCAGGGTAAATTTATCAAAAGTGGTGTTAGTTTGTTTTCTTTAAACAGGTGTATATCCCTTCATTAACTGAAAGGTAAAATCACGGACTTATATTGGTATTGACCACGTGCGATTTGTTTGTGAGACTATGTCACGTGCAAATTTGTCGTTTCATTGGCCAGATATGCGATATCATGTGATTTTGTGTGACATTCTGGGTGTGGCTCGGAACTGTGTATTGTTCCGCTCCTACATGTACATCTAGCAAAGTTAAATAAAACAGTGATGAGCAGTTAAAGATTTTTTGCGATGTAAAAATGCTCCTGATTTTTGTATTTTGGTGAATAAGTAACATGCTGCTAGTACGTGTAAACTGTTCATTCTGTGTTTCAGAAATTCAAAAAAGACAGGTAAAGCCAACAACTTATTTAAAGGAGACAGGAAATTGATATGGTATTATTATAGTTAGATAAAGATCAATAAATACATACAACTGCTGAAAACCGCATGTTTATACACTGTCTAGAAATGCTTTTATCACTGTGTAATCTACAGGTATTTTATTGCCGCCACTTTCTGGTAGCGGGAATTCCGAGAGATAATGAGATAAATCTCCAGATGTGCGCTGACGTCACTCTGGAGACTCCGTGTGTCTTTATACAATGAAATAGGCAGGAAATTAGACAATATAACTAATAAATGGAGTAAAATGAGCAAAAACCTGTCACACCTAATGGCAGTTTCAGTTTAGATATTTGAGCAGACTAGTAAATTAATAAAACTAGTTGACAGTTTAATAAAAACAAATATTACAGTTTAATAAAAATGGTTAAACAATTTAATAAAACTATGTATTCCCTAAGTTTATATTAATTAAATAGTGACAAATATGAATTGACATCTCAAACTAAGACATTCATGTACATTTTTTTCTCGGAGAATGAAAAAGTGGTCATTTCACTTTAGTACATTATTTATTTCATCATTTTAATCATCTTTCATACCGGAAAAGAAAAAGAAATTGTTATGCATTTCTTTCTTTCTTGTTTTTAACAGAAAGACATGTAATAAACAGTTTATTCATTTGTTTTGAATGATTACTGAAAAATGATTTCCACATGTACCAAAGCTTTCTTTAAAAAAAATAAAAATAAATAAAAAAATTATTTGCTATCATTTACTCATTTGTTACTCATTTCTCTGCGATCAATCAAACTCTATGATTACTATCGTAGCATTTAAGATAGATGTGCCAGGCCAAGCATGGACACAGATCCTACTGTCTGGTCATGTTATTCACATCCGCCCGTCCATAAGGAAGTTTTATTTCACAAGACGGGGCAATATTATTTTTTCTACAGATAATTTGGCTAAGTGCCCGAATTTTAGACTGACCACACTATGGAATGATGTTATTGTGCTTTCATGCAGCATGATATTGAAATTTACGTCCTTTTCAACAGTTTTCAGTCATATTGAGGCAATGGAAGGATGATAATGAAAGGCTGTGTGCGAAGGTATCTTTTTCACTTTTAGAATTCTGGCAGCCAGAATGCGAACTAGATACTGCGCAGGCTTAGTTGATCAGTGTTTATTCCACTGATGCACCAGCTAGGACAGGCTAACAAACCCTAAATAAGTGGGAATAAAGTGTTGCTTTTTGTTTTTTGTGCACGTGTAATGAAATAAAATTTCCTTTTAAAAGGAAGGCTTGCACAGCTAAAACAGTGAAATTTTCATGAGTTGTTATTGAAGTGAACCCGATTGTTAGTGCACTTTCTGTTGCTTACTTTTATTTAGCAAAGTATTTAATTTCTAACTTCTTGAATGGTGGCATTATCCACGGGTGTAAGGTAAAAACAAGTGCAGAATTTATTTGAAAAACAAATTGAGGAAATACACACACACACACACACACACACACACACACACACACACACACACAATAACAACAACAACAAAAAAAAACGTTTTCCAACGTTTTGGCCGGCCGTTTTAAGCATGCCTCAAGTTAAATAACTATATGGATTTATTTCAAGTTTTTTCTTTACGGCTGTTGAGTCACATATAGTCTGAATCAAAATTTTAGGAAAGACTGTTTCAAACCCATGTCTATGGAATCTTGGCACATCTGAACTTGGCATCAAAAGAAGAAATGAATTAATATTTACTGAAGTTTATTTTTGGTTTAAGTGGCATCAGTGGCAGTGACTGGAACAAAACTTTGACACTCTGAGAAGAAAATACAGGCTGTTATTGTTTTGACAATAACTTGCTTTACACCATTTGGGAACAACAAAGCACGGAACCTATTGCGTTCGTATTTCCATGAACTCCCGGCAAACGAAATTTATCTTTTATATTTATGCTATGTTTTTACATCAATTTTGTTTACTCATTCGTGAAGTTCTGACTAATTAAACGCCAAGCAAAGGACGAATAATAGTTACGTGTTTGGTATTAAGTACAGCAGCCGTCACTATGACATGACGTATATCAATCGTTACGTCGGCCAATCATCTATTTGAACTATCCGTGACGTTGCTTACGCGTAAGATTGCATGAATGTGTGTTGTTCGTGGATGTATGAACATCGTCAGCCCAGTATAGTTCATCTAAAGAAATCGTCGTTGAGTGTAAATATTTCTATGTACATTTGTATAGCTGAACTAAGGAGGCAACATTAGAGTGTTATAAAAGTAAGAAAAATGTCCACACACCCCAACCCACACCTACCGCAAGCACAGTAGGTCCTTGTTCTACTATAATCCAAATAAGTAGGACGCCCCGGCACTGGAAGCTATACCCAGCATCATCGCACCAACCCACCAACCCCTCCCTTGTCATAAAGCTGTCAATGAATCCCTAACAGTTTCAAATTTTAACAATTCTGAGTTTCAAATGTTAACAACTCAGAATAGTCCCCTTTTTCTGTATCATTGTTCAGGATATTCATGAACATGTTGATGGCCAAAAGGAAATTTATCAGATGCTAAAAATGTGTACATAATATATCGCTTTGCGCCATGGAAAGGCCTGTTGCAATGCATAAGCGTTAAGAACTCACCAACATTACCGACTTTTACATACATAACACGGTCAGTTCTACATACAAGCAATTATTAAAGCCACACTTTTTTGCAATGCGTATCTTGGATGCATACGGCGGAAATTCTGTTTACTTCCAGCATATTTATTCGTTTAACTGTCTGATTTTTTCCCACATAGTAGACTTTTTTCCAAAGTGTTTCCCCTTTTCATCCTCACGGAGCATTATTACGGTGCACAAAGTCGGTGCAGGGGGGGGGGGGGGGGGGGGGCATGCTGTTTCGACATTGGTTTCCGCCACATGTTTCTCTGTACTTGACTGTGCCGCTTTTGGTCAATTCATGCGCTGTGTGGCTGAGGAGGGGGAAACCATTGATTCCAGTGTGTAGTTTTTAGGAAGTGACTGTACTTTGGCACCATGGATGCAGTGCCACGTAAGTTGAAAAAAAAAATTCAATGTTCGCTGATTTTTTTTATTATTATCATTATTAGTACCTCTGTGGAGCCTTTATCCGCGGTGATAAGATAAATCTATATGTAATGCATGATGTACAAGGTCTCTTATAATTCTGTACAGAATGGTTTGGTGTATTTTTATATGTCTCAGTGTTTCCCCTAAAGCGGAATGGCGGGGCGCCGCGCCCTGCCCCTTTTTGGTCCCGCCCTTCTGCCCCAAAACGTGTCATAAACGCCCTCCTGCCCGAAAAATATCAGTAAACAGTCCCTTTTCCCGCGCTGCTATTGCGATTCGGTTCCATTGTGTCCCATACCTGTAAAAACTGACAACTCAAGTCGATCGATAATCTGTACACATGCAGATCAATAAACACCAATTACGGTGATTAATCTGTGGCAATTATCACCTCGCTATTCCCCGACCTTCATGTGTTAGCTGGAGCGGAAAATTACTTCGCCAACTGAAAACACATGCTGGTTACCGGCTTTTAAGGTGTCAAATGCATTGCGGACATGCCGATAGTAACCAGGGCAATTAAAGAAACTCTCGTTAAAGAGCCTGTTCCGACTGTGAAATTAACGGATAGCACCGTTAAACTCGTTTGCCTCGCTCCGATAATGACACGGGCCTAGTTGAGGGTGTGGCAGGTGGGAATTCAATCGCCATAACGGTGCCGCTTGCCGCATCAATACCGATAACTATTTTTTTTTTCACCTAATCACGTTGCGCTATACTACAGAATTCGAGGCCTATTAGACGCGTACGACAATGCAATGATTCAACATCTATTTTCCCGGTAAACATGGCAGATACGTAATTTTCGGTCATCACAGATACGGATCATACTAAAATTGCGCAGGCTGATCAGATCGTACATGTTTTCATGAAATCGTCACAGGTGCCGTCGATTTCTGTTTATGAAAGTCGAACTTTAAGATTAGTTTCCCGCGTTTTTCTATCTCGTTCCCGCCGATTCAGGTGTACTATCTGTGGAACGAGAACCAGTCAATTTATTAATAGTACCTTGGGAAATCCGCGATCTTCAGCATTTCAACACCTGCCACCATGCAGTAATTTGCGATTTTACATTTTTACCGGCCCAGATATGCAACAATACGCGATCCTTATTTGATATTTAACTACTCTAGAAAGGTCTTACGGTAGGTATGTTCATCTCAGTGTATAATTAAACTCGGTTTTGAGATAGACAGATTTCGAGTGCAAACAAGTATCAACTTTGATCAAAATCACTAGAACAAATCAGACCCATCATCCGAGGTGCAATTTTGGATGTGTATATGGAGGGTGAGGGAAAGGTAGGGAGGTAGTGGTGGTTTGAAAATGCCGGATAGTTTTGTTTTTTTGTTTAGCAGTTCAATTTTTTTATGAGTAATTCAACAATGGACTGGTCACACTAACACTATGAACAGTACTGCTAAATTACACTAGATATTAACACATAATGGTAGTGTTACTGCACTGAAATGTCATACTTTTGAGGTTAATTAATAATTATTAGATGTAGGCCGAACAACGTGAGAAACATTGCCCCTCCAGATGCCCTTCGCCGCGCTAAAAGAGCCCTTTTTTTCAGCAGCACCCTGCCCCTTTTTCATTCTGGGGGAAACACTGTGTCTGTATATAAACATGTATGTACTGTGATGTTGTACCACGTGTTGTACACCAAAATGAGACTTTAATTAAGAATTGAAATCTGATTTTTGAGCGTTCATCGTGTGATGAAGCCAGTTGGCGGAGCTAAAATTCCATGAAGCGCGAAGCGCTTCTTGTAGAATTTTAGCGACAACCACTGGCTTCTTCACACGATGAACGCTGAAAAATCAAATTTTTATCCTTATATTTACACTTTATTGTTAGACCCTTCCTGTGCTGTTTTCGTGGTAATTTAATGTAGATTATGCAAAATATGCGTCGAAGAAAAGACAGAAACGACGTATTCCGCCATTATGTTAAACAGCCGTCTCCATAACGTGGCGTCAATCGAACGTTACGTGGACCAATCAAGACGTTTGTTTACGTTAAACGTCGCTTGACGACAACGTCACATGATCAACTGTCGTTCATCGGTGTATGAAGCCAGTTGCTCTATACGGTTTACCTATGGGAAGCCAGTGGCAAGTGTAAATACTAAACTAGTAACTTTAGACAGATGGAATACACTTTTTCAGTTAATGTGGTAAGAGAAGAAAACCGTCGAAAGCGCTTGTTTCTAAATCTAAACAATAAATTTGAACTCTGCTCTTTCAGTTTTTACAGATACACATATCAGCCCACTCCGGCATAAGCGCAGTCTTATCAGTCTATCCTCAGCATGAAAGATGTCTGCATCATGGATCATCATGAAGAATATTTATGCAGAAAAAGGCTGATCAGATCCCATGAAGGCACGGGCGCTGGACAGTGTGCCGGCTGCTCTGACCAGTCAGATTATGCGATGCCCTAAGGCCTATTTTTCGCGACGCCGCTGCATGATTTTTGGAAAAGCTAATGTTTAGTTTAAACATATTTTATTGCCAAAAACAACTGACAAATGGGTCCGGACCACAAGTTCTAACAACATTAATTACGGTCCTCCCCATGAGAATGCTATACAGGACAGATATAGGCAATGACATACATATAACATAATTTTGAAATTACTGATACTGCTTACCAAAAGACAATTAGAATGTGAAAACAAAACGAGTTGGAAAGCAATTATAACACTCACAACACATCTTTGACATCATAAAGAGATGTTTTAAGTTTGGCTCTTAAAACAATCTGATGGTATATAATTAATAAATGAGAAGGAGAAATAAGTAATATAGATCAATAAACCTGAAATAATAACAGTAAATAAATGTAATAACTAAATCAGCCTGGTAAAATAATAGAAACAAACTAATATCAATAAATGATAATAATAATAATAATAGTAATAATAAAAAAATAGATAATAAAGATTGATAAGAGATAAAAGAAATAATAGAAATAATAAAAATAAATAAATAAAAAAAAATAAAATAAGTAAATAAATAAATAAATAAAAATAACAGATTCATATATGGTCTAGTCGTCCTTTGTCCCCTTTTCAGCCTGACAGCGTCATCATTGGGCGGTACCTGAAAAGACAAAAAAAGCAACTATGATATATATCTCATTACTTGCACGACATACGGAAGTCCACATACGCCCTCTCCTGTCTGTTGCAAGCTACCCACTACAACAACGGAAAGCAATAGCAGTAAACAGCGAACAACACACAGCAGACCTACAAACCAACGCATGCGCACAGGCGCAAGCGAAAAATATACAAACCGCGATTAAGCAGAAGAATAGTATGTGGAGTTTCGTAATAACAGAAGTAGATATAAGAATAAAGAAGTTAACTGAAACGTTTTGTTTCCTTAATGTATGCATGAACATAGCTAAAAAAAATAATATTATCTTCGTCTGAGAGCTGGTCCGATCCGTACAACATAAACTGAACCCCAAGCGGTTGAAATCTTCGAGATAACTGAAAGAATCTTAACCGTTGATTTATATATAAATCGCATCTGAAAAAATAATGTTCGGCATCCTCAATATCTATACCACAATCACATACAGGAGATTCTCTCAGGTGATTGTCATACAGATCTTTGTTGAGGTTGCTGCACCTATTCCTTATACGACAATGATATATGGATTCCACTCTAGTACCCTGAATGAAATATCTAGGAATTTTCTGTATGCTAAATAAATGTTCTTTTAATCTAGATTTGAAGATTTCAACAGTGTTTACCGACCGAATAGACGGGGGCAAACTGTTCCAAGTTTCAATACCAGACGGTATAAAAGATCTCGAAAAAACCTCAGTTCTTTTACTTAAAACACTTATATTTTCTCCACTGCGAAGATTATACATAGTCCTTTCATTAACAAGGGGCGGTTACAAGTTACAAAGATACTCTGGTGCTATGCCATTATACATTTTAAAGATTGTTACCAATTTTTGAAATTTACGACGTTCGGACAATGGAAGCCATCCAATTTCGCTCATGAGATTTTCAATTGATACTGATCGTGTCAGGCCCGTCACAATACGGGCCGCTTCATACTGAAAACGTTCCAACTGCTGCTTTTCTTCTACCGTGCAGCCATCCCAAACAACTGATGCAGATTCGACCAAAGGTCTTAAATAAGATATATATAACTGATTTAACGTTTTGCGTTTCAGCTTGAATTTTAAACCTCGTAAAACTCCTAACATTTTTTAGGCCGAACATAATATGTTCTGGATATGTGAGTGCCATTTACCATTGTAGCCGATAGTTAAACCTAAATGTTTATGATTTTCAACAAATGCTACAGGAATATTATTAAACAGTAAATTAGGCCTATCAATGTCTGTACATGAAAAAAATATTGTAACGGCGTCTGACTATTGGCTGTTATTTCTTCGTTTGTTCCATAATCAGTATCGTATCTACTGTTTTCATATCGTAAACACGATCTTGGATTCGCAAAACGAACCATGGTCGAGCGAAACATGTGTCAACTTCGCATCCCATTTTCCTTTCAAATACGGTCTGACAGCAAGATTTCACTCCTAGATTATAAAATTCTAATGCTAAGTGAACTAAGCATACCCTTTTTAGTCACTTTAATCGGTTTTTGTAGCCGTATTTTTCATCTATTCCTGTTCAAAAGTTTGATTTCTAAGCTGTCATTCGCGCTTGTTTTGGCTTCAATATGTAACTGGACCATAAGTTCCGAGTATTCCGCATAAGTTGCTATGCGCGTGCACTGGTTTCCGCTCTACTATACTTTCCAATATGGAGCGCATTGACATTTGGAAACCCGTGGGTGCTATAAATACAAATACGCAGGCGCTGAATCTCTTGTTGCGACTGATACCAGCAACGAACTGTCGTCTGTTCCAGACCCTCTCTTAACACCTTGAAGCTCTTGAGCCTGAATTAAAATCGACTACAACTAGCTTGAAGTTTCTGATTGCTGGCGTAATGCCATATAGAAAGCTAAACCAGCCTGGGCCCAAAGAGGTCTGAATAATCTTTGACTCTTCCCCACCCATCTATCCAGGCGAACCCTGCGCCCTTCTTGACTGAACACCTTTCTATCCTTTTTCTAAGGCGAAGTTGGCACAGGTTTTATTCTTAACAACTTAAAAAGTATTTTGACTTGATGAATATAATTTTTATCAGAACTCTATCGATCAATAAACGTTGTTTGTAGACATTCTTATTAAGAAATAGTTCCGTACGCCTTGAAAGGCGCACCTTTGAAAGAAGACAAATACAACAACAACAATCCAGCTTGTCACCGTGTTCAACGCTGTATGCGGGTTGTAGACTGTCAATTGGTAACACGTGGATTGTAGATAAATTAACTATCTTTATGCATTACCATACTTTAATTGAGTAGAGCTATTAGTTTTACAAAGGCGCGCCTTTGAAGGAATACAACAACAACAACAATCCAGCTTGTCACCATGTTCAACGCTGTATGCGGGTTGTAGTGGCTTGTAGACTGTCAATTGGTAACTCGTGGATTGTTGATAAATGAACTGTCTTTATGCATTATCATTAACTAAGCTTTAATAGGGTAGATCTATTGGTTTTACAACAACCTTCTTGAAAGGCGTGGCAATTGTAATTTAAGGTCATTATAAAAGGAGTTTATATGTAGGTTAACCGTTGATAGTCTTTCGCCATTTTAATATAATTGATGACCCATTTATAGGATGCAACTAAGTAGATCTTTCAGTCTTTACGGCATATCAATTTGATAATAGTAATTTATATTATTGTAATCTGTTTAGAGGCTGATTTGTACAATGGAAATTATAGGGTTTACATTTATATTCAGACTGATTGTACAAATATTCATCAAGATATAATTGAAAGCAGAATTTGTGTGTAATTTGTCAATATTTAAGTAGAATGTTAAATTGTCCAATGAAACAAGGAGTCATATGAAATGATTGTTTCCATTGTGTAACTCATTTATAAGCTATCGGTTCTAAACTTTCAATGTAATGTTTCATATCTAAGATACCCCAGCTAATTAGTATATTCTGAATAATAAGGTAATCCAGTTGGTTTATTATCAACTATTGTTAAGGGCAAACATAATAAACTTGTAAAATTGAAATAAAATGGCTGGCTGTCTATTCACTTCCCATTAGCATTGAAATTCATTGTAGCGGCACCATCGCCTCCTGACCTGTCAAAAGTATTTCAGTTAGAAGCACGACCAGGTGGTGCCGTACAATTTGGTGTCAGAAGTGGGATATAAATAATAAAACAAAAAAAAAAACAGTTTGAAGCAAGATTTATTTGATAAATAAATCACAGAGCATTTCCGGGCTGCCACAATAGGGATATTGGCTGTTGTATGATCTGTTGTTCTTGGTCAGTTTGGAGACCGGATGTTCAAGTGTTAAGCCTGTGATCCCTGCAGTTGAATACCTGGAAAATTAAAAATAAATAAAATCCTGGTGTTTGGTCTTTGCTACTGTGGAAGTGAAGTGAAAATAAATTAAAACCTATTGCACAGATAAGTAAATTTTGCTAAATTTCAACATGGCAAGTGAAAATATATTTGATGATTCAATGAATGAAGATAATTTAAATAATCCATCCACCTCACAGCAAGATACAGGTAATGTAACCTATGATGATAGCCATTCAGTTGCGAGTTCTGCTGGTTCCCTGCAATTGTCTCTTCTTGAAAGCAAGTTAGATACAGAAATGACAAAAATGGGTAGGATGGTACAAGATACCGTTTCTTCTCTTTCTGAGATCATGAACCAGAAACTAACTGAAATAGACACAAAATTTAATAACCTTGTTTGCTGACCTGATTCCAAATAGTCAAAACCTAAATGTCAATTCTTCAGTTGCTCAAACAACCCAAGAAAACTCTGAGACTGGTGTGCCTGCAATTGCATGTAGCTCCCATTCAAAGGGCGACAATTCACAATTTAGAATGAAACCTCAGAATTTTTGTGGGGCCACAGATTTTGATGAGTTTTTATCACAGTTTGAGATTACATGTGAAATTAACGGTTGGCAGTACAGAGAGAAATCTCTGTACCTCGCAAATTGTTTGACAGGGGATGCACGTTCCATCTTGAGTGAGCTTGATCATGATGGAAGGCGTGATTACAATACTTTGGTTGAGAAGCTTGCAAACAGATTTGGATCGGTGAATAGGTCTGAAATATATAGAGCACAGTTAAAGTCGAGAGTAAGAAATAGGGGAGAGTCAATTCCTGAGTTGGCTCAAGCTGTTAAGAAGCTTGTTCGTCAAGCATATCCAGGTGTAAATAAGGATGTAATCGAGACTTTGTCTATTGATATATTTATTGATGCTCTGACAGATTCTGAGATTCGTTTGCGTGTCAGGGAGCTTGGTCCAAAGACACTAGCTGATGCTGAACGTACAGCTTTGCGCTTGGAATCACATAAAATCGCCGATAAACAACGTTCGCGGTTGGTTGGCCAACTTGAAACTGACCCTAAGCAAACTAACAATATCCAGGGTGAGTCAAATAAACAACTTGAGACACTTAAAAATTCGATAAATTCACTTTCAGATCAGGTGAGAAGACAAAATCAAAACAAAAGTGACAATAAGTTTGTCTATGGTAATCAACAAAATAATCAGAACATAGGTTGGAATGGCAGATATAAAAGGCAGTATCAAAATAATATTCCTCCTTCTTATGGTACACAGCAAAGATCTTTTGGACCTTATAGGGGTAACAACTCTCATCAAAATAGAAATCATAGTTCTTACCAAAACCAGCCTGCACAGAATCCTCGTGCTGGTGCAAATGACTCTAATTCTAGAAACAGGCAAAATAATGCTAGACAGCCTGTTAACAACAGAAACAGATCTGCACAGCAATATAATAATCAGGGAAACTGGAATCAGTCGGTTTGGGGGGCCACAACCCGACAACATTAGATGGGCCCGTTGATATACCAATTAGAAGTATGGAGGATGGTTATTTTGTTGCTGGTTATATTCAAGACAAATCTCTTGCTTTTCTTGTTGATACTGGCTCTTGCTGCACGATACTCAGTAAGAATGTGTTTGATAGATGGCCGCAAGAAACACGCCCAAGTCTGACTCCTGTGAACTTGTATTTAGTAACAGCTACAGGTGAAAGTTCACCTTTTCTTGGAAAAACCGAGATAGAAATTACACTAGGTAGTCAAAAATTAGTGCATGATGTGCTGTTTGCTGATGTTAAAAATGATGGAATCCTGGGAATGGACTTTCTGACTAAACATCAATGTGACGTATTTTTAAGCAAAAATCATTTAATTTTGAATGGGGAAAAGATTGCTTGTTTTCACAGTAGTGTTGATATCATACCTTCTTGCTGCAGGATTGCCATACTTGAGAATGTTCAAGTGCCACCAGAATGTGAAATAATCGTGCAGGGCCGTCCGTTAGATAGAGTTGATACAAATAGCACTGGCATACTAGAAGCAAGTGAAAATTTCATTGACCGCAGTGGACTTTTGATTGCAAGGGCTTTAGTATGTCCTGAGTTTGGCACTGTTCCATTACGCATACTGAACCTGAATCATGAGCCTGTTGTGCTGTACAAAAACACTGTAGCAGCAGTTTATGAGCCAGTAGAAATAGGAAAGCAAGAGAATGTCAACACTCTCAGACAAGATAATACCTCAAATGATAAAACTTGTACTCACATTGATGAACTCCTTCAACAAAGTTCTTCGAATTTGAATGAGTCCCAGATAGAATGTTTGAGATCTTTATTGTATGAGTTTAAAGACCAGTTCTCTAAATCGTCGCATGATCTGGGTAATACAAACTTGGTAGAGCATACTATAAAAACTTTGCCTGATTGTAAGCCTGCTAAATTGAGACCATACAGGATACCTCTTGCTAAGAGGGAGTTTGCTGAAAACGAAATAAAAGCTATGGCTGAAAAGGGACTGATTGAGCCTTCACATTCTGCTTGGAGCGCACCAGCAGTTCTGGTACCTAAGCGAGATGGTACCACAAGGTTCTGTATAGACTATAGAAGACTCAATCAGCTCACTGTTCCAGATAGCCACCCTTTACCCCGTATTGATGATACTTTAGATGCTCTTGGGGGTTCCTGTTGGTTCTCTACATTAGATTTAAAAAGCGGATTTCATCAAGTGAGCATTGCAGAGGAGGACAGACCTAAAACTGCTTTCTCCATTCCAGGCAGTGGTTTATGGCAATGGCGAGTTTTGCCCTTCGGTCTGATTAATTCACCTAGTGTGTTTGAACGCCTGATGGAGAGAGTGTTTGCTGGTCTGACCTTCCTGATTTTGCTTATATACCTTGACGACATAATCGTGTATTCAAAAACATTTGAGGAGCATTTGGAAAACCTCAGAATAGTTCTGGGAAGACTCAAGAAATCTAACCTTAAACTCAACCCTAAAAAGTGCAAATTGCTCTGTACTAAGGTAGCTTTTCTTGGTCATGAAGTGTCTGAGCAAGGTATATCCACCGACCCGGCAAAAATACAAGCTGTTAGAGAATGGCCACAGCCAAAAACAGCAACGGAAGTACGACAGTTTGTTGGTTTAGCGTCTTACTATAGGAAGTTCATACCTAACTTTGTAACAGTTTGTAAGCCATTGCACAAGCTGACTGAGAAGAATTGTAGTTTTGTTTGGACTGATATCTGTCAGAATGCATTTGACACTATAAAACAATTACTAACTAGCGCGCCTATCCTCAGTTATCCACTTCTTCAAGGTCAACCATTTCTGCTTGATTGTGATGCCTCAAATGTTGGGGTAGGGGCAGTTTTATCACAACTACAGGACGGTGAAGAGAAGGTTATAAGCTATTTTAGTAAATGTTTGTCCAGATCCGAGAGGCAGTATTGTACTACAAGAAAAGAGTTATTAGCCGTGGTTATAGCAGTGAAACAATTCCACCATTATTTGTTTGGTCAAAAATTTACAGTAAGGACTGATCATGGATCTCTGCAATGGCTTATGAGATTTAAGAATTGTGAAGGTCAAATTGCACGCTGGATTGAAACCTTGTCAGCCTACACATTTACTGTACTACATCGTCCAGGTAGGATTCATAATAACGCAGATTCAATGTCACGTAGACCATGTAAAGATAATCACTGTAAATACTGTGACCGATATGAGCAGAGGTATTCTGCTGAGATAGATGCTGACTTGAAGCAGGATGAACGAGAAACATGTGCTGTGAAGGTTTTATCCTCAAGTGAAGGAAAATATAGGAGTGACGATGGGGTCACTCTGCCTTGTTTAAGGAGTGACAGTGAGGTCACTCTGCCTTATATAAGGAGTGTCAATGAGGACACTCTGCCTAGTGGCGGTACCGTTCAGGAACACAAACGAAGTGTTTCTTATGATTGCCAGGACAAGGATCCTGAGAATGTTGGACCCATTATTACTGACGACAATTTCAGTGGTAGACGAGAGCTCACTACCATTTGTTTTGGACCTAGAGTAGCAGAGGTGCTCTCTTCGGAGATGACACATGGAATGTCCCAGGACGGGGTTCCTCACTTCATGCATGCAACGCTTAATTCTGTATGCACTGGGGTGGATGCACATGCTCACAAAATTTCAGGAAGTCGTCATGTATTATGTTGTTGCTGCGGAAGGGCAGCATGTTGTAGGGAAGATTGGTTGGATCATTTTGAAGATGGGACATTGTTTGGGTGTTTGTTTGAACTGAGTGATGATTCTGAAGAGCTGAATGTTGTTCATGCAGGCATGGCAACAGGAGATAAGACTCGTAAAAACAAACCTAGGTGTTCTTACGAGACTAGAATGAGCACAAACACTGCAAACTCTGATGATCTTCAGAATGATCATGGTTGTGAACACAGCACATGCAAATTATGTTTAAAAGTCAGTCAGCAAAATGGTGAATTTGGCCAATCCACTACTTCCTGTGCAGAAATGGAGGAGTGTCTAGATGTTACACAGGAAAATATTCGTTTACAGCAAGAAAATGATGCTGTTATAAAACACCTGCTGAAATGGAAAAGAGATAATGACAAACCTGCTTGGTCTACTGTGGCACCGCACTGCAGAGAACTGAAAGCTTATTGGCATGATTGGGATACAATAGTAATTAAGGATAATATTCTGTACAAGAAACGTTTGCGAGATGTTGGTAATGATGCTGAATATCTTATCCTTGTGCCAAAAGTTTTGAGAAAAGAAGTGTTCCGACAGTTACATGAGTATATAACTGCCGGACACTTAGGTAGAAGGAAAACTTATGACAAAATCAAGAAGAGGTTTTACTGGTGTAACATGCACAAAGATGTATCATACTGGTGTAGGATATGCTCAACCTGTGGGGCAAGAAAAATGCCTCACAGGAATGCAAAAGCACCAATGCAGCTGTACAATGTTGGCTATCCGATGGAACGCATAGCACTTGATATCTGTGGTCCTTATCCAGCTTCGAAGAAGGGAAACAGATATCTGATGGTTGTTTCCTGCTACTTTACAAAATGGGTAGATGCAATACCATTAAAATCTCAGGAAGCAAAGTATGTTGCCTCAAAGTTGGTGAACAGATTCGTATCTATATTTGGTGTCCCATTACAACTACACACAGACTTAGGTTCAAATTTTGAATCTAAAGTCTTTCAAGAGGTGTGCAAACTTCTGGGTATTGACAAAACCAGAACGACTGTTCGAAGACCCCAATCAGATGGCATGGTAGAGAGAGCCAATCGCTCCATTCAGAATATGATCTCATCCTATATATCTGACACACAGGATGACTGGGATGAGAACATACCCCTTCTTATGATGGCATACAGATCCTCTATACATGAATCTACAGGTGTCTCTCCTGCAATGATGATGTTTGGCAGAGAGTTGACTCTGCCTGTAGATATGACACTAGGAAGGCCCATTCGAGAAGATAGACTCTGTGCTACAGAGCATGCCTACCAACTAGAACAGAAGCTCCTGGACATTCATGATTTCGCTAGAAAGCACCTGAACATTTCTAGCGAGAGCATGAAAAGGAGATATGACATAAAGGTTAACAAAGTACTTTACAAAATAGGGGATGCAGTTTGGTACTACTATCCTAAACGAAAGAAAGGTTTTAACCCCAAGCTACAAAGGCCGTGGAAAGGACCCATGATTGTGATTGAATGCTTGAACGAGGTTCTTTATAAAATTAAGTCTGGCCCGAAGTCAAAACCAATGGTAGTTCATCATGATAAGTTGAAACCTTACTTAGGGGAAGACAAGCCAGAATGGTTTGTAAATAAGAAATCATAAACACATACATACAAAGACTGTAATTAGCTGTGAATGATACATAATAAAATTACCAAAAGTTAAATTCTTTATTATAAAACTACAATATGTAAATTCAGTTGATTACGTATAACATTAGTAAGAAACCTGTGCCGACAAGCCTGTACTTTTTATTTCTCATTCTGCCACTCCTTTCTTTCTTTGCAACGTTATATTGTTAGAAGAACACACACACACACACACACACACACACACACACACACACACACACACACACACTTTATTCAACCTGAAATTTATATGCATGCCTGAATACGACTATATGGCCACTACTCAAAGAACGTTGAGCTTTGTATCTAATGCCATGTATATCTGACTGAAATCCCAGGTTCCATAAGGTCTCAATCATTGCTACCAAACTTATATTATAAGAGTTTGATGTGTAAAATATTCTAAGTACTGAAAATATTTTAAGTACTGCTAACTCAATTCGTTGTACTATTGTATGCACATCTTTAAAGGATGACAGAGAAGTTATTTATCTCTGTATTGAAAAAGGTTTGTACTTGTTGTTGATTGCACATATATAAATTCGTTTGCTATAGATGACTGTGCTGCTTCTGTCTGGTTTGTATCCCTGATAGCCTTGATAGTTGCCTTGACTGAGCTGAAGATGACTGCTGTCTCACATATGAGCTGAAACAAAAGCAAAAGGCTTGATTAAAGCTACAACTTTTATTGTAGGCCTCTTTTTATTGTAATACACTGTAGCCTGTAGGTGAGGCATACTGAAATGTTATAAATACAAGGGTTATTCTGTTGCAGTTTTCGTATATTTGTAAGTGTTGTGTTGTGGGCACACTTACTAATTTGATCGTGTGTATACCGTCGTCTAGCCTCTCTTTGTAGCTCAGGATGGCTATGGCTTTAATTGTGACTTTTCCTAAATTAACTTTTCTCACTGTTTCGAAATGAGACTGTACTAAATCTATATGCAACCAATGGCTGATATTTAGTCTGAGCCCAGTCTTAATGTCTAGTGTACCTCTTAAACAGAGCTGAATGCCACTAGTGTGTTTATCGCCTCAGGGATTGGCCTAGTGGGAGAAGTGGGAGAAGTTGTTTCCCTAAGCTGACTGACTTCTCCTTAGTTTGAGCTGAGAGGGAAGTCAGAATGTTTTAAATATATAGAAAATCCAAAAATAGGGATAAAGCTTCCACCTGAGATTCAGAAAATGGCACAAAACTTCATGTCCGAAAACCCTATGCTGATCCCTGCACCTACTGCTGATATAAAAGGGTGCCCAAATATGACAAAGAATGTTGGTAACATACTCAAAGATGGTCATCCTTATATTTTTCAGGGTTACCATTTCCTGTGCCTACTTTGTAAGAAGTTACCTAAATACTTCAAAACAAGGTATGATGTAAGGCGCCATCTACAAGACCAGCATTCGGGGGTTGGTTTCCAGTGTGGACTATGCGGATACTTATTCAACAGGAGGAACATGAGCCATGGGTGCAATGCGAGGGAAGAGGACATGGAGTACACGGTTAGGGAAACTGGTGTCTATGGGGAGGAAGCGAAACGGCTGCTCAGGAAGTTTATCAACGAGAAGCAAGACTCCAGCTGGAAGTTTGTTGAGGTTGGAGATGAGCCAGATTGTCAAGTTCCATCTCTTATGTCAGTAGTTGTTAAACCTAAAGAGCCAGGCAGGAGACCACGACCAAGAAAAGAAAAGTCACCTGAGTTGCTTGTAGAGCCGGAGCCAATCAGCCTTGAGGAGCCACCAAGGAAGGTTCCAAGGGTGGAGACTGTGCGTGATCTCCTGAAAGATCTTGAATGTAGCCCGTCTGTGTCTACCATCTCCAGCGTCACAGACTCTGAAAATGAAAATGAAAATGACAATGAATTGGAAGCATGGGTGACAAATACAAGTGATAGAGATCAACAGAAAGGAGGAGGTGTGACAGAAACTGAAAAACAGAAGGAAGGCTTGGTAGATGAGAATAAGAAAAGAGGTGAAAAAGTAACAGAATCTGGAAATAAAGAAATAGGAGATAAGAGTGAGATAAGGGAAACAGAGATGCAGAAAAATAGTGACACTGAAGCGGTTGAACAGATGAAGAAGAACGAGAAAAGGAAAGAAAGTGGACAAGTTAAAGAGACTGAAAATAAGGAAATGAGAAAAGGAAGTGTAGAAATAGAGAAGAAAAGGGAAAATAATGTAAACAAGGCTGAGCAAACAAAGACAACTGAAAAAGGTAATGAGACTGGAAATAAGAAAAAGAAAAGTGAATGTGAAGAAAGAGAAATGCTGAAGGAAAATAATGATAAGGAGAATGTGAGGGACAAGAATCATGAGAAAGAGAATGAAAAAGGACAGGGAGAAGGAGATAACAGAAGTAGAGAAACTGTTAATGATAAGAAAAGTAATAAGAGTAAACAAACTGAAATGATTCCTGGAAACAGAAACAAAAAAAATCAAAGTGTGACTGAAAACAGAAATAAGGAAAAAAGAGACTTAATACAAATGAGTAAAGAGGCAGGACAAGAGAGAGACATTCAGATAGAGAAACAGAGTGAGAGAAACAAGATTATTGAACATAGTAAAACCCCACAAGACAAGAAAGAAATGAAAAGTCAAAAGGATGGAAAGAATCAAAAAGAGGCTAAGAAGCAGAAAAATAGGTGTGATGAACAAAAAGAAAAACAGAAAATAAGTACTAATAATAGTGGCAATAAAGAAAGTAAACATGACAAAGAAAATGTGAAAAAGACAACTTCAATGAAAGGTGCAAAGGAGGGAAAAGTATCAAGGAATCAAACTGACAAAGAAAATAAGATAGGGACTGAAAAGAAAGACAGTTTGAGTACGGAAAAACATATGAATAAGGGAATTCAAGCGGAAAACAAGAAAGATAAGACAGAGAGATATTGCGAAAATGACAAAACAAACCTAAATCAAGGAGAGAATGATAAAATGCATCAGAAAGAGAAAGGTAATCAGACAATAAAACCTAAAATATCTATGAAAGAGTATCAGAACAGAAGGCAAAAAGACAGACAAAATGAGGAAGTAGGTGAAAAAGATACAAGTCTAAACAATGATGATGAATTACTGTTAGACCAGATAATGAATGACATCACTAATACTTATAAACCTCCTGAGTTAATATCACCCGTTTGTGAAAGGGAACCAGATGAGGATTATTCTGAAACTGCTCGGGCAGTGGCAAGTATCAGTGATCAAAGTCTAGAAGAGGTGATAGATAATGCCTATGAAATAGTTGGTGGGTGTACCTATGATGCACTTGAAGTGGATGTAATAGAAAAAGAAATACAAGAAGCTATTGAGATAGTGGGAGAAGAGTTGATAAAAGAAAGCAATGATAAAGAGGAAAGAAAAAGAAAACGAAAAGCAGAAGTACTAGAAAATGACACTGAAAATGAAATACAAAGTGAAATTAGTGATGAAACTGAAGTAGAAAATGAAAGACAACTACATAAAGAAAATAAGAAAACAAGAAAGGCTCAAGAGAAAGAAGAGCTCAAAGCTTATTTACGGCGCACACAGGAGAGTAGAATAGTGTTGAACATTGGGGGAACACGTTTTGAGACAAGCAAAGAGACACTCACCACAGATCCGGACTCATTATTCTCCCTGTTATTCACAGATACAGAACCCCCTCGCTCCACAGTTGGAAATAGTTTCTTTATAGATCGTGACCCTGCTCACTTTCGACTGATCTTGAACTATCTCAGGGGTGGATGTAGTTTTTCCAGTGATGCCGTTCTGCCGAGGGAGAGGAGATATCTGCTAGAAATAAAGACAGAAAGTGAATTCTATAGACTGAAGGGTTTGAAGAGATTGGTGAAAAAGCGCTTAGAACGCCTGTCGGACACCAACGGAGCTGAGTGAGATTCCTGACCTTGAAGCCTGCAGTTCAGATGGTAGATGAACTGATAATGCTGCAGTTCATATTTATATATGAACTTTAGGCCTGTTGATGATCTAAACCTACCTAATTAAGCAGATGAGGGAAATTACCTGGTCAAGATATCGCGAATTGAAATTGTTTAACGCGTTTTTAAGTAAATATATGAAATTTTCGCGCTTTAGGTCATACGAATTCAAGATACACTTGAAAGACACTATCTAAAGAAACTTTGATGCAGAAGGAAAAATTCAACATGGATAAAACTATATCACCAACTTCATCAACTGAAACACCGAAAAGAAGACCTGGAATTAGTTTAAGTCTATTTGTTAAGTACTGATATAATTGTTTAATTTTTTTTGGCATTTTTGAATTCACATTTGTAAATGAACTTTTAAGCATTTATTTTTTTTTTTTCTTTCTTTTTACATTTATAAGTAAGTAAAATTAAGTAAAGCTAAGTACCTGACTATTTCTGTTTAATGTTCTTAAAGTCAGCTTTTCAAATTTTGGTTTATCACATCCCTCAGTCTGTAATATAAGGTAGTGTTGTTAAAGTAATATGAAGTATTAAACAGTTCAATCATAGATTGGAAATTCAATGAGGTCTGATCTTCATGCATAGTAACCAAGAATTTTCACTTTAAATCATGAGCAGCATGTATATCTGAGGTCAATTGTTATAAGTAAGAATGTATCTTGTATTGAAAAGCAAATTTTTCACCATTCTCCGTAAGCTTTTGGTGAGTAGTTTCATGCTGAATGCGGCAGTTAGTTCAATGTTAAGTAATATCATAACGTTGCTGATTGTGAAAATAGTTATTTTATATCAGTGTGGTTGTGCTAATGACTTACTTTGAAATGGAAAGTGAATTATAAGTAATGCTTTAAGCCTCTTGAAGCATATTTCAATTTTTCAAAGGATTCATTATTATAATGACTATGATTATGACTATTAATATTATTTCTATTGTTATTGTTATTAGTGTTATAGGGCAATGGTATGTACTATGTCTGAGAAATCACTAATATGAAAATATTGTAATACTGGGTAAGCAGAGTCGCACGGCAACAAGCACATACTTTATTATTTTGAATATCCTAAATCCGAAATATACAGTTAGGGATTGTTCATATATATCTGTTGCATATGGCATAGAGAAAACTCACCTATTTATTGTCAAGAAATGTGCTCACTGTCGTTGTTTATTGTTTTAAAATGTATGTGACTGAAATTTGCAAGTTCTCATGTCAGTTATTTGCATAAGTATTTAACATAACATTACTGAGTATAAATATGTATTTCCACATCTTATACTTAGCATCTAGCAGCATTCGTTTGTCTCAAAAATTTTAGGGTTTCAATGGCAAGTGATTATGTTTTAAGGGTATTAATGGATTTCATTATTAACAATTATACAGTCTACCGTTGATGATTTTCTTTCAAAATGCAAGTGACTGAAGTAAAACTATGTGTCTGTTCAAGCCTTTGTTAAGAATGATTGAATCTATTGTTGATCATAGTCTGCATGTATAATTCTGAATGAATGCAAGTTCATTGATGATTTATGTATTGATTATATCATAAGGGTTTATCCAAGTATTATTGATTCTCAATACTGTAATGTACTGCTCTGTTGTACAAATTGTTCTTGGAGAGTCAAATATTAGTCAGGGAATATGTTTACATGTCTCAAATGTAGTAAATTGAGGCACATTTAGCCACAAACTGAACTTACCTGCATTGGTTTTCAGAAGACTGGTTATAAACATCATCATGTTTGCTGAAATCTAAGTAGGTGAAGTTTAAGGGTGTGATTATGTGCTTGTCTTTGGATGAACTTCTTTTTGCCAAAGCCTGAAATAGATGAATGCATGACATGAAGAATCTGGTGAAATTTCGTTTCATGTAATATCTTTTAAATGCTTCGAATTATAATACATGTGATTATCTGTTTAAAATATGTATATAGCTTATATTGTGTCTCAGAGTAAGTTTGAGTTAATCAGATTTGTTACTTATGTTAAGCGTAAAATAACTTCGAAGATATTTTTGAACCGATAGCTACAATATCGTCTAGGAATTTATAATCCTGGAAGTTGTCTTTTAGTGGATACATCTACCAATACTATATTATATGACAGCATGCACCATGTGGGATATCTAGCCTTTAAGCCAAAGTAGTTGGTCTCCTAAGTGCGTGTTTCTGCTGTTTAGCTTCCCACGTGATGTATGCTGCCATTAATTGTCATTTAAGGTCAAATTAAATTTTAACCTTAGATCCACAAAAAGACAACTCTCTAAGACTGCCATGTCTGATTTGATCTGACCAGTTTTGAAAGATTTTCAAAAAAAAAAAAAAAAAAAAAAAAAATCACCATCACTTTGGATCTGCATAAGAATGATTCATATAAGTTCTCAGAAGACAGGAAAGTGATTATTAGTTTTTCGTACTTCAGATATGGCTATATGTTTGCTTATGAATACTGAACACTCCAGGACATAACAGCAAAATAGCCAGTTGCCTCCTGAAATTGATTACAGTAAACTAAGATGTTAACACGGGTGGGAAACTCCATAATCAGAGCCAATGGCTATGATAAGGAAAGGTTGTGGCGGTTTTCCGGAGCACGTGCGGCTATGATTATACCGGCCGAAATTCGGACTAAGAATAGGTAAGTTTCTTATTCGCGGTATAATTTTTTTTTTACGGCATGGAATCTCAAAAAAATGAGAATGTAGTTCAATGCTCATGTCTTTTAACTTCTTTTCTACACTAAGGTAAGTTGTCATACGCGTACGATTTGATCTGAATCATTTGTGTCGCGGGGTGGCAGTAGGCTAATTTACAGATAGGCAGCTAACAACTGAGTTGAAATTCCTGTTGAAATGATATAAACGTGAGAGTTTTGATGGTCGAAGAGCGTGCACTGATTGTCTGATCCTTCTCCATTCGCAAAAAGTAAGAACTAAAAGCAAATAAGAGAAATTGAGAATAAATAAACCGAGGCTCTGCTTATGTCGAGCGGCTCTGATTATATCGGACGGCTCTGATGTAGGACGGCCTCTTTTGTAAGAGATGGTTACTACTGAAGTAAATGTCTTGTAGTAGTGCTAGATATTCACTGTATGAGCGTTGTAAAACAAAACTTAGTCTACATTATTTTGGTCTTAAGGGCCGACAAAATTAGTTGCAGTGTTTGACAGATGAGTGATTTCCATATATCATTAAGGAGAGGAAAGGGAGGTTTAAATAAATGCATTAGATTTCAAATTAATGAATCTTGTTGTTCATAACATACATCTTGTATTGCATTATATTCAGGGTATTTAAGCTCTGCTTTAATGTCGCACCTGTTTTAGCAAGGTGCGATATAGGCGTCCGGTTTTTCGTCCGTCAATCATTTCGTCCGTCCGCCATGTCGTCCGTTGTCATATGTGACGATTTTGTCTCATTGCTTTGTGCCTTTGATTTAAAGATTGGGGCATCTACCCTCGCCATTGATATTCCTGTTGAATATAAACGTAACAATATCAAATTCAGTGCGACAGACGCGCGTTTCTGTATTTAACTTCTTCAGTGTCGAGAATTTTCAAGAATGGGAAAGGATCAGATAGTCACGCTTTTTCGACCACCAAAGACTCTTATGACTATAGTATTTCATGCGTCAGTAAGTATGCCAGTAAGTGTGTCTGGGAGAAGACTGCTTCTGCCTTTCGAGACCTGCCCACCACTGTTTTTCAACTTTTGGGGTTTAACGAGACTGAAGATGTTAAATACAGAAATGCACGTCTGTCGCACTAAATTTGGTATTGTTACGTTTATATTCAACAGGAATATCAATGGCGAGGGTAGGTGCCCCAATCTTTTAAATCAATTTTTGTCACCCCAAGGCGGA
Organism: Ctena decussata; assembly: GCA_963989385.1. Lineage (NCBI taxonomy): Eukaryota > Metazoa > Mollusca > Bivalvia > Lucinida > Lucinidae > Ctena > Ctena decussata. The sequence continues at coordinate 48,628,208 of OZ022506.1, forward strand.
CGGACGAAAACCGGACGCCTATATCGCACCTTGCTAAAACAGGTGCGACATTAAAGTATACCTAAAATACGCAGAAATATAAGGCAGTACAAGATGTATGCTATGGACAACAAGATTCATTAGCTTGAAAACTAATGCATTTGTTAAAACCTCCCTTTCCTCGCCTTAATGATATTGGGAAATCAATCATCTGTCAAACACTGCAACTATTTTTGTCGGCCCTTAAAACCAAAATAAACATCAAACTCACGTCCCTGAACGTGATGTAGACTAAGTTTTGTTTTACAACGCTCATACAGTAAATAGCACTACTACAAGACATTTACTTCAGTAGTAACCATCTCTTACAAAAGAGGCCGTCCTACATCAGAGCCGTCCGATATAATCAGAGCCGCTCCACATAAGCAGAGCCTCGGTTTATTTATTCTCAATTTCTCTTATTTGCTTTTAGTTCTTACTTTTTGCGAATGGAGAAGGATAAGACAATCAGTGTACGCTCTTCGACCACCAAAACTCTCACTTTTATATCATTTCAACATGAATTTCAACTCAGTTGTTAGCTGCCTATCTGTAAATTAGCCTACTGCCACCCCGCGACACAAATGATTCAGACAAAATCGTACGCGTATGACAACTTACCTTAGCGTAGAAAAGAAGTTAAAATACATGAGCATTGAACTACATTCTCCTTTTTATGAGATTCCATGCCGTAAAAACGAAATTATACCGCGAATGAGAAACTTACCTATTCTTAGTCCGAATTTCGGCCGGTATAATCATAGCCACACGTGCTCCGGAAAACCGCCATAACCTTTCCTTATCATAGCCACTGGCTCTGATTATGGAGTTTCCCACCCGTGTTAATGTTAACCAACTTTCCAAGCTTTATAGTACTTACTTTGCCTGCTTCATGGGGTCCATGCCTTTTATGGGTAGGGGGCTGTTGTAACGGCGTCTGACTATTGGCTGTTATTTCTTCGTTTGTTCCATAATCAGTATCGTATCTACTGTTTTCATATCGTAAACACGATCTTGGATTCGCAAAACGAACCATGGTCGAGCGAAACATGTGTCAACTTCGCATCCCATTTTTCTTTCAAATACGGTCTGACAGCAAGATTTCACTCCTAGATTATAAAATTCTAATGCTAAGTGAACTAAGCATACCCTTTTTAGTCACTTTAATCGGTTTTTGTAGCCGTATTTTTCATCTATTCCTGTTCAAAAGTTTGATTTCTAAGCTGTCATTCGCGCTTGTTTTGGCTTCAATATGTAACTGGACCATAAGTTCCGAGTATTCCGCATAAGTTGCTATGCGCGTGCACTGGTTTCCGCTCTACTATACTTTCCAATATGGAGCGCATTGACATTTGGAAACCCGTGGGTACTATAAATACAAATACGCAGGCGCTGAATCTCTTGTTGCGACTGATACCAGCAACGAACTGTCGTCTGTTCCAGACCCTCTCTTAACACCTTGAAGCTCTTGAGCCTGAATTAAAATCAACTACAACTAGCTTGAAGTTTCTGATTGCTGGCGTAATGCCATATAGAAAGCTAAACCAGCCTGGGCCCAAAGAGGTCTGAATAATCTTTGACTCTTCCCCACCCATCTATCCAGGCGAACCCTGCGCCCTTCTTGACTGAACACCTTTCTATCCTTTTTCTAAGGCGAAGTTGGCACAGGTTTTATTCTTAACAACTTAAAAAGTATTTTGACTTGATGAATATAATTTTTATCAGAACTCTATCGATCAATAAACGTTGTTTGTAGACATTCTTATTAAGAAATAGTTCCGTACGCCTTGAAAGGCGCACCTTTGAAAGAAGACAAATACAACAACAACAATCCAGCTTGTCACCGTGTTCAACGCTGTATGCGGGTTGTAGACTGTCAATTGGTAACACGTGGATTGTAGATAAATTAACTATCTTTATGCATTACCATACTTTAATTGAGTAGAGCTATTAGTTTTACAAAGGCGCGCCTTTGAAGGAATACAACAACAACAACAATCCAGCTTGTTCAACGCTGTATGCGGGTTGTAGTGGCTTGTAGACTGTCAATTGGTAACTCGTGGATTGTTGATAAATGAACTGTCTTTATGCATTATCATTAACTAAGCTTTAATAGGGTAGATCTATTGGTTTTACAACAACCTTCTTGAAAGGCGTGGCAATTGTAATTTAAGGTCATTATAAAAGGAGTTTATATGTAGGTTAACCGTTGATATTCTTTCGCCATTTTAATATAATTAATGACCCATTTATAGGATGCAACTAAGTAGATCTTTCAGTCTTTACGGCATATCAATTTGATAATAGTAATTTATATTATTGTAATCTGTTTAGAGGCTGGTTTGTACAATGGAAATTATAGGGTTTACATTTATATTCAGACTGATTGTACAAATATTCATCAAGATATAATTGAAAGCAGAATTTGTGTGTAATTTGTCAATATTTAAGTAGAATGTTAAATTGTCCAATGAAACAAGGAGTCATATGAAATGATTGTTTCCATTGTGTAACTCATTTATAAGCTATCGGTTCTAAACTTTCAATGTAGTGTTTCATATCTAAGATACCCCAGCTAATTAGTATATTCTGAATAATAAGGTAATCCAGTTGGTTTATTATCAACTATTGTTAAGGGCAAACATAATAAACTTGTAAAATTGAAATAAAATGGCTGGCTGTCTATTCACTTCCCATTAGCATTGAGTACGAGCCCCCAAAAATTCATTGTAGCGGCACCATCGCCTCCTGACCTGTCAAAAGTATTTCAGTTAGAAGCACGACCAGGTGGTGCCGGTACAATATTGCTTCTGTTTTATTGGGATTACCAGCCACTGACTAGCCCAAATTGATATAAATCTTAAATCGTGATTTAAAATTCCTTCAATATCTCGGACATTGCGTGATGTAAAAGACAAGGAAGTATCATCCGCAAATAGGCGTGCTATACTAAGTAAATGGTCAACTATATCATTTACATAAATCAAAAATAACAAAGGCCCAAATACAGATCTTTGTGGGACGCCTGCTTGGAGTGTTTTCGACTCAGACAAGAATGAACCAATAAATACTTTCTGGGTTCTCTCAGATAAATAGTTGGAAAGCCATTTTAATAGATTACCATTTATTCCATTCTGTTTAAGTTTGAATATCAACCCTTTATGCCAGACTCGATCAAACGCTTTAGAAATATCACAAAATACCATGCATGTGTATTGTTTTGCATCAAAGCCCCGGCATATTTGATTGTAAATATCTATAAGCTGAAATACCGTAGAATGGTGCGGACAAAAACCCAGATTGCAAATTATAAATAAGGTTATTACTCTGAAAGAAATTAAACAAATGTTTGAAAACAACTCTTTCCATTATCTTTCCAATTGTACTAAGTAAAGAAATAGGGCGATAATTGGATGGCTGTTCGGGTGGACCTTTTTTGAAAAGAGGCATAACAACTGCTTTTTTCCATAACGAGGGAAAATTCCCTCAATAAGAGATCTATTAAATAATATCTGTAAAGGTTTTACAATTGTATCACAAGTCATTTTTAACATTTTATGACTCATCAAATCTGGACCAGATGCTTTATTTACTATAAGAACTTTGATCACATCACATATTTCAGATTCCTCAATATTAATATTATTAAGAACATCCAAGGTTTTTGCATCAAAAACTGGCAAAGTAACATTATCGTCATTTAGTGTTGACATAGACACAAAGTATTCGTTCAAAGTATTTCCTTTTCAAAGTATTTCCTTTTGGAAGATCAGTAAATGAAAAGACTTCCTCACCAGAGTCTAATGTAGTTTTAAGAGGAGGAATAATTTCAGCACCTTTATTAGACTTCATGAAATGTTTTATAAGCTTCCAATACTGTCTTGGGTTTGTGTTATTCGCTTCAGAAACAGAATCTTCAAGATTATTATAAAAATGTTCTTTAGCATGCTTTTTAAGATTATTTACTTTATTCCTTAAATGTTTATATTTGTTCCAATCATTAACATTACTACTTTTAATTGCAAATTTCCTTAATCGGTCACGTTTTCTAGAATATTTTCGAATTTCAGAATCATACCATGGTTTATCATTTGGGCGTATAGTTACTCTTTTACATGGAATACATTTCTTTACAAGATCAATAAATACAGAGGTAAAACTTTCGCATGCTTTATCTAGGGTATCTTGCTCGAGGAATTGCCAGTTAGTAGACGAGATTAACATATTTAACTTTTCAAAGTCACCTTTATTATACAACCAAACAATTCTTTTAAAAGCTGTACTATGGTTATAACTAAACGGCATGAAGATATATGTTGCAAGGTGGTCACTTATTTCATTTGGAGTATCAATAACACCACAATGTAAAACCCGCATATTATTTTGTATGACTATTGGATCAAGAAGCGTTTGAGAAGTGTTTGTGATTCGTGTTGGCTCTTCTATAACATTTATCAAATTGTTTAATAGCATGATATCTTTTAAGTTGTGATTATGGATATTCAATTGATCTTCGTTTAAATCACCAACAATGATAATATTTGTTGAAATTTCGAATGCTCTATCTATTGCAACATTTAAACGATGCCAAAAGTTCACTAAAGTATTAGGGGGTCTGTATATATTACAAAGTAAAAGTAACTCACCTTTATGTCTAATTTGTATCCATAAAGACTCGTCCAGGTTGGACTCAAGTTCTACTTTACGTTCTACCAGTAGCCCTTCAGACACATAAATCAAGAGACCAGAAGAGTGAGCTGAAACATCTTTCCTAAATATTTGTTTTTGGAAGCCATCTAAATATAGGTCATCAGTCATTATAATGTTAGTTAAGTGCGTTTCGGTAAAGCAGAGAATGTCAAAATCTAAAAAATTGTCTTTAATAAATTCAAATTTGTTTCTTATACTGCGTGCATTTAAGTGAAGAATCGACAAGCTGTTTTCTTGATCAGTTTGGTCAGATTCTGGACCAGGGTTTTCATGAACATCCCCAGAAAGAAGAAGAATCAGATTTATAACATTTTCCGAATAAGTTGTATGCTGTTTCAAAAATGTAGACTTAAATTTTACAGAATACCAGTTAATCACCTGGTTAAAATCACAATTCAGACTACTAGCACAACATATAGAACCTTTCTTGTGTAAGTAAAACAAGATCAAAGCTAAAATACGGAGTGGCACCACGCTCGACGATACAAGTCCTGAGTAGAGCTGGGGACATAAGACGACTAGACGAAAAAATAAACAATAATACAATAAAATACGTACATAAATAAAAATAATACATACATAAATAGAAATAATGAAAAAGAAGAAAAAATAAGAAAAGAGGAATAACCATACCTAGCAACTTCATAATTCAGTATAAAACTTTCTTATTTTCTTTGGACTTGATTAAAAAAGAGGAAATAATAGACTTAGCATTCATCGAACATTGACCTCACACAGATCCTGCTCAGGTCAAGCTTAAGCTGAAGCTGAGCAGCATACGTGTGACCTCAATGACAGGAAGCCTTATTACTAACTAGTTATCTAGCCAGCAGGAAAATTCAAAAGCATAACGTCATGCCAACATCGATGCAAGATAACAGTCCATTAGGCACGCAATACCAAAAACAAAACTGAATTAAAGCCGACTCGACGCCACAAGACGCCGAAGCAACAACAATTCAAAATTTACCTGCGCCCACTGGGAGTCGCCGCATCGACTTTGACAGGAACACGCATGACTGCTGTCCAATACAAAATATGAGAAAACAGGGACTTAGTGAACAATAGCTACAAAAGAAGCACAGGGACCCCACGCTAACAATGAGGGACCAGGATTCAAATCAGTCCATATAATGAGAGACTTTTAATATGCGCAAGTTCAAGTAAATAGATATCGAGGACAGACTTGAATCTCAGGTCCGTCAGTGCACGTGAGGCCCCCCTTGCCACCATAAATGACCACAGTATATAACCGCCACCTATGAAATGTAAATAAAAAAAGAAAAAACAAGAAAAATACACACACCTTGAACTCCAAACAGATCTGATTTTTTCCCACATAGTAGACTTTTTTCCAAAGTGTTTCCCCTTTTCATCCTCACGCAGCATTATTACCGTGCACAAAGTCGGTGCAGGGGGGGGGGGGGGGGGGGGGGCATGCTGTTTGGACATTGGTTTCCGCCACATGTTTCTCTGTACTTGACTGTGCCGCTTTTGGTACATTCATGCGCAGTGTGGCTGAGGAGGGGGAAACCATTGATTCCAGTGTGTAGTTTTTAGGAAGTGACTGTACTTTGGCACCATGGATGCAGTGCCACGTAAGTTGAAAAAAAATATTCAATGTTCGCTGATTTTTTTTTATTATTATCATTATTAGTACCTCTGTGGAGCCTTTATCCGCGGTGATAAGATAAATCTATATGTAATGCATGATGTACAAGGTCTCTTATAATTCTGTATAGAATGGTTTGGTGTATTTTTATATGTCTGTATATAAACATGCATGTACTGTGATGTTGTACCACGTGTTGTACACCAAAATGAGACTTTAATAAACTATAAACTCTAGACAGATGGAATACACTTTTTCAGTTAATGTGGTAAGAGAAGAAAACCGTCGAAAGCGCTTGTTTCTAAAATCTAAACAATAAATTTGAACTCTGCTCTTTCAGTTTTTACAGATACACATATCAGCCCACTCCGGCATAAGCGCAGTCTTATCAGTCTATCCTCAGCATGAAAGATGTCTGCATCATGGATCATCATGAAGAATATTTATGCAGAAAAAGGCTGATCAGATCCCATGAAGGCACGGGCGCTGGACAGTGTGCCGGCTGCTCTGACCAGTCAGATTATGCGATGCCCTAAGGCCTATTTTTCGCGACGCCGCTGCATGATTTTTGGAAAAGCTAATGCTTTGCGCTATTGCTATATATAAACACTGCAGTACACACTCTCCAGGTGTAACGTCGATACGAGAATTGAACAGAACAGAACAGAACACTCTCCAGGTATTTTCCGACTAAGTGTGGCGTATCGTTTCTTCCGAAAATAACTCGGTATCGAATACTGGCTTGCCGCCGAGACGGCAAGCCAATAAAGAGCAACCTTCTGAATTATGATACACTGATGGATGCTGACCCAGAATAACCCTGTGACCTTTGTTAGACTATTATGTGTGCAGGTATTTAATCTGATGGCATGGAATTATGGCTTTTTGTCTGATAAAGATTAGAATTACTGTTAGTCTAAGAAAAAGTAGCTCTGGGGAACCAAAGTCGGCCTTTAATGATTTGGTGTAGGTCCTGAGCAGCCTCCTCTTTCAGTGGCAACTGATCTGGTTCTACACGGCTTGAAATGACCTTTATGGTTAAAAATGACTCTTGATTATAAACTGAAAATGATTTCATATTTTCAATATTATTTCCTTGGAAGGTAATTTATTTATTTTTATTGTACAAAAACTAAAAACTAAAGTCTTTGTTTTATCTTGATTTATGATCATTCACCATTCTTCACAGACAGTGCAACTATTTCTATGCAATTTTGGAGTCCTTCTGCACTGTAAGATACACGTAGTAATATCAAATAATCTGCATACAGCATGCAATTAATTTTCCTTCTAGTTAATTTGAATGGATCACAAGAAGATTCTAAGTAAATACTGTCGAATTTCATAAATGAAATATTGACAAGTGTGGAGCTCAAATTATTAGAGGAAAAACAAAAGAAAGAAAAATGTTATACCATATTCTTTAGACATTTAACTTCTGTATCTTCTGCAACAAAATGCGGTCCAATACACCATTATGAAAGATATTCTTATTTGCAGGGCCTCCACAATTTTTATTAAGTTCACTGCAGACATAGACCAGTCTGTTCAAAATACAGTTTAGCAAAACCTGCTAAATCATGTATACATTCACTACCAGAGAAGCAATTACCTGGCTAACATGACGTGGCTCACTGATCAGTTTCCGAGTTTCAGCGGAAAATATCAGAGCTGCCACTCAGAGAATATTTATTGACTTTACTTTATCTGAAATACTTTGAATGGGAACAAATGTTAATTGATATTTAGGTTTTAGAACAAATGGAAGGATATTTGTTGCCGGAATCCTTTAAGTTAAAATAATCGTCGATCATGGTCAGCAGTGTTTGTTCAGACCTGCTTGCCTAGTACTTAGAATTTTACGGCACATATTCTTTGACCAGACTATGCATGTGCACGTGTTTCACGATACCAGTCGTGGTGAACTTATTGACAGGCAAGCAGGCCAACATATTTGGCACAAGATAACTCCATATTGCACTAAGCCTACAAAAACAGAATCTCTGTAGCACTCAGCTAGCCAGTGAGGATCATATAAGTACATGTAACATGTCCTTAATTGTGGATACTTCGGAATCTTACGTCATGTCGACTTTTGATTATTTTGTTTTACTGCGCGCAATAAGAATTAATATCTTTTGAAGTTCTCATCTCTAATGTGCTGAGTAATTCAAATTTCTAATTGGTGTAGCTGTGTGGAGTTCTTATTTATGACAATGTACAGAAACTTCTTTGAAGTTAATTTTATGGCTTAACAAATAATGATCTTGAACAAATAGATTACATTGCAAATTTTGAAAAATTCTTTTCAAGTGTTTTCTGTTGCGGAATTAGATTTTCATACGGTATCAGCATCACGTTAACATTTTGTACTTGATTTATACAGTCATTGCGTTTTGTGACATGTGCATTGTACTTTCCTGTCAGTTTAGCACGGCCGCTGTTTTTAAATGAGAAGAAACCTAACAAAAACTCCCATAAATCACTAGCCGAGTTCTCAGTAAGTTGACAACATTTAAGTGTATAAGCCTCGTCAGTCTTTAGAGAGAGACCATAGTAGTTTTATCGGTTTAGAAAGTTAAGGAGAAATGAATAAGGATTTCTTGGTGGGTGGGTAGGGTGTTTTGGGTTTAACGGCCCTTTGAGACAGTATTACAGTCTATATCAGACCGTCTCCCAGAGAGAGGGAGAAAGAGAAAAATGTCCAAACAACCCCATCCGCACCTACTGCAAGTACAGTAGGCCCTTGCATTACTATAACCCAAATAAGTAGGACGCCCCAGCACTGAAAGTTACCCAGCATCTTTGCTCCACCCGACCACCACAGATTTCTTGGTATTTGGTGCTATGACGTACACTCTTAAGATATATATGACGATCAGTAAACGTGTTGGGCTAACAAAAACGATATTTTAACATAGACATGTACATTAATAAACAATTACTCGAGGAACAATCTCTGTAGCTATATTTTTTTTCTCCTGTTAATAATTAAAACTAGCGACCTTTTAAGTTTTGTACACTTGCTATCCGTCAATTCGTCTATTGCCACGTTGTTTCAGTGTGATAATTTAAGTACTTATTGACATTTTCTTCAAACGTTCCATATGCATCATTCACTGAAATGTTTCCCCAGACATTGTTAACGGACATATTTCATTATGACGGTCAAAGCCACAGTTCAAAAACTCGTCCTTTGCCTTCAGTTCCTTTACTTACCAAGAAGTTGATAAAAACTGATGGCAATGTGCACAAGCCGTGGTGAATGTAGAATAATCAGTTTCTGGTGCCAGAAGGAATGTATGGAAATGAAATTGGTCATTTCTTGTAAAATGATGCATATTTTTATCAAACTAAACCATGTGGTTAAGAGTTATGAGCAATTTCACTCACTTACAGCGGAAGGACAAACAGACTGATGGACGTGCACAGCGATTAAAGTACACACCTGTGGGTCGTGTAATACTGTTTAGACTTTCGTCACCGTTTTGCATGCCGCAGGCTGGGCAATGTTAAAATACATAAGTATGCAAAATTTGAACCATATATACCACGGGGTTCAAGAGTTATGAGCGTTTTCACTACTTGACCGTAAATTTTCAACTTGTGCTCAGCAAAGCCTCGTCCATCAAAAAAGATGGTTATGCATGCGAGTCGTTAGATAATATTGACATGTATAAGTATGCAAAATTTTATCAAAATCTAGAATGCGATTCAAGAGTTATAAGCGTTTAAGCTAACTGATAACGGACGGACGGACGGACGGACTCACACAGTGATTATAATGCAAACCTGCTGGTTGTGCAATAAGAAGTTTGGCTGGGCAATGTCAAATTACATGAGTATACAAAATTTGAAGCAAATATACCAAGCGGTCCAAGAGTTATGAGCATTTTCAATACAAGAGCTCGACCGGCCAAATTGACGCTCGGTGAAGCCTCGTCACTGTTTTGCATACCAGTGGCTGGGCAATGTTAAGTAACATAAGTATGCAAAATTTGAAGCAAATATACTTAGCGGTCCAAGAGTTATGAGTATTTTCAATACAAAAGCTCGACCGGCCAAATTGATGCTCGGTGAAGCCTTGTCACTGTTTTGCATACCAGTGGCTGGGCAATGTTAAATTACATAAGTATACAGAATTTGAAGTAAATATTCCAAGCGGTCCAAGAGTTATGAGCATTTTCAATAAAAGAGCTCGACCGGCCAAATTGATGCTCTGGAAGCCTCGTCACTGTTTTGCTTGCCGGTGGCTTGACTATTTTAAAATACATAAGCATACAAAATTTGAACCATATTTACCACGGTGTTCAAGGGTTATGAGCATTTTCAGTAGTTGTCTTAAAATTTTCAACTTGTGCTAGGCCTCGTCCATCAAATAAGGTAGATATGCATGCGAGTCGTTAGACAATGTTGACATGTATGCAAAATTTTGTCAAAATATCCCATGCGGTTCAAGAGTTATAAGCGTTTTCGCTAACTGATAACGGTTTTCGCTAACTGATAACGGGCGGACTCACATAGTGATTATAGTGCAAACCTGCGGGTTGTGCAATAGTTACAAATATAAAAGCTATCGATTACAATCAAAATGTCTTATACAGGGTAAAATTGCCTCTGTCCAAGGGATACATGTATAAATAAAAATCTTAAAAAGTTCCTTCAAGAGCAGAGAATACATACAGAAGTAGGAACATGGGCCAGACTACGTAGTTTCGACTAATAAAGCCTCGTCAGTGACCCTGACAATATCTGGTGAGGAAACCAGAAAAAAGGCATACTGTAATTTCTTAATTTTAATTGGGCAGTCGATTCAAAGACTGATTAGTTTCAAAAGGATCCAAATAATATAAAAGACGATGATCTAGAATAATAGTCTAAATCGATCTCAAATTTTAGATTTCTCAGAATCTATCCTCTGATCTCAAAGGATGTAAATAAAATATAATCTGCACTATGGATGATGTACGGGGAGACGTTTTACGGCCTCCACACGGCACAACACCAGAAGCAGAGAGGTAAAATTAAAATCTTAAAAAGTTCCTTCAAGAGCAGAGAATACATACAGAAGTAGGAACATGGGCCAGACTAGCATTAACGACCAGCATTAAAATTAGGGACCGACCATTTGATAATCTGGCCTCAAAAATAAGTGAAAAAAAAATGATCTGGCTCCACCCAAAATTTCCAAAACAAATAGTCTGCAGAAAATTTATTTTGAATTGAGTGTTTAAAATGTCGCTGGCTTCTGGGACAGCCCCCAGACCCCCCATATTTATATTAATGTTTTTATGTTATCTACAATTGTTTTACACCAGCAGCTCCATCCCCCCCCCCCACCCTCCTCCCCATGTGCACACAAACTGGAAAAAACTTGGAAGGGAGCTAAATCCATATAAACCTGTGACAGGGTTACGTTTTTGCACATCTTACTACCTCTCATTTTTATCTATATATAAAGTTTCATTTAGTTTTTTAAAGGCCCTATTGCTCTATCAGCATGAAATATTTTATCGGGAAGTATCGCTGAAAGCTTCTCACTACAGTTTCTTCATTGTGTATGATCGTGATTGGCCTGCTTTGAAAAATTAAAACGTCCCTGAGTTACTCATAAAAACGATTTAAAATATCTAGGTCAGTTTAGTTGGCAACTAAAATGACCTACTTTCGGTTTCACAAATTTCATGACAGGGTAAAAATACAAGATACAAAAGGTAACAATACAAGGTACAGTAGGAAAAAAAAACAATGTAATGTCGTTTAATTGTTGATAAAAATACAATTTAAGACTAGGATTTCATTCCTTGTCGCGCTGTTGTGCGAGTTAATTGCCCAATGGGGAACCAGAAACGAAAACCGTATTTTTACGTAGAGACTTGACTTTTTTCTTTTTTTTTTTTTTAAATACCTTATTCCTTCCTTTTTAGCCAGTTATATGACATAAAAGGACAATTACCAACATATTATCATCAATTCTGAAGGCTGTACCAATTTTATAAGGATTTGTGTTTCGACGATTTTTACCACCAATAAGACTATGGAGACTTTAAAATGCTTTTGGAGATATGTTCCAGGCAAGATTGCACTCTACAGTTCTTTTTATCGCTCGGTGACCCCACAGAGTGTCAGATAAACAAAGAGACATTCCAGCCTGACTGAATGAATAAATAATTCTTTTCTATCTTTGAATGTGCTGTACAAGTAAGTAAGTAAGTAGACTTTATTTAGTGAGGGTGGCTCAGTTGGCAAAGCCAATCTTCCCTGAGGCCCTCATAAAACATGCATAACATATATACATACATAACATATATACATGACCAAAAGATAGAGGAAAAAGTGAAACTGTCTATTAATCATGCAATACAATACAATCTCTATTACACCTAACTTACATATACATGAAATAACATTGGGAGCAATAATGAACATTAATATTACACTTTAAGACGGTTTCCAGCAAGCACAAAACGTTAACAAATCGATGACTGAACGTTGACTTGACGTCAAGACGTCGATTCAACGCTGAGTCACTGCCCACTCAACGTTGTGTGCTCAGTGTGTTATGACTGTAACAAAATGAAAACGCTGTGGAGTAAGTTTAACAGATGCATTCTAAAAATGCTGCATTATAGAATAATGTATTGAACGCAATCTAAAGACTACACCGAGTCAAAATCTGAAGATTTTTTAATAGAAGCAACCCAGCAGGCACGCAACGCTGACCCGAATCAACGCTGATTCAACGTCCCACGCTGAATAAGCATCACCTCTATGTCGAATCGACGTCGCGCGCCCAGTGGGAAAGCCCTCTCATGCGTTCAAAGCATTCAGTTCAGAGAGAGAGAGAGAGAGAAAGAGAGAGCAAATATATACAAAACACAAAAGGTCACACAATCCATAGTTAATACAGTACATTAGTTGATTAACCATTAAGCACCAAAACGTAGACAACAAAATTCACGTAGCGAAATAAATGGGGGAAAATGCCTTGTCTAAGACATTTCGTATTGAATATTGGCAAACAGTGTAGGCCCTAATGAGGCGGTCCATTGTGAGTCGCCTCATCAGGATCTACCTTGCCCCCCCCCTCCCCCCCCCCCCAATTCCGCTCTCTGGCGCTTAAAGTGTTAAATGGACCCTAGCTGTAGCGCGTTCATAACTGTGCAACACTGAAACGCGCAAGACTTTGAACCATTTTACTTCTTTAGTCGGTCAATGTTGAGGAATCCAAAACATGTTTTCTAACTGCCTCAAAAGAAAACTGAAAATCCATGATGGCCATTTAAGGTTACACTCCACAGCCTGACTGAATGAATAAATCATTCTTTTTTCTCCTTGAATATGCTGTACATATGCCTAAATACACTTTATAGCCGTCTATAACCCCTACAAGGCCCTCATATGAATATTGTTGCTGAGAAAATGACACCTCACCCACTTTTTGGGGCCAGAAAATTTCTTCCAAAACGGCATAATTATCCATGCTCTACTCAAGAGCAGGACAATTGTTGACACCTAAAGCTTACAGATTTACCTAGAGGGTTCACAGAGGATCATTGTCAGCTGCAACTGAATACCTGCCACCCGTTTAGATTTTCTGCTATTCTTCCTTGAAAATGAGCAGTATCATTTTGACATTTAGATTTGGAGCTTTCTTGATACAGCCATAGTTTCGCATCTATATGCGAAATGGTTTTCAAGGTTGGAAATAATTCACTTTTTACTTTCCTGACACATGCTCACTCAAAGGGAGGAAAAGTTTTCTGCATATAGGAAGGCAAAGATAATTTATAGCCCGAAACTGTGAATGGCGACCTTGGCAAGCGAGAACTTGGAAGGGAGCTTACTCCGTATTTTTTTTCGTAGGCTGAATCACCCGCGTTGCGAATAAAACTCCATCTATCCCATAAATTTTTATTCTTCATATAAACATACACAATCAATTCATACAGCAGGAAATAGTCTATAGAAGCCATGAGCTTTCGACCAAATTCTTTTCATGAAAATTAGTCTCTGGATGTATATCCTGAATGTATAAAATATTGTTTAAACCAATTCATACAGCAATAATATAAAAGGATTCGATAACAAGCTTAAGGTAGCTATATACAGAATAACTGTGTTTTTACTTGTTAAAACGAAAGAGAGTGTATATATTATTGCTCATCGTTAAATCAATCGATTATGGGGTATATACACACACTAACAATGTCTACCGTAAAGATCCTAAGTTTTCGGGCAGATAGGTCTGTACAAACAGTGGAAACCGAGATCAGACTGTTCCTTAGGAACCGAAATGATCAAGGTCTTCACAGTTTCCACTACATCTGCGCATTTTTAGGCATTGCTACTACATCTGCGCATTTTTAGGCATTACTCTATGGTAGAACTGGAATAACAGGAAAATTAATAACAGGGCAAGGACCGCTGTGGTTGCAGCAGGTGCAGAATTCGGGCAGTCTGTTTTGGGGATATTTTTTAATTTAAACCTTGTTTTTTCTACGAAACGAAACGGTGAAATGTTTTTTTTTTGGGTTTTATTCTGTAACATACAATGTACGATTTACTTAACTAATATGCATAAGCTTGCCCCATCGGTTAAATATACTCAGTACATTTAAAAACGCAACACTTAGTTTTTCGTAAATATCTTTTTGAATTTTTAAGACAAATATTTGAAACGCCAGAGATGTTTAGATTTACATCTTTTCTGTCATTTTGCTAAATTTCTTGGCATTTATTGTGTATTTCATTAAGTAAACGGTCATCGTGGAGCTTCACCCCTAAAATTAAAATTCACAAGATCAAATCGTAACGCATGGGCCTTTCTGCGTCACATTCACCGATGTTCTATTCATTAAATGCTGTGGAATTTTGTTCCATTTCTGAATTAAACCTTTACCAAAGCCCTTGCAATATTTGAAAATGATTCAGTATACCCTTAAACGCCATGTTTCTGTTCATCTGAGACTTGTCGTTTTGGTTACCAATCAAATGGCAAAGTTGGTCATTCTGGCATACTGGTGTCATTTTGGTGTGAGAAAGAGAAAGTGGCGTAAGTTATGTGTAAGAATGTTTTCAATCTTTCTCTTTAAAACGTTTAACGCCGATATTGCAATTGTATACCGTCCGTAAAAAGAAATGCATCACGTATTTTGGGCAAAGAGCATAAAAGTTTAAAACTCCGCAAACTTTTCAGTTCTCCAAATTTCTTTCCGCTTACCAAAGAGAAACATTCGCACGAGTCCCAAATGTCTGCTGGACAGCATCAGCGTGTCCAAAGCATGTGTGTTGTAATAAATGACAATCAATGATCTGCCTTGTCTATGGACACATTCTCTTGACTGAACCGGCTTTTATCGGTCTTTAAGGGTACTGGTCAGTAGAAAGGACACCTATTGTCTAAAAAAATGTGGCCATATGGCATCTTAACCATCCCAATAGCTCTAAGATTGATACCTTATGAACTAGCAATAAGGAGACGATTTTTTTTAAAGAGTTAATCGTGACAAAAAGTTTATGTTTGTTGCAATTTGTTTGTTATTTGTTGTTTTTCTTTAATGCCGATCTACGGACTATCCAGTAGCGTTGACCAAATGTTTTTTAGGGGTTTACATGATACGCGCACGAGCAAATCTTGATTTTCATACCCGAGTTATTATCCACTGCACTACGAGTACATGTGAGGATATTTTATGCCAAAACATAAGGACACAGTTGCCTAACATACATTTACATGCTATGTTTGGTCAAAATATTATCCATTACGCAAAAACGTAAAACCAAAAATGTTGCGTTTTTAAATGTACTAAGTATATATTTTTTATGACATTCAATTTTCTTGCATTTTTTTAAATAATGCAAAAATATACTTATTATCAAGATTAATTCAATTTTTCCTTTCCAGTTTGTTTCAGATATCCTATATTATAGATTATATAATTTGCAGAAATGAAAGTGCGTTCATGTGCTTTGATATAAATTTAAATGGAGAATGTGTAAATAAAAGTAAGTAGAAATACAAAATATTGTTTTTTTTAGGAAAACAAAACGGTGAAAATCTTTTTTTTTCTTATCCAAATGTTTTATAGCTCTTTGGGTTATTGAGCTGGTATAATGGTTTGAATGCCCCGCCAATATTTCTATTCACCATCCGACTACCTTAGTAGTTTATAAAGATCGTCCCCTAGAAGCCTCACATGAGGCTGGTTACAGGGGCTGATGACTGAGCCACCTACCAAATACACCCTGCATTCCACGAATAACGATGATTGCGTGCAACAATATATTATATAAATATATTTTATAGATGAAATTTCAATGTTTATCTTAAAAAGGTAGGTTCCTGAATTACGATACCAATTCTGTTCACAAAATAATTTTGTCTTTTTCTCTGTGGTATTAAATACTCTTATTTTTCTGAATATGTTGCAAATGAGAAAACCGTCGGTTTTGTTGAAAACTGTCGTTTTTCATTAGCTAGTTTTCTTTGCGTGAACAATGTGTTGGAATTCCAGTTCTAAAATAACCTTGTCATATTGTCTATGTGTGCGCCATTCCTGATTTCATTCTCCACAGGGCATTATTTATCTCTTGCCGTGAGCTCATTTGGAGGTCCTGGCATGGTGGATGGGTTATCATTATCCCAAAATGTGGTGCAGTATAGGATCAGCCGCGTAATCTATTTTGTGCACGAATTAAAAATAGCGTTAACTGATGTGCGAAGCAGAGTTAGGGAATCCCTTGCAAAAACGACTTATCTGATACTTTCCAATGTACACTTTTTTCTGAAACTTATTCATTTCCTTCTTATAATTGCTTTCCGACACGTTAGAAAAACAATCATCAAAATTATGCAAAATTATGATGTGAAACCAAACTCCAAACCAACTGTACAGAGATGAATATTTCATTTTGATATAATATAATGGATAATGGATAAGACATGTATAAAAAAAAACAATATTTACTAAATAAACTAGTAAAGAGTATATGAATGTCCGGACGTACCTTGCAGATTTCTATTACTATAAAATATACTTAATGCATGACTCAAACTGTACAAAGGATCTATATCTGTATGAAATTACGATAATGATAAAACGATGATGATGAAGAATAACATACCTGCAACAATATGTTAATTAGATATATATTTAATAGATGAAATACCAATGTTTATGTTATTTGTACAGAGACACAGCAAAGCATATACATGTAATATAGAATGGATTACGGCATGTGCATTGTTAGTGAGTATTATACTACAATAAAGGGCTAAAAGGCTAAAGGTGCTATAGGCAAAGGCATAATACAACTAATCTGACGGCCTATCAACATTCTACTTGCTATATGCACATAAAGGGAAAGGCAACGATATAGGAAAAGTCGGGACATTTTTGGGATACAGGGATTATCATTCAGCCTACGACAAGTACTTGTGACAGGGTTATGGTTCTTGTGCTCGGCACTTTCTCTTATTGTCCTCTATCAGTGTGTGAAGTCTCATTCAGTTCCCTTGAATACTTTCGGACGTATTCTCCAGACAAAAGTGTGATTGACGGACGGAAGGATTGACAGACGGACGGACAAAGCGGCGATTATATGCTCACTAGCCGGGCAGATATGTGAAATAATTGTGCACTTTTTGATAAAAGCATGAAATTTGGCACAATGCTAGACAAAGTTATTCTAAAAGCTCGAAAATTCCATTTATGGCGGCCATCTTGAATTCAAAAAAGCCGCCACTGAAACTGAATTTTATGGCAAACAGAATCAGAGATCATTAGAAAGGCCAGTTCTGTGTTTCTGAATATGTTTAGCATGATTTTTCTAATTTTTGTTTACTATTCGGCATTTCTGATCTATGCTACTGGGCATAGACATGACAACCATCGATAATTTCATGGTTGTATGTATGGAATTGTAATACAGTGAATCACAATTCTTCTCCACCTGGTGGATAAAAGACTTCAAAACATAATTGTTTTGCACATTGATTTATTTTTCTAGTGTATCAACATTTTTTAACTGGGTGACGATAGCAATTGTTTTACTTGTTAAAATTAACTTGTTGTGTTAGTCCTCATAATTAATCTTTTTACCTAACTCATAATTTATATAAAAATGCAGAAAATATAATTTAATGTAATATAAATATAAAGTAAATGTTTAGTTTATTTTAATGCACAATGCTATGTAAGTTTTTAAAAGATAAAAAATAATCATATTTGATTTGTAATGTATATAACAGTAACAAAGGTACTGATAAAAAACATTAATTTAAATAAACCGAAATTGATGGTTCTTAAATGTAATCCTTACTGAATAAACACTATTTTTCAATTTCAAATTATGCACATACTAGAGAGAACTGATTGGCACCTTTTGAATTAGTCTATGCAGCACCGTCAAATTACTTGAATTTAGAACGAAACTTTTTTGTAGTAGTTCATACAGTTTTGACGAAAGACTTCGAATAATAGATACATGTTTAAATGGTAAATAGTGTATCCTCAGATTAATCTGTAGCCAGATGCATGTGTCACTATAATGGAAAACCATCTCGTTGTATGTTTCTAAACTATGATTATATGATCTAAATATGTATTTGAAAAGGTTAGTTTAGTGGTAACGTTGTGTAACATACTTGTAGTTTGTATATAATTCTCAGTTGTGTCAGAGGATAAGATTGTACAGATTCAGACCGAGACTGCAGCTAGGCTTTCAATGCTTTAAGTGTCAACCTGTCAACTATATTCAGATATTTATATACATGTAGTATACGTAGATTTTTAATATTTCTTAAAGTTCAACAGGAAACACACAGATCTTTACAAATGACGTATTAACGCTCAGACTCCTTAAATATATAGTTTTAAAGCAACTTCACTAAAATAAGCTTTTAATGCCACTTTCGACAAGTAAATATTTTGATCAGGATTAGGTTTATTATCTTGTTAAATATGCACCTGCTGAGTGGTTACAAACGTTATCTGATTGTATAGCTCTCGTCAATTATACGTCACTAATTAGTTAGGAAAACGAAAAAAGTGCAAATTTTTAAACTGATACCCATCATCTGTCTGATCACGAGTTGTAACTATCACTATAAAAGACTTATTTTTTCTTGATCGGGTAATTTTGCACCATCTTTGCATATTACGCTTTACTATTATCAACACCTAGAATATAACAACAGCATAATTACTTCCAAACATTTTTAATATATTATTTATTGTATTAGTACATTATTTAAGATTTCTTTAGGTACTGTCAAAATGTTGTATTAAGGACACTATTCAATAGCAGCTGGACTTCATCAATAGATTATAAACTCCCTACCCCATCCCACCTCCCCGCCTACCTCTTTCCCGAAATGATTACAACAAAATAGGCTCTTTAAAGCAAAACGATAAATGAGAATAACATTTAATTTGGTTAGTCCTTGATATGTATAGGTATAACTTATTTTGTTTGTTTCTGCCCTATTCAAAATGTTTTTACTACATATAATTTGCACTGCCCGTTAAAATGGTTGTATACGTTACTTGTTATGTTTTTATCGAGTGATTGATTTGATGCTTAACGTCCTCGGTAAACAGCTCTGGTCATGTCGGGACAGTTTTTATGCCGTTTAAATTTTAGTCATATTGCAAGGTACATTTAGCGGATGAAGAAATGAGATTTGCCTCTAAATCCCGAAGTAGTAGCCTTGATCTTGATTAATATATACAGTCCTTTTTTTTTATTTGCCATTGCATTTTGTACGGTTGGAACACTGTGGATAATTATCACTAAAAATAAAAAAAAATAAAAATAACAACAACTAAAGGTTCCCTGTTTAGGCAACCCTTAAGGGACTGTTAAATAAATAAGCACTGACAAGGTTAAAAAAATATTATGACAAATCTGCGGCATTGAATAAAGATTGTCATAAATGGAAGAATGTATCGAAACCAACTTCAAATATCCATATAGCCTATTACTAGACTCCTCGTATCATTAGCTTCTTTTTCTTTTTTTATATTTTATTCCCAAAGTCCTGCATAAGGCATCAGAGGCAGGAATATAACAATATGGACAACTTAAAGCTGTGTTGTTAACTTTCTGTATAGTAGTTTGACATTATGCAGTAATGTTTCGATTGTATATGATTATTTTAGCTGAGCAATGACATTTCTTGTGTAACGTATACTACTCTTTGAACCTTAACTAAAGTAAATGAGCTCTGCAACCCAAGTCTAAATGTAACAGTCCGTTCCAAAAATCTCAAAATGTCTGTTTATATTTCTCTTATCAATTGTCTTTCTATTGTATGCATTTAATATGCCATATGTTTCCGATAAACACTGTAACAAAATGTTCTTGCATGTTTTGTAGCTACTCTCTTATACTACTAAGTCAAAGCTTTTGAGGCGCTACTTTATAAGACTGACTGTTGACTGTTTATCTCTTGACTTTAATTCTACATAAAAAAGTTCTAGCCTACAAAGGCAGAGGTTTTAGTTTCTCTGCAGTAATGTCTCTGTTTTTATTTAATTTTTTTTTAATTATTATCAATAATAAATATTAAAAAGATGGCAAAACAGTTCACTACTTATGCAAGTACGCTATTAAAAATATTTATTTAGGCAACAAAATAATTGCGAGAAAAGAGTGATTGTTATCAGAACTTGTCACGTCTAGACACATTAGTTTGCAGTGTCCTATTTTTTCGTAACGTATAAAACACATGCCATGACACCCTAAGCCTAACTGGTTAAAGTGTCAGTGATCTCAAAAAGCAAAATCTCTCAAGAACTCCAAGAATGTCATTAATATGATATTCAAGACACGGTGAAGAAAGTTCAAAAGTGGTATTTCAATGGAAAGTATACCTCCGGTGAAGGGAAATGATAAAAATCAAACAGACTGTAACTATTCCAATATTTGAAGATAGGGAAAAGCGGGAGAGGCTGGCAGGTTTCTGCAATTAAATTATATGGTTTTAAGGAAATATTCATAGTAAACATGTAATTTACATTAATTTTATAGGCTTAGGCCAATAGTCAGAGACTTTACAAGTTTAAATCAACACAATTTAATCGGAACTTCTGCAAACACTATACTCTAAAATTCCTTCATATGAGAGGGGATATTTTAACAGCTCAAAGTATATTAAAAATGCATTGGGCTCTGATCACTCTAAAACTTATGCATAAGGCAGACGCCATTTTTAAAATCAAGATGGCCGCCGAAATAGGCAAAATTCAGCTTGGCATCCACCCTGAAAATTCATATATTGGTCCAATCTATGTACCAAATTTCATGCTTTTATCAAAAAGTGCACCATTCGACCAAAATTTGTTACATATCTGCCCTGCTACACCCTTCGGGAAGGATAATAAGCTCATTTATCGCTTATTTTAAAGTTAATAGGAACATCTCAATGTTTTCCGCTATCTTTTTTAAACGTGAACAACTCCCGTGATTTCCTGTTTCCTGGACAGCGAACCCTCCAGAACACTTTTCAGAAAAAAAATATGCCCCTATGGGTAAAAAGTGTTCGCGTATAGCTTAACCTCATTGAGAAAGGAAGCGAAATTGAAAATGACAGAATATTTTCCCCTGAAATTGTTCCTTTTGACCTTAAATGGGGAGATAATGGATGCAGTAGTGTAAAACAGATTCTGCATAGTTTTCTAGAATTAAGTTTATGTTTTAATTTAGATTACAGTTATTGATCATTTTAGGTCTTCTCTTTTAATATTTGTGGGATTTCGTGAATGAAGTGTTGCTGATTCCAGTAAGTGAAACTAGCTCCTCAAAGCTCCATAAAGCAAGTTCAACTCCTGGCAACAAGCAATCCATTCTGAAATGATTTTTTTTCATCTGTTTGAATATAATACATGTAGTAAATAACTGATGAAAGATAATTTTGCAGAGAATTCGTATTTATGTTTGTCATTTGTAAAACTTCCTTAGTAGAGGATACATGGCTGGTGTCTACAAAAGTCCTGTAACATATGATCTCATATCTCTGTCTAAATATTTATTCTAGGAGAGGATACCTATAAGTTCTTGGAACTTGTTTTCCGACCCTAACATCATACACGTGTGAATATGATTTGTTCGAGACAAGAAATAAAATGTTGTTTAAACCAAATATTTATGGGTTTTACGTTAATAACAGTTAACCGAATTTCAACCTATATGGTTTCTTATTTGATGACTCGACGCACAGTTCCACTCCCATGGATGTTGGTTGGGTGATTTTTGCAGTTTTACGTCCTTTTCAACAGCATCCAGTCATATCGGGACAAGGGGTAGAGGAGAGAGGTATGAAAAGGACGGCGATTTAGACATGAGTTCATAACCTGCGTTCAAATGCATACAGTTTGCACTGACGATATTGTCAAATAAGGATTATTCAAGATATCAAAATAAGAGACAACCAGGTTATTCACAAATTCAGTAAGTCTGGTAAGTCATTGTCATTTTCGCCTAACAAATAATAAGTAATTTACCAGCAGGCACATGACGTCGAAATGACGTCGATGTGACGAAATGACGTCACATCGTCGTTAAAACAACGTCATTTTATCGTTATGTGCGGTCGAAATGATGTCGAACTCACGTCGATGCGAAGTCATGACGTCGGATCGACGTTATTACGACGTCATTTGGACGTCATGTGCTTACTGGGATCATCCTGCCGCATATTTTTATGCTTGGTGACCGTACTTCTAGCTTTCAAGATTTCAATAGATTCACGAACCGATGAACAACAGACTGTTTTTGGATATTTTATCCGATTCTCATAATCATTATTAGCGCGACTTTGCGAAACATAGTAGTGCTATTCCTGGGCAGGCTTAGACCTCCTAAGCGGTTAACCAGTACTAAATGCACTTACTTTCACCAGTAACTGACAACTGCCCTTCTTGAATCAGCGGAAGGAGAAATGAAAGTAAGTGGCCGGACCGGGTATTGAGCCCAGGACCTCTGGCTCAGAAGTCAGGTGCCCTACCGATTGCGCTACGCGGACTGACACTGTGAGCGACCTCATACTAATTGTAGGGCAGTATTCCTTTATTTCATCAGCCAGTGATTTTGGCTACTTTTTCACGGACTTGCATTAAACTTGGGTGATCTTTATTTTGTCTCATGGTAAGTACGACGTATATTTCATGGTCAGGTGATTTAGGCCAACATTTCTTACGTTATTTCATTGATTTGTATCATACTTGGTGTAATAGTATATTCAGATATAATGATTGACCTCATATCACGTCAAAAATACCGTAACCTATATTTCACAGTTCAGTGATTGTTATCTCTGGCAATATAGACTGGCTTCAGTCTAATAAATTATATTGTCATGAAATAATGCAAAATATATAACACTACAGGAATGGATTTTCTGATAGCTGAATTTATTCCAGTGATAAGATTTTTCAGTTTTACTGACAGGAGTCTAGAGCCAGTCTACTGGCAATATTGTAGGGGTTTGAATAATTATTAGAATAACAGTTTATTCTGATACTGCCGTTGATTTCATTTCATGTCTGGTCAGGGGAAACACAAAACCCTTGAAGTTATGCATGTTTACAAATAACTTTCGGATCCATTTCAAAAGAACTTACTGTTGATGGACATAATTAGTTTGCTGTTTGGCGTGCTGTTACAGTAGAAAAATTCGACGAAATAAATTCGATAGTAACAATAAATTGTTATAGATTTTGACTTTTTCATAATCGAAATACTTCTACAATTTTAAGAAGAAGCAAAAATAAATCTTCTTTACTTAATCACTACGAATAAAACAACGACTTTGCTGAGCTTGCGATATAAATTTATGGACGTGTTTGGCCTGAAATTGTATACTTTCATACTTATTGCTCTGTGTTTTTAAGCAGTGTCACGGGGACATACTGTTTTGACTATGGTTCCAACACGTGTCTCCAGACAGAGGGCACGTGTCTCCATTTATTAAGTTCTATGAGGCATCAGGTTATCCAGCAGCATTCGATTCTTTCTTGAGCCTGTTTTTGTGGTTCATGTTGTTACGTATACGTGCTGTATCTTGGAATCAGTATCACTGAGTCACTGAGTCCGGCATGCCGTATGAACAATGATTCTACCACATGTCCGCGGGCACCGGGCTCTGTATGTTATATGCCCAGAACTAAGAGGCAGTTTATGCAGAGGACTAGACCCAAACACAACGGGTGACGGAAAATTGTATTTCGTTATTCATATCATTGTGATAGGAAATAAGTTATTACTTTTATTCATTAACCGGCTAGTATTTAGTTTTAAAATATCAGAACCGACCTGGAGATGAGAAAATCAACTGTTAAACAGTAGAAGTAACAGTGATAGATAAACCCATTTATGCCCAGCGGACACTTCTATCCTTATAAATCAGATGAGTCCAGTCATCATTTTAGGGGTGCTATCAGTTTTATAGACATTGCTGTGAGTTTTATGCAAACATTGTAGACCCTAGTCAGACGCCGCTTTCTGATCCTGGTCTGCGCTGTTTGCCAGTGTCCCTTTTTATGGGACGCAAGGCATTGATGGGTTAATATTACTTTGCGGTTTAAACCACGATTTTCAGATTTTAAGATATTTCTCATTTAAACCTGACTCAGTTTTTACTGGAGAACATTATGTACTGAGAGGCAAATGAATGTTTACAGTATTTGAATGCATATATTTTACTCATTTCTCTTGGCTCAGGCCTGAACTTTCGCACGAGTTACGGTACATCAATGTGGTGTAGTAAAATTACTTATTTATACACTTGACTAGCGGAACCTAGCGGATGCCTGTTTTACACTTTTACCACGTGCAGTAAAATGGACAATACGTGCAAAGCCGGCATAGACGTATAGTGTCTCTAGTCAAATGTTTCAATCAGTAATTTTATGTCATCACATTGATCTACATTGAGTTAAAAAATGCAGAATCTGAGACCTGAGCAGTGAAAAATAAGTAAATATGAGCATTCAAAAAGTGTAAACTTTCTTTTTCCTTTGAGTATCTATTTAACGGCTAAACGTACGGCCAAATGGTCTGGTGTACATCAAAGCTGTATAATTATAAAAGAATCGTAAATGACGGCGTAAAATCATGCCACTGCAAACGAATACTCTTTCTTTTACCTTTCATAGTTTCTTTCTTTTTTTTTTTCTTTTTTTCTTTTTTTTTTATGGTTTTATACATTTTTCTAGAGACAGATAACCACCTTGGGATATAATTTTGACCAGCACTGCAGGAAACATTTATAACTCGTACGTTTGTTTCAAGTTGCATCCATTTTCGCTTTAACCCTGATTTTTAAACAGATTTTTTCTTATTATTTAATCCATTATATATCGCCCCGGGGCAGGGGCAGACACCCACTTGGCAACAAAATTTCGATCATGAAAGGAAGTTCATAGCAGCTTGATAATGTATAGGAGATAACACGGTGACGTCATCGATAAGATTGCAAGGGGATTCCCCAACCTTGGTTGGCAAAAAGTCGATAGTCAATCACGATATAATGAACGTTTGCAGGGTGATGTTGAAAATTCCAAATTAATCATGCCTTGTATTTTGCGCATGATGATGCATTTATCACATAGATACAGAAATTTGGACTGCCTAAGAGGCAATCTGCATGTTTGATAAAGCTTGGCTTTCAGAGTTTTTATCTTGCCCATCGGTTCGATAAAAGTTTTCCCGTATCGTTTATCGGCCCATCGTTAACGTCAACGACGTCGCGTGAGATGAAATATTTTTAAAAAGTCGAAGTGACTTTTTAAAAATGGCAAGAGCGATGTTGCAGAACAGAAAATTTCCCATCCTTTCAGAGCTTCTATCTCTCTTATTATCCATCGTAGACATAAAGTGTGACCACTCATTTTCCTAGTTAGATCGAAAGGAACACGTTGGTGTCAAAATAAATATGAAATGGCTGAATGTTTTGTTTCGCTACAAAACGGCAAGCGCTTCAAGACTGGACGGGCGGGAAACATTTCAGATGGCGCTGTGATGCTGTGTGTTAGTAAGACTTATCGTAAGATCCCTCGTTTCATTAGACACTTGTCGTCAGTTGCCTGCCTCGTTTCATTATACAATGAAATATTATACTCACACTCGGGTGTCCCTGCCATTGTGTTTGCTGGATGCCCTTTTAGGCCATGTCCTTCAGCAAGTTTTCACAACTTCAAAAATGTTTATTTCTAGCAACTATTTCGGGACATGTTTTTTTCTTAACTAGAATCTATATGATAAACAGATCATAACATGGGTTTTTCGTTATCACCCGATTTATCAGCCCTCGACTAATATCGGACCTCGAGCAAGCCCTCGGTCCGATATTGGAGTCTCGGGCTGATAAATCGTGTGAAACCCCATGTAATAAGCTCTATTTCTATGATGACGCTGAGATGTGTAGTTATCTTAGTGTGAAATATTGTTTAATTGTCTCTCATAATTTATTTAAATTGGTTCCATAAGATGTGCGTTTTATCATGGATACTCTTATAAAAATTATTTGTGCCTGTATCTTGTATACATTTTCTGAATTTAAACCATTTGTTTATTGTTTATAAATGAATGTACCCGGTATTCAGCACGTCTTTTGATAAGGGATGTCTTAATAATATTTGAAAGAACGCCGCAGGTGTCTTATAGTGACACTTTCAGATTAACTTGTGTGTACAATAAACTAACTGTTTTCCCGGTACGGCTATTACACACATCAAATAAAACTCGATTATTAATTTATTATAATGTGCTTGTCCCTTCCTATAATATCACGGGCAAACAATGAGAGAGAGAGAGAGAGAGAGAGAGAGAGAGAGAGAGAGAGAGAGAGAGAGAGAGATTGTTTAAATGTCATGAGCTCGGACTAAGTAATATGGTAATTACTTATAGTCATTTCAAAACAGGGATCGTTTCTGTTTATATACATATATTATCCTTTACCGTTTCATAGTATCATCTTTTGAATTGCAATGACGAATATTAATTAATTATTTATCCATTTATTAAATGTACTTGTCCCTAGATCAGACCAATATTTTTTTACAATAGTTCTCGTTAGATACAAGTTTCTATATTTTATTGTCTTTCGTTTCCCATTACCTCTGTTATATTTACTAACCACTTGGGTTAAAATTCTGATTTTCAATACTTCCGGTTTATTTTTATTTTGTTCACAAGGGAAACAGCCTGGTTCCGGAGCAAATCAAAGGTCCAGACCGAGTAATTCAATGAATTTAAGTTATTAAATAACTATCTTTTCGCGCGACAGGCGATTAAGACAATATTTGCAATGGTTTTATCATTTGCTGTATATTCGCAGCTTTCCAAAAAACATTTTACGCACTTCAGCAGTTTCATTTTAAGCGAAGCCCCATAGAAAACCACTGTCTGTCGCTATCATTTTGCGAACCAATCTACCCACGAGATTACCCGATGACGTCACTCCGGGGATTCCCGTTATCTCCAATTGCAAGTTTCAGAAAATATATGTCAACTCTGATATCATACGGGGATTTTCTCTATGCTTTTATCCATGTATATAGCCCCAGGGCAGTGGCAGATAATCCAACTACACTTAAGTCTGCATGTAACAGAAAGCTTACGTTATTTAAATTATTTCAGTGAAATTTCATCAAGGTTAGGTAGTTAGCCCTGGTGGACAAATTTCTGCTTGTAACAGAATGTCATTACGTGAAATTCCGCCAATACATTTTAAAGTGTTAAGACAAAAACATTTTAAGACAAGGGCAGTTAAACTGTTATAAGATATCAAAATTTGCCCATTAACAAAAACAATTTAAATTTGAAGAAAATCCGTCGATGAATACTCAGATTTTCGAACGGAAGAAAAGTTCCAACGGGCGGACGGACAAACAGACAGACGTACATACGGACAACAAAATACCCCGTCACTAGCGTGTTGCGAGGTATAAAAATGTAACATGAAGCTTCCTGTGCATGTGTCTAACGTGCAGTATGGTTCGTTTCTGATCGTTGAAAATCACATTTGCTTTTATCACTAGTATTGGGGTAGTCGTGTCGTGCTGTGTGGTTTATTATCTTCTAACATGCATAACAGAAGGACAGGGGTCTGCTGTGCTTGCAGCAGATGAGGGACGGGGTTGCAATTCTTTTTTGTTGTTTTTTTATGTCTGCTCTATCCTATCTATTTAGTTTTGTTTCACCTCCTTACAGACAGCTCAGTAAAGACTGAAATAATACCCTAAATAGCAGTTAAATCTTAAACCACCAACCAACCAAGTGGTAGTGGCAATGGCAGTTTTATATTCGGTATTAGGTGCTGAAAGTTATATCATTCAGGGGAAGCAATTGACATTTTATCTTTATCGTCCTTCAAAAAATTTGCTCTACCAGTAGCATTTTATTTTGAGCATAGTCTTCTTATGGACAGGCTATGTATTTTAGAGAAACAAACAGGAAATCCCCATTATAAAACAAATGCAGAAAACGTACAGATCTATACATGCACCAAAAGTAGACTCAGTAAAAAATTATGGTCAGTCACAATTAACTACTACTTTTACCATTTTGAATATCTATTCATCTATAATTATACTTATCTTGGCGACATAATTATCAATACATGCCAAGTAATCGAGATCTTTACAAAATCCTTTTTTTTTGCAAGTCGAGCACAAAATTGAAGAGACGAGTGTTACTTTTCAAGGATGAAAATGTCAGCCATGTTGGAAATTAGGTTGCAAGCTCAATAAACCAGCTATAAACACATACATCTCATCTAATATAGAAGTATGTGTTGATCTCATCTAATATAGAACAATAACAATTAGCTTGAAATGGGGTCTTCAAATATAGGCAACCATTTATATCTGTTTTGCATGCATCACTCCAACCATTTTGTTATTACTTTTGTTTCTATAACATGATGTCCCTATACCGGTAGAATAAGTTCTGCAGTTTTTTTAACTGCAAGAAGTGTTCTGTAAATACAATTTTCGACCCCCTCAAATCATGAACAGAATATAATCAAGGCTTCTACTTGTTGACCTTTTCGCCTAAAGTTTGTGCAGCCAAACTGGAAAGAACTGTCGACTGTCTTCCTAAGCATTTCATTTTGCACGTATATCTCGTTCTTATCCTTTGATTAAACTCAATAATCAACAACAACATTTAATTAGACTGATTAAAATCACTAGAGTCAACATAGTCAACTGTATCATTAATCTGGTGCAAAATGCTCAGCAGTGTTAGATTTTGTCGCACCTGCTTTAGAAAGGTGAGATATGGCAGTCCGGGTTTCCGCCCGCACGTCAGTCAATCACACCGATAGTCCTCCCGTTTGTCCACAGTTCAGTTGCGTCAACCCTAGCGTTCGAGTCCATTTCTTTCAAACTGTGATACATACAATCACCAAACCTGGCAAAAAGATTTTATTAGAATGATCTCAAGGGGTATTGAGTATATTTCTACCCTTGACTTATATTTCACACTCTGCTGACTTCGTAAAATATTACATTCAAAATTATGCCAGCCTTAGCGTTTAAGTCCATTTCTCTTTTTACACGTCGTCAATACAAGTTTTAGGATCAGAACGAAAGCAATAATACTTATTTAGTTCTTTTCCCTAACAAATATCGTTTGATAATTTATGGGCAAAATACATCTTCTAATTTGAAAACAAATATACTGAAGACATACTCCAGAACAGTAGTTCTTAACAGTGGTAGATACTCAAGTAAAAACGTAGTCGGAATTTCTTAGGTTAAAGTGAGAAACGTTGCTTTTTGTTTGAGGTATTAAGTTAGATAAATAAATAGGTGTCATATTAGTTTTCATTTTGTAAAGCAGTATGAGTTTGTGGTCGACCAGTCTTTTTCGAGCGAATCCCAGTTACTTTCCCCGTAAAGATTGTCCAAAGATATAAGTTCCAGTTGCTATTCACGCAGCTTCATTTTGAATTTTTTTCTAGTGTTTGCTTTTCATATTAAGTGCAGTTGTCCCAAATTACGTATTTGTCTTATAAATGATGTTTATATAATTTCTAAGGATTTCCTGTCAATCTAAAATTTCAATTTTCTCATAATATGTATCATGTGCCAAGTACAGTTATTTAAAATATTTATGCCTAAATGTTTATGGGTTACAGCTTCAGAAAGTTGCTGATTTTGCATATAGATTGGAGGATGAACGGGTCTGTTTAGTTTACGGGAAAGAAGAAGTGATTCAGTTTTAGTCGAGTTGAAAGACACTAGCCAGGTATCAGCCCAGTTGAAGATTCGATTAAGATCTACGTTGAGACTTACTGCTGCTGTAACTGAATTGTCCAGAATAATAAAAAGACTAGTATCATCTGCAAAATGTCGTATGATTGCTTCAATATCACAGATAATGTCATTGATATAAAGAAGAAATGGCAAAGGCCCAAAGACGGACCCCTGTGTGACTCCAACTCGAATGTAAGTCCATTCAGAAGAAGCTCCTGGCGGAACAATCCGTTGTTATCTATCAGTAAGATATTTGGTATTCTGTTATGTATTGTTATGAGAATCATTAGGTTATTCATACATTTATGAAAGTTGCTTTGTTTTTGGGACAAAAGGCTAAACTATGTTTGCATTTTGGAGAAAACGGACTACAAAATAAGTCTCATATTTGGCCCACAAGAAAAATATTATGCAAATCTTCTGGTTCGGTAACTTGGCAAAGTTCCAACCTTGAATGTAAAGAAGTACAAAATATAAAAATGATAATAGTCAACCCAGGAAAAAGGCATTTCGATTTTTTTCCTGAACATACCCGTATCCCCAGTCGATTGTGATGAAAATGACGAATTCGGTCACATTTGCGTCTTTCAAAATTATTATATCAGCCCGCGGCCGGACTCTTGCACATTTTATCTTTGGCGCACAGTCAAAGTTTAAACATGCTAGTATGCTATGAAAATATCATATGGCCATGCTGTGTGTTTAACGGACTGGTAATGGTTGTATCATGGCTGGTGTTGATAGGATTCCATAACATTTGTATGTACAGGGTTTAATTACATGTAAGGTATAGATGTGTTACATGTAAGGTATTGAGGTCGTTGACGTGAGTACGGTTGTTTTACATTTTTTATTTTTGAGTAAACAGTCAAAGAAGGAGCAATTACAGTTCTCAGTAAATATCTGTTAGCAACAGATGACATTATTGGTAATCAAGGCTATTAAGTCTGATTGTAAATGCGCATTTCACTCTTTCTTGTATTTTAATTGCCATATTGCTTTCAATGTGGAAGCGAACTATTAAGTATTCCTGTCTTTATTTTCTAAGTTCGGATGTACTGTGGCAGCCTTTCGGAGATGGTTTCAATTTTGGACACTTTAGAAAATAACTAACTTCATGTTACAAACTTCCTCCCAGAGGTTTAGTCCTGCCTTGTGGCAGCCGTGAAACGGCTTCCCGTACATTATCATACTGCAGAACAAATTTTGTGTTTGGTCCTTTGAAATCTTCGACTATATTCTCAGAACTCAGAAAGTTCCTTGGTTGGTATGTATAACTAAACTATTTTTTTTATGCGCTAACTTTGAAAAAGTTGGTGGGGCATGTTGCTTTCGGCTTGTCCGTTTGTCCGTTCGTCCGTCACGCTTTTAATGCCTTCAGTAACTTTAGAAGCGTGCATGCTAGGGTCTTGAAATTTTATATGTGAATTCTTCATGAAAAATAGCTGACCCATATTTTTTTTCTTTTCCGAGTTATGAGTTATGCCCCTTTTCAAAAATTGAGATGAATATCTTGTTAGCAAGATATCAAAAAAAGTGTTTAAGCTATGGCCTTGATATTTAGAATACTGATAGGGTATGAGAAGTAGATTACCTCAATATTGTTTAAGAGAATTTCGTAAAATTTTGATGGAGGTATGGCCCTTGTTCGAATTTCGCATTTTTCCAACTGTTGAACCGCTCTATCTAGAAAGCTGAATTTTAGTACAATAGTAGTCTTTGATGAGTAAATATCTTGGTTAAGGCTAGGTAACTCTGCATTTATTAATTATGGAGTTATTTCCCCTGAAAATTTTTAGACTTGTACAGCAATTTGGCTCAAGATGTTGAAATTTTATATTTGGTTTTTTTTTCATGGAAAAAAAGCTGCATATTTTTTTCTTTTTCAAGTTATCTCTCTTCTTAAAGATATGCCCCTTTAATAATGAGATGCAAATCTAGTTAGCAAGATATCTAAAATAGTATTTTAGCTATGGCTTTGATATTTGGTATCCTGATTGAGTATGAGAAATTTCGATTCAAGTTTGGAAGAATTCAGTAAAAGTTAGATAAAGTTATCGTCCTTGTATGAATTTGTCATTTTCCAACTTCAGAACCACTTGACCTAGGAAGCTGATTTTTGATGTAGTAGTAGTTCTTGATGTGTTAAAATTTTTAATAAAGTTAAGTAGGTAGCAAATAACCTGAGTTTAGGTATCTATACATTCATTAATTTAAGAGTAATTTCCCCTGATGCTCAATACTTATGCAGCTATAGGGCTCAAGCACCACAGGGCATTTCATAAATGGATTCCTGGTGGAAGAATAACTAATACCTATTTTTTTTTATCTTTTCCGAGTTATACCTCATTTCGGAGTATTCACCTTTGAAGAAAATGAGTTGAATACCTTGTTAGCAAGATAGCTCTAAAATATTTGAGCTATAGCCCTGCTATTTACTACACTGGTTGGGTATGAGAAGTAGATTACCTGATGAACTTTTGGTAAAATTTATAAAAGTTTGATGGAGTTATTGGCCTTATTTGAATTTGGCATGTTTTCAAATTCTGAACCACTTGACCTAGGAAGCTGATTTTTGGTACACTAATAGTCCTAAATGAGTTAAATTTTTTATATACTCTGAACAGTCACTCTTTATTTATGACGTTTCGGCATACTGCCTTTATCAAAATTATGAAATTTGTACAAGACTACATTTTGAGCTTTTACAATTCTTTCAGCATTCAAACATGGAATCACGGAAATGACGTTGCGTGAAGACAACGTACAGCGCGCTGCCGTCAGAGGTAAACATTGGCGCGACGTTGACAGGATGAAGCAAATGTGAACCTGTTCATCCTACAAGACTAAGTAGCATCAACAGGATCTTAAATGATCATCGATCAAATATTCAGTTATTTAGTGAGTAGATAACCCTTATTATGAGTTAAGCTGTGCATTTGCAAGAGCGATGGATTTTTTCTTGTGTGAGCGTATATGTTTTTCTGAGTGGGAACAGAGTTGCGCGTTTGTTTGCTTTTTGTGCAGTTTTCATAATTTGTTCATGCCGGAATATCACACACACTTGGCTGTGCATCTTCAACTGTATTGTCTGATTATTATTTTACTTTGAATGTTTGTAGATTATATGCGCCATCTGAATATTTGATCGATGATCATTTAAGATCCTGTTGATGCTACTTAGTCTTGTAGGATGAACAGGTTCTCATTTGCTTCATCCTGTCAACGTCGCGCCAATGTTTACCTCTGACGGCAGCGCGCTGTACGTTGTCTTCACGCAACGTCATTTCCGTGATTCCATGTTTGAATGCTGAAGGAATTGTAAAAGCTCAAAATGTAGTCTTGTACAAATTTCATAATTTTGATAAAGGCAGTATGCCGAAACGTCATAAATAAAGAGTGACTGTTCAGAGTATATAATGTTTCTTATCCCTACACGGATTCTCTTCATGATATTAAATATTTTAGTAAAGATTAGGTAACTCTTTTTTCCGACTTAGACATTCTAACATTTGACACCTTTAGTGACAAGGATATGGTTGGGGGCATAGTGATTCACAAACACAATTTCAAATTTGTTCAGTATTTTGAAATGATATATATAGTATAATAGTCCCTCCAAATGAAACTTGAATATGATTCATTTGAGCCTTTCTCTCAAAACATTTTTTTTTCAATTTTCATTTTAAACTTTAACTTTTCATAGAATCTTAGATACAAATTGTGTGCATTACCAGTTTCACAAGTCCCTTAAATTCTACCAGAATCGTCAAATCATACGTCGAGTAAATGTTGTTGAACGCGAAGCTGAGGCCTCCAAAAAATTAATAAGATGTCAATCACGAAGTTTTTTTTTTTTTTTAGCTGAATATAATTTGCACTTTAGCCACGTCAAACCAGAAATCAGCCACTGAGAAGCGAAGATTCGTGATAACGTCTTTTTTTATATAATATCTCTGTTCAATACTCATAACGATGTTTCCCAGGAGGCTCATCGGAACTTATCCATAATATACACCAACTGGCACCGACTCTTCCCTGTCTCTTTAACTCTAATTCAAAGAAGAAAGAGCTGACTATATCTCACTTCACATATAAGCCGCGACACGAGAAAAGCAACAAAGTGGCATGTGCTCCCAGCGCAAACTCAGATCAGCATTGACACCCGCCAAGTTTGATAATAGTCTTTGCTTTGAGCTAAAAGGGTAGCTTAGGGTCTAAGCTAGCTCCATGCGGTTGATGGTTGATTTGATGCTTAACATCCACGGTAAACAACTAAGGTCATGTCGGGACGGTCAGTTAAACCTAACCACACTATTCCTGGGCAGGCTGAGACCTCCTAAGCGGTTAACCAGTACTAAGTGCACATACTTTCGCCAGTAACTGACAACTGCCCTTCTTGAATCAGCGGAAGGAATAACGAAAGTATGTGGCCAGACCGGGATTCGAACCCAGGACCTCTGACTTACGAGTCAGGTGCCCTACCGATTTCGCTACCCGGCCCGGCTCCATGCGGACAGCTAAGAATGTGATCACAATAGGTGGATGCCGAGGCTGATCCGAGTCTGCGCTGGGCGCCATGCCCATTGTGTTGGTTTTGTCGTATTGCGGCTCATATATTTTCCCAATTTTCTGCCGTTATCCAATCAGACACCGCGTTATATTCAAAAGTGGAATTTAATTCCTGAATGCCTGAATTCCTGAAGCTTGCACAGTTTGCATATTCTTTACTGATTAAAACGGAAAATTAAAAACAACTTCACCATAAAATAAATACCAATGCAAAATAACTAAAACGCCATAGTTAACCAAGTTATAGTAACTTTTGTTTGCATAGATGGATGAATGACTTGCGATTTTACGTCCTGTAATTGATGAATGACTTGCAATTTTACGTCTTTTTCAACAGTATTCAGTTATATTAGCACGCTATGAGGGTGATAACGAAATGCTGTTCACAATGGAACCCCGTTTGCGGTGTGAAAGATTTACGCCTCCAGCGGGGCTCGATCTCAGAACCGCTAGATCAGTAAAACCAAGCTTAACCTACTGAGCTACCGGGGCTCCTATTTGTTTGCAAATGCCATATACCAACATATTTGGATATGACGCAAGGTGTGGTCTGAACCATAGATGAATTGACCAGTTGCGTTTTTGGTCCTTTAAACAGTATCTAAAACATATAGAACCAATGGAATGATGATAATGAAACGCCATGCGCTTACGGTCGAAAAGAATTCCGGTATCAAGGAATCTGTACCCGGATCGCTAATTTTAGCAGTTAGTGTTTAATGGCCCCGGTAGAAATTATGTAATATTTTATCATGAAGGTATAGCTGGAAGCTTCTTGCATCATTTTCGTCATTGCTAGTAATTGTGATAAGCCAACGTTAAACGTATAAAATATATGGTTGAGTTTCACATAAAGAAGTGTTAAATAATGATTTAGGCTATTTTAGTGGGCAACTAAAATGACTTTCCGATATCATAAAGCTGAATGAAATGGTAAACTACAATGAACATGCGCGGTGCCCATTCGTTGTCCCGCTTGTGTTTATATTACATTGATGGACGGGGAACCACAAATCGTATTTTGTGGAGCGTTTTGTTTTTATTATAAGTATTTTCCCCTTACCGTTTGCTAGTCATATGAATCAATAAATGCATATAAACACCATTTTATCATCAAACATGAGGACTGAACCTTTTTCCATAATAATGATTTGTGCTTAAAACACTTAACACTGGGACAGCTGTGGAGAATTTAACCGACTGAGCTACGGGTGCTCTTGAAGTCTGATCGACTTATTGACCCAAAAAACAAACAGCTGACTTTTAAAACGTCAGTCAGTGTGTCAACCTTTCACAGTTCAGTCCTCTTTGATTCATTCAACGATTAAAAAATCGTCTTGTGACGTAGAATACCCATTCCGAAATCAATACTTCTTACATAGATAATAATAATACCAATTTTAGTAATTGCTTCTGACTTATAGACCGAATTATATACAGTTTAACTATATTCTTATACCAAGAACTAGTCTTACCAGCGTAGGATTTAATTTGAAATAAATTGGCAATAATGAACTGTCTTAGAAACTAGGCTTTTGCTCCTGGAGATATATCTAGAGTAAACATCACAGCGAAAAAAATCTATTTCGGTTAAAACTAGGTAGCTCCACAACTCGAAATAATTCAAAGTATGCCGCCAATACGCAGCTATTATAAGAGTTGTTTCAAGGAAATATGCTAAATGGCAGCAAACAACTCTGCCATAATATCTATTCGTCTGCTCTGAAAATAGATATTTAATAAACATATCGCCCACATTGATCACAGAGATAAAAAGATGTAAAAGGTCCAGCAAATTCTTCTATTAATAT
This sequence comes from Ctena decussata, assembly GCA_963989385.1. Taxonomy (NCBI): domain Eukaryota; kingdom Metazoa; phylum Mollusca; class Bivalvia; order Lucinida; family Lucinidae; genus Ctena; species Ctena decussata. Next base: position 48,665,200 of record OZ022506.1, read on the forward strand.
ACACGATTTGTAATCGGCAAATGAGGTTAGATTCCATCATTTACACGCTAAGTTTACTTCCTGACTGACAAGCAGAGAATCCAGCGAAAAATCATACTGGCGATGAAACGCCAAAAACGAAAACCCGTGTCTTCGTACAAATACAAAGGATAGAAACAGGAAAGCGTAGCTGTTTAAACTGAATTCGGTATAATGCATGTATTACTACATTCCACATGTCCTGCTTATGAGGATGTTTTATCCATTAAAATTGTGACAATCCAGATTTTAAGTATGCAATGTGGTATAAGATTCGAAACAGCATAATAAGATTAAAGGATCTTGAATGTTTTTCATTTACAAAGACGAGCTCTTCGTTTCATGTCACTGCACAGTAAACATATATTGTTTGAAAAACATTCTGGTTGCTGCCAACTCTTTGAGCCGTGAAGGCTGTTTTGACACTTTTGAGCAGTTTCACAATTGATGACGGAGATCGTGACCCCCTTCTTCGGGACCATTTGTGATCCGAACAAAACTGATTCGCACAGTGTGTCAAACATTTCTTGCTTATTCGTTCCATCATTTATAGAGAGCTGTTTTGGCTTGAACTAAGATACCATCTTCCATTACAGCCATCTTAGAAGATGATGGATCGTAATTATTCCCCCAAGCTTTCATCCCCCAAACATTCTGGAGCTCCAAATAAAAATGCTTGTTTAAGACAACTCGGAGGAGAAGATGTTAAGAGGTCCAAATCTGAATTGCTCATGGGTGCAAAATGGCAGTTTTTAATGCACTCACAAATACAAGTATTTGCGACAGTATATTGAGTGGATAATAGTATTCAAAATTGTTATTTGAGGAGGTAAATCGGCCGAAAATTTCGTTATACCCATTCTAATGCAATTTTTCAAGTTGTCCTTTTTTGCATCCATTTGCATACATATTTCTTACATATGAGAACATTGCTTTCAGAATCTTTCGTACAAGTTTAATATGTATCCATCATCCATGCAGCCATTCATGAGAAGTTTTTTTAAGATTTTAACTTCGTCGAGCATTTTACCTGCTTCTGCATTAGAATGGATTTTTCGGCGAACACAAACGACATTGATGTAAGGATGCTACATGTATAGTTTGGTAAATTCTGTCAGCAAATAAAAGTCATATAACATGAGTTAAAGTTTCCAACCATCAAAGGGTCTGTCAAATAATCTCCAAGACCCTTCTGTCTATTTGTCTGTTTATTATTGCAGACCTGTCCAGATTTTGTGAAATTTATCTTGGTTTAAACATTATTTATTTAATGTAGTTACAAAAATACGTTATATTACAGGGAGCAAGGTATAGGATTCGATCGAAAGCTCTAAGGCTTGTAGAGACCATTTTCTTGAAAAGATTTCAGAATTTATTATTATCATCTTTGCACATGACTTCTTATCGCATCGGGTATTTTTTTTTTTTTTTTTTATGTCGATTAAAGATTGTCTCCCTCGTTTATTTCATGTTTTCAGAAACAAATATACTTAGTACATTTATAAACGCAACATTTTTGGTTTTACATTTTTGCGTAATGCATAATATTTCCACCAAATATAGAATGTAAATGCATGTCAGGCAACGGTATCTTTATGTTTTAGCATAAATTACCCTCACATGTACTCTTAGTGCAGATGATAATCACTCAGGTATGAAAATCAAGATTTGCTCGTGCGCGTATCATGTAAACACTTAAAAACATTGGGTCAACGCTACTGGATAGTCCGTAGATCAGCATTAAGGAAAAACAACAAATAACAAACAAATTTCAACAAAAAAAATTTTTTGTCACTAAAAAAATTCGCCTCCAAATTGCCAGTTCATAAAGTCTCAAACTTAGAGCTATTGGGGTGGTTAAGATGCCATATGAGTACATCTTTTAGACAATAGGTGCCCTTACTACTGACCAGTATCAAGACAAGACAGATTAATATTTGTCATTTATTACAACTCAGATGCTTTCGACACGCTGATGCTGTCTAGCAGACATTTGGGACTGTTGCGAATGTTTCTCTTTGGTAAGCGGAAAGAAATTTGGAGAAATGAAAAGTTTTAGGAGTTTTAAACTTTTATGCTCTTTACCAAAAAACTTGTGATGCATTTCTTTTTACGGACGGTATACACTTGCAATATCGTCGTTAAACGTTTATAGGATTGTAAACAATCTTACACATAACTTATGCGATTGTAAATTTGACAAAATGAAAAGTTTTAGGAGTTTTAAACTTTTATGCTCTTTACCAAAAACTTGTGATGCATTTCTTTTTACGGACGGTATACACTTGCAATATCGTCGTCAAACGTTTATACGATTGTAAACAATCTCACACATAACTTATGCCACTTTCTCTTTCTCACGCCAAATGACATCAGTATGCCAGAATGACCAGTTTTGCCATTTGATTGGCAGTCAAAACGACAAGTCTCAGATGAACAGAAACATGGCTTTTTAGGGTACACTGAAGAATCTTCAAATATTGCAAAGGCTTTGGTAAAGGTTTAATCCAGAAATGGAACAAAATTCCACAGCATTTGATGAATAAAACATTAGTGAATGCGACGCAGCAAGGTCCATGCGTTACGATTTGATTTTGTGAATTTTCATTTTAGGGGTAACGCTCCACGATGAACGTAAACTTAATGGAATACACAATAAAATGCCACGAAATTTAGCAAAATGACAGAAAAGATGTCAATCTAAATATATCTTGTGTTTCAAATATTTGTCTTAAAAATTCAAAAAAGATATTTCCGAAAAACTAAGTGTTGCGTTTTTAAATGTACTGAGTATATTTTAACAAAATTTCGTTAGACAATATGTAATAGTCTCATAATTAGCCGTAAAAGTTTTGAGAAAATGCATGTTTATTCGATAAATGTGGAATGAAAAATAATCTTCAAATTAAAATGCAAATTACCTATTTCCTCACGGCCTGTAAGAATATCGATTTTGACCACGTGTGTCATGTGATCATGCAGAGGTATTTTTCTTATTCGTGCACGTGATTGTGACGTATGAATAAATTATTTTTGTCCAAAAATGCGATTTCAACCGCGGTCCGCGATTGTATATACACCTTTCCTATAATTCAGAGTCTGTTCGAGTTTTGTCCCTTGCAACGCCTAAGACTTCATCTATAGGATTGGCTATTGTTTTTCAATGTGTAACAAAATAAATGCCGCTTTTCCTTATATTCAAAAATGACATTCAACGGTTAAGATTAAGACAACTATTTTGTTCCAACTATATTTAGCTCTTTCTTTGTCGGAAAAAAAGGTTTATAACTTAAAGCATATGGGAATTTGACATAAAATTAAAAGATTTCCGACCAAAATTTCGGGCCAAAATCACCGTAATCGATGTAGTATGTATCACCAGTACAGCTTCCAAAACATAAGGAAAAGAAAGAAAATCTTGGAAGATGTTCAGACTGTTATTACAAAAGATACAAAACGAACGATCAGCTAATTATATAGCAGACACACGCTAAAAATGACAACAAAGTGTGCTGACATGGAATTCGTTTGTGTAGTCACCGAATCGCGCGCATTGCCGCAATAAACAAACACCTATGATTGTGTATTACCTAGACACGTGCTCCGGAGGCAGCTTTAAGAACACCCTACCGTGAAATGGAAACGATCAAATAAATAATACCGAAGATAAGTAAAAGACGAAAAAATAATATAAATTCAACCTCGGGTTCAAACCTACCAAAAACTGTCTGGATGCTGATGCTTTTAGATCGGTGCCATAAATATCAGCGCTATAATCTGTCCGGTAATAATGCGTAGCTGACGTTTTTAACTGTCGGACAAATGGGAAAAAAAAACAACTTTCAGATTTACGAAACTGATTTATACGAAATGTAGCTCTTTGATATTGAACAAACGTGAATGTATTGCCGGGGTGTTAAAACACGGCGTCGATGAAAGGGGTCATGAAAATCATGAGCGACTTGTCGGGATTCTCAATATGATATTAAAATAAAAAAGATATATATATATAAATAAAAAATGTCGCATGACAACAGGGCAATTATACTTGAATTTGGTCTTTCAATGTATTTTTTGCAGTTCACATTCACAAAACGTCTGCTTTATGCATGTTATGTGTGCAGTTGTACTGAAATATATGGGATGCTCCTATAGATGACGTCACAGTCGACTTTTGTAGATAACTCGTGCGCGACTTTATCGATTTATAGGAAAGGTGTATACACATTACTATAATAGTAACTTGATCTGACGTACTGTATCACGTTGAGTTGATGAGCTCATACCATCGGATTACCCGAGACGCTTGCGTCGAGGGTGATCCGATGGTATGAGCTCATCTACGAGACGTGATACATAACGTCAGATCAAATTACTATTATAATAATTTGTTTATTATATAACTAAGGGAACAGCCAATCATTCATACTTGCCAGCGCTAATGCATCGGCCCGGATTCGAACCTGCGCGGCAGAGGTATGCAGCTAGTCGTGAGACAAACGCTACCGACTGAGCAATCGAGGCGCGCCGTTTTTGGCGTGTTTGTTGACGTTACGTCACTAGTCCCGTTTCTCTGGTTCTCGTTTCTACGACGCACGTTAAAAATGACGCGCATGAAGCTGGAACTCAGACAAAGCCTCGTTTTAAAGGATAGTGATATGGATTCAGAAAACGTCAGTTTGATACGGCGTTCTGTATCATATGGCCAGAAAACAGACAGTTCAAAGGGTGTATCATTGATAGGTATATAATAAAAAAAAATTATCTAATTTTTTCTTTAAAGTCACTTTTATCAAATATCATTATCTAAACTCTAATTCAAATGTATAGTTAGACCATGTCGGAGGTTTTGCATGAAATATTTCATCAAATTGTTTTTGTTATTATTATAAAGGGAGTAAATCTTTAAATGATTAAATAAAACAGCGTATTCAAAATAGTTTATGGCCCGTTTCATATTTATGCAAAATCTGACTGTCTGAAATGTTTCTCTTTTTAGACTGAATTAGACAGGATAACGGTTTTCTTCGCTACTAAAGTGCAGGTGTACAACGGTAGTTTAGCTTCAAAACAAATCGTCTTGTCACAAACTTAACGGTACCTGTCAGCGGTATTATTAGCGGCATAAAGCACCAAGCACGTGGCAATGCTCTTCAACTGTGAAGTTACAAAAAACTGTGAAATCAATCGAATAATAATAGTGAAAAAAGCTAAGCAGTCAAGCCCGACTGCGTAAATAATGCGCTATAAAATGAGATAAGGCATTGTTATTGTTATTATTATTATTATTATTATTTGATAGAAAAGTGCAGAGTTCCTGGTGGTTTAAAACGGCGGTGATAGTTTAGCACTAAGGGGTAAGGATGAGACAATCTGCAAGTATACGACACTCAGGCAATAAAGATAACATAATTCGCCGCCTGTGTACATACTGGTAATACTGGTCAATACCCCTACCTGAGCTGTCATTTTAATTGAGTCGCGACGTGAGAAAGAAGTACCTTTAGACATGGGCAAATAGCGAATATTAAGAACAGCCTGCACAGTCTGATCTGAGCAGAGTGTTCGCTATTTGCTGTAGACTTCATTTATTGTTGATCAGGAACGAGGTGATTTTGCTAACATTGCATATGCACAGGCTGATCAGAGTTTGATCGAATAATCATTCTATACGTGCAAAAGTGGCTGTCGTTCGAGACAGTCTATAAAAGGATCTACTCAGTCGACAGTCATTAGCTATAGTACTATATATTTTACAGTTATTGGTATTACGACCGAAATTTTGGTCAACGGCCACTTTAGACAACACTGGAGCGGTTCCCAGCAAAAGTAAGCAAACTGGTAATATCCCTGTAATGTACTAGACTCAGCAGTATAAACTGTAGAAAAAGTTTGAAGTTGTAGGGTTGGATTATAAAGTAACAATCCCGCTGAAGGAGAGTCACGAACTTGGCTGGATTCGATACCCCGACTTCTTCATTATGAATAGAGAGCATTTATATTTTACCCGTCGGGGAAGACGACTCGGCTTTTGGAACGTTATTATTAAAAAGATCCGCGTGTTATGTGTATCAGCGCAGTTAACTGTACAGTCTGGTCAGAGCATGCACCGTATGATTCACCTATCCTGCAACATGTGTCTTTCATGCTGTTTTTACATATAGGCTTGTTTGGGCAACGACGCGGCTTGAATCCAAATGATGTCATTTTCACAGGGTCAACACTTCAAGAAAAGGATTTGCTTTATTCAGAAAGGGATGTAAAAATGAAAATGGCAGTGTTGCTTCCCCGAAAAGTGTGCCCATTCACCTTAAGACAGATCTTTCCCGATATCGACCAATACGGGACATACTTTATATCCTTTTCACTTCTAACGTTTGCTCAAATACATTATAAGATCAACTCTTAACCAAAACAAACTGGCCAATCTGATCTGAGTCTGCGCTTGGCGCACAACCACATTGTTGGTTTTCTCGTGTCGTGGCTCATATGCAGGTGTAATCACACACATTAAAAGTTTGTTATAGTAAAGGTGACCATTTTACTCATAGGGTATTTAGGTAAAATTTTCAATCACAAATCATTTCTCCGATTCTGAAAGGACGCCATCAGACTCAGTGCCGGGCTCAGATAGAAGATACACATCAATGATTCTTCCTTGGCTTCCTGGGAAACAACTTTGAAAAGAAAAAATAAGATATTCGAACACGCAGCAAAACGAGGGAAAACTGTTATGAGCTGTAGGCCTAATGTTTAATAGTCCGAAAACTTTGAGAATATATCCGCGCGGCAGAGTCAGTTTCGCTTTTCATGTAAATACAAGTACTGTGATTTTGCCATGCGGAGTTCTGATTTATAAAACAAACTTCTCACCGCTTATTTTTCCTTCATTTCGATGCATCTTTTAAAGTCCGAACATTTGATTATTGATCCGCGCGGCAAAATCATGTTTTCTATATTTCATGAATGAACTAATTAATAAGCTGTGACGTATATCTTTCAGCTGTCAAACCAACGGTTTTACGGATTTGCATATTTAAGATAGTCAATTCAGTGGACGTCAGTCACCTTTGAGACTGCCCTGTTGCAGCGTTCGCTAATCAAAAACATACCACTTATTATTGTCGCGTGCAGGTTTAGTTCTGTAGTGGTTCTCTGTGGTTCTCTGTTGCCTGTTTTTGGTGTCAGAGTTTCTGTGATGTTTTACCTTATGTATGTTCTTATTATTTTTGGTTTGGTTTGGGTTGCTGAGTGGCCACCTTTTGGGAACAAGCTGCTCACTCGGTTGGCCATATGTTCTCTGTATCTTGATTATTTGTAATCTTAGTTGTTTCCAACTATGGTTTGAGGGCTGGATTTGGATTTTGATTGTTTCAGTTCCTGGTCTTTGCATACTTTTTACTTTTAGTGATACAATCGAAGGTAAAACTTGACAGTTCTTACGTCAGAAAGTCTATGCTTACTTGTCCGGGGGCTTATCAAAATACGAAGTTTTACATTTGCAATGGCATTTGTTTTTGTTAAAATCGCTAAAGGGTAAATCGACACGCACAAATTAACACTTACATGGACCACAAAAGTTAAAAAATAAACGCACAAATAGATAATAATTTGTTCTGTTCATTGCTCCAGTGACCTGGTGGGAAAAAGCGCTGGCTCTTATACGTTATCTCTGTGACTGCTGTGGGTTCGAGCCTCGCTCAGCGCACAGGCCGACAACAGTTCTGCTTGCGAAACGTTAGGAGTTTTTCCCATGAGCTCCGGTTTTGGCTATTTAAAGGGCCTGTTAAACACTGATTTTCTTTTTTCTCTTTTTAAGCTTGCCAATTAACATCATGTCAAATAAAAAGGTCGCATTTTGTACATATTTCAGTTCAGTTCAATTGCGCTCGCTACGAATTTGAAGATCGGGTGAAAGGGAGGCGGGTCATATGGATCAATAATAATTATGAGACTACCAATAAGACTGATGTACTTTAAGCTGACTAAATAAATTTTGACAGACATAACAAGTTAGTTCGACAAACCCGTAATAGCTTTGTTTACGGTATCTTGACCACGGGCTGAATGTGGATCCTGACAATACGGCTCTTCCCAAATGGATTTGAAGTCTAGTTCTTTTGTTGTGTTCAAAGAACATTTACTGACCGTTCCAAGGCGGTACTTCTGTTGTGGTTCTTCAATTTTACGTGTTCTTAGGTCCGCTTGTCTGTGGTCTTCTGGCAATATGGTCACCTGTGAAGCTGCCCACTTTGCTCTCTCTCTCTCTCTCTCTCTCTCTCTCTCTCTCTCTCTCTCTGTGTGTGTGTGTGTGTGTGTGTGTGTGTGATTTATAATAGAAAATAGGTAAAAGTAAATGTTACTGTTGTTTTTGATGACCGCCTATTTGGGAAAGAGCTGTTCAAATGAAATCAAAAACTGTAAGTTAGTGTAAAGAAAACATAATAAATAAGACGAAGCAACATTGGGCATAACATCACCTGAAACTGAACCTTAAAACGAATGGGGGAATAGAGAAGGTAAAGATCAGCCTGCGCTTCCGCGCAGTCTGATTGCTTAGATAATCTGATACTGGGGAATAAAAGTGAGGATTCAGTTTGATCACTTTACACAGCGTGATGGCATAGTTTGCATTTTTAGGCCAGGCATATCATATCGCGAGTGTGTTGTCCATAGTCGAAGTCATCAGCTCAGCAGCATGCAGTCATGCATCAAGAGGTTAATCTTTTACTGCTGGGTTGACAAAATTTTCAGTCGTTGACCGGGCTGGGTATCGAAGCCGCGACTTTCTGTGCAATAGCTACGCGCTCTAACAAATGGACTACGGCGTGACACACAAATCACTAGAAAACTGTGCAGTCCAAAAGTCTGTAACTCTGGTAACACACGTTGGTTGGTTGTTTTGAGTTTAACGGCCCTTTGAGACAGTATTTCAGTCTATATCGGGCCGTCTCCCAAAGAGACGGAGGAAGAAGAGAGGTGTGATAGCTCGAGAAAAATGTCCAAACAGCCCCACCTGCACCTACTTCAAGCAAGGACGCCACGGAATTGGAAGTTACACCCAGCACCATCGCACCACCAAACCACCCCGGTAACACACGTGGGAGTCGTCAGGCTAAAAGTAATGCTTTAGCTGTTGTGCACAAAACACAGGTTGGTCGAGTCACCAAAGCTCACATATGCCCTAACGCCCTTTTACGCGTCGGGAAAAGGGACGATGGGAAATTAGCGAGCTGTCCAGTCTGGGATCAGACTCTGCATTCGTACATAAATCCCGGGCTCGAGACGCATTGGAAGCGGGTATCTTTTCAGTCATAAACAGCCTTTCATTATCACCAACCCATCGTCCTGATATGGCTGAAATTATGCTAAAAAAGGCGTAAAATCATGATTCATTCATCATCGACAAAAAATTATAGGTTTGATTTTCAACAAATTAATCTAATAAAGGTAGCAGATCCGACGTTTTTAGCTAGTCAAAGCAGCTAAACATCTTTTCAAGCGCAGAAATTGATTGACACTTCCGGCTACTGATTACATCTCTCTACCGTTAATATTGTCATGTGTACTCAATACAAGAGTCACAGGTCTTTGAGACGTTACAGTTATGTCTGTCACTGACCCGTTAAATCGTCTAGAGAAAGTAAACGTTGTAGACGCTCAGATTTCGCAAAAATATGAAATTTGCCATAAAAGTATTAATTTCATGGCATTTCCGTTCTCTCGTAACATGGGATTCATTCGGCTCGGCCCTCGAAGATGTGTTTGTGTCTGTACGTTTCTCGGGACTTTAAACCTACATATACTCACCTCCTACATGTCACATGGCAAGAGTGGTCACGAGACACACCCAGACCGACATACGGTCACCCCCCCTCCCCCCAACCAAAAAAAAAAACAACAAAAACTTGTTGGTTGGATGTGAGTTTCAGACCGCACGCCTGTCACGCACTTTGCGCCAGTGTTACAACTTTCGGAGTCTGTATTTGATGTGGGAGAAGAGCCGGAGTACCTGGAGAAGGAACCACAGCAAGCTTGCTCGGTTTTACAGACAGAAACGAAACAGACGTAATTTCATATTCAAAGGGCGTCAGAGACCAACAGATCTACTGACAAAATACAAAATACAAGAGAGTAAGATAACTTCACAAGTAAACTTCGACAATTATCTTTTATAAAGATACTTTTTGTTTCAATTTCAAAAACCCAATTTTTGGTATTCTAATTTGTATTGCAAGTGTGAAATATTTTGGTAAATGCAAGGTAATGTTGAGTTCACATTAACTCAAAGAGTTACTTTTCATGTTTGTAAGTACTTAATAGCTATAAGGCTAAAAACAAAGAACGGCCGAGATTGGCAGTTTGAAACACGCAGGATTATGCAGTTTTCTCAGGAGGTACTTGTACTAGGATATTTTAGATTTCGGAATGGAGCTTAGGGTTAGACTATACATTAACTGATTTACTCAGCTATGTTATCCCAAATTTGGCTGAGGTATGACCCTTTCTGGTGTTCTTTGTACAAGAGTAACATCTCTGCCTAGATAGTAATGCTATGGATATTAAATCGTGAGAAAAACTATGTTTTCTTTTTATATATTTACGTTAAGCGCTCAGGATCATTTTAGAGGATGCTTATCGCACCATAATAGATGCCAGCCGGGACCAATTTAGAGGCTGGTCCAGACCAAAACAGATGCCAGGACCAGTTTAGATGCCAGGACCACTTTAGATGATGTACAAACGTATCAGTATTTTCTTAGACAACCGGCAGCAAAAATGGATTGGCACTTAATCACTTTGGAATACTTTGTCTTGAAAATAAAATCGGTGTTTTTTTAATGTTTTCTTCCCCATCGCGAGATATACCTTTAGTGACTCCAACCCCTCCAATCCCCTCCGCCCCTCGTCACACCCCACTTGCAGCTGCAGTCGCCTCACTGATCTTGTAAAATAATCAAACCAATATTCGGTAAACGTTAAAACTTCGCTATACTGAATGTCAAATAAGATAATATAGGCTCGGTACCTGTCCCTGTGGTACTCTGCTATCACCTATAGACCACGTATGATTTGTCCCTAAGTTACTTTATTGTCGCTTCAAGGACAGCTTTATCCCCGTAGTGTCTTTCCCTATAAGTCGTGTGTTCCTATGGTACTCCACTCGATTATATTAAAGCTTTTTATGTCTATCTATGGTATTCATTTGTCCATGTCCACTGTTTGTCCCTTCGATATTTTACTATCACCTAAAGGCACGTTGTTTGGGCCTGGGATACTCTACTGTCAACTATAAGCCCGGTGGCTATCCCTGGTGGTTTGTCCTGGCTGCACTCTGCTGTCACTCATAGGCCCACACATGAGTGCATGTCCCTGGGGTACATGTACTCTACTTTCACCTAAATCCCCTGTGAATATCAGGAGCTGCGGTTGCTCAGTAGCTTGAACGCTGGCCTACTATTCTACCTGTCCTGAGTTCGAGCCCCGCCGGAAGCGGAAATCTGTCCAATCGCAAACAGGGTTCAATCGCACACAGTCTTTCATTATCATACTTACATCGTCCTAGTATGACTTGTATACTGTTGAAAAGGACGTAAAATCGCGCCATCCATCACACTTCACAGTTCATGATTTTAGTTTCACCTCTGTTAAGGTGGTGATTTATGGTAAATGTAAAAGTTTCACCTGTGTTAAGGTGGTGATTTATGGTAAAGGTAAAAATCTGCATAAAACCATAAAAAAGTAACGTATCTCCCTGAAAGTTAGCAGACTTCTTATTTGTGTTGGTCTTTACAGTTTAGAATACAAAAATAGACGTACATGCTGCTTAAAAAAGTGTTTTTATAAGGAAAGATCAAAGGGTAATTTTCTGCGAATAAATCTGAAAAAATAATATCGTTATTGAAAATTTATGTAGTGCTGGAGGTGCATTATTGCATAATGAAGAGCGTCCTAGCAATTATTTATTCCAACTCGTTCTCAAATTGTAATGTAGACCAGATGAAAAGGGTAGCTTTTTCTCAAATGTTCAACCATGTACAAAGTAAATGTACACTGGACGCATTTATTAAATATAGGGTAGGCAAGCATACCTATGTTAACACCTACAATATATAAATGATACATTACTGACATGATCAGTGGTGTGTAGATGAAATTGTTCAACCTTGTTGAAATAGTCTCACCTGTCTCACCTGTGTGTTTTGACAAAAAAATTTCGACACAGACTGCATCTTTTTTCATCTGCTCAGCCTGATAATGTGTGAAAGAGTTTTTAAAAATAATTGCTAGGACGCTCTCCATTATGCAACAAGGTACTCTAAGTACTAAGTATATTTTCAATAATAATATTATTTTTTCATATTTATTCGCAGAAAATTACCTTTTGATCTTCTCTTATAAAAACACTTTTTAACATTAACAAATGCTGCATTTTGGGATTCTAAATTATGAGAAACAACATAAAGAAGGCATCTGCTAAGTTTTGAAAAGATCAGTGTTATTTTGAGTATTTATGCAGATTTTTGTCTTTGTCCCAAATCAGTGATTATCACCACCTTAAACTACTGGTTTTGTATATATTTACGTTTAGCGCTTAGGGCCATTTTAGATCTAAGGCTGTTTATTGCACCATAATATACTGATGCCAGTCGGAACCATTTAAGAGGCTGATTAGGTCAAAAATAGATGCCATGCCCAGTTTTGATGCCATGAGCACTTTAGATGATGTACATACGGTTGTACATCATCTAAAGTGGTCCTGGCATCTAAGTTGGTCCTGGCATCTATTTTGGTCTTGACCAGCCTCTAAATTGGTCCCGGCTGGCATCTAGTTTTTCTGCTAAAAACTGCTTCTGACGATTTATATTCATAACCTCGACCCACCCATTTCAAAGATATTTTACGTGTGTTTGTATGGGAGGTGGGGGGGGGGGGGAGAAAGGGGCTAGTTTAGCCCCCGTCCCTCTTCCTACGCTTATGTCGTTTTATTTTCAATATCGCACGCCTCTGTTCGTGATTAGAAAATTGAAATTCCAATAAATTATTGAGTCAGCTCCATGTTTTCGCGCCTCGTGCTCTTGCCAACCATCTTCGAATCGAATCGAAAAGAGTTCGAGTTTAGCGCGTGCGGGTATAATAGCATGAGAATGAGTACCAAGCATGTTCTCGCACTGAATCGAATGTGCAACATATACAATAAATAATGTCAGCAAGCTATAGCTCGTTCATTGATTATCGCACCTTCGTCAAAAAGACATTTATCCACCAGGAGTGGGCAACTCAGTCTGATCAGAGCCTTCTCTGTCCGCGTAACGAAACTTTGAGTTCATATAATCTCATTGAGCCTCTTAGCAAGACCGGTCATGCTGATTTGAGATTTACCTAGAAATTTCAGCAGAGGAAATGTCTACTATGAGGGACTATAGGTTATTTTTCGGCCAGATTTCTTCTTCCGACATTTTTTCTGAGGAAGATTCTACTTCCGAAAAATCAAAGGTTTTCCCGGGCAAGATGGGGAGGGGGGCGTGATGAGGTAGAGAATGGGTATTTCATGGGCGCCTGAGACCAGACTTCAACAACGGATAAAATCGGAAACAAAATCAAAATGACATGTGTCCAGCAATAAAGGAAATAAACGGATGTTCAGTTTATCAAGACATTGAAAAACGAAATTCCATATTAACTATCATACCTTGTCTTGTCCAACTGAACCGACGCAAAATAAGAACAGAAAAAGAATAAAATTCTTCGCCATCTTGTTATTTTAAATTAATAAAGAAACTAAAAACGGATTTTAAGAGAGAGAAGGTGGTGATCTATGTGACATATACCTGATTAGCATTTCTGTGTTTCATTTTGTTTACTTTATAATATCAGTTACGACTGCACCGCGAAAGGGGGGTTGTGGTCGGGCGATGGTTCTGGTTATAACTTCCAGTGATGGGACGTCCTACTTATTTGGATAAAAGTAGGACAGGGCCTACTTTGCTTGCACTAGCTGCGGGTTGTTTGGAATTTTTCTCGCTCGTCTATCATTTCTCTTTTCTTTCTCCACTATCTGCGAGACGGCTCGTTATAGACTGAAATACTGTCTCAAATGACAGTAAACCCAAAATAACTGCCCACCCGAAAAGAAAAGCACCGCGAATATTCTAATCAGAGACATTACTGAGCGTTTCTGGCTAATGAGTTTTATAAAGCTTTGCCAGTAGAAAACTTGTTTTCGGGTGTCAGACCAGGTGAAATTCAGATCACACAGCTCAGCTACACAGGTTAGCCAGAGTCTTGAGGTTTCGTCTATAGCAACTATAGGACCACACTATCTAAACAGCGAACAAAAACACACGTGCCGATCAGATCAGCCAGTGCGGGAAGCGCAGGCTGATCTCCCCTCTTTGTTTTCGGATATGACATAAAACAGGTTTCCTTATGACAAGACTCGTTATTTTTTATGTTGTATGTCGTAACAACATTTCATTTTCCTATGTCTGTATGCTTTAAATATTATGCATACAAATGAAGCATACATAATTACCAATTTATATATAAAATCAATTCAATTTAATAGTAATAAAGAAATAAAACCGTAGCATGTCAAATTGTCAAAACAAACACAATGGTGTGTGGTTCTAACGAAGACTCCGATCAGCCAGGCCAGCCGCCTAGTGTCTTCACTGTGCGTTCAAAAGGACACAATGTTTCTTCGTTTGGACTGATTACACTGGGCGCATGCCTAGGCTGATCTGAGGCTTTGCAAGATTCACATTACTCATAGCAATAACAAGTTATTCGTAGAAGGCACTATTATGCATAGTTATCAGGTATATAACTGGGATCATTTTAGAGGCTGCTTATCGCACCATGATAGATGCTAGCCAGGACCAGTTTAGAGGCTGGTCAGGACCAAAATAGAGGCCAGGACCAATATAGATGCAGGACCACTTTAGATGATGTACATACGGTCTATTCAATTTATGCGAAACACGGAGAGATTTAATCTAGGGTACTAGCGAAGTTGCGGCCCAACGTGAAACCTTATCAAGATGTATTTAGGCAGTTCGCTGCAGTTGTCGGGTCGTCTACAACTATATAAAGACTAGTGTCGTCTGCAAACATTCGAATGGTTGAGCCAATATCAATTACTATATCATTGATATACAACAAGAATAGTTGAAAGCCCCAGTATAGATCCTTGTGGAACTCCAGCCCTAATAAAAACCCCGTCAGAAACAGCACCAGGTAGAATAACGCGTTGCTTTCTGTCAGATGTTCAAACCAGTCAAGGACTTCCCCTGTGACACCAGCTGCTTCAAAGCTTATGCAAGAGACCAACATGCCATACACGATCGAATGCTTAGCTGATATCACAGAAGACAGCCCTAACCTCTTTACCGGAATCAAGAGCTTGACAGAAAGTATTATAAAGAAATGTTGAATCTTCCGGTGTAAAGCCAGATTGCAAAGGCGATAGTAAATTATTATCACTAAGGCTATTAAGTAATTACTTGAAAATAAACCTTTCAAAATCTTTGGCTTCTGCATTCAGCAAAGAAATGGGTCTGTGATAAGAGACAATCGACAGATCTTGTTTCTTAGGGACAGGACATACGCTGGCAAATTGCCGGTAAGTAGGGACTCATTAAAGAGAAAACAAAAAGGAGAGGAGAGTTGGGATGAAAATTCTTAAAGAATACGATTATCTAGTCCATTTTTGACCAGCAATTAAAAGTTTAAGAACACATTCAACTTCAAGTGGAGTGAGCACAATCGTGGTTAGTTCTGAATTAAGAGCGAGTGGGATCATATCTGGAGGAACAGAGTTTGTCTCATTTAAGATGGTTTGACTTCGAAAATTTAAAGAGTAACTACACTTCAGGAACTGACTGAATCAGATCCCACACCCTATCCCCAACATCAAAGGGATGCGGTGCACACATGTCACACAACTAGTTTTACCTATTTTCTATTTTTTATTACTAAAGGGTTAAAATGAAAACACAACAAGTTAAACAGCACCGAACATAAATCAAATTCAACCGCAACGAAAGTACCGCCTTGGGACGGTCAGTAATAACTACTGGGGGGGGGGGGTGGTTAAACCGGTTTTACTGGGCACAAATGTTTGTCTTGCTGTTTTCATCTGTATAAATATTGTTGTCATATTCTACATATTCTAAAGGGAGGAATGGAAGAATTTGAGTCTGGATTGATAAAATTCATAAGAGAAAACTAACAGTCTTTTGTCGTAATAGTACTAGATTTTAGTTTATCTGCTGATTTATCATAATTCGATTTCTTGGAATCATGAATTATTGTGGTAACCTTATTTCGTAATTTCCTAAACTTTTACCAGTTGGTTTCCATATATAAGTTCTCTTAGCCTTTCTAAATGCACGTTTACCTTTTCTGAATGTATCTTTTCAAAAAAGTAGTCAGCCAAGGAAGATCTGAAGTTTTCACTTTATGTCTATTAGGAATACATTCGATAACTATAGAGTTAATGGCGGTATTTATGTTATCAGCATAGATATTAATATCATTGTTATGAAGAAACTCCCAATCCAAGTTTGATGCTTTATCACGTAAAGATTAAAATTACCCCGTTCGTAGTACCAAACATGTCTTGAAAAAGATTTAAACTTAGCCTTAGAAAATTTAAATATACCGTATATAGGACAATGATATACTGTATCATTGTCCTGATTAAGAGAAGGATCACCTACACCACCAAGTAGTAAGTGATCTTTGTTACTAACAAGGACAATGTCAATAAAAGATGAAGTACCAATAGACTGATAGAAAGAAAACTCAACAGAGAGAGAGTATATCTTCCCCGATGTTCGAACACTAAGAATATTTAAATTAAAGTCACCCGTAACGATAATGTCAGATATACCGGTGTCGACTGCCGAAGCTAATGAGTCCTCAATATTTGAAAAGTAGGTAGCATCAGAATTCGGTGAGCGATAGAAGATTGCAAAGAAAATATTTTATGAGTATTAGCTATTTCAATCCATATATTTTCAACTCCTTTAATTTCTCAGTCATCCCGGCGCTTATAAAATAAAGTTTCTTTAACATGACGCCGCCATGGTAATTGCCGACACGGTCCTTGCGCTCAGGTTTGTTGTACGACTCCAGCATCAAATCATCTGTATCTACAGAGTTTCGGTAAAATAATTCTGTATGCAATAAATCATGTTTAGATGCTATACTTTGAATATTATAATGTACAATGGATAGGTTATGACCGGAACTGAAAAAGCTGAATATAGATGCAGACATACTAGTTGACAAGCCAGAAACACTCTCTGATGAAGGACCTGGGTTCGGCTGAACATCACCGTAAAATAATGTTAAACCAGGTACCAAATACTACGCAAGAAAAACAGGAAAAATGATGAAGGAGACTCATTTATTTGCTTTGAACGACCTTCAATTTTAATGTTGCCAAATGTCATTCTATGAAGGTGACTCGGCAACTGTCTAGCACGCAATTTTACTGCAGTTACGCTCTCCGCCAGCAAAAACTGGAACAAGTTCAGCCCGCCAAATACCTTGGAATTACAGCTACAGACAATTTGGATTAGGGTCAACATACGAATGTCAGAAATATCATGTAAGGCAACTAAGACAATGGGTTTTCTTCGGCGCAATTTCGGCAAACTAAAAAGCTGCACTCAGCTACCCTCAACTGGTGTATGCAGTACCTATTTGGCATCCCTATCACAAAACTCAGATTCAACAGGTTGAGTGCAGAGAATCTACAGGTGATGGCGGAATGCTCGACGACTTTGAGTGGACATCCATGGAGGCCCACCGGCAGCAGTCCTCCTTAACCTTCTTTTACAAGATTTACTCCGGTATAGTGTCCCTCGAGATAGATAAGTATCAGACCCCGGGACAAATTCGAGAAGAACTAGGGCATCCCATAATTCTTAATAGACTATAGATACCTTGCATATATAGTGATGCCCTGAAAAATTCATTCTTCACCAGGACAATTCCTATGACTAATAGTCTCCCATCTTCGGCGATTTCTGCTAAAAACCGCGAAGAAGTTTAAGACCCTTATTTAGATTATCCGTCCAGAGGCATGTGTTTTAGCATGACTCTGATCTTCTTCTTGTAAATAGTTTTAATGGCCCACCCCGAAAGTTTGTCATCTCTTTGAGCTTAATCTAAATTTAGCCACCCAGGTGCAGTACCTGAGGTAATGATCAGAAAATGGTCGTCTCAGTATCGAGAGATAGATCAGGCGGTCAAATATGTGTTTCTTAATGCTTATCACTTTGAGATAAGTTCTGTGTATTATGTTTTGAAGTTTATTGGAATGGGTTTACAACTCTGGGATGCAGGTAGATAGTAACCATTCACCTGAAGATCGGCAAAGCGACTAAACTGAAAATCAATTAGTTATTCAAAACATAACTTAAATGAAACTGGAAGATCTTGCAATTGACCTTACGCCGATGCGCTTATCGCTCCGCCTTTCAAATTTGTCTGAGTAAATTTTACAAAAGTAACTATTGTCACAGAAACACACGTGCATTTGTTTGTCCGAGGTTGTTACCAATTTTGACTGGTCAATGCATATTTTAACTGACAGGTGGCGATAGGTCAATTTGAAAGGTATAGTTTAAGTTTTACTGCGCTTGAACTGTGAACTGTGAAGACCACGTGTTTTCTTGCAAAAATGACTAATCTCATTTGGAATGGGAAAACACAGGAAATTTTCCCAAGTTTAACGCTATAGTTTTTTCGTTTGTGAAAGCATTCTTATGAAAAGTGGAATAAAGAGTATGTAATCATGTGTACTTTCATACGGTATTAATGAATATTTGAATGTTGTTGTTGCATCGGAAATGGGAGGACGATTTTACATGAAAGCTACGTATTCCTCCTCATCCGGAGTTTTTGCGCAAAATATCCAATAGTGGATTTTCTGCACATAGAATAATACTCGCAAATAATCCACCAAAGGAATTTTTGCGGCTATATGCAGATCCTTTATACAGCCGTGGATCATTTCTGCGGATACCCGCACAATATCCACCAGAAGAATTTTTGCGAACATACGCAGATCCTTTATACAGCCATGGATCATCTCTGCGGATACCCGCACAATATCCACCAGAGGAATTTTCGCGAACATACGCTAATCTGTAATAAAGCCGTGGATCATTTCTGCGGATATCCGCACATAATCCACTAGAGGACTTTTTGCGAACATACGCTAATCTTTAATAAAGCAGTGGATCATTTCTGCGGATACCCGCACATAAGCCACCGTAGGAGTTTTTTGCGAATATATGCAACTCTTTAATAAAACCGTGGACCATTTCTGCGGATATCCGCATATAATCCACATGAGGGGATTTTGCGACTATACGAACATCCTTAATCAAGCTATGGATCATCTGCGCATGCCCGCATATTATCAATGAGAGGCGTTTTTGCGACTTTTTGCAAGGTTGATCAGTTCTCATGGTTCTGCGCATGCCCGCATGTAATCCAAGAGAGGAGTTTCTGAGACTATATGCACTTCCGTAATAAAGCTGTGCATCAGCTCTGGGCATATCTGCATATAATCCAAAACAGGGGTTTTTGCAACTAACCATTAAGTGTGATTTGACAGTGTGTCCGATGCGTACGCTGCTTCGCACACATATACGCATGAACACAGTGGTGACCCAAAACGTACCTGCACTGCAAAAAATAAGCGTATATTTACTTTAGAATACCTGGCAACCAGCTGCCAGTCCATTTCCCGTTATTTTTACGGGCGCCCGACAGAACAGAAAAGTTGTTGTTTTGGTCCGATAGCCCTTCAACGCTATGAAGATATTTTCGAGTGCGACCAGTTAAAATAACACTACTATATCGTGATATCCAACAATGTCTTACGGGCAAATGCTCGTAAAAATAACTGGAAATGGACTGGCAGCTGCTTGCCAGTTATTCTACCGGAAAATCTACGGAAATATTTTACAGTGATAAGGTATTTCCTTTTATTCGTTACATTTTAAAAGTAAATCACCGTCCCGACATGACCTTAGTTGTTTACCGTGGACGTTAAGCATCAAATCAACCAACCAACCAAGTAAACCAATGGGATGCATCGCAATAAAAGAAATCCAAAATACATTTATTTTAGTTCATTATCAGAAAAAAGTTTCGGGACATTCATATCTATTCCCAATTTCATAGGCGCACCGGTAGCTCAGAAGGTTAAGCGCTGGTCTACTGATCTAGCGGACCCGGTTGAGGCGAGAATCAACCGGGTGAGGCAAGAATCTTTTCAAACGTAAACGGGGATCTGTTGCACACAGGTTTTCATTATCATCTACCCATCAAGCGGATAGGACTGAAATACTGTTGAAAAGGGCGTAAAATCGCAAGTCATCCATCCACCCATCTCTGTTTCATATGTGAACATTGTTGTACACGCGGACAATGCATATTAGGATATTCTACTACTTAAGGGCCCAGGTGCACGATCATTCCTTAAACTACAGGATTTTTCTTTCTCATTATAACTCCATGAACATTGTCAGAAGAATCATGCAAAAACTGTGACTCTCAACAAAATAAAAGCGTTTCTCAGATTGAAATTTTTGAACTTTTAGGTTGTCCTTAAGTTTAAGGAATAATTGTGAATCTGGGCCCAGGACAGATATATACTGAACAAAAATAAAAACTTGACGGTCTATATGCCTTAATTCCGGCCAACCTAGTAAATGTGTAATGTATACATGGACTTTTTCGAGTTGGACAGACGTCTGATTGCTTAAATCATAAAAACTTATTGGTAATATCTTGTCCTGTCCGGAGTTATCTGACTTATTCCTCTTTTAATAATCCAGAACAGAACTTTAATTTGCGCATGCGCAGAAGAAAGTTTTCTTATACACAATAAACAGTATTTCAAGTACGCACAGAAAACACTTTAAACGCTTATGTTAATTGTAATCACAACCTGAAAATAACGTTTAAAGTTTCAAAACTTTCAGATTACCTCCCTTTGAATTAAACATATAGAGATTTTTGAAATGCCGTATCTTCTATACCAGTGTATCTTTTTTGTTATTTTCTTCGAGATTTGTTTGATTGTCTTGCAAACTCAATGTCTTAATTACTAACTTTATTTGAAAGCCATTTCTTAAACTGTCATAAAGAATTAAATGTGTAATGGGAATTCCATTTAAACTGAATTTCTGACTTCATAATGGTTTGGAATGAGGTTTTTCGTCTGGTCCTCACAGACTCCTAGTCGACTGTGCATCGGCATTAGTTTAACTCATGGGCTTATACAGACTGGATTTCATAATGGAAAGGCATTGCCAACAGAATCTTTATCATTTAAGCAGACTTTAACAATATTAAATTCAGTAATTGTTTGGTTTTGAGCACAGAAAACAGAAAAGCACCCTTGTGACGTTTACAATAGCCTCAATTTTGCTGTATTTAAAGAATCTTTAATTTTGTGTGACTATGATATTACAAAATGATTACTTTTTCTTAAATTAAAAGAAATTCCATGTCTTACCTTTTTCCGACTATCGTAGGATGAAAAATAGCGACTGTCAAGTTTTTATTTTTGCTAAGTATATTATTATTCGATTGATTTCACCGTATTTTGTAACTTCACAGTTGAAGAGCATTGCCACGTGCTTGGTGATTTATGCGTTAATAATACCGCTGACAGGTACCGTTAAGTTTGTGACAAGACGGTTTGCTTTGAAGCTAAACTACCGTTGTACACCTGCACTTTAGTAGCGGAGAAAACCGTTATCCTGTCTAATTCAGTTTAAAAAGAGAAACATTTCAGACAGTCAGATTTTGCGTAAATATGAAACGGGCTGTAGATACTTGAGAAAGCATGAAACAGAAAGATGCATTTAACCAATTTAAAACTGTCAGAATTTAGTTTAAACATATTTTGTTGCTCAAATAATAGCAATGGGGTCGGGCTACAAGTTCTCATAACCTAAGTTACAGCCCCTTTTTCCAGTAGGACTCAACTCTAAAAGAAAAGAATTTGCCCCCGCAGGAGCAAATTCTTTTCCTTAAGAGTTGATCCCCATTTAAGAGGAATTTTCTTTCCAGGGAAAGGGAAAGGAAGTCACAAAATTGTTCCTTTAGTAAAAATGATGGAAGGGCCAGAGCATTCAGCTATATACTTATCTCAAAACAATTTTATTAGGGGTGGCTACGCCCTTGTGTCTAAACCAATGCCCACACAAAAGTGCTCCATTTGAGCGTTTGAGACACACAAAAGTGTGACTACATTAAAAACTAGGCATAGAAATAAACTAGAAAATTGTCTGTAAAACACTAATGATGTCCCCGTGCAGCGCCTGTCACATTATTACACCTACAAAGAATTTATTGAAAACATACCCTACCATGTAAAAATTGCCCAAAATGACTAAGCTAAAAAGGCTGTGATTCTTTCAAAATTAATTCTAGACCTATCAAAATGCCTCATGCATATCTTCAAATATGTCCACAATATGTAGACAAGGTTTGAAAGAGATCCATTGAAAACTGTGTAGCAAGTTGATAACACAAACTCCATACCCTACAATGCAAAATTTCCCAAGAATGACTAAGTTCAAAAGGCCATAATTCTGTCAAAATTAATTCTAGGTCCAACAAATACCCACATGCACATCTTCAATACAGTCACAGCAAGTATGCAAGGTTTGAAAAAGATCCATTGAAAAATGTGAGAGAAGTTGATTACACAAAGTCTATACCCTGCAATGCAAATATTTGCCTAAAATGACTAAGTTCAAAAGGCCTTAATTCTGTCAAAATTAATCCTAGGTCCAACAAAAATCTACATGCACATTTTCAATACGTCCCCAACATGTATGCAAAGTTTGAAAAAGATCCATTGAAAACTGTGGGAGGAGTTGATTACACCAACTCTATCTATATCCTACAATACAAAAATTTGCCTCAAAAGGCCGTTGTTCTATAAAAAATAATTTTAGCTCCATCAAAAATCCACATGCGATGTGCATGTGGATTTTTGATGGAGCTAAAGTTAATTTTTCAATATGTCCCCAACATGTATGCAAGGTTTGAAAAGGATCCCTTGAAAACTGTCGGAGGAGTTGATTACACAAACTCTATACTTAAAGCGTGACGAACAGATAGATAGACAGACAGACAGGGGCAAATCTTAATGCCCGTTGACTATGGACACGGGGCATAACAAATGAAAGGGACGTTTAGTAGAATTAATGTGGTAGTGTGAAACTTAGACAGAATTCATACAAGCAGAATATTCGAGCACTTTTTTGAAAGTTTTTGCCATGTTGGCGGGCGTCGACTACCACGGAGACAGAGGGCAAATTGTTCCCGAGGATTTTGCATATCTGAATTAAGTCGTTCCTGAGGATTTTGTATACTTAGCAAAAATAAAAACTTGACAGTCGCTATTTTTCATCCTACGATAGTCGGAAAAAGGTAAGACATGGAATTTCTTTTAATTTAAGAAAAAGTAATCATTTTGTAATATCATAGTCACACAAAATTAAAGATTCTTTAAATACAGCAAAATTGAGGCTATTGTAAACGTCACAAGGGTGCTTTTCTGTTTTCTGTGCTCAAAACCAAACAATTACTGAATTTAATATTGTTAAAGTCTGCTTAAATGATAAAGATTCTGTTGGCAATGCCTTTCCATTATGAAATCCAGTCTGTATAAGCCCATGAGTTAAACTAATGCCGATGCACAGTCGACTAGGAGTCTGTGAGGACCAGACGAAAAACCTCATTCCAAACCATTATGAAGTCAGAAATTCAGTTTAAATGGAATTCCCATTACACATTTAATTCTTTATGACAGTTTAAGAAATGGCTTTCAAATAAAGTTAGTAATTAAGACATTGAGTTTGCAAGACAATCAAACAAATCTCGAAGAAAATAACAAAAAAGATACACTGGTATAGAAGATACGGCATTTCAAAAATCTCTATATGTTTAATTCAAAGGGAGGTAATCTGAAAGTTTTGAAACTTTAAACGTTATTTTCAGGTTGTGATTACAATTAACATAAGCGTTTAAAGTGTTTTCTGTGCGTACTTGAAATACTGTTTATTGTGTATAAGAAAACTTTCTTCTGCGCATGCGCAAATTAAAGTTCTGTTCTGGATTATTAAAAGAGGAATAAGTCAGATAACTCCGGACAGGACAAGATATTACCAATAAGTTTTTATGATTTAAGCAATCAGACGTCTGTCCAACTCGAAAAAGTCCATGTATACATTACACATTTACTAGGTTGGCCGGAATTAAGGCATATAGACCGTCAAGTTTTTATTTTTGTTCAGTATAGTAAAAAAGGATAAGCAGTCAAGCCCGACTGCGTAAATAATGCGCTATAAAATGAGATAAGGCATTGTTATTATTATTATTTGATAGAAAAGTGCAGAGTTCCTGCTGGTTTAAAACGGCGGTGATAGTTTAGCTCTAAGGGGTAAAGATGAGACAATCTGCAAGTATACGACACTCAGGCAATAAAGATAACATAATTCGCCGCCCGTGTACATACTGGTAATACTGGTCAATGTACCCCTACCTGAGCTGTCATTTTAATTGAGTCGCGACGTGAGAAAGAAGTACCTTAGACATGGGCAAATAGCGAATATTAAGAACAGCCTGCACAGTCTGATCTGAGCAGAGTGTTCGCTATTTGCTGTAGACTTCATTTATTGTTGATCAGGAACGAGGTGATTTTGCTAACATTGCATATGCACAGGCTGATCCGAGTTTGATCGAATAATCATTATATACGTGCAAAAGTGGCTGACGTTCGAGACAGTCTATGAAAGGATCTACTCAGTCGACAGGGGAAGACGACTCGGCTTTTGGGACGCTATTATAAAAAAGATCCGCGTGTTATGTGTATCTGCGCAGTTTACTGTACAGTCTGGTCAGAGCATACACCGTATGATTCACCTATCCTGCAACATGTGCCTATCATGCTGTTTTTACATATAGGCTTGTTTGGGCAACGACGCGGCTTGAATCCAAATGATGTCATTTTCATAGGGTCAACACTTTTAATAAGAAAAGGATTTGCTCCATTCAGAAAGGGATGTAAAAATGAAAATGGCAGGGTTGCTTCCCCGAAAAGTGTGCCCATTCACCTTAAGACAGATCTTTCCCGAAATCGACCAATACGGGACATACCATGTGATCTTTTCACTTCTAAAGTTTGATCAAATACATTATAAGATCAACTCTTAACCAAAACAAACTGGCCAATCTGATCTGAGTCTGCGCTTGGCGCACAACCACATTGCTGGTTTTCTCGTGTCGTGGCTCATATGCAGGTGTACCCACACACATTAAAAGTTTGTTATAGTAAAGGCGACCTTTTTACACATAGGGTATTTAGGTAAAATTTTCAATCACAGAAATCATTTCTCCGATTCTGAAAGGACGCCATCAGACTCAGTGCCGGGCTCAGATAGAAGATACACATCAATGATTCTTCCTTGGCTTCCTGGGAAACAACTTTGAAAGGAAAAAATAAGATATTCGAACACGCAGCAAAACGAGGGAAAACTGTTACATGTATGAGCTGTAGGCCTAATGTTTAATAGTCCGAAAACTTTGAGAATATATCCGCGCGGCAGAGTCAGTTTCGTTTTCATGTAAATACAAGTACTGTGATTTTGCCATGCGGAGTTCTGATTTATAAAACAAACTTCTCACCTCTTATTTTTCCTTCATTTCGATGCATCTTTTAAAGTCCGAACATTTGATTATTGATCCGTGCGGCAAATTCATGTTTTCTATTTTTCATGAATGAACTAATTAATAAGCTGTGACGTATATCTTTTAGCTATCAAACCAACAGTTTTACGGATTTGCACATCTAAGATAGTCAATTCAGTGAACATCAATCACCTTTGAGACTGCCCTGTTGCAGCGTTCGCTAATCAAGACACGCCACTTATTATTGTCGCGTGCAGGTTTAGTGATACAATCGAAGGTAAAACTTGACAGTTCTTACATCAGAAAGTCTATGCTTACTTGTCCGGGGGCTTATCAAAATACGAAGTTTTACATTTGCAAAGGCATTTGTTTTTGTTAAAATCGCTAAAGGGAAAATCGGAACGCACAAATTAACCCTTACATGGACCACAAAAGTTAAAAAATAATCGAACAAATAGATAATAATTTATTCTGTTCATAGCTCCAGTGACCTGGTGGGAAAGAGCGCTGGCTCTTATACGTCATCTCTGTGACTGCTGTGGGTTCGAGCCTCGCTCAGCGCACAGGCCGACAACAGTACTGCTTGCGAAACGTCAGGAGTTCTTCCCATGAGCTCCGGTTTTGGCTATTAAAAGGGCCTGTTAAACACTGATTTTCTTTTTTCTCTTTTTAAGCTTGCCAATGACTATATCATTAACATCATGTCAAATAAAAAGGTCGCATTTTGTACATATTGCAGTTCAGTTCAATTGCGCTCGCTACGCATTTGAAGATCGGATGAAAGGGAGGCGGGTAATATAGATCAATAATAATTATGAGACTACCAATAAGACAGATGTACTTTAAGCTGACTAAATAAATTTTGACAGACATAACAAGTTAGTTCGACACAACCGTAATAGCTTTGTTTACGGTATCTTGACCACGGGCTTAATGTGGATCCTGACAATACGGCTCTTCCCAAATGGATTTCAAGTCTAGTTCTTTTGACCGTTCCAAGGCGGCACTACTGTTGTGGTTCTTCAATTTTACGTGTTCTTAGGTCCGCTTGTCTGTGGTCTTCTGGCAATATGGTCACCTGTGAAGCTGCCCACTTTGCTCTGTGTGTGTGTGTGTGTGTGTGTGTGTGTGTGTGTGTGTGTGTGTGTGTGTGTGTGATTTATAATAGAAAATAGGTAAAAGTAAATGTTACTGTTGTTTTTGATGACCGCCTATTTGGGAAAGAGCTGTTCAAATGAAATCAAAAACTGTAAGTTAGTGTAAAGAAACCATAATAAATAAGACGAAGCAACATTGGGCATAACATCACCTGAAACTGAACCTTAAAACGAATGGGGGAATAGGGAAGGTAAAGATCAGCCTGCGCTTCCGCGCAGTCTGATTGCTTAGATAATCTGATACTGGGGAATAAAAGTGAGGATTCAGTTTGATCAGTTTACACAGCGTGATGGCATATCTTGCATTTTTAGGCGAGGCATATCGTATCGCGAGTGTGTTGTCCATAGTCGAAGTCATCAGCTCAGCTGCATGCAGTCATGCATCAAGAGGTTAATCTTTTACTGCTGGGTTGACAAAATTTTCAGTCATTGACCGGGCCGGGTTTCGAAGCCGCGACTTTCTGTGCAATAGGACAAATGGACTACGGCGTGACACACAAATCACTAGAAAACTGTGCAGTCCAAAAGCCTGTAACTCTGGTAACACACGTTGGTTGGTTGTTTTGAGTTTAACGGCCTTTTGAGACAGTATTTCAGTCTATATCGGGCCGTCTCCCAAAGAGAGGGAGAAAGAAGAGAGGTGTGATAGCTCGAGAAAAATGTCCAAACAGCCCCACCTGCATCTACTGCAAGCAAGGACGCCACGGAATTGGAAGTTATACCCAGCACCATCGCACCACCAAACCACCCCGATAACACACGTGAGAGTCGTCAGGCTAAAAGTAATGCTTTAGCTGTTGTGCACAAAACACTGGTTGGTGTGAGTCACCAAAGCCCACATATGCCCTAACGCCCTTTTACGCGTCGGTAAAAGGGACGATGGGAAATTAGCGAGCTCCCAGTCTGGGACTAGACTCTGCATTCGTACATAAATCCCGGGCTCGAGACGCGTTGGAAGCGGGTATTTTTTCAGTCATAAACAGCCTTTCATTATCACCAACCCATCGTCCTGATGTGGCTGAAATTATGTTAAAAAGGGCGTAAAATCGTGATTCATTCACCATCGACAAAATTTATAGGTTTGATTTTCAACAAATTAATCTAATAAAGGTAGCAGATCCGAATTTGTTAGCTAGTCAAAGCAGCTAAACATCTTTTCAAGCGCAGAAATTGATTGACACTTCCGGCTACTGATTACATCTCTCTACCGTTATATTGTCATGTGTACTCAATACAAGAGTCACAGGTCTTTGAGACGTTACAGTTATGTCTGTCACTGACCCGTTAAATCGTCTAGAGAAAGTAAACGTTGTAGACGCTAAGATTCCACGAAAATTTGAAAACTGCCATATATCATGTTAAAATCTAAGCATTTTTTGCTCACCCGCGTATGGTTGCTGATTTTATAAACGCATGATGCTGTCGCGCAGATGCGTATATTAATTCACTTCGGCGACACCGTCGTGAATTACTATTTGAAAATCTGCCATCCAAAAACTTTACGTTTATCAGCCATGTAATACACGGTTTTGCATAAATGAAGGAAACTACGCATTGCCAACAAAGTTAGGTGTTTTTTTAGTATCAGATTTTCTGCAGATATGCGCAAATTTTCCAAACAAATTTCGGATTGTGACAAGTTCTTGGTAGAACTCAATTCGGATTTTCTGCGTACATACGCAGGTTTTCCAAACAAAACAAGCGCGGAATATTTGCGGACGTTTGCATCCGTGCCATTATAACGATTTTACGTTTGTAGGCCTACGCATGAAATCCTCATGTGGAATAATTGCATACATGCTCAAAATAAATCTTAACAACACAAGCATGGTATATTTGCGGACGTGCGCCAAAAAAATCCACGCCGCTATAACAATTCTGCGTGTATACGCACAAAATCCGCTTGTCCCCGGGATTTTTTGCAAATATGCGCAGAAATACACATGCCTGCGTAATTTGCGGACGTGCGCAAAAATATTCACACCGCCATTACAATTTCGCGTTTATACGCACAAAATCTGTGCTCAGATTTGGGAAAAAAGTGACAATGATGGATGTTCTGCGTAGTACGCAGATACTCCACAGAGTATCCTGAAATAAAAATATATGCAAAAACACCTCAGGATTTTTTGCGCTCCAAATTTGGATCAATAAATACCTCGAAAGCTTGTAAATGCTTAGTAAAACCAGTTAAAAGTACTTAATAGTTCGCATTCTCTGCTCTATATTCTATAAGACTGCACTGAGAAATAAAGACTATGTCTTGATATAACTAATCATAAAACAGGTCGGTTATCTAGAATTTCTAGTATGTCCCGAGACGTGAAAAACACATGATCATACCCTCTGGGCAATGTTTTGACCATTAACGTATCAGTCGGAATTGAATCACTACTGATAAATGACCAAAATAAAACAAATATCCAAAAATAAATATGCATGTCATTTTTAAAATAAACGAAATTACCGCTAATGCACAATTAAGAGTTTTCGTGAGAAGAACTTAATTTCTGCTACAAAAATGCATTTCCAAGTTCCTAAAATTAATATAAAGTAACTACAACGTTCATCCCTTGGTGAGTCGCTGTTATTGGTGCCGGTAGTAACCTTAAGAGTGACTTTGTTGTTACATGTTCATGTTAAATTTTGACTTTTTTTTTTTTTATAGTTAGTGCATGCATTGTAAACGAGGTGTGCAAAGTTAAAACTGAATATCATCATGCCAAGACATAATCTTTTACACTGAACAGGGTACTGTATTGGTAATTATCTAAGCAACATTTGTTTAGATAATTACCAATACAGTACCCTGTTCAGTCTGTTCGTGCAGACAGGTAGTTAGAATGGTGTACGATATTAATCTTTTTGCACTGGACAGACAGGGCAACCAGTTATTAATCTCCAATAATAAAGGCGATGAACGCAATGCACGTTGAGTTGAAATGAAGCCACGGGTTAAAATAAAGGCTGATGTAAACTAATGTCTGCCTCAAAAAGACCAAAGGAATTCGTGCTGAGAAGATGCAACAACAGTAACTTCATGTGACCCTTTACATCTTTTTATTGGAGGCTAATTATTTTATGGATCCATTAACCATTAGCTCTTGGTACTTAATATAACACGCATGAGCATTTTCTTCCATCGCACAGGTATTTTTCGAACGCAGTACATATTTTTAAGAGAGCTAGGTAAATATATATATATATATATATATATTTGTAGTACTTGCGTAGTACTTTACAAAAAATGTTTTTTTTTTTTTTTTGAACTTGAAAAAAAGTCATCGGCAATTTGACTGCCTATGAGATGAATCGTATTTTTTTTACATTTTTTACATTTTTGGCCACACAGATTTCTATACAACTTAAAGGCCCCATTGCTCTATTAGCGTGAAAATTTTTATCATGAGGTATCGCTGCAAGCTTCTCAGTATAGTCTTGTCAGTGTGAATGACCGTGATTAGCCAGCTTTAAACAAATACAACATCCTTGAGTTTCACATAAAAAGGGTTTAAAAACTTATTTGGGTCATTTTAGTTGGCAACTAAAATGACCTACTTTCGATTTCATTAAGATGAATAAAATGGTAAAAATACAATGTACAGCCGTGGAGTCCCAATCACTCTCCCGCCTATGTTTATATAGCATTGCCAGACGGGAAACCAGAACAGGAAAATTTAATTTGTGGAGCGATTTGTTATTTTTCAAACACTTGTTTTTTATGTCCCGAAGGGACTTCGGGTGGCATATTAAAATCGCACCGTCCGTCCGTCAGTCCGTCCGTGCGTCCGTAACAAATCGTGTCTCAGCCATAACTTAGAAACTACTCAAGCAAATTTGATGAAACTTCACAGAAAGATAGAGCACATTTAGAAGGTGTGTCAAACACAAGTGTTTGGTTCGTACGCCAAAGGTCAAGGTCACAATTGGATCAAAGGTCAAATCATGTCTTAAATAGTGTCTCAGCTATAACTTATAAACTACTGAAGCAAATTTGATGAAACTTCACAGATAGATAGAGCACAATGAGAAGGTGTGTCGTGCACAAGAGTTTGGTTCCCACGCCCAAGGTCAAGGTCACTGTCGGGGGTTAGAGGTCAAATAGTGTTTCTGCAATTACTTTAAAACTACATAACTGAATTTCATCAAATTTCACAGAAATGTAGAGTAATGAGAAGATTTGTCACATATAATATCCATATTCCCAAACCCAAGGTCAAGGTCACTGTCGGGGCTTAGAGGTCAAAAAGTGTCTCTGCGATTATTTTAAAACTACATGACTGAATTTCATCAAATTTCATGGAAATACAAAGCATAATGAGAAGGTTTGTCACACATAATATTTATATTCCCAAACCCTAGGTCAAGGTCTTAATCTGGGGTCAGATGGCAAATCATGTCTCAACCATTGCTCATAAATGTACCAAAGCAAATTTCCTGAAACATCACAGAAAGATGAAGCTTAATGAGAAGGTAAGACACACACAAGATATAGGCTTTCACACCCAAGTTCAAGGTCACAGTCTGAGGTCAAAGGTCGTTTCTCCCCAATTACTAAAAAGACTTCTTAAGCAAACTGTATTAAACTTCCTGAAATTGTAATACTTAATGAGATTGTATGTCACAAACAAAATTTAGGTTCCTGTACCAAAGGTCAGGGTCATAATCAGGGCACATAGGTTAGATTATATCTCCAAACTGACTGGAGACTGCTGATGTGAATTTCATCAAACTTCACAGAAAGGTAAAGCTTGATAAAAGGCATCTCACTTGCAAGATTCGGGCTGTCTTGCCCAAGTTCAAGGTCACAATCAGGGTCAAAGGTCAGTTTAAGGGGCCTTCGGGGGCATCTGTTACATACTGTAACATTTCTTGTTTCTTCTTTTTGTCAGTTATATGACTCAATATATGCACATCAACCCATATTTTGTTAACACACGTGATTGTTGAAACGCCTTTACAATGATTTGAGTTTAGACGTTTTTACCGCTGATAGGACTATGGAGACTTTAACTGTTTATTTTACTTTTTTCCCATGGGTCACATTATCTCTGCCGCGGCCACATTTCCGACAATATCTTAAGTATCTTTCGCATAGCCATCAAAATGCATAAAAAATACAGCACATGACACCAGTACCTTAAGTAATCACTTAACGTTAGACCTCAAAAATATACTGGACAAAAAAAGAAACGTTACATAGATTTTTCACGAATTTAAAGCTTAAGAACAATATTTTCAAATAAGGATACGTTATTTTCCCACGTACCAGACAACTTTATGAACTAAACCGTTTTCGATTTGCATTAATTGTTACACAATTATTTCACTTTGACTGAAAACACCACAGACAATGTAAACGTTCGATGCGCATGCGCAAGCGCTTAAATTTTTGCCTTTTCGGATTTGCCTTGTAACCGCCAATAAGAAGCCCTATGAACCTTATTAACCTGCAGCTCAAAGAAATAAGACGTTAAAGATGCTGTGTCTTTGAAATTGTCTCCCTTGCAATTAAAAGTAAAGCAAATCATTTACTCCGATTAACCAGTACGTTTCGATAAAATTTTCAAGTTTAATTCATGGATCTTATTCCAACCTCTCCAGACAATGGTTCATGATGAAAAAGTTTGATCAAACTGGTTAATTGTCCATGGTGTATCACCTTTCATTGTGTGCTTAGCATGAAAGTCAGAGTCCAGTGTCATGAAAAGCGATTTTCAAAGCATTGTGCTTCACTGATCAACCCTTTGGAAGCCACGAATTGGACCGTTTTGTAACAACTAGTGCCTGATAAACGCCTCAGAAGTAATTTGCTCACATGGGCTGACAACTTGAGTGAAATACAGGTCTCCCAAATGCACTTCGAATTAGCACTTTAAGATTCTGACCCCTCATTGAACGAAACTGATCTGGATCTCGCAGCTTATGTTGTGATATTCATTTTCTGAAATACGGATACTTTTTGTAAGATATAAAATAAAATAAAATTGGCAAAATCTTAATTCAGTTCAAAAAACGTTCATTGAAGGTGCATGTAGCTTTTTTTTTGTTGTTCAGTATATATAACAATGTGCTTGTATACAATTTCATACTCAACATAAATGTTTAGTTCCCCTTTATTTATGTCCCAAGAATAAGAAGAAAAAAACATCTAAAAGAACAGAGTTTCTCTCGCATTCGCCACTCTACTTGCGTATGATTGACGAACTACCTGAAACAAGGCATCGCAATAGATAAATGGATAATTGAATTAATGGATATCCAAAAAAGCAGATTTGGGATATCAAAAACAACAAAAAATCCTATCTTTGAGTATCCATGATTCAATTTTTGGATGTATATATAAATCGAATTTTGAATATCCATAAATAATTTTGGATATCCATTTTGTAATAGATCTAAAATTGAATAAAGGATATCTATAATATTCGGAATTATGGTGTTTCAAAAATGAATTATGGATACTCACAGGTAGGAAATAAGTTAGTAACATGGCACTACTCAAGAGCTCATCAGACAAGAGCTGCTAGCTTCCTATATATCCTCATACATTCAGCCGTATGCGGAAATTTTCATCTGGTTGGTTAAACAGCTGAATTTTTAACTGTTTCTTCCCAATTCCTGAGCCAAGAGAAATGAGCAGAATATATGCATTCGAAAAGTGTATACTTTCATTTGCCTCTCAGTATATTATATTTTTGATAGAGGAAAACATACGAGTATAATCCTTTCCCTTCTACAGTAAAACAAGAAAGGTGTCTTTGTGCATTAATTCATTCATGCCTAGCATTCTAAAGTGGACTAGTCCATCTTGTCAATTGAACTAGTCTATTTACTATTTAAGGGGTGTTTTGTGTGCAAAACAGATCAATACGGCAAAATAGAAAGTTTGACTTGGGTCTGCACTGCTTGTAAAGGTGTAGGCCATGGTCAGATGCCAAAGTCTGCAGTGCTTGATCTGGGGTTATAATGTTTGTCAGAGCATCTTTTTATTTTAGAGGATAAACATCTGGATGCAGAAACAGCAAGAGATTTATACCTTCAGCTTGGCAGTCCGACTACAAAGTTTTGATCACTTCAAGTGATTGTTCACATCTTTTTCTAAATCTTTATAACATAGGTTAAAAATATGATGAGAATCATACCACTAAAATTTTTGTGAAAACCATTCCAATTAGTGTGTAATTTGATGATTATCACTTGCCCCAGGAGTCTGCCATTTATAAGTTGAATGACCTCAAATATTTTCTGTTGGAATCACTTAGCAGCTGCAGCAAGGTAAAATGAGTTACAGAGCAGCTGGAGATATTAGCTTAGAGTTGTGCTCCAATGCAAAGCCAGATCAGTCTGTTCATTGAAATGCACACTGTTAAACGTTGACAGGGAACAAATGCCTTTGCAACACCTGATTCAAAACAGTTTATACCATGACCAGACTGTTTCTTTAGGAGCAGTCTGATCTGGGTTAGCACTGTTCTGTCCCAATACTTAGAATTTTAAGGTAATTCTGGCAATAAAAATCTAGCATTAGCAGGTCAGCTTACAACACATTAAAATAGTACTAGTACCTATATAAATAATAATAATGAATACATTAAATAATGAAAGAAGATGAGAATAATGGTAATAGCAGTTGGTTATACAAACATGCTTTTCTGAAGTCTGTGCATAGGCATACAAAAACTGCACTTGCACCATAGAAAATTGACACCTCAAGTATGTCAAGCTATCATCTGCATTTGAAAGTCTGTATTTCAAGTCATTTTCTGTATATTGAGGTGACCATAGGTGCCTTTTTAATGTTTACCTCCTCAGTCACATCCGAAGACATTATAAGCTCAGAAACTAATTGCAATCTTTCCATATGGAATCACAGTCAACTCCTCTAGAAAGTGGTTCCACTGCGTAAAAGTTTAGGTAAACAAACGCTTGCTATCCAGCTGTTAGACTGATGTGATCGAAAACATGTCTGCTGCCTGATGTTTAAGATAAGAGCAATAAACATGATTTTAATTACCTTAGCAGATGCAGAAATGATCTGTAGAAATTAAATTAGGACATACTGACTTATTTATTTTTGATATTGAGAATCAGTTAAGAGATCTGAACAATCACTTTCAGATAAGGATTATATTACCTAGCCTGAAATTAACCAATTGGCAAAACTCCAGCGCATACGGCCGAAAGTGTACCTCAAAGCTCTGTCTCATATGCTACTTGCACAACTTTATATTTTATCATATTCATTCTAACTTGAATATTTTGCTTTGCTTTATATTTATCGAAACAGAACTGATGGTACATGTATAGGCTTAAATTTTGAACCGGTTAATATTTATATTCCAGTCTGGACAATTGTTTATCTTATGAACAAGATAAGGCGCCTAATTGCTAATGTTTGATTTTGCATTCTTACTTCAAAACTAGTTATTGGATGGGTGTTTCACATCGGTGAATGTACTGTGTTAAACAAAGGTGTGACACAATCAATTCTGCTGATTATAGCTGGGTTCTGCCCCCCCCCCCCTTCCCCCTTACCCAACAGCGTTTCTTTATGCACATTATTTTCTGGCAAATGTCAGTAATGGTTATCCTCAAACTAAAAAGAAATATTGACGGCAAGGGAATAAATATTTGCAATGCCTATGTACAGTTAATGACAGGTCATTTGTTTTATTTGTTTTAGTACTTTCAGCTTAGGCCCACATGGGGTTCTTGACTAAGATTAAATATAGATTTGCTGGAAACCACATCAGATACTAGCCTATACCTGTGTAGAGACATCTGATACAGAATATTATCACAGCATTTGTGTCCTCTATATAATGATAAGGGCCGTATCTCTTAGTAATTGTTTGGAACGGTATGATCATTTATCACGAACTGCCAGAGCTACAAATTTGTCAGACAATCTTACCTTATTAAGGAAAATGAATTACAGTTAAAAGAATTGCCATCAGACACGAACACTATAATGTGTATGGTAAAAAATGCCGAGTCTAATTTATTGCACAACCCGCAGGTTTGCACTATAATCACTGCGTGAGCCCGTCCGTCCGTCCGTCCGTCTGTTATCAGTTAGCGAAAACCGTTATCAGTTAGCGAAAACGCTTATAACTCTTGAACCGCATGGGATATTTTGACAAAATTTTGCATACTTATATACTAGCCAAAAATTCTAACCGGCCACTTACATTTTATCAATTTTCTTCAGAAACCCAAGCAATCTTACAGTTCTATTTACATCCCCAAATAGGCAGATATGTCAGTCAACTCCGCCATTAAAAGGTTTGACAAAATTCTTAACATTACGTCCAGGATGTGCTGACGAACAGAAGTAACCCCCATTTTTAAAATTCACAAAATTAAGCATTTCGTTACAATTTGTGAAGAATCACTTTTTGAAATATCCAATTTACGTGAGCAAAACCACTTCATTACTACAGCAAATGACTGAATAAACAGATTTATGCAGAAATGACCACTCTTCCTGCATGACAGTGGCCGCTTTGGGTCAAAATGTTAAAACTTACCCCACCACTCAATGCAAGCTCTTGTTAATTTTGAAAATGGGGGTATATGCCATTTGCTGTCTATAAAACAGGTCATTTTGCTAAATATCTCCAAAACTACCACAGCTATCACTGTGAAGTAAAGCGCATCTTTAATGTTTGTCTTATACATAACTAATCTATATTTTTCCTCAAAATTATATTTTGAAACTAAAAAGTTTCTTTTGAAAACTGCCCATTTTTAGAAGATATCTTAACTGTATTTTACAAGGGAGTAAGTTTATTTATGTAACAGCCTTAGAATGGTCAATATTTACCTATGTCAGTTGTTAGATAATTGTACAGAGTTACTCAACGGCACCTGTATACCTGTTAATCTTTTCATCTGAGTAAAATGAAATTCACTTATCTATTGCTTTGCGAAGAGAACTGATTGGTGATGAATAGGATTAATTTATCTATAGAAACATTTCTTGTTTGTGATGCATATATGGGTATTGCTTATAGCTATTACATTAGATTATTGTACTCCTACTCATTTAAGCTGAAAATATTGTAAATTTTTGTACAAGATTGAATAGACAAAAGCAAAAAATTGACATGATAAAATTCTGAAAGTCATTTTCCAGTTATGTATTTGTTTGACAATACCAGTGGAGAAAAAAAAATCAATTTTATCACCATTAAT
Organism: Ctena decussata; assembly: GCA_963989385.1. Taxonomy (NCBI): domain Eukaryota; kingdom Metazoa; phylum Mollusca; class Bivalvia; order Lucinida; family Lucinidae; genus Ctena; species Ctena decussata. The sequence continues at coordinate 48,702,315 of OZ022506.1, forward strand.
AAAAGAGAAAATCTGTAAAATGACCTGTTTTATAGACAGCAAATAGCCTATACCCGTATTCATATGTGACTCCTAGATACAGTGCACTGAATAATGCTTAACCTTTTAGTGGTATGGTTTACCGACATATTCGCCTATTAGTCCGGGGGCATATGTAGTTCCCGTGAACATTCGTGTTAATTTTTGGCAACATATATTAACTTCATCAGTGGTGGGTACACAATGGAAAAACACATGTTGCCATTTTTTTCTAGTGACTCTTTGGCCGTAACGATCGATTATATACGTTACCTATGTTAAAAATTATGTAACGCCATGCAAGGCTCCTTATGTTTTATTTTTATTCTTCTTTTTTTATAGAATCATCTGCCAGTATTAGAAAATACGCCTAAGTTTATTTTTTCATCACTACCTACCACGAGTAGTAACGTAAATAACTTTTAATTTAATAACATAAACCATTATAATACAATTTACAGAATTAATTTATTGTCTCTCACAGAACAATTATTGATATAATATCCTGGTAGTTCTTTAGGAAAACTGTTTACTTGGAGTTATCAGCCCTTATCACCAAGTGGTAAAAGGGCTTCATTGCGTGTGTTTTGTACGTGGCGAAACTAAGAATATTTTAAATTGTAATAAAGACTTGACAAATTCTGAACACGCTCACAAGGTTTCGCTGTGTTCATATTTGTTATCGCATAAACCAAAAATTTTATTAATATTATTGCCCAGCTACTAAATTTTAAGATTCTTGAGACAGTAACATACGTGACATCTTTGTATGTACAGCAAAAATGCTAAAAAAACTGCTAAAAGGAATTATTGTTTAAAAAAAAATCTGCAATCATAAACCAGCATTTGATTTGTATAACGGCGCCAAATAAAGTGATAAAGTCTGTATGATAAAGGTGAAACATGATTGGCGATTGGTCGGGTACGTTAAACATCACCAGTAATCAGAAATTCAAAATATTATTGAAAAGATCTGGTACGTTGAATGTACAAATTGAACAAATTGAAAGACTCTAACAAAGAAATATAAGCCGATCCTTGAAGAGTGAAACAACACTATAACTATTATCTAAAAAAGCTAACGCGCACATTTGCTGACAGAGGATACATACATTCATAAGCCAATCACGTAGTTTACGTGAGTAAGGGAAACATTATGGTCCAAGTCGAGAAACAATTTACGGGTCAAAACGTCGCACATTAGCTTATTGCATAGCTATATCTGGTCTACGTATATAGTTTATTACGTAATGTACCAGCCGGGACCTTAAGAATACAGCGTCACAGCCAATTTTATTATAAATAGAAGAAAGAAGAAAGTAAGGAATTCGTGTCACTGGTTATCACAGCAGTATAGAAATACATGTATACATAAATATTATTCAAAGAATATTTTTATTTCCATTTCTTATTTCTATTTTTCCTTTTTCCTACTGATTAAATACAACAGTCTCTTAAAAGAATTGGTTCAGCATGAAACCTATGCGTACCTTTGATTTAACGATAAATTTATTTTATTTTATTTTTACTTTTTTTTTTATTTATTTTCTTTTTTGCGGGACAGAGATCAACAGAGTTCTAAGCACATATCGAAATGGCAAGAAAAGATAACAGAGTATTTTGCTGTATGATATTGCTGCTTAGTTATATCTTAGCGAATCCCAGTTGTTCTTAATAATTCATTGAATCATACTTTTACTTTGCAGCGCGATAACCAAAACAAAGAGAAGGAAACCGGAACGAGTAACGAATACAACCAGTTACTGAGTAGTTTATAAATTTCTCATATCTTATATGCTCAAACAGTAATATATTAGTTCTGAATAGAAAATAAGCAAATAAGACAAGTAATGCATACTAACCTTAATACCTGATTTTCAAATGATTTCATTGAATGTCAATGTCCAGAAAAGAATGCTTAACCCCCAAAACAAAACAAAGAAGTGATATTCTACCTTATGTATTCATTTGCAATCCTCAAAACAAAGAAATGTTTGGTATATTAAAAAACAATCTGACGATTTTACAGGAAGACAATACCATGAGTGAAATTTTAAAAAATACTAGAATAATAAAAAGTAAAAGACAACCAAAAAACCTTAAAGATCTTTTAATTAGATCTAACTTTAACACCAGGAAGGCAGAGGTCAAAAAGTGTAAATCAGCTAAATGTGGTTTATGTCCATATTTAATAGAAGGCAACCAATTTAATTTTAAAGGTAAAATATTTACAGTGAAGACGTCAATGTCATGTACAGTTTCAAATGTAATATATGTTCTTTCGTGCAATGGATGCGGCGAATACTATATAGGCCAAACTGGTGACAAACTAAGGAATAGGGTAACAGTACACAAGCAACAGATTAGAGACCCCTCGGTAAGACAAATACCAGTAAGCAAACATTTAGACGACTGTTGCAAAACTGAACCAAAATTTAAAATATTCCCGTTTTACAAATTGTTTACGGAAAACGTTTCAGCTAGGTTAAACATGGAAAAACATTTCATAAACTCTTTTAATCCATTACTGAACAGTTTTAAATGACGTCATAAATATATGTGCACAATAACGTAACGGCATAACGCCGTTACTATGTATACAACGCCATTATTCCCCTGATGATCTTATACAGTGAAATGCATAGGGAAAATTAAATTATTTACAGACGTTCCATCTCATTAGTTTGATTTTTCATATACAGAGTTCTGGTTCCGGACATTATTTTTGTATTTTTACCTATATTGAAATTTGATTGATCGAATTTAAATTTGTCTTTCGTTACATGAAGCTGCTTGTGATACAGACAGGGGGTGTACAGAACTACCTGACCAAATAAATCTTGGTAATATTACATTATGAGCGATACATGTCAATAACAGACCGATAATAAGACACTCTGTTTCTCATAAAATCATAGTTTTTCATTGTTATAGTGTCATAGTGACAATAATATGTTGCAGTGTAACCGATGGGAGCAACACAGGGTAACGTTGATTAAAATTCAGTATGTAAGTTACAATAATTAGATTAACACAAACTTGCTTAAGGGACAGTACTGTTCAAAGGGCTGTTGAATGAGAATACAATCGACATCATAGCAACAAGGGTGTTAATAATCGTCAATACTTCCAATACTTCTGTCAATGGCCTCAGCTGACGGGCTCTTTTGCGTGTAGGTTGTCTGACTGACACTTTCAACAGCACGGATAGGCAAATAGCTATCACCTATGACAGCTCTAAATCTAGACTTGAATCACACTGCCTACTATCACATATTTTCCTTGTCGCATGTAGTTTTAAATGATGAATTTCATGATGTTGCTATAAGTCAGAGTATATGTTAAGAAAGTTCTACATGCTTCAGATGTAAAGATCTATATGCGTCTTGTTGAGTTCTTATGTGTATTAAACAGCAAGTTTTGCCATCTTAGTACTAGTGATAACTTAAATGTTCTCTGGCATCTAAAACTTGAGCCTTTGAAAACAGTTTTCTCAGTGAAAAACATTTCCCTGATAGATTACAAACATGTTACGTAATGTTACGTTACATTGCTTTTCAAGTACAGTACAACTCCATTTAATCATAGTTTAAAGACATATAACATTTATATAATTTGGTGTTTCTTCACGATGATGTATATCTGTTAAAATGAGGCGTTAAATATTACACTGAAGGGCTACATCATCTACAGTTAACAATTATCGTCAATTATAGTTGTTATACCTATCTGGCACGTTAGTTGTACTTTTTAGAGTAGGCTTCTTAGTTAAATACATGTGGAAAGTAATTATACTGTGCATTCTTTAGGTTTGCTTACACAACTGTGCAATCACTAAGTGCTTGCATATTCGTTGAGTTTACACGCATTTTAATCTAGTATTCTTGCGCGCACTAAGACTTGTTTTTATACATATATATGTTACAGATTTTCCTATACGTATATACACGCATACATACATCGTACAAGCAGATACACACATGTATACATAGATGGAAATCATACACATAAGAAATAATATAGACAGCATCACGTCAATATGTATGTCTTTACACATGCTTCGATCTGACCATTGTGTGCATACATACATACATACAAACATGCGTACGTACGTAGTACGAGTGCACGTGCGTACGTACGAGTGTACATACATACATATATACATACATACATATATACAAATACTGCAGTCGATTGTATAAATTATTAAATAAAAGTAAAATTGTACAGTTGTAAATAAAAATTTACACGATATGTGAAAAATATGGTGTCGGAAGGGGAGGAGGAGCCGACAAAAAAAAAAAAAAAAAAAAACAATTATCGTCAATTTAGGAGAAATTCCCAAGAAAAAAGTTGCCTTTCTTCAGCCGGCAATGCCACTGATTAATGCTATGTAGCTAATTCAGAATATACAAGAAGTTTTTTGAAAGATGGGCATGATTTAATCAGAAGAGACAGAGTGTCTGTATTAAAAACAACACATTCTAAATTCATTCCAGCGATTTATTCAGATCGTGGTTGTTTATTTTATTATTTATTTTTATCATGAAGAGAATCCGTGTAGGGATAAGAAACATTATATACTCTGAACAGTCACTCTTTATTTATGACGTTTCGGCATACTGCCTTTATCAAAATTATGAAATTTGTACAAGACTACATTTTGAGCTTTTACAATTCTCTCAGCATTCAAACATGGAATCACGGAAATGACGTTGCGTGAAGACAACGTACAGCGCGCTGCCGTCAGAGGTAAACATTGGCGCGACGTTGACAGGATGAAGCAAATGAGAACCTGTCCATCCTACAAGACTAAGTAGCATCAACAGGATCTTAAATGCTCATCGAGCAAATATTCAGATGGCGCATATAATCTACCAACATTCAAAGTAAAATAATAATCAGACAATACAGTTGAAGATGCACAGCCCAGTGTGTGTCATATTCCGGCATGAACAAATTATGAAAACTGCACAAGAAGCAAACAAACGCGCAACTCTGTTCCCACTCAGAAAAACATATACGCTCACACAAGAAAAAATCCATCGCTCTTGCAAATGCACAGCTTAACTCATAATAAGGCTTATCTACCCACTAAGCACACACACACAAAAAAAAAAAAAAAAAAAAAAAAAAAAACATTGCAAACAGCCAAACCCGCATTTCTGCTTTGCACTAGTACCCCTGCTTAAACTCTAACAGTGCCCACAAATATGTGCCGCTTACATACGGGCCGGTAGGTATCGCCATCAGATGAATATTGCCTAATAAGTAAACGCGCAAATCCATCCCCACGCACGAGTAAAAAATTATTCCACCGCAAATAGACAACCGCATTAGTAATATCGTCGTACCACCCACATGCAAGCGACCCACATCTATGCCAAACACCACCCTTGAGAAAAACAGCCAGGTGGAGGCAAACAGAAATCCCGAAAGCAGCTAACACAATACTACCAGTTAGCTGCTCTCAGGAGTTCCATGGCCACTCCATCAGACCCCCTGCTCAAAAGCAACTATTCCAAACTATGCACAGAATTCATCCTAGAGCATGGTACGAATGCGAAGGTGACCACACCCACACTAACGCTATGTATGTGGTCACCTCCACATTCGTATGATCAGGGGCGTAACTAGAGGCAATTTCATAATACGCACAACCATGTTTTATTCTCTACTTCTTGAAGGGAAAGCTAGTATTTCAGCCACTTTGGTAATTGGTATTGAAATCTAGTCCAATTTATAAATTTTCAGCATGCAAATACGCAAGTGCGTGTTGAAATTTTGTCTATTTTGACAAAGTTTCAACACGCACTTGCGTATTTGCCGTATACGTAGCTACGCTCCTGATCATGATAACATAATAAGCCTTTAGCTTACTGCCAGATAATGATGCTTCATACTGACATTATACATGGCAATCGTTTAACGAAGTATTGCTTAAACCAAAACCAATGCTGTACTACAGTAAATGTGCAACTCTATTCCCACAGGAATTAGAAACTCCAGGCCTTAGCCATGAGAGAAATAAAAACTGACCAATAAAAACGGCAGACCACTCGTATATATGTAAACTATATCAATATCAGCCTTTGGATACTTGTAAGATAAATAGATGGAGTTACAATAGAGCTCCTGAAAGAACTGGATTAGCTACTCCCCGGAGCTCCGAGAAACTTCATCAACCGCTTAGCTTCAAACCATATATTGTCACCAAAATGCGACACATACATACGGGTCGAATATTACCGCCATAATACCTATATAGAACCATATGATAACTCGCAATTCCATTCCACCTCCCCCTCCCCCTCCCCCCCCCCCCCCCTCTTTTTTTTTTTTTTTTTCCAAAGTGCGCAGGGATGGATAAACACCCACTAACACATGTGTGCAGTTGTCTTGCACACAGGTATCAAAAGGCGCATACTCATCCCCGCCCCTCCCCTTCTTTTGTGTCTCCCCCACCTCCAAGCCTTAGGTTTACCGATACTCTCGCCACAGTACCCCCATTTTTGCCTTTTTATTAACACCATTTGGCATTTTTGTCTGTAACTTGTCAATCCAATCTAACTCTCGAATTTGTCTGTAGTATCTGGACTTGTCCTTGATTAGCTCTAGAACACTTACACCCATGTCCGCAGCACTATGTCCGTCACTGATGAAATGATCCGCCACTGGTTTATTGCGCCCGAGTCTAACATCTGCTTCATGCTCTTTAAGCCTGTCTTTAACCGACCTGGACGTCTCCCCAACATAAATTACCTTCCCGCATCTTGCGCAATTTATACCATAAACCGCATTCCATGACTTGCATCCATGCCTACTAACCGTCTTGTCTACAACGCCTGGTCTGGTGTGGTGTAAAAGAGGCATACACCACACCAGACCAGGCGTTGTAGACAAGACGGTTAGTAGGCATGGATGCAAGTCATGGAATGCGGTTTATGGTATAAATTGCGCAAGATGCGGAAAGGTAATTTATGTTGGGGAGACGTCCAGGTCGGTTAAAGACAGGCTTAAAGAGCATGAAGCAGATGTTAGACTCGGGCGCAATAAACCAGTGGCGGATCATTTCATCAGTGACGGACATAGTGCTGCGGACATGGGTGTAAGTGTTCTAGAGCTAATCAAGGACAAGTCCAGATACTACAGACAAATTCGAGAGTTAGATTGGATTGACAAGTTACAGACAGAAATGCCAAATGGTGTTAATAAAAAGGCAAAAATGGGGGTACTGTGGCGAGAGTATCGGTAAACCTAAGGCTTGGAGGTGGGGGAGACACAAAAGAAGGGGAGGGGCGGGGATGAGTATGCGCCTTTTGATACCTGTGTGCAAGACAACTGCACACATGTGTTAGTGGGTGTTTATCCATCCCTGCGCACTTTGGAAAAAAAAAAAAAAAAAAAAAAAAAAAAAAAAGAGGGGGGGGGGGGAGGGGGAGGGGGAGGTGAAATGGAATTGCGAGTTATCATATGGTTCTATATAGGTATTACGGCGGTAATATTCGACCCGTATGTATGTGTCGCATTTTGGTGACAATATATGGTTTGAAGCTAAGCGGTTGATGAAGTTTCTCGGAGCTCCGGGGAGTAGCTAATCCAGTTCTTTCAGGAGCTCTATTGTAACTCCATCTATTTATCTTACAAGTATCCAAAGGCTGATATTGATATAGTTTACATATATACGAGTGGTCTGCCGTTTTTATTGGTCAGTTTTTATTTCTCTCATGGCTAAGGCCTGGAGTTTCTAATTCCTGTGGGAATAGAGTTGCACATTTACTGTAGTACAGCATTGGTTTTGGTTTAAGCAATACTTCGTTAAACGATTGCCATGTATAATGTCAGTATGAAGCATCATTATCTGGCAGTAAGCTAAAGGCTTATTATGTTATCATGATCAGGAGCGTAGCTACGTATACGGCAAATACGCAAGTGCGTGTTGAAACTTTGTCAAAATAGACAAAATTTCAACACGCACTTGCGTATTTGCATGCTGAAAATTTATAAATTGGACTAGATTTCAATACCAATTACCAAAGTGGCTGAAATACTAGCTTTCCCTTCAAGAAGTAGAGAATAAAACATGGTTGTGCGTATTATGAAATTGCCTCTAGTTACGCCCCTGATCATACGAATGTGGAGGTGACCACATACATAGCGTTAGTGTGGATGTGGTCACCTTCGCATTCGTACCATGCTCTAGGATGAATTCTGTGCATAGTTTGGAATAGTTGCTTTTGAGCAGGGGGTCTGATGGAGTGGCCATGGAACTCCTGAGAGCAGCTAACTGGTAGTATTGTGTTAGCTGCTTTCGGGATTTCTGTTTGCCTCCACCTGGCTGTTTTTCTCAAGGGTGGTGTTTGGCATAGATGTGGGTCGCTTGCATGTGGGTGGTACGACGATATTACTAATGCGGTTGTCTATTTGCGGTGGAATAATTTTTTACTCGTGCGTGGGGATGGATTTGCGCGTTTACTTATTAGGCAATATTCATCTGATGGCGATACCTACCGGCCCGTATGTAAGCGGCACATATTTGTGGGCACTGTTAGAGTTTAAGCAGGGGTACTAGTGCAAAGCAGAAATGCGGGTTTGGCTGTTTGCAATGTTTTTTTTTTTTTTTTTTTTTTTTTGTGTGTGTGTGCTTAGTGGGTAGATAAGCCTTATTATGAGTTAAGCTGTGCATTTGCAAGAGCGATGGATTTTTTCTTGTGTGAGCGTATATGTTTTTCTGAGTGGGAACAGAGTTGCGCGTTTGTTTGCTTCTTGTGCAGTTTTCATAATTTGTTCATGCCGGAATATGACACACACTGGGCTGTGCATCTTCAACTGTATTGTCTGATTATTATTTTACTTTGAATGTTGGTAGATTATATGCGCCATCTGAATATTTGATCGATGAGCATTTAAGATCCTGTTGATGCTACTTAGTCTTGTAGGATGGACAGGTTCTCATTTGCTTCATCCTGTCAACGTCGCGCCAATGTTTACCTCTGACGGCAGCGCGCTGTACGTTGTCTTCACGCAACGTCATTTCCGTGATTCCATGTTTGAATGCTGAGAGAATTGTAAAAGCTCAAAATGTAGTCTTGTACAAATTTCATAATTTTGATAAAGGCAGTATGCCGAAACGTCATAAATAAAGAGTGACTGTTCAGAGTATTTATTTTTAATTATATTTATTTTCAGTTATAGTGATATACGTTACAGGTCTTGCGTGACGGATGACTTATCTTTTTGAAAAAATGTCAGTTTGTTTTTATATATCAAGATGTTTAAAAAAGCCATATTTATAAATTTAATTGTTCTCTACATTTCATATATAACAGCTGGCTGCTGTAAAGGCTAATGTTACCCACCCACTACGTTGATCAGTTTCTTGATAAAACTGAGAAATATAAAATTTTTTAGCTTCAAGGCATAAAATTAGAAGCAATGCCTACAGGACTTGTATTGCACATGACCCTGGTTTGTTATCCCTTGGGTAAATTACATTTATGTAACGTAATGTTACTGTCTGGGTGCCTTTGTGATAAACACCAATGTTATTATAGTAGAGTGACTTTAAGAATAGCGCTTTTCATGCTTACACATACCTTTTTCATTTTAAGACATGATACAGACTTCAATCGCCATTAGCTCTTCTTGAAAAGTGTTTTCAGAATTCTTAAAAAAATAAGTTACATTTTGTCTTCAGCTGATATTGCCACTGCTAACTGATATTGCCACTGCTAACTGCAACCTACCTGATTCAAAATATATTAATAAATTATTTCAAAGATAAGATGAGCATGATTCAAAGACAAGTGATATCTTATGCTCATTAAGGACCACATTAATAAATTTCATTCCAATGGATTTGGTATAATTCTCATAGGTCATTCGAATTTTCGGTTACAGTTATATACGTTACAAATATATCATGACAGTTGACTAATATTTTAGGGCTACATTTTGCTTTCTGTTTATTAGAATGTTGAAAAAGGCATACTTATGACATAAAACATTTTCTACAACTCGTTTGTTACAACTGGGTGTTGTATTGGGTCAGTATTACCCCACCCACTACTTTGGCCATTTTCTAGGTAAAATGGTGAAAGAAAAAATGGCAACAACCATTTTTCACCTTCTAAAAGACTGTCCTAAGTGACTATGATAAGGGCATAAAATTAACATTCATGTTCACGGGACCCCTTTTCTACGACATATGCCCCTGGACTATATCTGTGGTTGTAAACTGAATAGTGAGATTGCGAATAGCACTGAGTAAAAATGATAAAAACTAAGTGGTCGGTTAGAACTTTTGACTAGTATACATGTCAACATTGTCTAACGACTCGCATGCATAACAACCTTATTTGATGGACAAGGCTTTGCTGAGCACAAGTTGAAACTTTACGGCGAACTACTGAAAATGCTCATAACTCTTGAACACCGTGGTAAATATGGTTCAAATTTTGTATGCTCATGTATTTTAACATAGTCCAGCCAACGGCATGCAAAACAGTGACGAGGCTTTACCGAGCATCAATTTGGCCGGACGAGCTCTTTTATTGAAAATGCTCATAACTCTTGGACCGCTTGGTATATTTGCTTCAAATTTTGTATACTTATGTAATTTACCATTGCCCAGCCACTAGTATGCAAAACAGCGACGAAGCTTTACCGAGCATCAATTTGGCCGGTCGAGCTCTTTTATTGAAAATGCTCATACCTCTAGGACTGCTTGGTATATTTGCTTCAAACTTTGTATACTTATGTAATTTAACATTGACCAGCAACTGGTATGCAAAACTTCTTATTGCACAACCCGCAGGTTTGCACTATAATCACTGTGTGAGTCCGTCCGTCCGTCCGATATCAGTTAGCGAAAACGCTTATAACTCTTGAACCGCATTCTATATTTTGATACATGTCAGCATTATCTAACGACTCGCGTGCATAACCGTCTTTTTTGATGGACGAGGCTTTGCTGAGCACAAGTTGAAAATTTGCGTTCAAGTAGTGAAAACGCTCATAACTCTTGAACCCCGTGGTATACATGGTTCAAATTTTGTATACATTTGTATTTTAACATTGTCCAGCCACCGGCATGCAAAACAGTGACAAAAGTCTAAACAGTATTGCACGACTCACAGGTGTGCACTTTAATCGCTGTGCAAGTCCATCAGTCTGTTTGTCCTTCCGCTGTAGTCAGTGATTGAAATTGCTCATAACTCTTAACCACATGGTGTAGTTTGATAAAAATATGCATCATTCTACAAGAAATGACCAATTTCATTTCCATACATTCCTTCTGGCACCTGAAACTGATTATTCTACATTCACCACGGGTTGTGCACATTTCCATCGGTTGATTTCTAATGCACTTTTCATGTTGATTTTAGTCTTAAAAATCAGGTCGATTAAAATTGTTATGTAATACGGGATTACATACAGTAAACGAAATATCTTTATTAAGTGAATAGAAGGCTGAAAATGGCAAATCTTACCAATATAAATTAGTCATTTTTATATATAATATATATCTTGCCACGCCACTTTCTTTCATTATTTACTGAAAACGCCGTTCATTCTGGCGTGGTGTCTTTCGATTACAGATAATTTACAATTGAATAACTTAATAAAAGATTTCGCAGTCTCGAAGGAAATCCGATAATGAGATAAGAAGCAAATTCTTTATGCAGGAAGCCGATCAAAATGTTTTAGCTTCGCAGCTCATTCATCGCTACAGGTAAGGTTTGAGGCTCACTTTCCTGAGGTTGACATGAGTAAGAATGTAAGTGTAGCGAATTATGACACAACTTCGTTCACTAATTGATACAAACATCAACATTGGTATGTAGGAAACTTAGGAATATGTTTAGAACGAATAACAGCGATAATCTTTCAGGACATAAAGGAAACATAATTGAGTCGCGAGACGACAAAACCAACAAACCAACAAAGTGGCATGTGCACCCAGCGAAGACTCAGATCAGCCTATGCGTTCGCCCAGTCTGATCAGAGTGTTCGCTGTACGCTTAAAGGGTAGCTAAGGGTCTAAGCTAGCTCCAAGCGGACGGCAGAGAGTCTAACTAGACTGGGCGGATGTCAAGGCTGCTCTGAGTCTTCGCTGGGCGCAAATGCCACTTTGTTGGTTTGTCGTGTCGCGGCTCCTATACACTGGTTTCGGTTTACATACAATAAATGACTACACAGCATAGACAATGATAAACATACTAGGAATTGATAAATCTAATACATCAACTAAAACAAAGTCATCATCTCCTTTTAACATAATGTTTCCAATAACAAAACAGCGTCTTAAGCTTAACATGTAGCTTATAATATATTAATTGGCTACAGTTGTTACGTAAAGGGCTATCTCCTCCAGGAAAGTAAACAAGTCACTAAAGTTATTTTGTTATGTAAAATGGCGGAAAACATGACGTTTAACTCATTTATCTGACAAAATTTTCTGACATAAGCTTAAAGCTACCTGACACGATGCTAACAAACTGAATTTTGAACATGGTCACATGAGAGGATAAGCCGTTCGGAATACCAAGCAAAAGCAAGTCAACTACAATAGCCAGGCACTTAATAGAACATGAACCTAGATATCCTTCGAGACATTTAGGACTGACAGATTATCCGAGGCGTTAATGGATTCCACACTTCTCTGAAAGTCTTCAAAAGTAGTAAGTTATGGACTTTTGTACCATAAGCGTATTACTCTCTGGATGAAGATTGGAAAATTCTACATATTAATACAAAATTGACCATGGCCAGCTTTGATTTGAAAAGGAGACAACTCCTCCGCCCTTACCTGTCTAATATCGATAGTCTCTACAAAATGGCGAGAGATAGGAAATCGTTAATTAATACTTCGTCAAACTGTGTCTTATAAAAACACATAAGATTCTCTGATATATTCTGAAAGCCTGGTTTTTCGCCAATCTTTTCATATTGTCTTATTTTTCACACAAGTATTTATTACTTCAAAAGATAGATTTTATGACATGACGCAAAAGTCATTTTCCCTTTGGTGCTGTGTTGAAATGTCGTATTTTAATACCTGTATACATGGGCTGAACGTGACTTCGCTATCAACAATCTTTCAGACATATCACGGCCATGTCTGTTTGTGACAGAGGGCTCAGTGCTCACTTTATAAGAATTGTATAATCCGGCCAGCCGTTTTCAATTGCGAAAAGGAAACTATTTTGAAAGAAAAAAACTTTTCCCTGATTTTTTTCTGAAAGTATAGAAAATGAGCTTTCTAAAGATACTAATATTATATCTTTAGCTCACCGGGATTTTGCTTCACTTTTCATTTTTTCATCAAAATACTAATCTACTTATGCAAATTATCGTTGACAGCAATTTCTACTTATTGCACGACTGCATTCCATACATAGTAAAAGTACGTATACGAGCCGCGACATGACAAAGCAAACAAAGGGCATGTGCGAATTGCGCAGACTCAGATCAGCTTGGGCATCCACATTAGGTAAAGGGAAACTAAGGGTCTAAGCTGCTTCCAACGCCGACAGCGAAGACTGATCAGACTGTATGAATGCCCAGGCTGGTCTGAATCTTCGCTGGACGCACATGCTAGTTCGATGGTTTTGTCTTGTCGTGGCTCACACGTCAACCTATATTGAACAAGTTTAGCTTTTGAAAAAGCTTGAGTGGTTATCCCTTATACCTCCTTCACACAAAACTCGTTCTCACTACGTTTTGCCAAACGGGCTCAAACTGTGTGCAAACGGAGTGGACGTAGTAGCAACGTTGTAAGGTCTGTTTACGAATGACGCATAGCATTGTTGGTCAAGTGAGTATTGTTTTCACTTTCATTGTTCTATTATTGGTCGTTCTATTATTCGTCGATCTATTAAATGTCCCGTCTATGTTTTGACTTATCTATTATGTGTTGCTTCCCTCTTTTGTCTTTCTATGTTTCGTCGTATACCGTCATGGACGGCCTCGGACGGGTTCGGACGGGAAGGTCGAGCATGTTAAAAATTTTCTGGCGACTATCCCGTTCTGGAATTAGACGTAGTGGCAACGTTCTTAAAACGAGATGGACGTGCTATGAACGGGATTGCCATACTTCGATCCTACTAGGACGTATAACGGTCGGGCACTATTGGCAGTACGTGTGCACGTTGACCTGTCCGTTGTAGCTCGTCCTTCCGATTCGCAGACGGAACAAACTCGACCAGGGTATGCAGCACTCTTCTTCTCTTGACTCCCAGACTCAGGAGACTCTGCAACTTGAGGATGAGCTGAATGGGCTTCAGATGAGACGCAGCTTTTGGATCTAACAGTAGCTGCATTAGTATGGCCCGTCTGTCTAGCTCCGCTCTTGTTTGGAGGCATGATACTCACAAGGATGCAATGCTCTGCACAGCTCGAAATGACGAACCCGAATTAGAACTGGATAGAACGTAGTGTTTTTTGTAGCTATCGGACCAGGATGTGATTGCAATTACGTTTAGCACGCACTAGGGACGAGATGAGGACGTAGTCAAGACGAGAAGAACTGCTTTCGAACAAGGTAGTCGAGGTACGAACTAGTTTGTACCTATTGGGGACGTAGTAGAAAAAGCTACGAACGGGGTTGAACTGACCACGAACGGTCTCTGCACGAGGTGAACGGGAAATCTGACCCGATATGAACTTAATACGAACGGACTGCGGACGGGATACAGACGAGATGGACATATTGAGGACTGTTTATGTACGAACTAGAATCGTTTTACAGACATTTTAGACCGAAAGTTACACGTTCTACCCCGACCACAGCCCGTTTCACGATATTCTGTGGACGTTATAGGACGTGTTGAGAACTAGTTTGGTGTGACAACGGCCTGAATCTGTAGGATGCAAGTGGTACAGTAGAAAATTGACAGCAATGCAAGTTAATTTTATTGTATTCTTGGACTTTGTTGAAGCTGTAGGTAAAGAGCGAGTTTGACAGCTTTTTCCTTATGTCTAGGTGATTTGCTTATAACAGGTGAGCTTCAGTGCTATTAACTTTGGTTAGGTGACCTGTACTGTTTAGTGACAGCTCTTCCTAAGGGGACTGTACTCTCTGGTAATTGCTTGTATTATAGGTGAGATGCTTGTATTATGTGAGACAAGTTTTACAGCTCATGCCTCAGCGATGCTGGGAGGGACCCTGC
Organism: Ctena decussata; assembly: GCA_963989385.1. Lineage (NCBI taxonomy): Eukaryota > Metazoa > Mollusca > Bivalvia > Lucinida > Lucinidae > Ctena > Ctena decussata. Next base: position 48,717,506 of record OZ022506.1, read on the forward strand.
AGCTGGGTGCGCAAAAATATGGGAACTACATGTAATACCGGGAAATAGTGGGACCCGCATTTTGCGTAACGAAACGGCGCATAATCGAGAACAACTTGTTATTGATCTGTAACCTTAAGTGACAACTCTTGGTAGCTGTACTGAACAGAGATAACGTGTTCAAGATAAACTATAAAGATCATGCATTTGGGATGCTGGCCAGAATCTTGCAGTAGGGTGCGCCAAATGTAGAAGTAGCGGGAAATAGTGGGAAAAGGAAACGGCGTACAATCGAGTACGAATTCCTAACTTAATATTGTTATCCCCGAGGGGATAACCAATTATTTAAGTTTTAAGTATGCTGTCCGTTCGTCGATTCGTTTGTCCGTTCGTTTGTTCATTCGTTTGTTCGTCCGTCCGTTAGTTAACTTTTACGTCAAAGTTTAGCGTTAAGCCTTTATCTGTGTAGCCACTGGTCAGAATTTTTTCATTATTGGTTCATGATATCTTTATAACATTGCCTTTGATTCGAAATATCTTAATGTCTGGATCAGGCCCCTGGGTGGGACCAGGGGTCAATGAATAGGACTTAGGTTACAACCAATTTTTGTGTTAAACCGTTTTGATTGCTATATTAACCACATGTTAGATTCTTTTTATATCTAGATAATGTGGCATTACTTTTGATATGATATGAAATGCTTAAGTATAGGGATCAGGCCCCTGAGTAGGGCCAGGGATCAATAATTATGACTTAGATTACGTCAAAGCTTTGCGTTAAACCTTTGTTTGGCTTGGTTGGTTGGTTGATTTGATGCTTAACGTCCACGGTAAACAACTAAGGTCATGTCGGGACGGTCAGTTAACCTAACCACACTATTCCTGGGCAGGCTTAGACCTCCTAAGCGGTTAACCAGTACTAAGTGCACATACTTTCGCCAGTAACTGACAACTGCCCCTCTTGAATCAGCGGAAGGAGAAACGAAAGTATGTGGCCAGACCGGGTTTCGAACCCAGGACCTCCGACTTACGAGTCAGGTGCCCTACCGATTGCGCTACCCGGCCCGGCCCTTTGTTTGGCTCATATCTCTGTAATCATTTTGTCAGATTCTTTTATATTTAGTTCCTAAAATTTCTATAGCATTGCCTTTGATGTGCAATATCTCACAGCCCGGCGGTCAGGCCACTTAGGCCTCTGGTAAGGCAATTGATCAATAATTAGGGCTTAAAGTAAGCCAACGTTTTGTTATACACCTTTTGTTTTGCTCATATTAAAATCTTAAAAAGTTCCTTCAAGAGCAGAGAATACATACAGAAGTAGAAATTATGGGCCAGACTACGTAGTTTCGGCTAATAAAGCCTCATCAGTGACCCTGACAAAATCTGGTGACGAAACCAGAAAAGGCATACTATAATTTCTTAATTTTAATTGGGCAGTCGATTCAAAGAAAGACTGATTAGTTTCAAAAGGATCCAAGTAATATAAAAGACGATGATCTAGAATAATAGTCTAAATCAATCTCAAATTTTAGATTTCTCAGAATCTATCCTCTGATCTCAAAGGATGTAAATAAAATCTGTAACCATATTTCAGATCCTTTTCATAAGTGTTCATGATATCTCTGTAGCATTACACTTCATATGAAATGCCTATAGAAGCATTTTTGGTTTGCTCCTGGGGCCGGGGCGTCAACTATTAGGAGCTGCTTTGTCCAAGTTTTGCATTGAACTGTTTTGATAACTCTTAGCTTTGTTTGATGTCTGATATTTGCAGAACATTGCATTTGATATAAATCATCTAAGTTCTGGGGTCATGCGCTGGATGGGGCACTGGTCGTGGGTATATGTGAGCCCCTGTTCACTATCTCTAGTTTCACTAATCCACGTGGTAGTGGGCGTGGCGTGATGGATTTGGGTTTGTCCTACCACGCAGGCGACTCAGGTTCGATAACCTGATGTGAAAAACTTCTGTTCTTTTTTAATTTGTATTTTGTAATGTATAAACAATGATGATCACACACAACAAGAACCATCGTATAAAGTATAAAGTATAAAACTGATATAGATGAGCTTTCATGAATCGCCAAGCCATGTTTTCGCTGCTCATATCTTTATGATCTGATAAATCTAGGCAAGACCATGCATATTGATACATATATGCTAGAATTCCACCTACACAGCAGGCACACAACATTAAATCAACGTTGAATCAACGTTGATTCAATGTTGATTCAGTGTTATGTGCCCAGTGGGTATTTTGTTTTATCAGTGTGGAGCCCTGATAGCTGAGTAGGTTAAGCGTTGGTCTGCTGGCCTAGCAGTCCCATTTTCGATTCCTGCTGAGGCGGAAATCTTTTCAGCCGCAAACGGGGTTCCATCGTACAAAGCCTTTCATTATCACCCTCGGATCGTCCTGATATGACTGTATTACTGTTGAAAAAAAGACGTAAAACCGCAAATCATTCAACCACTCATCCATCTCCTCATTAGCCGTTCGAATGATGCCGAGCTGTCGCACAGGGAAAAGAAAATAACAGATTTTCAGTCGGAGACTAAGTCCATCAGAGAGGTTGAAAACGCCTATTCATGCCATGTTAAGTGGACACTATTAATACTTTTGTGTTACATGTATGAGGTTCTACATGTACATGCTACTAGCCATATGCGCGTGCTAAAAAAAGTCAGCGTGACAACACTTGTCAACCGGATCGATCTAATATTGATCAAACCGGATAACTTGCATACTGAACTAGAATTTCAGTGTTTATTCATAGTAAGTCCTTCACCACCCAGATGGCAAACAACGTTTATGCGACATAAAGATGATGTATGATACCGTTCGCTGGCGCTAGTTTAGCTTCCGTCAACCTGTCCTCTCGCCACCTGCCTTGCGCTTCAAGTGTACATGTAGTAGAGATCATCGTAAAAGAAAGTGTATGCTACTTTTGATGTAGTTATGAAGAAACAATTAAACGAATTGCAGGGCTGGATCGAGCGCCCTGATTTTCAGGAGGTCAGCTCATGTCGAATGCATGAAGCATCGAATGTGCAAGGGGAAGAGCATGAGAGGGGATTGATTGATTGATTTCTTGCTTAACGTCCACGGTAAACAGCTAAGGTCATGTCGGGACAGTCAGTTAACCGAACCACGCTATTCCTGGGCAGGCTTAGACCTTATAAGCGGTTAAACAGTACTAAATGTTCTATAAAAGGGTTATCCTTTGGAAGCAAAGATCACACCAAAGAACTGAAAACTGTTGAGTGTACAAGTTTTCTGGGCCAGACTAGCGAGTTTCGGCCAATTAGGCCTCATCAGTGCATAAGTGCACATACTTTTGCCAGTAACTGACAACTGCCCTTCTTGAATCAGCGGAAGGCGAAACGAAAGTATGTGGCCAGACCGGGTTTCGAATCCAGGACCTCTGAGTTATGAGTCAGGTGCTCTACCGATTGCGCTACGCGGCCCGGCTCATGAGAGGGGAGTTCCCCCGCTAGTTGGGCGGTGGGGGTGGGGGGATGGGGGTAAGGGGATCTCCTCCTGAAAATGTTTGATTTTCGGGACTCATTTAAAAGCAGTTAAGGCACTTTTATTTTGTAATTTAAGACAGTTTTTCACCTGACTTTTAGTCTTTTTCGATACATATTTCATTAGAAACACTGAATGCTACTTTAGTATTCCAAGGAGTTATAGACTTGGGGCAGAAAGTACCAACAATCTCCAGTACTGAAAATCTGATTTCCACCACTGAAATTTTTTAAAAATCTTAAAGACAAATATTTTTCTAAGTTCATCGTTGCTTGCAGTAGATCTTCCTCAGATGTATCTATGGAGCAAGTTTGAAGACCCTAGCCCTTGCGGCTACTTAGAAACTGAGCTTAAAGCAACAGGTGATTTTTTCTCTATGTTCAGTCAACCGTGAAATAAAGGTGATGGCCCAATATGCATCACTGCTTTCAGCGGATCTTCCCTAGATGTTTGTATTCAGCAAGTTTGAAGACACTAGTCTTTACGGTTACTTAGAAACTGAGCTAAACGCAACAGGTGAATATTTTTACAAAGGCGTACGCGCACTAGCATACGACCGCGGACACACAAAAAGGGTATTGCATAAGCACGTCTTTGCTTAGCAAAGTCGCGCTAAAAAGACTCAAAATTTCCCTCTAACATTGAAATACAGCAGTACAAATTATTTCAGGTAACAAAGTGCATGGTCGAATGACTATGATAAAATGCGTTTGTACAGCGCGGTGAGCCCTAGAATAATTATGCGCATAAGTGATCTTTTAAAACTAGTAGAACCCCCATTTTCATTTAGACTTTATGGGCCTGGGATATTCTGCTCTCCCTCTCCCCAACTTTTCTTCCATCCCTTGACCGAATTAACCACTAACATGTGTCGTGAAAGTATGCCACAGAAAGCGACAGTTGAAAGGGCTTGTTGAGTGGAAAGTACTTCAACTTGAACTACAACAATGTGTCTTGTATTTGCAATTTTCGAAATAAAATCTTTGACCAAGCAGATATTGTAAGCTTATTGTCAGTTTGATACCAAAAAAATGGAGAAGTGTAGGGGTGAGTGATTTGGCCCTTATTTTTTTTTTTTTTTTCCCATACATGAAAAAATAACAAATATGAAATAATAAATGTTCGTCTCACACAGGAATCAAAACCGACTTGCCGGCGTGATAACTTGTCTGAAAATCAATGATGCAGAAGCTAGCTGTGTGCATGTCCACCAAGAGAAACCCGATACAAGGAATCGGATGTTCGAGAAACTCGGCGGTTGGACTAGGGTCAGTATTCGTTTCGATGTATTTCCTTGAGACACGAGCTTTTGTACGTAGGCAAATATTAAATAATAATGACAAAGAAAGCATGGGCGATAGTAATTTTACTTACATGTTTTTATAATATCTCAAATTTAGTACCAACTGGAAATTTCATAATTTTCAAGGTTGAATAGAACTTAAACCATTTCATTCCGAATAAAGCGATATTTTCTGCCAAAAATTATACTGCTGTCAAAAAATATGGCGTTTTTGTGAGGACAAACACCTTATCAGCTTTCAATCTGATAGGAAGCTTGTCTTTTTACCGAGACGGAAGTTTGATGTATCGAATTTTTAGGGTAAAGAAATCTGGGATGTATGATTTTGTCAGCTCGGAGTATTATCTTATTTATAATATGAGGAACTCCGAGTGACAGTCTACTAAATTCAGAAAGTATCTTGTTATTAGTCCCAGGGTCTGCACTGTTTGACTTTAGTATTGGATTTTAAAAGATAAATGAGTATAAATAAATTAAACGTGACACCCCTTACACTAGAGCTGGACTCGCTCAAAGAGCCAAGTAGAGAATCCCATTTGTCATCAATGGGTTAAGCTATTTCAATATTTTGTACAATTTCAACTAGAAATGGTTGATGTGTCTGTGATTCGGACTCTAGATACCATTAAGTCACTTCTGTTCAAGTCAGTTTCTTCCAGCCTGGCAACATGGTCCTGGATGTGACGGAATACTAATTTTGATGAATATTGTATGACATTCTCGTATTTCTTCTATAAACTTAAATTCCGATTCCCCATTTGAATCATCTCGTCGAGGCGCTTTAGATTTGGGCCATACTATGCATTTTATGCTGATGCCTATCACTAAATACTCCCACTTAGCTAGAGTTCTGTTGGCAGTATTAGCGGTAGTTCCAGACTGTTTGTCAAGTTGTGTAACTAACTGCACTAACGCAAATATACTTAGTTTGGGAATAATTTCATAAAAATAATTTGCATCTACTTTTTTATAGTTTGGTGGCCAATGGTCATCAAGCAATTGAGGTACAGTATAATACTGTGTATTTTCATTTATTTTCCTTCGAGTTTCTCAAACCTCCGATTTCGTTGTATCGGGTCTCCCTAGGTGATGTCTATTGATTTAAAATATATGGAAGCTCGTCTTTGTCGAAACAGTTGAATATACCAAGGGTGTTAATCTTGTTTATTTTTTCTATCCGAGAATTGAGTTAAGTCTCCTTCAATGAATAGTTGCGGTCGCAAAATCCTCGCCGTTGCCACATCACACACCCGTAAGATAACTGTATATGTCGCATTACTAGAGAGGCAGAGATGTTACTCTTGTACAAAGAACACCATAAAGGGTAATACCTCAGCTAAATTTGGTATAACATAGCTCTGAGTAAATCAGTTAATGTATATCCTAAGCTCCATTCCGAAATCTAAAATATCCTAGTTCAGGTACCTCCTGAGAAAACTGCATAAACCTGCGTGTTTCAAACTCCTCCCAATCTCGGTCGTTCTTTGTCAGCCTTATAGCTATTAAGTACTGACTAACAAGAAAAGTAACTCTGTGAGAAATGAATACAACATTACCTTGCATTTACCAAAATATTTCACACTTGCAATACAAATTAGAATATTAAAAAAATTGTTTTTTTTGAAATTGAAACAAAAAGTATCTTTATTGTCGAAGTTATTGTCGATAATTGTCGAAGGTTACTTGTGATGATTTTTTACTCTCTTATATTTTGTATTTTGTCAGTAGATCTGCTGGTCTCCGACGCCCTAGGAAGAAGAAATTACGTCTGTTTTGTTTCTGTCTGTAAACCGAGCAAGCTTGCTGTGGTTCCTTCTCCAGGTACTCCGGTTCTTCTCCCACATCAAATACAGACTCCGAACGTTGTAACATTGGCGCAAAGTGCGTGACAGGCGTGCGGTCTGAAACTCACATCCAACCAACAAGTTTTTGTTGGTTTTTTTTTTTTTTTTTGGGGGGGGGGGGGGGGGGGGTTGACCATATGTCGGTCAGGGTGTGTTTCGTGACCACTCTTGCCATGTGACATGTAGGAGGTGAGCATGTGTAGGCTTGAAGTCCCGAGAAACGTACAGACACAAACACATTTTCGAGGGCCGAGCCGAATTAATCCCATGTTACGAGAGAACACAAATGCCATGAAATTAATACTTTAAAACTAATTTGTATACGCTGTTTAATAATAATAACTTTATAATAATAACAAAAACAATTTGATGTAATATTTTATGCAATACCTCCGACATGGTCTAACTATACATTTCTTCTTTTCTTTATTTCCTCTTTCGAGAGCGACATATAATAAAACACACATACAATACATATAATACAAACATTAAATAGACATTAAATAGAGATACATGTTTAGATATATACATGTTGAGTTCAATATCCATTCTCTGACCTCTGTGTTTGAAAGCCTTGCCGAAACGAAACGCAAGAATAGGAAACCAGAAATGACAGATGGTTATGATAAGATAATATATGCCTTATTTCCCTGCATTTAGCCTAACGCTAGACCAAATAGAAGGATAAGGTATATAATTGTTACTGCAACTTAGGTGTATCGACTATATGAACAATGGCACACGTACACGTGGTTATACAATTTTCAAGTATTGTAGTTAAAAGCTGAAATTAAACGGTTATCAAGCATTGTAGTAAGAACTGACTGCGTAGTTAACGAACTTTGCACAAATTTTTATAAATGTGAGATATTCTGACTGTTCTTGAAATTCTTCTTCCAGTATGGTCAGATGTTTACCAAGGAAAACGTGTAAAAACTCTTCATTGTCAAGACTACACAGGACTACACTAGAGTTTGGTGTTAAAGTATCAATTATGTAGTCCCAAAGTGAAGAACGAATATTTAAAGTTGCTGTGCATGACGTAACGATATGATTTAATGGATCTTGATAATCGCGGTTACATCTTAAACATAGCTGGGTATCTTGTTTAGGTATTTGTACCAAACATTTAATTAGAAAATGCATCAGTTTAAGTTCAGCAGTAGTAATTACTGTTTTCCATATAAAACTGGGTCGTATGACATCATGAACTTCTTTAAATCGTACAAAATCACCGTCAGTTTCTAGTGATTGTTTGAAAGTTATTGTTTGAAATCTTAACAATGTATTTTGCACAATCTTCTTCCAAGCAGAGCCGTTTGGGAATGTATGATTTAAAGAATATTCATGTATATAATTTACAAGATTGTATTTTTGCAAGATTACCATAATATCTGGTGTAAATCCTAGTGGAGTTCTATCTGTGATGTTCTGTAGATAGGTAAATAAACGTCGTAAGAAAATTTGTTTAGTGAGCGAATTTTCAGGCATTACGATAAGTTTATGTAGAAAATACAGTTTTCGCTTGTCTATCTCATAAGATAACTTTGGAAGGCCTAAAAGGCTTTCACACATATAAGATCTTGTTTGATTGGGAAGGCACTGTATTTTCTTAACGCAATAATGCTGAAGTTTTTCAATTTGCTGTACATCTGATGCGATCATTTTTGACCAGGTTTCACAACCATATAGTGCGTTTGGAATCACAATTGACTTTTACAGTTTGGTAAGAGTCAGGGGATTGAATTTAGGCGAGTCTAAGGATACAGCTAGTCCAACTAAACTATGGAGGGCAGCTATTCCCTTTCTAGATGCATTTTCCACTTTTGAACGGCACTTCATATTATTAGAAATAGGAATGCCGACATGTGTTGAACACTGTGCTATTGTTAAACTCTCAGCCTTTACTGTCCAAGTATAGTTGGTATTAATGGCGCGATCGTTTGTAGAAACAATCATCACCGAGCTTTTATTGCAATTGATTTTGAATGTCCACATGTCTGCATAATCAACTACCATGTTGATCGTCAGCTGAAGGTTTAGTGGATATCTAGAGATGAGAGAGATGTCGTCCACTAAAGTTGGACTATTTATTTGTTGAGACATCACAGATAGATACGCCAAGGTTTGACTTATCTAGTTTTTCGATAAGGTCATTAATGAAAACTAGATACAAAAATGACGACAAGACGCCACCTTGTCTTATGCCTTGTTTTATGTTTAAGGGCGTAGACTGACAGCCATTGATTGACACGATACCTTTGATGTTCCTGTATGCATCTACGATTATGTCTGTATAGGTTGATGTTTAGTCTTTGAAATAGGCCACTATGCCGTACGGTGTCGAAGGCTTTATGGATGTCAAGAAAAGCTACAAAGGCTTTACCTCCAGTTTCTACACTATTATAGATTGATTCGTGTATATTGAACGCTACTGTGCTGGATCCCACCTTGTTGTTGCTTACTGGGAAACTTCGGATGTTTAAAATGAACTTCATTTAAGATATTTTCATGAATGACCTTTTCGAACAGCTTATACATAGATGGGAGAAGGGAAATCGCTCATGGTCGGCAGACTCGTCAATTTGGTGTAATTGCTTATTATCGAACTCAAAAATAGCTGCTTACTGAATATTTCGAGAGTTAGATTTTGCACGTTTGTATTCAGCATATGATGTATGCTGCATACCCCTTGGCTTCCGTCATGAATCCAAAGCCGGCGCTTTTGGGTTGCATTAGAATGGGCTGCCTGTACGTCTGAGTTCCAATATGGTCTTGTGAAAGATTTAAATTTTGAGTGAGGAATATTGCGGAGGGCACATGCTTGTAAAGCTTGTGTTATAACTTGAGAGTACTGGTCTATGTCGGCAGCGGAAGCCGGCTTAAGGTTTGCAAGTTGTGACAATACAGTGTGCACATCCAACTGGTATTGAAGCAGCATATCGCAAGTAGCTTTCTGCTACGCTGGTAGTGAGAAATTATTCTCTTCGAAGAAGTGTTTCACTGGCAGTGACAGTGCACAGAATATGAGCAGGTGAGCGGAGGCGATATCTATATGATTTGAACTAACAACCTCACAATGTTCAACACTATTATTTTGTCAAAACGAAGTCTATAGTACTGCATTTTATAGTGTATGTGTTGTTTAGTCCACTGCATTTATCGCTTTTATTAAGAGGCACAATATTGTTGGAGTGAATGAAATTAGTTAATAATCGAGTTTTCACTCGTTATACATGACTTAAAGGCATTTCAGCATAACGAGCTCAGCATTAAAGTCGCCCAATACTTATAGTATTGGGCGACTTCGCCTTGTTCGTTATAAAAATTCCACATGTCCCAAAGTGAAGAAATGTACTCTGTATATGCTTCTATATCTTGATCAAACGGGAGATATATCCCGAAAATATACACAGGTGTGGTAGTTAAATTACCTAGTTTAATTCAGACTATTTTGTCCTGTTCACATTCAGGTAAGTATGTAACGGAAAACAGTAGTGACCTTTTCACCATGAGAGAAACATAATTGTTTGTTGCCACAGAAACCTTTTGGTTCTGCGGAAATGCAGTATAACTTTCGTGAAGTGTATCCAAGAAGAGGCTGTTGGCAACCGACAATTTATGTTCACTTATTACAGCAATATCCACATTTAACAAGTCTAGTGTTTTACTGAGGCATAGGGCCGACGAAATTATACCTCTAACATTCCAAGCAAATAGTCTAAGAGGTGTAGCCATGATTAATATTGTGCATAATATATAAAGTAAACTGAACAGTGTGATGCAATAAACTTTTGTTATATTCATTGTTTGTTCTATCTTAAATGTTAGTCAATCCAGTTATCGTTATAACTGTTATCATTGTCATAATAATTATCGTAATTATCGTAATCGTCGTGGGTATTCAGTTCATAGCGACTTTAACCATACGTAACACGTCTGTTACTGTTCCGAAGATCTGCTTCGACGTGTAAGGAGTGTCCACTATTTTCATCATAATCGGTTTGAAAGCTATCGGCATCTTCACTGTTTTGTTTGCTACTTCGCTTTTGTCGCAATTGATATTCCGATAGCCATTTATTAACGACACCAGATTCTAATATGTCCGTCTGATCAGATGGAACATTTATGCGAGCAGCTAACTCGCCATTACAGGTTTTAAACATATAGACCATCGTGGCAATTAAGCGCTGTTGCTCTAAGAACTCAATTAGACCACTATAAGTGGAACTATTGTCTACATGACCTATACAGTACCTAATTGTATGTTTGTGACTTACGCCTTTAAATGTTTTATCTTCATTTTCTTTGTTTTTTGTCGAATCGCTGTAGTTGTTAATGTTGTTAGTACGACGCGGTTTGTGGGTGTCTGACTGAACGGGCCCACGAAATACGCTGCTGGGATTCGAATTTCTTGGGTAATTTTTATTGCTTGTCGAGTTTGGAGATGTCAAATCGACGACTGTGTTTTGGTGAATTTTCTGTATTTTCATCGGCGTGCCGAGCTGCATCTACTGAAAAATTATCTGTACTGTTTGTGGTATTGTCATTGGCTTGTGGAGTACACGCTTAAGATGCACAAGTTGATGTTCCAGAGGTATTAACGTGGTTTGCACAATGTGACGCATTATCTCTGTTGTGCTGCGTTGTATTTGTAGAAGTCATTTGAGAAGCAACTGGACTCACATTTGAAGCACTTTTTGTTGAGTCAGACACACTCGAAGAGTTTTTTTATCGCCCGAGTTTGAAATGTATTTCAGTTTACTTAGATTTTTTTGTTATTAGATCATATAATGACTGTGGTCGATTTTCATGTTCCTCGTTATTGCTTATAGGGGGCTCTTCGTAGTGTCGTCCTGCGCGCGTATGTTTGCAAACAACGACTGGCTGCGTTTTTCACTAGTTTTAGTGTTTGTGAGAACCTTTGTTGATTGTTCATTTGATGAATTCGAACTTCTATCATGCGCAGACCGATTTTCAACCTGTTTTACAGCTTGGGACGGTACTGCGATTGTTGCAGCTGACGACGGTGGATCTATACGGGAGTTATCATCGGCACTTTTTTGCGTGGAGACACTGTTCGCATAAGATTTCAGAGACAAAACCTGTTTTCTGAGATAATTTGATTAAAACAACATGTTCCGGTTATTCTGTTATATTGCCTTGATTCTCCGCTCGTTGATAATGGGGTCAAAGTTTTCAATGTTCTTCACTGTGGAATTAATTTGCTTTTTAGAAGCATCATAAGTGCTGAATTTTGCACGTTGTTCGGTTTTATGCGGTTTTCGATTTCGGTTTTCTAGACTAATTATGCGCGTAAGTGATCTTTTAAAACTAGTAGAACCCCCATTTTCATTTAGACTTTATGGGCCTGGGATATTCTGCTCTCCCTCTCCCCAACTTTTCCTCCACCCCTTGAATTAACCACTAACATATGTCCTGAAAAGTATGCCACAAAAAGCGACAGTTGAAAGGGCTTGTTGAGTGGAAAGTACTTCAACATGAACTACTACATGTATTTGCAATTTTCGAAATAAAATCTGTGACCAAGCAGATATTGTAAGCTTATTGTCAGTTTGATGCCAAAACATGGTGAAGTGTAGGGGTGGGTGTTTTGGCCCTTAGTTTTCCCATACATGAAAAAATAACAAATATGAAATAATAAATGTTCGTCTCACAAGGATACAAGGAATCGGATGTTCGAGAAACTCGGAGGTAAAGACACGGAGGCGGTTGGACTAGGGTCAGTATTCGTTTCGATGTATTTCCTTGAGACACGAGCTTTTGCACGTAGGCAAATATTAAATAATAATGACAAAGAAAGCATGGGCGATGGTAATATTACTGACAAGTTTTTATAACATCTCATATTTAGAACCAACTGGAAATTTCATAATTTTCAAGGTTGAATAGAACTTAAACCATTTCATTCCGAATAAAGCGATATTATACTGCTGTCGAAAAATATGGCGTTTTTTGTGAGTGACAAACACCTTATCAGCTTTCCATCTGATAGGAAGCTTGTCTTTTTACCGATACGGAAGTTTGATGTATCGAAATTTTAGGGTAATTTATTTACCTTCGAGTTTCTCAAACCTCGTATTTCCTTGTATCGGATCTCCCTATGTGATGTCTATTGATTTAGAATATATGGAAGCTCGTCTTGGTCGAAACAGTTTAATAATGCCAGGCGTGTTAATCCTGTTTATTTTTTCTAATCCTCGCCTTTGCCACATCACACACCCGTAAGATAACTTTGTTTTGATATCTGTTTGTGGGAGGTGGGGAAGGAAGAGGCTGGTTTAGCCCCTGCCCCTCTTCCTACGCCTATTTCGTTTTATTTTCATTATCGACGCCTATGCGCGTGTATATAAAATTGAAATTCCAGTAAATTATGTTTCCGCGCCTCGTGCTTTTGCCAACCATCTTCGCATCGAATCGAAAAGAGTTCGATTTTTGCGCGCGCGGGTATGAGAGCATGTAAATGAGTACCAAGCATGTTCTCTCACTGTGCAACATATACAATAAATGGTGTCAGCGAGCTAGCTCCTTCATTGATTATCGCATCTTCGTCAAAAAGGCATTTATTCACCAGGAGTGGGCATCTAAGTTTGATCAGAGCCTTTTCTGTCCGCGTAAGGAAATTTTGAGTTCTTTTTATCTCATTGTGCCTCTGAGCAAGACCGGTCAGAGTGGGCGAATGCCCATGGTGATTTGAGCTTTGCCTAGGAATTTCAGCAAAGGGGAACTCTACTATACGAGTGACTATTGGTTATTTACCAGGGAGATTTCTTCTACCGACATTTTTCCTGTGAAAAATTCTACTTCCGGAAAATCATAGATTTTTCCGCACGGTTGGGGAGTGGCCAAGAGGTTGGGGGGGGGGGGGGTCGCGGTAATGAATGGGTATTTCATAGGCGCCTGAGACCAGACTTCAACAATAAATAAAATCGGAAACTGTATCAAAAGGATATGGTTTCCAGTGATAAAGGAAACAAACGGCTGTCCAGTTTATCAAGACATTGAAATTCGAAATTACATATTAAATTATCATACCTTGTCTTCTTCAACTGAACCAACGCAAAATAACAACAGAAAAAGATGAAATTCTTCGCCATCTTGTTATTTTGAAATTAACAAAGCAACAAAAAAAGGAAATAAAGAGTGAGAGGGAAGTGACCTATGGGACATATACCTGATAAGCATTTCTGTGTTTCAGTTTGTTTACTCTATATTATCAGTATCGATTGCACTGGTGGTGGTCGGGCGATGGTGCTGGTTATAACTTCCAGTGCCGGGGCGTCCCTCTTATTTGGATAAAAGTAGGGCAAGGGTCTACTGTGCTTGCAGTAGGTGCGGGTGGGCGTTGTTTGAAATTTGTTTGGCTCGGCTATCATTTCTCTTTTCTTTCCTCTTGTTTTGGGGGACGGCCCGTTATAGACTGAAATACTGTCTCAAAGGACCGTTAAGCCCAAAACAACGCCCCCCCCCCCCAAAAAAAAAAAAAGAAATGCTAAAAAATTGTGTCTATTAGACACTAATGATGCCTCCGTGCAGCCCCTGTCACCGGACATATGTACAACCCCTAATGCACTTTTTGAGCACAAACTCTGTCTGCCAAGAAGCCAAGGAAAACATCATATCCTTTAGTGCAAAAATGCCGCCCAAAATGACTAAGTTTAAAAGGCCCAAATTCCATTAACAATTGAATATTTCTCCATCGAAAACCCACATGCACGTCTTCATTTTGTCCGCAACAAGTATACCATGTCTGAAAAGCAGCAACTTAAAACTGTGGGAGGTGCTGATCATAGAAAGTATTTGGTTTAAACTTATTTATTTCACTTTTTCACAACAGATAATACAACATTTAAGTTTATAGGAATAGAACGAAAGCCTGAAGAAAGTATTTAACCTTCAATGCAGACATATGCCTAAAATGACTAAGTTCAAAAGGCCGTAATTCTGTCAAAATTAAGTTTAACTCCAACATAAACTCATATGCACATCTTCATTATGTCCACAACATGTATGCACAGTTTGAAAAAGATCCCTTGACAATTGTAGGAGGAGTTGATTACACAAACTCCATACCACTATTTGTCTAAAATGACTAAGTTCAAAAGGCCGTAATTCTATAAAAATTAATTCTAGCTCCAACAAAAATCCACATACACATTTTCAGTATGTCCACAGCATATATATATATATATGCAAGGTCTGAAAAAGATCACTTGAAAACTGTGGGAGGAATTTGATCACACAAACTCCATACCCTACAATGCAAAAAATGCCTAAAATGACTAAGTTCAAAAGACCGTAATTCTGCCAAAATTAATTTGAGCTCCAACAAAAATCCACATGCACATCTTCAATATGTCTACAACATGTATGCGAAGTTTGAAAAAGATCACTTGAAAACTGTGCGAGGAGTTGATTACACAAGCTCTATACTGTAAAGCGTGACGAACGGACGGACGGACGGACGGACGGACGGACAGGAGCAAATCTTAATGCCCCCTGACTATCGTCACGGGGGCATAAAAAGCACCTCGAATATTCTCATCAGAGAGAGCTGACTATTAAACAAAATAATGGCACAGCTGTCTTCAACTACTAGTTTGTGTGAAGTTTTATAAAGCTATGCCAGCAGAAAACTGTCTTCGAGTGTCAGTCCAGGTGAAATTCAAATCACACAGCTCAGCTTCACAGGTTAGCCCGAGTCTTGAGGTTTCGTCTATAGCAGCCGTAGGTATATCACGCTATCTAAACAGCGAAAAAAACACACGTGCTGATCAGAGCAGCCAGTGCGGGGAAAAATGATGAAATTTGTTGGGATTCACTTAAACAAAGGTGGAAAAATCAGACTTACTTTACTTTATAAAATGATATACCATATTACTCCACTTTACTTGTCCAATCTAGTCCCTCAGGCTGTTAGCAAACTTTCACGTTATAGCTTGCGTAACTCAAATGATATCCAAACTGTAGCCGCTAGGTATAGTCAATACTATTACTCTATAAAAACTAGAGACTAGAACAGTTAATCCATAGAGACTAAAGAATCTGATTCTGTTAATTCCTTCAAACGTCTTCACAATAAGGATAAATCAACAGTGCCTAAACACTATTATATTGGTAGCAGAAGAGCCCAGATTCTTCATACTCGTATTCGTACTAATTGTAGCTCATTGAATCTAGATCTTTTTCTTAGAAACGTCACCTAATCACCTTTGTGTCGTTGAGGTAGTATTGAGAATGTGCAACACTTTTTCTTACACTGTAGGTATTATGAAATGCAACGTAGAGTATTGATGACTACGGTTTCTTCATACGTGAACCCCTCTCTTAAACTGTTTTTGACCGGTGATTTAACACTGTCACCAGAAATAAACAATATTATGACTTTAAAGGTACACACGTATATCATAGATACGCATCGTTTCTGACAACCATTATCATCATGTGTCTAAACACGTGCGACTTATTTCTAGTGGAAAGTTACTGCCTGAAAGCCCCTAGTAATCTGCACCCATCCCTTTTTTCTTCCAAAGATGCTGACTTTTTTGGTTCTGTTTACATTTTTCTGTCTCTCTTTTGCTTAGTAAATGTATCTTTTCTTATCCATTTTGTGAAGTCTTATAATTAATGTTTCTGTCAAAATGTTTGCAGTGATCTAATGTTCGTGAACTGCTAGTCTCATTGCAGTTTTACATATTCTAAATATTTTTTCCACTTACATTTCTGTTGTAATTACATGTTAAGAATATAGAGTACAAGAAATATGTGCTTAAACAAGTTTGCACGGACCATTTCACATTCTGCCTAATAGTACACAATTTATTCATGTTCAGGAGAAGAGCTATACAAGCTATCAGCTTTCGTTCTGATCCTATTGCTTTGTATAATTGTGTTATTTGTATGTCGTTATGTGCATTTCTGAAAATACAATATGTTTAAACCAAATTTTATCTGCCAAACGGTCTCCCATTGTGCGAGGTTGTTCAGGTCTTAGAGCATTTTGGAATTTATTTTTTTTTCTGTAAGGGCTCAACACCCAATCTTTATTTTTCACAAAACCAAATACATACGTTTCAAGCAATTGAGTTGCTACAAACAAATAAGATAGCCTTGATGGGGAAGAAAAAAAGCTGGCACGTCTGTCCTGAGATCTAGAGACAAAAAAGTAAAAACTTTAAAAAAAATTGAAACTTTTGTTTTTAATCAGCCTGCAATAATTACATAATCATATAAGGAACAGACTATTCTGCACTGGTCCGACGTGGACTCCACACTGAGAACGATTTTACTGTTTTTCACACTAACTAACTACAACAAATGCGTTTCATTTATTAATGTCGAGGCTCTCACTGGCACACAGAAATGATGTCACTAGTATTTTAGAACATCTATCTCCATGAAGCCAGTATTATTTGAATGTACAGCAATTTTTTTTTTGGCTTTTCGATACAAATTGATACGAGAAATCGCATTTAATTCGTTTAAATGATAAGGTGAGAAAATAATTCTACCACTGGCATTTACATTGTTACATTGTGACAGCCGACAAGAACAGAATTTCAGTACAAGGTATCATTTACTCACTGATTGTGCTATGATTTTTTACAATTTTACAAAATGCTGATAAGATGCATTATCTAATTATATATAAACTATTGTTGAAAATCCGATTTAGTACCCAACGTTGTCTTGCATTTAGATTTGCTCACAGACGCTTAGGGTTTGGCTTTGGTCAAGTAGAGCCTCAATGAAGTGATAATGTACACAACTCAGTGAACGTAATTATGAGAGATCAAATGATTCTTGGTTACTTTGTATAATCAACGCGAACATACTAGTATTTTTATTTCTTTTCCTCACAATCGATGCATAAGCTTGTTCAGTATTTAATGTACACATTTATTCAAAATTAATTACCACATATAAACGCCATCTCATCTCATCTTTCATTACATAAATGAGTCTCGGCTGTAAGTCCGTAAGAAAGAGTATACAGCTACCTAGGTAAAAGGTAAAAGTTTCCCATAACCGTGCTTGTAACCATAGGGGCAGTGAAGTTTAAAGGGTTACAAAGCCCATCCCTCATATTTCGCTCTCTCATCTTTCCCTCAATCGAAAAAGGTACCCATTTACTGCTGCACTGACAGAGAATGTTTGTTTTAGTCGTCGACAGGCCCGCCACAGATTCGAAATCTGACCTTCTGCAAGATAATAGAGTCGCTCTACCACTCACCATGGTGCCTCCCCTTGTGTGTACTTTGCGAATTACTCGGTTTCTATTTATCTATTTATTTATTGTTCCTCCCTAATGTCCATGTATGCATTCTTTCTTGAGACGCGGGGTGGGGGGTGATGTAGCTTGGCGGGGGACGCCTGTACCGTAGTTGCGAGTTAAAAAAATACGTAGGCGTCTCTTACTTGATGTATGCAGGTCTCACGGAATGGGTCAGTATGTATGGCTAAGAAAAGAAAGGGATGCTCGTTGCCTGCCGAGACCTGCTCATCACATTTACCGCTATCAAAAAATTGGGGCTCAGCAACACTGAAAAACGCGCGTCGTCTGTCGCACTTACTTTGCTAAATACACGGTTATACTTAGATAGTCACATACTGACAGAAGCCTTGAAAAATATTGATAAGAATCAGAATCAGAACTGAGTCAAAACTTTACTTCTTTATATCAGAGATAACTTTGAGGTATAAGTGATTGAAATATGACAGTCAACTGTTTAGTCATAAAGATAAGTAAAATGTTGACAGCTACTGCACTATTGATGTACATTAATTAGCAAATACATGAAAAAACGCATGACCATCGTTAATTGACATATACGAAATCGATTAGTAAACAACACCATTGTTAACAAATTGATATGGATTTCTGAGATAATGAAGCAATGACTTGCGGCATTTATCATGTGCGAAATAAAAGGGGCATACTGCGCAGATCTACCTATGCGAGCGGCTGCATTTCTTTATTTAACAGAGTAATATCAAACCGAGTGTTCGTTTACAGTTCAGAGACTAGCATGAAACAAATAGCAATCGCAAAATGCATAAATTACTATTATATGCCAGGAAAAAGCGATCGTGACAGTCGACCATGAACAAACTAAAAGCTCATTGTTTACTTGTTGCAATACTTAAGATGATAATGACGATGATACTACTGAACTTTGTTTTATACTTTATTAAATTATTGTGAATGTAAAGTAAACCGGAAGAATTATCGGAAAAGTGTATGTCTGTTATTGACATTTATTGAAATCTTGAAATACATGTATATTAAAGCAAATTTACCAAAAATTAGTGCGATAAATGCGCGTTTCTGTATTTAACTTCTTCAGTGTCCCTAAGCCGCAAGAGTGCGAAAGAAAAATGTAATTGGCAGCTCTCGGCAGGCAACGAACAACCCTTTTCAAGCCACACTTACTGACGCCTTCCGCGAGATACAGCAGCCGCGGACATCAAGTAGAAAACAAAGAAGTTCGGTCACCTAACAGCCAAATAAGCGATACACTGCTATTACTAAATGCCTTTCAGCCGGTTTTATACTGAAGTGACTTTTAGAAGACAGGGCGTGGCTGTAAATAAACTGGCAAAATAATGTCAAAAATAAGCCGTCGCGAGAAAAACGGCCAAGAACCATGTGCACGAGTTATAACGTATAATTGTCGTGGCCAATTCCCTGGTAAACATTATCTGTCAATACAGAAAAACACTGTGTTCAAAGCAGGCACACTATGTCGAAACCACGTCAGGTCAACGCAAAGTTAAAGCCTTTAATCGACGTCTGTACAACGCTGTTCAAACGTCGTATCGTTGCATCGCCGTCGTTACATCGTTATTTTGAAGATGTGATCATTGTTGGTTAAAAAGAAAACAAAAATTAAACAAAAACAATCACATAGCAACAGTCATACTTATATTTTTAGCTATGCACATAGACCAGTATTTAGAATGCGTCATTTACAAGGAATATTGATACTCAAGAGGCATAAGGCTCGATGATATGAAAATGAAGTCGAATCCGACCCTTATGGATCCAAGAGGTCAAGAGCATTAAGTTACCCTGGCCAAAGGTCTTTTTGGTTAAATAGCTTAAGGATCTTTCTCTCTGAAACCACTAGGCCTGGCTGCATTGCTAACCTCCATTTTTGCACTGTTACCTTATGTTTACAAAAGATCGGGTATCGAAAACAAACGTCAAAAAAGTTCATATCACATAACAGTCCCAGGAGAGACATCAGGAATTAATGGTCCACTTGTGTCAGTATATTTTCTTTGTCTATATTCAAACTATAACTGCAATCGGAAACTGATTCAAACGGAAACTGATTTAAACACATGCAAAGTACGTATTAATAATAAATACCTGATATCATTTGCTTAGCAGCAAATTTTTAAATAGCTTCGGCGAAACATTGTCTCCATTGTCACAATAACACACCGTATAACCGGCTGAAGTGATGCCAGATGTCTACAGAGATAGCAGATCACCAAAAGTGAAAGTAGGTTTATAGCAGATAAGATAAAGTTGCTGGTAAAAACAGACACTAAAATCCTGGAAGAGTTTAACCTCATATGGAAGTTGCTCAATGCTTGTACATTCAACAGTATCAGTCTGGGTGGCTTTCTTACACAGATAAGGCTAGGCAGGTCTTGAATGGGCAACATTTTCAGAAAACAACACAAAATCTGCATTTCGGCTCCCTTTAAACGAATCTGAGATAGTGCCCAATTTGTATGCTTACGTGCAACAAAACTTCAGTTAATTAGCACTATTGCTGCCAATTTTTGATACACAATTTGGTTTTATAATGAAAATACACGCTTTACACGCTTTCAAATAGTGTGGGTAGCGACGTAATGGTTGCCTTTGTCAACAGATGCACTTTTAGGTGGATAGCTGGGGTGGCAGATCGGTTTGTATGGAAAAAGACTGACATTGATGACATGTATCAATATATTAGTATGTGTCTTTAAAATTGCATTTTTAAAGTTTGGGTTGTGTCAAAGGCATAAAATCACCCCAAGAACTCGTAAAAAGTATTTTTCTAGATGTCAAAGGAATAATATTTGTGTTTATTGAAGCTGGTTATGCATTCGTGGAAGAAATTCGATATTGTCCGAAAGAGTTACAAACGGCGGCTGGCTTGTGTTTCTTTTCTTTGTATTTGTTTCTTATTTTGAAGCAAATTTCTTGTGTGTTTTGTATTTGTTTATTTCATAGTTTTATATGTCATCAACTCAAGGGATTGTGTATGTGAGCGTTTGTGGAGAGGTAGGGGAGGGGTGTGTGTGTGTGTTTGGGGGGGGGGGGGTGGCTTGCTGGTCAGCTTAGTACCGATACTTGAACAAGTATTGCCAATTCACCCTTAAATACCAAAACTGTTACCTTTTTAACTGTGGTCCCGAGGGGCATAGCGAGGCTTCCTGTGATGTTGAAACCCACACAAAAGGTGTGGGACGAGTGCCGAAGGCAGAGAGGGATCAGAGCACGAGAAGCAGGTTACCCCCTCTTGTAGAAGAATCGGAGGCCTCCCCCGAGAAAATTTTGAAAATTTGGTGCGATTTGGTGGCCACCCTTGCAATGTGGAGGGGTATCTTTGACTTTCCTCTTACTCAATTTGGTTGATTTTCGGCTTGAGTTACGTTTATATGGAAGTCATAGTTCAGTTAAGTCAACATTTTTGTGATGCTCTGTTAGCTCGCCAACAGCTATCAAGCTGCAGTAACTGGACGCAGTAATACTTGAGCCACGACACGAATAAAAAACAACAAAGTGGCATGTGCGCCCAGCGAGTACCCAGATCAACCAGGATACGCTCAATCTGATCAGAGTCTTCGCTGTCGGCATGGAGGTAACCTCGTCCTGTCCCAGCTAACCTATAGGCGCACTGCGAAGAAGCTGATCGGACTGTGTGGACGCACAGTCTGATCTGAGTCTTCGCTGGGCGCACATGCCACTTCGTTGGTTTGTCGCCGCGCGGCTTGTATACTTTAGAACATATTTACGCCGGAAGGTAAGTACGAATTATAACTGCACAGAAGGAATCCATTAATTTTAGTATTGTGGCATAATTTCGCAACGAGCATACTCTCTGAGGTAATTTCAATATAGCTGTCATGTTATATCAAAATCGGTAAACAAATGAAGTCGCTAGAGCCATGACGAAAGGTGAACTTGTACATAAGGCACCAAACCCGTATGGTCAAAATACGTTTGGCATTTCAGGGACATAATTCTACAATAATGATCTGGATTAAAGTTCTATTTCCTTTGTTTATGGACATGTTTAATGCATGTCTGAACTGTGTTGCAAGCTTCAAATCCCTGCATCAAATACTGTAAGAGGAGTTGTGAAGGCACAAACAGTACTACAAAGTGTGAAATACTGTCAAAATGTGTATGTCATTAAGGGGACATAATTCTGCAATAATGACCTGGATCAAATTTCGCTTTCTTTTTGCACATGTTCAATGCATGTCTGAACTGTGTTGCAAGTTTCAAATCCCGGCATCAAATACTGTAGGAGAAGTTGCGGACACAAGAACATTACTACAAATATGACATACTTACAAACATACGTACGTATGTACGGACAAGGGTAAAACTATATGCCACTCCCCACTTTATGGCGGGGGTATAAAACAAGGCGGGGTCTGCTGACAACCGTTTGTCACCAGCCTCACAGTCTGACAGCTGGTGAGGATTGTGAAAAACGCTTGTCACTAACCTTTGCCTACAAAGGAAAATAGAAAGAAAGAAGTCCGTAACGGCATGATGAATGCTATTGTATCACAGTGGGAACGCGTATCCAAGTCGGATATTTTTATACAGATAGCAACGAAAAAACATTCTAAATTTCTGAGACTCAGATTCAACCGACGAACGTGTCGCAGTTTCAGTGATGCTTTGTCGGCGAGTCAAACTACACAAAGCCAAAAATAAGATATGGCTTTATTCCTAACATCTTTATTTAATTCTCTATGCCTTTAAGAGCAGAGCTAAACATCGAGATATTCGGCAATCGAACGTTTTACGTGATCATGTAAAGACGACTCTTATCCGCCAACTTCAACAGCAATTTTCAAAATAAATCGACTTTCTCCCGTCGGCGGACATATGCCATGAAAAATCATGGTGTCTGCCCTTTCTCCATTATAAAAATTAAGTAACTCGGTGTGTGGGACAATTTCCTTTGCAAAATAATAGTCCGAGAGCCCTTGGTAGGTTTATTCATGTGGTCGAGGCCAAAAGGTTTGAAGGTGTTTTCTTATGTAAAAAAGTGTGCTGAATTCAAAAATCAAAGTCTTAAAAACATCCATTGATGCACAAAGTCGGTATACTCAAAATATTACAAATGGGGTGCCCCAAATCTCGATAGAGCGTCAAAATGGTGGTACCCTTATATTGAATAATATTTTCCGCCTTTTGCATGCACTGGAATATTAATTTTGATATCAAGCAATACTAAATAGATGTTTAAACAGATCAAATAACAATTTCTACATTTTCTTTGCCATATTATGGGAAGCTCTACTTTCAAAATGAAACACATTGAAAAAAACCACGAAAACTGGTGATTTCAATATTCAACTCATAGATAGATAAAGATATTGATAAAAACACCGAAAGTAGCAGTAATTATACCCCCGGCAAAATAAGTATGTCGAGGGGTAAATTGTTTTTGCATTTCCATCCGTTCATCTGTCTGTCCGTCCGTCTGTCTGTCCATTTGTCCGTCAGTCCTTTTGTCCGTTAGTTAACATTTGCATTAAAGTTTTGCGTTAAGTGTATTTTCTTTGCTCTGTTTTCCTGCAAGTCTTTACGGGAACTTGTTCATATGTACTAAGTGTTACCACAGGATGGATATAGATCAGCCTGCATCACCTGGAAGCTGCTGCTGGCCTAAGGTCAAGGTCACAGACTTGGGAAATATGTACAACAGTTACGTTAAAATTTGCGTTAAGTTTTTTGCTCAGTTTTCTTGATTGAAAGATATTAATGAAACTGGTTCATATGTCTATTGTTACTACAAGATAGATACTGATCGGTTTGTTTCATCTGTATACTGCTGCTGGCCAAAGGTTAAGGTTACAGATTTAGAAATTTGCACAAAAGTTGCATTAAATTTTGCGTTTAGACTGATAATTTTGCTTTTGCACTGTTTTCCTGCTAGTCTTTACTGGAACTGAGTGAATGAATATCAGTTAAGTGTTACTATAGGATAGATACTGATCAATTTGTGTCACCTAAAGGCTGCAGCTGACCTAATGTCAAGTCACAGACTTTGAACTTTAATACTGTACATATAAAATATATCTGTAAAAGTTAGACTTTCAAGAGTGTATTCTTTTGCTTATTGCCAAATCTTGGGATGGAACCTTTTGATATGTGACTGGGTCTATTGCTGTGTAAGATTGAATGTCTGCCTGTCTGTTTCTTCACATTTTACATTAATGTATTATGTAAAGTTTATTTTCTGTAGGCGGTGGCCCTGGTCGGAGGTATACGTGAGCCCCTTCTTATTGCACTTAGGGGATTTGAAAAACATTTCTAGCCACAAATTAATCGAGTTATTTTCTTTGGACTTGGCTTCAGTCATTTGGGGAAGAATGAGCTCCAAACAAATTGGCGATATGGCAACCTCTGTTCTTTTATATTGGTCGTCCATGCCGTATATTCTATAAAAGTCATTTTAAATACGTTTCAAATACATTATTACTGTTTTATGTCTTTTTTCAGGTAAAATGGTGGAGACTGTCGTACAGAAAGGAGGATAATCAGTTGAAAATGAGCTAAATTGGGCCTTGCCAACCAAACTCATCAAAAGAACAGCGAAGGGTTTCAAAGTGACCCTGTGCATATGGTCAGTCTCAGATGGACCTTTGGTCTGTTGACATACACTATTGGCCTTCACAAAACTTCGGCCAAAGACACAGATCCCTGATTTCCGTGAAGGGCCGCGCATGCGCATTTAGATATCTACCTGGTGGTTTCTGTAAAGATACTTGTTCCCTTAGCAAAGACCGTGTACATGGTAATATCGTTCCTCTTTTTTTCTTTTCAGGTAGAAGATGGAAACAACTGACGAGACAAGAGAACCATCAGTAAAGCGTGAGTGCATTATGTATGGCGATTCTAAATAGAAAATAATTGCTCTAGATCTGATGGCCTCACCCAACAGCCAGGACTTGGAATGAACATTGCTTGGGATAATTACGATGAAAGCATATAAACACTGTCTGGGATCGGTACTCTTCATCATACTGTCGGTATATGTTATCAGAATGTTTGTTATCAGAATTTTTGCAAATCCAAGTGTCAGATCCCTCAAAAAAAAGAAAGACATCATTTGATTCATCACTTAAAACAGAGCCTCCGCCATACTGAAAGAAACCTAAGATCAGTTCCTTTGATTTCGAATCAAGACTTCAGCTCAGCCTGAACATATTCTTCAGCTGGAAAGTCGAGACCAAACATGACCTGTATTGTGATCTTTGTTTGGTGGTACCCAAAAAGGGACTGTAAAAGGGACTATCTTCTGCATCCGATTTCGTTAAGAATCGCCAATATAATACTCTCATGTTTCACTTTTGCGTAGTTCATTTGTCTGATCAGTTGTTTCTATCTTCTTACTGAAATGAAAAAGGAATGAAATTGTAGACGTCCTTGGATATCATCATATATGCGGACTTCGCCGAGCGAACAAGGTTTTTGAACCATTAGGTGGCTATCTAAATGCGCATGCACGGCCTTATACAGCAATCAGGGATCTGTGTCTTTGGCCAAAGTTTTGTGAAGGCCCATATATATAGTGTGTATAAACAGACATCAAAACTACAGATGAGACTGAGGAGAGGCACACGCTCACTTCAAAACCCCTCCCTATTCTTTTATGTTCACTTGGCAAATCCCCATCGAACTCACATTCTACTGATGCTTCTCCTTCTGTACAACTGCCTCCCTTTTACTTGAAAAAAGAATGAAAACAGAAAGAAAAAATATATTAAAAATGTATTTAAAATGACGGGATAAAGAATATGTGGGTGAACAATATAAAAGTACAGAGGTTGCTATATCGCCAATGTGTCATATCGCCAATGTGTCAAACTTTTTCTTGCTTCAAACATGTTCTTCCCCAAAAATAATTAATTATCACGAACAATTTGTGATCAGAAGTTTTCTTTCCAGCCCAACTAGAGCAAGTGAGCTAGGGCTAACGTATACCGCCGGCCAGAGCCACCGCCCATAGAAAATAAACTTTGCATAATACATTAATGCAAAAAAAGTTAACAAACAGACAAGCAGACAATCAGTCAAGCCCGGCAATAGACCCAGTCACATTTCAAAAGGTTCTATACCAAGATACATTCTTCAAAGTAAAACTTTTACAGAGGTATTATATAAAGTTCAAAGTCTTTGACATTAACCTTAGGTCAGCAGCAGCATCAAGATGACACACACAGAGTATTATATATCGTGCAGTAACACTAAACACATATGTAACAGTTCCAGTTTAGACTTTCAGGAAAGCAGTGCAAAAGCAAATATTTAACGCAAGCGTTAACGTAACTATTATATGAATTTCTAAGTCTGTGACCTTGACTCAGGCCAAAAGCAGCATCCAAGTGATGCAAACTGATAAGTATCTATCCTTTAGTAACACTAAGCACATATGGACCAGTTCCAGTAAAACACTTTCAAGAAAACTGAGCAAAAGCAAAAACATAACGCAAATTTTAACGAATCTGGTTTACAAGTTTCTAAGTCTGTGACCTTGACCTTAGGCCTGTAGAACCTTCCAGGTGATGCAAACTGATCAGTATCCATCCTGAAGTAATACTAAGTTCACATGAAAAAGTTTCCATGAATACTCTCAGGAAAACAGAGCAAAGATAAAATTTAACGCAAATGTTAACTAATGGACGGAAGGACTGACGGACAAATGATCAGACAGACGAATGGATAGACAGAACGGATGGAAAGGCAAAAGCAATTTACCCCTCAACATACTTATTGTGCTGGGGGTATAATAACTGCTACCTTCGGTGATTTTTATCAATATTTTTATCTACCTATAAGTTGAACATTGAAATCACCAGTTTTCGTGGCTTTTTTCAAGGTGTTTCATTTTGAAAGTAGAGCTTCCCATAATATGGCAAAGAAAGTGTGGAAATTGTTATTTGATCTTTTTTAACATCTATTTAGTATTGCTTGATATCTAAATTAATATTCCAGTGCATGCAGAAGGCTGAAAATATAACTTAATATAAGGGTACCCCCATTTAGACGTTCTTTCGAGATTCGGAGCACCCCATGTGTAATCTTTTGAGTATACCGACTTTGTGCATCAATGGATGTTTTTAAGACTTTGATTTTTGAATTCAGCACACTTTTTTACATAAGAAAACACCTTCAAACCTTTTGGCCTCGACCACATGAATAAACCTACCACGGGCTCTCGGACTATAATGTTTAGGTACCCTATTTCATTTTCTCAAAAAAAAAAAAAAATGACGGAGTTTTTACCTGATCGATAGACAGCAAAATAATCTGTAATAAATTCAAACATTACGGAAATGTTCTTGAATCCGGAAATCCGACACACGAAGAGGTACGCGTCTTGTAATTCAACATACAACAATATTTTTTTCTGTACTTTATTCAGAATGATTGGGAAAAGGATTCTGATCAGTAGCCTACACCATAAGGTAAACAAATCGATAGATTTATGACAGTTGTGACGCAATTACATAGCTGCGTCAACTGTTTCAGCCTTCGCATTTACTTGCTTATAAGTTATTAAGACCGGTACATTGTTGTCAAAATCAGAGGGACTGCTAGAAAAAAAAAGTAATTTTGCCATCCAATTAATCCCGCACGTGCCAATATTTAAAAGCCTCTCCTGCAACTCACACGATCACCCTACCCAACTTAAGGCCCCTCTACCCCCCCTTCCTCCACCCTTCCTCCACCCTTCCTCCCTCCCCCCACCCCCATCCCTACACACACATACACACACACACACACACACACACACACACACACACACACACACACACACACACACACACACACACACACACGACTTTTAACCTTTCGTTTACATGAAAAACTAAGCAAAATATAATAGATGTTTAGCCATAACAAATACTTGCAAAACTTCAATGACTAAATCCTTGAATAAAAAGTGCAGTGTAGACCTGGGTTAGACTACTTCCAAAACAGCAGTCTAATCAGGGTCAGTATTATTTGATTTTCCCAGCAATTTCGACACACTGTCATATGTTGAAAGTGGTAGGACAATTGCAGTAATGAAGATTTTGTTTCAACTTTAAGCGTAGATAAAGTTTCCCTTTAAAAGGAAAGGCTTGCCAAGTTAGCGCTTTGTTTCTGAAATACATGTAGTTCAATGATTGTGGTATTTTGTGGTTTATGGTTTGTAGTCTTGAGATGGTATCTAATTGGAGACACTTTCTTCGTTTGAAAACGTCCACAACTGTAGTAAACAATGAGGCTACGCTACATTCTGGCTGTTCTGACAATCATATGATAACCTTCAGTAAAAAGGTCATTTTTGTATTACTGCTAATGAAAAATATTTCATAAAAGCATTTAATAATAAGGATTTTCGTAAACTGTTATGTATTGTTATATAAGAAATTTTAGGACCTTAGAAGATTTACTGGGAGTTACTTCGTTTATTTGTTTATTCAATTATTATTTTGTAAAACTAAGCAGAACTGTGTTTGTACTTTGGAGTAAATGGACTACGCATAACTGGTGAAGTGTAAAATGAAAATAGTTCAAAGGGTATTCAAGTTACAGAGTGGACAAGAAAATGTTACTGGACATACTAATATACGGACAGAGACAGAACGATGGGAATTTGATTGCTATGTTCCCTGAACTGTTCGGTTAGGACAAAGTTATGTTTATTATAAGATCGTCATGTCTTGATGTTGAAAAAATACATCCTACATTGGGAAAGTACTTTTACAAGTCTCTTACATGTAAGATGCTATATGGTTCTTAATTTCTGATATAAGAAGGAAATAGTGGAAGTAGTTCGTCCTACCAGCCTCATTTGTGACAGATTGGTAGGAACAAAAATCTTACTGTTCGCAACAATGGCTATTATTACAAGGGGGATTAAACTTTTGTGACTGTTTTCCTCCTTGTTTCTGTTGGAGCACATTTAAAAGCTGACTACCACTGAGACTCTCAGAGGAGGTTATAATGAAAATGATAGTTCCTTCCCAAACAGGTGCCATAGATAGTCTGCAAATATTCAGCTTATTCTTTTGGGTATTTGTCATCACTGAGTTCAGTTATAAGTACTGGTAAAGCCTGTGGTATGTTGTTGTTGTTGCTGTTGTGTCATTGGTTTACATCCATAGTAAACAGCTGCATGTATGGTCATGTCAGGACGGTACAATATTCAACTACAATATTCCTGGGCAGGCTTAGCCATCCTAGGCGGTCAACTAGTACTAAGTGCACTTACTTTCGCCAGTAACTGACAACTGCCCTTCTTGACTCAGCGGAAGCGGAAACGAGAGTAAGTGGACGGACCGTATATCGAGCCCGGGACCTCTGTTTTTTTAGTCTGACGCGCAACCGACTGCACTATGCACTTGCTGTGTCAGCAAGCCTGTGGTATAGAGTATTATTAAAATCTAAAAAAGTTCCTTCAAGAGCAGAGAATACATACAAAAGTAGGAACATGGGCCAGACTACGTAGTTTCGGCTAATAAAGCCTCGTCAGTGACCCTGACAATATCTGATGACGAAACCAGAAAAAAGCATACTGTAATTCTTTAATTTTAATTGGGCAGTCGATTCAAAGACTGATTAATTTCAAAAGGATCCAAATAGTATAAAAGACGATGATCTAGAATAATAGTCTAAATCGATTTCCAATTTTAGATTTCTCAGAATCTATCCTCTGATCTCAAAGGATGTAAATGAAATATAATCTGCACTATGGATGATGTACGGGGAGACTTTTTACGGCTTCCACACGGCACAACACCAGCTGCAGTGAGGTACAATTAAAATCTAAAAAAGTTCCTTCAAGAGCCAACTGGCTAATATAACTGCTAAATGGTAATGATTACAAGTCAATGAAGGAATTAGTGTATTTTTGTTGCTTCCAAAGGATGTTTATTATCAGAATCTTGCGTGCTGTCCTTGGTCATCACAAAGTTTGTCATTAGGGATTGAATGCAAAAGAAAAAAGAAGTCTTCTATATGTTAGTAGTTGTTGTTTTGTTGTTATTTTATTGTTTTACATCCACGATAAAAAGCTATGGTAATGTCGGGACGGTCTATTACCCTAACCACACTATTCCTGGGCTGGCTTAGACCTTCTAAGCGATAACCGGTACTATGTGCACATTGTCATACTTTCACCAGTAACTGACAACTGCCCTTCTTGATACAGGGGAAGGAGAAACGAAAGTATGTGGCCGGACAGAGTAACGAACCCGGGACCTCTGGCTCTTGAGTCAAAACGCACTACCAACTGCGCTACGCGGCCCGGTTCCTCTAAATTTTAGTAAGTTTTATTCAGAAAGGAAGGTAACTATTAAAACTGCATAGGCCTAGAACAGGACAATTTGATAGCAATTGTGAGATACTGATATTTTCCCACACATGTTGTGTTTCCTGAACTGATTTTTTTCAATAGGACACTTTCATGAAACTGAATTACAATGTACGTTTATGAAAAATTAGAAATTGATTTTCAATGTACGTTTATGGAAAAATATGAAATAGTATCTAGTAAATACGATCAAACACCTTGTCTGTAAAACCAGTAAATGCTTTTAAATTACTTAAAATAAAATAAGACTGTTGGAACAGACCCTGATTAGACTGTTCCAACCAGTAGTCTAGCTTGGATCTACACTCTACACTGTTTGTACAGGCATAAAAACTATTGTGGAAATATTTTAGTCCGGGTTTTACGGTGCCAGGTTTTACAACGTCTGAAGTCCAGGTTTAACACAGTCCGAAGTCCAGAGTCCAGAGTCCAAAGTCCAGAGTCCAAGTCCAGTCCATATTTTACATAATGCCCGCGAATTGCGCATGTCGTTATTTGACCTTATTTCACAGTGGACAACGAAGAAACATTCAAATACACCGGATAAATAAATAAAAAAATAATGATAACTCATGTTTTTAGTAAGGCGAAAAATGCTCGACATGTTCGATTATTTGGTGTGCCAGATTGTGGCGTGTCGTTATTTTACGGTGCTTAGGTAAAAAGAAGCAGTCAAACGAAGTTGCGCCCCGTAGACGCTCTCCATATATTGGTTCTCCACTTGCAATTATGAATCATTCTCAAAGCTGGGAACAAATCAGCGTCTTCCGCTTGAGTGCACATGACAGGAAGTCATAACCTTTCTGAATACATAGGCTTGCAGCCGAAGCCGCAAGCCAAAACATGACTTGGCCATGCATACGTATACACTCCTTTACACTCCATACAATTTCAGCCAAGCATATGTACTGTTAAATGAGCTTTTGAGCATTGAAATTGCAGTATGCATTTTCTATAACATATGTTTGGGCCCTCTGTAGAACTACCTTAATGAGGAGTTCTAATGAGGGGTTACAACATACATATTTACTTGTTAGGTGTTTACCCACTTTTTAAGAGTGTAAACAACTAACAAGCATTTATTGATTCTTCCTAAGAAGAAACTAGAGATTGAATAAAATACATATTTATTATGAAATGCCAGGTTTGTCAAATACTAGCTCATCAGGTGGGGGTGGGGGCTGTCAGCTCTGCAATGCCGTTGGTTCATAAATCAAAATGCCACAGTGTGTTTATATACTCAGTGATCTTTTGAGGGATTTGCTCTAACTGTTGCCAAAAATCTCACGGAAATCTCTCAGTAGGGGCAAATCTCATGCAAAAATTATATAATTTATAATGAATGGTACCTTAACTTTTCATGGAGAATGGAGAATTTCTCAAAATTTTAGTTCAATGAGATGTGTTCTCTGATATGATTCTGAGTCACACTCACAAAAACAAAACAAATAAAAAGCACAGCTGTCCAGCAAACCAGAAAACTTGATTAAATATGTGGCAAAGGCTCAGGACTTGGTAATCCATTCTCTAAGTTGAATAATGGTAAGATATAAACATGATTAAACAAGAAAAATAATAGGCCAATATTTAGTGAGGCAAAGTGGAGTTATTCTTTATCATTTCTCTTCAAGTAAAGTGTACATTTGTATGTTCCGGTGTCTCATCACAGTTGCTTTTGATCAAAAATTAAAATTTAACACAAATTTCAAATGAACAAATTACTACTATATAGATATTCTAAATGTATAAAGCTCTGATCAAATTATTATATTCACATGCAGTCTGACATTGCCCTTCAGTGTTTTCCCTATAAGTATAAATAGGGTATGTGTACTTACCGGATCGGACCGGATCGGGCATAATCACCGGATCGGACCCGAATTTTACCATTTATACCTATTTTATCATACTTTCTTTGACTATAAATGTTTACATTTTGCATAACATGTTGTATCCAACAGATACGTTACTTTAATATGTAGGTTTGAAGGAGTCTTCGTCGTCGCATCTTTGTCTTGCTAACGCCATGTACCCAGTAGGTTTTATTTCTGCTCTAAGTGCCTCAATAACCTGTGTCCACAATCTATGTTCTGAACAAAAAGTAGAAAAAATCACATTATTTCATCTGAAAATTTTCATTTTCATAGCCATTAAAATCCCATTGTATTGCATATCAGTGACCTATACAGATACCCATCCTAAAGGTCACCGTCATATATGCATGTATCTGTATATGTATCTGTATAATGTTGACGGTAGGACCAATTCTGGTACATGAACCGCGGTGGTGCGCCCTTATTTTCTCGATGTTTACGTAGGCTGATCTAATAGCAACAGTAGGTTTAATAAGTCCAAAATCTCTTACTGTAAAACCCAACATAGATATGTCCTAAAACCACTACTCTTTTCCCAGCAGTGTATTTTCTGTTACCTAGGGTAACACATGTAACAGAGGTAACACCTTTAAACAATTAAACGGGCCTGAACTAGGGAGGATGTTGCCATTTGAATTTAAATGCACATTTCAGGGGACATGGTTGGGTAACGGGGTAACAGAGATAACACCAGGTAACGATGGGGGCCTGTTGTAGCCATTTGAATTTAAATGCATATTTCAGGGGACATGGCTGGGTAATGGGGTAGCACAGGTAACAGCAGGTAACGACAAGAAAGTAATAGCCCTTTATTTAAAATGCATATATCAATGAACATGGTTGGGCAACGGGGTAACAGAGGTAACACCAGGTAACGATGGGGGCCTGATATAGCCATTTGTATTTAAATGCAGTTTTCAGGGGACATGGCTGGGTAACGGGGTAGCACAGGTAACAGCAGGTAACGACAAGAACCTGCACTGGATAGTATTAGCCCTTTTATTTAGAATGCATACATCACTGAACATGGTTAGGTCACAGGGTAACAAAGGTAACACCAGGTAATGATGGGGGCTGAACTAGGAAGTATGTAGCCCTCTGAATTTAAACGCATATTTCAGGGGACATGGCTAGGTAACAGGGTAACAAAGGTAACAGTGGGTAACAATGGGGACCAGGATTAGCCAATATGCAGTTCTTTGAATTCAGAATGAATATTTCAGTGGGCATGGTTGGGTAACAGGGTAACAAAGGAAACAGCAGGTAACGAATGGGATAAGCATAAGAAAGCATGCAGCCCTTTAAATTTAAATGCATATATCAGTCAATATGGTTGGGTAACGGGGTAACAAAGGTAACACCAGGTAACAATGGGGGCCTGAACTAGGAAGTATGTAGCCCTTTGCATTTAAATGCATATTTCTGGGGACATTGTTGGGTAACAGGGTAACAAAGGTAACACTAGGTAACAATGGGGACCAGGATAAGCCAGTATGCAGCTCTTTGAATTCAAAATGCATATTTCAATGTACATGGTTAGGTAACAGGGTAACAAAGGTAACAGTGGGTAACAATGGGGACCAGGATTAGCCAGTATGCAGTTCTTTGAATTCAAAATGCATATTTCAGTGGACATGGTTGGGTAACAGGGTACCAAAGGTAACACCAGGTAACGAATGGGATGAGCATAAGAAAGCATGCAGCCCTTTAAATTTAAATGCATATAACCGTCAATATGGTTGGGTAACAGGGTAACAAAGGTAACAGTGGGTAACAATGGGGACCAGGACTTGCCAGTATGCAACTCTTTAAATTCAAAATGCATATTTCACCGGACATGGTTGGGTAACAGGGTAACAAAGATAACAGCAGGTAACGAATGGGATAAGCATTATGGTTGGGTACACTATATTACGCAAAATATAAACATTAACAGCCAAAGAAATTTTGATAAAACAGCTACAAATGGTAAAATTCGGGTCCGATCCGGTGATTGTGCCCGATCCGGTGATTGTGCCCGATCCGGACCGATCCGGTGAATTTACGTATCGGTATAAATAAAAAATATCCAAAATGAATGATAACATATGTACATAATAAGAAAAATAATTATTGAGACATTTCCACAATGGATGGCTTTATGATAATGAATTTACAAAGACTCAGCTGGAGCCTGATAACATTTGTTGTGATCCATTAATAGAACCATTTATGCTCTTGCTGAAGTGCTTCTAATGAGAGGACACAACAGGTGTTAATATGAAGCCCATTGATGCTGGTGCAACTGTGTAATTGTTTTCATTCTAACATATAGTCTTGACATGTAGAAGGACAAACAGCATTATGCAACATTCCACATAAAGTGCAGGGTCCAGCAGTTAGCAGGGTATGCCCCATTCATTATTTTGTGCACTTATAAGGATATAAAAAAGCTTGCTAGCATAATAAAGTCCTTAATATTTGGCCAATAAAATCCTCTGTGAAAATGCTTTTTAATAGGTTGGTGTGTGTGTGTGGGGGGGGGGATAGACAGGAAGGGGCTACCTCTCATTCAACTGCACTAAACTGCATCCCTTTACAGTCATGACTCATCAGTTAATTTCTGTCATCAAGCTTTTCTCTCTAGTAACTTAACATGTTCTGTGCCAAATGGACCATTTATGGTCCATTTCTAGTGTGAGTGATTCGGTCCCAAAATTCCGTAAAAATAATTGAAAACATAATGTTTTTTTATCAAATAGTCTGTCGTTTCATAAATATATAAATTGTTGCTTTTATAGACGCTAAAATCGACTTTTGAAGGATTATTATTTTTGATTACGTCATGTGAAGAGAGTAAAATGAAACGTTTGGCGCCACTAACGTCACGTAACGTCGCGCCAAACGCGGGGGATGTTCAAACATTTACACTGGAGCGGTGTAATTGTTTTAATTGCATTGTTTCGCCGTTTCATTTGTTTATCCTTTATGTTATCTGGTAAAATTTCTAAATTCTAAAACTAAGACAAACTTCTCATAGCGAGAAGAATCTTAGCTGAGTTTGGCTTCCATTCTTTTGAACTGTTTTAGCTTTTTGCGGGTTCTTGCTGCATCGAACATCTCTTTCCTGATGCCCTTGTCTGTCGCTTTTCTCGAGACACAGGGGCTGAGGTGGCTCGATGGGGGACGCCTGGGCGAGTTAATTCGTAGGCGCCTCTTACCTGATGTCTGCAGCTA
This sequence comes from Ctena decussata, assembly GCA_963989385.1. NCBI lineage: Eukaryota > Metazoa > Mollusca > Bivalvia > Lucinida > Lucinidae > Ctena > Ctena decussata. Next base: position 48,752,887 of record OZ022506.1, read on the forward strand.
ATGTGTCCCGCGGAATGCGATAATAGGGGATGCTCGTTGCCTGCCGAGACCTGCCCATCATCTCTTTTCTTTCAAACTTTTGGGGTATAGCGACACTGGAGAAGTTAAAAACATGTGTCCCGATGGGAGTTGAGCCCACGGCTCCCTGCATGGGGGTGGTAATGGTCGGGCGCTGGTCCTGGGTGACTTTCAGTGCCGGGGTGTCCTACTAATTTGGATAATAGAAGGGCAAGGGCCTATTGTTCATGCATAAAGTGCCGGTTGGGGTAGTTTGAACATTTTTCTCTCCTCTATCATTATCTATTTTCTTCCTGGGAGACGGCTCGAAATAGACTGAAACACTGTGTCAAAGATCCGTTAAATACAAAATAACCAACAAAACGCTGCGCGCATGATAAATGAACGCTTGCACAAACTTACAAATATAAAAAGATATGTGCATGACCACGTACGCACGCTGACATGGAAAGACAAAATGTCAAGCTGTTTCTCTCCGACGGACTGATAAACACATACTGGCGTGCGACCAGTGGTGGCCGCGTACCAGTGGTGGCCGTTTGCATTTTGCACGCGCAAATACGTATTTAATCCGTCTCAGAATTGGCCATTTTTTAAAAGGAAACAAAAGGAACTACCACAAAAAAGACTGGTTAAATTATCTCCCCGGAAGGCAAAAGGTTAACAATTTCCCAAAGCTACCCTCATACCAACATTATTGCCTTGCCGGGGATCACAACCCTTGATACACACATAACTAAATACAGAAATAAACATGAACAAATTGCTTTATAAATGATTACCTATGATGAAAAAGGTATATCTTGCAACCAGTCTGCAAAAAAAAAGCATCTAAATTCTTGTAAATGACAGCACACGTGTAACCATTGTTTATGTTTGTTTTGGACGTAATGTAGCTTACGAAATGACTACGTCGGAGTTTTAAAGTCCGTTTCTGATTGTTTATTATATTCTATCTGTGCTGAACGCGCTAAAACTATTTAACTCTGACAAAGACCACAGACTTACAGTGACATATCATCAAAGTTTAATCCACAACAAGGTTTTGAAAAATGCATCATTCAACGCATGGCATTCGTGACGGCCATCACTGGTACGCCACGCTCGTATTACAATGCGTTTTGGTGACCTAGTTTGAGGATCTGTCACAGGCATAAGTTATAGTCTATTTCAAAAAATAAATCAGTATTATAACGACAGTTACCCCTAGTTTATTAAACCAAAATATAGAATCACTAATCACTATATGTCCGTTACAAGATAAAAAGAGTAACAAAAAAACGGCCATCACTGGTCGCCAGCCAGTATACATGTACATGCCTTTCTAGCATGTATTATCCGGCGTTTTTTTGCGGACAGGTGCTTGCCCTTCTGTGTCAGATTTGAACCTCACTATTATCAGTGTGGAGGGAGCAAATTCAACTACACTGTAGAACAATAATACGTTAATTTTACTGGAGAATACCCGCAACCAGTGCCAATCCATTTCCCGTTATTTTTACGGGCGCCCGTAAACATTGGCGGAATCATCAGGCGGAGCAGGGTAGAATAAGACAGGTATTGTTTTGGTCAGATACCCCTTCAACATTATTTTAAATAAATAATAAAACAAAACAAAAAAATCGTTCCAGTGAAATGAGCAGGGCGTCAGTTGTATTGAATCCCTTTTGAAAATGCTGCAAAAGAACGGGAAGAGTTTGAAAACTGGCGGTCGAATTGATGGAATGTAGGATATAGATAGGGAAGGCCAGGATGCGGTAAGCAATGGCGTAGGAAAAAGCATACACTGTAAAAAAAATCCTTAAATTTTACGGTAGAATACCTAGCAACCAGCTGCCAGTCCATTTCCCGTTAATTTTACTGGCGTCTGCCTGTAAAACATTTTTTCAGAAATCTCGATTTGGTAGACTTATGCTGACTGACCGCACTCGAAAATACCTTTATAGTGTTGAAGGGCTATGTGACAAAAACAACACCTGTCTTATTCTTCCCTACTATGCGTGATGATTCCGCCAATGTTTACGGGCGCCCGTAAAAATAACGGGAAATGGGCTGGCAACTGGTTCCATGAACTCTACCGTAAAATCTTCGGATTTTTTTACGGTGCAAACTCTTTCATTTGACAAGCTCGTCTTTGCCCATATGTTCTCTACGAAACAGTGACAACTTTCTTGTCTCATCTGTTACAGAATCTTGACCGAAAATATAAATATCCACGGCGACCACATCTCTGAAAATGTGCGTGTTTCCCAGTCTAAGTATTGCCGTTTGCAAATGAACCGCCACACCCCATCTCTCACAATCACACACACCATCTGAAAATGTCAAATGTTGGAGTAACATTTACCAAAAAAAAAAAAAAAAATAAATAAATAAAAAATAAAGATGAAATGATGTATAGATCAATCAATAATTCCGGATCGAAAAGTGCTAATCTGATTAGCAAGGGTAACCCTGTGCAACAGCCGAATGAAGGCTCGATACTCCATGAAGAAAAGGCTCCGATAATCTGCTAAGAAATAGTTTAAAATATATTCTTGTATGGCCATGAGCTATCGAAGTTGACATGAGCGATGAGCGTTCTGTCCGACTTCCTCAGACCATCAAGAATGTCATGCAAAATTTCAATAATAAAATTGTTGGAGTTGTGCGTATCTGATAATCTGATACCCCGAGGGGTGGGGGGACGGGGCACCCATCAATACCAAGTATAAATGACGTAACGATTTGCTTTTAGACAATATAGAAAGGAAGAGAAAAAAATAAAATAATAATAATAAAAAAGTAATCGTTATTTGCCCACACTTTCAAATTGGCAGGCAAATAATTCATATGTCTGATTATAAGAAATAATTTTGATAATTGTGACATTTATTGCATGATCTCCTGGCTAATCAGTCACAAACGGAATAAAGTTGGTTTGACGTTTACTTTTACACTGTAAAAAATCCGTAGATTCTACATTGTAAAAAAAATCGTAGAATTAACGGTAGAAGAACTGGCAACCGGCTGCCAGTCCATTCGCCGTTATTTTTACGGGTGTTTGCCTGCAGAACATTATTGGAAATAACGATATGGCAGTGTTATGTTTTATTACTGGCCGCACTAAAAATGCCTTTATAGTGTTAATGTGCAATAGGACTGAAGCAACACCTGCTCCATTCTATCCTACTCTGCTTGATAATTCCTGCCAATGTTTATGGGCTCTTGTAAAAATAATGGGGAATGGACTGGCAGCTGGTTTCCAGTTATTCTACCGTAAAATTTACGGATTTTTTTTACAGTGTATGGTAAAATAATTGGCGCCCGTAAACTTTTGCAGGAAAAATCAGGCAGAATAGGATAGAATAGGACAGGTATTTTTCTTATCATATAGCCCTTCAACTATCAATGTATTTCCGAGTGCGGTCAATTACCATAACCTTACCACATCATTGTTTCCACAAATGTTCTACAGGCAGACACCCGTAAAAACAATGTTAAATGAACTGGCAGCCGGATTCGAGTATTTTACCGTAAAATCTACGGATTTTTTTTACAGTAAACTTCTAGAAGTTTTATGATTGCTTGACGTTGTTTACACATCCATGAAATCCGAAAAAATAAATTTATTTGTTTATTCTATCTCGCCCAGTTTCACTTCAGAATTTTCTGCCATACTTTGTCAGTGCTCCAAGTACTTCCAGGTTTCTGGTTAGGGGATAAATCAAAATATCAACAAAGTTTCCTGTCCACCCTTGAGCGATCAAATTTGCGCCAAATTGTGTTGGGATTATATATAGTTTCTACGGAGCGGCGCTAAGCCTTCTAAATAAGCACAATAATACAAATTCACCCACAAATGAATAAACAAGGTACAGTAAATGTTTCCAAACATAGAATAACCCAATCTGTTTCTTTTATAATTATTATTTATTATTATTATCATTATTTTAATTTTGCAAACGAACTTATGCTCATATCAAAATATAGCTACAAATATCTAGTGATATGTTACTTGTGTATGAAAACATGTGTATACTTCTTCAGCGTATTTTTCCCATAAATGTTACTTACAGACCGACCCTCACAGCTGTGCGCCGTCAGACTGACGTTTCAATGGCGCCATTTTATGATGACGTTACCGCTGAAAACAATAACGTCAAAGAGTGCGGCGCAGGCATAATAACGTCGTGGCACTCAAAGGGTTAAAGACAGGAATGGGACTATATAAGGAGGATTAACTTCCACAGTGTCATTCTGTCTCTTGATCTCATAGTGTCAACACCTCCAGTTAGCCAATAAAATCATCAGAACTATTAATTCTGGTCCACTATTGGTTGACTAAATTTTCACACCTTTACCTATACAGGTAACATTGTTATGAGCTGGGAACCAGACCCCCCGGCAGAGAAGTCCTCTCTTTAATAACTGATTAGTAATTACAAGTTTCTTTGCTTTGGTCAGAAGCTGCAAACATTTAAGTTGGATTAAATTAATCAGGAAATATAAAAATGTTTTTTATTTTTCAGTTTATGGTATCATTTCTATTGATAAAACTTCAATATGAGCCTTTTAAAGGGAAATCGCCTCAATGTTCGTGCGCATACATTTTGACGCAGCGTCATTGTTTCCTGCTATGGTTATCATGACGTCGTTTGCCGTAACGCTAAAACGTTTACGTCACTTTCGAAGACAACATGGGCTCTTTGTTGAAACAAACGTATAAGTGTTTTGCGACAGAAAAATGGTAAATATATAAAACTGGACAAAAGAAAAAATACGACAAAAATGGGGCTGAAGAATTTTATACGGAAAAGAGAGCGCCATTTTTTGTGGCGGGTAGTGTGTATTTTTTTAGGAATTAAATGTCAGGTAAGGAGAGGATGTGAAAACTGCAAGCGCGTTTTGAATCTCGTAATTACGCAAGTATAAATATAAATAAGGATTTGGTACCGTTTGCTTGAGTCATGAAATACCCGTGCAAACAGTGAAAGCGGAGATCAGACTGAGCAAATGCGCAGGCTGATCTTAGCTTTTATTGTTAGCTCATGTCGTTACGGTAATTTGTTTTGTCTTTTTCTTTTCTGTTTGAATAGTTGCTTCTAAGATTTAACGCAAGTGACATATGACGATCAGCCGTATTGTTCTCGTAAGATACAAAGTTTACAACGGCTAGGCGGCGACACTCTTATTTTCACTAATCGCCCTAGACTTTCCACAAGATTCATAGATTGTCGATGCGAAGAGGGAAAAATTATCAAAATGCATATCCTCCAAAATTGGTATCATCATTAAATGATAAATTGAAATCATGCACCACAGACAAAGCTTTGCCGTGAAAATACATGCCGGGCAGTGGCCGGGTCCAACAAGTTGAATATTCGCATATAAACTTGTTCATCAGATATAAATGTGATATAATCTGCACCAATAAAAAAGTTCGAAAATCTATGAGAAATAACAATGAACATGCTGCCTAGTTTCAGTCCTTGGAATTTCTCTCATTAATGTGTTGTCTGCATACGAGAAAATTTTAAACGCGACAATTTCATATAGACTATATGTTCAAGACATAAGAGCATTGCTGAAATTGAATAGGGAATTATATTGCATTGCTATAAAAAGCATCGAAAGGTAAGAGCGCTATCCATATGGCCGTTGATGGCGCCAAATAGAAAGCGACGTCAACGCATAAAACCTTGACGTCAACGCGCTTATATGTTGGTTGGTTGGTTGATTTGATGCTTAACGTCCACGGTAAACAACTAAGGTCATGTCGGGACGGTCAGTTAGCCTAACCACACTATTCCTGGGCAGGCTTAGACCTCCTAAGCGGTTAACCAGTACTAAGTGCACATACTTTCGCCAGTAACTGACAACTGCCCTTCTTGAATCAGCGGAAGGAGAAACGAAAGTATGTGGCCAGACCGGGATTCGAACCCAGGACCTCTGACTTACGAGTCAGGTGCCCTACCGATTGCGCTACCCGGCCCGGCACGCGCTTATATGAAAACCGCACGACATAAAAGTGGTTTTCCTTCCATAACTCGAATATTTGGTCGATGACCTATATTTTTTATTTGCTTATTTGCACGAGGTGGATCATTCCTTTACTATATCAAAAGTATATTAAAATTTCAATGGTGGAACTTTTTATAATGAAGAAATTCCACGTTTTTTCCAATAATGGAAAATGGCGGGAAACTAAAAACTGAAAATAACCAATATAATGGGACATACGACGATGACAATTTTGATAGGCAAACAAAGAGACAAGAAAGAGGAGTAAATTAATCTTTATTTCGAAACGATCGGTCATCTATTTTCTCGGATAAAGAGTTCGTAATAGACATAGTCATGTTTTAAACAGGCACATAGATGGCGCTGCGTTATCTCAAAAAGTAGTACGGTGACCCCATTTTTTATTTCATTTTTTTCACTAAGCATATAATATTCTACCACTGTGTGAAGTTTCAACAAAATTTCAATGGCAGTTTTTATAGGGTGATTTCCCTTTAATTTTCTTTATGAGATTTAAGCTAAAACATAACTTTTGGCATTTAATTCTTCTTCAGGCCCCTTTCCCCCCTCCCATCTCAGCCACAGGCCAAGCATAAACAGTATTTTGTTTGCAGTTGCCTATTAACTAGGATTTTTGGAGAGTAGGTAAGTAGGCTTTCTTTCTATGAAAACATAGTTCTACATAAAATGTCACACACAGTAATTACCCATAATACTAAGATAACAGCATCCTACATTTTGAACATATCTATGTCACCCACAAGTGGTGTACTCAAAATGTGCAGGTATTAAGGAAAAATTGCTGACCCAGATCAGACTGCTCCTGGGTCTACACTGCTTGCTCAGACCTGTTTGTCTTACTATGCAGGTTGATCACGGTATATGTGCCGTTAAAATAACCAAAAAAAAAATAGATCTTGGGTGTTCCAAGTGGCCATTTTTTTGGAGGGGGGGGCGGGGGCGGGGGCGGGGGGGGGGGGGTTTAAGGTGGATTTTGGTGGGTAGGTAGGCAGTTGCTATCTACCCACCAAAAGTGCAAGGTCTAGACTTTTTTTTTTGGAAATTTTGGGTGGAGCCAGGTTATTTTTTTTTCAATGATTTTTGAGGCCAGATTATTTTTTGAAATCCCCTAATGAGCTAATTTATTTTTTTCTTGCAGATCCAAAGACAGGGATTTTTTTTCGAAAAGTATACCAGCCCCCACCCCCTCCCCCTCGCCCCAGAATAGCAAAGCAAATGGTCGGTCCCTTAGCGCCTAGCGGGACAGGGTTTTCACAGATTTATGAGGAAGGGCAAGCTGTCTCTTGTACTTTTTGTGGGATGCCTTCTGAAAGGGTACGTGTGTGTTGGGGGGGGGGGGGAAGGAGCGGGGGGCGTCTTCCGGGACATAATTCTTTAGTGGTCTCAGAATGTGGGGTGCGTTGTCTAGGGGCGCGTTGTCTGGGGGAGTTGTCTCAGAATCTGGGGCGAGTTGTCACCTGAAGGTGGGGCGACTTGTCTTGGGGCGAGATTTTTGTGGGGCGAGTTGTCTTGGGGCGAGTTGTCCGTAATTCGATTAAAGCATGTCCTACGTTTAACTTAAAAAAATTATTTAAGATATTTATTATCATTCCGCATGCTCCTGCTTGTTCCACTATCAATTAAATAGCCGGTCAATCACTCAATATTTTTCGTTTGTCAAACTTTGTGTTTGTTTTGCTTTCTCTCGTTCTCGGCGTGTAGCCTAAATTCAGAAGCCCAAAAATCGCAGACTAACAGACTAACGCAAATTCTTAATAAATTCATAGTAGACTGCTAAATGATTACAAGCTTTACTATACCATAAATGAAGAAACAGTTGGTCTCCTCAAGTTGATCCAGCTGAAAAACGTCTGTGTGTTGACAAACACACGTGCCATGTATACGTAAAAATGACTAACTTCATTATCAATTTTTAATGAAAATAGACTTTCTCCCGAAGATATACCTCACTAAAAGACGGTCGAATGTATGAACTACGGTTCAGTATAATGGCATCTAATTTGGTTTGTGGGACAATTTTCTTTGCAAAATAACTTTGGGGTATAGTCGTAGGGTTTTACTTTTCTGGAAAACGGTTGTCAAACTGTGATCGTTGTTTTGGGTGTGCAAACTGCATTGAAGTACCGATATGCATCTGATTTCAATAACAAAACATTAAATTTCATTCTGATCTGGTCCGTTGGAAAAGTATGACTGCATATCTTATCAAACGAGCATTATTTTGGGACTGTTTCTGTTCAAAATTTTCCGCCATTTTTTCCGGCGAAAAAAAAACGGAGGATTATTTCTTTGTGCGTAGACGACCGCTCAGAAAATGATTTACTCAAATGTGATGAGTCTGCGTTCCAGCTGTCAAGATCGGAGATATCCCATGTTCCGAAGTTTTATTCATTTATTTTTTTTCTTGATGCGCTCCACTGAAACAATGTGGGCAAATCTTTGTTGACTTTCAGTAGTGTACAGTCAGTGACCTTTGCATGACTCCCAAGTCCATAGCTTACGGTTCTAATTATTTTTTGAAGGAATCGCAAAAATTCACACTTGGTCAATAACGCTGTTCACAAAATTTCAGTCAGGAAATGCCCAAACAAATTGCGCCATAATCTGCACCGACTTTAACTGAAATTTTGTGAAGGAGTCCCTGCTCAATGTACCGACCGTTGTGGCGCCATCAAAATATCGTTAGAATCAGAAAGATATGGAAAGGAAACTGGTGCATTGCTCGGCGAGTGTAGATTATCTGAAAACGATATTGACCTTGCATAAAACAAGATGCACTCACAGCGTCACCATTTTTTCCGACAGCGTGTCAAAACAGAAATCACGTGTTCCCCCACCCTTCTTATAAAATAAAAATATAGATTCCCAGGAAACGCCTTAGTTAACAGTCATATATATCCCATGCTGTATAGAATTCGAGGAAATGGTTGAATAAAGGCTTACAAACTAGATAAACATGCATAAAAGAACGTTTTGGCATGGCATGTAGTGACGACAGGCAACAGTATACCGGAAAAAACACAATCAACAGCAATAGCCATTCCGAACATAACTAACCGGATAAGGTTTGAACAGCATGGGCTTAGCTTGCCAGAATGTTACCCTAACTTCTGCGCAGTTACAAACATATATTGTAGATGATACATGTACTTAGGAAAATTTAATCGTGTTCCGCTTGGACGATGCTCCGTCGAAACTTTCAAGACATTATTATTATTATTATTATCATATTATTATTTTTTTATGCGTGGGGGATGGGGGTGCGGGTATTAAACAATGAATATTGCTATATGCTTGCAACTAAAGGTGTCAAGCTTTAAAATGTCAAAGTCTGAATAGGCTTTACCTACTCTTTACTAAAATATTTTACTCATCAAGGACTATTAATGTACCAAAAATTATTTTCCGAGGTAAATCGGTTCAAAAGTTTTTTTGTTTTTTTAATGGGCTCCTCCTCCCCTACACCCATTCCATATTTTTTTCGTTTTTTTTATGTGTATTTTTTTCCCCCTCTCATTTTTTTTTAAATAACGTATTTACATCATTTCAAAATTACACATTCTGTACATCATGACATCAAACAGATTGGCACCTGAAAACATAGAAGAAAAATATACATAAGTAAGATGTGAATAAATAATACTAAATAATTAGGTATATTATCATGTAAGTGCTTTATCATATAGTCCTGGTGACTCTACTATGACTCAAAAGGTAGAATTGAATAGAATAGCGGTAAATATCGATCACGTTCAGGATATTTACACGAGTTATAAACATATTGAAATTTTTTAACCTGTAGAAATACTTCAGACGTCTATACTTTGCCAGGAATTCAACTCTTACACTTTCCTTGCTTGAACACCCACATTGTCCGGTTGAAAAACCACGGTCATAGGAGACGTGGGCATTCACCCGGGCAGAAAACCCCCAAAGGTTTACCTTTAAGAAAAGGAAAAATGATTACAATGAAATGTTTTTAAGTTCAAATTCATACAAGGCCAATAATTCCATCAAAATTTTGCAGAATTCTCCCAGAAGTTAGTCAGGTATTCTACTCCTCATTACCAAACATACCCAACCCAAGTATCAAGGCCATAGCTCAAATACTTTTTAGGATATATTGCTAACAAGATTTGCAGTTCATTTTTAAAAAAGAGACATAACTCGAAAAAGAGAGATACCTCAAAACGGAAAAGGTACGAGTCAGCTATTTTCCATGAGGAACCCAAATATAAAATTTCAAAACCCTACACCCAGAGGTGTTTAGCGCAGCAGTTGTATAAGTGTTAATTATCAGGAAAAATAACTCGGTAAAAGATCAATGCAGAGTAATCTAACCTTTACTGAATTACTTAACTTATCAACGAGCACTGCTATATCAAAAATCGACTTCCTAGGTCAAGCGGTTTAAAAGTTGGAAAATGCCAAATTCAAACAAGGGTCATAACTCCATCAATTTTTTGCAGAATTCTCCCAAAAGCTTATTAGGTAATCTACTCCTCATACCCTATCAGTATATTAAATATCAAGGCCATAACTCAAATACTTTTTGAGATATCTTGCTAACAAGATATTCATTCCATTTTTTAAAAAGGAGCATAACTCAAAAAAGGATCATTATTTGGAGAAGAAACAAGAAATATCTTTAAAAAAGATAATCGGCTTAGATTAAATATAAATGTGTATTGTAATATGTATGAGTCAGGTAAGATATCGAATGTGCTGATCAGATTGTACGGATGCGCATGTTTACAGGCATACATGTACTTGTTGGTGGTGTAGGGGTTTCGATTTCAGAAATACTGTTGCACATAACCATGAGGATTTGTTGGCTGATCGCCCCATATATAACCTTAAAAGTGTCGCAGTTCCAACACAACATCAACAATTAAGCCAGCAACAATTACTTAATTTCGTCTTCGATTCCTCTGTCGAGTTATTTTGTTGGTTTTGTAGTTTACATGAGCGCCATAACAGGCGAAATGTTCTTTGGCAAAAAGCGATTTGGACCGAAATATCCACACGGTTCATAGGTCAACAGTCAAATGATACTGAAAGTGGAAAGAGAAAGCGAAAGTAAGCTACTTACATCAAAACCCCGGGTGTATTTATATTGGCCAATGAAATACTTAAAATGGTGGTAAATAGTAAGGTTAATATGCTAAAGCCGAAAAAATACGGGTCAAGTATTTTTTTTCATGAGGAACCCACACATAAAATTTCAAGACCCTAGCATGCATGCTTTTAAAGTAATCTGGGCATTAAAAAGCGTGCCGGACAAACGGACGAACGGACAGACGGATGGGCGAAAAGCCCAAAGCAATATACCAAAGCAATATTCCTCTTCAACCTTTTCAGTGTTGGTGGCATAATAATGAAATTTTTGACTAACCAAAAACACTCCAGTATATGTAGCGTCTTAGCAACGAAAAAGTAGTTAACGAAATAATATCAGAAAGTTACTGAAAGATGTAAAGCTATAAAAGCAACAATATGCATTCTAGTGATTAAGCATGCCCCATTCTCCATGATTTCACGCCGAAGTTACAGTCATAATCAGCTTAAAGACACATACTAATATATGGATACCTGTCATCAATGTCAGCCTATTCCGTACAAACCGATCTGCCATCCCAGCTATCCACCTAAAAGTGCACCTGTCGACAAAGTCAACCATTTTGTCGCTACCCACCCTCTTTGAAAGCGTGTATTTTCATTATAAAACCAAATTGTGCATCAAAATTGGCAGAAATATTGCTAACTAACTGAATTTTTGTTGCACGCAAGCAAACAGACTGTGCACTATCTCAAATTCGTTTAATGGGAGCCGAAATGCAGACTTTGTGTTTTTTTTCTGAAAATGTTGCTCATTCAAGACCTGCCATAACCTTATCTGTGTAAGAAAGCCACCCAGACTGATACTGCAGAATGTACAGACACTGAGTAACTTCCATATGAGGCTTAACTCTTCCAGGATTTTATCGTCTGTTTTTATCAGCAACTTTATCTCACCTGCTGAAAATCTACTTTCACTTTTGTTGATCTGCTATCTCTGTAGACATCTGACATCACTTCAGCCGGTTGTACGGTGTGAATAAAAGGCCAGATTATACTGTTCGATTGCCGATTGCAAAATTGTTTGCGGGGTCGCATCCTACCGTTATTGAGTGACCTGGTAGGTAGAGTCACATCCTTACTGTTACTGTTAAGTATTACAAAGTATACTTACACTTATCAATGAGACTCCACAGTTTAGCGATTTTTAGACAACTGTGTTGTAACAATTTTAGGATGAAAAATATTGGCGGGATCGGACAAAGACATTGAAATTTTGAATCAAGTTTTGATAAAGCCATCATAAAATTTCAGGCACGGTTCACCGTCGTGCAAGTAAAGCTGTAGATCGTGATTGGATTAACGAATGAATTTGTGTGGTGTATAAACTATTCGATAATTCGCTTTCTTAACCGATCATTAAAGCGGATGGCAACCTACGTCATAGCGCTGACGTCATAATCGTTTTATCAGCGGCCATCCTGACCTAAATGAGGTAAATATTTCGCATATTGTAAGTTTGACAAACACTGAAACAACCAAATAACTAGTAGATGAGGTACTGATAGATGTTCTGGACCCGATATTACCAGAATTAATTATAAAATACTTGCTAAATCTGAAAACACTTCACTACAGTGATCTGTATCGACTCTGCTTATCTCAGATGTCCACATCAAAACTTCTAGTGATGTGTTTTGTAATTTCTCACCTTTTGAAGAGTAATGTCCTATATATTTGGACAATATGTACATGTAGGCACTTCATCGCTGTAGGTTGTTACCCCTGAAGCAGAAAGGTTGGAAATGAACGAAAAATATAGTCATATAGTCATGTTCCGCCCTCAAAACCAAAAGGGAAAAATAAGGTTTATAACATGCAAAATTTTACGGAAGACATGCCTTGAAACGTCAGTAATAGCTTACTTGGGGGATTAAACTAAATTTACTGCATCCAAAAACTCGCCCTCTGCTTCCGCTGAGGTTCGAAACATAAAATTAGTGGTTTTGTACGCACAAAAACTTCATTACCCATCAAGCGGTCGTCATAAGCAGCAAAACCAAGAGGGCCATTAGGCCCTTAATTGTTCACCTGAGTAGAAAGCTACAGTCATCATTTGAGCAAACCCATAGTTTGAAACTGTCAAAATATGAGAGACAGTGGCTAAAGGTCAAATAATGATCTCAACCTCTATTTCTCAAAAAAGTTCATGCACTCATTTATATGAAAGTATATACTTCTGCGCCAATATCTTATATTTTAGCATTTTCTCACATAAAATTAAAATCTTAGTTCCTTCAAGAGCAGAGAATGCATTCAGAAGAAGGAACATGGGCCAGACTACGTAGTTTCGGCCATTAAAGCCTCATCAGTGACCCTGATAATATCTGGTGACGAAACCAGAGAAAAGCATACTGTAATTTCTTGATTTTCATTTGGCAGTCAATTCAAAGACTGAGTAGCATATAAAAGGATCCAAATAATATAAAAGACGATGATCTAGAATAAAAGTCTAAAACAATCTCAAATTTTAGATTTCACAGAATATATCCTCTATCCTCAAAGGACGAAAATGAAATATAATCTGCACTGTGGATGATGTACGGGGAGACGTTTTACGGCCGCCACACGGCACAACACCAGCTGGAGTGAGGTAAAATTAAAATCTTTAATAGTTCCTTCAAGAGCAGAGAATACATTCAGAAGAAGGGACATGGGCCAAACTACGTAGTTTCGGCTAATAAAGCCTCGTCAGTGACCCTGATTATATCTGGTAACGAAACCAGAGAAAAGCAATCTGTAATTTCTTAATTTTCTTTTGGCAGTCAATTCAAAGACTGAGTAGTATATAAAAGGATCCAAATAATATAAAAGACGATGATCTAGAATAATATTCTAAAATAATCTCAAATTTTAGATTTCTCAGAATATATCCTCTGTCCTCAAAGGACGAAAATAACATATAATCTGCACTGTGGATGATGTACGGGGAGACGTTGTACGTTTTACGGGGAGATGATGTACGGGGAAAAGCAGTAAAACGCAAATTAGACATTGCCATGAAAAAGTCAAGGTCAACCAAAGGTCATCATTTGAACAGTCTTGGGCCAAAATCATCAGAATTTGCCGTGGAATCTAATGTTTTAGCATTTTCTCATATTTGACCTTGCCGAAAAAATGGCAAGGTCAGCCCAAGGTCATCATTTGAACAATCTTGGAAGTACTCTAGTACCCAATGCGACATTCCAAATTTCAAGGCCATCGGCCAATCGGTTCTGGAAAACAAGATTTTTATAAGCTTTTACTTTATATGGGGATGGCGGCCATGTTGGTCTTGTGACTTGGAACAGTTTGAAAAAATTATCGTTCCCTCAGCACCTGGAGGCTCTGTATGAAATCGGGTTACAATTGGCCCAGTGGCTTTTCAGGAGATGCATGTAAATGTAGAAATATACCGTTACAAGATGGCGGATCAGTCGATGTTTTGATTTGAGATGCAAACTTTTTGTTAAAAATGTGATTTCTGTGTTTCTTTTCGTCTTGAGGTTTTGTCTAACAGTGACTTATGGAAACTTAAATATGTGTTTTTGATCTATGAGGATCTTTGGAATAACTGGAATACTGTTCTTCAAGTGTATGTATCGGAACTATTTTCTTTATGTAAATCTTACTATAAACTTACTATAAACTTAGTGAGTAGATAACGGTATTGACACTATTCAACTGGTAGACAACCCCTGGCAAAATTTTTGGCTGATACAGTGGATGTGCAAAAGTAATGAGTACAGAAGGCACTCCGGTACCTATTGCTGCTACTGCTGGTAAGAAAAGAGAGTTAACCTCACCAGAATTTGAAGTAGACACAAAGAAGAATAAATGTGCCTCTGCTTCGTCTGTGTCTGACTTAGAACTTGATATTTCTATTGATCTTGAAAATACAGATAAATCAGGGGAGATCATGTCTTCTAATGTAACACCAACACCTTCGGCATCAGCATCCTCAGCACCTGCACCACATATAGTTATACCACCCACTGAGATGCTGAAGATTTCGGAGATGCTCAAAGAGACCTTCAGAAGTGAGATAGTCACCATGGTTGACTCTGTTGTAACTGGTGTTCTGAAGGGGCTCCAGGAGCGGATCACCTCACTTGAAAATTCCAACGTAGCTCTTGCTCAAGAAAACAGAAATTTGATTACTCGGCTCGAAGTTCTTGAAAAGCAGGCTGATCAAGCGGAACAGTACAGTAGAAGAAACTGTTTGCGCATTTCTGGGGTCAATGAGGAAGCACGTGAGAACACAGATGACATAGTGATGAAATTAGCAACTGATATAGGCTCCGACATCCAACTATCGCATATAGACAGAAGCCATAGGGTCGGTAATCCCAAGAACAACAGGACCAAGCCAAGGGATATTATAGTGAAGTTTTCAACCTACCGCTACCGGCAAGCATTCTTTAAACAGCGTACCGTACTGAAAGATACTGGCCATCGTGGGGTCTTTGTGAATGAAGATCTGACGAAACTCAGAAGCAGACTCCTATTTGAAGCTCGTAAACTAATGAAAACTGAAGTTGTTAAGGGTGCGTGGACTTCAGATGGCAACATACTAGTGAGGGACCGAATGGATTCCGTGCATCGTGTGACTAGCATTGGCGATCTCAGTCAGTTCCATCCACAGGAACCCGTAACTCATGAACAGTTGAGATCTGTCGCGTCTCGTAGTTATGCGAGCGCTGTCTTATCGCAGCCTGGGGCGTCAGGGTCCAGCGTTGTTGCCTAATTTTGTTCATATACTGTATACTGTAGCTGGTTCCCAGTCCACCCGATATGACTGTTTCTTTCTGTTTGTGTATCAGCATTAATTGGTGACTTAGTAATCCTAATAACTTAAGCATTCCGATACGACTTTAAATCAACGTCGATTTAACGTCGTTTAAACGTTGACTGACATTACGTAGCATAAGCGTTGATGCATCTGTTATCGGCACTGGCTGGAATGAAATTTTTTGTGCAGATTAGACTTATGATATTCTACCCTACATTATTGCAGCACTCGTCTGATATGACACTTTCTGGACTCATTGCATGATAGTTGAGAGCATCACACGGTAAAAAAGCATCCTTGGTTGAAGGTGGCCCTGCAACGATGGTTAGATTGGTTATCCCACTTTATTATGGTTTTTGCAGTGCGGAGACAGCGGAGGCTCAGATCAGTCGGCGCAAATTTGCAGGCTGGTCTGAGTCTTCGCTGTCCGCCCACATCATGCGTCGACCTTCTGGCAATCGGAACGCTTCTAGGTTTTCTTCACTTATAGAGTAGCAAAAGCCCTGGCCAGCCTGCTCGTACATAAAATTACTGTGAACTAAGAAATGATACAGCACATGATACAGTGTGTACCCTTCACAAATGGTAACGTTATTTACGAATTGCTAACTATATGACGTACGGTTTTCAATGTTGATGATCAGTTATCACTGGTATCATGTAGGGGTATCTGAGACCGCTAACGAGCGATCATGTTGTGGTAATTTTCTTTCTTAGGACACACTGCGTTGAAACGACGTTGAATCAACGATTGAATGTCGAGTCAGCGCTGTGTGTTCAGTGGGCAGGCTGGGTTGTTGTCAGTGATGATCAGTTATCACTGGTATCATGTAGGGGTATCTGAGACCGCTAACGAGCGATCATGTTGTGGTAACTTTCTTTCTTAGGGCACGCAACGTTGAAACAGCGTTGAATCAACGATTGCACGTTGAGTCAACTTTGCGTGTCCGGTAGGCAGGCTGGGTTTGTCAGTGATACTGTTATAGAGTAATAAGAACTATAATGGTGTGGTGGCTGTCTTCCAGGGGCACACAACGTTGAAACAATATTGATTCTATTTTCCGATGTTGTGTCAACGTTGTGTGTCCGGTGGGCAGGTTAGTTTTATCACTGACACTGTCATAGGAAAATAAGAGCGATCATGTTGTGGTAACTGTTTCCCGTGGGGCACACAACGTCGGCTCAACGTCGAATCAATGATTCACTGTTGAGTCAGCGTTGTGTATCCAGTGGACAGCTCGATGTTGTCAGTGATAATGTTATAGAAAAATAAGAGTGATCATGCTGAGGTTATTTTCCTTCATGGGGCACGCAACGCTGAGACAACATCGAATCAACGATTCGGTGTTGGGTCGGCGTTGTTTGCCCAGTGGACAGGTCTGGTTTGTCAGTGATAATGTAATAGAGCACAGTGAGCGATCATGCTGCGATAACTCTCTTTTATGAGGCAGGCAAAGTTGACCAAAGGTCGAATAAACGATTTGTCAGTGATACTGTCATTGAGTAGAAAGAGCGACCTTGTTGTTGTAACTGTCTTCTAGGAGGCTAACAACGTTGACTCAACATCGAATCAACGGTTCAATGTTGGGTCAACGTTGTGTGTCCAGTGGACCGGTTGGTGTCGTCAGTCTTCCATGAGGCCCGCGGGGATACTGCCATAGAGTAACAAGAGCAATCATATTGATTCGTTTTCTTCCTTGGGGCACACAACGTTGAAACGACGTCGAATCAATGATTCAGTGTTGAGTCAACGTTGTGTGTCCGGTGAGTGGGTTGATGTTGTCATTGACACTGCCACAGAGTAATTAGAGCCATTATGTTGTGTCTCACAAAGGGTACACAAGGTTGAAACGACGTCGAATCAACGATTCAGTGTCGAGTCAGCGTTGTGTGCTCAGTGGACAATTTGGCTGTGTCAGTGATACTGTGATGGAGTAATGAGAGCGATTATGCTTGGAACTGTCTTCCATGTGGCACCTAACGTTGGAACAACGTCGATTCAGCGATTCAGTGTTGAGTCAACACTCAGCACTGGATCTTTGATTCGTCTTAAATCCGTTGACGTCTATTTTGAGGTTGTCATAAGTTTTATCAGTTTGGATAAGTTTTATCAGTCTCTAAACAAATAGTTTGCTTAGTTGTTCCATCATTGGTACATGAGCATTTTTGTCAGTCACTGTTTGCACCATGTATGTCTTTCATTCTTATAGTTATCATCCCTTATGCCAGCATTAGGTATTGTATTAGCACTGAGGTTTGCCCGTCACTATATATAACTTGTAGTTTGCATTGGTTATTTGCGGTCGGTTCAGGAGCAGTTTTGTCAGTCACAAAATTCTGCTATTTACATCATGTATGTCGTCGGTTTATTAGTTTATTAGTTTGTCATCATTTCTATCATCATTAAGCTTTGCTACTAGCACTGTTACTCAAATATGTGAACACTTCTTCATTTATCAGATATTAAAATGTCACCCGTTTGTCAGCATCTACGAATGCCATTTTACAACTTGTTTATCAACATTATGTCAGTCACTATATATAACTATTCCTGTATTGTTTATCAGCAGCAGTTTTGCTGGCATCTTAGTATGTTTCTTTTTCACATAAGAAATATAGTTGCTTTTCTATAAGATACTGAATTCGTCATTGTTCTGTCAGCATCCTGAATTGTAATTTTACAATTAATATGTCATCAGTTCGTGAGTTACTTAATACTATCAAAGTTACAATCTGCTGTTAGTTTTGCTGATATTTTAACATTGTTATTACACATATAGCCTGTCATCATTTTAGTCAGTCACAAATTTACCGTTATAAATCTTCATTTTGTCATCAGTCGGTCACTAAATATTATTATTACATAAGGTCTGTCATCAGTTTCCTCAGCATCTACACACAGTTAGTTTACATTTAATGAGTCATCAGCTGTCAGTCACTAGATATTCTTATTTTAATGTAACTTTTAGCTACTTTGTCGTCAGCTCGGAGCTTATATTGATTTGTTAGGCTCATACTTTCTGAACTTAGATTGTCAATAGTCTAGTTGGTTATAATTCATGGTCACTTAATATTGCTGTTTGCATTCAGTCTGTCAACGATTTCATCTGTCATCTTGCAGTATTAGGGGTCCTATCAATCTGTTGACATACGGTTGTCAACAGTATTGCTAGCCATCATTATGTAGGTCGTGAGATAATTTTGCATATGAACTGTTATAATATGAATCGAGATAACTGATCCGGGCTCTTATATCCACCTATAAAACATTCAAATTTAAATATATTTTGTTTGTAACATCGACAGCATTTGCTTTGAGATATAAGCTTGTACGTGCCTGGTCATTTCCGTGATTGGCCGCAAGTGCTAAATTACAGATATGTACTTACCTAAACTCATCTAGGGAGTTCTATGTAACTATATTTGTTCAGCAATTGATAATAGACGGAATCTAGCAGACAGTAGCGCGGCGCACAGCCTGATCGGTGTCCCCACTTATGCCTGCAAGATTTGTAAATTCTGAAAATATATATGGAGCATAAGTGAAGAAGCTGATCAGCAGGCGCGGCCGAGCTGACTGGTCATGATCATTCATATTTGCGATATGTCTTTATTTTGATATAGCTATGTCGAATGTACTGGGACCGCTTTCAGCATATTTCTTTGTTGCGCTATACTTCTTTTTCTCGAATAGTCACATTTTATGGAGCGATGGACCCGTTGTGTTGACAGATTGATGCTGCAGGGTATTCGTATTTGTTAAAATGATGAAAACCGAATATTAACTAATCTTACTGAAATGTGAGTGGTGCCCGCTTATTAGAACCGCCTCGATGAGGAGATTCCGATAAGTAGGCGCTGCTTGAGGTGTTACTAAGTATTATAAGTAAAGAAATATTCGTTTTAATATTCATCTTGAGCCGTGAAATACCTATGCTAGCTCACTGTGTCTGATGACAGCCAACACTACAAAGTAGCTATGATACTAAGATTTACCCAGTTAGTCACATACTAAAATAATACTACCTGTTAATCAAAACCTCGCCAACTTTTGCCACATGCTGTTTGTGTTGATCTACTTATTTCTTTTTTCTGTACATTGTTCTTATACTCTGGGATTGAGAGAGAGGGTGCGGATGCATCAGGATGCAAAGGATATTCTTATTTTACTTGTTGGTTTGACGGCGCTGATCTTATTCTTACTATTTCTTACAACTATAACATGATACTATTATCGGGAAAAAATAGGTTAGCTGTCATTCCAACATATCGTCATATGTGTAGATTTAACATTCTTGTGCATCTGTTAGTTCTGCTTGCTATACATAATCATAAATCATCTACTTATTCAATACTGGAGACATTGAATCAAAGTGAATGCTCAGCTTACAGGGCTCGTTTGCATACAAATTTTCAAAAATTCACATTGCTTGGAAAAGCTACGATAGCAAACGCCAGGTTTCTATCAGTTACGATAACCTGTTTTTCTGCCATTGAGTTTGCTTTTTGGCTAACCATTATTTTACTTTGCTCTGGAGACGTCCATACAAACCCAGGCCCATCATCAACCTCCTCGTTGGAAAGCATTTCGAGTACGACGTCAAACATGTCTGCAACTATTCTTAGTTCTCTCGATACTAGCCATAATCTGTCGTTTGTCCAGTATAATGTCCAAAGCATTCTTCCAAAACTCGAAATTCTACACGCAGAGTTAATCGAATTTGACATCCTAGCATTTACTGAGACTTGGCTTAGTCCTACTGATAATACGGATGACTTATTGCTCCAATCATACAATGTACCGGAACGTAAAGATCGAGTCGGTGATAGCCACGGGGGAGTAATACTGTACGTCAAGGAAGGAATACATTATAAACGTAGGGAAGATTTGGAAATTAGGGGTATAGAAAGTATCTGGATTGAAGTAGCTAATAAACATAAACGCATTTTATTCGGGGTGTTTTATCGGCCGCCTAGCGCAGATGTCAACTACTATCTAGACATTGAAAATTCTTTATATCTTGCCGTTGATACAGATATCTCTGACATAATAGTTGCTGGTGACTTTAATCTTAATGTACTAAATCCACTCACGTCCAGGAAAATAGAATCATTTTGTACTCAGTTCTCTTTATATCAGACAATTAATGAACCTACCCACTTTACCGAACACTCGTTTTCTTTAATAGATATTTTGCTTGTCAGTAATAAGGAACACGTAATACTTAGTGGAGTTGGTGATCCGTTTCTGAATCAGGAATTTAGGTATCACTGTCCAATATACGGCATATTCAAATTCGCTAAACCGAAAACTAAAAGTTTTATGCGGCATATTTGGAGCTATGAGCGAGGTAACTATGATCTATTACGACAAAAGGCTTCTTCTCTCGACTGGAGTTCATTGCAGGATAATGATGTAGATGTATATGCTCAAAATATAAATACTGCCATAAAGTCGATAGCAAGTGAATGCATACCCAATAAACATGTTCGAATAAAACCTTTGGATCCCCCGTGGATATCATCGACTCTGAAACGGTACATACGCAAACGCAAGCGTGCCTACAAAAGAGCAAAGCGTACGAAATTGGATTCACACTGGACACTATTTAAACAGATACGTAACCGTGTAATTAAAATGATCCGCGACTCTAAACAACTGCATTATGATAAAATAGCAGATAAACTTAAATCTAATACTCTCAGTACTAAAGATTGGTGGTCGACACTCAAAACCTTCATAATTCCATGCACTAAATCGTCTATCCCGCCTCTTGAAGTGAACGATGACATATACACAGAGGAATGCGACAAGGCTAATATCCTAAACAATTTTTTCCAAAGTCAAACAGTGCTTAATGAATTGAACGCCGTTCTTCCCAACTTACTGGATAGTTTTATTAATCTGAATCTTGACAGTATAGTCCTTTCTCAACTCGAAGTGGAATCTATTTTAAAAACATTGAAAACGGGCAAAGCATCCGGTCCGAATGGTCTTAGCAATCGTATTCTTCGAGAACTATCAAGCGAACTTTCTATTCCCCTCTGTTCTCTTTTCAATCAGTCTCTACGAACAGGTACTTTTCCCGAGTCATATAAAGAGGCCAATGTCTGTCCTATTCCTAAAAAAGGCGACTTGTCTATTGTCTCTAACTATCGACCCATATCCTTGCTTAACTCTGAAAGTAAAGTTTTCGAAAGACTTATTTTCAAATACTTGTTTAATCACTTACAAGACAATAACCTTCTTTCGTCTCTACAGTCTGGCTTTATACCGGGAGATTCAACTGTTAACCAACTGACATACCTTTATAATACATTCTGTCAGGCGCTTGACTCTGGGAAGGAGGTTAGGGCTGTCTTCTGTGACATCAGCAAAGCTTTTGATCGTGTCTGGCATTCTGGGCTTCTATGTAAACTTCAGGCAGCTGGTGTTACAGGAGACGCTCTAAACTGGTTCAGGAGTTATCTTTCTGACAGAAAACAACGGGTCGTTCTTCCAAGTGTTGTATCCGAATGGAAGTTTATTAGAGCTGGTGTCCCACAAGGATCCATTTTAGGACCTTTACTCTTTTTATTATACATCAATGACATTGTTGCCGATATTGGCTCAAACATTCGACTATTCGCAGACGACACTAGCCTTTTCATTATCGTAGATAGTCCCATAACAGCAGCGGAAAGTTTAAACACAGATCTCGACAAAATTTCACAGTGGGCCGCAACCTGGCTGGTAACATTTAATCCCGCTAAAACTGAAACTCTTCTCTTTTCTCGTAAACTAAATAGACCCCAGCATCCTCCTCTTATTATGCAAAATCAAGACATATCTGAAGTAGATTCTCACAAACACCTCGGTTTATATTTCACAAATGATTGTTCCTGGCATAAACACATAAATTATATAAAAGAAAAGGCATGGCTAAGAATTAATATAATGAGAAAATTGAAATTCAAACTTGACAGAAAATCTTTAGAAACAATTTATTTAATTTTTATTAGACCACTTCTGGAATATGGAGATGTAATTTGGGAAAATTGTACTCAATATGAGAAACAAGAACTGGACAAAATCCAAAACGAGGCAGCTAGAATAGCTACTGGTACAACCAAATTAATATCGATAAATTCTCTGTACAATGAAACCTGCTGGGAAACTCTCGAACATAGGCGTTATAATCACAAAATAACCTTATTTTATAAAATGCTAAATAACATTACACCCCTATACCTCTCTTCTCTAGTACCGCAGTCTGTAAGTAACTTATCACGATACAACCTCCGAAATTCAACTGACTTACAAACTATTGATGCTAGAACTAACCAGTATTTTAATTCTTTTTTACCGTCGAGTGTCAGAGCATGGAATAATTTACCTGTTGACGCGAAGCAATGTGAATCTGTAAACTCTTTCAAACGCTTTCTTCAAAGAGATAAAAAATCAGTTCCCAAACATTATTATGTAGGTTGTAGAAAAGGACAAATATTATTAACCCGCCTACGAACAAACTGTAGTTCGCTAAATTTTGATCTTTTTGTTAAAAATATATCAGATTCTCCTCTTTGTCATTGTGGAACTGTTGAGAATGCCCAACACTTTTTCTTCCATTGCACATCTTATCAAATACAGCGCGACGAATTAATAAACGCAGTGTCTCCATATCAGCATCCTTCTCTTAATCTATTTCTGTACGGCGACCTGTCCTTGTCGTATGAAACTAACAGTTTAATATTTGATAACGTTTACAAATACATAATAGCAACAAAACGCTTCTAAACGCACAACACTCCTGTTATGCAGGCAGACTAAGGCAAATAATGTTCAGCGTAAATGCTGTGACTGCTGCTGAGACCCGTTCCCGCTCTCTCAATCCTGTTTAGTATTTGTATATGTTAAGATTTATTTCTTATTGCCTAGTTCCCTCTTCTAACATGTCTAATGATAGCTCGCTACCTTTCTCGGTCGAAAATTTTTATTGACACCCCTTTTTGTCCTATTATTCTTTTGGAATTGCATTGCTTTTTTCCTTTTCTTTGTTATATGTTGTGGCAAGGAGGTTATCATACGTATTATTTTTCTCAGCAACTAGGCTTTGTTTGTTTGTTTATTTCTTCTTTCAAACACTGAATGCTGTTTAAATTTTGGTTTACCTATGTAACCTATATTCTATAACATTTAGAGATCCGCCATAATTTGTACAAATGTTTCATAATAGGGAGAAGAACTCTATAAGCACACAGCTTCCGTTCTAATCCCATAGCTTGTACTCATATGTTATTTGTACATGTATGTATACTTGAATGTCATTTGAAAAGCGAAATAAATATGTTTAAACCAAATGTAGAAATATGAAAGCCCAAGCTCAAAAGTTAAAAAAAATGACCTTTACCTCTTGTACTCATTCAGCTTCATGTACTCAACAATACCAAACAAATAAAACAATACCAATTTTTAGACAAACAACTTCAGAACTTTCCATGAAATCTCAAGTTCCAGCATTTTCCCATATTTGACCTTGCCGTAATAATAGGTCCGGATCAAACCCAAGGTTATCATTTGAACAATTTTGATAGAATATGAGTACTCAATGCTACATACCAAGTTTCAAGACCATCGGTCAAGTGGTTATGGAGAAGAAGACTTCTAAGGCCCATATTCACAAACTAAACTCAAACTCCAACTCGACTCGAACTAACCGGATAAGTAGCTATAATGACCTAAGGGACCAAGATTATCTCGAGGTGAGGTCGAGTCGTATTCACAGACATGAGTGTAGCTGGAGTTACCTCCAATAAGTAAGGTTTGGTCGAGGAACGTTGAAGCTCCCTCGACGGCGACTCGAGTTAAGTTTTGTTAATATTTTAGCGTTTTCATGGCTATGCTCTGACAATTCGAAGCAGCACGACTACCTAAAATGTTGTTATAGGCCAGAGGAATTCTGTTTAATACACTTTCAACATATTTTTCTCTCTCTCTCTCTCTCTCTCTCTCTCTCTCTCTCTCTCTCTCTCTCTCTCTTTTTTTTTTTTTTTTTTTTTTTTTTGTTTGTGACAAATTCATACTTATCAGTAAGGGTGCTGCGTTTCACAGACAGACAGACAGGGATTTGGCTTATGTCATATGTAATTGAATCTCCTGTCAGCCATAATGTTAAGAAAATATTAAGTCTATATTGAGTCGTCTCTATGAGACAGAGAGAGAGAGAGAGAGAGAGAGAGAGAGAGAGAGAACCCTCGCCCCTCCAACATACACACGGGGTCGGGTGGGGTGACGGTGTTTGGTAGCTTTCAGTGTCGGCGCGTCCTACAAGTGTTAGCAAGAGCACGATTCGTCCGCCTGTATGGAGAGATAATTCACGAACTTTAGCGAGTGTCATATTAACCATGTACAGTCGGACAATCCGCGTTCTGTCTCACTTATAGCACGACACCCAGTGTAGGCATTGCACGTTACGGGGTATCTCATGCTAAAGATTGGGTATCTGAGGTTCATACTATAAATTTGGATAATATTTGGATAATGCTTGCAGCAGGTGTGGGATGAGTTTTTTTTACTTGTGTCTGTCCTATCTTCTTTTCCTTCTCCCTCTTTCTGGGAGGCCGAGCTCGATATATACTGAAATACTGTCTTTGATATCCGTTCACCCTCCCAATCCCCAACCCCCCCCCCCCCCCCCCCCCAAAAAAAAAAGAAACAAGAGGGCCATGATGGCCCTGGATCGCTCACCTGAGTATCCTGTGAACTTAACCTCAGAGACATCCATATGACTGACAGAGTTTCACAAAGATTAAATGGAAAATGAACCCTTTATTGTGTACCTAAGGTTTTTATAAGATTTAACCTAATGACCTAGATTTTGACCCTACATGACCCAGTTCCAAACCTGGTCTAGATTTCTTGGATATGAACATTCTGGCAAAGTTATCAAAACTGTGCCTTCTAGAGTGTACACAATGCTTTTCTAAGGTTTAACCTAGTGACCTACTTTTTGACCCAACATGACCAAGTTGCACCCTTGGTCCAGATTCGTTGGAGACAAACATTCTGACAAAGTCTCATGAAGATTAGAACAAAACTGTGTCCTCAAAAGCGTTCACACTGTTTTCTAAGAGCTGACCTAGTGACCTAGTTTTTGACCTGACATGGCCCAGTTTCAAATCTGGTATAAATTTCATGAAAGTAAATTTACATTCTGACAATGTTTCACGTAGATAGGATCATAACTGTGCCCTCTAGAGTGTACATGAGGTTTTTCTAATATTTGACCTCGTGACCTAGTTTTTGACCCCACATGACTCAGATTCACATTTGGCCTAGATTTTATATAAATAAACATTCTGACAAAGTTTCATGAAGATTGGATCATAACTGTGCCCTCTAGAGTGTGCACAAGGTTTTTCTAAGATTTGGCCCAGTGACCTAGTTTTTGACCCCACATAACCCATTTTCGAAGATGGTATAGATTTCATTAAGATAAACATTCTGACAAAGTTTCATGATGATTGGATCGTAACTGTGCCCTCTGTGTCATTCTAAGATTTATTTCTATTTTTAGCTCTGGCGGCCATTTTGTTCAGCGGAGCGGAACCGTCTGAGCAATTTTTGGTCAGAGCCATGAGTAAAACATTTCTGTGAATTTTTTTTTGAAATCGAGTCATTGGCTTTAGAAACGATGATGTTTAAAGGTTTTTTTCTATTTTTAGCTCTGGTGGCCATATTGTTCAGCGGGGCAGAACCGTTTGAGCAATTTTGGTAGAGGATCTCCTAAGGAACATTTCTGTGAAATTAATTCAAAATAGGCCCAGCAGTTTTGGAGGAGAAGTCGTTTAAAGGTTTTTCTATTTTTAGCTCAGGCGGCCATATTGTTGAGCGGAGCGGAACCGTTTGAGCACTTTTGGTAGAGGGTGTCCTAAAGAACATTTCTGTGAAATTATTTTAAAATCGGCCCAGCAGTTTTGGAGGAGAAGTCATTTAAAGGTTTTTCTACTTTTAGCTCTGGCGGCCATATTGTTCAGCGGAGCGAAACCATTTGAGCAATTTTGGTAGAGGGTCTCCTACGGAAAATTTCTGTGAAATTATTTCAAAATCTGCCCAGCAGTTTTGGAGGAGAAGTTGTTTAAAGGTTTTTCTATTTTTAGCTCTGGCGGCCATATTGTTCAGCGGAGCAGAACCGTTTGAGCAATTTTCGAAGAGGGTCTCCTAAGGAACATTTCTGTGAAATTATTTCAAAATCGGCCCAGCAGTTTTGGAGGAGAAGTCGTTTAAAGGTTTTTCTATTTTTAGCTCTGGCGGCCATATTGTTCAGCGGAGCGGAACCATTTGAGCAATTTTGGTAGAGAGTCCCCCAAGGAACATTTCTATGAAATTATTTTGAAATCCGGCTTGCAGTTTTGGAGAAGAAGTTGTTTAAAGCAAAAGTTGACGCCGGACGCACGACCGGACGCCGGACGACGGACGACGGAAAAAGACCGATCACAATACCTCACCTTGAGCACTTCGTGCTCAGGTGAGCTAAAAAAATAAAAAAAGAAAAAATGAAACAACTACCCCCAAACCTGTCAAGTTAATTGATATCCTTCAATATAATTTTTAATAAGCAAACGCTGACATTATTTACACATTTTAGGAGAAAGCTACAGTAGCTATAAAAATCAAGAACTTTAACGAGTCGTAACTCCTTAAAAAAACTTATGGGGTCTCTATTTTTTTAGGCTCACTTGTCTCAAATCAACATACATGTATGTTCCAAATGTCATTGCGATCCGACGAATGCTGTAAAAGCAGAAACCTAAAATGCGGACAGCAGACGTGCGGATGAATCGAAAACCAAATTACCCCACCACCAAGCTCCTTTTGCGGTGAAGTGGAGGTGGTGTGATTGGGGAAAGGCGTAGATTGGATGTATTCAAACGAAAAAAAATATTTGAAAGTACTAGTTTTTAACATAAACATTTTCATATTCAATTGTTATACAATTTTAAAAGAGGGTGTTCATCATAAATGTTTTACATCAACGTTACTTACATAACCCTAACTGATCTTGATTCAAGAACTGCTACATATCATTAGTTTCAAACAGACAGAAGAAGAAGAAGAAGAAGAAGAAAACATTTTAATACAAAAATAACTTTCTTAAAATGGCTACGTTCTATTTTTTATTTTATTTTTATTTTATCTCTAGTCCTCTCAGGATCAAAGGTTGTTGTATGCAAGTATCATACACCTAATAGGAGCCCTCCCCCCCGGTAGCTCATGCAGTGGGTTAAGCGCTGGTCTACTGATCTACGGGACCGGATTCGAGCCCCGCTTGAGGCGAGAATCTTTCCTACCGTAAACGGGGTTCCATTGCATACAGCCTTTCACTGTCACCGTCCCATCGTCTCGATGTAACTGCAATACTGTTGAAAAGGACGTAAAATCGCAAGTCATCCATCCGTCGTAACCTTATACTAGAAGAATTTCACTTATGGTTACCGAAATTTGAGCAATTAAAAGCCTTCGATGAAAATACATGTATGTTATCCGAAAGTTCCATGGACGGAACCAAAGACTTGAGGTGTAAATACGGACTGACAGACGGACAAACGAAAGGACGGACAGACCAGCCGAAAACTATATACCCCCCATAGCATACATCATATATTGGGGGTAAAAAAATAGAAATTACGAATAATGAAAACGTCCATTACAATTATTTATTGTAATATCGAAGGCTGTCCATTACAAGCAACCACATCTTCCCCTTGTCACCATAATGCCAAGTTTGGATAAAATCCGTAATAGAAAAAAATGTAGGAAGTGTACACAACGTGTGAAAGCGAGGGGTGGTGGGGGCGTGGGAAATTGCGGGGGGGGGGGGGGGGAGGGGGGCAGCCGAGTCTGCTAAGAATACCCAAATAATAAACTACGTAATACTGCCAGGAGGTAGGGTCAAAAGAATAAATAGTGATACGAGAATAGCAATTCGATTAAAGTTTCAGCAAAATACTGGAAAAGGACGTGATCGAACCCATGACCGATGTTTAACATGCAGGTAGCTTAATCGCTACACCACAGACGCTTCCGCAAACACAGGAACGTAAACCGGACGGACGCTCGGACGTCAAGCGGAAAATCATTGTTCCTGCGGTATATTTAATTAATGTTTTACAAATTATACAGTTAGTACGATCTAGTTCTACAGTGTCTATTAAGTCAAGCATGTCTCAAATTTGACATCATTACAGGCTATACGTTTTAGAAGGTCTGGTCTGGGTCTACGATGTATTTTACATGGTGTGAGTTTAACTGGAGTGTAGCTGGAGTCTCCTCCACGAAGTCGAGGTGGAGTGGAGAACCTGAATACCAGATCTATACTTGAACTTCACTCACTCGAGGCGCCCTCGAGCGTCACTTCAACCGACCTCATTGAAGTTCGATTCGAGGTGGAGTTTGAGTTTAGTTTGTGAATATGGGCCTAAATCTTTTTCCATAAATGGACATGGTGGCCATGTTGATCATGTGAACTGGACCGTTTGAAGACTTTTTGTTTTGTTCCCTCAGAATACCCATTTGGTGCTTTATACGAAATCTGCTTACACTTGTGGCTTTTGAGGAGATGTTTGAAATCGTCAAAGTCAAAATATGAGAGCCTTGGACCACAGGTCAAAGACTGACCTTAACCTCTTGTGCTCACAAATATTCATGTACTTATTGAAATAACCCAGGGTCAACCTAAGGTCATCATTTGAACAACCTTAGTAGCACTTGAGTATTCAATGCTACATACCAAGCTTCAAGGCCATCGGTCTCTTGGTTCTGGAGAAGATCTTTAAAGGTTTTTTACCATATATGAGCGTAGCGGTCATGTATGTCATGTGACCCAAACCGCTAGAACAAATTTTTGTTCCCTCAATTTTTGGGGGCATTGTATGAAATCTGGTACAGATTTTTTTGGCTTGCGGCCCAAAGGCCGCAAGCCTTATAGATTGAAAAGCTCGTTCCGGTTTGAGACTGGATTAGTTCATGTTTTCCTTCACTTATACGAGCGTTTCATCGCAATAATCAGAGAACTCGTCCGATTTTGTCTATTTATATCCATATCAGGTTTACCGCATCTGCTAAAAATAATGATGAAATTTTATTCTATTTTTGGTCGCATTGTCGCCAACAGTCGGCACTTTCCGTATCCACGACTCTCAGCATACAAGTATACGCTTTTCCCCAAAAAGCTTGCTATCTTTATTTTGCAGCGGCGTTGGGCGAAAAAAGGGCCTTAGAGTATTGTGTAATGTATTTACTTAGAGCAGTCACTACACTCGAGCTAAAGCATCTGTGCAGACTGACCAGGGTCTTTCTTTTTCGGCAGATCCAAAAATATATCATGCTAATTGAGGATAGATTGATCAGATTGTGCTGGAGCGTGGGCCGATTTATATATCTGTAAACCTGTCAAAGCAGAAAAAATCAAAGTCAAAATTTATTGTTTAAATTCAGCAAGCAGGCGCTACTGATTTTTTTCCTCATCACTCAACACATCTTACCAAATAAAGTATACGATCTATCTGTCTGTGTGTGGCTAACGTGCACAACTGACCGTGTTTATACATGTACAGTTGTTAAGCTGGTGTATAAATGACGCATATTCATTGTAAAGGTCATGTCGTCGCAAGCAGCGGTGCAATATGCACAATTCAACATCTAAATAAAATACAGTACCTTTCGACCATCCATGAATAGTCTGTCCTAGAAACTTCTTATAGGGATACGAATAACGAGAAGAGTGGAAAATTTCAGAACCGTTCGGATTTAATCTCTTTGAGGCTAGTTCTGAAGGATTCGTGACAGCTTTGAGACAATGGATGAGCCGCTGGTCTATCTCTCTCAGCCAGAACAGAACCAGCACTCGAAACAATGGAAACATACCAGAATATCCCGCCATGTCTCAAAGAAGGGAATGACTATGCATTCAGCTGGCAAGGTAATCGTTTCGGTCATTCAGGATTCATATAGCGGTTACATGTTAACCACCTGTTTAGGGACAGGGGATGCTAGGTCAATTACTGAAGCAGCTGAGACAGAAAAGCCAGATTCAACGCCGAGGAAACCTATGAAAGTAAAAAGTATGCAAAGACCAGGAACTGAAACAATCAAAATCCAAATCCTGCCCTCAAACCATAGTTGGAAACAACTAAGATTACAAATAATCAAGATACAGAGAACATATGGCCAACCGAGTGAGCAGCTTGTTCCCAAAAGGTGGCCACTCAGCAACCCAAACCGAACCAAAAGTAATAAGAACATACATAAGGTAAAACATCACAGAAACTCTGACACCAAAAACAGGCAACAGAGAACCACAACAGAACTACCGCCTTGGAACGGTCAGTAATGAAGTACTGGGGGGCTTAAATCGATTTTACAGGCCCAACCTCACCCTCAGTTTCTGAAGTGGTACAAAACATTTAGTTGGTAGTTCGGTTCGCATGATAACCCTCTAACTCGTCAATGAATCATCACGGTAAACACATAAACCAAATTTCAACACCATGAAGAAGCAAAGACGAGGACTAAACAGATACAACGGACCGTCTGACAGGTGGAGATCCCTGTCCTGCCAAACGACCCCACTGGAAATCTGAAGCAAAAGAAGGTCACCAGTTGAGCCCCGGTGGACCAAGCAACAGACAAAAAGGCTCCGGTCCCAACAAACTAAAATATATAGCTTTAGGTCGGGGCCATCATAGAGTCTGACGACCGATCCCCCGGTGTGCAATTAAAGAGTGCAGCAAAGTTATCAACCGTGATTGGGTTAATCACTAAGCATGCAGACTGTCACATAACATTTAAATTATAGCCAATACGTTTGTGACGTATTATTATTTTTCGGAATTGATCAGAAAAATCAGTCCTACCCTTAATCTTTTTTGAATTTGTATACTAAGTCACCATAAAATTCTGGTTCCGATAGGCCTTGGTGTAAAAGAAATTTTAATCCGACATCAAATTTTGAAACCAATTCATGGTGTCTGCGATAGAATTTAGAAAAAGCCTTTCTAAGCTTATGATACCGATAGCCCTATTGAAGAAGTTTAGCAGTTAAACATTTATTACGAGCATTAAAGTCATCTACATGACTACACACTCTAGCAAATCTTATAAGTTGAGAAATATACACTCCATAAGAGGGACGACGTGGAACGTCACCATCCAAAAATGGAAAATTAACTATATCAAAGTCAAAGTCATCACTTTTATCATAAATTTTAGAAGATACAAAACCGTTAGAAATAGATAGATGTAAATCCAAAAAGGAGGCCTCGGTATCTGAAGTATTAGCTTTATTCAATTTAAGTTCAGGTGGGTAAATTTGGTTAACCATGCTTTCAAAATAAGGATTATCAATATTCAGAAGATCGTCTAAATATCTAGAGGTAGAGTTAAATGCCTCAATGATATCAGCTTGATTATCAACCGAAAGAGAAGTCATGAAATCTCTTTCATAACAAAATAAAAACAAATCGGCCACAAGAGGATCACAATTTGTACCCATCGGAATACCAACAATTTGTCTGTATAACTTATTACCAAATCTGATGTAAATATTATCTAAGAGATATGATAAGGCATCACATACATTCTGACAGGACCAAAGACTATATCCTCTATATATTTTACGGTCAGTAGAAGTGAAAAACGCTTTCTTATCGTTACAGGCAATATAAAGGGTATCTTCATTTTTGGAGAACTTTTTGAAGGCCCTCTCAATCAAATCAACAAGTTTTTCCTTTATTAAATTATGGGGTAATGTGGTATAAAGAGTAGAAAAATCATAAGTGGACAAACTAGTCGCACGGAACCCTCTTGACTTCAGTTTACTAAGTACCTCACCAGAATATTTTATAGACCAAAACATATTTTTCCCTGACCTCTCATACACTGTCTCATAGTACCAAATGACACGAGATTTCACAGCAGTGAGGCAAGAAGTTAATAATTTAGATAATTCTGTAGTAGTACAAGAGCTAGAGTTGGCAATGAATCTAGCTTTATACGGTTTTTTGTGAAGCTTAGGTAACCAATACATCGTAGGAAGTTTGTCTTGGCGTTCCTTAACGTTTACAGCAAACTTTAAAGGCAAATTATTTGAGTGGCTATTAACGACACACATACAAACTTTCCCTATTACCCTTGGTAAATAGTCAGTATGTCAGAAACCAACCAAACTAGGACGATAACCAGTTGCCGATTATGCGCAGTAAGCGATCTCGCCACGTGAGTTGCTAAGGAAGCGTATATAGGCTACATTCGCCGAAAACGATTTCGGCCGAGAGTATTGACTTTAATGTCAATCTCTGTGCAATTTGAGTGTTTGTTAATTGGCCTAGGATGACCAAACCCATTTCCTAGTCAGATATGACATTAATCCAGTTTCCCCTTTGTTACCATAGTTTAATGGGGTATGAACAACGAAAACGTACAGCGAAATGACATATTATGAGCGTCATGCTTACTGTCAGATCTTTATTAGATCTACTCCGCTTTGTTATTTATATGTATGTAAATTTTTTCTGTAAACCAAAGGATACAGCGATTTATGCAAAAACCTGCCGCCGTTAACTTAAATGTCATCAGCATGATCAACAAACTTTGAGATGGTAAATCCATGATTGGATTTGACATCCAGAAAGTTTAATTCGTCATATCGATAACTAGTGCCCAACGGGCATTTGTGCATTT
The DNA here is from genome assembly GCA_963989385.1 of Ctena decussata. NCBI lineage: Eukaryota > Metazoa > Mollusca > Bivalvia > Lucinida > Lucinidae > Ctena > Ctena decussata. The sequence goes on from OZ022506.1 coordinate 48,786,537, forward strand.
GTCCTTTTATATAGATTCATGAATATCAAAACTAGGACAGATAAAGCAGCTAAACACCATTTATTTATTTATGGCATGCTTTTCTCACGTCAGAATAAATAAGACAATTTAAATATCTTTTATCACAAAGCTGACAGGTTGAAATTTAAACATCACAGTGGAAGCGCGTGGCAGTTTAGCCCCTGCTGTGACTTCAGAGCTAATGTTTACCTTTAAAACTAGTATGTTTACCATAGCAACAATATATTTTTATATTGTATATTCATCGGAGAAATAGGGAAAAATATTTGTGAACCAGCGAAAATTCGGAAAAGTCTTATTTTTTCATTAAACCAAGTAGATGTTGTTTTGTGGATAACGAAGCAGACAGATATAAAGTTGCATTTTAAGGTAAACGTTTACCGAAAATGTATCTTTTCTTTGTTTAAAATGTAATATATTATGTACGCGAAAAGTATTTAGCTAATGCGCACATGTAGATAATGTCTAAGATTTTTAGGATGCAATGCGCATCCACTACCCACAAAATGTCAAGGGAGGCAACACGGGCTGATTGCGCAACAAAATGGCGGATCTAAATTACCCAAGGAAGTTTGTATGTGCGACAGTCTTCTCATCTGTAAAAGTCTCTTCGTAAGCCGTGGTGCTGTTAAGTTCCTGCTTCAAAGTGTTAATATAGTGCATCCGACAAACAACAACAATGTTGTTTGCGGCCTTGTCAGCAGGAACCAAAACATACTTCCTATGAAAATACCGGATACCCTGCTTCAAATATCTAAAGGAAGATTTAGGCTTAGGAGGTAAAATATTAGTATTGTGTGAATAAAACTTTATACGTTTATCCACAATATTAAAGATACTTAGTTACTAAGCTACGGTGGCTTTGCCTGTGCTGCATTTCTGTTGATCACTTCAACCTTTTTCAAGAATTGGCTGGTGAGCAGTTTGCCAGTGATAATAACGTCATTTTGGTTGTACAGACTGAATTTCATGTCATGCAAGAACCTTTGTATGCAACTGGAATCCAATCCGTCCCCAACAATTCTCCTCACCTCGATATAGTCACGCACGGAACTGAAAATTCAGTTTTTGGATGTAGGGTAGTATTAAGTTTGTGAAAAATGACCGCACAAATATTTCTTTGTTTTTGTTACAAAATGTATCAAAAGATTTGTAAGATAGTGTAGAATACTAGGATAACACAACTTTTTTTTACTTTAGATCCGTGCTTTAAGAAAAACGTAGAAAACTGAGTAACTTTTTGTTCATTTTCTTTATTTTCCCTATATACTATTAGGAAATGATGGCCATATTACTCAGAGCAAAAAGGACCGCATTAAATATAAATTTAAAAGTTTGAAAAAAATATCTATGTGCAGCTAAAAAAGAGCACTATATTGACCTAACACAACAGTTTTCATTTTTTTTTCAAGGAAGACAAAAACAGAGAAAAACTGTCAATGTCCTATATGATTTAATGCTATTTAAGCTCACGCGATATCGTCGTTTACAGGTAGATTATACGGGTCCGAGGAAAAAAGTTGCCCATGCACTGCAGCATCGCCGGCCTAAGAGGGGATTTAGTTAAGAAATAAATTATAACGAGAAATGGACAACAACAACTTCATAATTAGGCTGAATTCATTTTCTTCAGTCCTCAAACGCTAGTTCTTATAATTCCCATTCTGTTAGTATTAACATACTGTAATGTAAACAAAATGTAAAAACTCGGCAAGCCTTTCCTTTTTAAAAGGGAACTTTATTTAGGAGTAGTTTGAAATCGTCAAATTATGAGAGACCTGGGTCAAAGGTCAAAGAATGATCTTGACCTCTTGTACTCACGAAATCTTCATGTACTTATTTAGGTAACTGTAAATATAAATTTGTTTGGCCAAAATTTTCACAAGATTACGTAAAAACATAAGTTCTAGCAAAGCTAATGGGTACGGCCAATAAAGAAGCCCCCACTGGGCGGCCTTGATTCGAACCCACGCTGACTACGACAACGCTGCCTAGCCATCCAGAGACACGCGCTTAACCATTTGCGCCACTACGCTCCCTAAAATGAGTTTAATGGAACAATATACTATGGAAGCCCTGGAGGGACTTCTGACTTCATCACTTCACACTTCAGACTTCATCACTTCAGACTTCATACTTCATCACTTCATACTTCACACTTCTGACTTCATGACTTCAGACTTCAGACTTCATCACTTCAGAGTTCATACTTCATAACTTCAGAGTTCAGACTTCAAAGTTCAGAGTTCAGACTTCATACTTCAGAGTTCAGACTTCAGAGTTCAGACTTCATACTTCAGAGTTCAGACTTCAAACTTCAGACTTCAGAGTTGACACTTCAGAGTTCAGGCTTCAAAGTTCAGACTTCAGACTTCAGAGTTCAGACTTCATACTTCAGAGTTCAGACTTCAGACTTCAGAGTTCACACTTCAGAGTTCAGACTTCAAAGTTCAGACTTCAGACTTCAGAGTTCAGACTCCAAACTTCAGAGTTCAGACTTCATACTTCAGAGTTCAGACTTAATACTTCAGAGTCCAGACTTCAAACTTCAGACTTCAGAGTTCAGACTTCAGACTTCAGAGTTCAGACTTCAAAGTTCACACTTCAGACTTCAGAGTTCAGACTTCAAACTTCATATGAGGGGTGATAAAAAATAGGTGGACTTTGCTGTCGCGGTGAGCATAATGCAGTTATAGTATTTTTCTTATACCGCGAAAATTTCATTTTGTTTATCTGCGTTATGTGAAATTTTGATGAAATTTCAGTGAACAGTAAGTATTTTCTTTTATTTTATATAAGGTAGGTACTGCTACAGTACAGCAGAGCACCACATTAATGCCGTTGACGTTTTGTCTTTTTTAAACATTTCAGTGGTTCTTTTGTTTCTCTGTTTTCATAAACTAACAGCCTCTTTGCAGAATTTTGATAATTATGACCAATTCTAGCAAAGCAGCATGCAATACCATTGTTTTGAAGAATTTCATATCGTACTCTCCTCATATTTCTATTCTATTCTATTATATCCCATAACCTTACTAGGTCGTTGGGGCACCACAGATTACTTCGACCTTTTCAGATTTAGAATATTTTTACAGGTTTTTCTATTCTATTCTATTCTATCCCATATCGGCCACCACAGATGACTTCGAACCAATCCCTTTCCACCTTGTCCTGTTTTCAGCTGCCCTAGCTGAGCTGGCAAATTCATCCCTGTCCACTCTTTAATATTGTCTTCCCACCTCTTCTTCTGTCTACCTCTTCTTCTTTTTCCCTTCACTGTGCCCTGTAGAATGGTCTTTGCTAAACCAGAAGACCTTGAGACGTTCATAAATCCAAGCCAAACTTTTGCTTTCAATATCGTGTCAACGTACACTATATTTGCGGTGTATGTCTAAATGCTGGTCTTCAACCCTTTAATCAGTGCCAACATCAGATAAAACTAGCATAAAAAGATCAAATAACATTAAATTTGAACTGAATGTTCTTCAATTCTTCAATTTTCCCCATTTTTTTACAATTATATACAAAAATTGGATTTGCATAAATACGCGATATAATGTTTGGCGTCATTTCGTCACTCATGTATGGCCCACATAGCATGTTTTAGGCTGCTTATGAAAGCATACCACCTTTTGACGGCAATAATTCCTTGACAGTGAAAGGCGGAAACCATAAACAAATAACATACAAAATATCAAGCAGTTTACTCTACTCCAAATATTAGATATGTCCAAACAATTTGAAATAATAAGGCAAAGTTTTACCGTGCTCCGCAGTAACGTCGTAAGGTTACTATGACTACCAATAAAGACTATTTTCCGAATATTGACCGGTAAAATAAAAACATCACTGGATAGATGAAAGGCGAATTTGTATTTACTGCAAATTTAATGGGTTTACTATTTATGATAAAAAAATTACAGCAAAAGTCCACGTATTTTTATCATCCCTCGTACTTCAGAGTTCATACTTCAGACTTCACACTTCAGACTTCTGACAAACAACGTAAAAGCATACTGTCGCCAAAATGGAGAGTCCCGCACTATTCGAACATCCTAAAAGAATAAGTGCGAAGTGTGAAGTCTGAAGTCTGATGTCTGAAGTTTGAAGTCTGAACTCTGAAGTGTGAACTCTGAAGTGTGAACTCTGAAGTTTGAAGTCTGAACTCTGAAGTGTGAACACTGAAGTCTGAACTCTGAAGTATGAAGTCTGAACTCTGAAGTCTGAAGTTTGAAGTCTGAACTCTGAAGTGTGAACTCTGAAGTCTGAACTCTGAAGTTTGAAGTCTGAACTCTGAAGTGTGAACTCTGAAGTCTTAAGTCTGAACTCTGAAGTATGAAGTCTGAACTCTGAAGTCTGAACTCTGAAGTCTGAACTCTGAAGTATGAACTCTGAAGTATGAAGTGATGAAGTATGAACTCTGAAGTGATGAAGTCTGAAGTGTGAAGTGATGAAGTCAGAAGTCCCTCCAGGGCTTCCATAATATACAGCTTGATTTCCCTGAATGGAATGACCTAACTCGATTAAGTTGTGCGAACACAATCAAGTATGTTCATGGGACGCCTGCATTTTACGATACCAAAGCTTGGAAATAGTATGTGATTAAGATTAAACGAACTTCAACAGATATACTCCGGCGAAGGATCATTTAACTCATTCTATTACATCCGATCAAAGTGTATAAAATAGGAGAAATAAAGAAGTACCCACTGGGCGATGAGGACTCGAACTCACGCAGACTACGACAACTCCGCCTAGCTGTTCAGAGATACCAGCTTCACCATTTGCGTCACTACCCGCCTTAAAAAGGAGGTTTATGGAACAATGTTAAGCTTGATTTTTCTGAATGACCCATCGGATAGGTTTACTCGATTAAGTTTTGTGATCAATATCAAGAAAATATATGGGATATCAAGATCTTACTATACCGAAGCTTGGAAATATTGTATGATTAAATTTAAGATTTAACAACTTCAACAGATTTTCCGGCCCAGGATCATTTTACATGTACATCCGCAAACAAGTGTAAATAGTTGAGAAATAAAGAAGTACCCACTGGGCGGTCAGGGCTCGAACCCACCCTGACTACGATAACTCCGCCTCGCCATTCAGAGACACCAGCTTAACCATTTGCACCACTACGCTCCTAAAAACAGAGATTTGTGAAACAATGTTAAGCTTGATTTCTCTGTATGACCCATCATATAGGTCTACTCGATTACGTTTAAGTGAACAATCGGTAAATACATGGAATATTTGGATCCTACGATACAGAAGCTTGGAAATATTATATGCTTAAAATTTCTCAAGATTTAACAAACTTTAACAGATATTCCGACCCAGGATCATTTAGCTGATACAAGTTCATCCGAAAAAATGTAAAATAAATAAATAAATATATAAACAAATATATAACAGACGTTATATATACCTTGAATGAGTTTTAAATCCACTGTCCGTTAGCTACGCCTAACAATAACTGATTTTTAGCGTCAGCTGCAATGGTAAGTGGGGCTGCAAAATAAATGCCGGCTCGCTCAAATCTGAAACAAAACGAAAGAAAATGGTTACGAAAGGTTAGCACCTGACCAACAAGATGTTTAGTCTGGCCGATAATGCTTCTGCTCGTGGTTTTATCTTTCTCTGGTATCGGTTTACACTGTCTTCAAGGGTGTGGTTGTGGTCGGGTGATTATGCTGAGTAACTTTCAGAGCCGGGCGTCCTACTAGGTGGGGGAGTTGTTTGAACATTTTTTTCTTCCCTTTCATATTTCTTTTCTTTCTCCCTCTCTCTGGGAGATGGCTCGATACAGACTGAAATTTTGTCACAAAGAGCCGTTAAACCGAAAATTACCAACGTATGAACCAAACACGGTTTTCAACTTTGCTTGATCATATAGTTTTCTGATGATTTTATGTGTGTTATGTCTCACGATGGCCTTTTCGAAGACCGAATGCCTACTTGTATTAGGAGCTGCATCAGTAGGGATTTTGACATATTAGTTGTTGTTGTTGCTCTTGTGTTATTGTTTTACGTCCACGGTAAACAGCTATGGTCATGTCGGGACAGCCAGTTAACCTAACTATACACTATTCCTGGGCAGGCTTAGGCCTCCTAAGCGGTTAACCAGTACTAAGTGCTCATACTTTCGCCAGTAACTGACAACTGCCCTTCTTGAATTGGCGGAAGGAGAAATGAAAGTAAGTGGCAGGAGATAAATTAGTTAAAAGAGCCAGAAGCTGAAGCCTGTCCGATCCAAGACCAAATTGTCTGATGCGGATCCTCGTATGCTCTAGCACTGTGATCATCAGTATTGCTGTCCACTATTCTCACTGTCTGGTTGTGTCGCTTGACCGAGAAAAATTGTGAAGAAAGATGTTCTGAATGTTTTTGTCAGAAATATTTGATTGGTTTAGATTTCTAATCTTGATTATCGCTTTTTAATCGTTTGGACACTTTTTTGATACTAACCAGTCTTTGAATCGAATACCTTATTTTAAATTCAGAACGGACTGTTACAGTATGCTTTTCTCTAGTTTTCGACACCAGAATATGTCAGGGCTTGAGTAGCCGATACTTCGAAGTGTGGCTTAGTTCTTTTTTTTTTGGAATGTGTTCTCTGTTCTTGTAGGAACCCTTTAAGATTTTAATTTTATATATTTCAAAGGGGTTTTGGTGAAGTTGTATTTATGTACATTTCTTCTGTATTTGATTGGTGTGTTTGTTAACTAAGTTACATCGTTCTGTTGCGTCTTTTGCGTTTGTCCCTTCTTCGTTCGGTGTCTTGGCAGGGTCATCATCTCTGCTTGTCCTTTCCTGCTTGTTTTCGTATCTTCTGTGTTTCTGTTTAAACAAGCTTTGCAAAGTAGCAATTAAAAGATTGTGACAGTATGTATCTTTTAAGTGCAATGACTTTGCTGATTTTTAATCATTATGATTAATCAAGTTTTTATCGACCTTGATGTTGAAACTGCCACAATTTAAATCAAATAACTTTCAGTACATCCGTACATACAATTCATATCTATTAAAATTGTATACAAAGAAAACAATAAGTAAATAAAATACATATATGAAGGCAAAATATACTGAACACACCTGTGATTCGCGAAGTTGTAGCATTCAATGTATAACCCAGTAAATCAAACAGGCAAAATGATGGAGTTGCATAGAAATTTTATAACTTTGATGCAGAAGACGAAAACATCTGGAACTGGTCGCCGTCGCTCAGTTACGATATCAAGTCAAGTCAGGAATTGTTAGGAACTTGCTCCGTTTTTCAAGCTATTGTGATCACTCAATCTTCGTCTCCAGAACTGCTTGGACCAGATGCTTGAAATGTGGTCTGAAATGTGGCCTAATAGTAATTTACCAAAGGGGGGGTGCCTATAAGGCCCTTTTTCTGCCCAAGAGCAAAATGTTTTATTTTCAGCTGATGATTAGACTATAGTGTCCGCTATACTGAATCAATAGTGGTTAAGCTCCGTAAGCCCTACTTTTGGAAAAATGGGGTTATTAAAGTGGGTGGGGTAAATCAACATGAACCAGTGGTGTCATATTATAAGCTATATTTCTCCTTCAAATTTAATGGCATTCATAAACACCTTCCTTTATAAGTTGAAGTAATGTCTTTGGTGACATCTTTTTTCAAATTCTATCTTTTAAAGTAAAATCTTATGTCTGCAGAATTTCTTTTAGAGACACTGTCAATTTTCATTAATTTTGGTACTTTGAATTCAATATATTCTACCATATCTCTAGAACCAACAGATGACTTCTTACCAAACTCACATGGGTTCACCCTTGGGAGAGTGCAAACTGTTGATAAAATTTTGGTGACCTTGACCTTTGTTTCAAGGTCACAGTAAGACTTTTAATGTCAACTTTAAGTCAAGTTTTAGCCATTGTCTACACAGTAGCTCCTAAACTGATATAAAATCATGACCAAAGTGGCCTACATTAAACATTATGAGGAGTTAGAGCACTAGTTATGATCAAATAGCCATGACATCATCTTCGAGATCAAGGTCAAGGTTAGACTAGACAGAGTTTAACCAGAGATCTCACACAGCTAGTAAGCAGAAATTTAACAAATATGTATGTTTCTCTTTGTAAAACAATAATTAATATGCATATAATGACATTGACCTTGATCTGAAGGTCACCAAATACATTCAGAAGTTCATTATTTGACAATAGACTTTTCTATAACCTTTAAGTTTAACCCAATTCTGTTTCATCATGTTTGGCTAATACTGACCTTCAGACCAAGGTCAAGGTCATTCTGTGAACATTAAACATTGATTTTAAAATGAAAACACTCAGATTTGGTACATTTCTGTCGCCTGATTGATGAAATCTATGATTAAACTCTGTTTAGTCTAGCCATGACCTTGACCTTGAAGATGATGTCATTGCCATTTAATCATGATGTCATGGCCATTTAATCATAACTAGTGCTCTAACTCCTCATAATGTTTAATTAAGGCCACTTTGGGAACAATTCCATATCAATTCAGGAGCTACTGTGTAGACAATGGCCAAAACTTGACTTAAAATTGACATTATAAGTCTTACTGTGACCTTGAAACAAAGGTCAAGGTCACCAAAATTTTATCAACAGTTTGCACTCTCCCAAGGGTGAACCCATGTGAGTTCGGTAAGAAGTAATCCGTTGGTTCTAGAGATATGGTAGAATATATTGAATTCAAAGTACCAAAATTAATGAAAATTGACAGTGTCTCTAAAAGAAATTCTGCAGACATAAAATTTTACTTTAAAAGATAGAATTTGAAAAAAGATGTCACCAAAGACATTACTTCAACTTATAAAAGGAAGGTATTTATGAATGCCATTAAATTTGAAGGAGAAATATAGCTTATAATATGACACCCCTGGTTCATGTTGATTTACCCCACCCACTTTAATAACCCCATTATTCCAAAAGTAGGGCTTACGGAGCTTAGCCACTATTGATTCACTATAGCGGACACTATAGTCTAACCGTCAGCTGAAAATAAAACATTTTGCTCTTGGGCAGAAAAAGGGCCTTATAGGCACCCCCCTTTGTTCAAATGGTGGGCCCAGGGTCAAAAAAATGGCCCCGCGGCAGGGAGTCCTGGGTTTGAGCCATAGAAATACAAAGAATAATATTTAAAAAGTCTAGTTCTTTAGAACCACTTGGCTCAGATGCTTGAAATTTAGAATGTAGCATTGCCTAGTAGTCTTTTACCAAGGGTCCAAAATGGCTCCACGCCAAAGAGTCCCTGGTTTGAACCATAGAACTACATAGAAAAATATTCAAAAATCTTCTCCTTCATTAACCGCTAAGCTTATATGCTTGATATTTGGTATGTAGCATTGCCTAGTAGTCCTGTACCAAGTTTACTTAAATGGTTGCCCCCAGGATTCAAAATGGTTCCTAGACAGGAAGTCCTAGGTTTGAACCATAGAAATACATAGAAAAATATTCAAAAATCTTCTTCTTGAGAACCGTTAGACTCAGATGCTTGAAAGGACGAGGTGCAATAAGGGCCGATTTCGGCCCCATGTCAGAAATGAATTTTGTCGTGATAAAATTTTAGTTGGACAACTCTAATTAAAAGAAATATAACTTTAATTCATGTACTGATGCTTGTTTGTCCGTAAATCTATAAATCATTATGTATGGTAGATAGTAGAAGATTTTTGCGAAAAAGGAGAGCAAGGAAGAAGTATTTTGCAGGGTTTTTTCGTCTTGGCTACACATCAAGTATTAATGAAGAGAAACTATGACAATATTAGTTGGTGTTTATGCTCACGCACATTTGACACTTATAACTCATTAATCATGAGTGCTAAAGGGCGATAACTCCGCAGCTTGTGACTAAAATACATGTAGAAATATTCAAAGTAATACAGTTGTAAAACAAATATTCAGACAGTTTTAGCGAGAAGAAGTTAAATGTATAAACAATTATAAATGCAGAGAAAAATAATAATGTTAGCATTGCATGTTTGGCGTTGCCATGGTAACAACTTCAAACTTTCACATTTCTAAAGCAGTTTTAAGTATTTCACTGTTTTTAGCTCACCTGAGCGCTCGAAGGCTCAAAGGTGAGCTTTTTGTATACCAATGCCTTCGTCGTCGGTCGTCCGTCCGTCCATCATTTGTCAAACATCTTCTCCTCCAAAACCGCGGGGCCGATTGAAGCCAAATTTAATATGAAGTTTCAGCAGGATAGGGGAACCAAAGTTTGTTCGAGGGATCTGGGTCACATAACAAAGATGGCTGCCATGCCCATATACAGTAAAAACCCTTAAAAAATCTTCTCTCCAGCACCAATTGGCCTATTTGATACGCAGCTTTCGGCACTCGGGCAAATCATAGTTTATACAACTGATGATCGTGCATTGACCTTGAACTAATTTATGACATGGTCAACTTTGGTACGTTAGGCTTTTATATGGGAAAATGCTTAAACAGTGGATTTTTCAGAAACTGTTTAAGTCTAAGGTACAATATTTGGTATATATGGTAAACTAAATGACCAGATGAAGATGTTATGTCGCCAAAGCTCAAGGTCATTCTTTGACCTTTGTTCAAGGTCGCTGAGATTCTCTCACCGGCCAACATTTTCGGATTGAAGCCATACTTCATATTGAGCTTCACCGGGTTAAAGGAACCAAAGTTTGTTCAGATGGTCTTGGTCACATGACCAAACTGGCCGCCACGCCCATATATGGTAAAAACTCTTCAAAAGTCTTTTCCTCGAGAGCCGAAAGGCCTATGACCTTGAAACTGGGTATAAAGCATTGGGCATTCGGGCCCATCATAGTTTATACAAATGATTACTGTATTTCATATGGAGCTTAACTGGGTCAAAGGAATCAAAGTTTGTTCAGATGGTCGTGGTCACATGAACAAGGTGGCCGCCACGCCAATATATGATAAAAACCCTTTAGCTACTTTGTCCAGAACCAAAGGCCCAGTGACCTTGTGGCTTGGTGTATATAGCATTGGGACTCAACATTAGTCCCCAGGGGGGTATCTGCCCCTGCCTCGGGGCTAAATACATGTATAAAGGCATTAAAATATAAACCAGGACCAAGTGTTAGGTGAGCTACAGGACCACTGGGCCTCTGTTTTTTTCGTTTCATGCAACCTATTTTCTAGAGGCATATGATGCTTTCATGGGCATGCATGTTTATTTTTTTTGCAACGCATATAAACTTAAGCAGTTGTGCGTACACAAGGAAAGACACTTGTTGGCATTGTTATCCTAACGGCCTTTTGGTATGCCGGTCAATACATACGTTACCTATAAATATTTTCGTTGAGATCATATCATTTGCAGGATAGTTTGCTATTAAGAACAGTTGCTTCATAAAATCATCTTAAAATGTTAGAGAAAAAAAGTCTTAGGTTCTGATTCATCATATGATATTACTGACAGCAACGTAAATAACATTAATTTATAAGGTGGTAAATTATTATACCAATCATCAAGTTTCTTTACTGTCTCTTTCAGAGAATGTTCTGACATTTATTAAAACAGATTGATTACTTGAACATACTTTTACTTTTAGCAGTTTTTTAGGGTTTCATGAGGTAGTTTTATACGTGAGAAACACAGAATAGTTCGAACTGATATGTTGCAAGACTTTAAGTATTCTGAAGAAGAACAGCAGATTTCGGTTGTTTGCTTGCTTATTTTTATAGCATAAATCAATACGTTAAATGCCATCGCTGTTACTGCCCAGCTACTCAATTTTTTGATTTTCAGAGAGAAACATTCGTGACAATTTGTTTTATTTAGCAAGGTGCAAAAAAATCTAAAAAAAAAATTGCTTCAGAAAAAGTAAAGGGTCTGTCTATCATAAGTCAGCATTGTTGTATACAGGCATCTATTAAATATTAAAAAGAGTGACCACATAAAACCTGAACATCTATATCCTCAAGAGCGTGTGTGGGTGTGGGTGTGTGAGTGGGGTACAGGGGGAGGAGGGGGGTAACCGTCGTATATGGTATAGTGCGGATGATGTGAGAGCTGAATAGCACCCTTTTTTTAACTCTACCCCAATTTATTTAGCAAATGTTATATTACTGTCTCTTTCTTTTCTCTTGATCAATATATGAAGGCCCCCAGGTATATAGGTATCTTAAAATCTACCAGGTTCATCAGTCACAGGCTACTAATAAAATTATCTGATTAATACACTACTCAAATTATTTAAAGGAGCAACTCATATTTTCCTGTTTATGACAGTGCAAAGCGTCCCCAATTAGAGGGGCATTCATTTTCGATCAGCAAGGACATAAACTTACCAATTATTTTGCGAATTTATAAAGACTGTCGAGATTACTGACTGCACAAGTTTTGATTCAACATTAATTCTGCCCATGTCCATGGACATTGTTAAAATAGAATTTTGAAAAAAAAATGCAATTTTTCAGAGCAGGTGAAAAGCATTAAAAGTTCACCCAAAATCAAAAGGGTCATTTCGGTTTTGAAAGCGAATGTCGTACAAGGTGACCCGTTTGAAATGATCTCTTTGAACTCAAGTTTATGAGCTTTTATAGACTTACAAAAATGCCTCTATTTCAAAAAATTAAAAAAACTGCAAAATTTGATCCATAGAAATGAGTGAGGCAACAGTTGTATTTGAAATTCTTGTTGCCTTAAACTTCCATCCTTTATCAAAATGCTGCCAAAGAATTGGAAATTCTTGGCCACTGATGTTTCAATTTATGGACTGATGATTTGGGTATATAGTGCACTAATGTCTATGGGAATATATCACATGTATCAGTTGCTTCTTTAAAAAATTTCCCAGTTTTCCCAGATAAACCCCGATAAAAACATTAAAATTACCTTGTATTGAAAATATCAGGCACATTTTAAACATTTTCAACATAGAACTGTATTTGAAAACTATAACAAACATGCAATCTGAAGTTTGAAGACTACATCCTCAAGCCTTTCGTATACATTAGGCTATTAAGCGTTTCTCACTTGAAAATAACAGCTAAATACGATACCAGCACACTACCCCCCCCTCACCCCCAACCGAGACCTTGGGAGTATAGTACCAGAAACATTCAATATATAAAAGATACATTGGTTGGAAGTCTAGTCATGTGTTATAGGGTGCTTCTAGGGGTTCCTGTTGTATGACCCACTATTACCCAAGAAAGTAAAGGGTTCGGATTGAAGATGAAGCCTGTAAATATATTATAAAAATATATTTAATGAAGATGAAACAACAATGAATGTAAATGATAGTTGTGTCTGTGTCAATGACCAATGGCAAAGTGCATTGACAGATGGATAGGATACATTAATGAGTTTGATTGAATTACTTTCAACAGTTACTACAAGAGTTACTGGCCTTGCCACCATAACTTGCAACATAAAAGAAAACATCACTATTTCACTCTCAGATACAAAGTATTTCTGCAAAATAATGACATGGACATGTAGATGTACAAACACTAAAACAAAAGGTGTTTTACTGACCTGTAAATATATTATAAAAATATATTTAATGAAGATGAAACAACAATGAATGTAAATGATAGTTGTGTCTGTGTCAATGACCAATGGCAAAGTGCATTGACCCATTACACAGGTGAGATGAAACCAGCACACAATGCTAACAATAAACCACACTGGACATCCTACTACATCCAGAAGGCGGCTGAATACTACCAAAACTCACACTGGACATCCTACTATATCTACATGGCTGGATACGTAACTACAGAGTTTATATGGGCCTGTGCCAGGAAAGGGTATGGGAAAATATTGGAATTGAAATGGGTACAGAATAAATAAGACTAACACATGAAAAATGTACTAAGCTTTATTCCACCCTATGACATATTTCCCTCCTTTCTGAAATGGCGTCCCGACATTTACATCTGCAAATGAATCATGTAATATCTTCCATCAAAGGTCAGTTTTTAAAACGATTGAGTGATAAGAAGACAATTAAAAGTCTAGTATAAATGGGAGAAATATGACAACGTTGATAGTTATGACGATCATGATAGTAATGCTGACGGTGATGATGGTGATGATGTTGTTTATCATGATGATGCCCGTTATGATAAAGACGATGACGGTAATGGAAACGAAGCTGATGATGAGGGTGGTGAGGTAGATGGCAGCAGCGATGAATTTGTATTATAGCATCAATTAATGATGATTTTGTCCGCGCTCGACCAAACAGAATACTTGAAGCAAACCAAAAAAAATGGAACCCTATGGATAATATAGCCCTAAATTCTTGATGCATGTGATTGATCTAATACGCTTGTGACTCCATTCAGAAAGGAGGGAAATATGTCATAGGGTGGAATAAAGCTTAGTTGCAGCAATTACAACCTTTATTTCCATGCTTTTTCTAGTCCGACTGATAGAGTTCTACACAATGACAAGGCAGATAAAATTGAGAGAATACTGACGTAAGATATTGCTAAATAGAATTTACAATTGGCATATGTCGGAAGAATAATATAACTTTGATAAATTAAAAAGTGCCGAAGCAGTTGTCATGAAACTTAGTAAATGGACACTTTGGATTGAGGAGAGCCCCGATAGCTCTGTTTGTAAAGCGCTGTCCTCCTGAGCTAGCAGTCCCGGATTTGATTCCCGCTAGAGGTGGAACTTTTTTCACCCGTAAACGGGGTTTCATTATCAGCCTCCCATCGACCTGATATGACTGAAACTTTTTTAAAAAGGACGTAAAATCTCAAGTCATCCATTAGGTTAAGAAGAATGATTTTTGACACAGAAACTTTTTTTTCAGTCATAAGTCATCCTTATATTAAATAGTGCATTTTTGTTTCAATACACTTGATAATAATAGTAGCTATAAAGAGTACATTGTTATGAGATAAGAGTAGTATAGGCAGCTCTTTGGGGTCTTCTTGGATGACGTAGTTTCTATATTTAGTAACAGTCGACCATGTTTTTTTTTTTATAAATAGTAACTCATTTGCATATACGCGATTGGTGGAAAAACCCCATCATCAGCCCTATGGACCTGAAAGGTGAGGAGGTCTTGCGCATCACGGTCTACTCGGTATAGAGACCTGACTTATGAGGTTTCTCGATCTTAGGAATGATCTTGAGAGTGGGGTCCTTGTCATACATTGATATAGGTAACAAGCAACAATAAAAATTAAACAGACATTCTACTATCGTCTCGGACTGAATGACTCTGATAGTTTCACAACGTGTATCTATAAATAGATGTTGACGGAAGTAACTAAAAATAATAACGATGTCATGTGAAGCGATGCCTTACGGCTTGCGCAATAATAATAAAAAAGACCCAGATCAACAAGCACTCCACTCAAAGCCTTCATTTAGAAAAGCCGTCTGATCAGGGTCATTTGGGTCCTTGTAATACATTGATATAGGTAACAAGCAACAATAAAATTAAACAGACACTCTGCTTTCGTCTCGGACTGAATGACTCTGGATCCAAATATCTTATCCATTGTGAAATCGTGAAATATATTGAAAATGGCTCTTAATTCTTCGCTATCCAAGCGGATAATGTCCCAACTGACAACCAGTGTAGTCTTTTCATCAGGTCGATCGCTATTTTTAACCTACCAATCAGAATTGAGGACCTCGTTTTGGCGTCAAAAGTATATAAGAAGGCGCTGACGATGGTGAATTAGTACACTTTGCAGCCGCATTCGGAATACGTAGTACTCCCTACAGTTTAAGTATGAACCCAGCTTATAAGAAATGGGAAGATACGTGACTCTATACTTTGAGGGAAGTCGGATATCTCATCTGGAGATGAATTGGAACTTTAACCATAAAGGATTGATTAACTGGGCTAGTGACAACTATAAATATTACCACAGTGGCACAGAACCGGAACCGACATTATACCAAGTAACATCCGACAGCAAATATACTAGGCAACAATTTCACGATACGGTCATTCATTACTGAAAAGAACTGAAACCTAAGCTCAGAAGCGGTAATACACATTTCTTTCCTCTGAATGGAGAAATGGTGTGTATGAACTTACACGATAGTGAGTACTATGAAAAATGGTTCAAGGAACTAGTTCAATTCGCCAGAGAATATTACGAAGTATGGTAAAGTCAATTTCATTTAAAATGATGTTTATTTTGCAAAGCGGAACTCGATGTAAGAAGCCCGGACTGCCGAATAGATTCCAGTCACGATGTCTAACAGAAACACCCAAACATGTTATTTTGATCAATCAGAGTTAAAGTGCCATATCAAGGTCGTAAAATGGATAAGTGTTGCCGGTGTGATGGTAGTCTTATTCTCAACACCGGCGTTTGTCTTGGCAAGCATGAACTGGCCAAAAAGTCATCCCGTGGATGACGAGGTGAAAGTGGACGTCAACCAGACCGCATGCTCCTATCTGAAACAATTTGATCTCAAAGACCACGTCATTTTATCGGTGTGTAACAGAGGCGGTAGAACTGTTTTGGATATACGTCTGTTCGTAAACCAAACGGCGACCAATCGCGGTATTGAGTTGAACCTGAGACAATGGACTATTCTCCAACGAGTATCTACCCATGTGAATAGAGCCATCAAAGAAGGGAAATGGGTAAGAACAAAGATACCAGGGATAAATTAACATTCAGAATGGATTTATCCAGTGTTTTTGTCCGAATTCATTACCTTACAGCTTTAGGGAATGAGTCACGAGATGGCAGAATCATCATGCTGCAAACCATAACTCCGGGACAACTGGCCTGTATAGGAGAGGTAGCCCGTAGAATATACCGCCAGACGTTTCCTTTGCTGACACGTGACTTGGCCTACTTTGATGACAGAAGCTTAGTGCTAAGAACTTTGTTTTCAGAAAGAGTCACTTTTCGCAGAAAAAGAGCCACCCTCCTTCATTACCATACTATGATACCAAGGCTATTGAGAAACTATTATCTCCAAGCCACTATTCAAGATCAAATACGTTCCCAGCGATAATTCTAGAAGTACAGCCGAGGATGCGTAAGATTCAATCATCTTAGAGACACTTTAGAAAAAAATATATATATTTTAGGAGGACTATCTGATCAACACACCTCTAGACGCCATCAGTGCCGTCAGCGCCGCCGCTAACGCCGCCGCCAACGCTAACGCCGCCGCTAACGCTAACGCCGCTAACGCTAACGCCGCTTACGCCGCCGCCGCCGCCGCCAACGCCATTCTTCCAAAAATAACGTAAGAAGGATGAACGGCTCAGTTCACGAAGATAAAATGGACCGTTGTCCAATTTGTAACCAGACCTTCAGCAGGCGTGACGTTATGCTGAGACATAAGCGCAATGTGCATGGAATCCACGCGGAAGACCTTTCAGCATCCATTTTCAATGGTTATTACGGGTCCTAGTGCAAGCAGAAAAACGGAATGGACTAGAAAATTGTTATTGTCCTCACTGATACAGCAGCCACCTGAACGCATTTTATGGTGTTTTGGACAATGGCAACCTCTGTACGATAACATTCAGAGCAGACTCCCTTGGATAGAATTTGTGCCCGGGATCCCTGACTATTTAAACAGTTCTCAGTACATCAACGCCAGGAAAAGGAACCTGCTGATCTTTGACGATTTAATGACGGAGGCCAAATGCGACCAGAGAATAGCCGATCTCTTCACTAAAGGAAGTCACCACAGAAACATATCCATCGTGTATCTGACCCAAAATTTATTTCCTCAAGGAAAGGCTTGCAGGGATATCGCTTTGAACACGCAGTATCTTGTGCTTTTTAATAATCCGATCGACAGACAGCAAGTGGCGACCTTGGCCAGAAGAATTTATCCGTCAAGCAGTACCACCTTTATGAAACGGTTTGAACAAGCGACTTCTCGCCCTTATGGTTACTTAGTGGTAGACTTGAAATCGAGTACACCAGAACAAGACCGTTTACGCAGCGACATACTTGAGTCCACGGATAAACTTGCATTAGACAAAGAAAGCATGTCTGATGCCGACTACACAAATAGTGAAGACGAGGACGAAGAGTCTGAGGATTTTATAAATAATCTCGGACCTCCCGGTAAACGCAGAAAAGTGGAGATTAAAGAAGAACGCTTGCGACGTGACATATGGAACGGGAGATTTCAAGATCCTCTCAGACAGGCCAATAAAGAACAATTTAAAGCTAAAGTGAACAATTACCTAGAAGGAGGGTCCACTCTGAACCAAGCCGTCCATCACGCTGCCAACGATGATTTACCTCATCTCAGAAAAAGACTCAGACAAGAGTACTCCCGGTTTCTGATCGACTTTTACGAGTTACAAGGGGATCCTATTCAGCAGCAAGTCCTGGAATCGGCGAGCACGTTTAGAAAACAGCATGATATGAGTCAAGCAGAATCTATCAGACAGGCCGTCAAACTCAGAAAAAACTTATTTGACGATGTTTGGCCCGATCATAATATCGAGGAAGACGCTTTAAAACAGAACGAAGACACTGAAGAGTCAGAAGAGGAATAAAGAGCGTAAGAATGACGAGTAACTACCTGTTAAACAAGAAATGGGTTCGATAGAGGTGTACGATAACAAGCAGCAGAAATGGGTCCCTTATGTACCGGACCCAGAGAAATGGTATCAACATTTTAAAGACTTGAGAGACGGGTACATTGTACCCGATCATATGGGACGATATATCGTCGGAAGTGGAAGACAATACCGAAAACTGCAAGAAATAGAAGCTCAGCGACCCCGTGTGAACTTGGTCACATCCGTGGCTCAAGCGTTAGAGATAGCCCAATCTGAAATAGAACGAGAACGAAAAGCGAATAGTATGCCTGCGAGTACCAAGGGCGGTCGAAAGCGTAAGAAAAACCATACCGTGGACTGGGATTCATTCAGATATTAAAAAAAGATGAACAGTAAACAACTAAAAAATATACTTCTCGGATATCCTGTCACTATATGCTCTGCGGATCAAATTAATACACGTAAAGGAAGATTTGTCATTTCCAATACGGACACGAGTGATGGACCAGGAAAACACTGGGTTGCATTTTATTTTCCGAAACGGGGATCATACGAATTTTTTCGACTCTGTGGGAAACAGACCCGAAGACTATGGCGTTGGATTTGAGAAGATTCTCAACAAGAAATATTTCATGTACACTGGACAGTTACAACAATCCTCATCTAATGTATGCGGGCTTTACTGCGCCTATTATGTCATAAAACGACATGAAGGAAAAACAATGAAAGACATAGTGAAAGACTTTAATCCACGACAACAGAAGCGCAATGATCGCTTCATAGTGTCTAAAATGATGACAATGTTAGAACGAAAACGTCACACAACTAAATAAAACTGTACAAGTGTGTTTTCTTTTTTCTATTGTTATAAATAAATATGAAAAAAAAAAAAATCGGTGTTTTTTTTTTTGTTTTATGCTCTTGGTCATTCTTTCCCCTTGTAACCCCCATCTGTACATTGCATTACAACCGCGGGATATGAAATAGAAGGATGACTTGCGACTTTACGTCCTTTTTATCAGTATTTCAGTCATATCAGGTCGATGCGATAATGGAAGGATGTGTGCAGTGGTAACCTGCTTGAAATGATGTTCGCGTTCAGTGGGAGCTCGAACCCGGGACCGCAAGAACAAGCACTCAGTAATTGACCTACTAAGTTACCAGGACTCCGGTGGGAAATGAATTCAAAATAACGCAAAACAATGCTTGTAATGGTTTAATTTTGAAAAGTATGGATAGAAGTCTTATATAATTATACACAATATATTCCGGTAACTATACTCACCACAGTATTTACTTGTGTCATTCAAAATGAGTAGATTTATCTCCATGTTGACGCTTTAATCTCTGATTTGAGAATGACAGTGGTCGTGCAGGAACGTTCTTAAATACCCTGTTCGTTCTATTAATAATAGCAGACGTCATATTATTTCACAACTTTTTTTTTGTAGCAGACATACGTTATGTTATATTTATAGTAACAGATTTAAATCAAATAAATAAAAAAAATCTTGTTATATTTATAGTAACAGACGTCATACTACAATATGAAAAATACGTCTATTATGGTCGGTCGTATTTACAACGTATTGAAGAGCCGTAAACTGCCCTGTATGTGCTTCGCATTACTGATTATAATTTTGGCTTCATTCATTCTGAAATAGTGACCGCTGGGACGTTAACATATAGTCTTGAAAGGCCGTAAAACCGATTGAGCAGTATATTTTTTTTTTCGTCTTTTAGGACCATTATTTTTTATTTTTAAATCTCTTAGCAGAAGAAATCAGATTTTAAACGCCGAGTGTTCTTGCTGAACTACCACATTCACCCAAAGTATCTAGACAGTCTGTATTCCGGACAATTCCCAAGAATAAGGGCCAGTACCGCTCTATATGAGTGAATTTAAAGAGTAACTTTAACTGCTGATCTTGACAATTTGGTCCGTATCCTATAGTTTATCCCAGTACCATTCTGTAGGAATACATAGTGAAATCGCGTGGGTGCACAAGCTGTGTCGCTTATACACTTTATACATAGTTCATAAGGTACATTTTCTCATATATTAGATTCATGCCTCTCGTAAAATGTTAATGGCTTTCACCAGGTAGCTAATGAACTGGGGCTAGCAAATTGAGAGATAGTTTTCTGTTAAGATAACTGATATCAACAGGCCTGGGGAGGAACCTAAGGTCAAATTGCCGCTTGCAGAAAAATTGTCTTCCAATAAAGAATTTGCGTGCATACAAAGGGAAAAGGTGTAAGCCTGCAGTAATGTTTGAATGCCATTTGAAACTTGCATATCTTATAAGGCAAACCCTGAAACCTTAATGCATTGTCCATGGTTGATAGACAGGGTTAGATATACAGCGAGACTGGTCGAGCCTTATTTTCCATAATTGAAATGCCAAACTCGCCTTTTCTCGAGACAGGGTCTTAATTGTTTAGTTAAGGGGCAGTATAAACCCATTAAGGTGCCAGTTTAGCATTTCTGACATTAATAATGGTTTCAGCATTGGAATTTCACAGATACTAATCACCAATGATATAGCAGAAAATAGCCTCTACTGGTAGAAGCATGTCCCTACAGGCCAAAGTGCAACTTGCTAGCCCCTGTTCATTAGCTACCTGCTTTCACAGAACGTATTTCCCATGTGGCTATACAGTAAAAAGGTCACAGGGTGCTTAATTCCATGCTGAAAGAGGTTCAATTTTTTTTTCTGACATTGAATTGTGCAATTTAAGTAAGTTGCCGAAATTCTAATAAAAGATCATGACCCCACACTTTATGACAAGAGAATTAATCTGATGTCTGTAAAAGTGCGTGTAAAAATTTTGTCAAATTTTCTCAATACGCATCTGCGTATTTGCGGTTAAGGTTGCTGCAGCCTTGCCGGATTTTCACACTCTTGCGTAGTTAGCTGATCAGTCTACGCATTGTACTGAGACTGGTCATATGCGAGCTAAAATTTCTAAAAGATTCCAGTTCCCTAATATGCATATGCGATGATTAGTCTGCACATGATCACGGGCTCATAGGTAGTAGGATGAAATTTCTCACGACGCAATGCAGTTCGAGGTGAAATATGTTCCTATTTTCCGAAAACTAATCGAAGGTCACCGTTTATCACCTTTAAAAACAAGAGTTGGGGTTATTGGTATCGGTAGTGACCATTTTTATGCGATATTTGTCGGCTGTTGTGAAATACAGGGGAAAAAAAAGGTCACAGGGTGCTTAATTCGATGCGTTTAACTGTACATTTTCTCTTTTTTTTCTGATGTTGAATTGTACAATATTGTGTGCGTGTGTGTGTGTGTGTCTGTCTGTCTGCTTTTATATGTGTGCGTTTTTGTGTGTATGTACGTGCGTGCGTCTTTCTCGCTGTCTGTATGTCTGTCTGTCTGCATGTTTTATTTGTGTGTGGGGATGGGTGTGATATAGTGTGGTTTGTGTGTGTGTGTGTGTGTGTGTGTGTGTCCATCTGTGTATGTTTTTATGAGTGGGTGTGAGAGACAGTGTGGTTTGTTCGTGTGATTGAGTGTCTGTGTGTGTGTATGTGTGTCTGTTCGTCTGTTTATGTTTTTTTTTTATAAGTGGGTGTGTGAGAGACAGAGGGAGTGTGGTTTGTGAGTTAAAATCTGAAAGAGTTCCTTCAAGAGCAGAGAATACATTCACAAGAAGGAACATGGGCCAGACTACGTAGTTTCGGCTAATTAAGCCTCTTCAGTGACCCTGACAATATCTGGTGACGAAACCAGAGAAAAGCGAACTGTAATTTCTTAATCTTTATTGGACAGTCCATTCAAAGACTGATTAGTACCAAAAAGGGTCCAAAAATATATATAAAACGACGGTTTAGAATGTGAGTATAAACCAATCTAAATTTTCAGATTTCTCAGAATATATTCTCTGATCTCAAAAGACGAAAATAAAATATAATCTGCACTATGGTTGATGTACGGGGAGACTTTTTACGGCCGCCACACGGCACAACACCAGCTGCAGTGAGGTAAAATTAAAATCTGAAAGAGTTCCTTCAAGAGCAGAGAATACATTCACAAGAAGGAACATGGGCCAGACTACGTAGTTTCGGCTAATTAAGCCTCTTCAGTGACCCTGACAATATCTGGTGACGAAACCAGAGAAAAGCGAACTGTAATTTCTTAATCTTTATTGGACAGTCCATTAAAAGACTGATTAGTACCAAAAAGGGTCCAAAAATATATATAAAACGACGGTTTAGAATGTGAGTATAAACCAATCTAAATTTTCAGATTTCTCAGAATATATTCTCTGATCTCAAAAGACGAAAATAAAATATAATCTGCACTATGGTTGATGTACGGGGAGACTTTTTACGGCCGCCACACGGCTGGCACAGGTGAATGAGTACATTTTAATCGTTAAACATGTTAAAAATCAATTATCGCTTGTATTGCATGCAGATTTACAAATACCAATAATTACTTTTTAAACGCTAGACCTATTATTTATCTGCTGAGCCGAATAATATTTAAATTAAACGGTACGTTAAACATGTTAAAAATCAATTATCGCTTTTATTGCATGCAGATTTACAAATACCAATAATTACTTTTTAAACGCTAGACCTATTACTTATCTGCTGAGCCAATTAAACGGCTATATATTGTGACACGCACGGGTACTTTTGTGTCAAGGGTCAATGCAGATATTTAATTAGAAAAGTGTACTATCGTGCGAAGAAAAACAAAAACACACACGAACGTTGAGCATTTCTTACCTGCCACATTTTCCCGTAATAAAATGTGGACCAATAAATTTTCTTCGTTTTCTTTTCTAATACGTTTTCGAAAAATGGGGGTGGGAAGTTGGCTTCCTGGAATCTATTTAAGATTCTCATTCTGAGGCAGAAACTACAAATGAAACTTTCTCCACACATATTGTCGAAGCATTTAGGCAGGGGGGGGGGGGGTGGGGGGGGGGGGGGGGGTCAGCACCTGTTTTTTTCTCAGAACAGATTCTGAGGGAGTCTATACGGGAGTGTATAGAGGATCCTCACTTTCGCTATTGCGATAGTAGATTTATTTTAGTTTTAGAAAAATCATTTTAAAAAAAAAATGGGGTGTTAGGTTTCGACAAAAAGCCTACAAATAAGGTGAGGGTTATCTATGATGCCCGAGCCAAATTTGTTATACCGGCATTCCCTATCTTATAATTAGGGACAGGGAGAAAGTAAAAAAAAAACAAAAAAAAAAACAAAAAAAAAACGGCTTTTTTATAAAAGCCACAAATCAAACAATATCAGAGATCCTATCCGAACATATCCCCCCTTTACCGAGAAGGGATGTAGTCTGTGTGTGTGTGTGTGTGTGTGTGTGTATGTCTCTGTGTGTGTGTGTGTGTGTGTCTGTCTCTGTGTGTCTGTCTGTCTGCTTTTATATGTGGATGTGTGAGAGACAGAGTGCGGTTTTTGTGTGTGCGTGTGCATGTGTGTGTCCGTCTGTCTGTATGTATGTTTTATGTGTGTGTGTGCGTCCGTGCGTGTGTCTGTATGTATGTTGGACGGCTAGATGGGTAAAATCAACAGTTTTACAACAGTGATATCGTTTGTGCATGAATTGTAGAATTGAAGAACGTGATATAGTGTTAAATGTACCGCTGTATGTCAGTAGACCCTGATCAGACGGCTTTTCTAAATGTAGGCTTTGAGTGGAGTTCTTGCTGATCTGGGTCTTTTTTATTATTATTGCGCAAGCCGTAAGGCATCGCTTCACATGACATCGTTATTATTTGTAGTTACTTCCGTCAATATCTAATTATAGATACACATTCTGAAACTAAATTACATTGGATTCAGAGTCATTCAGTCCGAGACGACAGCAGATTGTCTGTTTAATTTTCTGGGCGTAGAAGTTAAGAAAAACAGAAGTCATGTATAGTTTCTAAGCCTAGAAGTTCTATTATAGAGTAAGTCTAACTAGTAGTTAATGAGTCCCATTGAATTCAGAAATCGACGTTACGAGTTGTTACGTCAATATTGACCCAGTTAATGTTAGGTTCCCCTCTTCATTTAAATGTAAGTAGACTTGGAACCAATATTTCGTCTGGCCGGTTTACATCGCGGAATGATTATGTACAAAGTAGTTAGGTATTTTGTCAACGTATATAAGAAGTTTAAGACTTGAGTATCTCCATGTAATACATAAATTTATATAAAAGACGATAACAGATATTTCTAGACTAATATGCACAGTGGAAGGAAAGTAAACGATGATTATTTGAGCGTATGTGTATTCCGATTGGAAGAGTACTTCGGTCGACCACCTAGCAGATGAAATATCTCCGTATTTTCCTGGTGAACATCGTTACGAGATTTGAACAACCCTTATCTCAATATTCAATCGACCTTGATACCGCTAAATTATTAATGATCAAAAATAATAATTCAGTCCATGAAAGATGAATTTAATTGTTGAATTTGAGCTCGCATAACAAAATTTAAGCCGTGACCTAGATATTCGAGACCGTATCGGGGCGTTTCGCGCCAGGGACGTTTCGTCCCAAACAGGCCAAAAACCCGGGACGATTCGTCTCAGGACGTTTCGACCCATATTCATTTAGATTTCATCGAGAGATCACCGTATCAAAACGAAAGAACGAATCTGAATACAAAATCCGATACATAAGACTGTACGCTCGTGATTCTCTCTGGCTTTAACTTTAATGTTTAGTTCGTGAATTTATTGAAATTCAAACAGATTTCTCAGCCTAAAAAAACGAAACGCAAGGATTTGTCAGTGTAAGCGGAAGTAAATGTCACCAATACTGCGGTTTGAGCTAAGTCCGAGGAGGATAATCCAGACAGTTACATTAGTTTTTCTTTTGTTTAATATATTATTAGAAAAGTATACCTAATATTGTATTCATATTTACAGGCATAGTTACTATATTGTACCGTTTGAAACAAGAGTAAAAGCTCTTTCAGTATGAAACTATTAAGTTGCAATCCTTCCACACTTGGTTCAAAACTTCATTACTAACAGGATGGGGTACAAGGTAAATATTATATAAAGGTCTCATCTGGCCAAACTAGCTACACTTTTGACTCATCCTGATGTTGAAAGGGTTGTTTTAGGGTATATTGGTGAGTTCAGAGACAGACTCACTTAACACCGGCATAACACATATGAACACCTGTCTGATTCCTACCTGCTTAGAGATGCATCCTGTATTACCCAGAAACTTATCGATGAATACCGGTCTGCTCAGACACACTCACCGCACTACCTAGAAACATGTCAATGAACACCGGTCTGATTCCTTATCTTAACTGCTTTGACACACTTACTGCATTAACTAGAACTATTTGGATGAACACTTGTCTGAAACCTATCTTCTCAGACACACTGACCCCACCCACTACTTAGAAACAATCTGATGAACACCGGTCTAATAACTTCACCATCCTACCTTAAAACATGTTGATGAACATCGGTCTGTTTCCTACCTGCTTAGACAAATTCACTGCATTACCTAGAAACATGTCGATGAACACCAGTCATCGACCTGTTTTTAGGTAGTGCAGTGAATTGTCTAAAGAGGGTAAAATCAGACTGGTGTTCATTGACATGTTTCTAGGTAATGCGGTGATTATGTATAAGCAGGTAGGAATCAGACCGGTGTTCATTGACATGTTTCTAGGTAGTGGGCTGATTGTGTCCGAGCATGACAGGATCAGATAAGTGTTCTTCAGAATGTTTCGAGGTAGTGCGGTGAGTAGATCTGAGCAAGAACATATCAGACATATATTAACTGACAGATTCCTACCTGCTTTGACAAACACAGCGCACTACCTAGTAACATGTTGATGAACACCAATCATCGACATGTTTCTAAGTAGTGCAGTGAATTGTCTAAAGAGGTAAAATAAAACTGGTGTTCGACATGTTTCCTGGTAGTGAAGTGATCATGTCTAAGCAAGTAGGAATCAAACCATTCTTCTTCGACATGTTTTAAGATAGCGGAGTGATTGTGTTGGAACAGGTCTGTATCGGACAAGTGTTCTTCAAAATGTTTCAAGGAAGTGCGGTGGGTGTATCTGAGTAAGTACGTATCAGACATATATTAATTGACTGATTCCTACCTGCTTTGACAAACTCAGTGTACTACCTAGAAACATGTTGATGAACACCAGTCATTGACATGTTTTTAAGTAGTGCAGTGAATTGTCTAAAGAGGTAAAATTCAGACCGGTGTACATCAAAATTTTTCTTGGTAGTGAAGTGATCATGTCTAACCAAGTAGGAATCAGACCGGTGTTCATCAATATGTTTCTAGGTAGTGGGGTGATTGTGTTTGAGCAGGCTGCTATCAGACAAGTGTTCTTTGAAATGTTTGTAGGCATTGCGGCTAGCAGTGCGGTTAGTGTATCTGAGCAAGTACGTATCAGACATATATTAATTATTAATTGACATGTTTAGAGGGAGTGCGGTATAGTTATTTGACTGGTTTTCATCGATGTGTTTCCAGGTGGTGAGATGAATGTGTCTGAGTGGGTAGGTATTAGACAAATGTTCAACCAAATGGTTCTAGGAAGTGCAGTGAATGTATTTAAGCCGGTAAAAATCAGACCGATGTTCATTGACATGTTTCTAGATACCATAAAATCGAAAAAGTGATATCACTAAATATGTACGATTGAGTGATATCACAAAATCCAATTAGTGATACCACAAAATAGAAAAAGTGATATCACAAAATTGATTTTGTGATGACACGAGATCACAGCTACTTTGTGGTATCACTAATTCGATTTTGTATATCACAACATCTATTTAGTGATGTCACATTCGATTTTGTGATATCACTTAATCGATTTTATGGTTTCACTATATCTATCGAGTTTGTGGTCAGTAATTCGTTCCTAACTAGTGATATCAAGAAATTGATATTACAAAAACGATTTTGTGATTTCACTAAATCGATTTAGTAAACATAATATAACACATGGTTTATGTCACTCAGGTGAGTCAGTGATAGCACATAATAGTTAGTGAAATCAGAAAATAATGTGATACCACATGTGATATCACATACTTGAAATAGTGATATCACAAAGGCGACATTGTGATATCACAAATTCGATTTGTACGAATTAGTGATATCACAAACTCAGATTACTGATATCGCCAAATCAAATAAGTGATATCAAACAAAAATCGAATTTGTGATATCGAAAAATCATATCCACTTTACTTTTTGATATATATCCAAATCTGTATAGTGATATCTATGTCAAGCCATTTTACTAATCATAATGCATAGTAGATATCTTATATAGTATATTAGATATCTAATATTCCAGTTAAGATATCTAATCTAACATATAAGATATATAACATATAAGAAATCTTATATCCTCTATAATATATCTGATACAGGATATATCTTATATAGAAAATAAGATATCTTATATAGGATATGAGTTATCATCTTATTTAATTTTTCATATAAGATATATAATATATCAGATATATTATATATTAGATATCTTATATAGCATGTAAGATATCTTATATAATAAATCAGATATCTGATATATCAGATATGTTATATATTTAAATAAGATATCTCACATCCTTTTTAAGATAGCATATCTGATATCGATATCTGATTTACAAAACAGGATATCTTATATGTGATATAAGACATCTTAAATGCTATATCAGATAACATATATTGTGTTGCGTCTTATGGAAAAGTCAAATAAGACATCTTATATACCTATACTAGATATCTTATATAGTATATAAGATTCTTATATGATATCTTATATACCTATACTAGATATAGAAGGTCCCTTTGCAGGCGACAATGATCAGCATATTCACATAGTTCATTGTTTTTTCTAGTGAAATTATTTAATTCAGATTTTTATATACTCAGGCCCGATTTCACGTTAAACTTAGTACATGGATGCCAAAATTTTACATTGCGCCTTACGGTAAAATAGACCACGGACTGGTTTATACGAGTTATAACTGTGACGTGAAATCGGACCTAAAACCAATTGTTATTTGCATTTCAACTAACATAAATCTCATTCATCTTAATTTATCACTCAGTTTGTACTACGAATTTTGGAATTCAGAATTCGAAATTCAGAATTGTGAAATAAGAGAGGTAATTGGGCTATCGTAGGACATCGATACTTTTCGATTTTCATTGCCTTCCTTGCATTTTTATTTTGGATTAAAGGTGTTAGGTCCATATAGTTCAATTTAGCTGCACTAAGGTCTTTTTGCATATCTTTTAGTCTACATTAAACGCGGTCAATATTGTTCTGATTTACATGACCATGCACCACTCTTTAATATTAGTATATAGAGAAAATAGAGAAAATGAACAAAAGGTTACTCAGTTTTATTTATTTATTTATTTTTCTTAAAATGCAAGTCTTAAGTCAAAAATTGTGTTAGCCTAGTCTTCTGCACTAGCTTACAAATCTTCTGATCAAAGATATGTTACTGTGGTCATTTTTAACAAAATTAATACATCCAAAAACTAAAGTTTTTTGCGTGGCTATATCGAAGTAAGATAATTTGTTGGGGTCGAAAACAACACGGAAGAAGCCTCATCAGTCTGCAATGAGATTCAAGTTTCATTTCAACAATCATTGCGACATTTACTTCTATAAACCTGCATAAACTGAGAAGTAAAATCAAACGCCCAATATAACATGACATTTCATGTTATAGTTTTTCTTGTTATTGTTGCTTGTTACCTATATCAATGTATTACAAGGACCCGAATGACCCTGATCAGACGGCTTTTCTAAATGAAGGCTTTGAGTGGAGTGCTTGTTGATCTGGGTCTTTTTTATTATTATTGCGCAAGCCGTAAGGCATCGCTTCACATGACATCGTTATTATTTGTAGTTACTTTCGTCAACATCTATTTATAGATACACATTCTGAAACTAAATTACATTGGATTCAGAGTCATTCAGTCCGAGACGATATCAGAGTGTCTGTTTAATTTTTATTGTTGCTTGTTACCTATATCAATGTATGACAAGGACCAGACTCTCAAGATCATTCCTAAGATCGAGAAACCTCATAAGTCAGGTCTCTATACCGAGTAGACCGTGATGCGCAAGACCTCCTCACCTTTCAGGTCCATAGGGCTGATGATGGGGTTTTCCCACCAATTGCGTATATGCAAATGAGTTACTATTTATAAAAAAAAAAACAACATGGTCGACTGTTACTAAATATAGAAACTACGTCATCCAAGATGACGTCATTTGACCCCAAAGAGCTGCCTATACTACTGATAAGCTCTAAAATGTTGCAATCAAATCTGTTAGAACATGTATTTTACTAAAATAATTTTCTTTTGTTTCAGCTATAGAAATAAGAATGCACGTGTATGCGTTTTATATTGAAATAGTGAATCTTGTTTCAGTATAGTTGATAATAATAGCAGCTTTTGATTATACACGTGAGGATAAGATTTGTTTTGTTGACTGTGCGAGATTTATAAATCGAATAAATTTCTTAAACAGAAGCGCTTTTTTCCTTTTCAGCAGGATAATAAATAATTTCTATCACTAAACGCTTTTATACAATTCGAGAGACGCAGCTTAAGTCTTAGGCTTTCTTAAGTATTTGCTAGTTAAAGATTTGTTATACTATTATTTAACTCACTGGGAAGTGATGGTGTGCTCATTTGTCATAAGGCGTTTAGTGTCCAAAAGCCATGTCATGTTTGCGCTGTGTAAATGCTAGCACCAATCACGCTTAATCCGCTCGTCAGATGTATTGGAAAAACAGGTATGAAGTAAGGTAATTCTGTCGGCTACTAGTAAGTTATCTGTCTAGTAGGTTAATTCCCTTGCTTTTTCCAATATCCGCGACCGGATCCATTGTTGGACATGCCACTCCACCCCCTCTTTATTCAAACTTGCTTGTATGAAGGGGCATGATGGGGGGCATGATATGCGGGTCGATATCAAACGCCTATATTCTGAAAAAAGAAAGAAATTTTTTAGACACAGTTAGTGTCCGTCAAACACTGGCATCATCCCCTACGCCTCCCCTCATCCCCATACACTCATTAAAAATAAATACCAACACACAAACATGTCTTCATATGTCTATGAAATATTTCAAACGTTTCAGATTGATTTAAAATTGTTAGAGGTGTTGAATATACAAGCTGATAAGAAGGGATGGATGGACGGACGAACGGACGGACAGACAGGTTGATTAACAAGGGTAACACATAATGCCCACTGACTACCGTTACGGGGGCATATAAAACTTGAAAATTAAACATGAAGGACTGACTTATATAGCCTACATGTTTTGGTTAAATCGCTGAAGTAGTGCATATCCTTCTGCGAACCTCCTCATTGGTTATATAGTCCTTGTACGAAATGTGCAGTAACCTGTAGCATCTCATCTCAAAGGCTTGCGTTCTTTAATCTAACTCTGCTGTCAAGGTCCATGATTCACAGGCATACAGCAATATGGAAATGAAAAGGGAGCGCATAAGTTTCACCTTTGATCCAAGAGAAACTATCGCTCCAAATTGGTTTCAGCTTGGTAAGAGCTGAAGTGGCTTGTGTAATCCTTGAGAGAACCTCCTGTTTTGAGCCATCATCTGAGACAACTGCTCCAAGGTATTTGAAGCCTGTTATAGTACCAAGTTTCTGGCCTTTGACCTTGATCTCCCTTTGGATGCCATCTGCACTGTTTGTCATCAGTTTGATCTTCTCAGCACTGATCTCCATCTTATACCTAGTACAGGTTTTGTCGAGACTTTCAACTAGGGCTTCTAGTTCCTGCTCTTCCTCAGCTAGAGCATCTTTGTCATCGGCAAACCACAGATTGGTAATGTTTCTGCCGCCTATGCTAACCTTTCCGACATGTTCTTCCAGCGCATCAGACATGATCCGTTCGAAAAAATGTTGAAGAGCGTGGGTGACAGAAGACATCCTTGTCTTACTCCAACTGTTTTTCTAAACCATTCTCCTGTGCTGCCACACCCAGATATGGTTAAAAGCTTTTAAAAATCCTATTCGCCAGAACCAATTAACCGATTGCCTTGAAACTTGTTATTAAGTAATTTAGCATTGAGTATTGGAATTCTACCATGATTGTTTAAATGATGACCATGAGTTGACCCTGACTTTTATTTACGGCAAAGTCAAATTTGTTTTCTGGTGTTTTATTTGGGAAAATGCTTAAACATAAAAGTTAATGGAAACTATAGGATGATTTTGGTGCACATTTCGATAAATGCAGTCTAACAACTAAATGAGTGCATAAACTTTTTTTTGTAATAGAGTTTAAGATCATTCTTTGACCTTTAACCACTGTCTCTCATTTTTTGACAGTTTCAAACTAACAGATTTGTTGAAATGATGACCCTAGTTTGATCTTTGTCATGTTTGCTCAGGTGGGCGATTCAGGGCATCTTGGCTCTCTTGTTACTTGTAATTGTTACAAAGCGCATATCCAAATTATCAGTCGTGTTAGAGTGCTCTTTATGTGTGAAAAAAATAGGGCAGGTTAATTCTACATGCCAATTTACGATTCATGTCGGTTGGTAGAATTCGGTCTGTTTTATCCCCCTTCATGAAATGGCGACTGGCATATAGTTTACTCTGTCCGTGTGTGTCTGTGTTCGTGTGTTTGTGTCTTCCATAATAGTGTCCGGGTCATAACTTTGTCCTGCATGGTGGGATTTAAAAGTTATTTGACACAAACAATAATCATGACAAGACGATGTGTCGCGTGCAAGAACCATGTCGCTGGCTTGAAGGTCACGGTCACACTTTGTGCTTAAACTTTGTGCATAGGCCATAGTAATAACATGTTCGTGTCCGGGCCATAACTCAGACCTGTATGTTGGAATTTAGAAATTATTTGGGGTAAATAATCATCATGACAAGACAATGTGTCGCATGCAAGAACCATGTCGCTAGTTTGAAGGTCAAGGTCACACTGGGCACGTAAATTTTATGCATAGGCTTCAAAGAAACTTTGTGTCTGGTCCATAATTTTGTCCTGCATGGTGGGAATAAAAATTATTTTGCATGAATATCTTTTTGGCAAGAAGATTTTTGCATGCAAGGAACAAGTCACTAGTTTAAAGGTCAAGGTCATAATGCACACTTAAGCTATGTGATTAGGCTATAATGAAAACATATTTGTGTCATATTCGTATCTGAAGTTTGTCTGTAGAATAAATGTAGATCACTTTGACCTACATTTCATGGTCCCTTGATTTTCCTTTTTATATTATACAAGTCTGCCTCTATGAACATAGTTATTCTACAAATGCGTGTATCTTTATCAAGGCGCTATCTTACTCAAGGCACTAGGCGTGGGTATCTGTGTCTTATGGACACATTTCTAGTCTGATCTGTGTCTACTATGGAGACGTACTTTAGACTGCATGTGTTATTTAAGCCATTTCGCTGAGCATATTTACGAAGCTTCGATGTGGGGGCCTAGGATTTTGGTTGGGTACGGTAATGGGACGATGGCGTGTCTTAAGTTTCACGGATTTTCCGCCTAATCGAATTCCTAAAAGGTGTCGCTGACATGCCATGTTTCAGCTGCCGTTCTAGTGTGTACATACGTTCTCAAGACTCCCCTCATAACCCGTGTTTAATTAACTTGAATATCTATGGTGGCTGGTTTGTGCCATTTCGTCTTTTCGTCTTTTCGCCGCGAAAAGACGCCATGCGAAAAGACGAAAAGACGAAAAAACGCCATGCGAAAAGACGAAAAGACGAAATAACGCCAGGCGAAAAGACGAAAAGACGAAACCCGCCACGCGAAAAGACGAAATTGCAGCGCGAAAAGACGAAAAAACGCCATTCGAAAAGACGCCATTTGAAACTCTTAAATTGTCGTCTTTTCGCGTGGCGTCTTTTCGTCTTTTCGCGTGGCGTCTTTTCGTCTTTTCGTCTTTTCGCATGGCGTTATTTCGTCTTTTCGCATGGCGTTATTTCGTCTTTTCGTCTTTTCGCGTGGCGTTATTTCGTCTTTTCGTCTTTTCGCGTGGCGTTATTTCGTCTTTTCGTCTTTTCGCATGGCGTCTTTTCGTCTTTTCGCGCCGAAAAGACGAAAAGACGCCATGCGAAAAGACGAAAAGACGAAATAACGCCACGCGAAAAGACGAAATAACGCCATGCGAAAAGACGAAAAGACGAAAAGACGCCAGGCGAAAAGACGAAAAGACGACACACAAATACCATTTCATTGCTGTATTGATTCCTAATACTAAGACAGATTTGTCTGAGTAAACAATATAGACTCATATCAGACTACTGCAAACGCAGCTACAGAAGCAGTCTGATCACAGAATTTGCCACTGAAATGCTTTTTTATATATCTTTTTGACAGCTAAAAATTGTAAGGATAGACTATAAAATTAACGTGGGGTCGGCAACATTTTGGGTCACTATGGTACCGTTTAGATTGAATAACAAATTTGTGCCTTGTTGAATGAGATCAAACACAGATTTAACCAAGATAATCAGTATCTAGCAGCAGTCTTATGAAAATTAGGATGGATTTATTTTATCCGACAGAAAAATAAAAGTTGTTAAAAGTGAAAAGGATAGCTAAAAGTATTAGTATGGGGTCGGCAATAATTACAGTTATTGATTAAAATAATCTGGGCCATGTTGACTTAAAAATTAGCAGACGCAAATTTACTCATTCAGGAGCGTAGGCAGACCTATTATGTTGTTGTAGCAAGCATTTTTGAGAAATACAGTCAAACCTGTCTTAAGGGGTCACCCAAGGGAAGGACAAAAAGTGGCTACTTAAGATAGATGACCCCATAATACATTTCATTTACACTGTATTTTGGTTCAAAGGACCAAGGTTGCTGCTCAAGACAGGTGATCCCTTAATAGAGGTGACCACATAAGCAGGTTTGACTGTATAGCTGAATGTATACACCTCCAAGAAAGATCTCTCTAATACTGAACATTCTGTCCCCTTCTGTCATATTTACAAAGGGGGTCAACTTTTGTGACATTCTATTTGCTTTCCAAGATAGGGAAGTGAAGCAAACAGAAAAAATAGATTCTTAAATAGGTCTACTTTTAAAGGAAAGAATTTGCTCCTAGAGGACCAAATTCTACTTTTAAGAGCTGACCCTCCTTAAGAAAGGATGCAAAAATGCAAAATTGCTTCCCCTGAGAGTGGTCCCGTTCACCTTAAGCACAGATGCAAATATGTTGAAACCTGTGTCTCCATGCATCCTACGTAAAAATTACCGTTTTTTTTTTTTTTTTTTTTTTTTTATTAAGTTTGAACAAGTAGATTTTCATATCTCGAACTGTATCATAACATACGCAGAATGGTTACCAATGCAGAGCCTGACCAGACCACTCTTTTCCCAGGACACATATGTCCTAGGATTTAGGATCATAATGGTAACATGGTCCAAATTTATTACTTAATGCTAGCACCTAATCTACTATTTGCTTGTAATGTATTTTTTTAGTAAACTGTGTTACAATATTATTGTTCAAACTGAGAGATCGAGAGAATTGGGCAAAACGTCCCACCAATGCTAAGGTCATATGAAGACAGGACCACGCGGTTTATAGTCACATCTGAAGGACCACTGAGGCGAGGGTGTGTGTGTGTGTGGAGGGGGGGGGGGGGGGCGGGGGGGGGGGGGGGGCGGTCGAACTGACTGCAACCGCTGGTCTAGTCTAGCCTATCCAATAATCTTGTGCGGTCGTTGGGGCACCACAGATGACTCTAAAACACTCCTTTTCCACCTAGTCCTGTCTTCAGCTGCCCTATTTGAGCTAGCAAAATCCATCCCTGCCGTTTAAAGAAGACTTGAAGAGGAAGTAACAGTAGTTGTGCCCCTTTGTAAAAAAGGCGGAAGGAGGCACATTTTCAATTTAAAATTGATCTCTCACAGAGGTGCATTCAGATTAAAAATACTTCCTATAAGAAAGTGTTATAGCTTGAGCTGCAGCTAAATGATACCATAATATTCTTAAATATTGGGACACATAAGCCAAAGAGAAGTCTAATCAGGCTCTGCTCTGTCTGCGATTGGCACGTCTTTAGAAAACTATAAACTTGTCCAAATTTTGGGTTAGCTGCAGTTAAATGTATGTCAAATTAGGGAAAATACCGTATCATTATTTTTTCATACAGCGAAGTACAACAATGTTTCAATGTTTGTATTCCATAGTTTGAGAGAGATTACATGGTCAACAAGTGGTTAATCTTTTAGGCAGTTTAAGATCAAAATTAAGATAGGATGAAATTTGTTTGGAGTGTTTTACTCCAAAACATTAGGACGGCTCATTTTCTTTTCTGTCCGTTCAGTAGAAATACCATAATGACTTCTTTCCTCATATTTTCGGTAATGTTTTTAAAAGAACAGTTTAGCGGCAAAAGCTGCAAACCGTGATTAGTACACTTCTTTACAGATTGCATTCTGATCAGGGTCTACACAGTTTAAAAAAGAAACACCTGTCTAAGTATTCAGAGTATTAACTGCATTTAGAATAGGATATATTGATATATCTTAATGCAAAACACGTGATGCGAAAAGACGAAAAGACGAAAAGACGCCATGCGAAAAGACGAAAAGACGAAATAACGCCACGCGAAAAGACGAAAAGACGAAATAACGCCACGCGAAAAGACGAAAAGACGAAATAACGCCACGCGAAAAGACGAAAAGACGAAAAGACGCCAGGCGAAAAGACGAAAAGACGAAAAAACGCCACGCGAAAAGACGACAATTTAAGAGTTTCAAATGGCGTCTTTTCGCATGGCGTTTTTTCGTCTTTTCGCGCTGCAATTTCGTCTTTTCGCGTGGCGGGTGTCGTCTTTTCGTCTTTTCGCCTGGCGTTTTTTCGTCTTTTCGTCTTTTCGCATGGCGTCTTTTCGTCTTTTCGTCTTTTCGCGTGGCGTCTTTTCGCGGCGAAAAGACGAAAAGACGAAATGGCACAAACCAGCCACCATAAATATCGGATGCTAAATTTTCCAGGAATTTATTACTAAACGTATTACGTCGGTTATTCAGTTGTGGTTTGTCAATATGATTTTAATTTGTTGTATGCTCTTATCTGTAGTTTTCGACCATTCGGCCTGGCTTGTGTTTTATGTTTGTTTTATTTTATTCTGATGCAGGTTCCTACGTATATATAGAAAACAGAAAATAGACAAACTCAGTGATGAGGCAATGATACCGGCGCTGGGTTGTCGTTTAGTTTGAAGCACTAAACAGTTTGAAGCGATCACCGATCATCTGACCTTGAGTTTGCAATATGTCATCGTTCATAAAATGTCAACTCCGCACCTTTTTTTTTTATTTAATATGTTTCGCTCAGTTGCATTCGTCAACAAAGACTGGACGCCTCTCAACCAGTCTCTGTATCTGTATCTGCGTCTAAGCTGCCGATCAATTATTATCAAGTTGCTTCTAGAGGTGGCAGTAAGCATGGCTTACTAAATATCCCCCGCATTTAGCCCTTAATTTGCCTTTGTCATCCAACTTTTTCATATACACAGTATTCAAGTTACATGTTAAAAAAAACACAGGTACAGCTCATCCCTAAAGTTCTAGCAGGCAAAACTGACAATATTCATGTATACTCTTTTCTTATGCTGGTTTTCTGGACCAAATCTGAAAGAAATCAGAGCAAGAATGACAAAAAAAATACAAATTTAGAGCAAAACAACAACTGAAAACGGACATAACTCAGAAAAAAATTCTGAAGTTTCAAACCCATAAGTCAATACACATCTATAGACCAGTATACGATCACACACTTAATTTTTAAAATATCCGAAAAACAGTTTAGGAGAAAAAGCAGCAACAAACTCTGTTTTCAAAAACCACAAAGAGGCATAACAAAGCTGGAAAGCTCATCTGGAAAAAGCTGAAAATTATTTGTCATCTGTTGTCTTCTCCCTGTACCTAGGCACCAAATAGAAATAAAATTGAAGCAATATGACAAAAAATCCTGTATAAACAGAGCATAAAATATCGAAAAGGGGCATTACTCAGCCAAAAGGGCTGGTAATTAAAATTATAACCTTAATGCACATCTTCATACCAATATGTGTTCATATACTTAATTTGAAAAAAAAAAATGGGTCAAGCAGTCTAGGAGGAGTAGCGATAACAAACTTTTGTTACAAAAATTACAACGTAGGCAAACACTTCCAGGAAAAAATGGAAAACACAGGTCAACTTTTTCCTTATTATGCATCTATGAACCAAATTCGAATAAAATCAAAGCTAAAACGACTAATCCCCCCCCCCCAAAAAAAAATAGATAAAAAATATCAAAAAGGGGCATTACTCAAGAAAGAGGGGTCAGATTTCAAACTGGAAACCTTAATGCACATCTTCATACCAATATGTGTTCACATACTTAATTTCAAGAAAATCGGTCAAGCGGTCTAGGAGGAGTTGCGATAACAAACTTTTTATGAAAAATATAATGGGGCATAAGTCAGCAGGAAAACATTTCCGGGAAAAACTGGAAAACATGTGTCAACTATTTCCTTCAAAGCATCTATGAACCAAATTTGAATAAAATCAAAGCAAAAATGACATAAACCCCCAAAATTAGGGCAAAAAATATCAAAAAGGGTCATAAGTCAGGAAATAGGGGTCGGATTTCAAAATGGAAACCTAAATGCACAGCTTCATACCAATATGTGTTCATATACTTAATTTCAAGAAAATCGGTCAAGCGGTCTAGGAGGAGTTGCGATAATAAACTTTTTTACGAAAATATAAAGGGGCATAACTCAGCAGGAAAACATTTCCGGGAAAAACTGGAAAAAATGTGTCAACTTTTTTCTTATGAAGCATCTATGAACCAAATTTGAATAAAATCAAAGCAAAAAATGACTAAAAACCCCCCAAATTAGGGCCAAAAATATCAAAAAGGGGCATAACTCAGGAAACAGTGGTCAAATGGAAACCTAAATGCACACCTTCATACCAATATGTGTTCACATATTAATTTCAAGAAAATCGGTCAATCGGTCTAGGAGGAGTTGCGATAACAATTTTTTTTTTACGAAAAATATAAAGGGGCATAACTCAGCATTAAAACCCATCCAGGAAAAACTGAAAAATATGTATCAACTCTTTTCACATGCTGCATCTATGGACAAAATTTGAAACAAATCGGAGCAAGTCTTCTTCTTCCGGATACAGGTCAGAAATCCAATACTGGAATGTAACTTTGACCACGGTGAGGTTAGGACAAGACAGTCACCAAGTGTTGCGGACGGACGGACGGACGTGAAAACAGTATACCCCCCTCAAACAAGTTTTCAAACAAGTTTGCGGGGGTATAAAAACTGTCATCTATTGATCGAAAATCGTATATTAATACCAAATACGGTAAGAAAAGGTTGTATCGGCCTCAGCGATCGATCGTCTGTCGCAAATGAAACCGGTCTTGTAGAAATAGCAACGTAGTAGTACCACTGTGTCAAGAAACTTATCGGATCGTACTGGTGATTATTATTAGTCAGAATAAAAAAAAATCGAAAACCGGTCACCGATGACGCGTCGGTCAATACTCGCTTCATCGCGGATTGCAAATAGTCAGCCTTATGTGTCTACCTTGTAATACTACAGATCAGTCCTTCTGGCCATTGAACTGGGCTCAGTTGATGAAACTTGTACATAACATCATGTCAAAACTGCTGTAGCATGCTCTCTCTCAGTGTTTGGTCAATTCTTGTAAACTTGGCCTCCTTATTGCTCAAAAACTCGTTATCTGAACAAGGATTCGTTAAGTCTTCAGTACCCACGAAATAAAGTGCCTCGTTCACAAACGAAGTCGTCAGTTGTGAATAGTTGGGCCGGATTAATATTCTCTACACCTGCTGTCAGGTGTAGCTTCAGGACGTCATGGTAAAGATTATATTTCTGGTCATCGGCAAATGGAATTATTCCGCTATCTCTAAGGAATTTGAAACCAGAGGCAAGCTATTATAGCTGAGATTTCTTAAGATACACTCAGATTTATTATCTCCCGCCGAAGGCAGAGGGATATAGTTTTCTCCATGTCCGTCCTTCCATCCGTCCGTCCTTCCGTCCATCCGGAGCAATAACTAAGTAACCACTTGACGGAATTCATGAAACTTAAAATAAATATATACCACTATAACGCGCTGACGCACGTGAAGTTTTGTCAGACTGGCTTATGTAGTGCATGAGTTATTGCCCTTTAATTGACTTAAAATTAATAAAATAAGCCATAACTAAGTAACAAATTAAATTAAATATGTATCACTATAACGTGGTTATGCACAGAATGTTTCGTTAGAATGGCATCAATTGTATATGAGTTATTGCCCTTGAATGAATTTAAGATTTACAAATCCAGCCATAACTACGCCATCAATGAATATAATTCTATGAAACTTAAACTACATATGTATCACCGTCACATTGGTGCCTTTACGTTTTGTCGGAATTGCTTTAGTAAGCAAGGAGTTGTTGCCCTTGAATTAGTTTAAAATCAACAGTCTGAGTCATAATTAAGTAACCAATAAATCGAATTTCATGAAACTTAAAATAATTATGTATTGTCATGACATAGCAGTGCACATTCAGTTTTGCCACAATTGCTCCAGTAATACATGATTTAATGCCCTTGAATTGATTTGAAGTCTCTAAATTAGCCGTAACTAAGGTACCGGTGAACATATTTCCTTGAAACGGAATTAAACATGTATCATCATAGCGCAGTGAAGCTGAGGCAAGTGTTTAAGAAGATCAGCTTCAGCTTATGCCTCACTTATTCTAGAGTGATTGCCCTTGATTTTATTTACAATCCACAAGTTCAGTCGTAACTAAGTAAACTGTAAACAAAATTTTATATTGAAACTTAAACCATAAACAAATCAGGGCCACTTCGGCGGGGGATATAACTTCACCGAGTTTGCTTGTTTTCATGTTATTTCGCCCTTTTTTGTTCCATAAATTCTGGGAATTATAAACATTGCCATTTTGTCTGTTATAACGACATTTAATTTTCATTATCATATCAGTTCCTAGCGTGATTGACAAGGTTTCGGTAGCCGAAACTCACTAGCATGGCTTTTAACATAAATAACGATACTTCTGACTGTATTCATTGCTCTCGACGTCAAACCATTTTAGGACTGACCAATATTAAGGCGGTGATAATCACTCATAGTGAAGAAACTGCGTACTTGTACTTCTACAGGTGTGAACCAATTTGGTATACACGGGTAATATGGGGAAATTTCATTACCACTTAATAACTTTAATTATTCTTAATATATTTTCACATCACAAACGGTATCAGAAAGTAAAATTCTTCATCTTTAGTATCGTGTTTTAATTTTGATTCTAGCACTAGTACAAAATGGTCTTTTTTTGGTGATTATCTAGAGGTATATAATTTAATTAAACAAATAACAAAATCTCCGCAAAACAACTAGGGCACACGAATTCGACCGCTTATTTAGAATCAAATTGATATAAAATGTTATGCATCACAAATGGATCAGATTAGAAGAAAGAATATATTTTCATCCGATGTAATTTTTATTAGTCTAGCTAAATGATAAAATGGTCTTTTTTCATTATTTGTTCAAATTTTAATTAATGATTTTTGTACGCCGATCGTTTCCGTGCGTTCCCGTCAAAACTTCGGCGATACACGACGCGGCTTTCAGGTATTAGCCTTGGGCGAAGATTATATGTATGAAGAGTATGATACACAATTTATGATTGGATATTGTAGTAATGAATTTTCAAGTAGCTAAATTATGCAAATGTAGGTTCATCCAGCCTGCTTGAAACTAAAAGTTGAAAGAATATTTTTTTTTATTTTCTGGTCCAGAGCTGTCCTATAATGTAAAACAAAGTTTTCTGATCTAAGAATGAAATTGAAGCCGCGCGTCTGAAAAATAATTGATGCAAACATAATCAAATTTCAGGTTTTGATCCGGTCTAATTAGCTTTACATGAAGACGAAAGATCGATCGGCAAACTTCTATTAACTTGTGAAATAATTTATATCACTGATGCCGATTTGAAAGACAAGTATCTTATGATTGTATAATGCCAATTAGTAAATTAATGTCGGTGTGTTTCGAGCTTTTGCTCAGTAGTTGCTCATTAACGATTGTTTTTGCGAGGCAAAGAGCCACACTAAGTATCTCTCTCTCCGTCTCATTATATGTGTCTCTCTTTCCATGTATCTGTAATCATTTATCTGGATTCGCCTTAAAATCATAAGTATGTTAGCAAAACAGTTTTACTACTTCTGTTTATTATGAACTTTATGAAATTGTATTATCTAGTTGTCTTTAAATTAACAAATTAATAATTTATTTATTGTCTTTTTTTGGATTTAGAGAAAAGCGCAGCACGATAGACCACCTAACAACTGTGACGTCGATAATAGAAAACAGAAAAGCAATGAAAAAATCAACTTTCCTAGCCTTCGTCGATTTTAGTAAGGCATACGATACGATAAACAGGGAACTGCTTTGGAGAAAACTTAAGTCGTACGGGATTGACGGGAAAATGTTCCGGTCTCTACACTCTATATATGACAATGTGAAATGTGCTGTCAAAATCAACGATCTTAAAACCGATTGGTTTCATGTG
This sequence comes from Ctena decussata, assembly GCA_963989385.1. Classification (NCBI taxonomy): domain Eukaryota; kingdom Metazoa; phylum Mollusca; class Bivalvia; order Lucinida; family Lucinidae; genus Ctena; species Ctena decussata. The sequence continues at coordinate 48,828,721 of OZ022506.1, forward strand.
CGTTCAGGTCTAAAACAAGGTTGTGTTCTATCAACATTAATGTTTAATCTATACATAAACGATCTCAGTGACGTTCTATCGAAGTTAAATAAAGGTATATTAATAGAAAATCGTTATATAAATCATCTTTTTTATGCTGATGACCTTGTCCTTATATCGGAGAACGAAAATGATCTACAGTGCTTACTAGACATCTTGTCAAGTTGGTGTGACAAAAACTGTATGCGTATTAATTTGAGTAAAACTAAAGTTATGCATTTTAGAAATCAATCTACGGAAAAATCAGTTTTCCAGTTTAAATGCTGCGACTCGGTTATTGAATATACAGATACATACAAATATCTAGGACTTGTTTTAAATGAATACTTAGATTACAGTGTGACGGCAAAATTTGTTGCACAGTCAGCAACTAGAGCTCTTGGCCTACTTATTTCCAAGTTCAAACAAACCGGCGGAATGCCATATGACGTCTTTACTAAACTATTTGACAATACAGTATGGTCAGTAATCAGTTATGGAGCAGCTATATGGGGAGTTAAAGAATATTCAGCGATAAATGCGGTACAACATAAAGCGTGTAGATTCTTCCTAGGAGTAGGCCGATATACGCCTAACGCCGCAGTGAACGGCGACATGGGATGGGTACCCCCTCATATCAAGCAATGGAAGACCGTATTATGTCACTGGTTCCGTCTAAACCACATGGACGACAACAGAGTAAATAAACAGATTTTTCAGTGGTCATACAGTGCAAGACAAAAATATAGAAATTGGTGTTTCAATATAGAACGAATGATGAAAAAGTTTGATCAATGTTCCTTAAATATAGGTTATATCTATAGTACAAGTGAACGTCATTCAGTAATTACTTCATTACAGGCTTCTATGTTTAATGTCTTTAAACATGACTGGCTAAATAAGATAGATAGTAACAGTAGCATATCGAAAAATAACGGCGGAAATAAACTTCGTACATATAAATTATTCAAAAGAACATATGAAACGGAGCACTATGTGAAAAGCCATATTATGTCTAGGGCAAAAAGAAGTGCAATAGCTAAATTTAGGTGTGGAGTTGCCCCCCTTCGCATTGAAACGGGTCGGTACGAAATGTTGTCTGTCGATAAAAGATATTGCTTTCATTGTAAATCAAAAATAGAAAATGAAGAGCATGTATTACTAGAATGTCCTTTGTACTGCGAAATACGACATGAACTTTTTAGGAAGATTGAAACTCTAATCACTGGTTTCCAGTATCTAAGTAACTCTGATAAGGTTTGTCATTTACTGTCTGATAGTCGGATCGTAAATTATAGTGCCAAAGCCTGCCATGATATTTTAAAGGAACGACGTAAATGTTTGTACCGATAATTACTTCTTAAAAAAATGTAAATGATGTAAATATTAAGTTCATAGTGTAAATAACAAGTACACGACTGTGCAACACGATTTGTTATGATCAGGGAATAGACTACATCGAGTAGATGATGTTTATTCTCTGCTCATTTATACTCGTGTTGTACATAGTATGTTTTACCTTTTACCATTTTAAACTAGTCTCTTATAACTCAATGTGAGTGGTTTCATACATTTTATTCTTAAAATGTTTATAGTATGTTGTTTTAAAAATGTCTTAAATGTATGAAAATGAGACTTTAATAAACCATTTGTCTGTCTGTCTGTCTGTCTTTTTTTATTTCTTATTTTTTTTTTTTTTTTTTGTAATCTTATTTTTCAGTATCTTTTTTCATTTATTTTTTATTTCTCAATTCTTTGCAAGGGCTGCCCGCTTTGGTACATAATGCTTATTTGTTGTTTGGGTTTGGAAATTATTCGGCGGACTTTAGATGTAGTACAGTTTTGGTCATAAGAACCAGAAAAGTGTATACTTTTTGAGCGTAAAGTTATTTTTTTTTCACAGACGGTCTTCACGTTAACACGTTTTTGTTTTCTCTTATGTTAGAAGTGAAAATACTTCAACAAGACTCAAATTCGATTATTACTCTATGTCCATTCCACCACATGTACCCGTATGCAAGCCGCCGTTGATTTAAGTCTGAAATCTGTAAAAATTTGTTTCCAGCAATTATTCATGTACTTACAGGAGTGCATATGCTTGTGTTACTTCATATGATGCTACAGTAAACAAAGTAGTTATTTCGTTTTTGGATAACAAGCGACCAGTGTGAATTTCATGATGAGACGCAGGCACTGCGTCTCATTATGGATTTCATGCTGCTACAATGATATGCTATTGATATCCTGCCTGTATCAATATGTTTTGTTATTGTATATGACTATGTTGTTTTGTACTATGGGAGTGCAAATTATATGTTGTATTTAAAGAACACCTTCTCCATGAGATTACCATTTCCAGTACATGTTGGTCCAACTTTGTATAAACAGTGTTTGACAAAATTTAGTATATAATGCCAGTTGATTTACTATTGCACTCAGTAATTGTACTGCACATTTTCTATATGTTACACTGTCATATGCCATCATGTATGATATGTTGTATCCTCATGGGCTTTTTAGCCTACTGGAATTTGAAAATAAATAAACTCTAAACTCTAAACTCATTTATGTAACTGGGGTATTCATCGTTAAATAAACAATACAATTGACACGGCACGCGTCCACAGTACCGTGCCGCAATAAATGAGCCATGACATGACAAAACAAACTAAGTGACATGTGCGACCAGCGAAGACTCAGATCCGCCTAGACATTCGCCCATTCTGATTAGAGTCTCCGCGATGCGCCTAAAAGGTAGCTTAGGGTCTAAGCTACCTACATGCCGACAGCGAAGACTCATCATACTTGGCGGATGCCCAGACTGATCTGAGTCTTCGCTTAACGCACATGCCACTTTGTATATTGTGTTTTGTCGCGGTCAAATATATATTGTCTAAAGACGACGAAGGCAATCTGGGAAAAGACCCTTTTCACATTGTTTTCGCCCATGCGCCTAACGCTCAAATAACGCGTCTTATCTCGATAAATGGCGAGATTTTACAAACATGGGGTAAATGAAACGAATGATAATTTACCTTTTATTTTCTTATTATTACATTGAAATTAATATAGGGTGAATGGCTTGAGATTAATATATAATACTCAAAACTATATGTCAGAGCGCGTAGAAAAAAATCATGAAATAACTGATGATGGATGGATGATTTGTGATTTTAAGTCCTGTTCAACAGTATTTCAGTCATATCAAGACGACGGCAGAATGATTATGAAAGGCTGTGTGCAATGGAACCCCTTTTACGGTAGAAAAGATTCTCACCTCAAGCAGGGCTCGAACCCGGGTCCGCTTGATCAGTAAGCCAGCGCCTAACCCACTGAGCAACCGGGACTCCTCTGAAATAACTGTTTTAAGTTGAAATGAAGTAATTTAAATACAGAATTTTTATCTATTTACTTTGAAATTAAGACATCAAATATAGAACATTTGTTTATTTCATTGATTAACCCATTTTTGCCCAGTGGAATGTTCTATCCCTATCAAACGAATGGGTCCATATGTTAATTAAGGGGTGTCTGGTTTAGTTTATTCTTATCGTTTTTATAGGAGAAATACCCATTTGTGTAATGCAAACAGTGTAGAGCCTGTTAAGACGCCGTATTTTCCTGCGTCTGATCTTGGTCTGCACTGTTTGCCTACGCCCTATATATGGGACACCAGGCATTAATGGGTTACTTTATTTATCACCTGGTTACTTTCATATTATCTTCGATTTATTTTTTTATTTATTTATTTATTTTTTCATCGAAGTAAATCTCATTGTTTGTTCGGTCGGTTTGAAATTTTACCTACGATACAAAATAAAGACTAAAAAAATGAACTAATCCTTTATTCACAGTATATAAGTTGTCTTCTATCGTATAATTTTAGAATAATCTCCAACAAAGAAAAAAAGAAGAAGTTGAGTTGTAAGACTGACTCATGTATTATACCTACCCATTCTACCGATATTAGATTTTTCATCAACTGACTCGGGAAAGAAATTCAGTTAAAGCCATAAAGATCAAAATTTTATCATGCCGGTATGGTGGCTGGTTTGTGCCATTTCGTCTTTTCGTCTTTTCGCCGCGAAAAGACGCCACGCGAAAAGACGAAAAGACGAAAAGACGCCATGCGAAAAGACGAAAAGACGAAAAAACGCCATGCGAAAAGACGAAAAGACGAAATAACGCCAGGCGAAAAGACGAAAAGACGAAACCCGCCACGCGAAAAGACGAAATTGCAGCGCGAAAAGACGAAAAAACGCCATGCGAAAAGACGCCATTTGAAACTCTTAAATTGTCGTCTTTTCGCGTGGCGTTTTTTCGTCTTTTCGTCTTTTCGCATGGCGTTATTTCGTCTTTTCGTCTTTTCGCGTGGCGTTATTTCGTCTTTTCGTCTTTTCGCGTGGCGTTATTTCGTCTTTTCGTCTTTTCGCATGGCGTCTTTTCGTCTTTTCGTCTTTTCGCATCACGTGTTTTGCATTAAGATATATCAATAGATCCTATTCTAAATGCAGTTAATACTCTGAATACTTAGACAAGTGTTTCTTTTTTAAACTGTGTAGACCCTGATCAGAATGCAATCTGTAAAGAAGTGTACTAATCACGGTTTGCAGCTTTTGCCGCTAAACTCTTCTTTTAAAAACATTACCAAAAATATGAGGAAAGAAGTCATTATGGTATTTCTACTGAACGGACAGAAAAGAAAATGAGCCGTCCTAATGTTTTGGAGTAAAACACTCCAAACAAATTTCATCCTATCTTAATTTTGATCTTAAACTGCCTAAAAGATTAACCACTTGTTGACAATGTAATCTCTCTCAAACTATGGAATACAAACATTGAAACATTGTTGTACTTCGCTGTATGAAAAATAATGATACGGTATTTTCCCTAATTTGACATACATTTAACTGCAGCTAACCCAAAATTTGGACAAGTTTATAGTTTTCTAAAGACGTGCCAATCGCAGACAGAGCAGAGCCTGATTAGACTTCTCTTTGGCTTATGTGTCCCAATATTTAAGAATATTATGGTATCATTTAGCTGCAGCTCAAGCTATAACACTTTCTTATAGGAAGTATTTTTAATCTGAATGCACCTCTGTGAGAGATGCATTTTAAATTGAAAATGTGCCTCCTTCCGCCTTTTTTACAAAGGGGCACAACTACTGTTACTTCCTCTTCAAGTCTTCTTTAAACGGCAGGGATGGATTTTGCTAGCTCAAATAGGGCAGCTGAAGACAGGACTAGGTGGAAAAGGAGTGTTTTAGAGTCATCTGTGGTGCCCCAACGACCGCACAAGATTATGGGATAGGCTAGACTAGACCAGCGGTTGCAGTCAGTTCGCCCCCCCCCACCCCTCCACACACACACACACCCTCGCCTCAGTGGTCCTTCAGATGTGACTCTAAATCGCGTGGTCCTGTCTTCATATGACCTTAGCATTGGTGGGACGTTTTGCCCAATTCTCTCGATCTCTCAGTTTGAACAATAATATTGTAACACAGTTTACTAAAAAAATACATATCAAGCAAATAGTAGATTAGGTGCTAGCATTAAGTAATAAATTTGGACCATGTTACCATTATGATCCTAAATCCTAGGACATATGTGTCCTGGGAAAAGAGTGGTCTGGTCAGGCTCTGCATTGGTAACCATTCTGCGTATGTTATGATACAGCTCGAGATATGAAAATCTACTTGTTCAAACTTAATAAAAAAAACGGTTATTTTTACGTAGGATGCATGGAGACACAGGTTTCAACATATTTGCATCTGTGCTTAAGGTGAACGGGACCACTCTCAGGGGAAGCAATTTTGCATTTTTGCATCCTTTCTTAAGGAGGGTCAGCTCTTGAAAGTAGAATTTGGTCCTCTAGGAGCAAATTCTTTCCTTTAAAAGTAGACCTATTTAAGAATCTATTTTTTCTGTTTGCTTCACTTCCCTATCTTGGAAAGCAAATAGAATGTCACAAAAGTTGACCCCCTTTGTAAATATGACAGAAGGGGACACAATGTTCAATATTAGAGAGATCTTTCTTGGAGGTGTATACATTCAGCTATACAGTCAAACCTGCTTATGTGGTTACCTCTATTAAGGGATCACCTGTCTTGAGCAGCCACCTTGGTCCTTTGAACCAAAATACAGTGTAAATGAAATGTATTATGGGGTCATCTGTCTTAAGTAGCCACTTTTTGTCCTTCCCTTGGGTGACCCCTTAAGACAGGTTTGACTGTATTTCTCAAAAATGCTTGCTACAACAACGTAATAGGTCTGCCTACGCTCCTGAATGAGTAAATTTGCGTCTGCTAATTTTTAAGTCAACATGGCCCAGATTATTTTAATCAATAACTGTAATTATTGCCGACCCCATACTAATACTTTTAGCTATCCTTTTCACTTTTAACAACTTTTATTTTTCTGTCGGATAAAATAAATCCATCCTAATTTTCATAAGACTGCTGCTAGATACTGATGATACTGATTATCTTGATTAAATCTGTGTTTGATCTCAGTCAACAAGGCACAAATTTGTTATTCAATCTAAACGGTACCATAGTGACCCAAAATGTTGCCGACCCCACGTTAATTTTATAGTCTATCCTTACAATTTTTAGCTGTCAAAAAGATATATAAAAAAGCATTTCAGTGGCAAATTCTGTGATCAGACTGCTTCTGTAGCTGCGTTTGCAGTAGTCTGATATGAGTCTATATTGTTTACTCAGACAAATCTGTCTTAGTATTAGGAATCAATACAGTTATCAATGAAAGGGTATTTGTGTGTCGTTATTTCGTCTTTTCGCTTGGCGTCTTTTCGTCTTTTCGTCTTTTCGCATGGCGTTATTTCGTCTTTTCGCGTGGCGTTATTTCGTCTTTTCGTCTTTTCGCATGGCGTCTTTTCGTCGCGAAAAGACGAAAAGACGCCATGCGAAAAGACGAAAAGACGAAATAACGCCACGCGAAAAGACGAAAAGACGAAATAACGCCACGCGAAAAGACGAAAAGACGAAATAACGCCATGCGAAAAGACGAAATAACGCCATGCGAAAAGACGAAAAGACGAAAAGACGCCACGCGAAAAGACGAAAAGACGCCACGCGAAAAGACGACAATTTAAGAGTTTCAAATGGCGTCTTTTCGCATGGCGTTTTTTCGTCTTTTCGCGCTGCAATTTCGTCTTTTCGCGTGGCGGGTTTCGTCTTTTCGTCTTTTCGCCTGGCGTTATTTCGTCTTTTCGTCTTTTCGCATGGCGTTTTTTCGTCTTTTCGTCTTTTCGCATGGCGTCTTTTCGTCTTTTCGTCTTTTCGCGTGGCGTCTTTTCGCGGCGAAAAGACGAAAAGACGAAATGGCACAAACCAGCCACCATATGCCGGAGATAAGAGTATTTAGCCTTAGGGATTAATTTGACACCTGCGATTATCGCCTGTTGTCGTCTAGTTTCGGAGAACTGCCGAAGGATATCCGGAGATTCTACCTGTATAGCTGTGAGAAATCAATGGTCAGTATCAAATACGAATATTCTGCCAGATGGGCGTCTGGTAAATAAAAGTATATTCATTAATCACTAAAATTAGAGATATCTTCCCAAAGCTGCAAATTGAATCTAAATGATTTTTTTTGTCTTTTTTGTTGTCTTTTTTTTTCTTTTTTTGGCAATTATGAAATCTAAAATGGATAACTTGTTGGTTATCTAAGGAAAGGGCAAAGTCAAAGTGTATTTTGCGGCACGAAAATCTAGAAAGTCAACAACATTTTTGAAAAGGACCTCTAGCAATAAGGCGAAATTTTACATAGTGGCCCCCTGACATGTATACATGTACTTCTTAATCAATTAGACTAATCATCTTAATTGTCTTGATTGATAGTATGAAAGTGTACTCTTTTAAATAGTAGGTTAAGGAACAGTTATAAGTTTGCATACTTTGATAAATGCATGAGTTTATTATTGTTGGAGTCCATTCAAATCAATTGGACACACCGTTCAAGTCAAAGTAAACATCAGACCTTTGGAATTTGATGACAAATGTCATATGAGTTTTGGTCAACTTTTAAAGGTCAGATGATTCTGCGCTGTTCCACAGATGTTTGGCAGGTGTTAGGAATATTTTAAGTTCAATTTACATACTTGTCAATCATTGGGGTGTTTTGTTTCATATTTCATCAGAAACCCTAGTACATGTTAACATTCTTGTCACTCACAGAGTGCTTCGACATTTTAAAAGAATGTTATTCTACCCTAATGATTGACTTGATATTTAAATAAAAGTAACATGATTGATGCTTTGTACAAATAACAGGTGGGGTGTTTTTGCGTTATGAAATGTATTGGAATGTTGGGGAATGTGACGAAGCCTATATATACCCAGAGCTTTCCAGACTCATCAGTTTAGTTCAGTTTTAGTCTTGATTTAGTTCAGTATGGTTTCGGGTTACTAGTGTGCTCAGTAGTTTTAGTTCAGTCTTGCTTTATACTGAAACTCATTTTTGGCATTTAAAATAAAATATGAAATTGATAAATCTTTGTTAATTTAAAAACTTTAAAAGACTTTAAAGAAACACAACGCGAAGTAACTTGACTTTAACCTTGCTACGCAACAAGGTTATTGATTTGGTGCCGTGACCAGGATTGTTCCACTGGCATTCTTCAATCAAGGACATGGAAAAAATCTCAATTAGAAAGGTAGGCGTTTTGTTCTGTTTTAACTTGTTTATGTAGATTGGCTAACTTTATACAATTATTTAAATTAAATCATACCGGTAAACAAAAATGGCTGAACCGACTGTGGCTGAGGTATTTCAGGCTTTGAATCACGAGCTGACAAATGTATCAAACGCTTTGACTGTGCAGGGAATCTCAAACGTTGTTGTGAAACATGATGGTAAGCGTAAAGCTTAAAAAAGAGTGGATTAAAACAATAAAAAGAAAAATAAATAAATTTATAGAATTAAGTCCAACAAACACTATAAAAAATTCACAAAAATAGTTAGTTGAAAAAAGTAGTTCAGGTCCTTCATGACAATAAAAATATTGGATTTATTTAAGATAATTTTCTGCTTAAAATAATCTTGGCAAAAGAATGCTCACATTCAGGTCAAAGTCTTAAGGTAAATCAGTAGTTATAGAATTGTCTTTAGATGAAAATTAAACATGAAAAAGAAGTTAATGATTTGATAATTTATTTAAGCAATCTGTTCTGTAACCTTTCTGAGATAGGTCATGTCATTGTGTCTAGACATGTTGTATTTTGTATTAGACATGTTGATGACAGTGTCTCATAAGATCCATTTATGTGGGTTTTATAGGTCTCATTATGATGACCTATGTTTAGAATTAGATTTGACTATGAATTGGTCAAGTTTAATGAAAGGGGAACTTTAAGCATGACTGATTTGGTCACATGGATTTTATGCATATATAAATTATGCATATGAAGTTTCGTTTCGAATGTATGTTGCTATTTTAATGGGTTACGAAAGTTTGGTGATTCCCTTGCTTTCATGGATGCCCATAGAATAAATAGCATGTTTCTCTTTGTCAAGAGAATATTTCAGTGGTTTGTTCCAGACAGTCCAAATTATAGTTATGTTTTGTTAGTATATATGGAAGTGAAGGTTTAGATGCTTGTTGACATAAAAATTTTAATCGGTGGAACCGAAAAGTCTCAAGGCTTCTATGGGATCTGAATTTGAACTTAGTTTGTACTGGCTTGAACGAATCATGTATCAAAAGCCTACGGTTGATCTAGGTGTTACTTTGTTTGAAGTAAAATATTGAGGTAAATTTCTAATCGGTTGTAATTAGACCTCGTTTTTGCTATGTAAAAAGTCAGTGAGATTATTCAGTGAAATAATCAATTAATTCGGTGAGAGTAACCGAACTTTATTTTTTTATGTTTTTCAGATGAATACGATGTACTGTGTATTCATCATAGGTCTTATGTTAATTAGCTATTCCTGTGGCATGTTCACTTCTGAAAACGTAGTTTTTCAAAAGACAACTGAAATATATATTAATGACGCTCACTGGTTTGTAACATTTGTCCATGATTTAAGACCATATAATAAGCTTATCAATCAAATAAAGACTGACCTTAATAGTACAGATAATACTATCAAAACAATAACTAACAGATATACTAAATGGAATTTAACGGGCTATGCAGAAACATTTAAAAGTTTGAGTATTGAGGTTGATTTACTATCTGACACATACAAATCTGTCTATGATACATTTGATGAGTATAAGATATTCACACCAAATAATCAAGGAAGTAAGCGGTCAGTCTTACCAATTGTAGGTCAATTAATGAGTACATTATTTGGCACAGTTCGAGAAGCTGACCTTGAAAATATAAATAGAAACATTAAAAACTTGGCAGAAAATCAAGAACAAATTATACATGATCTAGACATGAGTTTATTTTTAAATTTGACTACAATGCAAGTAGCAGAAAATAGAAGATCTATTATGGATTTAATAATAGTTGTTCAAAAACTTGACGCAAAAGTTATACAGTTAGGAACATTGTTTGAACAAAAATTTATGAGGCTTGAACAATTTATTCATACATGTTTACAGTTTAAGATGATTCTTGATGAAATAAGGCAAACTACTCAAAATGCTGTAATTTACCTAGAAAATATTAAGACCGAACTTAATATGCTCTCAATGTTACACTTATCAACAAGCACTATTTCTCCTAGAAATCTAGGATCATTACTTGTAGAGATAAAATAAAAATTACCAAACAACTTTGAGTTACCAAAAAGTCCTATAACTGATATTTGGTATTTTTATAAGACGCTTACATGTGTAACTTACATGGAAGATGATGAAATCAGAGTTGTGTTGAAAATTCCTTTAATTAACACAAAAGAAAAATATGAAGTTTATAAAGTACATAACCTACCATTACCATTGTATAGTTCCTATAAAAATGAAACTTCAACTCCCTATTTAGTTAAATATGAATTAGAAACTGAAATGCTTATGGTATCACAGGATAAAACAAAATTCTCATTGTTATCTGAAAATAGTTATCATGTTTGTAACAGTCATCATACACAATTTTGTTACCCTGAAACAGCACTTTACCAAACAAACTTACACAAATTATGTGTCATGGCTTTGTTTATGCAAGCTCGGGATGACATTAAACAACTATGTAAACAAACTGTCATTTTAAATGCAAAATTGCCAATGACAAAATATTTATCATCTGGTAATTGGATTATAACAACAAATTCACATTTGAAGCTTACAGTTAGTTGTCAGTCAAACATTGCTGAACCCTCAGAAATTGAAGTCAAACCACCATTTGGGTTTGTAACATTAAACAATACATGCAAGGCTTCCAATAAGTATTTACAGTTATCTGAGTACTTTGACAAACGAAGCATCTTTGAAAGGTCAGATCCTTTACAATCTCTTTTGAAATTGCGCAATATTTCCCAATTTGAGATTTGGCAAGACTCCAAAACAAACTTTGAAAAATTGTCACCAATTAAGCTCCCACAACGTTTGACAGAACTTAAAGAGATTCCAATGCAAGGTTTTCTGCGCGAAATACATGCTTATAAAAAGATCACTGTTGAGGATAAACCGACCTGGACATTTGCTACTATCATAATTATAATTATTATTATAATAATTGTAGTCATCGTGACTATTATTTGCATTATAAAAAGATTCAGCCACATTAAATGTAAGGGGTTAGCTAATTTGCATGACCATGGGATCACAGTAATGAAACCAATACCTTCCAATGTTGCTGGTGAAGATATTGAGTTGATGTCTGTCGAACAACCAAGTGGAAATGTCACATTTCGGAGGGACAATCTAATCCCCTCAGACAGATGGATGCCACGATGGCATGGGTCAGAAGAGACCAAAAGAAAAGTTAATAGTGGTCCACGGCACCTTCATTTGTATATAATCATCATATATGTACTTTAATTTTAATTGCTTAATAATTAAGTCCTCCTGTATACCCTAAAGGTATGCAGAGGTGAAGATATTAGGGTTACGGTTAATACAAATTCCTCCTGTACACCCTAAAGGTGTGCAGAGGTGAAGATAAATATAATTTAAGGTAGAACGAAGTATTTGACATGCACGGTTGAAGATGATAAGAACTGATTTCTTAAATATCATCTATTATGTAGATAAAACATTCTATTTGCAGACAACTAGTAGTGACATTGAGATCATGAAAGAAGAATATGGACAGAATACAACAGCAGTATATCCTGTTGTCATGGTTATTAACAAACACACCATCGAGCAGCAGAATGATGGCGTATTTCGACCAAGGAATCGGGTACCTATCATCCCGATTCCATTCAGGCCAACACAAGTGAGGAAAGAGTGACAGTGAGGTGACAGTTGAAAAGAAGGACATATTCTGACTTGAATTATAATTTATCAAAATTGTATATAATGTGTTAATTCCCTTTGTTTAAATTATGTTTTTATTTTCAGTATTAAAGTATCAACTATTGTTTACATTACAAGAGACTAGAAGTACTGTGAACAGTGAACAGTAAAACTGTGACTTTTAAAGTTGTTTCATTGATATGTTTTAATCAGTTTAGTAACATGTCTTTTGAATTATTGAAATGTTGTCAATTGCATGATGTGTTTATTGTATTGTAATATATGTTGATTTAATGAGCTCTGGTCAGCTGGGTATTATGATTGTAAAGTACATGTATTCTGTTATTTATCAATTTATTGATTTGAGAAATTAATCAATTTCTTAAAAAGGGGAGGTATGTTACATAGTGGCCCCCTGACATGTATACATGTACTTCTTAATTAATTAAACGAATCATCTTAATTGCCTTGATTGATAGTATGAAAGTGTACTCTTTTAAATAGTAGGTTTAGGAACAGTTATAAGTTTGCATACTTTGATAAATACATGAGTTTATTATTGTTGGAGTCCATTCAAATCAATTGGACACACCGTTCAAGTCAAAGTAAACATCAGACCTTTGGAATTTGATGACAAATGTCATATGAGTTTTGGTCAACTTTTAAAGGTCAGATGATTCTGCGCTGTTCCACAGATGTTTGGCAGGTGTTAGGAATATTTTAAGTTCAATTTACATACTTGTCAATCATTGGGGTGTTTTGTTTCATATTTCATCAGAAACCCTAGTACATGTTAACATTCTTGTCACTCACAGAGTGCTTCGACATTTTAAAAGAATGTTATTCTACCCTAATGATTGACTTGATATTTAAATAAAAGTAACATGATTGATGCTTTGTACAAATAACAGGTGGGGTGTTTTTGCGTTATGAAATGTATTGGAATGTTGGGGAATGTGACGAAGCCTATATATACCCAGAGCTTTCCAGACTCATCAGTTTAGTTCAGTTTTAGTCTTGATTTAGTTCAGTATGGTTTCGGGTTACTAGTGTGCTCAGTAGTTTTAGTTCAGTCTTGCTTTATACTGAAACTCATTTTTGGCATTTAAAATAAAATATGAAATTGATAAATCTTTGTTAATTTAAAAACTTTAAAAGACTTTAAAGAAACACAACGCGAAGTAACTTGACTTTAACCTTGCTACGCAACAAGGTTATTGATTTGGTGCCGTGACCAGGATTGTTCCACTGGCATTCTTCAATCAAGGACATGGAAAGAATCTCAATTAGAAAGGTAGGCGTTTTGTTCTGTTTTAACTTGTTTATGTAGATTGGCTAACTTTATACAATTATTTAAATTAAATCATACCGGTAAACAAAAATGGCTGAACCGACTGTGGCTGAGGTATTTCAGGCTTTGAATCACGAGCTGACAAATGTATCAAACGCTTTGACTGTGCAGGGAATCTCAAACGTTGTTGTGAAACATGATGGTAAGCGTAAAGCTTAAAAAAGAGTGGATTAAAACAATAAAAAGAAAAATAAATAAATTTATAGAATTAAGTCCAACAAACACTATAAAAAATTCACAAAAATAGTTAGTTGAAAAAAGTAGTTCAGGTCCTTCATGACAATAAAAGTATTGGATTTATTTAAGATAATTTAAGATAAGTAACATGATTGATGCTCTGACAAATAACAGGTGGGGTGTTTTTGCGTTATGAAATGTATTGGAATGTTGGGGAATGTGACGAAGCCTATATATACCCAGAGCTTTCCAGACTCATCAGTTTAGTTCAGTTTTAGTCATGATGTAGTTCAGTATGGTTTCGGGTTACTAGTGTGCTCAGTAGTTTTAGTTCAGTCTTGCTTTATACTGAAACTCATTTTTGGCATTTAAAATAAAATATGAAATTGATAAATCTTTGTTAATTTAAAAACTTTAAAAGACTTTAAAGAAACACAACGCGAAGTAACTTGACTTTAACCTTGCTACGCAACAGAAAATTGTCCGTAACTAGAACACTGAGACGCATGAAAGGGGGTGTCTCCATAAGGGCCATTTTCTGGTTACAAATGAATTCTCACCAAACCTCACCATTCTCTACTTGTAAGTGTTGGCTTTTATATATTGAAATACTGATCTCATCAGAAGTGTATTTAGAGTGCAGTGCAGTGTAAAAGTGTGTGTGTGTGTGTGTGTGTGTGGGGGGGGGGGGTAATTCCACCCCATACCTTACCATGTAATGGGGGGGGGGGGGGTAATTGGGTTGGGGGAGGCGGGGGGGGGGGGGGTAATTGGATAATTCCACCCCATACCATACCATTTATCATTTAGGCACATAACTTACCATTGTTTGCTGATTCAATACCAATATATGAGCTTATAAGTGGTAACAGGAATTTTACTTATTTTTACCTATTTTTTTCTTCTCCAACTGTACGAAAAAAAACACAATTTTTCATTATTATTTTGTCCAGATATATAACGGAAACTTTGTAATTATATTGATATGATAGTGTGCATTGCAGAATTATGAGAAAACTATCCTAGGCATATCAAAACCTGAACTATCAGCCCTTGATTCAAGAAAATATAAGTAATAAAATCGAAAATGTATGATCGAAATTCTACACTTGAAGGTTTATTTTTTTACGACTCTTGCTCATGTTGTTTATATTTAACTGATTGTTGAGCTTTCAATTCCATATAGTGCCCGTGATATTTCTCAAGAAATGTAACTGAACAGCAGAGCTCATACTGTTATATACCACTTCATTACATCACATTCAAGATATCATTTTCCGACCCAAAGTTTGATTTATGGATTTAAGTTACTGATAGATCGAATGTAATTAAATGCCTTTATAGTTTGGAATTTAAATGTCTCACTGAAAACTAATGACAGAGACAGTGTACAAGACCCTCCATGTCTCACTGAAAACTAATGACAGAGACAGTGTACAAGACCCTCCATGTCTCACTGAAAACTAATGACAGAGACAGTGTACAAGACCTTCCTGCCCAACACACACGCAATATGATGGTCATGTGACCGGGACTGTTTGAAAAAAAATCATTCCCTTAGCCTCTTTATGGAGGCTCTATATGAAATTTTGTTACAATTGGTCCCTTGGCTTTTGAGGAGGTGTTTGAAATTGTCAAAACATGAGAAACCTTGGCCAAAACTCAAAGAATGACCTTGACCTCTTGTTCTTACAAATCTTCATGTACTCATTAAAACAACTGTGCCTACCAATTTTTAGGCCAAAATCTTCAAAACGTTCCATTAACTCTGATGTTCTAGAGTTTTCCCATATTTGACCGTGCTGTAAAAAAAGTTAAGGTCAACCAAACGTCATCATTTGAACAATCTTGGTAGTACTCCCATAGCTGATGGTACGTACAAGTTTCAAATCCATTGGCCAGTTGGTTCTGGAGAAGAAGGTTTTATAGGTTTTTACCATATATGGGCGTGGTGGACATGTTGGTCATGTGAATACTTCACCGGACCGCTTTAAGAAAACTTCATTCCCTCAACACCCGGGGCCTTACATAAAATTTAGTTACAATTGGTTCTTTGGCTTTTAAGAAGATGTTTGAAATTGTCAAAATATAAGAGTCCAGAACCAAACGTCAGAGAATGACCTTGACCTCTTGTACTCATAATTCTTCATGTACTCATTAATTTTTAGGCCAAAATCTTCAACAATTCAAATGGGATCTTATGTTGTAGCATTTTTCCAATATAAAAGCACCAGTAAGCAAAAAGTGACCTTGCCGTGAAAAAGGACAAGGTCAACCCAAGGTCATCATTTGAACAATATTGGTTGTACTTGCATACCCAATGCTACATACCAAGTATCAAGGCCATCGGTCCATTGGTTCTAGAGAAGAAGATTTTTTACAGATTTTTACCATATATGGGCGTGGCTGCCATGTTGGTCATGTGACCAAGGCCGTTTGATGAACTTTTCATTCCCATGAGCCCTGAAAGCTACGTATGAAATTTGCCCGGGTCACAATTGGCCTAGTCGTTTCAGAGATAAAGCGTTTGAAATTGTGGACAGACGAACGGACCCATCCTAAAAGCTCGCCCGGACCCGCTGGCTCAGGTTGGCTAAAAATACTGCGTGTGTGTTGGGCAGGAGGATCTAGTACACTGTCTCTGTCTTTAGTTTTCAGTGAGACGTTTAAATTCCGAACTTTAAAGGTATTTAAATACATTTTCTATAGCAGTAACTAAAATCCATAAATCAAACTTTGGGTCGGAAAATGATATCTGGAATGTGATGTAATAAGGTGGTACATAACAGGATGATCTCTGCTGTTCAATTACAGTTCTTGTGAAATATCACAGGCACTATATATAATTGAAAGTTAAACAATCATTATGATATTAGAAACATGAGCAAACGTCATCAAAAATATACCTTCCAGTGTAGAATTTCGATCTTACATTTTCAATTGTATTACTTATATTTTCTTGAATCAAGAGCAGATAATTCAGGTCTTGATATCCGAGCGGATAATTTTCTCATAATTCTGCAATGCAAACTATCATATCAATATAATTACAAAGTTTCCTTTATATATCTGGACAAATAATGAAAAATTGTGTTTTTTCGTAAAGTTGGAGAAGCAAAAGTAAGTAAGATTCCTGTTACCACTTATAAGCTCATATGTTGGTATTGAATCAGCAAACAATGGTAAGTTATGTACCCCAATTAATTGGCATATATGACTGTATTATTTCAAATTATAATGTTAAATCAGTCATTGTTAGAGATAATTGAAAAAAAATAATGATACATGGTAAGGTATGGCGTGGAATTACCCAACCCACTTTGACACTGCACTCCGCTCAGAATACACTTGCGATGAGACCAGAATTTCAATATATGAAAGCCAACACTTAAAGTAGAGATTGGTGAGGTTTGGTGAAAGTCCATTTGTAACCAGAAAATGGCCCTAATGGAGACGCCCCCCCCCCCCCCCCCTCACCCCCTTTTCAAAGTTAATACTTTCACCGAGCGTACAATGTTGATTCCGAACACGTTTATGCCACCAAAAATAGCGAACTTTAAAAACAAAACCTAGAGCTGCCTATTCACTTTCTGAGCTTGTGTATCTTATTTAGATGCTGAAAATATAATATATTTTAGGCCAAAATTGGCTAATATGAAGAGAGTTGTTGTCGTTCATATTGAAGCACTTAAACCCACTAAACCGAAGTTTCATCTGTAGTTTCCTGCACACTAACAGGGCGCGTGTAACTACGTTCTGAATAGTAATATTCTTTGGGAGCAAGGGATACTTCAAAGAAATGAAAATAGCAGACTCAGTTTAACTGGGTCTGTTCATGATCTGTAATGAAATATGCAACACAACAAACAGAATTCTATTTCAAGCTGATCCTAAATGTAGTCAGTTATTCCAAAGGCCCAAAAAATAATCTGCACTAAGGTCGGGTTAGATGGGTCAAGGGTGAACATTTTTTGCACAGGTCAATAAAGTATTAAATAAATGCGGGTTTCTGGTAGTTTGTAAACATCAAACTATATACATATAGAAGTGCAGATCATGCAAAAATGAATTGATAAGCAATTGTTGATAGCTGAGAGACGAAATTTTTACATGTCGTTTGTTATGTATATGTTATGCATTGCTACCAACGGGGAAAGTCTATGTTTTATTGTTAAAGATTCATCATCTAGTTTTAAATGCATTGAAAGCAATGTCCTACCAATTGTATTTTCCAACTTTTGCAGAAATTATCAGCTTGAATAATTAAAAGCAATACAAACGACTGCGTGAAATCCCGTCAATGCTAACTTATTTCTCGTGTCGATTTTTTCTGGTGTAGTTTATTTATAAAGTTTGGTGACTGCAAGAAGCTTTTGTTACATCTATCAAACAATATATCATCAGTTGTAAGTTTCATAAAATTCTAGTTGAATTATCATTCAAATTCTATGTAATTGTCATTTTATGCATACATGTAGCCTGGTGCAGGAGCAGATAACCCCAGTGAGGTAAATTTTGAGTATCACAAGAGGATTTTGTTGTTCCGATCGTTCTAGGTTTCAGAAAAAAAAATACGTCCAACTCTGATTTTATATGTACTGAAAGGATTTAAAAACTTCCACTTTTTATTGCTTGCTGCTGATCTGTTCAGTCATGACAGTGTTGAATATTTAACGATAAATTGCTTGAAACTTATCAAATTTAAAGATTACGCAGTTAATTGGTACCATTTACTTAAATGACGTCAGTAAAAGAGCGTAGCGCCGTCTGTCAATGAAATGCATAAGGCGATGCCGGCGTTATCTTATGCAACACTCTTTTCGACCATTTGTTACTGTCTTAATATTGTGACGTCATCCACGTTGATTTGCAAATATGATAGCGGATGATACTGTCGCGCAAAGCCTATTACGGAGACGGCGTCGACGTTAGTTAACGTCATGACCTCTGGTTTTTAATCTCGGTTGGGTGCTTTTCTGACGGTCTTTTGAGCGTCCTGTAAACAGAGCACGTTGTCTGAGATTGTAAATTGCCGTAATTAACACATAACATTGTCACGCGACGTCACTTTTTGAAATTTCAGCATTTATCTCGCCCAAAACTCTGCGCCTGTTTGCGATTTTTAGGCGCGGTAGGCTAAATAAAGCCACAGACCGAGTTCAAACTTTTAAAATTCAATTTGATATCGTAACAGAAATGTTTCTTCAGAAAACTGTATACATGAAGCTATTTATCCGTATGTAAACGGTACTAAGAACACGAGGAGCACGTGCATTTCCTGACCGATTCGGTTGAACAATTTCAGATTCGGTATATTGATATAATCAGGTATAAGAGAATACTTTGGTGGACGTAGATGCATTCATTTTTGAGATATTCAAAATTAATGGGTGGAAGTTTTTAAATCCTGTCAGTATAGGTTTTTCATTGATTTTACATGCGTGGGCAGAGGCAGATAAACTCCATAGGGTAAATTTTAAGCTACACAGAACACACTCGTACCCCTCTACTTATTTGCTGTAAGCGTGAGAAACGCTAATTCAAAATCTGATTTTATGTCAGTTATTTCATGTTTTTTTTTTTGTTTTGTTTTTCATTATACAACCCCACGGAAAGCCTTTGTTACTTCAATCGTTTTCATGCAGTTTCATCATTATATTCTTAACAGTAAAACTAACAAGAGGCCAAACCACATTTTTTTGTGCATTGACAAGTCCCTTAACTCTGTCAAAAAATATCGTCACATGAACAGCCAACGTGAAAACATTAAACCTCGCTACTTACGTGTGGCGGATATAAAAAGTAAGTAGCATTGTCCAGATATAAGGCCATCTGATAAGACTCTTCTCTACCTCCATTAGAACAGCGAAGACTGATCAGACTAGGCATATGCCCAGGCTGATCTGAGTCTGCGCCGGGCGCACAACCACTTCGTTGGTTTACTCGTTTCGCGGCTCAATCTAATTTAATTTACACTTACACATCTCTATGGTCACAGTTACGCAGTCTGAAATGACAATACTCTTAATTCACTGAAAAATCTTCAAATTTAAATACTAAAATGCCTTTTCAATACTGATGGAATTTTTTTTATAGATTTTTGTCGCACCTGCGTTAGCTCGGGCGATTTAGGCGTGCAAGTTTCCGTCCGTCCGTCAACAATTCCGTCCGTCCGTCCGTCAACAATTCGAAGTAGGTGTCTTGAGAGCGCAACTCCTCCTACACTTTTTGGCCAATCATTTTGAAACTTCACAGATGTTTTGGCCATGGTCTGTAAATGTGCATATTGTTTGCCCATAATTCCCAGATTAATTTTTACCATTTTTTTAACATGTTGAACTTAGTCATTTTTTTACCCCAAAAGTCCGTTCGTCAACAATTCGCAGTAGGTGTCTTGTGAGCGCAACTCCTCCTACACTTTTTGGCCAATCCTTAAACTTCATAGATGCTTTGGCCATGGTCTGTAGATGTGCATATTGCTTGCACATAATTCCCAGATTAATTTTTATTACTTTTTTCACATGTTGAACTTAGTCAATTTTTTACACAATGCCGTCCATTGTGAGTGTCTTGTGAGCGCAACTCCTCCTACACTTTTTGACCAATCATTTTTAAACTTCACAGATGTTTGGCCATGGTCTGTAGATGTGCATATTGTTTGCACATAATTCCCAGATTAATTTTTGCCACTTTTTGCACATGTTTAACTTAGTCAATTTTTTACATACCATAATACCTTGCATAGTGGGTGTCTTGTGAGCACCTCACCTCTTACACTTTTTGATCAATCATTTTGAAACTCCACAGGTTTTTGTCATGTTCTGAAGATGTGCACATTGTTTGCACATAATCCCACTTTTTTCACATGTTTAACGTAGTCATTTTTGTCACACCTGCTTTTGTCACACCTGCGTTAGCATGGGCGATATGTACTGAACAAAAAAGAAACGTTACATGAACTTTCAATGCACGTTTTCTTTGAACTGAATTAAGATTTTGCCAATTTTATTTTACATCTAACTGACAAAAAAGTATCTGTATTTTAGAAAATGAATATCAAAACATAAGCTGCGAGGTTATTGTCTCCAGATAAGTTTGATTCAATGAGGGGTAAGAATTTGAAAGTGCAATTTTGAGGTGCATTTTGAAGACCTGTATTTCACTCAAGTAATCAGCCCATATGAGCTAGTCACTTCTGGGACATTTATCAGGCACTAGATGTTACAAAAACGGTCCAATTCGTCCCTTCCAAAGGGTTGATTAGTGAAGCACAAGGCTTTGAAAATTGCTTTCCGTGACACTTGACTCTGACTTTTATGCTATGCACTGAAACTCCCATAGGCAATGGACAATTAACCAGTTTGATCAAAAATTTTCATCATGAACCATTGTCTGTAGACTCTGGAATAAGATCTATGAATTAAACATGAAAACGTTAATCGAAGAAAATGATCTGCTATACTTTTCATTGCAAGGGAGACAATTTCAAAGACACAGCATCTTTAATATCTTATTTCTTTGGGCTGCTGCTAAATATCATAAGGTTCATAGGGTTTCTGATTGGTGGTTACAAGGAAATTCCGAAAGTGCAAAAATTTAAGCGCTTACGTATGCGCACCAAGCGTTTCACATTGTCTGTGGTGTTTTCAGTCAAAGTGGAATAATTCTGTAACAATAAATGTAAGTCGAAACCGATTAATTCATAAAGTTGTCTGACGTCTGGCACGTGGGAAAATAATGTATCGTTATTTGAAAATACTGTTTCATGAATAATCTATGTAACGTTTCTTTTTTTGTTCAGTATAGTTTTCGCTACCAATTAGAACTTGTGTGACTTAAGCCCCGCAGGTGCGACACCGCTTTCCGCGGATTTCTTGTTACTCTTTGATCTGTTCTAAAAACAGTTTTACCTGCATTTAATTTAAGAGAACAAATAAGGAAGAAGTCTGCAAAGTTTGGAAGAGACAAATGTTATATTTTAATATTTCTTAATTTTTGTGTATTCCCACAAATCAACTCCTTAACTGGATTTTTTTAGAACCTGAAGTATTTTAGCTCATGGTATGTGGCAACATGTAATTACCCTTAAATATCGCACGATCATTGGCATAATTTATTTTTGTCGGTTTGCAATTACGTGTTATGCTGTATTATTTTGCCATATTGAATCGGCGGTTTTGAAGTGTTCTAATGAGCGATGTTTTACTTATAT
This sequence comes from Ctena decussata, assembly GCA_963989385.1. Taxonomy (NCBI): domain Eukaryota; kingdom Metazoa; phylum Mollusca; class Bivalvia; order Lucinida; family Lucinidae; genus Ctena; species Ctena decussata. Next base: position 48,850,854 of record OZ022506.1, read on the forward strand.
CAATATAAACTGACTAAGTCTGCTTTCAGGAATGTATTTTGCCACCAGCAGGTTGAAAATAATCTTCTTGTACTGCTTTTGTTTTTCCGAGTTCTGCCTTCATTTGGTCCATATAGTATGAGTTTACAACATACGTCATCGGAGCTGAAGAGTGTTATGAGGCGTCAATGAATTCTGACACGTAGTCGAGACCTTGAAGCATTTGTTTACAGAGCACAGCGGCTTCATTGACAAATTAAGAGTTCTGATATTGCAATCTAGCAACTCACGATTCTTTATTCGATTACTATTTTGGCATTACTAATAAAAATCAAATGGATTTCGAAACTGTTCCAGTAAATATAAAGAACAAAATACAATCTAAATTGCACGTAATTGTCACGAGATATTATTTTTAATAGGTGACCCCGCACTGGGAAAGGCGGCAAAATGATGTGCCCTCCATGAGCAGTCATTGTCCTAACACTTCATATCGATGCAGTTTGGTCATAGCTTCCTCAGGATCCATACATTAGTTTATTTGAACCCAAAGGATACTTCGCAGATATTGATGCTTATTTTTATCACCTAAATTTACAGGTTATCCTGACGTGGTTAAGGAACCCTTTTCTCAAGACATATATGTCAGTTTATTAAGCCGATTTTATTTAGTAGTATAACAACCAGTTTCATTACCTGATTCTCTCTAATCATATTTGAAGAAAAGTAGAAAGCTCGGTAATAAAATCATATTGAATTATTTAGAAGTACATTGATTGGCATCATTTCTGAAGCTAAAAATGCCATTTAAAAAGTCACATATCTAAATATAAGTAAGTTCCTTGCCGATGTCACGTATTGGTCATACACTACTGAGCATTAGAAATAAATTTGACTTGAAACACAATATTTAACACACAGACTGGCTCGCAATCAAATTTCAAAGTTATTGTAACGCTGAAATTAGATTGTGAGCCTATTCACAAGTTAAATACATGTATATGAAGGCTTTTATTACTATCGTCTTTCATTTTACCGATAAAGGAGCCATCTTCTACGATTCTTGGGAGGACCGAATGTAACCTGAGTATCTTCAGAAAGGAACGTTATAATTCTTTACATCCGAAAATGAGATGATAGCTATTTAAAGATCACATGAGTCAAGGGCTTCATGGAGGTTATAAGACAGTCAGGCTTCGTTGTCCGTGGTTGTCCTTTAACATTCTCTGACTACTTCTCCAAGCCGGTGAGGCCAAATTTCGTATAAAGATCCTACAGGTTGGTGGCTCTATGAGTACACGACAGCCCCACCCATATCTAGTAAAAACCATAAACCTGTCCCCCAAAAACCGAAGGCCGGATGACCTTATTAAAGCTTAGCACTGATCACTCAAGAACTATAAATCTGTTCAAATGCCGACCCTGGGTTGACACTTACCTTTTTATGACAGGGTCGAATTCTTCTCCCCTAGCACTTGTATGGGGCAGAAGAATTTCTTAGAAACCAATTGAAATTTGCGGAACAAAATTTGGTTTATATATATATATATATATATATATATATATATATATATATATATATATATATATATATATATATATGGCCAATGAATGATAACAGTTATGTCTGCCAAGGTCAGCGTCATTCATTCACCTATTTCATTCATTGACATGTGTCCAAGATCACCCAGAGAACATCTTCAAAAATATCGATGGTGCTGTTTTAAGCTTAATTCCATGTGGAGCCTCCATAGGTAAGGAGAATTGAAACTTTGTTCAAAGTCATTACAAATCTCTATACCAGGATTGCCGCCTAACCCACAACAAGCTCAAACCATTATTTACATCGTCTACTGCAGAGTCAAAGACTGATGAACTTGAAACTGCCTACATAGTATTTTGAGCTGAAATATTGGCTAATTTATACACATTGTTGCTCTAGACAGACGCTAGACTGACGTTTTTTGTTGTTGTTGTTTTTTTTACCGAACGGTCAAACTTACCCTGATAAATTCTCCAAGGAAACGCGTTAGGTAGCAGATTTTTATTGAAGGCAACTGAAAAGATTTAGGTAAGCTCAATGGTCACACGACGATTTATGGGTATTAAAGGTCAAGATCGTCATCTGACCTTTGTCAAAGATCAATCACTCCTTTTGCAGTAGCTTCAAACACGCTTTCTAACAGGTTATTTGGCCTGTCGAAGTGCTAGTTCATATGTAGCCTCCTTGTGGCTTTAAATGGCCATAATTGCAAAGCAAGATGGCCATAATATTCTTATCTGGCTTGAAACCTTAAATTACTTCCATTATTGGGACCGAATAGCTAATGGCGTCAAAGGCACTATCATTTTTATCTCGCCTGCGAAGCAGAGGCGAAACATATATATGTATTGCTTTTCCGGTGTCGTCATCGGCGGCGGCGTCGTCGGCGTAAACTTTTGTGGAGTTTTTGCGTTTAGGTCATTTTCTCATAACCTATAAGGGCTAGAACCATGAAAATTGGTTCATGCATACATCTGGAAGAGTAGATCTCAAAACCATCATCAATATTGAGTCTTGACCTAAATTTTGCGGTTGACTGACTTTGAATTTTTTTGTCGAGTTTTTGCGTTAAGGTCATTTTCTCAGAAACTATAAGGGCTAGAACCATGAAACTTGATTCATGCATACATCTGGAAGAGTAGAACTCGAAACTATCATCAATACTGAGTCTTGACCTAAATTTTGCGGTTGACTTACTTTGATTTTTTGTCGAGTTTTTTGCGTTTAGGTCATTTTCTCAGAAACTATAAGGGTTAGAGCCGTGAAACTTGGTTCATGCGTAAATCTGGGAAGGTAGATTTCAAAGCTATCATCAATATTGAGTCTTGACCTACATTTTACGGTTGACTGACTTTGCAATTTTTTGTCGAGTGTTCGTGTTTAGGTCATTTTCTCAGAAACTATAAGGGCTAGAACCATGAAACTTGGTACATGCGTACATCTAGAAGAGAAGAGCTCAAAGCCATCATCCATATTGAGTATTGACCTACATTTAACGGTTGACTGACTTGGCAATTTTGTCATGTTTTCGCGTTTAGGTCTGTTTTTCAGAAACTATAAGGGCCAGAGCCATGAAATTTGGGTCATGCATTCATCTGGGAGAGAAGAGCTCAAAGTCATCATCAATTTTGAGTCTTTACCAACATTTTACGGTTGACTGACTTTGCAATTTTTTGTCAAGTTTTCGCGTTTAGTTCTGTTTCTCAGAAACTATAGGGGCTAGAGCCAAGAAACTTGGTTCATGCATACATCTTTGCTAATTGAGCTCTATTTGTAACAAAGCACCAGCAGGCGAGACACCGCATTTCGAGGAATTTTTGTGATGGCTTTAAAAGTCAAATGCTTCCCCTGCGTTTGAAAGAGGAAAACGTGTGTAGCAGACATTCCAGGCACATTTGTGTGCCGATTGATAATACTGAGTATTTTATTGTATTAAGTGAGTACAAAAAGATTTAAGACTATAAAACTTCAAGGCCTTTCTTTAGTCTTTGTTCAGTTCAGTTATGGTCACCCAATTAGTAACGTATTTTCTTAGAAGCCAGTGAAAGAACTCACCCCGTGTTTCATTTGCTTCCTGAATAGGAATGATTTTTAAACATTGAAGCCGCATAACCATGTCTCTATTCTAAAAAGATATGATGATAGTCGTAAATGTGATATATAGGATCGTGCCAGTACTAGCTTACGCGCATCCTAATTTGTAATTTTGCCCAAATGCCTTCAGCAGGATAGTCAAATTTTAATTCTAAAGCAGTGAATTTGAACGGGTTTAATAATAAAAATGTAAGTCCAGATTCTGATCACATGGCGCAAGTGTAAACGGTTATGCTGCACCAAGGCTTTAATGGTTCAACCATTTGGATACCAATACTCGCTGTTATGTCCTAATTAACGTATATACCCAACAAAAATGGTCTGCACACTTGAGATTTTTCGTTTTTATTTTCTCATTCCATTCAGATACAGGAAAAAGTTATAAGTCACAAATGTTCATCTGACATTTGATTGAAATCAGAACCAAAAAAAAAAAAAAAAATATGAGTCATGATTTATTCGCTTCCAAATTTAGTAGGGGCCAGGTGTCAAAGGTTGCAAAGTTCAGTATGTGTCGCTTGGTCTTGTTCTTGTAGCAGAATTTTCCTTCTTTTATTCCAGGAGCACCATCCGACAGGGCATAAACCACAGATTAAAGTTCCGTAGCCATTAATCAAACTATCAATGTTTATGTACAAAGTCAGCATCCATCATTCCCAAACCACACTATTTCATACCACATGCAAGGGAAGTTACCTGTAAGTTGTACAGGTAAAGACACCTGTCTGTAGTGTAAGTGCAGTTGTATCCCTTAGATTAGGGGACAGCCGACTGTACAGGTAGATCAAGATAGTGTACCCAATATCGGATATTGAAGCAACAGTAAAATTGATCGGTTCTGAAAAGCTCCATTCAACTTCATTAACATCACCCCCCCCTTTTTTTCTCGCACCTTTTATTTATTCACACTTTTTAAAATTAATTTATATAATTTTTTCTTATTTCTATGAATTAGTATGATAAAATTATTGTTTACTGTAGTTATGCTTTTAAAATTATGTGCGGTAGTATATAATGATAATTATAGTAATAATATTAATAATAATAAGAAGAAGAAGAAGAAGAAGGAGAAGAAAAATAATTTGCAATGAACTTATGATTTTCAATATATAGCACCTCTGATGTCAAGTTTTAGTATATTATCTCCAGATTCTAGTACGAAGTGACGTAGCTCCTTATTATTGCTTTTATTATCATTATTATTATACCCCAAATACCGGGGAATAACTGACAACCGGTAAAATTGCTGAAGCTATCCTAGAACTTGGATTCATGTTGATTAACTGATAAAAAGGAAAAACATAATGTACTAACGGCTAGTCCATCATTTGAAATTGTTTTCTTTCTTTCTTTTTTTTTATTTATCTTTTATTTATCGCCTCATTTTTTCAGTCTTCATCAAACTCACTGAATAAATTGATAAATGGTAGACAACAACAAATAAGGTACATTTTTGTGATATATTGCCAAACTACAATTATGACATGACAACAATGTGTGAACATGTAAGCTGACGTAATAAATAATCATAACTGCATTCGGAAATCGTTTCAGACCTTATGCACATTAAACGTACTCTTTAAACCGTTTTTGGTGCGAAATAGCATTTTTGTGCTGGTGTGCGGTAAAACCCATATATCTCACTCATTCACTTACTCGAAAATCAAACATAGGGCACCTGTGGTTTAAGCTTATGATAATGATCATCGTCGCGTGAAAATCTAAGTTACGACATGTATAAACACTGAAGACGCAGATGAGCATACGCAACTTAGCATTTCTGTTGGGGTTTCCTTTAGATCTTTTTCTTTCTTCTCAAAAAGGATTTATGTACCCTTGGAAATCTAAACACACTGCATTGAAAAAAAGACTGTGATACGTTTGTGCAGACACGCAGGCTTATTTGAGCATTATAGTATGCGCTTCATAATCTAAAAACATGTTATTGTTTTCCAACTGAAATGATTTTTATAGAAATTTGTTAAAAGAGAGTCAAGATTTTTTTATATTATTTATTTGTTCTATTTATTTACTTTTTTCACAATGCTTACATTTTAAATATTTTTGTTTTCATTCAGAAGTGAATGCAGTTAGAAATCAGTAGACATTATGCAAGGGAATATGAAAATTTGACACTTTTCACACTGTATATTGTATAATCAGTAATCCTTATCAGTTATGACACCTCTCGGTATTGGTCTGGTCACCTTAACATTTCAGACCCCCCCCCGGCAATATTTCACTATCAGATCAAATCAGTCGTAACACCTTCTAAAGTAAAAAGTATGCAAAGACCAGGAACTGAAACAATCAAAATCCAAATCCAGCCCTCAAACCATAGTTGGAAACAACTAAGATTACAAATAATCAAGATACAGAGAACATATGGCCAACCGAGTGAGCAGCTTGTTCCCAAAAGGTGGCCACTCAGCAACCCAAACCGAACCAAAAATAATAAGAACATACATAAGGTAAAACATCACAGAAACTCTGACACCAAAAACAGGCAACAGAGAACCACAACAGAACTACCGCCTTGGAACGGTCAGTAATGAATTACTGGGGGGCTTAAATCGATTTTACAGGCCCAACCTCACCCTCAGTATCTGAAGTGGTACAAAACATTTAGTCGGTTGTTCGGTTCGCATGATAACCCTCTAACTCGTCAATGAATCATCACGGTAAACACATAAATCAAATTTCAACACCTTGAGAAGCAAAGACGAGGACTCAACAGATACAACGGGCCGCCTGTGACAGGTGGAGATCCCTGTCCTGCCAAACAACCCCACTGGAAAGCTGAAGCAAAATAAGGTCACCAGTTGAGCCCCGGTGGACCAAGCAACAGGCAAAAAGGCTCCGGTCCCAACCAACTAAAATATATAGCTTTAGGTCGGGGCCATCATAGGCTGATTTGAAACTCACTGTTGACAACTTTTATGTGAACAGTAGATATTCAAATCAGCTTTCACTTCTTTGATCACTGATCAAAGTCTTCGGTTTTGCTGTTTGGGTGTGCAGGCTGATTTGAATAATCACTGCTGGCATAAATTTATGAGAACACTTAATACCAATTCTCTGTAAGCACCAGACTTTTCAAGAAACGCAAGGTCAGAAGATCTTCTTCAAATTTTTACACTTTGTGTGTAGTCCGACAAAAACAAATAAGTGGCACCTCATTTTTTCGTTTGCCATGGTAACCGTGTTTTTCTGTTTTTGCAGAAAAAATGCCAAAAATTGAGAAGAAACTTGCGTTTTTTGCACTTGTATATCACAGAGAATAGACAAGGCTTGATCAAAAACTCTTTAAATCTACAAAGAAGGTACTTATGTGATCAATGTGAAACATCAAAACAACATTGTTCAAATGTTTTTGGTATACCTACAGGTCCTCAAAGGTGGGTGGGGTAACCAGTTGTCGCAAAACACAGTTTTTAGGAATTTTTAAGCATCACTTTTAAAAAACGCACACTTCTAGGACACATTTGCATACTTTAACATAAAAAAGGAGACTTTGCATTTTTGGAAAATGGAAAAAACAGAGTGGGGAAAAGCTGACTTCAGACCGTAACCCTGGGAACAAGTCATACCCCATGCAAAAGAGTAAAAACAGAAGCTTACACAAAAATCACACTATTTTAATGAAATTAAATGTACTGCAGTTATAATTACAGGTCCAAATGCTGTAGAAATATTAATTTTATATGGTTTGGTGAGAGTTTGACACATTAAGGGTTGAAAGTCTCATTTATTTTCATTTAAAGTGCCCTGAAAGGGGCAAAACATGGTCAAAATTACCATACATTACTCTATGTATCGAGAAATCAACAAAAAGACAACACAGGTTATTTTTAAATTTATTATGAAATTATTAGTTGGACAAAAACTGATAGAAAATAATGGCATTAGGGAGCCCTACATCTCTAGGTATGGAATCTATAGGGGCCAAAAAAGGGGTAAATTTGAAAATAATCACCCCCAAAAATAATCATTTCTCACAGTGGAACACACTACAGCATCTGTCAAGATAAAATATGTTGGAAATAAGACAGCCTTATAAATGCCAACTGTTAACCTGCATTCAAAGGGCTGGGAGCCCTATTTATATTAATTTAAGGGGCTCAAAAAGGGGAAAAATGGTCAAAATTACCAAATATCACTCGTTCTCCTTATCAATCAGCACAAGACAGCACTGGCTGCTTTTGAAAGGAGCCCAACATACCACCAATCCAGCTCATTCATCGCATATACCAATGGGGCAAACCATCCTATTCCTTCTTTCTAAGACTAAAATCAGAAATGCGATGAATGAGCTGGATTGGTGGCCGTGTGCACAATGTAATTAAACAAAGAAAGTGGGACGAATGTAAGTACCCAATTGACAAACTAGCATTACTTTCGTACCATTTAGTTCTAACAGAAGCTTTGCAGAGCAAATGATTGACTGATAATTCAATCCCCTGATTGCTGGAGTCGTTATTTTCATTTTAATTAGCATGCTTAATGCAGCAGAGGCATTGTACAGCCAAGTGTACGAATCTGAAAGCTGTGCGAATCTGTACCATGCCATGCTACTACAATATTTACGTTATAAAACAGTTAAAAACGGTCATTGGTGGCACAACATAAAACAATCTCCTGCACCGCCACCTATCGCCTTCAGCACCACCGATCTCCTGGATCACGAATTCCAGAACAACTTTCATTATCTGGGCTGAAGGAAGGAAGCAAATTCTGTTTAGGCTCGTAACTGGTACTTATATGAGAGACCTTTAATATACAGGTGATAGATGAAAACATAAATACTCGGCGACTTCAGAAATGCAAATTTTAAATGTTTGCATGTCAACAAAACGGCCACCTCCATGACCTCGCTCCGGGAAAAAAATGGAAATCTGTTGTATAACTGAGAATCTGGCTTCGATCAAGACTCGTATTCATAGAAAAACGATTGAAGGGTTGCATGACATTTTCCTTTTCTTTTGTTTTACGCTGGAAAAGAATATATCCCTTTTAAACCGAGACACCTACCTTTCGTGACCTTTATTTTCGAATCGTCTGCAGAACCACCGGAAATCTCCTGCACATTTTCCTATACACAACACGGTGTTGTGCTGACGGAGATAAGCGGCCGTGATTAAACCGACGATTTACCTTCCCAAACCAGCTGTTGCAGCTATGCACGGCCCGCACAGTCTGTTTTTGGCCTGGACGGTTAATTTGTCAGAACGGAAGAAAGTTCATTATAAATCCATATATCCACGGGGTAACGGGGATAATTCAAAGTTATTCTTCATATTTCTCAATGAAAACATATATTGTAACCCCTCAATAGAACCAACTCAGCGAGACAGATCTAATAGGGGGGTTCTAAGGAGTGGTAACAATGATTTGTTATGGAAACATTAGAAATAAAATGCCAAAATTATCCCTGTTACCACCCTTTTTATCTGGAGCAGTGCTTAATTATCTTAAATACGGCGTATGGATACATAGGCTTATTTTTCTGCCATTTTTTTAAAAGGAGACAAATTTTGTGACTTCCCCTTTGCCTCTCTGGACAATAAAATGTTAAGGCATTTCAATATTAAAAACAATTAATGAAATTCAGAGCTCCAGATAAGGTGGAGCTTTGAGGGTAGCTCTTAGATATTATTCTTATTTCTGAATATACATATGTTACAACCCCTCATTAGAACTGTCTCAGCTAGAGCGGTTTAATGAGGGGTCACAATGTTTGTTTTTTTATGGAAAAAATCCCTTAAATATACTTGTTACCGCTTCTTAGCAAGTGAGCAGGGGCTCACATATGCCCCCGACCAGTTCCATCGCCTAATGAAAGCATACTTTAACACAAAATACACTGCAAATATTATACATACACAAAATTCAAAGTCCGTGACCTTGACCTTTTGTTAGCAGCACCATCCATATGATGTAAACTTGTATGAAATAAACCTAGTAAAGTATCATTAGGCTCCATTAGGGTCCATTCAAGTATATTAGAACTATTATATTTATAATAACACAAAACTATACAAAAAATTGCTATGTCCTACCCATGAGCCTAACCCTGCATCATAGGTGGTCCAGATCAAAAGTAATGCTATAGAGATTTTATGAACCAAATATGGAAACAATACAGCCAGGTCGCTTTTCGCACTTGATGTACTTATATTCAGGTATAAGACGGTGAAATGTAGGTCGAGATCAGGTTTTATCTCCAAAACAAATGATGGTAGGTCTAGATCTTTGGGATTGTACGGGAAACCCCGTCTTACAGCACAATGTTTTTCACTGTTATGTGGAGGTGTGGTGGTGTGTTGCGATGACCAATGAAAAACAGAGATTTGAGGTGGGGTGTGGTTGTGTGTCATGTCGCGAGACCAATCAAGAACAGAGATTTGTCGCAGTGGCCATTGAAAAGCAGGTATTCAAAGACCAATGAAAAGTAGAGATTTTTTTGTGGAGGGTTGTGGCTATGTGTCGTGTCACGGTGACCAATGAAAAATAGAGAATTGTCGGGGTGACCAATTATAAATCAGAGCTTCATTATAGCTGACAAATAACTAGATGTTTCCTTAAAACCGATAAAAGTTGGGTTGATTATAGGGCACTAACCAAATTGGCCTATTGCCCGATATTGGCGGGCTGTGCAATAAAAATTTCATTTCAGGGTCTCTCATTCTAATGGGCTTACAGATATTTTCACTTTACCAAGTGAATACCTTTGCTTCAACGGCAAGCAACTTCAGCAATAAGGAAGTTTGTTCCATAAGGAAAAAAAAAATATTTTTTTTTTTTTTTTTTAACTAAGCCCTTTTCGGCACATTTAACCAATTCATGAAGATGTTGGACACCCCATCGCCATATTGTATATCAGTATCTGTAAAAAAAATTCCTTAACAAATTTAAAAGTAACCAGTGTTCACTTTTGTTGATCCGTGCAAAGAACTAATGATATGTGGTAATTTTGACCATTTTGACCCTGTTTGGGACCCTTCAAAAGGAATTAATATGATTGCCTCCCCTATTGCAAGTTAACTAGGCGGCATATATAAGATATTTTTTGGCTACTGATTCTAACATGAAAAATGTGTGCTCTTCTGTGAAGAATGATCGTTATTTTGGGTAAACATTTTTTTTTTTAGAATTTATCTTTTGGGCCCCCCTAAGACTCCAAACCTAGAGATGTAAGGCACCCATTTGCCATTTTTTTTATCAATATGTGTCAAACTTATTTTCATAACAAATTTGAAAGTAACCAGTATTGTCTGTTGTTAATCTGTGGACAGAAATATTGCTTTATTTAAATTCTGACCATCTTTGTCCCTTTTGGTTTAAAACTTTTTTTTTCGTATAACAAACACACATTCAATGGACATTATGAAATAAATACGTATATTATACAAAAGGGATCCAGAAGGAAGTCAAGAGACTTATTTGAATCTGTATCACTCAATTATACAATAACACAGAATATATACTATCTATCGTGTTTGTCGACTGAATCTACTAGTCTATTTTAACAAATATATTGTCTCGGTATCTATGTTTTTGTGTGCATACCCACAAGCGGGGGCACCACAAAGTGTATTGATGCTCCCGCATGTGGATACACACATTTTGGTTTTTGCTATAATAGATGAAAAAGAAAGAAAGAAAGAATGATACCAGTGTTTTACAATGAGTCCAAATAGGGCTCCACGGGGAATGGAGTTCAGTATATCTCGTTGGTTATGTACGGACTAAGGAGTTTTAGGTAGTCAAGTAAATGGGTATTTAAGTATTCAAGTTGCCCTATATAAATATGTAGATGAGTCATGGTCACTGTTGCTTACATTAACCTCAGGCGGGTCTTCTAACTAAATCTTATTCAAAATATCAGAAGTGATGTTTTAGATATTCAACTCAAAATCTTTTAGATTTAATTATGAAGTCATACACCGCTAAGAATATTTTCTTATTATCAGAGTCTGTTAATTCGGAACTACCATGAAGAAGGATATTTAGTGTTAGGGGACAAATCAATGAGAGCCCCGTACATTGATAAAAACAGGGCTCCCAGCCCCACGATATCAAGTTTACCAATGGTATATAAGACTGCACCGAGGCTGTGTTTGTTTCAACCAATTTCATAATAACAAATGCTGCAATAAGAAAAATGATCATTATGCTGGGTAAGTATTATGAAATGTACCCCTTTTGGCCCCTATAGCCTCACGCCTGGAGAAAATAGGGCTGCCCATTGCAATGTTTTCTATGACTATATGTCAAACTAATATTTTCATAACAAATTTAAAAGCAACCCGTGTTGCATTCTGTTTATTCGTAGAGAGGTTAAGCGATATGAGGTAATTTTGACCATTTTTGCCCCTTATTGGGACCCTTAAATAAGTGTAAATTTAGTTTCTCGTCCCTTGTTGCAAATTCACTAGTAGCATACATAAGGCTATTTTTCCTGCTGATTTTAACATGACAAATGCAGCAATGAGTTTCTCTGTGAAGAATGACCATTTTTTATGGAAAATATTTTCCATTTTTTTCCCTTTCTTGGCCTATTGGGACACCATTTGGGTCGTTTGGGACTTCAAACCGGAGATGTAAGGCACATAGTTGCCATATTTTATATTAGCATGTGTCAAACTTAAATTTTCATTACAAATTTGAAAGTTATCTGTGTTGTTTATGTTGATCCGTGGACATAATTAGTGATTTGTGTTAATTTTCACCATTTTAGCCCCTTTTAGAGCCCCTTAAATCAATATAAAATGGGCTTCCGACCCCCCTGTTGCAAATTTGCCTGCGGCACATATAAGCCTGCTCTTTCTTCGCAACCAATTTCATCATTTTAAATGCAGTGATCATTAGTTTGGTTAAATATTCTCAAACATACCCCTGTTGGGCCCCTATATACTCATTTCCTGGATATTTAGGGCTCTCCATAGTCATGTTTTCTATCAGTATATGTCAAACTAAAATTTTTTTCTTACAAATATAACAGTAATAAGTGCTGTCTTTTGTTGATTCGTAGTGAGAATGAGTGATATATGGTAATTTTGACCATTTTTTTTTGCCCCTTTTTGGACCCTTTTAATGGATATAAATAGCCCTCCAGACCTTTAAGGTGTCAAATTTTCATCAAATCAAGAACAATACATATTTCTACAGCATTAGGACAACAATTTATAGCTGCAATGCATTTAATGTCGTAGCAAATCTGTGGTAATAGTATAAGCTTCTGTTTTTACTTTCTTGCGTGGGGTATGGCTTGTTCCCATGGTTACGGTCTGAAGTCAGCTTTGCCCCACTCTATTTTTTTTTTCATTTTCTAAAAATGGAAAGACTCTTGTTGGATGTTAAAGTATGCAAATGTGTCACAGAAGTGTGTGTTTTTTAAACATGATGACTAAATATGCCTAAAAAGTGTGTTTTGCGATACCTGGTTACCCCACCCACATTTGCAGTGAAGTAGGTATACCAAAGACATTAGAACAACGTTGTTTTGATGTTTCACATTAATCACATAAGTCCCTATTTTTAGATTTAAAGAGTTTCTGATGAAAGCTAGCCTATTCTAGGAGATATACAAGTGCAGAAAATGTGAATTTCTGTTGAATATTTTTGCATTTATTCTGCAAAAACAGAAAAAAAAGCCGTTACCATGGCAAGGAGATGGTAAACGAGCAAACGGAGTGCGAATTACTTGTTTTTGTGTGACAACAAAAAAAAGGGAGCAAGTTTGAAAAAGAACTTCCGACCTTGCGTTTCCGGCCCCGTACAAAAAGTCTGGTGCTTACAGAGAATTGGTATTAATATCCAAATCAGTTGTTAATATGTGAAAATTGATCAGGGTCTTCATTCCTGCTTTTTAAATTTCAACGATCGCAGACTTTTCATGTGAACTTAATGTAGTCGTCACTTGTGTGTTGACTGGCCAGGGTTATCGTTTTTTGTAAACACTCAGATCAGCCGTCATACTGTTTAGAAAGATCAGAGTTTTCATCTTTTTTGCTTTTTTAAAGTCCAGGAATCGCATACTGTTCATGCGAACCGAGAATACTCCGACTAGACTGCAATGGCTGATCTGAGTCCTCGGTTGCCGAATATTGTAATGTACGAGTACTTATTTACATGGCCCGAGTTCGACTTTGTCATAGCGATTGGAAAATAAATCCAGAGGAAACACAAAACATTAAATTCCGTTTAATATTCTGTGATAGATGAACAAAATACGAACTGACCTTAAAATGAGTGAACTTCAAGTTTCAAGTTTATTCAATTCTCAGGTTATAGATAAATATAACAACATGAGTTCAGTCACTACTTATTACTATCTTAAATATCTATGGCGGCGCTAATGACTCAAAAACATCGAGAAAAAAGGTGGAGTGGGGGTGGGGGAGGGGATGAACTTAGAGGGCAACAATTCGTAGTTTGTATTAAGAGTACTATGAAAGTACTATACTTTGTTTACGTCTAGGCATTTCATTCATGATTGAAAATTGCCGAACTTTAGGTTTAGAGCATACAAACTTCGTGAATATTTGTCTTGCTCCATTTAACACAAAGATCATTGCACTGCAGATAAATATAGACTAAATACAGTGGTGACATTGGAGTAAAAATATGCAAAAGGGGGTAAGTGAAAGTTTTTTTTTTTTTTTTTTTTTTATAACCGATAATCTTTGAGTCATTAACTGCCGGTAGGGATGACATGCTACAGAACCATTTCCATTTTTCAACATATTAATTTACACTGTGAGGATTTACACTTAATAGTGTATCTTTCACAGTTGACAAGTTACGTTGAGAATGAAGCCATTAAATGGTAATTAACTAACAAAAATGTTTAATTGGTATTAAAAGATCATTATCGAAACAACTGCTTACCAGCCTGTTAAGAAAGAAAGAAAAAATGCAGATAATCTAGTCATTAAATATATTTGTTTATCTAGAGAAGTAAGATGAAATATTACACATTTGATATACGGCAGTTTTCTTTCTTTATTTTGTATTTATTGTCTTATTTTTAATCTTTATATATTTATTTTTATATTCATCTTTTTTATGCATTTCCTAACCTTTCCTGTCATTCTTGTACCGCCGGATTGATAATAAAAGCAGTTTCGCATTGACAACAAATAACATTTCGCATACTCTGTCTGGCTCGATGTAGAGTGCGACATCAGTTTGGACTTAGAAATTTTACGCCTAAGAATTAGGCAGTCGGAAGGCGCGTGGAATGTATTTTAAAGTTAATAGGGAAGAATGTTAACGATAAGTTTATATCTGTGAAAAGTATGCAATGCAAATTTTTAGAAAATATCAGGGAAAAAAAATTAAACTAGACACAGTAAAATAAGTTTTTACTGCCAAAGTCTAGGAACACGCGTTTTGTAAAATTTTTATATATGCTAAGTAGGAGGCGATGAGCTTATTTTCCAGTTCATCTGGAAGAATGAAAGCACATACTTATTTTGATGAAAATTATATCAACTTAAAGAGCGTAAAATCAGCTATATGGTCATATCAGGATAAATTTTGGCACAATATGTTAAAGATTCAGGGCATCTTGGCCTTCTTAAATCAATGGGCCATTGATTTAAGAATGCCAAGATGCCCTGAATCGCTCACCTGAGCAGAAATAGCCATCAGAGGAGATGGCAAATTCCCCGACCAAAGACCCCATGGGCCTAGGTAAAGAGGGTGCACTTCAAAACACATATAAGTAATATATTGTCATTATTTTATGCTTCTGATTGACAATATCTGTTTAACAGATGCATGATTATCTAACAGTATGCTTGACTGCTAAAAAGAGGTTTTTGATTGATTCATTTGATGCTTAACGTCCACGGTAAACAGCTATGATCATGTCGGGATGGTCAGTTAACCTAACCACACTATTCCTGGGCAGGCTTAGACCTCCTGAGCGGTTAACCAGTACTAAGTGCACATACTTTCACCAGTAACTGACAACTGTCCTTCTTGAATCAGCGGAAGAAGAAACGAATGTATGTGGCCAGACCGGGTATCGAACCCAGGACCTCTGACTTATGAGTCAGGTGCCCTACCGATTGCGCTACGTGGTCCGGCCCTAAAAAGAGGTAAAATCTAAAACAGCTACCATGTACACAGATGTACAGCATAGTTATGATACACTCAACATTTCAAAATGTGTGAACAAGCCCTACAAACCTAATTTTGAGCTCTCTAGTAAGTCAATTTGGACAAAGAATCCAAATCTGGAAGAAAAAAAACAGATATGGAGCAGAGACACAAACTGCAGCTCAAACCTCGAAGAGAAATAACTCGGAAAGTATGAATGCTAGAGTGAGACAAATTGTCATGACCTGTTCTGCTTATGAACTAATCGCTTTTCGATTTACATAAATTATTACAGAATTATTCCAATTTGAAGGAAAACACCACAGACAATGTGAAACGCCTAATGCGCATGTGCAAGGGCTCAGATTTTTACACTTTTGGATTTGCTTTGTAACCGTCAATAAGGAACCCTATTAACCTTATGAAATTCAACTTGCAATTCAAAGAATTGAGATGGTAAAGATTTTGTTAATTTGAAATTGTCTCCCTTCGATTAAAAGTATAGCAAATCATTTACTCAGATTAACCAGTACCTTTCAATAAAAGTTTCAAGTTTAATTCATGAATTTTATTCCAGCGTCTCAAGACAATGGTTCATGATGAAAAAGTTTGATTAAACTGGTCAATTGTCCGTGGTATACCATATTGCACTGTCTATGGGATTTTCAGTGCAAAACATGAAAGTCAGAGTCAAGTTTCCTGAAACTGCTTCATCGATTAACCCTTTGGAAGCGGTGATTGGACCATTTTCGTAACAAACAGTGCCTGATAAACATTTCAGAAGTGACTTGCTCACATGGGCTGAAAACTTGACTGAAATACGGGTCTCCGAAAGTCACCTCAAAATAGCACTTTCAAATTCTGACCCCTCATTGACTCAAACTAATCTGGAGACATTAATTTCGCAGGTTTTGTTGTGATTCTCATTTTCTGGACTTCGAAAACTTTTTGTCGCTTACACATAAAATAGCATTTGCCAAATATTAATTCAGATCAAAGAAACTGGCCAATAAAAGTACATGTAACGTTTCTTTTTCTTTTGTTTAGTATATTTTAAAGGGTATTCAGGTAATAGAGCGGACACGAAATCACACCTAAATCCATCAAGGGGAAATAACTCAGAAAGATAGAAAGCAAGAGTTGTTATTCTTGTTCGTGACACATAGTCATGACCTGTTCTACATATCTGTGAAGTATCATGAAAATATTTCAAAAGGTATTCAAGTTATAGAGCGACTACGAAATCACACGTAAAACCATCAAGGGGTAATTTTCAAAAAGTAAGAAAGCAAAAGTTGTCATTCTTGTTTGCGCCACATTGCCATACCCTGTTCTACATATCTGTGAAGTATCATGAAAATATTCCAAAAGGTATTCAAGTTATAGAGCGGACACGAAATCACTCCTAAAATCATCAAGAGGAAATAATTCAAAAATTAAGAAAGCAAGAGTTGTCATTCTTGTTTGCGACACATTGCCATTACCTGGTCTACATATCTGTGAAGTATTATGAAAATATTTCAAAAGGTGTTCAAGTTATAGAGGAGACATGAAATCACTCCTAAAAATAGAAGCTATAGAGCGGACACGAAATCACTCCTAAAACCATCAAGAGGAAATAATTCAAAAAGTAGGACAGCAAGAGTTGTCATTATTGTTCGTGACACATCGTCATGACCTGTTCTACCTATCTGTAAAGTATTATGAAAATATTTCAAAGGGTATTCAAGTTACAGATCGGTCACGAATCTGCAAAAAATTGAAGGAGAGATAACTCACCAGAAAGCTTATTTGACCTTGCCGTAAAAAAGTAAGGGTCAACCCATGGTCATCATTTAAACATTCTTGGTAGATCTCCAGTACACAATGCTAAATACATGTACCAAGTTTCAACGCAATCAGTTATTTGGTTCTGGAGATGAGGATTTTTAAAGGCTTTTACCTTATATGGGTATGGCCGCCATGTTGGTCATGTGAACTGGACCACTTGAGCAAATTTTTCTTTGCTTAACCCATACTTTACCAAATTTCAAGCATCTGTGCCAAGTGGTTCTGAAGAAGAAGATTTTTGATTATTTTCCAACGAATTTTTATGGTTCAAACCCAGGAACCCCTTGGAAGGGGCCATTTTTAGCCCTGGGGCCACGATTTGGATAAACTTGGTAAATGACCATTAGGAAGTGCAACATACCGAATTTCAAGCATCTGAGCCTAGAAGTTCTAGAGAAGATTTTTAAGTATATGTTATTTTCGAACCCAAACCCACTGCCTCAGGGCCTTTTGGACCCAAGGGCCACCATTTGGGCAAACTTGGTGAAGGTCCACCAGGCAATGCTTTATACTGAATCCAAGCATCTGAGCCTAGTGTTTCTGAAAAGGAGATTTTTAAATATTTTTTATGTATTTCTATAAGTTTAAAACACGGACCCCCTTCGAGCAGTGCCATTATGGACCCAGGGTCCACATTTTGAACAAAATTTGTAGAAGTCCACCAGACAATGCTTCGTACATCTGAGCCTTGGCGTTCTGAAGAGAAAAAAAGTTTTTCAATGTAATTCTTGGGTTCAAACCTGGGACCGCTGCCGTGGGGCCAATATGGACCTTTGGGCAACCATTTGAACAAACTTTGTAGATGACTATTAGGTAATCCTACGAACCAAATTTCAAGCATCAGAGCCTTGCGGTTCTGAGGAAGAAGATTCTTGAATATTTTTCTATGTATTTCTTTGTTTCAAACCTGGGCCTCCATGCTGTGGAACCATTTGGACCCTCGGGCCACCATTTGAACAAACTTGGCAAAGGACTACGAGGCAATGCTTCGCACCAAATTTTAAGCATCTGGGCCAAATTTTTGGATATTTTTCTATGTATTTTTATGGTAAAACCTAGAACTCCCTGCCGTGGAGCTCTTCCAGGCCCTGGGGCCACCATCTGAACAAACTTGGTAAAGGACTACTAGGCAATCCTACATGCCAAATTTCAAGCATCAGAGACTTTTGGTTCGGACGAAAAAGAGTTTTGAATATTTTTCTATGTATTTCTATGGTTGAAACCTGGGACTCCCTGCCGTGGGGCCATTTTTAACGCTGGGGCCATCATTTGAACAATCTTGGTGAAGGACTACTAGGCATTGCTGAATACTCAGTTTCAAGCATCTGAGCCTTGCGGTTCTGAAGAAGAAGATTTTTGATTATTTTTCTATGTTTTTCTATGCTTCAGACCTGGGACTCCCTGCCATGGACCACTATTTGACAAACTTGGTAGAGGACCACTAAAAATGCTACATACCAAATTTCAAGCATCTTAACCAAGTGGTTCTCAAGGAGAAGTTTTTTTAATCTGTCATGTATTTCTATGGCTCAAACCCAGGACCCCCTGCCCGGGGGCATTTTGGACCCTGGGGCCACCATTTGAACAAACTTGGTAGAAGACTACTTGGCAATACTCAATGCCAAATTTCAAGCATCTGAGCCAAGCAGTTCTGGAGAAAAAGAGTTTTAAGTAATATTGTATGTTCGAACCCCAAACCCCTTTTCCAGGGTCATTTTAAACCCCAGGCCACTATTTGAATAAACTTGGTAGAGGTCTAATAGACAATGCTTCACGCAAGCCCTAGGCCTAGGGGTTTCAGAGATGATGTCATTTAAAGCGTTGACGACGGACGACGCACGACGAACGACGCACAACGGACACTGGGTGATAACAATAGCTCACCCTTAGCCTATGGCTCAGGTGAGCTAAAAATACAGTCTCTTTCGGTGAACTTTGTTAAAGAAGGTACTTGACACTCGAGTGAAACTGATAGTCCTGGTACCATGTGCGTAACACAATCTGGACAAATCAGCACCTTCAGAACAGTATTCCAGTCTTTGAAAAAAAGAACTCCAAACGTAACTGTCACAATGCTTCAACTGTTGCACTGTTGCAACTCAGATATCGTGGAACGCCGCACACTGAAGTAAAGTAGTCATCAGACAGTGTAGCTCACCTAACAAAAAAGAACTTGCAAGGCCTTGTAGATCATTTATCAGGGAGCTGTCATAGACACTATGTACCTTTGCAATACCTGCAACTGTGCAACTATTAACCACAAAGAAACAGTAGCAAGAGAGTACAGAATGCTGTACTACTAAAACTATCATCAGGCAGTTCAATTCACCTATAACAACTGAAGCACAAGCTGTCCATACGCAAAGTATCTTATTTATCTTGAGTTTAACAACGTCGGAGTATACAATAAAATCAACTGCTAATGCTTCAAATTTTCTACTCTTCAACTAATGATAGCTAGGGGATAAACTCTGGCGCTTTTTTTCAAAAGCTAAGTTTGTTTTAGTGCTTACTGTTCTGTAATCATAATAATGTATACAACGTGACCTGAGTTGAGTACGCGATATGATGTTCCATGTGCATATAGTTATTTCCCTTTTAAAGATGTAAACTTTTACGATTTCCTCCCTTTCAGTCCTATATAAGAATATATTTAAGGTATTTTGTTTGTATTCCACACTACAAATGGCATAAAAAGCTTAACAGGGATAGTAAATTTGGCTTCAAACGCAAAAGAACAGTATAACACAAAAGTGATCAGTCACATTTTATGTCCAAATACTCGCTATGCAAACTAAAAATTGTCTATACATCTCATGTTAGAGTGAGGAAATCTATTAAAGCTGGATTCTTAGAATCTTCAGAACATTTCACAAAACCTGGAATGATCCCTGTGCATCAATATAGTTAGACAACGAAAATTTCAAACTTATTTTTTTATTTCAAAATTAGTGTGATGGTAGATTGAGCAGTATAGCACTGAGGTGACGAATTCATTTCGTTTCCTGTGATTATATGCTAAATTATTTATCTTATGCAAACTTTGTCTGATATGAAAACATAATTCATTAAACAATTCATACCTAAAGGTTCGGATATTTACATTTAAATATTGCAAACCCGTTCTGGAAATATTAGCAAAATATTTTATGTGGAAAACGTAGAAAGAAATTATCACATACATAAGCAAATGTCAATATCTATAACATTATAATGTTATACGTATACTAGTCAAAAGTTCTAACCGGCCACATTCTTTTTATCAGTTTTCCTCAGTGCTGTCAGCAATTTCACAGTTCAATTTACAGCCACAGATAGGTGAATATATGGGTAAACCATTCAACTAACAGGTTTAGCAATGTTCAGTACACTACGCCAGGAGGCACAGATGAATACGGGTATTCCCATTTTCAAAATCAACAAGAATTTGCATTGAGTAGTGGGGTGCATTTTAACATTTTGACCCAAAGCGAACACTGTCATGCATGAAGAGTGCTCAGTTCTGTATACATTTGTTTCTTCAGTCTATTGCTTTAGTAATGAGGTGGTTTTGATCACGTAAATTGGATATTTTAACCAGAGGACCAATGGTCCTGTAGCTCACCTGACACTTGGTCCTGGTTTATATTTTAATGCTTTTATACATGCGAAGTTGTTGAACTGAACTGTAATATAAGATAGTTTTGAACACTATGATGACGAATTATGCATTTTGCCAACTTTCACCTTTGCTGCGATTAGTTGTTGACTAGTTTCAGAATCAATATCGGATGATTTTGTTAACCGGCCGAATAAGGAAAAATGATATTAATTTTTGTCCTTATTCGAAGTTTTTGAACTGAAATGCAATAATATATAGCTTTCATCCCTATAAGGCAAAATTATGCATTTTGCCACGTTTCACCTTTACTGCTACAAGTAATTGACTAGTTTCAGAATCAATATCGGATGATATATGTTAACCGGCCGAATAAGAAAAAAATGATATCATTTTTGTCCTTATTCGAAGTTTTTGAACTGAAATGCAATAATATATAGATTTCATCCCTATAAGGCAAAATTATGCATTTTGCCACGTTTCACCTTTACTGCTACAAGTAATTGACTAGTTTCAGAATCGATATAGGATGATACATGTTAACTGCCCGATTTAGGAAAAAGAAATAAGGAAAAAGGAAAAAAAAAATAAGAAAAAAAAAGGAACAGGAAATAAGGAAAAAGGAATAAGGAAAAAAGGGACAGGGAATAAGGAAAAGGGAACTTTCTTTTTGGTGATGGTCTTATGCTATTTTAATCTGTACCGGGAGAAGTATATGCGTCGACCTACGATTTTTATTGGCATGGCTCATGTAGTAATTGCTGCACTTTCAAATAGGTCATCTGCAAGTTATGCCAGTATAGTAAGGGTATACCTTTTTAGAAGCAGATTGTAAAGTAAACCTTAAAAAGACAAAGAATATTTTTCTACAGCGATATTACAAAAGGCATGCAATCACAATGACATTACACTGAGATAAATGTTTTTTTTTTCATTTTCGAGATATAATATCAGTGACAGAACTTTTTGGATGATCCTCTATGCAGAAATGGTGTAGACTCATATTCTAGACAGATACTTTATCGATTTTGAACTTTTTTATGTGGAAAACAGTTGTGACTGAGGCAGCCAGTGAGATACTTGGGAAGGAAAGTCGCAGGAAAAAGCCCTGGGTCACCAGAGATGTTCTCGACCTCTGTGATGAGAGGAGAAATTTGAAGAAGAAGGGGTATGAAGCAGGAGCAGCAATACAGGGAAGCAAACAAGAGGATTCAGAAGGCAGTGAAGAAAGCGAAGGAGGACTGGATAGCTAGTCAGTGCGAGGAGATTGAAACTTGCTTGAACAAAAACAACAGCAAGAAAGCATACCAGCTTGTGAAGGACCTAACTTCAGAGAAACAGGGTAGATCCACAACTATCCAGGACAAGTCTGGGAAATGCCTTACAGAGGAACAAGAAATTCTCAGCAGATGGACAGAATATTGCTCAGAACTATACAACAATGAGACTTACGGCGACAATGCGGTTCTGGACTGCAATCAGCCCCCAGAAGAAGATCAACAACCGATCCTTCGTGAGGAAGTTGAGATTGCAGTAGCAGCACTAAAGAAGGGGAAATCTGCCGGAGTTGATAATATACCAGCAGAACTTGTCTAAGCTGGCGGGGAGACCATGATTAATGTTTTAACAGATATTTGTAACAGAATCTGGAGAACAGGAGAATGGCCTACCCCATGGACTCAGTCGCTGATTATTACGCTCCCTAAAAAAGGCAACCTACAGCTCTGCCAGAACTACAGAACCATCAGCCTCATCAGTCATTCAAGCAAAGTCATGCTGAAAGTCATCATGAACAGGCTTTCAACCACAAGCTGAGGAGATAATCGCTGAGGAACAGGCTGGGTTCCGAGCAGAAAGGAGCACCACAGAACAAATCTTCAACGTTAGAACCCTGTGTGAAAAGTATCTCCAACATCAGCAGAATCTGTACCATTGATTTCAAAAAAGCCTTTGACAGGGTATGGCATGCAGCCTTATGGGCCACCATGCGGAAGTGCAAATCTAGTTCGCACCATTGAGCAGCTATACGACAAGGCTACAAGTGCAGTCCTAATAAATGGCAGCACAGGAGAATGGTTCAGAACAACAGTTGGAGTAAGACAAGGATGTCCTCTGTCACCCACCCTCTTCAACATTTTTCTCGAACGGATCATGTCTGATGCTCTGGAAGAACATGAAGGAAAGGTTAGCATAGGCGGCAGAAACATTACCAATCTGCGGTTTGCCGATGAGATAGATGCTCTAGCTGAGGAAGAGCAGGAACTGGAAGCTCTAGTTGAAAGTCTCGACCAAACCTGCACAAGGTATAAGATGGAGATCAGTGCTGAGAAGACAAAACTGATGACGAATAGCGCAGACGGCATCCAGAGGGAGATCAAGGTAAAAGGGCAGAAGCTGGGTACCGTAAGCAGCTTCAAATACCTTGGAGCAATTGTCTCAGATGATGGCTAAAAACAGGAGGTTCTCTCAAGGATTGCACAAGCCACTTCAGCTCTTACTAAGCTGAAACCAATTTGGAGAGATAACAATATATCTCTTGGATCAAAGGTGAAACTTATGCGCTCCCTTGTCATTTCCATATTTCTGAATGCCCGTGAATCATGGACCTTGACAGCAGAGTTAGAGAAAAGAACGCAGGCCTTTGAGATGAGGTGCTACCGAAGGTTACTGAACATTTCGTACAAGGACCATATAACCAATGAGGAGGTTCGCAGGAAGATCCAAGCAGCCATTGGAGAATATGATGAACTCCTTACGCTGGTCAAGAAACGGATACTAAGGTGGTTTGGCCACGTCTCAAGGTCTTCTGGTTTAGCAAAGACAATTCTTCAGGGCACAGTGAAATGAAACAGAAAAAAGAGGTAGACAGAAGAAGAGATGGGAAGACAATATCAAGGAGTGGACAGGAATGGATTTTGCCAGCTGAACTAGGGCAGCTGAAGACAGGACAAGGTGGAAAGGGATTGTTTTGAAGTCATCTGTGGTGCCCCAACGACCTAGTAAGGTTATGGGATAGAATAGAAAAGAGCCAGCGGCTGCGGGGGATCTTAAAGGATAGGAAGACTCCGTCGTCCGTCCGTCCCCGATTTCAAATGACTTCTCCTCTGAAACTGCAAGGCCGAGTGTAACCAAATTTCATATGTAGCCTCCTGGGGCCTTAGGGACGAAATAGTGTTCAAACGGTCCTGGTTACAGGACCAACATGGCCGCCATGCCCCATATGGTAAAAACCTTAAAAAAATCTTCTTCTCCAGAACCAATAGACCGATGACCTTGAAACTTTGTATGTAGCATGAAGTACTTTTTTTTGTTATTTATTTTTTTTCTTCATATTGTCTCATGGTACAAAAGTTTTACATAGTACATGTAATACATAATACTGTTTCACGAACATCTGGCCAACGTATGGTGGCTGGTTTGTGCCATTTCGTCTTTTCGTCTTGTCGCCGCGAAAAGACGCCAGGCGAAAAGACGAAAAGACGAAAAGACGCCATGCGAAAAGACGAAAAGACGAAAAAACGCCATGCGAAAAGACGAAAAGACGAAAAAACGCCATGCGAAAAGACGAAAAGACGAAACCCGCCACGCGAAAAGACGAAATTTCAGCGCGAAAAGACGAAAAAACGCCATGCGGAAAGACGCCATTTGAAACTCTTATTTTGTCGTCTTTTCGCGTGGCGTCTTTTCGTCTTTTCGTCTTTTCGCCTGGCGTCTTTTCGTCTTTTCGCATGTCGTTATTTCGTCTTTTCGTCTTTTCGCGTGGCGTTATTTCGTCTTTTCGTCTTTTCGCATGGCGTTATTTCGTCTTTTCGTCTTTTCGCGTGGCGTTATTTCGTCTTTTCGTCTTTTCGCATGGCGTTATTTCGTCTTTTCGCCGCGAAAAGACGAAAAGACGCCACGCGAAAAGACGAAATAACGCCACGCGAAAAGACGAAAAGACGAAAAGACGCCATGCGAAAAGACGAAAAGACGAAAGAACGACACATAAATACCCTGCTATTGATAAATGTATTGATATCATATACTTAGACAGTTTGTCTGAGTAAACTGTGATGACTCATATCAGACTACTGCAAACACAGATCCTGATGCAGTCTGATCATGTTCGCACTGAAATGTTATTTGATGTTCTTTTTCGACGTATAAGAATTATAAGGACAGACTATAAAATTAATGTGGAGTCGGCAATATTTTCGGTCAGTATGGTACCGTTTTGCAATTAAGGTGTATAAATATCCTATTCTTATTATAGCTAAGACACTTATACTTAGACAAGTGTTTTTGATTAAACTGTGTAGACCCTGATCAGAGTGCAATCTGTAGAGAAGTGGAATAATCACGGTTTGCAGTTTTTGCCACTGATTTTTTCTCTCTTTTTTGGAAACATCACCAAAAATATGAGGAAGGTCATTATGATATTTCTACTGAACGAACAGACAAGAAAATGAGCCGTCCTTATGTTTTGGAGAAAAATACTAAAAATCAATTTCATCATTACCAGATTACTCTATCTTCGTTTTGATCTTAAACTACCAAAAAGATTAAGTACCTTGTTGACAATCTAATCTCCCACAAATTATGGAGGAAAAGTTACAAGTGGAAACATGATATGAATATGGCATACATTAACCTGCAGCTAACCAAAAATTTGAACAAATTTATAGTTTTATAAAGACGTGCCGATCGCAGACAGAACAGAGCCTGATCAGACTGCTCTTTTTGCCTAATGCTCCTTCCGCCATATTTACAAAGGGGAACAACTTCTGTGACTTCCTCTTCCCTAGTAAGAAATCGTTTCTGAAAGGGGTTTGCTCTTACACGAAAGAATTTGCTCCAAGAGGAGCAAAGTCTTTCCTTTAGGTGTTGTCCCTTACAGAGAAGGAAGTAAAAATGCAATGTCGTTATTTCGTCTTTTCGTCTTTTCGCGTGGCGTTATTTCGTCTTTTCGTCTTTTCGCATGGCGTCTTTTCGTCTTTTCGCGTGGCGTCTTTTCGTGGCGAAAAGACGAAATAATGCCATGCGAAAAGACGAAAAGACGAAACAACGCCACGCGAAAAGACGAAAAGACGAAATAACGCCATGCGAAAAGACGAAAAGACGCCACGCGAAAAGACGACAAAATAAGAGTTTCAAATGGCGTCTTTTCGCATGGCGTTTTTTCGTCTTTTCGCGCTGAAATTTCGTCTTTTCGCGTGGCGGGTTTCGTCTTTTCGTCTTTTCGCATGGCGTTTTTTCGTCTTTTCGTCTTTTCGCATGGCGTTTTTTCGTCTTTTCGTCTTTTCGCATGGCGTCTTTTCGTCTTTTCGTCTTTTCGCCTGGCGTCTTTTCGCGGCGACAAGACGAAAAGACGAAATGGCACAAACCAGCCACCATACCAACGCGCCCATTTGGTTTCCAGTTACTCAAAAAAGGAGGAATATATCGAAATACATGTCAGATTCTACAGTTGAAATATATATTAACTACTATCTTACTTATTCATACATCCATGCTTGTACATATGCATGTATACTTTCACATACGTACCTACACGCATATATATATATATGCATATATATACATATACATACTTATAGATACGCACATATATATACATATAGACCCTAGATTTAACGTCAGAACATAAGTCCAATGGGCGCGTTGACATAATATTTTGTATCTTTTCTACAATCTCTAACTCCTCTTCAACTGCTAAATCCAATATACAATATGTAACTGTTACTATAATATTTACTTTATCAATGTCGTGGAAAAACTTTTATAGCATGTAACAATATATTTTTTGATGAAAACAAAAAAAGAAATAGAAGAAGGAAAAAAAATAGGAAACTGATAAATGAAAGTAAGAGAGTGAACGAATTAGTACGGAAAAAAATAAAACAAAGGAAATAATTTCAAAGACTTACAGAAAGAAACCAAGATAGAAAGAAAAAAAAATCAACTGCTCTCCTATTCTATTTAGAACAAAAACTAAGCTATCAAGTTTAAAAAATCATTCCATTTGTTTTCAAACTGCGTTAATTTGTCATGGATAAGTGCGATTTCTTTTTTCAGATTTTATTCTCACTGACAAGTATAATTTGAAATTGGGCAAAATTGGTATTTGTTTCTTATATTTACAGCTGAAAATAAAATATTTTGCTAAAAATAAGATAAAAATTTTTATTTGAGTTTCTGGCTTTTGATATAACTGATATATTCCAAAAGTAATTATTTTTAGATTTATGTTTATGTCTTTATCGTTTTCTCTTAAAAATCCAGATAAATCTTTCCAAAACTTTTGAACATGTCTACACTCCCAAAATAGATGTGAAACTGTTTCAATTTCCATATTACAGAACTCGCACAAAGATGAACAAACAATATGGCATTTTGTCAAAAAATAATTTGTTGGTATTACCCGCATTAAATATTTATATTGAAAATTTCGCAATTTTACATCGTTGGTGGACTTTAACACAGATACATATATAGCTTTCCAATTTAATTCAGTATCTGGAAATATATCTTCCCATTTGGTTTCTGATGTTTTTGTTTCTACGTTATCTTTTTCTAAAAATATATTATACACAACTTTATTTATCTTGTTTACTTTCAGTAGCTGATTTAGCATGTTTACTTCAAACCATTGATTTACATTTTCTGTTCTTATTTTAGTTTTCCATTGTATCGGTATGCTGTTTATTAAGCTAACGTATTGAAGAAAATCTGTATTAGGTATGTTATAAATTTCACGTAATTTATTAAACGAATAAAATTTATGCTCAGTTTGGTCAAAAATATCCTTTATATACTTTATTCCTGACTGATACCAATGTTTAAACATAACTGTTTCGTTTCCAATTCTTATATACGAATTATTCCAGATAATTTCATTTCCATAACTTAATATCGCTGTTTTTGTATTTAATTTATTCCATGCTACTAAAATGTCCCGTAAAAAGGGTTTCCTATAAAAATGTTTTATAACATCAGCTTCGTTTAAATTACATTCAAATAAAAGACTTCCACCAAAGTTTTTGAAGTCTTTTGAATATAAATTTTTAAGTAAGCTTTCTGACTCGTTTCCTATTAAACGTTTAATCCAGCTTATTTTAAGTGACCATATAAATTTTTCTATGTCAATCATTTTTAACCCTCCCCTTTCATAATTTTGAATTAAAGTATTTCGTTTTATTTTTTCCGGTTTACCATCCCAAATAAAGTTGTACATTAATCTTTGGATATACTGAATAGTTTCCTTTGGGGGATTTGGTAAACATGTAAGGGGATATATTAGTTTCGGGAGTGCAAAATTTTTTATTACAACAATTTTTCCCATCAAGGTAAGTTTCCGATGTTGCCACTGTTTTAAACATACTTCAAAATCATTTATTTTAGGATCTAGGTTTAACGATAATATATAGTTCTTATCGGTTTTAAAAATAATTCCAAGAGCTTTTGCTTCATTAGAGCTCCAAGCGAACTTTTTATTCTTTAAATACATGATATCTGAAATTATTAGTGACCCTATTCGCAAGGACTGACATTTTCTCTGATTGAGCCTTAAGCCTGAAATGTTTCCAAAATTATCTAATACGTCTATTAATGTTTCGAAGGATTTTTTTGAACCATCCATAATAAAAGATGCATCATCTGCAAACATTGATGTTTTAAATTCTTCTCCTGCTATATTTATACCTTTAATGTCTTTGTTTTTTATTATATGATTAGATAGCAATTCTATGCAGATAATAAATAAATAGGGGGAAAGAGGGCAGCCCTGTCTTACACCACGGTGAATGTTAAAAAAATCGGAATGATAACCATTGTTTGAAACACAACTTTTAGCATCGTTGTAAAATAACTTAATCCAATTTATCAGATTTTTGCCAAAATTAAAGTGTTCTAGACATCTGTACATATAACTATGACTAACGCTATCAAATGCTTTTTCGAAATCGGAAAAAAACAGTATGCCCGGAATTTTCTGATCATCAGTAAAATCTAAAATTTCAAAAATTAATCGTATATTTTCGCCTATGTATCGTCCTTTCATAAACCCTGTTTGTGTTTTATTTATTATTTTTACGAGAACCTTTTTTATTCTATTTGCTATAACTTTAGTTGCTATTTTGTAGTCAACATTCAATAAACTAATTGGCCTCCAGTTTTCTAAGTACAGTAAATCTTTTCCCGGCTTTGGTAGAAGTGTTATTATACTTTGTTTCTGAAGTTCAGTAAGACTACCCGATATATATGAATAATTAATTGAATTTATATAGTATTGTTTTAAATCGTTCCAAAAGATTTTGAAAAACTCTGTTGTTAGGCCATCCGACCCTGGGCTTTTTTGATTTTTCATTTCTTTTAGTGCGTTGATGCATTCATTCTCTGTTATTATACCTTCGCATTCATTTTTTTCTGTTTCGGACAATTTTAAGCTGTTATTATCAAAAAAGTTATAAACAGAGTTTGACGACTCTTTCTCTGAATAAAGTGTTTTGTAGAACTTGGTTTCTTCTGTTAAGATCTTTAACTGATTTGTTATTATATTTCCGTTGATATTTAATCTAGATACAAGTTTTGACTCTGATTTCTTCTTCTCCAAGCTGGCAAAGTATTTTGTATTCTTTTCATTTTGTTCCACGATTTGCGCCTTTGATCTAATAATATAACCATTTAGCTTGTTTTCGATTAGATTTTCTATTTCTGCTTTCTTTTGATCCAGTTCTCTTTTTAATGTTTCTGTTTGGTTTATATCGTCAGTGTTAACAATTAATGTATTTAAGTCTTGAATATCTTTTAGACATTTTTCTTCATTTCTTTTTCATCGTTGCATATTTAATTGTTTCATTTCTAATTGTTCCTTTTATTAGTTCCCATAACGTATTAGGGTTAGCTGTTTCATTTATTTTTGCTATTTCAGAGATGCTTTTCTTTATTCTATTTTGATAATCAGAATCAAGTATCAAACTATTATTCAATTTAAAATAACCAGGGCCCCTTACGGATGTTTGGAGATCAAGTTGTAAAATTACCATAGAATGGTCAGATTTATAGCTTATTTTATTCTCACAAGAAACAGTACAAGTTACCACATTTTCAGAGACGAGGAAGTATTCTAGTCTGCTAAAAACTGGCGGTTTTTGTGACGAATGCCATGTAAATTGTTTTAATGTCGGATGTTTGTCTCGCCATATATCGACTAAAGAAAATTTGTCAATCATATGATTAATTTTATTTCTACAGAGTTTATGCGTATCGATTCTACCATTTTTCTTGTCTAATTGTATGTCCAATACTGTATTGAAATCTCCGCCAATCACAAAAGTTTTTTCTTCATTTTCGTTAATGTATGTTTCTAAGGCCTCAAAAAAACTTGTGTCGTCCTTATTCGGTCAGTAAATATTCAATATAGTGATATCCTTTTCATTCAATTTTATTTCAAGTGCTTGCATTCTTCCTTCGATTAATTCAGTGTATTGTTTTACCTGACACGATGCATTTTTTTCGTTAATTAATATTCCAACCCCTTCAGCGTTTGTTTTTTTACCACTAAAAAATGCCCGACTGCCCCATTCTTCTTGCCAAAGTAGCATGAAGTACTTGAGTAGTACTAAGATTGTTCAAATTATGACCTTGGATTGACCTTGACCTATTTTACAGTGAGTTCAAATTTGGTCTTTGGTGCTTTTATACGGGAAAATGCTAGAACATAAAATTTCTTGGAAACCGTTGAAGATTTGGGCCTAAAATTGGTAAATACAGTCATCTTAATGAGTACAGGAAGATTTGTGAGTACAAGAGATCAAGGTCATTCTTCGACCCAGGTCTCTCATATTTAGAAAATTTCAGGGCAATCCAAGCCACCGGGTCAGTCGTAACCAAATTTCATACAGAAGTTTCAGGGGTTGAGGGAATGAAAATTTGTTAAAATGGTCTGGGTCACATGACCAATATGGCTGCAACGCCCATATATGATAAAAAAAATCAAAAAAATCTTCTTCTCCAGAACCAAACTACCGATGGCCTTGAAATTTGGTATGCAGCATTGGGTACCCGAGGAATACCAAGATTGTTCAAATGATGACCTTGGGTTGACTTGACCTTTCTTACAACAAAGTAAAATATGGGAAAATGTTAAATTATAAGATTTCTTGGAAACTGTTGAAGAGTTTGACTTTAAAGTTGGTAAATACAGTCATCTTAATGAGTTCAGGAAGATTTGTGAGTCCAAGAGGTCAAGGTCATTATTCACCCTTTGACCCAGGTCTCTCATATTTCGGCAATTTCAAACAATCTTCTCAAAAGGCACAGGGTCAATTGTAACCAAATGTCATATAGAACTTTCAGGGGTTTAGGGAATGAAAATTTGTTAAAATGGTCTGGGTCACATGACCATTATTGCCGCCATGCCCATATATTGTAAAAATCTTAAAAACATTCTTATCCAGAACCAACTGACCGATGGCCTTGAAACATTGGGTACTTGGGTACTATCAACATTGTTCAAACTATGACCTTGGTTTGACGTGACCTTTCTATAGCAAGGTCAAATATGGAAAAATTCTAGAGCATAAGATTTCATGGAGATTTTCAGGATTTTTACCTAAAAACAGGTCTTTGAATCGATTGCCCAATTAAAATTAAGAAATTACAGTATGCTTTCCTCTGGTTTCGTCACCAGATATTGTCAGGGTCACTGACGAGGCTTTATTAGCCGAAACAACGTAGTCTGGCCCATGTTCCTACTACTGTATGTATTCTCTGCTCTTGAAGGAACTTTTTAAGATTTTAATTACACAGTCATCTTAATGAGTACTTGAAGATTCATGAGTACAACGGGTCAAGGTCGTTCTTTGACCTTTGACCCTGAAATCTCATATTTTGACAGTTTCAGGCTTCTTCTTAAAAGCCACTGAGCCAATTGTAACCAAATATCAAATAGAGCCTCCAGGGGTTGAGGGAACAAATATTTCTTCAAATGGTCACATGATCAACATTGCCGCCACGCCCATATATGGTAAAAACCTTTAAAAATCTTCTCCAGAACCAATTTATCGATGGCCTTGAAATTTGGTATGCAGCATCGAGTACTCGAGTTCTATCGGCATTGTTCAAATAATGTCCTTTGGTTTTTCAACGGCATAGTCAAATATGGGAAAATGCTACAAGATTCCTTGGAAAATTTCAAAGATTTAGGCCTAAAATCTGGTATATACTGTCATAAGGATTAGTGAGTACAAGAGGTCGAGATTATTCTTTGACCTTTGAACCTGGACTCTTATATTTTGACAATTTCAAACATGTTCTCAAAAGCCACTAGGCAAATTGTAACCAAATTTCATGGAGAGCCTCCGGGGGCTGGGAGACTTTGATAATTTTTTGGCAAGGTCAAATTTGCTTGCTGGTGCTTTTATATGGGAAAATGGCTGAATATAAGAGTTCATGGAACTTGTAGAAAATTTTGGTGCAGAAATTAATAAATATAGTCAAACAAATGAGTACTTGAACATTTTTAGCTATAGAGGTCAAGGTCATTTTAGAGCTTTAACAAATGTTTCTCATATTTTGACAGTTTAAACTATCAGGTTTGTTCAAATGATGATCCTAGTTTGACCATTGATCTTTTTACTCGGGTAAGCGATTCAGGGCCTCATTGCCCGCTTGTTTTCTTTTGTTGTTATTTGTATATACCAGTCCTTTAATCGACTGCATATTTGAAATTAACAGAATTCCGGTGTGTTTTTATCTGGCTTTCGTTGTCAGGCCATTGCTGGGTTCAACTTTCTTTTTATGAATGATTTTAATGCTTGTAAAGGAATTCAAGCTATTCATAATTATTATTTTTGACATAATCTACCCTGAGCAACTATGGTGTATGAGCAGATAAAAGAACGTTTACTATCAATCTATATCATACATCGGATATAATTTTTCGAGATAATTATAATTATTTTCTAAATCTATCTCCCCCCCACCTTCTCGAAAAAAATATTGTCGGTGGTTTCTTTCTTAAGCAATGCATAAAATATGTTAGACTGCAGTTGTGTAAAGTCGTATATACGTGTACAGCTTACTCTCGATATCTCAAAATGAGAGGTCAGCTCAAACTAATGATATTTCACAATAAATTTTCTGGTCGAAAAATTACTTTGCGATACCAGAGTAGTTTAAGGTAACGGGAGTTGAAATGTTAAAAAAAAATGTACGTCCAAACTAAATTCTTTGGTTCAAACTTTAGTTTATTTGTATAAATACATATTAGAAAACAGAGTTAAGAGATATTACAATGTTATCTATGTTATACAAATGGGATTCAGAAGGAAGTCATTAGACTTATACAATAATATGAAAATCTGAAAGAGTTCCTTCAAGAGCAAAGAACAAGAACCGAAATCTGTTTTCAAATTAAATTCCTTGATATGAGCGGGTTCTTTGAGATATCAGTGTTTGAGATAGTGAGAGTCAACTCTGTATTTATTTTTATTCTTTAGTGAGAGGCAACTCTGTATTTATTAATATTCTTTAGTGAGAGTCAACTCTGTTTTTATTAATATTCTTTAGTGAGAGTCAACTCTGTTTTCATTAATATTCTTTAGTGAAAGTCAACTCTGTTTTTATTAATATTCTTTAGTGAGAGTCAACTCTGTTTTTATTAATATTCTTTAGTGAGAGTCAACTCTGTTTTTATCAATTTTCTTTAGTGAGAGTCAACTCTGTTTTCATTAATATTCTTTAGTGAGAGTCAACTCTGTTTTTATTAATATTCTTTAGTGAGAGTCAACTCTGTTTTTATTAATATTCTTTAGTGAGAGTCAACTCTGTTTTTATTAATATTCTTTAGTGAGAGTCAACTCTGTTTTTATTAATATTCTTTAGTGAGAGTCAACTCTGTTTTTATTAATATTCTTTAGTGAGAGTCAACTCTGTATTTATTAATATTCTTTAGTGAGAGTCAACTCTGTATTTATTATTTATTCTTCAGTGAGAGTCAACTCTCAATTTATTATTATTCTTTATCTTTTTTCTTAAATCTGTCTCAGTTCTAAACGTTAGAAATCTTGCCGAAATAATTGCTGTAAGATACATTACGAAATAATTACCAGCATACTGTATTAGTATACAAATAATTTAGGCTGAGGTAGTTGCCGTTTGCTTTTGAACGGGTCCCATGAATATTCTATCTAATGAAATGGTTTTTCAGAATTTCTTTCATTAGTAACAAGGACAGAATCAAAAATCAATAGTCCGCTTAGTTTTTTTGGGGTACAAGCTGGCAGTCGGTTGCCGTTTAAAATAAACTGAATTCATAACAGAACCTCGGGGGTTGTCAGCTAGAAATACCTGATTCATATGATGCACAGTATCAAAGAATATAAACCCTGTTTTGTACGATTTGTAGGTTTACATTTTAAATCCATCTTATGGAATCACCACGACAAAATAGTCAATCAGATAATGACTGAAAGTGTAATTAATTTTGCCAATGAATGGTTGGTTCAAACATCTTTTTTTCTTTTAAGAAATTGTAACATACATACATATATATATAGTATGCAATACAGGCTTGGGATTAGAATGAAGGTTTGAAAATACTAAAATATAAAATGCAGGTTTTGTGGTTCTTTGTTGCCTGTTTTTGGTGTCAGAGTTTCTGTGATGTTTTACCTTATGTATGTTATTATTATTTTTGGTTCGGTTTGGGTTGCTGAGTGGCCACCTTTTGGAACAAGCTGCTCACTCGGTTGGCCATATGTTCTCTGTATCTTGATTAGTTGTAATCTTAGTTGTTTCCAACTATGGTTTGAGGGCTGGATTTGGATTTTGATTGTTTCAGTTCCTGGTCTTTGCATACTTTTTACTTTTATTGTTCTAAAACCCTAATTTACCCCACCCACTACAGATCAGAGTGGTAACATAAGTAAAAATTAGGCCTTAAATCGTTACATGTAGAAAACAGTACGTCATTTGTGTTTAGCAATGCTCTTTATGAAATACAAATTTCATTTTCATCGACTTAATTGAAGAATAGTGAATCGGCATCTTAAACATTCTCCGTATGCTATCTTTGGGTTGCAACGATTTTATAAAGAAATTATTAAATCTTACAAACAGTAGGGCAAAGATATGTTGGCACTTAATGACTGGCAAGCATCAAAAGATATCCAAACATCAGGAAACAGTCTGCTTTTGCAATTGCGACGTAAACTACTATATCAACGCCAAGAAATTAAGAAAAAAATCCATAGACAGCTATTAAAGACAGGAGTGGTACCATGTAAGGAGGATTGACTTTCATAGTGTCATTCTGTCTCTTGATCGCATAGTGTCAACACCTCCAGTTAGTCAATGAGGTTATTATAACTGGTGAATTACCACTGGTCCACTGATTGAATGAACAAATTTTCACACCTTTTCCTGTACAGGTAACATATGCTATTGCTGGAAACCAGGACCCCCGGCAGAGAAGTCCTGTCTTAAATGTCCAGTAAATGATGAATAAAACCTCCTTGTCAACAACTATCGCTGTATCCGAGTGAATAAAATGCTTTATACGGTGACCTTCGTAGATTTTCCATGTCTTTTTTTATTCATAACATTAATCGACAGAAACATTTAGATGATAAGAAAAAGTTATGGTTGTAAGAAATACACTTAAATCATATATATATGGTATTCTTTCCACTCATTTTGATTTCCAGGAAGAAAAATGAAGTCTTGAAAATTTCATTCAATAATCATAAATGGGCTGTAACAAATATTACAGTAGCAGAAAAAACAAATATCCAATAAGGACGCAGAAACTAAAGCCTCATAAAAATAAATGTATATACTACCCATACTAAAATACACAATTATACGTTCTCATAGACACTCGGTTAAATACAATTTAAAGTAGTTATGTAATAGATGAAGACAGAATGAAGTTTTTTTAATAACTTGGAAAAAGAGAAAAAGTAGTCGAAGTTACAGCCACTAATTGTGATTTGTATTATCTACATTACATCTAAAGCAGCATGCTAGTATAACGAGGTGAAGCATGCACATCTTTGAAGCATAATCGTTCGGAATCATACGCTATTTAAATCTTGCTTTAAAGTAGTATCAAAATAAAGTAGTAGAAGTTACAGCCACTAATTGTGATTTGTATTATCTACATTACATCTAAAGCAGCATGCTAGTATAACGAGGTGAAGCATGCACATCTTTGAAGCATAATCGTTCGGAATCATACGCTATTTAAATCTTGCTTTAAAGTAGTATCAAAATAACGAACTTTTACTATGATATACAACAATAATTAATACATATCCATTGACCTAACTGATCAGCGTGGTAAATTTAGTATTATTGTATACCGGTGAGCGTAACCAACGTTACCCATGTGTCTAGTCCTCGTCAGTTCTACTGCACATGTTATTGATTTGAAGATTTAACAATAGGATGTAATGTTTTTTGTAAGACTTATAACCAGTATCCCATCATAATCTTGCTGCTTCTTGCTGCTTATCCCATCATAATCTTTAGCTGTTACATTACCAAGCTGTACCATGGCAAGTTATACACTGCAGTGCACATGCTTATTCCGACATATAAGCAGTGAAAAAGGTTATGGAAGACCTAGATGAATCAGATATCTTTGGGAAATACATATATTTCTTAGTGGCCTTTCTGACATTTAAAATATTGAACGCTCTTTATATATCTGCAATGAGACCTTGATTATAAATGACTTTATTTATAAGCATAGTCAACATAGAAATAACTGCAACGAAACAGGATTATATCTGCTAAAGGTTGTAGATGAACTGAAGTAGCAGTTACTAATTTACACATTGGCATTTTATATAGTACTAATAGTATTTGTTTCAAACGACGTCAAGAATGCTCGGTTATTAAATACACAAAAGTAGGGGATATTAAGCTTTGAAAAATTGTAGGATCGACAACAAATTTGATATCAATATAATTAAAATCTTAAAAGTTCCTCCAAGAGCAGAGAATACATACAGAGGTAGGAACATGGGCCACACTACGTAGTTTCGGCTAATAAAGCCTCGTCAGTAACCCTGACAATACCTGGTGACGAAACCAGAAAAAAGCATACTGTAATTTCTTAATTTTGATTGGGAAGTCGATTCAAAGACTGATTAATTTCAAAAGGATCCAAATAATATAAAAGACGATGATCTAGAATAATAGTCTAAATCGATATCAAATTTAAATATTTCTCAGAATCTATCAGCTGATCTCAAAGGATGTAAATAAAATATAATCTGCACTATGGATGATGTACGGGAAGACGTTTTACGGCCGCCACACGGCACAACACCAGCTGCAGTGAGGTAAAATTAAAATCTTAAAAAGTTCCTCCAAGAGCAGAGAATACATACAGAAGTAGGAACATGGGCCAGACTACGTAGTTTCGGCTAATAAGACGGTTAGTGTCGATAAGATAAATATAAAAATCTTTTCATGAAAGATTAGACTTTACATCCTGTCTCGTGATCTACATGCAATTTCTTTCAGACAGGGGTCAGGACTGAAATGTGGTAAATTCGAACAAAATTGCGATCAAATTCTTCAAATAAGCTAACCTTTTAATGCATTCTGAAGTTTTGTATGATAAAATATGTTTTTCTTCTTCAAAACTGTCATTTTGAGAAAAAAATTCCAGAAAACAAAATTCGAACTGGTACATCGAGTCACCGAAAAATTTAGACGTTTATGGCATGCACTCTTTATTTTGACAAAACAGTGTGTATAACCAATTTTCAACTTGTTAAATGAATCATGGCGAGTGTTCTCTGTAAATTTTGTAATCTGAAAAGGATCGTTTGCCATACCAGATTCATGTAAAACGAATTGCATGCAGATCACGTGACAGGATATACCATCCAAACTGTGATGCAAAATGTCTTATCGAGTATTTGTCTGATGGATACTTGCCGTTTCAGACGGATTTGATATTTGATTCTAATTTATACAAATTTTCATAGGTAAATATCCCCTACTTTTTGTGAACAGTATATTTGAATGTCAGGTTAGACTGACTAAATATTTTCATAACTAGTTTAGTTAACGTTACTTGTTCCGTTTTGCTACTCTGTCTCTACTTTGATGATGCTACGTATACCAACAATTTAAAGGCGATCCAAAGGGCATGCATGACATTGTTAAAGATTAATATAATCCGTCACTTTCTATTTGCTTTTTCATTGGGTGGAAATATCTACGTCGGATTCGATTATTTCTAAAATAGATTATTTTGTCTATTTGACAACCTTTATGTTGTATTACAGTCAACAATTTTATCCCAAATCGTATTTTGTATAGTTTTTTTTCCTTTCATAAATGTATAAAAAAAACGTTTTTTTTTTTTTCATATGTGGCGGTCGCATTGCATTTTTGAATCACTCTTTCAGAAAAACAAGTACTTTGTCGTCCGTTATTTAGACATCTAATGACATATAAACATTCTATATAAAAAGTTGCCTTTACAATTTAGTAAAATAAAATTTACCATAGGCTTGTAGCCCATTTAAATAAATTTTTCTACTCCTTGTTTCTGCTACAACGAGATGGGGTTTAAATGGCAGGAACAAACAGGAAAAGACGGAAACAATTACAGTCTGAAAGTGTTTTGACTTAGTGGGGATGCCTTAAACCTATAAACCAGATCAAGAAAGTGTTTCCGGTTCCTCACCATGGAAGCCAGGCAGATACATCTTTTTATTGTTTCTGGCTAAATATATATTAGTAAACCCCAAGGTAATCCCAAAAACTAGAAAACAACCGAGGTGTTCAGAAAACATCTCCACTTCGCAAACTTTAAGTCAGCCTCAAATAGATACGCCGAACTGATGTCCGGCGTAAACAACGCCGAACTGATGTCCGGCGTAAACAGCAGAGTATCGTTCTGGCATGTGTTTCCGCGCAGTATGTGTTTCAGAGTCCAAACTATAACCATAAATTGCATATGGTATCTAGCATTCCTACTGAGAAAATTTATTCTGCAGTAGGTTTTGTTCTCACAATAATAAAGAATGGCCAAAACTGTCATCTGGGAGAGAAGAAATTAAAAATCAAAACACTGTGTGCTTTAAATGGCCATATGGCTTAATGCACTTTTATCATTGTTGTTGTAACCCCCATTTTTGATTGAATATTTTCCCCATAGACTTATAATAGGGAAATGTTGTCCGGACCCTAGCTTCTTCAATTTTGATTGCAACTTTTTGTAACTTGCAGGTATCTAGGATAGCCAAAACATTTCGGAAATGTTCGAATTTGGGCTAGGTTGGATGATCCTTTTCTGAGTTACTTGCCATTGAGCGATAAAATATTTTCCCATAGAGTGAAAATGGGGAAAATGTTGTCTGGGCCCTAGCTTCTTCATTTTTGATCGCAGCTTCTTGTAACTTGTAGGTAATTAGGATGGCCAAAACATCTCAGACCATTTCGAATTAAGGCCAGGTTGGATGATTCTTTTCAGAGTTACTTGCCATTGAGGCAAAATGTGTCTGTTGACAGTAAGATCTCAGGTGAGCTACAGGACCATTAGTCCTCTCGATTCTTGCTAAGTATCAGCACGTGAAATTGTGACAAAAATCTTGCAAATACATGCACAGCATAGCCCTCTTGTCTCAGAAAAAATCTGTTTCCTTTATTCTTGTCTTAAGGTGTATTGGTAAACTCCCATTTGTCACTCCCAAAGGAAACAACTTTCGTGTCCTTTGTTTGTTTACATGGACTGCGTATCCCTTCCAAATTCAGGTTTATTCTCAGAGGCAATGATGTTCTCAAACTGGAGCAAATTCTTTTCTTGGACACTAACACACTACTGAAAAGAAAAGCAAACCTGAAGATAGCAGAGGCGCTTCCCCTAAGAGTGTGCTCATTTACTTACAATAACCAGATTAATAGCTTGTCAAATGTCACTGAAAATTAAAGAATATCGAAAACGATAAAGAACATAACAATAATTACCGAGACTTCTTTTGGAAGATTGTTAATAATGCTTTTGAAAATACGACGCACTTAGAAACCCTACACAGTTTAGGGACATAAAATTCGTTTGAATTTCCTACGCAGGTACCTTGATGATTAAAGTATAGTTGCTTAAGTTCTTGGAAATGTTTAAACTCATACCAGAATAAAGAGATATTAAAGCACAAAGGCTGACTCAATATAAGATGATTTATTTAGATGAAACCAGATGATTTGGTGCCAGAAATAACTTCAGATCAATTATTTTTCTCAAGCTTGTTTCAGCATGCTTTATAAACTCTCGTGATGCAAGAAAGCCTCTGACGCTTTAAATTTAACAGGTAAATGCAAACAAATACAATGCATAAATCAACAGGTAAAGAAGTAAAATGCGAACAAATACAGTCAATACAATACAAAAATACTCATGTAAAATCAACAGGTAAAATGCAAACAAATACATTTTGTAAACAAATAAATTACAAATGTATAATATTTCAAAATTAAGTAATAACCACATCCAAGCTAAAACTGGTTTTAATCAGCTGCCCTGATTTGCAATCATATTGTTGAAACCCTGCTAGTTTATTGGCATGTAACAACATTCTAAGACTGAAAGGTATACCATATCTACCTAATGCACTATCCAGACAACCGCCGTATAATCATAGTAAGGTAAATAGAAAATTTCTCCGGATCTGACACAATTCAATTCCAGGATCCGACCCAAGACACCATGTTGGAAGAAAACAAAACAAAATTAGTCACCACCAATTTGAAAGACATCATCAGCGGCAGCCATGTGTACTGCCAATCCCTATGTAGGTGATCATCGGGCTAGCCTTAACATTACAAACAATTTATCAGTAACAGACATAAGAAGAAAAACACATAAAACAACCAAGAAGAACCAAAACAGAAGTGCCACCTTGGGACGGTCAGTAATGAAATTACTGGGAGGCTTGAAGATGCACGAAATTACTGGGAGGCTTGAAGATACACTCAAATGAAGTCGGATGCGGTGGAGCAACTAGAGCATGTCGGGCAAACAGTTTACAAGAAAAGTTTTATGCTTCACAATAGCTTCATTTGTTGAAACAAATAAATGTTTCCTCCGTTTCTCTAACAAGACAATATTTATGTTCTGTTAACGTAATTATTGCAGTAGAAGTTTGTCGGAGGAAACCTGTAAGATAACAAATGTTAGCCCTGCCTATATGAGACTGTGGTCGTCGCCTCAAAACTTTCTTTACAATTTGGGGACCTATTTTAGTTTGGAATTTAGTTTCTTTTTTGTGCTGACTCGCCTACAGCTTAACAACATACATGTATCAAGAGAAATACACTTGCGAACCAGCTATATTATGCTCTGTGTGTAGCGTTAACATATACACTCGCAGGGGGTGGGGGGGGGGCAGTTTATTTTGTTGTCTTCCCTTTTTTACTTGGGACTCTTAAAGGAAATAAAAAAATATTATTTAAAGTGAAGATCGCTTTTGCGTGCAGACGTGTGGACGAGCAGCCATAAAGAAGACATTAACGTCGTTAACGACGCTCTTTAAAACTGATAACCTGGTTCATATTGATGAGAATATTTATAGAAACTATACAAAGTGGCCAAGGTCAGTTTCAGAAGCATAAAGACGACTTTTCGGAATTATATAATGTATCTGGCATAGGCATCGATCATTAACTACGAATGAATTTAAATAACATGTACTGTAAAAATGATGCCTTGGAAATTGCTAAATTTTTAATTCAAAGGGAGTAATTACTTTTTGAGCGGGTATAAGTGTACTTACAGCTTACAACACACAAGAGGAATAGAAACGCTACACATTTTCAATGGGAAATACTTGGGGTATTGTTTAAAGTATTAGATAGAGAACTGAGCCTTCTTGTTTTCAAGATATGCTTACAAATTTAACAAAACGTTGTTTGAAATGATTATCAATTAAACAGAAGCACATCCCTTTAAAGATAACGTCAGTATCAACATACGTTAACGTCAGTTACTTTTTACGTTTCCGGCGTTTCTAAATGTAAGTATGACTGATTACAACTTATTTTCTTCCAAAGGTAACTTTTTCGGCAAAATAAGAATTTTGTGTTTTCATCATTATAAGCCAACAAAACAGCGGCAATGCAGATTTAAAAAGAACCCTTTGGTTAATGCATTATCAAGACTGGGTTAAAAATGCCTTGTCTTTTGGAAAGTGAATTATCAGATGCATTTAGTTTTGGCTAGTACATGTCTGTGATTCCAAATGAAAGCTGCAAAAATAGGAAATCTTATTAAAACATTCTCCAGATAGGGGATACTGTTTTTACCGCACATCAAAAGATGAAACGCGAGTTTAAGTCTTTTCGAAATAAGGGCACATTTATTTGAATTGCAAGCCGCTCTGATCAAACAACTTATCGTGTATCATCATAGCAAGACAGCGCAGACCTGGTCCTTGATTATGTTCTTTAACTCTTAGTTAAACCACAGGTATATGTACTCAAACGGTTCATATAAATTCAAAAAGCCAATTCTGTTTGGAACAAGACTTGATGCACAGAGTTGGATTTCCAAAGGTCTGTAATATGAATGATCATCTTATTGTTGTAACGGTAAGAATCTTGATTTATAATGTACAGCTCAATGCTTTTGAAATATGGAAAAGAGAATTTGTATAGAGAGTATAATAAAAGCAGATGAGTACTTGTCATACTGGGTTAACTTGTTCTTGATAACCTCTGCATATGGAATTCTAAATAGCACAATAAACATGACTTTATCATACCTAGATCATTGTTTATGACAAAGAGCTTCAAAGACCTTAAAAGAATTACCATTTCAGACGATTTATCAAAAGAATCTTATGCGAGACCACAAGGTCGCGATTTTGTTTACCATATAATCATTTTACTTTGCAATTTCCTGCGGGTAGTGACTTTATCTTAACCCCAAAAAATTGTTGTCACCTACAACGTCGGTAAGTAATAATTATGTAATTTCATATGGATTTCTCAGTCAGCTTTAACCTCACAGTGCTCATGACAGAAGGTGTTCTGACAGAGCCTAAATTTGGATGGTTGATACACATTACATGCCTAATTTACACTCTATTTACGGAGTTACCTATTGAATGTCAGCAGTTTATTTTCGTACCACAGATTTCAGCTGAGCCTCTTGCATTGTGTTCTGGATAAAAAGTAGGTGTTTTCAAAAAGCAATGGATGTTTTTATTTGATGAATAGTTGTAAATGTCAATGTTTCGAAGCGTATTTTATTTTTGTTTTATTATTATTATTATTATTTATTTATTTATTTTTGGTCTGGATTATCCAAAATACTGC
Source organism: Ctena decussata (assembly GCA_963989385.1). NCBI lineage: Eukaryota > Metazoa > Mollusca > Bivalvia > Lucinida > Lucinidae > Ctena > Ctena decussata. The sequence continues at coordinate 48,894,329 of OZ022506.1, forward strand.
GATTAGTTGCAGGCACTCAAATTCTCACATTTAGGAGGATTAATTGTAAACGAAATCTAGTATCAGCGTTGCAAATAATGCCACTCGTATGGTATAAACATGCTGAAATAGAGTCAGGTTTTCTTTGATACACTTCGTGTTGCAGACACTTTTGTTATTCCATGTTCAAACAGAAAAATACCAATATACGCTTGTTTCCACCAATGGTTTTAAAATAAAGGTCTGTTTTAACTCCTTAATGAAGGTAGTTCCTGTACGACTGGATGTATTTTCCGACTGAGAAGACTTCCGATCTACTGGAATTACCTCACAATGATATTTCTGATTGGAATGGGATATATGAATATATAAGGATTTAATTATTGATCTACAAACAAATTATGTACAGTGATTTACATTGTGGATCATTGTTAAATGAATGTTTTCCTCTACCTGTACATCTATAATGTATTTTTTCTGCGCAAAGTTGGAATCGGTACAATTCCGGAATTCTTACCTTGCGCAAGACAATTCCAAAATAGTGAGTGAGTGAGTGAACTCGGGTTTAGCGTCCAACCAACAACGAGGTCATATGGAGACGGGACCTCGGTTTAAAGTCTCACCCGAAAGACCGGAAAAGCGGGGGATCGATCTTGCGACCCCTGAATTGGTAGTCTGGAGTGTTATCCACTACACTACAGCCGCTCCTAATTCCAAAATAGTATCTGCGCAAAGTGAGAATCGGGATAAAGGGAAATAATTAGATATTAGTGCGTATAACAAATATATGTCTGCACATCTACACATCTACATCTGTAACATACATACAAAGTCTCAAGTCACATGTCTCAAAACGAGTGCAGAGTGAGTTGAAAATACGAACTTGTCATCTTTATTAGCCATGACCCGAAACATTTCTCTGTTTTAAATAAGTCGGAATTTTGTCAAAACTAAAAGATTCCTCATCTTAGAATTAATTCCATTTTACTCGTATCAAATGAAATATTCGATTCTCATTTCACCCAAAAGATTCCCACTTAGCGCAGATACTTTCTCTTGTTCAATGAACTACCAAATCTGTTGTGCAATTCTAGAATCGTACCGGTACAATTCCGGAATTGTAACACAAAGTGAGATTCCTACTTTGTGCAGAACAATTTCAGAATTGTACCGATTCTCACTTTGCGCCGAAGATATATACTTGAACTTAGTATTTTCGATATACGCTCAAGAGAATTAAAAATGATACATAAAAAATTGGAATTTAAGGTTTTCATAATAAAATCATGACGCTAATTTTTATATATAAGGCTACAGGTATCGCATGGCTTCCATTTGTGTTTTATTTTCTCAGGATTTTTTACGTCTGGTTTGTGACATGACATGTTGCGTCATTTTTGTAATGCAGTTATGGCTGTTAGCGAACAAGTTTAAACTAAATGCATCTGATAATTCACTTTCCAAAAGACAAGGCATTTTTAACCCAGTCTTGATAATGCATTAACCAAAGGGTTCTTTTTAAATCTGCATTGCCGCTGTTTTGTTGGCTTATAATGATGAAAACACAAAATTCTTATTTTGCCGAAAAATTTACCTTTGGAAGAAAATAAGTTGTAATCAGTCATACTTACATTTAGAAACGCCGGAAACGTAAAAAGTAACTGACGTTAACGTATGCTGATACTGACGTTATCTTTATAGATAATAAACAGTGCCCCTATAGAAGCAATGGAAAGTTTCCGTGTTTTATTCTGCAACAATTCACTGTCGCGGAGCGCGTGAGTCTAATTGCTGACGTCACTGACATTACTGACGTAATTTTGTGACGTTTTGAGACGTTAGACGGTGTAACGTCTCTTTTTCTTTCTAAAATCGCCATTCAAACGTACGTTTACCTTAGATACAGTTAAGAATATTGGCGGGAGCATGAACGCGCTGGTAGGAAGGTTGGGAGAGTTTGAATAAAAAGAATACTTTTTCAGCGTTTGTGAGTGTTTGAATCGAAATAGTTCCGCTCTAGCATTGAATTGTTGAGTAATAATTCACTATTTTTCGGTCAGTTGTAAGTAGATAAAGTAGATAAATCACTCGCGCTCCGCGCTCGTGATATGATCTACTTTACAACTGACCTCCAAACAGTGAATTATTACTCAACAATTCACTGCTAGAGCTGATCTATTTCTTAATCATTTCAAACAACGTTTTGTTAAATTCGTAAGCATTTCTTGAAAACAAGAAGGCTCAGTTCTCTATCTAATACTTTAAACAATACCCCAAGTATTTCCCATTGAAAATGTGTAGCGTTTCTATTCCTCTTGTGTGTTGTAAGCTGTAAGTACACTTATCCCCGCTCAAAAAGTAATTACTCCCTTTGAATTAAAAATTTAGCAATTTCCAAGGCATCATTTTTACAGTACATGTTATTTAAATTCAATTGTAGTTAATGATCGATGCCAATGTCAGATACATTATATTGCTTCCGGCTATAATTCCGAAAAGTCGTCTTTATGCTTCTGAAACTGACCTTGGCCACTTTGTATAGTTTCTATAAATATTCTCATCAATATGAACCAGGTTATCAGTTTTAAAGAGCGTCGTTAACGACGTTAATGTCTTCTTTATGGCTGCTCGTTCACATGTCTGCACGCAAAAGCGATCTTCACTTTAAACAATATTTTTTTTTTATTTCCTTTAAGAGTCCCAAGTAAAAAAGGGAAGGCAACAAAATAAACTGCCAGCTCCCCCCCCCCCCCTTCCCCCTGCGAGTGTATATGTTAACGCTACACACAGAGCACAATCTAGCTGGTTCGCAAGTGTATTTCTCTTGATACATGTATGTTGTTAAGCTGTAGGCGAGTCAGCACAAAAAAAGAAACTAAATTCCAAACTAAAATAAGTCCCCGAATTGTAAAGAAAGTTTTGAGGCGACGACCACAGTCTCATATAGGTAGAGCTAACATTTGTTTTCTTACAGGTTTCCTCCGACAAACTTCTACTGCAATAATTATGTTAACAGAACATAAATATTGTCTTGTTAGAGAAACGGAGGAAACGTTTATTTGTTTCAACAAACGAAGCTATTGTGAAGCATAAAACTTTTCTTGTAAACTGTTTGCCCGACATGCTCTAGTTGCTCCACCGCATCCGACTTCATTTGAGAAATGCTTCGTGCATCTTCAAGCCTCCCAGTAATTTCATTACTGACCGTCCCAAGGTGGCACTTCTGTTTTGGTTCTTCTTGGTTGTTTTATGTGTTTTTTCTTCTTATGTCTGTTACTGATAAATTGTTTGTAATGTTAAGGCTAGCCCGATGATCACCTACATAGGAATTGGCAGTACACATGGCTGCCGCTGATGATGTCTTTCAAATTGATGGTGACTAATTTTGTGTTTTTTTCTTCCAACATGGTGTCTTGGGTCGGATCCTGGAATTGAATTGTGTCAGGTCCGGAGAATTAGCCTATTTACCTTACTATGATTATACGGCGGTTGTCTGGATAGTGCATTTGGTAGATATGGTATACCTTTCAGTCATAGAATGTTGTTACATGCCAATAAACTAGCAGGGTTTCAACAATATGATTGCAAATCAGGGCAGCTGATTAAAACCAGTTTTAGCTTGGATGTGGTTATAACTTAATTTTGAAATATTATACATTTGTAATTTATTTGTTTACAATATGTATTTGTTTGCATTTTACCTGTTGATTTTACATGAGTATTTTTGCATTGTATTGACTGTATTTGTTCGCATTTTACTTGTTTACCTGTTGATTTATGCATTGTATTTGTTGGCATTTTACCTGTTGAATTTAAGGAGTCAGAGGCTTTCTAGAAACATGAGAGTTTATAAAGCATGCTGAAACAAGCTTGAGAGAAGTTATTTCTGGCTCCAAATCATCTGGTTTCATCTAAATAAATCATCTTATATTGAGTAAGCCTTTGTGTTTTAATATCTCTTTATTCTGGTATGAGTTTAAACAGTTCCAAGAACTTAAGCAACTATACTTTAATCATCAAGGTACCTGCGTAGGAAATTCAAACGAATTTTATGTCCCTAAACTGTGTAGGGTTTCTAAGTGCGTCGTATTTTCAAAAGCATTATTAACAATCTTCCAAAAGAAGTCTCGGTAATTATTGTTATGTTCTTTATCGTTTTCGATATTCTTTAATTTTCAGTGACATTTGACAAGCTATTAATCTGGTTATTGTAAGTAAATGAGTACACTCTTAGGGGAAGCGCCTCTGCCACCTTCAGGTTTGCTGCTCTTTTCAGTAGTGTGTTAGTGTCCAAGAAAAGAATTTGCTCCAGTTTGAGAACATCTTTGCCTCTGAGAATAAACCTGAATTTGGAAGGGATACGCAGTCCATGTAAGCTAACAAAGGACACGAAAGTTGTTTCCTTTGGGAGTGACAAATGGGAGTTTACCAATACACCTTAAGACAAGAATAAAGGAAACAGATTTTTTCTGAGACAAGAGGGCTATGCTATGCATGTATTTGCAAGATGATTTTTGTCACATTTATACGTGCCGATACTTAGCAAGAATCGAGAGGACTAATGGTCCTGTAGCTCACCTGAGATCTTACTGTCAACAGACACATTTTGCCACCTCACCTTGCCCTCTAGAGTGTACACAAGGTTTTTTTTAAGATTTGACATACTGACCTACTTTCAGAGTCGATATGAGCCAGTTTTCATCTCGTACTATATTTCATAGAGATAAACATTTAGTCCTACATTTTATAGAGATGAACATTCTGACAAAGTTTCATGAAGATTGGATTACAACTGAGCCCTCTAGAGTGTACACAAGATTTTGCAAAGATTTGTCCTAGTGACCTAGTTTCTGACCTGACATGACCTAGTATCCATCTCCTCCTAAATTTAATAGCGATAAAAGTTCTGACAAAGTTCCGTGAAGATTGGAATAAAAATGTGCCCTTTAGGGTGTACACAAGGTTTTTCTAAGATCTGACCTAGTGACCTATTTTTTGGCCAAGCATGACCCAGTTTCAAAAGGATCCTAGACGTTTTTAAGATAAACATTCTAGAAAACTTTCATGAAGATAGGATCAAACTTGTGCCCTCTAGAGTGTACACAAGTTTTTTTTTTTTCTAAAATTTGACCTAGTGACCTATTTTCTGACCCAACATGACCTATATCCAACTTGTCCTAAATTTTATAGCGATAAACATTCTGACAAAGTTTCATGAATATTCGATCAAAACTGTGCACAAGGTTTTTCTTAGTTTCACCTAGTAACCTATTTCACATAGTGACCTAGTTTCTGACCTGACATGATCCAATATATACCTCCTTCTAGATTTCATAGAGATAAACATTCTTACAAAGTTTCATAAAGACTGGATCATAAGTGCCCCCAAGAGGCTAAACGTTTTTCTAAAATTTGATCTAGTGACCTTATTTTAGACCTGACATGACCCAGATTCATACTTTTTATAGATGTCATAGAAATATAAATTCTGACTAAGTTTCATGAAGATTGAATCAAAACTATGCCCTCTAGAGTGTACACAACCTTTTTCATAGATTTTTTTGCGTTCAAGGGCAAATTACTCTAAAAAGATTTATTCAACCTGGCCTAAATTCGAACTGGTCTGAGATTTTATAGATGTCCTGGATACCTGCAAGTCACCAAAAGTTGCGATTAAAAATGAAGAAGCTAGGGCCTGGACAACATTTTCTCCATTATATATCTATGGGAAAATATTTTATCGCTCAAGGGCAAGTAACTCTGAAAAGAATCATCCAACCCGGCCTTTATTCGAACTAGTCTGAGATGTTTTGGCCATCCTAATTACCTACAAGTTATAAGAAGCTGTGATCAAAAATGAAGAAGCTAGGGCCCGGACAACATTTTCCCCATTATCACTCTATGGGAAATTATTTTATCGCTCAATGGCAAGTAACTCAGAAAAGAATCATCCAACCTAGCCCAAATTCGAACATGTCCGAAATGTTTTGGCTATCCTAGATACCTGCAAGTTACAAAAAAGTTGCAATCAAAATTGAAGAAGCTAGGGTGCGGACAACATTTTCCCCGTTATAAGTTTATGGGGAAAATATTCAATCGCTCAAGGGCAAGTAACTCTAAAAAAATCATCCAACCTGGCCCAAATTCAAACTGGCTCGATATTTTATAGCTGTCCTACATACCTCCAAATTTGAAGAAGTTGCGATCAAAACTGAAGTTGCTATCGCCTGGACAACAGTTTTCCCATTTTAAGTCTAATGGTCATATTTGTTGCCATGGTAACCACAGTTTTAAACTGATCTGTCCCCAAACTATATGCAATCAATCCCTAACCCCAGCAATGCTACACATAAAATTTAATCAATTTTGGCCACCTATTTTAGCAGATATTAATGCTTAAAGTGCGAACGGACGACGGACGACATACGACGGACGACGGACCAAGCCTATCCTTGTGAGCCTTTGGCTCTGGTGAGATAAAATGAGAAAAAAGCCTTGTTACAAATGTTATTATCAGTAATTTCTCAAAACATAATAAGAAAGCATTTATAGAGTGTTGCTTTCGTTTATATCACAGTTTCAGGAATGACTGCTTTAACAAAATTTCGTAAAATAATATGCATTTAAAAAAATCCCAAGTTAAGGAAAATCCCCGAAATGTCGATAAATATGAATAAAATATCCTCAGATTAAATTGTAAACGAACAATGCCTTGAAATATTGTACGTATCAAAGCGACATCAGTTTCAGAGCCATTAAGATTAAAATCAACTCTTTAATGCATGTGCAGGTAGTCTGGCCCAAAAACTTATTTATAGTCCACTGTAATGTTAAGCCCACCATTCCGGTTGTCTTCATGTAGTATTGTACAGATATGACAGTGAGTATTTGATGAGACTACATATTTTCGGTTATTTTTCCAGCGCGGTATGTGTTTCAGAGCCCTATTTAAAGATTTTAAACAAAACCTTGTTTGATTTGCTCAGGATAAAATATGGGTTTGAGTTAGACTATTACTGTTGACACTATTTTGTCGATCATCAATAAAACCAGGCAGTAATGATTTTAGATAGCATACCGACCTTTGGTGCAATGACTGCCTGTTTTCAGAGCTGTCAACCCCCTGTCTGAATTTGGAAATTTCTATAAGTTGAAAGCTTCGGTGTAAATGATTCATATGAACATTGTAACAACTGGACCTGGAGACCCTGACTGCAAAGGAAAATTTTGATCTTTACAACTCAGATTATAAACAACAAGTACAAAGTACAGTTACTTGCTGGTACTGCTAAACACTTCTTTTTGAAATAAGGACCCTCTTGTCTGAAACTTTTTGAAAAAGACAAATATACAATTACTGGACCCTTCTTTCGCATGACATGGAAGATATTATGCACAACATTAATAGATTGTTTACCAACGTTTATCAAGGGACGTTTGAACCCGGGTCCAGATCTAAATGACAGCTCAGTTTCGATACTGCATTGTAACACGCGAAGTATTAGGAATAAACTCGACTATATTCGGGATAACTTTTTAGATTTTGAAATCTTATGTTTTACCGAAACCCACTTAGATTTTACAGTACCAACCGATACTATACTGTTAAACGAAACTTATGATACACCTTATCGGAAAGATCGAACAAATCATGGCGGTGGTATCTTAACATATGTATCTAACCAAATTACTCACAATCACAGACCTGACTTGGAAATATTTTGCCAGGAATCTATTTGGATCGAATGCCGACTTAATAAACAAATATATCTAATCGGAACTTTCTATAGTCCTCGTACTTCGGATGTCAATTTTTTCGAATCCCTTAACAGAAATATTGAAATGGCACTTGAATCGGCTGGAAATATCATATTGGTTGGAGATCTAAATGAAGACCTCTTAAACAATTATGTAAACAATCTTAAAGATGTCTAGCTTATGAACTCCTTGCACAACGTCATTACTCTCCCTACAAGAAATACAGCTCTGTTAGACCCAGTAATAGTTCCAGACGAAATGTCTGTTCTTGGTTCGGGCATAATTGCCTCCCCAAATGATTTTTCTGACCACTCTGCAACATACATTTGTATTCCCCATTACTACCCTCTATCCTTTGCTTATAAACGAACGGTTTGGTTATACAAAAGAGCAGATTTTGACTTATTTAATCAAAATTTTTTATCTCAGGATTGGGATTGCTTGAATGATGGCAGTATATATGATGCTTGTAATACGTTTACCGATAAATTTATGAATTTTGCTAAAGAAAGCATCCCCACTAAAGAAGTAACCATACGACCATCGGACAAACCTTGGTAAGATTCGGAGATAAGACGTCATTCTCGAAAACGTGATCGTTTAAAAACAAAAGCAGCAAAGTCCGGTAAACAAACTGATTTAAATTATAAACACGCACGTAATAAAGTAAATAATCTCATAAAGCACGCCAAGGAAGCTTTCTTTAATAATATTGAAAACCTTCTCTTTGAATCTTATAGTGGCAATAAATGTAATTATTGGAAGAGTATACGACATTTTGTCAAAGGTAATAGTAAAACTTCTGCAATACCTCCCTTAAGTTCTCAGTCTCCTGATGGCAATGTAGTTGTTCATTCTATGACGAAGCAATGGCGGACTGTTTAAATGATTATTTTGCGTCAATTTTGTCTGTTAATGACGAACAAGTATATTTGCCACCTCTTGAGATGAAAACTAATTCAACACTCAGTACTATAGCAATTGAAGAAAGTGAAATTAAGGATATTATCGAAAATCTGAATCCAAACAAAGTCATAGGTCCTGACCTTGTCAGCAATAAGATGTTAATAGGAACTTTTCACAGTGTACTAAAACCCCTTTGCATACTATACAACAGAATTTTATGTGATCACTCCTTTCCGTCTTCCTGGAAAAAATCCCTTGTTTTACCCATATATCAAAAAGATGATAAAACGCTAGCTTCAAATTACAGACCCATATCTTTATTAAGTAATGTAGCTAAAGTAATGGAAAGAATAGTTTTTAAAAAGATTCACAATTACCTAATATCTAATAATATATTTTATAAGTACCAGTCCGGCTTTCTACCCGGACATTCAACTACTTATCAGCTTGTCGATATTTTCCATCATATCTGTCAGTCGCTCGACGAGAAACAGCGCTCATGTATGATCTTTTGTGACATCTCTAAAGCATTTGACCGCGTATGGCATAAGGGCCTTTTATTCAAACTTCAACAATATGGCATTGACGGTGATGTCCTCGAATGGATTAGTAGTTATTTATCAGACCGACAACAGAGGGTTGTTATTAATTCATCTTTCTCATCCTTTCGGAATGTAACTGCGGGTGTTCCCCAAGGCTCTGTACTCGGTCCTCTGTTTTTTTCTAATTTACGTCAACGATATTTCTGAACATCTTTTAAGTCTATCAAGATTATTCGCAGATGATAGTTCCTTATATTTTTCTGCCTCAAATTTGAATGACTTGGAAGGTATCATCAATCATGACCTAGCCATCATCTCTCAGTGGGCCAAACAATGGCTGGTTAAGTTTAATCCCAGTAAAACTGAAGCAATGTTGTTCTCATTCAGTCTCTCCCAAATTGATGTGCCGAAGCTGATTTTTGACAACACTCCCATAACGTTCGTTGATAACTACAAACATTTAGGTATAACCCTGAACAACAAGGTTCGCTGGCATGATCATATACAAAATATAATCAAATCTGCTAACAAAGTATTATGTATAATGCGCAGGCTTAAGTTCACATTATCGAGAGTCGCACTTAATCAAATATATTTAGCATACGTAAGACCCATTTTAGAGTACACATCTATCGTTTGGGACGGCTGTACCATTCAAGAGCTCAATTGCCTCGAAAAACTTCAAAACGAAGCAGCAAGAATAGTAACCGGCCTTACACGCTCAGTTTCTTTGGATAACTTATATAAGGAATGTGGATGGGCTCCGCTTCATGAAAGAAGAAAATTTCAAAAGCTTTGCTTCATGTATAAATGTAACAAAAATATGGTTCCTGATTATATGTCTGATCTCATCCCACCTTTAATTGGTGAAATTTCTTGCTATTCTCTTCGTAACGCTAACGATTTTATGACTCCTCAAACACGAACGGAGACTTTTCGGAAGAGTTGTGTCCCTTCTTCAGTTGCATTGTGGAACACCTTAGACAGTTCTGTCCGAGACAATGATTCGTTTAAAAGATTCAAAAATTCACTAAAATCTTCAATATTTCCTAAAATAACTACCTTTTCAAGTAAGGGAAATAGATATCTATTTGTAATCCATTGTAGAATTCGAAATGGTTGTAGTAATCTCAACAATGATTTATTTCGAAATCATCTGAATGTGTCACCTTTATGTTATTGTAATAATGATAACGAAACGGCCAATCACGCCTTTTTTGAATGTCCCCTTTTCGATGAACAGCGACTTACTTTTTTCACAAGAACAAGATGCTATCACCCTCTTAGTATAAATGCACTAGACAATCTCAGCGATACCGGTAAGACCCATTTTAGAGTACACATCTATCGTTTGGGACGGCTGTACCATTCAAGAGCTCAATTGCCTCGAAAAACTTCAAAACGAAGCAGCAAGAATAGTAACCGGCCTTACACGCTCAGTTTCTTTGGATAACTTATATAAGGAATGTGGATGGGCTCCGCTTCATGAAAGAAGAAAATTTCAAAAGCTTTGCTTCATGTATAAATGTAACAAAAATATGGTTCCTGATTATATGTCTGATCTCATCCCACCTTTAATTGGTGAAATTTCTAGCTATTCTCTTCGTAACGCTAACGATTTTATGACTCCTCAAACACGAACGGAGACTTTTCGGAAGAGTTGTGTCCCTTCTTCAGTTGCATTGTGGAACACCTTAGACAGTTCTGTCCGAGACAATGATTCGTTTAAAAGATTCAAAAATTCACTAAAATCTTCAATATTTCCTAAAATAACTACCTTTTCAAGTAAGGGAAATAGATATCTATTTGTAATCCATTGTAGAATTCGAAATGGTTGTAGTAATCTCAACAATGATTTATTTCGAAATCATCTGAATGTGTCACCTTTATGTTATTGTAATAATGATAACGAAACGGCCAATCACGCCTTTTTTGAATGTCCCCTTTTCGATGAACAGCGACTTACTTTTTTCACAAGAACAAGATGCTATCACCCTCTTAGTATAAATGCACTAGACAATCTCAGCGATACCGGTAAGACCCATTTTAGAGTACACATCTATCGTTTGGGACGGCTGTACCATTCAAGAGCTCAATTGCCTCGAAAAACTTCAAAACGAAGCAGCAAGAATAGTAACCGGCCTTACACGCTCAGTTTCTTTGGATAACTTATATAAGGAATGTGGATGGGCTCCGCTTCATGAAAGAAGAAAATTTCAAAAGCTTTGCTTCATGTATAAATGTAACAAAAATATGGTTCCTGATTATATGTCTGATCTCATCCCACCTTTAATTGGTGAAATTTCTAGCTATTCTCTTCGTAACGCTAACGATTTTATGACTCCTCAAACACGAACGGAGACTTTTCGGAAGAGTTGTGTCCCTTCTTCAGTTGCATTGTGGAACACCTTAGACAGTTCTGTCCGAGACAATGATTCGTTTAAAAGATTCAAAAATTCACTAAAATCTTCAATATTTCCTAAAATAACTACCTTTTCAAGTAAGGGAAATAGATATCTATTTGTAATCCATTGTAGAATTCGAAATGGTTGTAGTAATCTCAACAATGATTTATTTCGAAATCATCTGAATGTGTCACCTTTATGTTATTGTAATAATGATAACGAAACGGCCAATCACGCCTTTTTTGAATGTCCCCTTTTCGATGAACAGCGACTTACTTTTTTCACAAGAACAAGATGCTATCACCCTCTTAGTATAAATGCACTAGACAATCTCAGCGATACCGATAACGATGTTCTGTTTATAGAGGTCCAATCTTATATCAAAGATACGGGGCGTTTCAAATAATTTAGTATTATCTTCTGGGTGCATGCTTTCTTTACGGGCAGACGGAGGATGTGAAGCCGAACACCTCGTATATAAACATGGAAACGAGTAGTTCGGAGGCGACTGGATGTTGCCCCCGGATTATTCAGTTTCATGTTACTATGTAATCCGCTTACTTTAACTTTACTCATATTCATTTTCTTTTCACCTTCTTACTTTGCTATTCATCTTTCTTTGACCTGTTGGTCGCACGGTTTCTTCAGTCATTATTCCTTATATTCAAAGTCAAAGTTGTTCAAATGTATATAGCCTATATACTGCTCTAAGGGAAGGGCTGTAACTAATGTTGATAGAACTTGTAGCCCAACCCTATTGTAATATTTTGGACCATAAAATATGTCTAAACTAAACTATGAGGCCACTATGGAATATGAATTTATATATAGTTGTCCTCATGAACATAGGCATTTTTCCACGAAACAATCTTATATTTCTCTTTCTTTTTCAGGTGCTGCCCTCACTATATACCTACCCTTCCGTCGGCCTTCTAGAGCACAGGCAGTTCAGCACAGGGGAATTTCAAGAGCGGTGCAGCGTGTAGCGGGGTCTCATGTACTGCGGGGCTGATAGAGCTGGATCAGCCTATGCATCTGCGCTGACTGATCAGATTGATTCTGCGGATGCTTCGGAAAGTAAAGAATCTGATTGGTCTGCGCTGATGCATTTGCTGGATTGGGAGCGCTCTGTTCGCGCGTTCCTGGGATCCCTCTTCGAGCGGCATCGCCAATCTCTCTTTGTTCTCTCTTCTTCTTTTTTTCTTCCTTTTTTCTCGTTTCCTTTTAGTAGTATTCACTTAGTTATACTATTTATTTACTTTATCACCTTTATATCATTCTATATTTTGATATATCTTTACACATTGGTATTTATATAGAACTAATAGTATTTGTTTCAAACGACGTCAAGAATGCTCGGTTATTAAATACACAAAAGTAGGGGATATTAAGAGTAATTCTCTGTAAGCACCAAAAAATTGCAATAGGGGGTGAAAATGACATATCTCAGATTTTCATAAAACTTAGTGTCTTTTTTGCTTATGTCAAGTGATGAACAAAAATACAATTTTTTCTCCAATCAAACTGTCCGTTTCCATGGCACCGAGGATTTTCTGTTTTTTTGCCTAATTTGGTGATTTTTTTATATAAAAATGCCAGATTTGACACCAGTTATATTGACAGTATTACTCAACAAATGTTATTGACACTCATGTCGTTTAAGAGACATATGTAAGTGCTGTGTACGGATAGAATTTTTTTTCTTTATATTGCTATGGTCAAGGAGTTGGTGACCTTGACTTCTGTCTACGAAAGCATCTCTTTAAAAAGATCAAATATTGGCCAAATTTGAAAACACTTTGTTAGAAAATGCGGCTATAGATTTTTTTCATTCTCTTGGTACAGAGAGTATAACACCTAGCTCTTAATATGTCAAAAAATTGGAGATGGTATATTTTCTAAATTGAAAATAATTTTCTTTGAATTTAGTCACCGTCAGGAAAATCAGAAGAAACTGTCATAGCAGAAAACCTGTTACAAGAGATAATATCTGGAGAATGTTAAGCAAATATGAGCAGAAATACAAATAAATACATCGAATACAGTAGAGGGAAGTTGCATAAATACTTTTCTCATTCAGAAGTATGCTTAAAGTTTACAGTTTGGGGTGCAATTACCCCACCCACTTCCACTGAATCTGAAATGAATGCAAAAGTTAAAAGCCATGAATAATATATCTCATGTTTCCATAATTGTGAGTAAAGTGAAACATTTTTAAAAGATCCCCACATGTTTGCTGTCATTGTTTTTACATTGTTTATCATTTGGTAACCATGGTAACTGTTATTCTATTATGGATCAGTGTTCATTTACACGGATATTTACAGAAAATCGTTTCAATGCTGATGAAACGTTTTCCTTGTTATTTACTTTTTACATATGCATACGCATTCTAAGTGTTGATTTTGTTAAATAGTATACGATAAATCAGTATTTTTATAGTTGCTATGACAAAAACCACTCATTCCTTCCACAAAGAAACCAGTCAATCTGAGTGTATGTAGTACAATGTAGAGAAAGAACAGCAACTGAGCATAAATAGAGATAGATACATGTGGAGAAGAAATAAACCACACATACAATGTTTATGTTTTTCATTCATTAATATGTTTAATCTGTATATCTAGGGAGTGCGTTACCCCACCCACCTCATTTAGTTATACAACAAATTCATAAGTTACGTACTATGAGTTTTGATGATAAAATAGCACCTAGGACACTTGTTTTAAAGTTGCTCATCACATGTCTGGTCTGCATAAGCTTTCTTGTCTACTGTCCTTTGTTGTCCTTTGTTGTCCCCCGCCTTTTCGAAGTTTTCGGCTTTCTCTCCGTCCGTCCTTCCGTCCTTATTTCTGTCCTTCCGTCCCCCTAAAGTAGTAGGTACTTTGTGTGCGCAACTCCTCCTACAGTTTTATGCCGATTCTTTCGAAACTTTACAGCTGTTTTTGTCATGGTCTGAAGATATGCATGTGGTTTGGATATAATCCTCACATTATTTTTTATCACTTTTTTCGCAAATTGAACTTAGCCATTTTTCATACATTTTTACTATCAAAGTGAATAGATAGTGGGTACATTGTGTGTGCAACTCCTCCTACAGTTTTATGCCGATTCCTTTGAAACTTCACAGGTGTTTTGATCATGGTCTAAAAATATGCATGTGGTTTGGATATAATCCTCACATTATTTTTTATTACTTTTCTCCCAAGTTGAACTTAGCCTTTTTTTCATAAATTTTTACTATTAAAGTGAATATGTAGTGGGTACATTGTGTGTGCAACTCCTCCTACAGTTTTATGCTGATTCCTTTCAAACTTCACAGGTGTTTTGGTAAGGTCTTAATAAATGCATCTGGTTTAGATATAATCCTAAAATTACTTTTTGTCACTTAGTCTTTTTTTAGGCGTTTTTACTATCAAACTGAATAGATAGAGGGTACAGGTTTTTTTTCATTGACACGTTCTTTAATTGAAATAAACAATAATGGCGGGGGACATAAATTCTTTGAATTTGTTTGTTTTTGTAAGTTCTGGATGGAGGCACGCATGCATACATCAAACTGAAGTTTTGTCGACTGCCTCGCTTACGGCAAGAGGGTCCGACAAAATACTCTTGTGACCTTGAAAATGGCATCAAGGTCGCCTAGTTCTAAGTTTTTGTCTTGCCTAAAAGGTTGATCTTTGCAAGTTTGGTAAAAATGAATCTACTGGTTCAAGAAACATCTTCGTTTTTCAGGACAAATCAACAAATGACGCTTAAAAATAGGGTCAAAGTCACCAAAACGTAACTAGAAACATGGTAACTAACAGGGCCCCGCCTTTATGAGACTGTTGGTGGACTTTTAGTCATATGTCCCCGACCAGAAAATACAATAACAGCTTTCTGTTACCATGTTGTTTCTTCGTGTCGTTTGGAATTAAGCCTCTGGTAGAGTAATTAAGATACGGGCAAAAAAGCAAAATCATGATTGATTAAAACAAAGACAACAACTCTGTAAAGCAGGAAACATGAGTTACCATTCTTGCACTCTGCACACCTTCAGATCATCTGATGTTGCTTTATATTTGTACAAAGTTTTGTGAAAATATCTTCAAAGTTAAAAGTTATAGCTTAAAAGTTATAGATTGGACGAGGTCTCAATACCCAACATTACAAAGGGATATAATTCTGTTTAACATAAATGAAGGTGCAGTTATGGTTCTTTTTCTCTAAAAATTGTTTGATGCTGTTTACATTTGTATCAATTTATAAGGAAATATCTTCTACAGTTTTAAAGTTAGAGAGTGGAATGATTTCTATACTGAAAATTACAAAAGGGCATAATTCTGTAGAAAATGTAGATGAAGTTACAGTTTTAACTATCTTCACATCGTCTGATAATGCTTTATATTTGTACAAAATTCCAAGACAATATCTCTGACGGTTTAAAAGCTGAATAGCAGACAAAATTTCTATACTTTAAATTACAAAGGGAAATAATTCAGTACAAAAGTAGATGTAGTTGTGGTTCTTATTCTCTGTACATTATCTAACAATGTTTTGTATTTGTACATAGTTTCATGAAAATATCTTAGGGAGTTTAAAAGTTATAGAGCGGACAAGATTTCTGTACTGAAAATTACAAAGGGGCATCATTGAGTAAAAACATAGGTAGAGTTATGTTTTTTCTGGTCTGCAAATCGTCTGATGATGTTTTACTTTCGTACCAAGTTTTGTGAAAATATCCAAAACGGTTTTAGAGTTATGGAGCAGACACGATTTCCGTTCTGATATTACAAAGGGGCATTATTCAGTGAAAATTTAGAAAGAGTTACACTTCTTCTTCTCTGCACATTGTCTGATAATGCTTTACATTTGTACCAAGGTTCGTGAAAATATCTCAAACAGTTTCAAAGTTATGGAGCGGACACAATTTCCGTACCAAAACAATTACAAAGGGGCATATTTCAGTAAACAGTGTGTGTGTGTGGGGGGGGGGGATGTGTGGTTCTTCCTCTCCGCATATTGCCTGATGCTGTTTTACATTTGTACCAAGTTTCATGAAAATATCACAAAGAGTTTCAGAGTTATGAAGCGGACACGATTACCATACCAAATAATTACAAAATTACAAATTACTTAATCTGGCGGCGCCGTAATAATCAGTTATGAATCTTCTTCAAATGATGATTTAGGGCTAGTTTAGCATAATTCCAACAAATTCTTTGTAATATAGGGTATAGATAAGCCATTTTTTAAACATTTTAAGACCATCTTTGACCTTCAAAACAGAATAAAGGTCAAACAATCCATTTAGCAGCTTTCTATGACTTCCTGAGACCTTTAAAATTTCTATATTTATAGATAGATTTCAGAATAATTGTGCACAGTTGTTCTCCTTGATGAGCAGAAGTGTCATTTGAAACATTTGTTCAGGTAGGTCCAAGGTCAAGGTCATACTTAAAGGTCAAATGGTAAAATGGTCATATATTGAGCTTGTCCGAGCCATTACTTATACATTTATTGATGGATTTCAAAATAATTTGGCACGGTTGTTCTCCTTTATAAGTAAAAGTGCCATTTGGAACATTTGGTCAGGTAGGGCCAAGGTCAAGGTCACATTCGAAGGTCAAATGATAAAAATTGTCATAAATTGAGCTTGTCCGGGCCATAACAGCTACATTTATGCATGGATTAAAAAAAACGGCACAGTTGTTCTCCTTGATGAGTTCTAGTACCATCTGAAACATCTGCAGGTATATCCAAGGTCAAGGTTACACAGAAAGGTCAAATGATAAAAATAGTCATAAATAGGGCTTGTCCTGGCCATTACTTCTACATCTATGGATGAATTTCAAAACAGTTTGGCACAATTGTTTTCCTTGATAAGAAGAAGTGGCATGTGGAATTTATTAAGGTAGGTCCAAGGTCAAGGTCACACTTGAAGGTCAAATGATAAAAGATTGTCATAAACTGAGCTTGTCCGGGCCATATAATTTATACAGTTATGCATGAATTTCAAAATTAATTTGGCACAATTGTTCTCCTTGACGAGTAGAAATGTTTGTTCAGGTTGGTCCAAGGTCAAGGTCACACTTCAAGGTCAAATAATAAAATTGCCATAATGTGTGCTTGTCATGGCCATAGTTCCACTTGTTTTCTTTCATAAGATAAAAAGAAATATGCTGTATCATCATATATGATTGTTTGGCTTCTTTTTAATAAGTAAATGAAGCAGTTAGTCTTGATATACTTATAGGTCACTAAAGCAAACAGTGGGCTCGACAAGTTGTCCCTGGACAACCATCTAATCCATTCTTTTCCATGTTCCAATGGTGTGTCTGTGCAAGTTTGGTCACACTCGATCTGTTCATTCCGGAGATATGGTGCAAGCAATCCATTTTAACACTGTAAGTCCTCATGTAACCTTGAATATAAGGTCAATGTCACCAAAGTCTAACAGTGTTTCCCCACTTCCTTATAATATACCTGTGCACGTTTGATCAAAATTCATAAATCCCTTCAAAAGATATGGTGCATACAAACCATGTGCACTGTTTTTGACCTCCTGTGACCTGAAAATATGGTCAAGGTCACCAACTTTTTCAGTTCTTATCCACTTCCCTGTGATATATTTTTGCAAGTTTGATCTAAATCTATCCACCCCTTCAGGACATATGGAATCCAACAAGCCATTCAGATACCTCCTATGACCTTGAAATGGGATCAACGTCACCAAAATCTAATCAGCTCTTTTTCCCCACCCAAAGATGTATCTTTGCAAGTGTGGTGAAAATACATTATCCTTTCAGGAGATAGAGTGCAGACATGAAGTTATGCTGACACACAGACATCGACACCAATGCAGGCGGGATCTGCACCAAAACAACATACCCGCCTTCCTTTTCCTCCTTCCCCATCCCCCCTCCCCCCACCCCCAATAGTGGGGGGACATAAATATGTTTATCAATATGATAAATATATAAGCCAATTTTCTTAACCATTATGAAATAATATTTGAATGTATTTCTGCTCATTTTATGTCCTGTATTTGCTTTCTACCAGATGCACACAGATTGTCAATTGCTGTTTTGATGGAACATCTGGTTGTATCCATAGCAACTAAAATATACCGAATTACTGTCCAAGATGAGACTTATTGGCCAATAGAAAGTGTATACATAGATAGAAAATCACAATCAACACTTTTCAACTAAATTTGAATGTTTTTTTGAATATCTAGGAGCCCCGGTTGCTCAGTGGGTTAAGCGCTGGCCAACTGAGGTAGCGGACCGGGTTCAAAACCCGCTTGACGCTTCCTACCATAAACGGGGTTCCAATGCACACAGCCTTTCATTATCACCGTCCCATCGTCCTGATATGACTGAAATACTGTTGAAAAAGACGTAAAATCGCAAGTCATCCATCCATCCATTTTAAATATTC
Source organism: Ctena decussata (assembly GCA_963989385.1). Lineage (NCBI taxonomy): Eukaryota > Metazoa > Mollusca > Bivalvia > Lucinida > Lucinidae > Ctena > Ctena decussata. Next base: position 48,913,344 of record OZ022506.1, read on the forward strand.
GTTTCCAACAAAAACAGACTAGTGATAGAGTATTGGTTGCCATGGTTACTACGTGATAAATAAAATAAAGTAGAAATGTTTCTTTTACAAAAACAGATAAACCCCCTCCTATCCTTTCTCAGCTGTATCATTTTCCCTAAATATTGCAAAGTTGGGATCTCTTGTAAATCTTGAAATTTTGGTCCAGGTCACCACCATCTAATCAGTACTTTTCCACCTCCCGATTATAAACTTATCTATGTTTGCTCACAATCCATCAATCCCGTTAGGAGTCATGCAGACAAGCCATATTTCAACACGCTACAACCTCCTGTGACCTCGAAAATGAGGTCAAGGTTACCAAAATCCTATCAGTTTCTTTTCCATCTCCCAGTGATATGTTTATGCAAGTTTGGTTAAAATCCATCCATCCATTCAGAAGATATGGTTCAGACAAGCCACTTCTCAACATTTCTGACCTCCTGCGACCTTGAAAGTAGGGTCAAGGTCACCAAAATCTGATCAATTCTTCTTCATTTCAGAGTGATATATCTTTGCAGATTTGCTTTAAATCCATCCATCCATTCAGGTGATATCGTGCTGACAAGCCATTTTTCCAGCACTCAGTGACCTTCCATGACCTTGAAAATAAGGTCAAGGTCAGCAAATTCTATCCAGTTCTTTTCCATTTCACAATGATATATTTGTGCGAGTCTGGTAAAAATCAATTTATCCATTTAGGAGATACGGTGCAGAAAAGCCTTTTTTCATCATTCTTTGACCTTCTGTGACCTTGAAAATAGGGTAAAGGTCAACAAAGTCTAATCAGTTCTTAACCCCTACCCAATTATGTATGCATGCAAGTATGGTCATAATCCATTTATTCCTACAGGACATAGCGTGCAGGCAAGAGCTACGCAGACGCTGATGGGATCCGCACCAAAAAAACAATATGTCCCCCATCCCGCCCTCCACCCACCAACCACTGTTGGAACATTATGAAAAAAAGAAAGACAACAGAAATAATGAGCTTGTAGAAGCCCCCTAAATCATTAAAAATCAGCAAAGACTGAGATATATTCATTGTAGCATGCAACTTTTAATTTGGTTTTGCATTGAAAGAAAGCGGGTGGGGTAATTTAACCCCAAATTGTAAGGTATTAATGTATTTTTGAGGGTGAAAACTGTCTATGCAGTTTTCTTCAGTTGTTAATCATGCATCAACTTGTATTTTGGCTCCTATCTTTAGGAAATATTCAGGGTATTGTATTTTATCTCAGAATTTCAATTATGAAAGTTTCTTCTGATTTCTCTGACGGTGACTAAATTCAAAGAAAAATATTTTCAATTTAAAAAATATACCATCTCCAATTTTTTTATATATCAACAACTAGGCTTTGCTCTCTCTGCACCAAGAGAAAGAAAAAAATCTATAGCCGCATGTTTTAGTAAAACGTCTAAAAAATTTGCTGATTTTTGATGTTTTGAAATAGACGCCTTACTAGGTGGAAGTCAAGGTCACTGACTGCTTGACCATAGCAATATGAAGAAAATTTTCTGTATTTGTAAGCAGCACTTACATGGTTCTCTTGTAAAATGTAAGTATCAATACCATTTAATGTAAATTACTACCAGAACAATTGGAGTCAAATCTTGCATTTTTCATTTGAAAAATCACCAGATTAGGCTGAAAAACAGAAAATCCTGGTTGCCATGGCAACGGATAGTTTGATCGAAGAAAGACTTTTTATTTTTGTACATCACTTGACATAAGCAAAAAAGACACTGAGTTTCGTGAAAATCTGAGACATGTCATTTTCACCTGATTTTGGTGCTTACAGAGAATGACTCTTAAGATTCACTAGTCTGTTTTTGTTGGAAATTAATATTTAAAATGGATGGATGGATGACTTGCGATTTTATGTCCTTTTCAACAGTATTTCAGTCATATCAGGACAATGGGACGGTGATAATGAAAGGCTGTGTGCAATGGAACCCCGTTTACGTGAGGAAAAATTCTCACCTCAAGCAGGTTTCGAACCCGGTCCGCTACCTCAGTTGGCCAGCGCTTAACCCACTGAGCTACCGGGGCTCCTGGATATTCAAAAAACATTCAAATTTAGTTGAAAAGTGTTGATTGTAATTTACTTTCTATGTATACACTTTCTTTTGGCCAAATAAGTCTCACCTTGGACAATAATTCGGTATATTTTAGTTGCTATGGATACAACCAGATGTTCCATCAAAACAGCAATTGACAATCTGAGTGCATCTGGTAGCAAGCAAATAAAGGACATAAAATGATCAGAAATACATTCAAATATTACATAATGGAGAAGAAAATTTGCTTAAATATTTATCATATTGATAAGCATATTTATGTCACTCCACCATTGGGGGAGGGGAGTTGGGGAAGGAGGAAAGGGAAGGCGGGTATGTTGTTTTGATGCAGATCCCGTCTGCATTGGTGTCGGTGTCAGTGTGTCAGCATAACTTCATGTCTGCACAATCTCTTGAAGGGATAAATGTATTTTCACCAAACTTGCAAAGATACATCTTTGTGTGGGGAAAAAGAGCTAATTTGATTTTGGTGATGTTGACCACATTTCAAGGTTATATGAGGAATCTGAATGGCTTGTTGGTGCCATATGTCCTGAAGGGGTGGATAGATTCAGATCAAACTTGCACAAATATATCACAGGGAAGTGGAAAAGAACTGAAAAAAGTTGGTGACCTTGAAAATATTTTCAGGTCACAGGAGGTCAAAAACAGTGAAAATGGTTTGTATGCACCATATCTTCTGAAGGGATTTATGAATTTTGATCAAACTTGAACAGGTATTTTATAAGGAGGTGGGGAAACACTGTTAGACTTTGGTGACATTGACCTTATATTAAGGTCACATGAGGACTTACAGCGTTAAAAATGGCTTGCTTGCACCATATCTCCGGAATGAACAGATCAAGTGTGACCAAACTTGCACAGACACACCATTGGAACATGGGAAAAATTAATTAGATGGTTGTCCAGGGACAACTTGTTGAGCCCACTGTTTGCTTTAGTGACCTATAAGTATGTCAAGACTAACTGCTTCATTTTTAGCTCACCTGAGCCTTTAGGCTCAGGGTGAGCTATTGTGATCACCAAGTGTCTGTCGTCCGTCGTGCGTCGTGCGTCGTCAACAATTGGCTATAAATGACATCTCTGAAACCCTTGGGCAGGGGGTCTTGGGTTCGAAACTAAAATATACTTAAAAATCTTCTTCTCCAGAACTGCTTGGCTCAACTGCTTGAAATTTGGTATGTAAGATTGCCTAATGGTCTTCTACCAAGTTTGTTCAAATGGTGGCCCCAGGGTCCAAAATGGCCCTGGGGCAGGGGGTCTTGGGTTCGAAACTAAAAAAATACTTAAAAATCTTCTTCTCCAGAACTGCTTGTCTCAGATGCTCGAAATTTGGTATGTAGCTTTGCCTAGTGGTGCTCTACCAAGTTTGTTCAAATGGTGGCCCCATGGTCCAAAATGGCCCTGGGGCAGGGGGTCTTGGGTTCAAAACTAAAAAATACTTAAATATCTTCTTCTCCAGAACTACTTGGCTCAGATGCTTGAAATTTGGTTTGTAGGATTGCCTAGTGGTCCTCTACCAAGTTTGTTCAAATGGTGGCCCCATGGTCCAAAATGGCCCTGGGGCAGGGGGTCTTGGGTTCAAAACTAAAAAATACTTAAATATCTTCTTCTCCAGAACTACTTGGCTCAGATGCTTGAAATTTGGTATGTAGGATTGCCTAGTAGTCCTCTACCAAGTTTGTTCAAATGGTGGCCCCAGGGTCCAAAATGGCCCCGGGGCAGGGAGTCCCAGGTTCGAACCATAGAAATACATAGAAAAATATTAAAAAATCTTCTTCTTCAGAAGCGCAAGGTTCAGATGCTTAAAATTTGGTATGTAGCATTGACTAATAGTTCTTTATCAAGTTTGTTTAAATGGTGGCGCCAGGGTCCAAAATGGCCCGTTGGCATGGAGTCCAAGGTTTGAACCATAGAAGTGCAAAGAAAAATATTCAAAAGTCTTCTTCTTCAGAACCGCAAGGCTTAAATGCTTGAAATTTGGTATGATGCATTGCCTAGTGGTCGTCTACCAAGTTTATTCAAATTTTGGCCCCAGGGTCCAAAATGGCCCCGCGGCAGGGAGTCCTTGGTTTGAACCATAGAAATACATAGAAAAATATTCAAAAATCTTTGAATTTCAGAACTACTTGGCTCAGATGCTTGAAATGTAGTATGTAGCTTTGCCTAGAAGTCTTTTACCAAGTTTGTTTAAATGATGACCCCTGGGTCTAAAATGGCCCGCCCTAGGGGGTCCTAGGTTCGAACCATAGAAATACATAGAAAAATATTCAAAAATCTTCTTCAGAATCACATGGCTCAAATGCTTGAAAATTGGTATGATGCATTGCCTTGTAGTCCTTTATCAAGTTCGCAAATGATGGCCTGAGGGTCCAAAATGGCCCTGCCGCAGGGAGTCCTGAGTTTGAGCCATAGAAATACATATCGGAAACTATTAAAAAATCTTCTTGTTCCGAACCACTTGGCTCAGATGTTTGAAATTTGGTATGATGCATTGCCTGGTGGACTCCTGCAAAGTTTGTGTAAATGGTAGCTCTGGGATCCAAAATGCCTCTGGGGCAGGGAGTCTTGGGTTTGAAATCAAAATGTACATAAAAATCTTCTTCTCCAGAACCCCTTAGTGCAGATGCTTGAAATTTGGAATGATGCATTGCCTAGTGGTCCCTTACCAAGTTTGTTCAAATGACAGTGCCAGGGTCAAAAATGGCCCCGCCCCAGGGGTCCAGGGTTTGAACCATAGAAATGCGTAAAAAATATTCAAAAATCTTCATCTTCAATACGACTTGGCTCAGAGGCTTGAATTTTAGCTTCTATCATTACCTAGTGGTCTTTTATCAAGATTATTCAAATGATGGCCCCATGGTCCAAAATGGCCTGGCCCAAGGGGTCCAGGGTTTGAACCATAGCAATACATAGAAAAATATTCAAAAATCTTCTTTTTCAGAACCATTTGGAAATGGTTGCAAACTATCAGGTTTGTTCAAACTATGACTTTAGTTTGACCTTAAACCTTTTAGCGCAGGTGAGCGATTCAGGGCCTCTTGGCCCTCTTGTTTACTTATTAGAAAGAATCCAAACAATATCATGATACAGACTATTTCTTTTGTTTTCTTATGAAGGAAAACAAGTGGAACTATGGCCATGACAAGCACATATTATGACAATTTTATTATTTGACCTTGAAGTGTGACCTTGACCTTGAACCAACCTGAACAAACATTTCTACTCGTCAAGGAGAACAATTGTGCCAAATTATTTTGAAATTCATGCATAACTGTATAAATTATATTAAATTATATATTTTATCATTTGACCTTCAAATGTGACCTTGACCTTGGACAAACTTTAATAAATTCCACATGCCACTTTTACCCATCAAGGAGAACAATTGTGCCAAACTGTTTTGAAATTCATCCATAAATGTAGAAGTAATAGCCAGGACAAGCCCCATTTATGACTATTTTTATCATTTGACCTTCAAGTGTAACCTTGACCTTGGATAAACCTGCAAATATTTCAAATGGTACTTGAAATCATCAAGGAAAACAACCGTGCCGTTTTTGTTTTGTTTTTTTGTTTGTTTTTTAATCCATGCATAAATGTAGCTGTTATGGCCCGGACATGCTCAATTTATGACAATTTTTATCATTTGACCTTTAAATGTGACCTTGATCTTAGCCCTACCTGACCAAATGTTCCAAATGGGACTTTTACTCATAAAAGAGAACAATTGTGCCAAATTATTTTGAAATCTATCGATAAATGTAGAAGTAATGGCTTGGACAAACTCAATATATGACCATTTTACCTTTGACCTTTAAGTGTGACCTTGACCTTGTACTTACCTGAACGAATATTTCAAATGACACTTCTGCTCATCAAGGAGAACAGCTGTGCACAATTATTTTGAAATTTATCCATAAATATAGAAGTTTTAAAGGTCCCAGGAAGTCATAGAAAGCTGCTCAATGGATTGTTTGACCTTTATTCTGTTTTGAAGGTCAAAGATGGTCTTAAAAGGTTTTAAAAATGGCTTATCTATAGCCTATTTTACAAAGCATTAGTTGGAATTATGCTAAACTAGCCCTAAATCATCATTTGGAGATGATTCATAACTGATTATTAGGGCCCCGCCGCACGAAGTAATTTGTAATTTTGAAATTTTTTTGGTACGGTAATCGTGTCCACTCCATAACTCTGAAACTCTTTGTGATAATTTCATGAAACTTGGTACAAATGTAAAACAGCATCAGACAATATGCGGAGAGAAAGAACCACAACTCAACCTACATTGTTTACTGAAATATGCCCCTTTGTAATGTTTTGGTACGGAAATCGTGTCCCCGCCATAACCTTTAAACTGTTTGAGATATTTTCACGAAACTTGGTACAAATGTAAAGCATTAAAGCATTTCAGAACGGAAATTGTGTCTGCTCCATAACTCTAAACCCGTTTTAGATATTTTCACAAAACTTGGTACGAAAGTAAACCATCATCAGAAGATTTGCAGACAATAAAAACCATAACTCTACCTATGTTTTTTACTGAATGATGCACCTTTGTTATTTTCAGTACGGAAATCTTGTCCGCTCTATAACTTTAACACTCTCAAAGATATTTTCATGAAACTATGTACAAATACAAAACATTGTTAGACGATGTACAGAGAATAAGAACCACAACTCCATCTACTTTTGTACTGAATTATTTCCCTTCGTAATTTAAAGTATAGAAATTTTGTCTGCTATTCAGCTTTTAAACCGTCAAAGATATTTTCTTGGAATTTTGTACAAATATCAGAGCTCTAGATAAGAGGGGTATTTGATGATAATTGAGGGATAATTTTCTTTATTTCTCAATGAAACCATATGTTGTGACCCCTCATCTGAACCGTCTTGATGAGATGGTTCAGATGAGGGGTCACAACATATGTTTTTATGCAGAATTAATAAAAATTATCCCTTTTTATCACCAAATACTACCTCTTATCTAGGGCACTGAATATAAAGCTTTATCAGATGATGTGAAGAGAATTAAAACTGTAACTTCATTTACATTTTCTACAGAATTATGCCCTTTTGTAATTTTCAGTATAGAAATCATTCCACGCTCTAACTTTAAAACTGTAGAAGATATTTTCTTATAAATTGATACAAATGTAAAGCATTATCAAACACTTTGTGGAGAAAAAAAACCATAACTGCACCTTCATTTATGTTAGGCAGAATTATATCCCTTTGTAATTTTTGGTATTGAGACCTTGTCCAATCTATAACTTTAAAGCCTTTGAAGATATTTTCACAAATCTTTGGTACAAATATAAAGCATCATCAGAATATCGGAAGGCGTGCAGAGTGCAAGAATGGTAACTCCAGTTTCCTGCTTTACAGAGTGGTTGTCTTTGTTTTAATCAGTCATAATTTTGTTTTTTGCCTGTATCTTACTTACTCTACCAGAGGCTTAATTCCAAACAACATGTAGTCAAACAACATGGTAACAGAAAGCTGTTAATGTATTTTCTGGCCGGGGACATACGACTAAAATTCCACCAGCAGTCTCATAAAGGCGGAGCCCTGTTAGTTACCATATTTCTAGTTAGGTTTTAGTGACTTTAATCCTATTTTTAAGGGTCATTTGTTGATTTGTTCTGAAAAACGAAGATGTATTTTGAACCAGTAGATTCATTTTTACCAAACTTGCAAAGATCAACCTTCTAGACAAGACAAAGACTTAGAACTTGGCGACCTTGATGCCATTTTCAAGGTCACAGGAGTATTTTGTCGGACCCACTTGCTGTAAGCGAGACAGCCGACAAAACTTCAGTTTGGTGTATGTGCATGCATATATGCATGCGTGCCTCATCAAGAACTTTTACAAAAACAAAGGACAATAGACAAGAAAGCTTATGCAGACCAGACATGTGATGAGCAACTTTAAAACAAGTGTACCAGGTGCTATTTTATCATCACAACTCATAGTATGTAACTTATGAATTTGTTTTATAACTAAATGAGGTGGGTGGGGTAACTCACCCCCTAGATGTACAGATTAAACATATTAAGGAATGAAAAAAATATAAACATTGTATGTGTGGTATATCTTCTCCAATGCATGTCTCTATTTATGCTCAGTTGCTTTTTTTTCTCTACATTGTACTACATACACTCAGATTGACTGATTTCTTTGTGGAAGGAATGAGTGGTTTTTGTCAAAGCAAATATAAAAATACTGATTTATCGTATATTATTTAACAAAATCAACACTTAGAATGCGTATGCATATGTAAAAAGTAAATAACAAGGAATACATTTCATCAGCATTGAAATGATTTTCTGTAAATATCTGTATAAATGAACACTGACCCATAATAGAATAACAGTATCCATGGTAACCAAATGATAGACAATGTAAAAACAATGACAGCAAACATGTGGTGATCTTTTAAAAATGTTTCAGTATACTCACAATTATGGAAACTTGAGATATATTATCTATGGCATGTAACTTTTTCATTCTTTTCATATTCAGTGGAAGTGGGTGGGGTAATTGCACCCCAAATTGTAAATTTTAAGCATACTTCTGAATGAGAAAAGTATTTATGTAACTTCCCTCCACTGTATTCAATGTATTTATTTGTATTTCTGCTCATATTTGCTTAACACTCTCCAGATATTATCTCTTATAACAGATTTTCTGCTATCACAGTTTCTTCTGATTTTCCTGACGGTGACTTAATTCAAAGAAAATTATTTTCAATTTAAAAAATATACCATCTCCAACTTTTTGATATATTAAGAGCTAGGTGTTATACTCTCTGTACCAAGAGAATGAAAAAAATCTATAGCTGCATTTTCTAACAAAGTGCTTTCAAAATTGGCCAATTTTTGATAAAATTTTAAAGGGATGCTTTACTAGATAGAAGTCAAGGTCACCAACTCCTTGACCATAGCGATATAACGAAATTTTTTTCTATCCGTACACAGCACTTACATGGGTCTCTTAAAAGACATGAAAGTCAATAACATTTGTTGAGAAATACTATCAATACAACCGGTGTCAAATCTGGCATTTTTTATATGAAAAATCACCAAATTAGGCCAAAAAACAGAAAATCCTCGTTGCCATGGAAACGGACAGTTTGATTGGAGAAAAAATAGTATTTTTGTTCATCACTTGACATAAGCAAAAAAGACACTAATTTTCATCAAAATCTGAGATATGTCATTTTCACCCCCTATTGCAATTTTTTGGTGCTTACAGAGAATGACTCTTAAGCTTTGAAAAATTGTAGCATCGACAACAAATTTGATATCAATATAATTAAAATCTTAAAAAGTTCCTCCAAGAGCAGAGAATACATACAGAGGTAGGAACATGGGCCAGACTACGTAGTTTCGGCTAATAAAGCCTCGTCAGTGACCCTTACAATACCTGGTGACGAAACCAGAAAAAAGCATACTGTAATTTCTTAATTTTGATTGGGAAGTCGATTCAAAGACTAATTAATTTCAAAAGGATCCAAATAATATAAAAGTCGATGGTCTAGAATAATAGTCTAAATCGATCTTAAATTTAAATATTTCTCAGAATCTATCAGCTGATCTCAAAGGATGTAAATAAAATATAATCTGCACTATGGATGATGTACGGGGAGACGTTTTACGGCCGCCACACGGCACAACACCAGCTGCAGTGAGGTAAAATTAAAATCTTAAAAAGTTCCTCCAAGAGCAGAGAATACATACAGAGGTAGGAACGTGGGCCAGACTACGTAGTTTCGGCTAATAAGACGGTTAGTGTCGATAAGATAAATATAAAAATCTTTTCATGAAAGATTAGACTTTACATCCTGTCTCGTGATCTACATGCAATTTCTTTCAGACAGGGGTCAGGACTGAAATGTGGTAAATTCGAACAAAATTGCGATCAAATTCTTCAAATAAGCTAACCTTTTAATGCATTCTGAAGTTTTGTATGTTAAAAGATTTTTTTCTTCTTCAAAACTGTCATTTTGAGAAAAAATTCAGAAAACAAAATTCGTACTGGTACATCGAGTCACCGAAAAATTTAGACGTTTATGACATGCACTCTTTATTTTGACAAAACAGTGTGTATAACCAATTTTCAACTTGTTAAATGAATCATGGCGAGTGTTCTCTGTAATCTGAAAAGGATCGTTTGCCATACCAGATTCGTGTAAGACGAATTGCATGCAGATCACGTGACAGGATATACCATCCAAACTGTGATGCAAAATGTCTTATCGAATATTTGTCTGATGGATACTTGCCATTTCAGACGGATTTGATATTTTATTCTAATTTATACAACTTTTCATAGGTAAACATCCCCTACTTTTTGTGAACAGTATATTTGAATATCAGGTTAGATTGACTAAATAATTGCATAACTAGTTAAGTTAACGTTACTTGTTCCGTTTTGCTACTCTGTCTCTACTTTGATGATGCTACGTATACCAACAATTTAAATGCGATCCAAAGGTCCATGCATGAAATTGTTAAAGATTAATATAATCCGTCACTTTCTATTTGCTTTTTCATTGGGTGGAAATATCTACGTCGGATTCGATTATTTCTAAAATAGATTATTTTGTCTATTTGACAACCTTTATGTTGTATTACAGTCGACAATTTTATCCCAAATCGAATTTTGTATAGTTGTTTTTTCCTTTCATAAATGTATAGAAAACGTTGTTTTTTTCATATGTGGCGGTCGCATCGCATTTTTAAATCACTCTTTCAGAAAAACAAGTACTTTGTCGTCCGTTATTTAGACATCTAATGACATATAAACGTTCTATATAAAAAGTTGCCTTTACAATCTAGTAAAATAAAATTTACCATAGGCTTGTAGCCCATTTAAATAAATTTTTCTACTCCTTGTTTCTGCTACAACGAGATGGGGTTTAAATGGCAGGAACAAACAGGAAAAGACGGAAACAATTACAGTCTGAAAGTGTTTTGACTTAGTGGGGATGCCTTAAACCTATAAACCAGATCAAGAAAGTGTTTCCTGTTCCTCACCATGGAAGCCAGGCAGATACATCTTTTTATTGTTTCTGGCTAAATATATATTAGTAAACCCCAAGGTAATCCCAAAAACTAGAAAATCAGAAAACATCTCCACTTCGCAAACTTTAAGTCAGCCTCAAATAGATACGCCGAACTGATGTCCGGCGTAAACAACGCCGAACTGATGTCCGGCGTAAACAGCAGAGTATCGTTCTGGCATGTGTTTCCGTGCAGTATGTGTTTCAGAGTCCAGTTTAGTTTAAACATATTTAATTGCCATATTGTTATGCAATGGGGTTGGGCCACAAGTTCTACCAACATTAGTTACGGCCCTTCCCCTACAATACAAATAAAAGGTGAACAAAGGCGGTACAAATATAAACAAAAAATCAGGTTAAGTATAAGAAACAAATGCAAATAATAAAGGAAAAGGGAGAAAGGTGTCAAAAAATTAGGAGAAATAGAATACTATAAAGAAGAATAGAAGTAACAACCAGATGGGCACGCAACAAGAACCAACTCTGAATCAACGCTGATTCAACGTTCAGGCATCCAAGTCAGAGTTTGTCCAGTCCTAGAGGACCACCAGTTATCGCAGGTGTGACTCCAGCCCACCACAGGACAGAAGAAATCAGGGTGCAAATCTGCCCGTGTCTTTTATGTACTGCTGTACAGCCTGAAATAAAAGAAAATTATCGTTATTAGAAAGGCCCGATTTCCCAAATTACAATTAAAAAAATAATGATTAGCATCTTCAGTTTCATACCCACAGCTACATGCTGGGGAGTTACTCAAATAATTCCTAAATAAATCGCCGTTAAGATTACTACATTGATTTCGTATTCTTGCATGCATCACTGATAAGAAACGGTTTCCCTTCAGAAAATATTCGGGCACTTTTCTTATACCAAATAGATGCAGTTTTAGTTGATACTGAAAAGTCGTAAAAGTTTCACATTGCTTTATATTTGGGCTTAATTCATTCCATAATGAGACAGCAGAAGGCAGACAAGACAAGCTTAAGAAATAAAAATTAAACAAAAACTTACATTTAGTTTTTTGTAGACAACGGACTCCATGCACTCTGTTGTAGAAACAACCAATCGACTTCATCCATGAAAGAATGCAACTATCCATCTGGTAGCTTCACAACGTCTAAGTTTATAGTAATCTGTTGGAAGTATGCCGACCGATCATACATGTGGTGTGCCGGGGTCACACCGCTGCAGCAAGTGGTCGAACCCATGACTGAACTAACACTGACATGCAAAACAATTTGCCTACTACTAGTAAAAAGAATAAGAAAAGAAATAGTGAAAGAAGATAAAAGAGAAACAGTTAACACCATATTTTTACTGCAAATGTTATATGTATGAACCAATTTAATTAGTTTCAGCCCTCATAGTTTACAGTCAACTCTCGATAACTCAAAGTCGAACTTCATCTCCAACTACCAATATCTCAAAGTAAATTTCCTGGTCCCAGAAAATCTACCTTGAGATACCAGGAGTTTGAGTTAAAAGAAGTTAAAATGTAGAGAAAAAATAGGAAATATATCCAAGCTATATGTTTAGATAAAACAGGGTACTTTAAGATATCAGTGTTTTGAGATATCTAGAGTCAACTAAACATGTTCTAACTATGTTCCACCAGCACTGCGCCGGAAAACTTCTATAAGACATAAAGAAACCTGTCGCTACCATTCACCCACTGATATAATATTCACAAACAGCCTGTCCATACAACCGGCGCTGAGACGATAGAACCCATCATTTACATGTAGAATACAGAGTCCAAACTATAACCATAAATTGCAAATGGTATCTAGCATTCCTACTGAGAAAATTTATTCTGCAGTAGGTTTTGTTCTCACAATAATAAAGAATGGCCAAAACTGTCATCTGGGAGAGAAGAAATTAAAAATCAAAACACTGTGTGCTTTAAATGGCCATATGGCTTAATGCACTTTTATTATTGTTGTTGTAACCCCCATTTTTTTCAAACCGGCAAACGTTTGTTTTACCTTGATAAAAGAACTAACATGACAATAGTGAAAGATATTTGCAAAAGGCTAAATGTACCCAGCAATACACGATATAAGTTATAAGTAGATGAACTGAAACGTTTTAAGTGCTTCCAAATAAAAGATAGACCGAAACAAAAAGAGAAACTCACCTGACAGATACGGCCAAGCTTCTGACATCGATTGTAGAATAGACCAATCTCCGCCCTGTAACTTGCTAAACTATTACCTTTGAGGCAATAAAACTATTCCTAGACTGAAGATGACTGCAGGCCAGTCGAAACTACGATATTTCCAGCCCCTCACCCCTCTGATCCTAACGCAGGCAGTCCAGCACACAAGAGTAGTAGTAATAATAATAATAATAAGATACATACAGATAAAAGAAGACATTTTACACATTGCCATAACTTAGCTGTTGTGAAGGTGTTCATCTAGGAATATACGGTAAGTTATCGGACAGTAAAATGGCACTACAAGTTATCGAGACTGTAAGGTCAAGTGTCCTGAACTCTAACGCCCGTTGGCAGCACTGCAGATCCCCATCAGAGCGTTCTGATCAGTATCGACAACGTCCCCCAGGCATGAGAGCCAGACATCTAGAGCACATACATACAGATGTCAAATGACAACACCGCATATCCATATCAGAGCTGTCTGATCGGGATCTACGGTGTTCTCACAGGCATTTAAGCGAGAAATCTAGAACAAATATGGTATATAAAATGTCTATTGACAACCAGTAAGACCTAAGAAACCAAAGCGCTCTCGCAGGCGTTAAATCCGAATATTTAGGAGTAGTATCATACAATTATTGGCGAGTAAGTAAAGCTAATATGGTAAGAGATAGTACCTATGATGAGAGCAGCCTGGACAGAGTCCACAGTGTTCTCCAAGCATTCAGCCAAGTAACCAAAACAGGTATAATACATAAGAATGTCTATTGGTAACAATGGAGACAAAAAATTACAGCAGCCTGAGCGGGGTCTACAGTGTTATCACAGCATTCAGCCAAGTAACCAGAACAGTATAATACATAAGAATGTCTACTGATAACAGTGGAGACCATGATCAGAGCAGCCTGAGCAGGGTCTATAGTATTATCACAGCATTGAGCCAAGTCTCCAGTACAGTATAATACATAAGAATGTCTACTGATAACAATGGAAACCATGACCAGAGCAGCCTGAGCGGGGTCTTCAGTGTTATCACAGCATTCAGCTAAGTCTCCAGTACTCCAGTACATGTCTACTGATAACAATGGAAACCCTGATCAGAGCAGCCTGAGCGGGGTCTACAGTGTTATCACAGCATTCAGCTAAGTCTCCAGTACACTATAATACATAAGAATGTCTACTGATAATAATGGAGACCATGATCAGAGCAGCCTGAGCAGGGTCTACAGTGTTATCACAGCATTGAGCCAAGTCTCTAGTACAGTATAATACATAAGAATGTCTACTGATAACAATGGAAACCATGATCAGAGCAGCCTGAGCGGGGTCTACAGTGTTATCACAGCATTCAGCTAAATCTCCAGTACACTAAAATACATAAGAATGTCTACTGATAACAATGGAAACCATGATCAGAGCAGCCTGAGCAGGGTCTAAAGTGTTATCACAGCATTCAGCTAAGTCTCCAGTATACTATAATACATAAGAATGTCTACTGATAACAATGGAAACCCTGATCAGAGCAGCCTGAGCGGGGTCTACAGTGTTATCACAGCATTCAGCCAAGTCTCCAGTACAGTATTATACATAAGAATGTCTACTGATAACAATGGAAACCATGATCAGAGCAGCTTGAGCAGGGTCTATAGTGTGTTATCACAGCATTCAGCCAAGTCACCAGAACAGTATAATACATAAGAATGTCTACTGATAATAGTGGAGACCATGATCAGAGCAACCTGAGCAGGGTCTACAGTGTTATCACAGCATTGAGCCAAGTCTCCAGTACACTATAATACATAATAATGTCTACTGATAACAATGGAAACCATGATCAGAGCATGATAAAAATCAAGTTATTATCATTTCACGACCAATAAAGAAATCTTTAAAGCAATACTTCCACTGCTTTAGATGTAATGTAGATATATATACAAATCACAATTAGTGGCTGTAACTTCTACTACTTTTTCTCTTTTTCCAAGTTATTAAAAAAAATTCATTCTGTCTTCATCTATTACATAACTACTTTAAATTGTATTTAACCGACTGTCTAAAATGAGCTGGATATGAGAACGTATAATTATGTATTTTAGTATGGGTAGTGCATACAGTTATTTTTATGAGGCTTTAGTTTCTGCGTCCTTATTGGATATTTGTTTTTCTGCTACTGTAATATTTATTACAGCCCATTTATGATTATTGAATGAAATTTTGGAGACTTCATTTTTCTTCCTGGAAATCAAAATGAGTGGAAAGAATACCATATATATATGATTTAAGTGTATTTCTTACAACCATAACTTTTTCTTATCATCTAAATGTTTCTGTCGATTAATGTTATGAATAAAAAAAGACATGGAAAATCTACGAAGGTCACCGTATAAAGCATTTTATTCACTCGGATACAGCGATAGTTGTTGACAAGGAGGTTTTATTCATCATTTACTGGACATTTAAGACAGGACTTCTCTGCCGGGGGTCCTGGTTTCCAGCAATAGCATATGTTACCTGTACAGGAAAAGGTGTGAAAATTTGTTCATTCAATCAGTGGACCAGTGGTAATTCACCAGTTATAATAACCTCATTGACTAACTGGAGGTGTTGACACTATGCGATCAAGAGACAGAATGACACTATGAAAGTCAATCCTCCTTACATGGTACCACTCCTGTCTTTAATAGCTGTCTATGCATTTTTTTCTTAATTTCTTGTCGTTGATATAGTAGTTTACGTCGCAATTGCAAAAGCAGACTGTTTCCTGATGTTTGGATATCTTTTGATGCTTGCCAGTCATTAAGTGCCAACATATCTTTGCCTGACTGTTTGTAAGATTTAATAATTTCTTTATAAAATCATTGTAACCCAAAGATAGCATACGGAGAATGTTAAGATGCCGATTTACTAATCTTCAATTAAGTCGATGAAAATGAAATTTGTATTCCATAAAGAGTATTGCTAATCACAAATGACGTACTGTTTTCTACATGTAACGATTTAAGGCCTAATATTTACTTATGTTATACCACTCTGATCTGTAGTGGGTGGGGTAAATTAGGGTTTTAGAACAGTAAACCTGCATTTTATATTTTAGTATTTTCAAACCTTCATTCTAATCCCAAGCCTGTATTGCATACTATATATATGTATGTATGTTACAATTTCTTAAAAGAAAAAAAAGATGTTTGAACCAACCATTCATTGGCATAATTAATTACACTTTCAGTCATTATCTGATTGACTATTTTGTCGTGGTGATTCCATAAGATGGATTTAAAATGTAAACCTACAAATCGTACAAAACAGGGTTTACATTCTTTGATACTGTGCATCATATGAATCAGGTATTTCTAGCTGGGAACCCCCGAGGTTTTGTTAAGAATTCAATTTATTTTAAACGGCGACCGAATGCCAGCTTGTACCCCAAAAAAACTTAGCGGACTATTGATTTTTGATTCTGTCCTTGTTACTGATGAACGAAATTCTGAAAAAACGTTTCGTTAGATAGAATATTCATGGGACCCGTTCAAAAGCAAACGGCAACTACCCCAGCCTAAATTATTTGTATACTAATACAGTATGCTGAGTATGCTACAGTAATAGAGAGGCGCGGTAGTCGAGTGGTTAGAGTGGCTCGGCTATTGTGCAGAAAGTCACCGTAAGGTCGTGAGTTCGCGGCTCACTGTCGCCATACGATGACTGGAAAACTCTCTCTGTCAACCCAGCAGTAAATGGGTACCTTTTTCGAATCAGGGAAGGATAAGGCAGCAAAAGGAGAGGGATGGGCTCCGCCTTTCATCAGCTGTGCCCAAGATACAGTGGGTCTCTAACCCCCACTGCCCCTACGGCTATTAGGCTATGGGAAACCTTTACCTTTACCTTTTTACAGTATGCTGGTAATTATTTCGTAATGTATCTTACAGCAATTATTTCGGCAAGATTTCTAACGTTTAGAACTGAGACCGATTTAAGAAAAAAAAATAAAGAAAAATATAAATAAATTGAGAGCTGACTCTCACTGAAGAATAAATAATAAATACAGAGTTGACCCTCACTAAAGAATAATAATAAATACAGAGTTGACTCTCACTAAAGAATAATAATAAATACAGAGTTGACTCTCACTAAAGAATATTAATCAAAACCGAGTTGACTCTCACTAAAGAATATTAATAAAAACAGAGTTGACTCTCACTAAAGAATATTAATAATTACAGAGTTGACTCTCACTAAAGAATATTAATAAAAACAGAGTTGACTCTCACTAAAGAATATTAATAAAAACAGAGTTGACTCTCACTAAAGAATAAAAATAAATACAGAGTTGACTCTCACTATCTCAAACACTGATATCTCAAAGAACCGCTCATATCAAGGAATTTAAATTGAAAACAGATTTCGGTTCTTCTTTAGAATGTGTTCTCTGCTCTTACAGGAACTCTTACTGATTTTCATATTATTGTATAAGTCTAATGACTTCCTTCTGAATCCCATTTGTATAACATAGAAAACATTGTTATATCTCTTAACTCTGTTTTCTAATATGTGTTTATACAAATAAACTACAGTTTAAACCAAAGAATTTAGTTTGGACGTACTATTTTTTTTAACATTTCAACTCCCGTTACCTCAAACTACTCTGGTATCGCAAAGTAATTTTTCGACCAGAAAATTTATTGTGAAATATCATTAGTTTGAGCTGACCTCTCATTTTGAGATATCGAGAGTAAGCTGTACACGTATATACGACTTTACACAACTGCAGTCTAACATATTTTATGCATTGCTTAAGAAAGAAACCACCGACAATATTTTTTTCGAGAAGGTGGGGGGAAGACAGATTTAGAAAATAATTATAATTATCTCGAAAAATTATATCCGATGTATGATATAGATTGATAGTAAACGTTCTTTTATCTGCTCATACACCATAGTTGCTCAGGGTAGATTATGTCAAAAATAATAATTATGAATAGCTTGAATTCCTTTACAAGCATTAAAATCATTCATAAAAAGAAAGTTGAACCCAGCAATGGCCTGACAACGAAAGCCAGATAAAAACACACCGGAATTCTGTTAATTTCAAATATGCAGTCGATTAAAGGACTGGTATATACAAATAACAACAAAAGAAAACAAGCGGGCAATGAGGCCCTGAATCGCTTACCCGAGTAAAAAGATCAATGGTCAAACTAGGATCATCATTTGAACAAACCTGATAGTTTAAACTGTCAAAATATGAGAAACATTTGTTAAAGCTCTAAAATGACCTTGACCTCTATAGCTAAAAATGTTCAAGTACTCATTTGTTTGACTATATTTATTAATTTCTGCACCAAAATTTTCTGAAAGTTCCATGAACTCTTATATTCAGCCATTTTCCCATATAAAAGCACCAGAAAGCAAATTTGACCTTGCCAAAAAATTATTAAAGTCTCCCAGCCCCTGGAGGCTCTCCATGAAATTTGGTTAGAATTTGCCTAATGGCTTTTGAGAACATGTTTGAAATTGTCAAAATATAAGAGTCCTGGTTCAAAGTTCAAAGAATAATCTCGACCTCTCGTACTCACTAATCCTTATGACTATATATACCAGATTTTAGGCCTAAATCTTTGAAATTTTCCAAGGAATCTTGTAGCATTTTCCCATATTTGACTATGCCGTTGAAAAACCAAAGGACATTATTTGAACAATCTCGATAGTACTCGAGTACTCGATGCTGCATACCAAACTTCAAGGCCATCGATAAATTGGTTCTGGAGAAGATTTTTAAAGGTTTTTACCATATATGGACGTGGCGGCAATGTTGATCATGTGACCATTTGAAGAAATATTTGTTCCCTCAACCCCTGGAGGCTCTATTTGATATTTGGTTACAATTGGCTCAGTGGCTTTTAAGAAGAAGTCTGAAACTGTCAAAATATGAGATTTCAGGGTCAAAGGTCAAAGAACGAACTTGACCCGTTGTACTCATGAATCTTCAAGTACTCATTAAGATGACTGTATAATTAAAATCTTAAAAAGTTCCTCCAAGAGCAGAGAATACATACAGTAGTAGGAACATGGGCCAGACTACGTTGTTTCGGCTAATAAAGCCTCGTCAGTGACCCTGACACTGGTGACGAAACCAGAAGAAAGCATACTGTAATTTCTTAATTTTAATTGGGCAGTCGATTCAAAGACCTGTTTTTAGGTAAAAATCCTGAAAGCTCTCCATGAAACATTATGCTCTAGAATTTTTCCATATTTGACCTTGCTGTAAACCAAGGTCATAGTTTGAACAATCTTGATAGTACCCAAGTACCCAATGTTTCAAGGCCACCGGTCAATTGGTTCTGGAGAAGAATGTTTTTAAGATTTTTACAATATATGGGCATGGCGGCAATAATGGTCATGTGACCCAGACCATTTTAACTAATTTTCATTCCCTAAACCCCTGAACTTCTATATGAAATTTGGTTACAATTGATCCTGTGCCTTTTGAGAATATTGTTTGAAATTGTCGAAATATGAGAGACCTGGGTCAAAGGGTGAAGAATGACCTTGACCTCTTGTACTCACAAATCTTCCTGAACTCATTAAGATGACTGTATTTACCAATTTTAATGTCAAACTCTTCAACAGTTTCCAAGAATTTTTATAATTTAACATTTTCCCATATTTTACGTTGCTGTAAGAAAGGTCAAGGTCAACCCAAGGTCATCATTTGAACAATCTTGGTATTCCTCGGGTACCCAATGCTGCATACCAAATTTCAAGGCCATCGGTATTTTAGTTCTGGAGACGAAGATTTTTTTTACCATATATGGGCGTTGCAGCCATATTGGTCATGTGACCCAGACCATTTTAACAAATTTTCATTCCCTCAACCCTTGAAACTTCTGTATGAAATTTGGTTACGACTGACCCGGTGGCTTGGATTGCCTGAAATTTTCTAAATATGAGAGACCTGGGTGACCTTGATCTCTTGTACTCACAAATCTTCCTGTACTCATTAAGATGACTGTATTTGCCAATTTTTAGGCCCAAATCTACAACGGTTTCCAAAAAGTTTTATGTTCTAGCATTTCCCGTATAAAAGCACCAATGACCAAATTTGAACTCACTGTAAAATAGGTCAAGGTCAATCCAAGGTCATAATTTGAACAATCTTAGTAGTACTCAAGTACCTGATGCTACATACAAAGTTTCAAAGCCATCGGTCTATTGGTTCTGGAAAAGAAGATTTTTTAAGGTTTTTACCATATGGGGCATGGCGGCCATGTTGGTCCTGTAACCAGGACCGTTTGAACACTATTTCGTCCCTAAGACCCCAGGAGGCTACATATGAAATTTGGTTACACTCGGCTTTGCGGTTTCAGAGGAGAAATCATTTGAAATTGGGGACGGACGGACGACGGACGACGGAGTCTTCCTATCCTATAAGATCCCCCGCAGCCGCTGGCTCAGGTGAGCTAAAAAAGGTCCAAATCGATAAAGTATCTGTCTAGAATATATGGTGGCTGGTTTGTGCCATTTCGTCTTTTCGTCTTTTCGCCGCGAAAAGACGCCACGCGAAAAGACGAAAAGACGAAAAGACGCCATGCGAAAAGACGAAAAGACGAAAAAACGCCAGGCGAAAAGACGAAAAGACGAAATAACGCCAGGCGAAAAGACGAAAAGACGAAACCCGCCACGCGAAAAGACGAAATTGCAGCGCGAAAAGACGAAAAAATGCCATGCGAAAAGACGCCATTTGAAACTCTTAAATTGTCGTCTTTTCGTCTTTTCGTCTTTTCGCGTGGCGTCTTTTCGTCTTTTCGTCTTTTCGCATGGCGTTATTTCGTCTTTTCGCATGGCGTTATTTCGTCTTTTCGTCTTTTCGCCTGGCGTTATTTCGTCTTTTCGTCTTTTCGCGTGGCGTTATTTCGTCTTTTCGTCTTTTCGCATGGCGTCTTTTCGTCTTTTCGCGCCGAAAAGACGAAAAGACGCCATGTGAAAAGACGAAAAGACGAAATAACGCCACGCGAAAAGACGAAATAACGCCATGCGAAAAGACGAAAAGACGAAAAGACGCCAGGCGAAAAGACGAAGAGACGACACACAAATACCCTTTCATTGATAACTGTATTGATTCCTAATACTAAGACAGATTTGTCTGAGTAAACAATATAGACTCATATCAGACTACTGCAAACGCAGCTACAGAAGCAGTCTGATCACAGAATTTGCCACTGAAATGTTTTTTATATATCTTTTTGACAGCTAAAAATTGTAAGGATAGACTATAAAATTAACGTGGGGTCGGCAACATTTTGGGTCACTATGGTACCGTTTAGATTGAATAACAAATTTGTGCCTTGTTGAATGAGATCAAACACAGATTTAATCAAGATAATCAGTATCTAGCAGCAGTCTTATGAAAATTAGGATGGATTTATTTTATCCGACAGAAAAATAAAAGTTGTTAAAAGTGAAAAGGATAGCTGAAAGTATTAGTATGGGGTCGGCAATAATTACAGTTATTGATTAAAATAATGTGGGCCATGTTGACATAAAAATTAGCAGACGCAAATTTACTCATTCAGGAGCGTAGGCAGACCTATTACGTTGTTGTAGCAAGCATTTTTGAGAAATACAGTCAACCCTGTCTTAAGGGGTCACCCAAGGGAAGGACAAAAAGTGGCTACTTAAGACAGATGGCCCCATAATACATTTCATTTACACTGTATTTTGGTTCAAAGGACAAAGGTGGCTGCTCAAGACAGGTGATCCCTTAATAGAGGTGACCACATAAGCAGGTTTGACTGTATAGCTGAATGTATACACCTCCAAGAAAGATCTCTCTAATACTGAACATTCTGTCCCCTTCTGCTATATTTACAAAGGGGGTCAACTTTTGTGACATTCTATTTGCTTTCCAAGATAGGGAAGTGAAGCAAACAGGAAAAATAGATTCTTAAATAGGTCTACTTTTAAAGGAAAGAATTTGCTCCTAGAGGACCAAATTCTACTTTTAAGAGCTGACCCTCCTTAAGAAAGGATGCAAAAATGCAAAATTGCTTCCCCTGAGAGTGGTACCGTTCACCTTAAGCACAGATGCAAATATGTTGAAACCTGTGTCTCCATGCATCCTACGTAAAAATAACCGTTTTTTTTTTCATTTTTTTTTTTATTAAGTTTGAACAAGTAGATTTTCATATCTCGAGCTGTATCATAACATACGCAGAATGGTTACCAATGCAGAGCCTGACCAGACCACTCTTTTCCCAGGACACATATGTCCTAGGATTTAGGATCATAATGGTAACATGGTCCAAATTTATTACTTAATGCTAGCACCTAATCTACTATTTGCTTGTAATGTACTTCTTTTAGTAAACTGTGTTACAATATTATTGTTCAAACTGAGAGATCGAGAGA
The DNA here is from genome assembly GCA_963989385.1 of Ctena decussata. Taxonomy (NCBI): domain Eukaryota; kingdom Metazoa; phylum Mollusca; class Bivalvia; order Lucinida; family Lucinidae; genus Ctena; species Ctena decussata. Next base: position 48,936,078 of record OZ022506.1, read on the forward strand.
ATTATGCAAAACGTCCCACCAATGCTAAGGTCATATGAAGACAGGACCACGCGGTTTAGAGTCACATCTGAAGGACCATTGAGGCGAGGGTGTGTGTGTGTGAAGGGGGGGGGGGCGGTCGAACTGACTGCAACCGCTGGTCTAGTCTAGCCTATCCCATAATCTTGTGCGGTCGTTGGGGCACCACAGATGACTCTAAAACACTCCTTTTCCACCTAGTCCTGTCTTCAGCTGCCCTATTTGAGCTAGCAAAATCCATCCCTGCCGTTTAAAGAAGACTTGAAGAGGAAGTAACAGTAGTTGTGCCCCTTTGTAAAAAAGGCGGAAGGAGGCACATTTTCAATTTAAAATGGATCTGTCACAGAGGGCATTCAGATTAAAAATACTTCCTATAAGAAAGTGTTATAGCTTGAGCTGCAGCTAAATGATACCATAATATTCTTAAATATTGGGACACATAAACCAAAGAGAAGTCTAATCAGGCTCTGCTCTGTCTGCGATTGGCACGTCTTTAGAAAACTATAAACTTGTCCAAATTTTGGGTTAGCTGCAGTTAAATGTATGTCAAATTAGCGAAAATACCGTATCATTATTTTTTCATACAGCGAAGTACAACAATGTTTCAATGTTTGTATTCCATAGTTTGAGAGAGATAACATGGTCAACAAGTGGTTAATCTTTTAGGCAGTTTAAGATCAAAATTAAGATAGGATGAAATTTGTTTGGAGTGTTTTACTCCAAAACATTAGGACGGCTCATTCTCTTTTCTGTCCGTTCAGTAGAACTACCAAAATGACTTCTTTCCTCATATTTTTGGTAATGTTTTTAAAAGAACAGTTTAGCGGCAAAAACTGCAAACCGTGATTAGTACACTTCTTTACAGATTGCATTCTGATCAGGGTCTACACAGTTTAAAAAAAGAAACACCTGTCTAAGTATTCAGAGTATTAACTGCATTTAGAATAGGATATATTGATATATCTTAATGCAAAACACGTGATGCGAAAAGACGAAAAGACGAAAAGACGCCATGCGAAAAGACGAAAAGACGAAATAACGCCACGCGAAAAGACGAAAAGACGAAATAACGCCACGCGAAAAGACGAAAAGACGAAATTACGCCATGCGAAAAGACGAAAAGACGAGAAGACGCCAGGCGAAAAGACGAAAAGACGAAAAAACGCCACGCGAAAAGACGACAATTTAAGAGGTTCAAATGGCGTCTTTTTGCATGGCGTTTTTTCGTCTTTTCGCGCTGCAATTTCGTCTTTTCGCGTGGCGTGTTTCGTCTTTTCGTCTTTTCGCCTGGCGTTATTTCGTCTTTTCGTCTGGCGTTTTTTCGTCTTTTCGTCTTTTCGCATGGCGTCTTTTCGTCTTTTCGTCTTTTCGCGTGGCGTCTTTTCGCGGCGAAAAGACGAAAAGACGAAATGGCACAAACCAGCCACCATAAGAATATGAGTCTACACCATTTCTGCATAGAGGATCATCCAAAAAGTTCTGTCACTGATATTTATGGTGGCTGGTTTGTGCCATTTCGTCTTTTCGTCTTTTCGCCGCGAAAAGAAGCCACGCGAAAAGACGAAAAGACGAAAAGACGCCATGCGAAAAGACGAAAAGACGAAAAAACGCCAGGCGAAAAGACGAAAAGACGAAATAACGCCACGCGAAAAGACGAAAAGACGAAACCCGCCACGCGAAAAGACGAGATTTAAGCGCGAAAAGACGAAAAAACGCCATGCGAAAAGACGCCATTTGAAACTCTTAAATTGTCGTCTTTTCGCGTGGCGTTTTTTCGTCTTTTCGTCTTTTCGCCTGGCGTCTTTTCGTCTTTTCGTCTTTTCGCATGGCGTTATTTCGTCTTTTCGCATGGCGTGTTTCGTCTTTTCGTCTTTTCGCCTGGCGTTATTTCGTCTTTTCGTCTTTTCGCCTGGCGTTTTTTCGTCTTTTCGTCTTTTCGCATGGCGTCTTTTCGTCTTTTCGGCGCGAAAAGACGAAAAGACGAAATGCGAAAAGATGAAAAGACAAAATAACGCCACGCGAAAAGACGAAATAACGCCATGCGAAAAGACGAAAAGACGAAAAGACGCCAGGCGAAAAGACGAAAAGACGAAATAACGACATTCAAATACCCTTTCATTGATAACTATTGATTCCTAATACTAAGACAGATCTTGTCTGAGTAAACAATATAGACTCATATCAGACTACTTCAAACGCAGCTACAGAAGCAGTCTGATCACAGAATTTGCCACTGAAATGCTTTCAATATATCATTTTGACAGCTAAAAATTGTAAGGATAGACTATAAAATTAACGTGGGAACGGCAACATTTTGGGTCAGTATGGTACCGTTTAGATTGAATAACAAATTTGTGCCTTGTTGACTGAGATCAAACACAGATATAATGAAGATAATCAGTATCAAGCAGCAGTCTTATGAAAATTAGAATGGATTTGCCACTAAAACTCTATTTTATCCGACAGAAAAATAAAAGTTGTTAAAAGTGAAAAGGATAGCTATAAGTATTAGTATGGGGTCGGCAATAATTACAGTTATTGATTAAAATAATCTGGGCCATGTTGACATAAAAATTAGCAGACGCAAATTTACTCATTCAGGAGCGTAAGCAGACCTAATACGTTGTTGTAGCAAGCATTTTTGAGAAATACAGTCAAACCTGTCTTAAGGGGTCACCCAAGGGAAGGACAAAAAGTGGCTACTTAAGACAAGTGACCCCATAATACATTTCATTTACACTGTATTTTGGTTCAAAGGACCAAGAAAAGGTGGCTGCTAAAGACAGGTGATCCCTAAGCACGTTTGACTGTATAGCTGAATGTATACACCTCCAAGAAAGATCTCTCTAATACTGAACATTCTGTCCCCTTCTGTCATATTTACAAAGGGGGACAACTTTTGTGACATTCTATTTGCTTCCCAAGTAAGGGAAGTGAAGCAAACAGAAAAAAATAGATTCTTAAATAGGTCTACTTTTAAAGGAAAGAATTTGCTCCTAGAGGACCAAATTCTACTTTCAAGAGCTGACCCTCCTTAAGAAAGGAGGCAAAAATGCAAAATTGCTTCCCCTGAGAGTGGTCCCGTTCACCTTAAGCACAGATGCAAAAATGTTGAAGCCTTGAAGCCTGTGTCTCCATGCATCCTACATAAAAATAACCGTTTTTTTTTTTTTTTTTTTTTAAGTTTGAACCATATCTCGAGCTGTATTATAACATACGCAGAATGGTTACCAATGCAGAGCCTGACCAGACCACTCTTTTTCCCAGGACACATATGTCCTAGGATTTAGGATCCAATAGGATAACATGGTCCAAATGTATTACTTAATGCTAGTACCTAATCTACTATTTGCTTGTAATGCATTTTTTTTAGTTAACTGTGTTACAATATTATTGTTCAAACTGAGAGATCGAGAGAATTGGGCAAAACGTCCCACCAATGCTAAGGTCATATGAAGACAGGACGTCGCGGTTTAGAGTCACATCTGAAGGACCACTGAGGCGAGGGTGTGTGTGTATGTGGAGGGGGGGGGGTCGAACTGACTGCAACCGCTGGTCTAGTCTAGTCTATCCCATAATCTTGTGAGGTCGTTGGGGCACCACAGATGACTCTAAAACACTCCTTTTCCACCTAGTCCTGTCTTCAGCTGCCCTAGTTGAGCTAGCAAAATTCATCCCTGCCGTTTAAAGAAGACTTGAAGAGGAAGTAACAGTAGTTGTGCCCCTTTGTAAAAAATGCGGAAGGAGGCACATTTTCAATATAAAATGGATCTCTCACAGAGGTGCATTCAGATTAAAAATACTTCCTATAAGAAAGTGTTATCAATGATACCATAATATTCTTAAATATTGGGACACATATGCGTAAGCCAAAGAGAAGTCTAATCAGGCTCTGCTCTGTCTGCGATTGGCACGTCTTTAGAAAACTATAAACTTGTTCAAATTTTGGGTTAGCTGCACTTAAATGTGTGTCAAATTAGGGAAAATACCGTATCATTATTTTTTCATACTGCGAAGTCCAACAATGTTTCAATGTTTGTATTCCATAGTTTGAGATAGATTACATGGTCAACAAGTGGTTAATCTTTTAGGCAGTTTAAGATCAAAATTAAGATAGGATGAAATTTACTCCAAAACATTAGGACGGCTCATTTTCTTTTCTGTCCGTTCAGTAGAAATACCATAATGACTTCTTTCCTCATATTTGTGGTAATGTTTTAGCGGCAAAAGCCGCAAACCGTGATTAGTACACTTCTTTACAGATTGCATTCCGATCAGGGTCTACACAGTTCAATAAAGAAATACCTGTCTAAGTATTCAGAGTATTAACTGCATTTAGAATAGGATATATTGATATATCTTAATGCAAAACATGGGTTGCGAAAAGACGAAAAGACGAAAAGACGCCATGCGAAAAGACGAAAAGACGAAATAACGCCACGCGAAAAGACGAAAAGACGAAATAACGCCACGCGAAAAGACGAAAAGACGAAATAACGCCATGCGAAAAGACGAAAAGACGCCATGCGAAAAGACGAAAAGACGAAAAGACGCCAGGCGAAAAGACGAAAAGACGAAAAAACGCCACGCAAAAAGACGACAATTTAAGAGTTTCAAATGGCGTCTTTTCGCATGGCGTTTTTTCGTCTTTTCGCGCTGAAATTTCGTCTTTTCGCGTGGCGGGTTTCGTCTTTTCGTCTTTTCGCGTAGCGTTATTTCGTCTTTTCGTCTTTTCGCCTGGCGTTTTTTCGTCTTTTCGTCTTTTCGCGTGGCGTCTTTTCGTCTTTTCGTCTTTTCGCGTGGCGTCTTTTCGCGGCGAAAAGACGAAAAGACGAAATGGCACAAACCAGCCACCATAGATATTATATCTCGAAAATAATAAAAAACATTTATCTCAGTGTAATGTCATTGTGATGGCATGCCCTTTGTAATATCGCTGTAGAAAATTATTCTTTGTCTTTTTAGCTCACCTGTCAAGGTGAGCTTATAGTATAGACTTGGTCCGTCGTCCGTCGGCGTCGGCGTCGGCGTTCACACTTTTAAACATCTTCTTCTCAGAAACCACTGGGTGGATTTAAGCCAAATTTCATATGGAGCCTTAACAGGATGGGGGAACGAAAGTTTATATATTTCGTCCAGGTCACATGACCAAGATGGCCGCCACGCCCATATATGGTAAAAACCCTTCAAAAATCTTCTTCTCCAGAACCAAAAGGCCTATGACCTTGAAACTTGGTATGTAGCATCGGGCATGCGGGCCGATCATAATTTATATAAATCATGACCTTGTGATGACCTTGACCTAATTTATGACATGGTCAACTTTGGTACGTTAGGCTTTTTGATTGGAAAACGCTTAAACGGTGGATTTCTCAGAAACTATTTAAGTCTAAGGTACAATTCCTGGTATACATGGTCGACTAAATAACCAGATGAAGATATTATGTCGCTAAAGGTCAAGGTCATTCCGTCGGACCATCCGTCGTCAAGATTTTCAAACATCTTCTCCTCTGAAACCACTGGGCCGACTGTAGCCAAATTTCATATGGAGTCTCAGTGGGATGGGAGAACGAAAGTTTATACCCGGGGTCTGGGTCACATGACCAAGATGGCCGCCATGCCCATATATGGTAAAAACCCTTCAAAAATTTGCTTCTCCAGAACCAAAAGGCCTATGACCTTGAAACTTTGTGTGGTATCGGGCATGCGGGCCCATCAAAGTTTATACAAATCATGACCTTGCGTTGACCTTGACCTAATTTATGCATGGTCAACTTTGGTACGTTAGGCTTTTATATTGGAAAATGCTTAAACAGTGGATTTCTCAGAAACTATTTAAGTCTAAGGTACAATACTTGGTATACATGGTCGACTAAATGACCAGATGAAGATATTATGTCACTAAATGTCAAGGTCATTCCGTCGGACCATCCATCGTCAAGATTTTCAAACATCTTCTCCTCTGAAACAACTGGGCCGATTGAAGCCAAATTTCATATGGAGTCTCAGTGGGATTGGGGAACGAAAGTTTATACCCGGGGTCTGGGTCACATGACCAAGATGGCCGCCATGCCCATATATCGTAAAAACCCTTCAAAAATCTTCTTCTCCAGAACCAAAAGGCCTATGACCTTGAAACTTGGTATGTAGCATTGGGCATGCGGGCCCATCTTAATTTATACAAATCATGACCTTGCGTTGACCTTGACCTAATTTACGACATGGTCAACTTTGGTACGTTAGGCTTTTATATTGGAAAACGCTTAAACAGTGGATTTCTCAGAAACTATTTAAGTCTAAGGTACAATACTTGGTATACATGGTCGACTAAATGACCAGATGAAGATATTATGTCACTAAAGGGCAAGGTCATTCCGTCAGACCGTCCGTCGTCAAGATTTTCAAACATCTTCTCCTCTAAAACCACTTGGCCGATTGAAGCCAAATTTCATATGGAGTCTTAGTGGGATAGGGGAATGAAATTTTATACCCGGGGTCTGGGTCACATGACCAAGATGGCCGCCATGCCCATATATGGTAAAAACCCTTAGAAAAACTTCTTCTCCAGAACCAAAAGGCCTATGACCTTGAAACTTGGTATGTAGCATCGGGCATGCGGGCCCGTCATATTTTATACAAATCATGACCTTGCACTGACCTTGACCTAATTTATGACATGGTCAACTTTGGTACGTTAGGCTTTTATATGGGAAAATGCTTAAACAGTGGATTTCTCAAAAACTATTTAAGTATTAGGTACAATACTTGGTATACATGGTCGACTAAATGACCAGATGAAGATATTATGTCACTAAAGGTCAAGGTCATTCCGTTAGACCATCCGTCGTCAAGATTTTCAAACATCTTCTCCTCTGAAACCACTGGGCCGATTGAAGCCAAATTTCATATGGAGTCTCAGTGGGATGGGGGAACGAAAGTTATACACGGGGTCTGGGTCACATGACCAAGATGGCCACCATGCCCATATATGGTAAAAACCCTTCGAAAATCTTCTTCTCCAGAACCCAAAGGCCTATGACCTTGAAACTTGGTATGTAGCATCGGGCATGCTGGCCCATCATAGTTTATACAAATGATGACCATGTGTTGACCTTGAATTAATTTACGACATTGTCAACTTTGGTATATTAGGCTTTTATATGGGAAAACGCTTATACAGTGGATTTCTCAGAAACTATTTAAGTCTTAGGTACAATACATGGTATATATGGTCAACTAAATGACCAGATGAAGATATTATGTCACTGAAAGGTCAAGGTCTTTTGGCCACTTGACCTGAGCATATACTGGCAGGTGAGCGATCGTTGCCCTTGGGCGACTTGTTAAGATTTACTTTACAATCTGCTTCTAAAAAGGTATACCCTTACTATACTGGCATAACTTGCAGATGACCTATTTGAAAGTGCAGCAATTACTACATGAACCATGCCAATAAAAATCGTAGGTCGACGCATATAATTCTCCCGGCACTGATTAAAATAGCATAAGACCATCACCAAAAAGTAAGTTCCTTTTTCCTTATTCCCTGTCCCTTTTTTTCCTTATTCCTTTTTCCTTAATCCATGTTCCTTTTTTCTTATTTTCTTTTCCTTTTTCCTTATTCCTTTTTCCTAAATCGGGCAGTTAACATGTATCATCCTATATCGATTCTGAAACTAGTCAATTACTTGTAGCAGTAAAGGTGAAACGTGGCAAAATGCATAGTTTTGCCTTATAGGGATGAAATCTATATATTATTGCATTTCAGTTCAAAAACTTCGAATAAGGACAAAAAATGATATCATTTTTTTCTTATTCGGCCGGTTAACATATATCATCCGATATTGATTCTGAAACTAGTAAACAACTAATCGCAGCAAATGTGAAAGTTGTCAAAATGCATAATTCGTCATCATATTGTTCAAAACTATCTTATATTACAGTTCAGTTCAACAACTTCGAATAAGGAAAAAGGAAATAAATTCCATTTTACTTATTCGGCCGTGTGTCAGTCATCCGATATTGATTCACAAAATTGTCAACTACTAACCGCAGCAAAGGTGAAAGTTGGCACCATTCATAATTTGGCCTAATAGGGATGAAATCTATATCTTATTATATTTCAGTTCAACAACTTCGAATAAGGAAAAAGAAAATGATAACCTTTTTCCTGTTTCCCTATTCGGGAGGTTAATATGTATCATCCGACATTGATTCTGAAACTTGTCAACTACTAATCGCAGCAAAGGTGAAAGTGGGCAACATGCATAATTCGCCATCATAGTGTTCAAAACTATCTTATATTAAATTTCAGTTAAACAACTTCGAATAACGAAAAAGGCAATTAATTCCCTTTTCCTGTTTCCTTATTTGGCCTGTTAACATGTATCATCCGACACTGGTTCTGAAACATGTCAACTACTAATCGCAGCAAAGGTGAAAGTCGGCATATATAATTTGGCCTAATGGTGCTCAAACTATCTTAAATTACATTTCAGTTCACCAACTTGGAATCAGAAAAAAGAAATGTATTGGAAAAAAGGAAATAATTTCCTTTTTCCTAATTCGGGAGGTAAACATGTATTATCTGACATTGATGCTGAAACTTGTCAACTTCTAACAGCAGCAAAGGTGAAACTGGGAAACATACATAATTCGCCATCATAGTGTTCAAAACTATCTTATATTACTTTTCAGGTCAACAACTTCGAATCAGGATGAAAGGAAATAAATTCCTTTATATTTTTTCATTATTCGGGCGGTCAACATGTATCATCCGATATTGATTCTGAAATGTGTGTACTACTAATCGCAGCAAAGGTGAAACTTGGGAACATGCATAATTCACCACAATAGTGTTCAAATCTGTCTTATATTATATTTCAGCTCACAAATTTGGAATAATAAAAAAGGAAATAAATTCCTGTTTCATAATTCGGGAGGTTGACATGTATCATCCGACATTGATTCTGAAACTTGTCAACTATTAATCGCAGCCAAGGTGAAAGAGGGCAACATGCACAATTCGCCATCAAAGTGTTCAAACCTATGTTATATTACATTTCATTTCAACAACTTCGAATAAGATAAAAGGAAATGATATCTTTTATCCTTCCCCTTATTCGGACAGTAAACATGTATCATCCAATAGAGATTCTGAAACTAGTAGCCGAGATAGCAATAGAGTAGCAATAGCAATAGAGTAGCAATAGTGATTCTGAAACTACTTATAGCAGCAAAGGTGAAAGGTGGCAACATGCATAATTCGGCATGACAGTGTTCAAAACTATCTTATATTACATTTTAGTTCAACAACTTCGAATATGGAAAATGGAAATCAATTCATTTTTCCTTTTACTTATTCGGGCGGTTATCATCCGATATTGATTCTGAAACTTGTCAACTACCAATCGCAGCAAAGGTGAAAGTTGGCAACATGCATAATTCGCCATCATAGTGTTCATATCTATCTTATATATTATATTTCAGTTAACCAAGATGGAATAAGGAAATAAATTACATTTTCCAGTTTTCTTACTCAACAGAATAATATGTATTATCCGATATTGATTCTGATACTAGTCAGGTACTCGTATCAGCAAAGGTGAAAGGTGGCAACATGCATAATTTGGCCTAATAGTGTTGAAATTTATATTGTATTACATTTTAGTTCAACAATATCGAATAAGGAAAAAGTAAAAACAGAAATCCTTTTTTCCTTTTTCCTTATTCGGGAGGTAAACTTGTATCATCCGATATTGAATCTGAATCTTATCAACTACTAATCGCAGCGAAGGTGAAAGTGGTAGCAGGCATAATTCGCCATTACAGTGTTAAAATGTCTTTTATTACATTTCAGTTCAACAACTTCGAATAAGGAAAAAGGTAATATTTTTTTTTTGGCCTTTTTCCTTATTCGGCCGGTTAACATGTATCATCCGATATTGATTCTGAAATTTGTCACCATATTTTGTCATAACAGTGTTCAAATCTATCTTAATTTGCAATTCAGTTCAACAGCTTCGAATAAGGAAAAAGGAAATAAATTCCTTTTTACTTATTCGGCGGTAAACATGTATCATCCGATATTGATTCTGAATCTTGTCAACTACTAATCGCAGCAAATGTGAAAGTTGGCAACACGCATAATTTTGCCTTATATCGATTAAATTTATATTTTATTACATTTCAGTTCAACAGCTTTGAATAAGAGAAAAGGAAATGGTATCTTTTTTCCTTATTCGGCCGTTTAAGATATATTCTCAAAAAGTGATTGTGAAACTAGTCAATTTGTTATACCAGAAAAGGTGAAAAGTGGCAGCATTCATAATTCGGCATAATAGAGTCCAAAACTATCTTATATTACATTAGAGTTCAACAACGTCGAATATGGAAAAAGGAAATAAATTCCTTTTTAATTTTTCCTTCTTCGGCCGGATAACATGTATCATCCGATATTGATCCTGAAGCTAGTCAACTACTAATCGCAGCAAATGTAAAAGTTGGCAACATGCATAATTCGCCATCATAGTGTTCAAAGCTATCTTGTAGTACATTTTACTTCCTTTATTCCTTATTCGGGAGGTAAACATCCGATATTGATTCTGAATTTTGTCCTATACTTATCGCAGCAAAGTTGGCAACATGCATACTTCGCCATAATAGGGTTCAAATCTATCTTATATTACATTTCAGTTCAAAAACTCCTTTTTCCTCATTCGAGCTGTAAACATGTATCATCAGATAGTGATGCTGAAATATGTTAATTACTTATAGCAGCAAAGGTATAAGGTGGCAACATGCATAATTCGGCATTATGGTGTTCAAATATATCTCATATTCTATTTCAGTTCAACAACTTCGAATAAAGAATAATTTCCTTTTTCATTTTTCCTTAATCGGGCGGTTTTTGTATGACCCGATATTGATTCTGAAACTAGTCAATTACTAATCGCAGTAAAAGAGAAAGGTGGCAACATGCAAAGTCGAAAGGCTGCAATAAGCATAATTTTGCCAAATAGTGTTGAAATCTATATTCTATTACATTTTAGTTCAACAACTTCGAATAAGGAGAAAGGAAATGATATCCTTTTTCCTTTTTTCTTATTCAAGCTGTAAACATGTATCATCCGATAGGGATTCTGAAACATGTCGACCCCCAAGAGTCATTCAACATGCATATTTCGGCACCTTTGCTGCTTCAAGTAATTAAATAGTTTCAGAATCAATACCAGATCAGACATATTATCCAGCCGAATAAAGAAAAATGAATATATCTCCTTTTCCTTATTCGTAGTTGTTGAACTCTAATGTAATAAAATATAGATTTGAACACTATTATGCCGAATTATGCATGTTGCCACCTTTCACCTTTGCTGCTATAAATAATTGACTAGTTTCAGAATCACTTTCGGATGATAATGTTTACCGCCCGACATAATCACTATCGGATGATACATGTTTACCGCCCGAATAAGGAAAAAGGAAAAAAGGATATCATTTCCTTTTTCCTTATTCGAAGCTGTTAAACTGAAATATGATAAAATAAAGATTATCACTATTATACCAAATTTGGCATGCTGCCACCTTTCACCTTTGCTGCTGCAAGTAATTGACAAGTTTCAGAATCAATATATGATGATACATGTGAACCACCCGAATAAGGAAAAAAAACAATGAGGAAAAGATATAAGGAAAAAGGAAAAGGAATAAGGAAAAAAGGAATGAGGAAAAAGAACTAACTTTATGGTCATAAACCCCCCAGTCATTCGATGCATTTTTTAAAAAACAGTGCTGTGTATGATAGGCTAGATGCAGCATCAGCTTTAATACATCACTCAGGTTATGTTGTAAGTGCCATATCTTGATTACTGTAAGCGTTATGAGCTTCCAAAACAAATATTTCTTGAATTAGATCATTATGCCCCCACCCCACCAAAGGTTGAGGGGGGGACATATTGTTTTCAGTGCGGATCTCGGGCGTCGGCGTCGACGTGGGCGTCGGTGTCACGGATTCCTGTCAGCATGATATCTCTTGAACCAATGGATGGAATTTCATCAAACTTGCATGGGTATATTGTTGGGACAAGTTTAAGAGCTGATCTGATTTTGGTGACCTTGGCCTTATTTACAAGGTCACTGGAAGACTTAGATGACAATTTATTGGACCTACTATATCTCCTGAACCAATTCAAGGATTTTCATCAAACTTTTCTGAATACATGATTGGACAAGTTTAAAAGCTGCTTACATTTTGATGACCTTGACCTCATTTTCAAGGTCACTGTAGGACTAGATGACAATTCCTTGTACCCACAATATCTCCTGAACCAATGAATGGAATTTCGCCAAACGCTCAAGGATACAATATTTGGAAAAGTTTAAGAGGTGATTACATTTTGGTGACCTTGACCTCATTTTCAAGGACACTGGAGGGGCTAGATAACAATATCTTGAACCCACGATATCTCCTTAACTAATGGATGGAATTTCCCCAAACTTTCATGGATACATTATTAGGATTCATTTTAAAAGCTGATTACATTTTGGTGACCTTGACCTCATTTTCAAGGTCATTGGAGGACTTAGATGACAATTTCATATACCCAAGATGTCTCTATAGTAATCTAATGGATGGAATTTCCCCAAACTTTCATGGATACATCATTGAGACACGTTTACAAGTTGATTAGATTTTGATGGCATTGGCCTCATTTTCAAGGTCTCTGGAGAACTTCGATGACAGTTCTTGTACCCACGATATATCTTGAAGCAGTAGATGGATTTTTACTTAACTTGCATGGATAAATCACTGGGACTAGCTTAAGAGCTGATCAGATTGTGGTGACCTTGACCTCATTTTCAAGATAACAGGGGGAGTAAGATATGTTAAAAATTCACTAAAATTGATGTCTCTTTAGCCTTTGGCTTGATTTTCTCTTTACTTTCATAGATATACCTTTGGGACAACCTCAAGAGTTTACTATGTTTTGATGACCTAGACCCCATTTTCCAGGTCAAAAGCTAACTTACAAATGCGTATTTTTTCCTCTCTCTTAAAATGAATTATACCTTGAACCAAATTCATCAGGCTTGCATGAATATATTGTTTTGACAGATTTAAGACATGTTTAGCAGTTGGTGACCCCGACCCATTTTTTATGAACATAGTCTCCTATGTAGAATATCTTTAGTGGGTGGATTTTCTCCAAACTTGCATAGATATTTTATTTGTACAGGCTTTTTTATTCATTAGAGGGGATGGAAAATGGGCTGGTGGGGGCATGTGTTTTTCTCTGAAAAACATTTCTAGTTAAAATTTACTCTTAATCAAAAATTACCCAAAAATGGCACTACAGTGATTCTTGAAGGTTACGTGGAAAGTAAATCCCTCGTTTGTGTTGCTTATGAGAAATTGAAATCAATCATTTTTCTATATGTTCTTTCTGAATGTTACAGGCATAAACCCTGAAAATTTCAGTCACCTGTGATTTTTAGCTATTGACATACATGTATATGGCATGATTCACTATTAAGCAGAAACAGAAACAACAAGAAAATAGGCCAGTGTCTATGACTAACACATTATATGAGCGCGTAACTCAGCCATCTTTCTGAATCCTCCGGGTGTTTGGTATCACTTTAAAGAAAAAAAAGATTGATCTTTCTATTGATGGCTTCTACGATAGGCTAGTACGTCCGTGAAAAAATTATAAGTCCAATGAGTCCAATGACAGAAGTTTTTGGATGAACCCTCGTATTCCCAGTAATTTAAAAGGAACGAAGTAAAGAATATAAAGTTCACAAAGCCCTACCTTTAATCGACCCCGGACAGCTATTGGCTGACAAGAACGCACGTACTCGGATTAGAGATTTGTGTTATTTTAACATTATGCCTACTCCTTTATTTACAAATTATTTCAAAATATGCCAGTAGGAATGTTTTACATACCCACGTGGTGAGACACTGGCGTAATGACCAAATATTCGTGACTGTGTGTGTGTGTGTGTGTGTGTGTTCCCCTCGCACCTCAGTGGCCGCAATACAGGGCATCATGCCTTGTCCATTTGTGAATATTCAAGAAGTGTTTGCGCTTTTATATCGTCTCTGCCTACAGTTTAAACATATTTTATTGTCTTTGTACACAAAAATAGTGCAAAGAAAGGGGTCGGGCTACAAGTTCTCACAACATTAGTTACAGCCCTTCCCCTAAAACATGGTATACAGAAGCCAACATGGCACAAACTAGATCCACCATATGAAACTGCAATATTTTACATAAACACAAACATTGAACATTTACAAATAAATAAATAAATTGTCAATAATCATGTAAATAGTCAGATAATTGATAAGACATGGAATGAAATATAATCAATGAAAAAAAGAGGTAAGTATAAAATAGATAAATAAATGTGCTGCATCGATCTCTGCCTACATAGCAAGGGTGTTTTCGCTGAAGATTTGCACAGTTTTGTTGCATACTGAAGTATGTATCATATCAGCTTCAGTATATTTTTAATGTATCGCTTTTTTTGAAAGCAAAACAACTCTAAACTAATTTTTCTTTCTGTAACCAAATAAATGATTTTACTATTTTCCTTGTTATTTCAATCTTTTTAATGATAAAGAAAGCGGAAAAATAATTTTTGTGTTTCACTGAAAAAGATGGTCATTAACCATTTTTTGCCTTCAATTAGCATGATTTTGCTTCATTAAGACTAATCAGTCTATTTTCAGCTATTAGTACATGCACTTTGCAAAGAAATCTTCAAGCGTAGAAGCGCTGACATATCGGTTAGTTAAATGTGATATTTTGTAACAGGAAGAATGACGTAAATAACGATACACCATAGGAGCACATGTTTACCTTAAAGAAAGCACCCAATTTTGTAAAAGCTTCTTCCTTCTTTCGATTTTTGATGCAAACAGGAAGTCACAAAGCAGATTTCTTTTTAGCTCACCTGGGCCGAAGGCTCAAAGTATAGGCAGGCGTCCGTCGTCCGCCCGACGGTCATTTAAAAAAAAAATCTAAAACTTTAGTTGCTATGGCAACTTAAATTTTTCTATTGACTTGTATTGAGAAATTTGAAGATTTGTGTTTGTTATTACTGCAGATATTTTGACCAAACTTTTACAGAAAAGTTTTTAGAGTAGTCCTCTACCAACCACATGAATTTTATGCACATTGCCCAATTTGGCTTGTTGCCATGGCTACCACATTGTTTAAAAAAATGTTAAAAAATCTTCACCTCAAAAACTGTGGAGCTGAAAATGCTGAAACTATACTAAAGAATATCATTACTTGCCTTTATAAAAAATACTTTTATGGCAATTCTGAACTATGAGGTCGATAAAGCTCAAACTTTACAGAAAGGGTCATTGCATTAGCCTCGATGGAATTTCTGTTTTTCATGGCAATTTCCAGCAGTTTGGTTGCTTTGGTAACTTATCGTTTCAAATGACATATAATTGAAAAAACTGAAAATTGGCAATTTTTGCTATCTCACTGCAGTTACTTAGATGTTTTTCCTACACAAATGTTCAGTGCGTAGTCCTCTATGATTCATTCGAATTGTGTCCACATTACTGAATTAGATTTGTTGCAGTGGCAACTTAGTGTGTAATTTTTGGAAACATATTCAGAAAACTTTCTCCTCTGAAGCCATATGGGGCTAAAGCTGATACTTTTCATACATGTTTATGAAGTAAGCCTCTGCATAAGTTATGTGTGTGTGTGTGTGTGTGTGTGTGTGTGTGTGTCTTTTTTGGTCGCCCAAGTGTTTTTTTTTTTTTGCTATGGCGACTTATATTTTCCATAGGACTATTAAGGGAAAAGTAAGGAAATTGGCATTTACTTCTGTGTTGCATGTACTACAGATATTTTGACAAAAGTTTTACAGAAATGTTCCTGGAGTAGTCCTCTACCAACCATAAGAATTTTGTCCAAATTGTTGATTTTGATTGATTGTCATTGCAACCCAAATGCGTACTTTTCTGAAAAGAACATAATATTGCGAAATCTTCTTCTCGGAAGCCATAGGGCGGGGGTAGGGATGCTTATGACATTTGGTCTTTTTCTTTTCTTTTTCTTTTTTTTTCTTTTTTGCAAATAAAATTACAAGTCCATTTGCATGTTCTATTTTTATTTATATTTTAGTCAAGCATAAACTAAACGGAAGTTTGGATGCAAGAATTGAACTGACCAAACAAAAAGTCACACTGATTTAATGTGAGTTAATTAATTTGCATGTGAATTATACGGCCCATTTTCCCTGCTATGAAATGCGCATTATACCCCTCGAAAGTCCTCATTTGCTAAAAAAAAATAGCAAATAATATCATAATACGGAAATAGATGTGTCATCAAAAATAAAACTGTAATGATCGATTTGGTCTTATTTCTCTAAATAACAGATTTTGGTCAATCATCACAAATCTCCCGAGAACTAGATAACAGAGATAAAAAATAGGGTACCATTTCTTTTTAATTTTATTATCATGTAAATATTTATAAATGGAGAGATAATCATTAACAGTGCATAATTTGTCAATAATATTATCTAAGCGCTTTCGCCTTCATCAGAGGTTTCAAACAATAAAAAATAGAATCTTTAAGTAAAATTATTTACATTTCGAGAAAGAAATCTGAACATAAAAAAGGACGATGGACCAAGCCTATACTAAAAGCTCACCTTTGGCTCAGGTGAGCTAAAAAATAGCAACTGTGACCTTGACCTTAGAATGCTGAAATGCAAACTTGTTCAAGATATTGTCATACTAAACATTTGTGTGAAGTAAAATGAAAATTGGTACATAAATGAAGGTGCTAGAGCTATGACAAAGTTTTTCTAAAAATAGCCACTGTGATCTTGACCTTGACCTCAGAAAGCTAAAAATTGTTCTTTTCCAAGATATTGTCATGATTATTACTTGTGTGAAGTACAATCGAAATCATTCCATAAATGAAGGCACTAGAATGATGACAAAGTTTTTCTAAAAATAGCCATTGTGACCTTGACATTAATCTTAGGACGCTGAAATGCGAATTTATTTAAGATATAGTAATACTATACATTTGTGTGAAATTAAACTGAATTTGGTCTGCAAATCAAGGAGCAAGAGCGATGACAAAGTTTTTCTAACAATAGCCATTGTGACCTTGACCTTGATGCCAGATTGCTGAAACGTGAATTTGTCCAAGATATTGCTATACTTATCATTTGTGTGAAGTTTAATCGAAATCAGTTCACAAATGAAGGCGCTTGAGTGATGACAAAGTTTTTCTAAAAATAGCCACTGCGTCCTTGACCTTGACTTCATCATGCTGAAATGCAAACTTATTCGAGGTAATGTCATACCCAATACTTGTGTGAACTTACATTAAAATCGGTTAATAAATGAGGTAGCTAGAGCGATGACAAAAGGTGAACATACGTACATACATATATACCTACGTACGGGACAGACCCTATATCCCCTCCACAACTTTTTTTTTTTTTTTTTTTTTTTTTTTCGATAACGACATGCCTGTCAGGAAACTTTTTTTTTTAATTTTATTTCAGAATTTTTCAAAAGCATACAATTTACATACATAAATACATGATTACTTATTTTTAAACTACACATTATTATATTTCATGTCCTAATGCAGATATACACAATTAAAAGTATATATATATATATATATATATATATATATATATATATATATATATATAATATATATATATATATATATATATATATATATATATATATATATAGAGAGAGAGAGAGAGAGAGAGAGAGAGAGAGAGAGAGAGAGAGAGTTTAAAGAAGGAAAAAAAGAAGATAAACCGTAATAGACATAGATATACGATTACATGTTTTCAAACTACGTCTTATGCAGATATACACAAATTAAAGTATAGAAAGAGAAAGTAAGCGAGAGATAGAGAGTATTTAGAAGAGGAAAAAGAGAACTAAACTGTGGTAGACATGATATAAACGCTTACTAAGGAGACATAATATTTAGAGAAAAAGAGGAAGAACAGAGATAAACAGAAAAGCATAGTAAAGAAGACAAAATAAAAAGGAGGACAGGATAACCAAACCAGTTGAAATTCTCTTTTGAAACTCCTAATCAGCAATGGTTCATCCTGCAAGAAATTGCTGCTGTATTACTAATTATTGACATACAGTCCACTCTCGATATCTTGACGTCAAATTTTAGCTCAAACCACTGAAAAATCAAAGTAAATTTTCTGATACCAGAAAACCCACTCTGAGATATCAGTAGTTTGAGATAACAGGAGTTGATATGTATATAAAAATAGGAAACATATTCTTTGATATAAGAAGATATTTTGAGATATCAATGTTCGGGATATCAGGAGTTGACTGTTTTTCAACACTGAAGCATCCGCACCCTTCGCACACTTAGAATATATAAGTATATGTATTTTTCTCAGCAAAACTGCTAGCTGAAGTATATATATAATCCATAACCCCCCTTTATCGCTATAAGGATTTTCAGTTTATTCTAAAGATAATTATACATACATTATTGAGACCACGTATATATTTATTCTTCTTTTTTTCTTATATTTATTATACAATAGTCTATTTAATTTAAAGTCATTACTCCATACTGATACTAATGTCATCTTTATGCTCTCACAATCTCCTTATAAATGAATTTAAAATATAAATGCAACTTTTAGCAATATTATCAGGTTTGAACATTCAAACTCTATTAAAATATTGACACAAGGGATACCATTTCGAAAAAAACTTTGCAGTGGTACCATTTACATATGCGATATACTTTTCACTTTTAAATTTTCTTTCAAGAAGACTTAAAAAGCTATTCAAGCTTAATTCTTTCCCCGAAAATTTGTTACTGTAGATATAATACTTAACTATAACAAACAAATATATTTTCATTTGATTTGCATCTTGATAAGAGAACAAAATATTTCGTTCATTTAAATCGATCGTTATGTTTGAATTGGCAGATAACCATACTTTAAGTTGATTCCAGAATTGTTTTACTTTTTCGCATTGTACAAAAAGGTGATAAATTGTCTCTGGGTACTGGTTACAATATTCACATAAATTATTATCGACTTTATTTATTTTACATAAAAAAGATTTTGTTACTAAAATTCTGTTTGTTATTTTATATTGAAAGTCTTTTAACTTTACTTCCTTTTCTAACTGTATCACACGATTATAATTTTTCCACTGCTGCTCATTTATATTTCCCACCTCATTTACCCATCTAGTATGTATATTTGGTTTGTTAGCATCTATCATAATGTCATATAGACGTCTGCACCCTTTTTTATCTTTCATAAGCTGTTGTACGTATATATTACATTTAACGTTATATCTGCTAGTGATACATAAAATTTTATTGTTATTTAATGTCGTCATCCAGTTTTTTGGAATTTTTTTAAGCAAAGACTGATAATCTAAAAAAGTACCCCTCAAACCATATCTATTTTTCAATGTTGCAAACTCATATAAATCTCCATTTTCATCAAATATGTCAGAAATAAACCGTATCCCCTTTTTATACCAGTCACTTATAAAGAAATTATGCCCATTAATTAGATTTGTATTATTCCACACGGGGGAATCAAGTATATGCTGTGCAGTTTCTATATTAAATTTATTACAAAACTCCGACCAGTATGTTATGATATCTGTCCAAAATGGATTCTGCAAATTCAATATTTCTTTCAACATTTTACACCCTGATCCTAAACAAAACAAAGTTTGAAAATCAATTTTAGCTAATGAAAACCAAGACTCAATTTGGGAACTTTTTATCACTCTTCTTAACCATGATAGCTTTAATGCTTTTACAAAAGAGTTTATATTTGTCATTCGCAGACCACCTACTCCTAGGTTTTTAATAATTACACATCTTTTAATACGATCCGGTCCAGAATTCCATAAAAATTTATAAAATATTTTATCGAGTCTTTTAATTAATTCCCCCGGGGGATTCGGTAATGCCATAAATAAGTGTATAAACTTTGCCAAAGCTAAGGATTTAATAACAGTTATTCTGCCAAATAGCGTAAGTTTTCTTTTTGACCAGTGGTTACATACATTTTCAATTTTTGTTAAAATTTCGTTTGTATTTACATCCCAAATATTATATATTTCTGTAGTAAATGTTACACCTAAAATTTTAAAGGGCCCTTGCGTCCAATCGAGTTTATAGTCTCTACAAATTTGTCTTTGAGAGTTACTTAGACTACCAACCCAAATAGCTTTTGTTTTTTCCACATTAATTTTTAGTCCAGACATATTATAAAAAGAGGTTAGGATGTTCATTGTGCGAGGGGATAATCCAACCTGGCCCACATTCGAAAAGGTCCAAGATGTTCTGGGCGTCCTGGATTCCTGCATGTTACAAGAAGTTGCGATCAACAATGAAGGCCCGGACAACATTTTCCCCATTTAAGTCTTTGGGAAAATATTTTATCGTTCAAGGGCAAGTAACCCTGAAAAGAATGATCCAACCTGGCCCAAATTCAAACTGGTCCAAGATGTTTTGACTGTTCTGGATACCTGCATGTTACAAGAAGTTGCGATCAACAATGAAGAAGCTAGGGCCCGGACAACATTTTCCCCATTATAAATCTATGGGAAAATATTTTATCGCTCAAGAGCAAGTAACTCTGACAAGAATGATCCAACCTGGCCCAAATTCGAACTGGTCCGAGATGTTTTGGCTGTCCTGAATACCTGCTAGTTACAAGAAGCTGCGATCAAAAATGAAGAAGCTAGGGCCCGGACAAAAATTTCTCCATTATAAGTCTATGGAACCTTTTTGTTGCCATGGTAACCACAGTTTTAAACCAATCTGTTCCAAAACTATATGCAATAAATCCCCCACCCCAATAATGCTACATATAAAATTTGATCAAAATTTGCCGGCTTCTTTAGCAGATATTAATGTTTAAAAGTGAGGACGGACGAAGGACAAAGCCTATTCTATAAGCTCACCTTGTGAGCCTTCGGCTCAGGTGAGCTAAAAAATCCAAATCGAAACAGCACATATTGTTACCGGAGCCACTAAATTAGTGTCAATAAATTCTCTTACGAGTGAGACTGGTTGGAAAACACTCTTAAATCGAAGGAAAAACACAAACTCTAAATGCAACATGATATTTCCCCTGATTATTCATGGCAAACTTTCCAATAACTGAGTCTCACCAATACCTGTGCGACATGATGCCCAAAATGCATTGATTTAGATAGGAGGTGACTTTTTAACAACCAATTACATGTATAAAGAAATTATAAAAGATAGAAACTCTGTGCTGGCGGTATAGAAAACTGCATTATTTCCCGATTACGCTGATACGTTTTTCATATTTTATAGTAAGAACATTTTAGTCTATTTTCGTGTTATTTGTTATGATCAGTAAGTGAGTGAATGAGTGAACTCGGGTTTAACGTCCCACCAACAACGAGGTCATATGGAGACGGGACCTCGGTTTAAAGTCTCATCCGAAAGACCGGAGAAGCGGGGGATCGATCTTGCGTTATGATCAGTAAAAAAAATGATTAAATATATAGCAAAATCAGCATAAATTTGACAGATTGATACACTTTAAATTAAGATAAATACACGATTTGAGATCTAATTGACTCTGTGCTGGCGTAATAGACCTTTATACTGATATAAAATTTTACTCAGCTTTGACTCAAACTACTCAGTTTTGACTCAAACTAAATAAGTTAATTGTACACAAAAAGTGCGCGCGCATCAATTAAATCTCATCAGAATTTTGACTACAAAACGCTCAATGATGGGGAGGTATTTTTATCATCTGTTAGACTAAACTAGACAGTGAAAGACTGCGCATTCTGATCTGGTATTCAGAGAGTCAGTTACTGAAAAGGCAGAAATAATAATAGTAAAAAAAATAGTAATAAAACGCACAAATATGCAGGCTGATCTGAGGTGCACTATTTCCATTGATATTTATTGGTGTTCTGAGGAACAAATGAGCCGCGATACGAGAAAACCAACAAAGTGGTTCTGATCAAGCGCACAATCAGATCAGCCCGGTCATCCTCTCAGTCTGATCAGAGTCTTCGCTAAGCTAACAGGGCAGCAAAGGGTGCCCGGGCTGGTCTGAGTCTGCGCCGGGCGCACAACCATTTTTTTTTTTTTTTCTCGTGTCGCGGCTAAAATAGCCCTACAGTTTGTCTACAGTTTGTCTCCCGACAGTTGCCCTAAGAATCGCCCGCAAACATAGAACAGATTTCCCAATTAGTGTGAGCACATGCACAGGCTGATTTGGGCACACGCATTGAAACGTTTTGAAAAAAAAATCTGGTTATTTTGCAATCAGCACACACATACTTCATTATTCTGCAAAATTAAACATCTTTATTTCATTATGATCTATTTATTTTATTTTCTCAGTGTCTTCTTTAGTGCCGCCAAGTGTTGGGAATACATTTAATTATCAGCTGCGGAACTCGGCAAATCAGTTCACACAAACACTCAGCTTTACTATAATTCTTTCCTATCTTCTGCTATAAGGGACTGGAATGAACTTCCGGAATATATATACGTAATTTACCGAGCATAACTACCTTTAAGAATTAGTTAAATTCAAACATTACGAAAATACCTTCATATTACTTTGCTGGAAAGAGACTTGGGCAGATTTACCACTCGCGTTTTAGAACGAATTGCAGTTCCCTTAATCAACATCTCTTCTCCCAAAATATAGTCGAAAGTCCGTTATGTGTATGTCGTGCAGTGGAGGATACTAATCATTTTCTTTTCAATTGTGCGCGTTTTCATTATTTAAGGCAAGAACTCTTTAATGAAATTATTCGAATTTGCCAGCCTACCCTCAATATACTTCTTTTTGGCAAGGAACAACTTTCTGAAATTGAAAACCGACATACATTCATAGCTGTACAAGTTTTCTTGGTAAAGTCAAAGCGATTTGAAATTGCATGAGTGAGCTGAAAATATTTAGACTTACTTTATAATAAAAAAAAACAACAACAACAACAATTGATAGCACTTATTTGTGTAAATGGTTTCTTGTTAATTTTCTCTTTATAAATATTTCATAACTTAGTAAAAGATAGCCTGCTCTTACTTTACTAAAACAAAACAAACTTTAACAGAAACATCTCTTCTGTTCCTCTCGTCGAGCCTAGTCCTTACAGTTATTATTGAGTTTGTTCGTTATTCATCAGTGCATAAGTGAAACACTGTTTAATAGGTAAATGTTTTAAAGCTGTTGCGAAAACGTGTGTCTGTCACCGCGAAGACTAAAAGTGACAGTGTAGTTGAGATGGCTTCGCAAATGATAAGATACTGTGACAGTCTACTTTCTATTTTCTATATCTTATTCTTTTTCGGTTTTATTCTCTCCTTTTCTCATAAATATATTTATTGTGTTATCCTGTATGAACCTAGACTATACCAAGTTGTTTCTCATACCAATTTTCTTTCCTTCACTTTTTTCTCTTTCTTTTTTAGTTTTTCATAAGTTCATTATACTGCATTTTTAACTGACACTGAAAATAAAAATGGCCGTATGCATGGTTTGGGAGACAGAGTTTATATAAGTCAAAGACTTACTTCTGTATCCCTTTCATCGTAATGTGTGCCGGGCCGGGTAGCGCAATCGGTAGGGCACCTGACTCGTAAGTCAGAGGTCCTGGGTTCGAATCCCGGTCTGGCCACATACTTTCGTTTCTCCTTCCGCTGATTCAAGAAGGGCAGTTGTCAGTTACTGGCGAAAGTATGTGCACTTAGTACTGGTTAACCGCTTAGGAGGTCTAAGCCTGCCCAGGAATAGTGTGGTTATGTTAACTGACCGTCCCGACATGACCTTAGTTGTTTACCGTGGACGTTAAGCATCAAATCAACCAACCAAAAAATCGTAATGTATATTGGTATGTCATGTAAAGATTGTTGTATATGTATATTTATATTTAATTGAATAAAGCTAATACTTCAGATACCGAGGCCCCCTTTTTGGATTTACATCTATCTATTTCTAACGGTTTTGTATCTTCTAAAATTTATGATAAACGTGATGACTTTGACTTTGATATAGTTAATTTTCCATTTTTGGACGGTGACGTTCCACGTCGTCCCTCTTATGGAGTGTATATTTTTCAACTTATAAGATTTGCTAGAGTGTGTAGTCATGTAGATGACTTTAATGCTCGTAATAAATGTTTAACTGCTAAACTTCTTCAACAGGGCTATCGGTATCATAAGCTTAGAAAGGCTTTTTCTAAATTCTATCGCAGACACCATGAATTGGTTTCAAAATTTGATGTCGGATTAAAATTTCTTTTACACCAAGGCCTATCGGAACCAGAATTTTATGGTGACTTAGTATACAAATTCAAAAAGATTAAGGGTAGGACTGATTTTTCTGATCAATTCCGAAAAATAATAATACGTCACAAACGTATTGGCTATAATTTAAATGTTATGCGACAGTCTGCATGCTTAGTGATTAACCCAATCACGGTTGATAACTTTGCTGCACTCTTTAATTGAACACCGGGGGATCGGTCGTCAGACTCTATGATGGCCCCGACCTAAAGCTATATATTATAGTTGGTTGGGACCGGAGCCTTTTTGTCTGTTGCTTGGTCCACCGGGGCTCAACTGGTGACCTTCTTTTGCTTCAGATTTCCAGTGGGGTTGTTTGGCAGGACAGGGATCTCCACCTGTCAGACGGCCCGTTGTATCTGTTGAGTCCTCGTCTTTGCTTCTTCATGGTGTTGAAATTTGATTTATGTGTTTACCGTGATGATTCATTGACGAGTTAGAGTGTTATCATGCGAACCGAACAACCAACTAAATGTTTTGTACCACTTCAGGGGCTGGGGGTGAGGTTGGGCCTGTGGAGTCGATTTAAGCCCCCCAGTAATTCATTACTGACCGTTCCAAGGCGGTAGTTCTGTTGTGGTTCTCTGTTGCCTGTTTTTGGTGTCAGAGTTTCTGTGATGTTTTACCTTATGTATGTTCTTATTATTTTTGGTTCGGTTTGGGTTGCTGAGTGGCCACCTTTTGGGAACAAGCTGCTCACTCGGTTGGCCATATGTTCTCTGTATCTTGATTATTTGTAATCTTAGTTGTTTCCAACTATGGTTTGAGGGCTGGATTTGGATTTTGATTGTTTCAGTTCCTGGTCTTTGCATACTTTTTACTTTTATGTGTACAATATAGTGAATAAAATATTGTTTAAAGTAAAATATGGCATACAAGTACGTGGAAAATGCGACTTTGAAAAAAAAGTGGACACAATATCGGTGGCTGATGTTTTGAAAATCGCGATAAGATGAAAATTCTTTGGAATCTATAAGAGGAGTTGCGGAGAATTGATAAGTTAAAGTTGATAAAATGACTAAAATTAGATAAGGATTTTTAAAAAATAGTCAAGTTTGACTTCGGTATAATATGATCCTCTTTAAATCACGGGAACAACAAATGGAAAGACTCTCCAAAAGCTTTAGAAAATCGCAAGCAGAGTTGCGGGGACCAGCTTTACTGTTCTCAAATTGACAAAGGGTTATATTTACGGCAAAAACCAGTGAAGCAAAGTTCTGATACTTCAGTGTAATATATATTTCCATCTTTCAGGCCATGAAATAAATAACTTGAAAATTTCATCAGTACCTTCAGAAAAAATGTAACCAGAGCTGCTGTGACAAGGATTTAAGTTGACAAATGGATAACATTGACACAGGACCAAAAGTTCTGATAAACCAGTCAAATGTGACCTCGATATTCTATGATCCTCTTCAAGTCAAGCAACAATAACCGGAATGTTTTATCAAAATCATTTTAAATCGGCAAGAGGTGTTACATAGACAAGACTTTTGCTTGAAAAAAAGTTATAGAGGGCAACAATTCTGGTAAACAGCAGCCAAGCACCCCATTACCTTCAGGCTGTGGGAGCAATAACTAAAAGTTTGTCAATATATCTCTGGAAAAACCTTAGAGGGGTTGCAATGACAAGAGTTAGTTTTGACAAAATGGTTTAAATGCCAAAAAACATAGTTCTGGTAAAACAGTCTAGCACGAGCTCGGTATAATATGCTGTTCTTCTGTTCATCATGGGAATAATAACTGGAAGGTATTATCAACATCCATCAGAAAATGCAATAGATGTTGCAGAGACAAGCCTTCAGTTTAAAAATGACAAAGGGACTAAGGTAAACTTGACATAGCGTCATGAATTTTAGCGGAGTCTGGCATCCATTCTTTCAGAATATTTTGGCTTTTTGTATGCTCTTCCTGTGTCTGTCATCTCCTTCCTGATGCCCTTGTCAGTCTCGCTTCTCGGGATACAGTGGCTGAGGTGGCTCGGGCGATGGTGGTGGCTAACTTTCAGTGGCGGGGCGACTTATTGTAATAGTAGGGCAAGGCCTACTGCTTGCAGTAGGTGCGGATGGGGTTGTATTCGGATAATTTTTCTCTGTCACCCCCCCCCCCCCCCCCCTTTGCCGTCCTTTTATCCAATTAAGTAGGACGCCCCGGCACTGGAAGTTATAACCAACACCATTACCCGGCCACCATTCCCGATTCAAGACACAAAACTCGGCGAAAACCAAAGATGGGACACCAGCACTCATCTTCAGATACAAACTTGAGAATACTACGTTTGTGATTTATACTAATTTATCCAAACTCAACTGCTAAACTACAAGATATTGAATTCGGCTGGAGTTTACTGAATCCATATATCAAGCTTTGGATCAAAATAATCAGCTTTGAACTGATCAATTTAGAAACCTAGGTGGCGAAAGACAAGCTTGGAATTTGACATTATTTACCATACAGTATAAATATCTCGCTCTGCCTATTGTGTACGTCAATAGCTTTGGCAATTCAGTGGCTAGATTTTTTAATTGATCATGCTAATATTCTAATAATACTGAAAAGCCCCAGGGAAAAGTTCACCACCTATTATTTATACATTGCTCAAAATATTCATAGGAATGCCAAATATTTTTCCATAGACGACAGTGCAACGCACCCCCACTTTGGGGGACAAAGACACCGAATTTCAAATTTTTGCCATGTTTTAAAGAGGGTCGAGATTACTGACGGCACAAGTTTTGATCCAATATTCGCCCTGTCCATGTCCATGGACTGTTTTTGTACAAATGAATTTTGGCTAATAAATTCATTTTTTTTTCAGAACAGGGGAACAGCATGAAAATTACAACCAAAATCAACACAATCATTTTGCCTATGAAATTGAATGTCTTACAAGGTGACCCGTTTGAAAGGATCGCTTTAAACTCAAGTTTATGAGATTTTACAGAATCCAGAAAAATGCCTCAAATTCGGATAAATAGAAATAATGCAAAATTTGTTCCATGGAAATGATCCGGGCATCAGTTGTATTGAAATTCTTGTTGTCTTAAACTTCGACCGTTCTTACAACCGCTGCAAAGGAATGGGAAATTCTTGGCCTTTAGCGATCAAATTTATGGGCCGTGGAACTGGATATATGTTGTAGTAATGTCTATGGGAAAATATCAGCCGCTCCTTTAAATATTTTGAGCAGTGTATAATGAATGTTAATAAAGACTGAAATTCCCGTAGAGGTTAATTTAAGAAAATGCTAATAGTTCGACTTGCGTAATTCCCTAACTAAGCTAATTATTGTAGTTATCATAAAACTTGGACAACTGAGGCCTAGTGTGCTCGATGCACTGGTACCAGATTGCACACAACTTGTGTACAGCCTGGTACCAGTACCCCTAGCATCCAAATCGAACGATTTTTCAATCTTGCATATGTCAACACCTGCAGCAGGAAAGACCTGATATGATGATCTGAGATTTCCGCTTTTTATGAGTTTCTTTTTTTTAAAGTTTAGAGACATTAGGGAAATCCGATTTTCTTTGCACTTAACAGTGCATCATTCAATTAAATAACAATTAGTAAAAGCGATGTCAACTAAACAGGAGATACTGTGCCAGCATACCTATTGAGGTGCAGTAAGTGCGGAGTTCGGGCTGCTGTAGTCTAGTCCTATTTTCTTTTTCTTTTTCCGATATATACTGCCTCTGATGCAAATGAGAAACATCTGATATAGGGTCATCAGCTGTGTAGCTGGAGACGAATTCCAAATACGTGACATCTTTACAAAATAACAGGAGGAACACCTCTGCATTTTATTTTCCCTGTGGATTAATGGTCCTGCATCTCATGTGGCCAATACTGAATACTTGTTAGAGATGGTATACATCATAGGTTTAACAAAAAGAAGAGGTATGCGGCGTTTATGGCATTTTGAGAGTAACTTAACAATTTCCGTCTGACGTGCCCACTTATCTTCCCTTTGTCACATATGCCTTACGCTCATTTTCTTATGGCTGGTATTTTGCCCTTCATACACATAATAGTGTGATTTCGAAGGAAAAGATCCATCTGAAAGTTTTCATATTCGATAAATGGTTAGCGACATATAGAATGGTATTCAAAGTGACTCCCAGACGTGAATAAGGACGAATTTGATCCGAGTCTTTGTACTTGGAATTTGCTATTAGGCAATTTTAGGGCTGATTGTGTTTAGTCTCATACTTGAAAGACTTAAAAATATTATTTGTTTCTATCGCAATGTCACGGCCGCTTATCTCCGTCAGCACAACACCGTGTTGTGTATAGGAAAATGTGCAGGAGATTTCCGGTGGTTCTGCAGGCGATTCGAAAATAAAGGTCACGAAAGGTAGGTGTCTCGGTTTAAAAGGGATATATTCTTTTCCAGCGTAAAACAAAAGAAAAGGAAAATGTCATGCAGCCCTTCAATCGTTTTTCTATGAATACGAGTCTTGATCGAAGCCAGATTCTCAGTTATACAACAGATTTCCATTTTTTTCCCGGAGCGAGGTCATGGAGGTGGCCGTTTTGTTGACATGCAAACATTTAAATTTGCATTCCTGAAGTCGCCGAGTATTTATGTTTTCATCTATCACCTGTATATTAAAGGTCTCTCATATAAGTACCAGTTACGAGTCTAAACAGAATTTGCTACCTTCCTTCAGCCCAGATAATGAAAGTTGTTGTGGAATTCGTGATCCAGGAGATCGGTGGTGCTGAAGGCGATAGGTGGCGGTGCAGGAGATTGTTTTATGTTGTGCCACCAATGACCGTTTTTAACTGTTTTATAACGTAAATATTGTAGTAGCATGGCATGGTACAGATTCGCACAGCTTTCAGATTCGTACACTTGGCTGTACAATGCCTCTGCTGCATTAAGCATGCTAATTAAAATGAAAATAACGACTCCAGCAATCAGGGGATTGAATTATCAGTCAATCATTTGCACTGCAAAGCTTCTGTTAGAACTAAATGGTACGAAAGTAATACTAGTTTGTCAATTGGGTACTTACATTCGTCCCACTTTCTTTGTTTAATTACATTGTGCACACGGCCACCAATCCAGCTCATTCATCGCATATACCAATGGGGCAAACTATCCTATTCCTTCTTTTTAAGACTAAAATCAGAAATGCGATAAATGAGCTGGATTGGTGCAGTGCAAATGAATGACTGATGGATAATTCAATCCCCTGATTGCTCGAGTCGTTATTTGCATTTTAATTAGCATGCTTAATGCAGCAGAGGCATTGTACAGCCAAGTGTACGAATCTGAAAGCTGTGCGAATCTGTACCATGCCATGCTACTACAATATTTACGTTATAAAACAGTTAAAAACGGTCATTGGTGGCACAACATAAAACAATCTCCTGCACCGCCACCTATCGCCTTCAGCACCACCGATCTCCTGGATCACGAATTCCACAATAACTTTCATTATCTGGGCTGAAGGAAGGTAGCAAATTCTGTTTAGGCTCGTAACTGGTACATATATGAGAGACCTTTAATATACAGGTGATAGATGAAAACATAAATACTCGGCGACTTCAGAAATGCAAATTTTAAATGTTTGCATGTCAACAAAACGGCCACCTCCATGACCTCGCTCCGGGAAAAAATGGAAATCTGTTGTATAACTGAGAATCTGGCTTCGATCAAGACTCGTATTCATAGAAAAACGATTGAAGGGTTGCATGACATTTTCCTTTTCTTTTGTTTTACGCTGGAAAAGAATATATCCCTTTTAAACCGAGACACCTACCTTTCGTGACCTTTATTTTCGAATCGTCTGCCGAACCACCGGAAATCTCCTGCACATTTTCCTATACACAACACGGTGTTGTGCTGACGGAGATAAGCGGCCGTGAATGTGGCTGTCATGTTTACAGATTTCATTTGATGAAATTCCCGTACCGTTTGGAAGCCATATAAAACTCAGTTTGTTAGCATTAACCTTTCTCTCAGTTGTCATAGAAACCAAACCCTGTTCTTGACATGAACGCATATGGTGATTAAAGACCCTGTAAAAGCATTTATTTGTCAAATTTCATTTGAATTTCTTAAGCAAGTTAGAGTACAAAATACAGGATCCTAATGGAAGCCTTGATGATATTCACGGAAACTTACGCTTTGTAACAATTACCCAATACAGTAGGAAGAAAGTGATTCAAACAAAGCTCTGCATCAGAAGGAGAGGTATCTTACACTCAGTGCGGTCTATGATAACTCAGACCAGCCTGCATATCCTTGCAGTAGTATCGAGCCTTTTTCGTTCGCATTTGCAGAACTATGGCTCCTGAATAATATGTACACCGAACAAAAACTAAACAGACTTTCTATTAAAATTCAGCATTAAATGTTCGGTTACTAGTACTTTTAAACTTATTCAATTTCCGCACCTTTTGCTGAAAACTGTAGCCGCTTGTAAAAACATGTTGTTATGATTCACCAAACCCTCATTCGTTCACCTAGGTTTAAATATGCTTAAACCTGTTCTCCATTTTGTACCGCCTCCGTAATTTTAATGATTCAAAGACATATCTGGTACATGTACATTCAAGTTGGTTGATTGTTTTGGGTAAAACGGCTCTTTGAGATAGAAGTTCAGTTTTTATCGAGCCGTTTTCCCAGACAGAGGAAAGAGATATGCTAGGCGAAATAAAACGACATCCAAACAAACCACACACACATTCTGCAAGCAGAGTAGGCCCTTGCCTTGCTATTATCCACATTAGCTGGATGTCCCGGCACTGAAAGTTACCCAGCACCATCGCCCGATCCTACCACCCATTACATGTACCGTCTGAGAAAAAACTTGAAAGATGTGTGTGTGTGTGGGGGGGGGGGGGGGGGGGGAGGGGGGGGGGGTTGTGCACGCATTATACCTACTTGAAAATAGGCTACTTATTTTCGGAGCTTCCAAACACATAACTACACTGAATTTTTACAATAATGATACAGGCTCTTACGAGTGTCTTTCAATAAGTTAAGATAATGACCCTATAGCAAATTCATTATTCAAGTCACGCCCCTTAAAATTTGTATGTATATCTATCATCAATTAACATATTCATTCTCGCCAAAGAAAACCGCGGGTGGCGTGTGGCGTCATCATGACGTTACGTCATTATATCGTCGTTGAAGCGTCATGACCACGATCGGTCAAAAGTACCAACAGGCAACACGCATATATAAAAATCCAATATTTGAGAGGAAAAACGGGGAAAGAAACTCATGAAAATTTAGGAGAAGCTTCTGGTGGATCTGCAGTTTTGTTTGGTACAGAATGTAGGTTGTTGGAGCGTTTTTCGACGGGACTACTTGACTATTTGACACTTCTGATGAACAACGCAATGGAAGGCCTATCGAGGTAATTAATAAGTTTCATATGGAAACACTTGAGGACCTTTTGAATGTAGACATGCGATATACACGTGATTAGTTAGCAGAGAGTGTCGGCATAAGTCAGTGATCGGGTTATACAATTTTGACAAGGCATCTGAAAGTGCGACGTGGCTAGATGGGTGACACGTCACCTGACGCGAGATCAAATGACGGATACGACAGAGACTTAACACGGTATGAAAATGAAGATGATCAGACGTGGCTGAGAATTTATGAACCTGAATTGAAATTGCAATCCTCTGAACGGCACACCCCGGATTCGCCTGATGCCGGCGAAATGTTGTAGAAAACTGGGGAATCTGAAACAGCTTGCGATTATAGCCTATGATAAAGGAGGTGTACTATTGACGGATTTTATTCCCGCTGGAGAGACTGTAAACGGAACGTATTTTGCAATGTTTCTGAAGACGAAATTGAGACCAGCTATTCGAAAATAGCGACCCGCGCTTCTAATCATAGGAGGTATGCTAATTCACGACAACGCAACGCCACATAAATCTAATCCCGTTTTGACAGCAATTTAACGCTAAAACTGGAAACTACTGCCGCACCCTTCTTATTCTCCTGGTCTAAGTCCCTTCGACTACGACTTGTTCCCGAAACTAAAAAAATAAGATTCGAAGGTCTAGATGCGCTTAAAGTTGCCGTGGCGACGGAGCTTCACTGTTTCACACTTGGTTGCCTAGCAACGGGAATCACGGAATTCCTGAACGATGGAATGCAGTAATTCAACAGAAGGGACAATACTTTGAAGGATTGTAATTAAGGTATGTCCCTATTTATTATAGATTCTCTGTTATATAACCATTATCATAACTTCTTGACTGACCCTCCTATATATACAATGCACAACAACTGCTCCGACGCTGTTCACACAGATTGTGAATCAGAGTCTTGCCCGATTCACATGAGCATCCTGATTCGAGTCCTTGCGGTTTTAACGTGTTGCTACGGGGCACCATGTTTATGGTTTAGGTGAGGTGCAGATAGAATATTACGTCCCTCGAGATCCTTCTTCGGTACTGTTTGGTCATAATCTGAATAGAGACAAATCCATTTCATTTACTGAAAACATTTAACCTGACAAGCTGAGAAAAATCTGTTTTACAATATAGCAAACAAGAGTTTGGCTAATTCGCCATCGAGAATACTGTCAGCAATTATAATCCCAGGAAAAAGAACATTTCAGTAACATCCGAAATGCTAAATATCTCAGCATCTTCGCCCACTTCAGAAAGTACCGATGAGGGGGTCCCGAAACAGACTCAAGAGGAGCAGGCCATTATCGTTGATGAAAACAGGGTTCAAAAAAGTACAAAGGGCCGTGGAACAAATGTCTCAGTGAAAAATGCCTCTATAACCAACCGTACATCTGTTATTTGTTCTTTATTTCAAATATGTTGTTTTCAAACTTCATCATGCAGATCTTAGGGTCACTCTGATGAAATGGAATCATAGTCTGAAATATATGCAACAGCTCTATGACAAGGAAAGCAGTGCTGCTCTTATCAGTGGAAACAGATGGCACCATCTCTTAACTTAAAAGAAGCTACAGGAAAAGAAAACAGTGGAATGAAGGAACAGGGAAAAAAGAGTGAAGTAAAGTGATACGGAGGTAAAAAAGAGAAGTGAAGTGACAGGAAAAGAAAGAAATGGAGTAAAGTGACAGAGAAAGAAATACATGGAGTAAAGTGACAGGGAGAGTAAAAAGAGGAGTGAAGTGACATGAAAAGAAAAGATGGACTAAAGTGACAGAGAAAGAAATACATGAAGTAAAGTGACAGGGAGAGTAAAAAGAGGAGTGAAGTGACATGAAAAGAAAAGATGCACTTAAGTGACAGAGGAAGAAATACATAGAGTAAAGTGACAGGGAGAGTAAAAAGAGGAGTGAAGTGACATGAAAAGAAAAGATGCACTAAAGTGACAGAGGAAGAAATACATAGAGTAAAGTGACAGGGAGAGTAAAAAGAGGAGTGAAGTGACATGAAAAGAAAACAAGAGCTGTCGCTTGACAGCAGAGCTCGCCTGAATTGGTGCTTGCCCATCACACAGCCGCTATGGTGGTGTAGACTGCTATGCATAAAAGTTCATGCAAGCATGTCTGTAATGAAAACACATTTATAAACAAAAGCTATCTCAGAAATGTCTTAAAATAAAATTAAAATGAAATGAAATTTCTAAGTCCATGAGCTTGAGGCAAAAAAAAAAAAACAACTGAGGGGTAGGGAGGGGGGGGGGGGACTAAGATGTATCAAAACCCTGAACCATTATCTAACATCAGTCCAAGTATTAGTATCAACTGAGTCCATCAAAAAAACTGAGGGGTAGGGAGGAGGGGGGGGGGGGGGGGGCTAGGGTGTATCAAAACCCTGAACCATTATTATCTAACATCAGTCCAAGTATTAGTATCAACTGAGTCCATCTTTGTGGCACTGTGAAATTATGTCTTCATAAATATAAAACTTTAACCAAACTCTTTAAGACAAAATTCTAAGTTGATGACCTTGACTTCAAGGTCATCCAGTGGGGTAAGTATAAGGTGATTTGTAAAAACTCAAAAAAGTGTCTAACATCAGTTCAAGTATAAACTAAATCTCTGCAAAGCATTCTGAATGATGACAGTATGCAATTACAAAACTTTAATAAAGACCAAAATTTCCTAAGTCCCTGACCTTGACATCAAGGTCACTGAGCGGGGTTGGGGTAGTACTCTGTAGCTCTAACCACAGTGCAAATATAAAAAAATTTCATCTATGGGTTGAGGAGGTATGTGTCTTTAAAAAACTTTAACGAAAATATCCAATCACTAACAAGACAATTTTCTAAGTCCATGACCTTGACATCAAGGTCACTGAGGGGGTTGGGGGTAGTATTTTCGAAAACTTTAGACCAATATCTAACTTCAGTGCAGGTATCAAAGGAATCCATCCATGGGTTAAGGAGATATTGGGCTTTATAAAACTTTAACCAAAACATCCAGTCCAAAAAAATCCCAATTTTCTAAGTAAATGACCTTGACATCAAGGTCACTGAGTGGGGTGGGATAGGTACCCTGTTAAACTTTAGACCAATATCTAACTACAGGGCAAGTATCAAAAGAATCCATCCATAGGTTATCTCATAGGTATATCTCATAGGTCTTTATAAAACCTCATATATCTCATAGGTCTTTATAAAACTTTAACCAAAACATCCAATCCGAACACCGACGCGGACGCTGACGCTGACGCGGACGCCGACGCCGTGGTGACAACAATAGCTCTTCCTGAACTTTCGTTCAGGCGAGCTAAAAACTGGACTAAAGTGACAGAGAAAGAAAGAAGCGGAGTAAAGTGACATTAAAGAAGGGAGTGGAGTAAAGTGACAAGTAAAGGAAGAAGTGAATTGAAGTGACAAGAAACAGAAAGAAGTTGAGTGAAGTGTCAGGGAAAAGAAGAAGTGGGTTGAAGTGACAGGGAAAGAATTAAATATAATGAAGCGAAAGAGAAAGAAAGACGTGGAGTAATCGGGTGCATTCACTTCACTCCACTTCTTCCTACCTTCCTTGAAGAGAAGAATTTTGATGACGGAAACGAAAAGGAAATAAACAGAAATCTGACACTTTTAAAGCAGTGTTTGATACTCAATATGCGTTAGCTGACTCTGGATCAGCATGAAGCAGGGAATCCTTTGCCAGCACGTCTCTTTATGCCAAAGAAGACAGGAGAATATAAATAATTATCCACTTGTCACGACAGAGATAAAACAAACAATTAGAGTTATTCGTGACTTGATACGATAAAAAAATAATTGTCATGATGCATTTTATAGCTTCATTTAAAGACAATATTTTTTCTAACGCGTGCAAAGTCATGTAATCCTGCATTTTGACATATCTAATTAGGGAGTATCGTAATTCACTGGAATCAGTTTTAATCTGATTAAGTATTTTATAGTATTGTATTGCTCATATAGATAAGAGTCTTATTTGGATCGGGATCTGACAGCTCCTGTCTTAAGGCTTACACAAACCGTAACTGTCGAATCGCTTCGGTATCGGCATTTGGAGTTAGTTTTATTAAAGGCCACAAAGTTGCCATATCTCTGGCCGAGCATCGCGTGTCCTAACCAGATTATGTTTTTCTCCGGCTGTACATATACAGTTCGTCTTTGCATTAAGGCAGGTTTAGTCACGGCGCAGTTTATTTGTCAACGTAAAAGTAAAAAGCCAATAGGCAAGTTATCAGAAGGAATAAAACGACAGATGCTGGCGATACGGCTATTGGTTTGAGGACTCTACTCGTTCATCACGTAAACTCTCTGAACTTAGGTTCTTGACTTGTTGCAACATTTTAAAGACACTCCACGAACCGGAGCAATATATAATCTAACGACACGATGGTTTCAATTTAATATAAGATTTCAATATTTTATAATATTAGCCGAAAAAAAAAAGTGTATCATCTGATATTACAGTACAAAAACTACGGAACCAAACTTAGTCAGTTAATTACTACCGGAAAAGTACTTTGAAAACGATACGCTTACATTTTTCTGTAGAAGATTTCATTTCATTGTCATACTGTATTTTGGTATCATAGATGTCTTCCATAAAACTATTTTGTGAAATAGCAAGACTGGATATGACTTGTAATGTTTAGTAAATAATTGTTGTTTGGTTTTGTGGAATAACTCGAAACAACTACTTCTTATTTTTGTGTGGCACAATTTTCAGGAAAAACTATAATAATATTAGAAGACTTTCAACATGCGGAACTTGTTTATGTTGTTCACTCTTTTGCCTATGATAAAGATTGTTCTACAGGCAGAGATAAAAACATTAAATATTATGGGTTTGTTACCCATGTCTGGAGAGAAATGGTCCGGAGGTGGGGCATGTCTTACAGCCGCGGAGATGGCACTTCGACATGTAAATGGACGGAATGACGTTCTTAGAGATTTCAAGCTCGATCTTCATTGGAGAGACGGTGAGGTAAGATATTGATACTAATTTCGTCTCATTCAGTACATGAAATTTTTTAAACAGGGATACGCTAAGCAAATGCTGACATACACATGGTTATGCGCATGTAAAATCGATTCACAACCCCTCCCTCCCCGCAACCGCACACACACACACACACACACACACACACACACACACCAGTAATTTATTACTGACAGTTCCAAAAGGGCGCTGTTGTGGATGGTTAAGTTAAGATTTAAAAGGATGGCGAAGGAAGTTTTAAATTCGAGGGTCTCGTAATGATTCTTTGAATTGGTTTAGACTATAAACCATTCACACTTTGTCAGTCAAAACACCTTACAATTCTTTATCTGGGACAAGTAGGC
Organism: Ctena decussata; assembly: GCA_963989385.1. Taxonomy (NCBI): domain Eukaryota; kingdom Metazoa; phylum Mollusca; class Bivalvia; order Lucinida; family Lucinidae; genus Ctena; species Ctena decussata. The sequence continues at coordinate 48,973,233 of OZ022506.1, forward strand.
CTGAGATATGTGTAAGACTGTCAATGTTAATTTTGGTGTACGAATGAATTTGTGTTTGTGGACTGTATCGAATGTGAAAATGCAGTTTGGGGTTTACGGGCGTTTAAACATCGATAAAAGCCACAAAATCAACTTTCTTTTCCTTACATTTGGTCGTCCATTAAGATGTTTTATTAAAATTCGTCCATCAAGAGGCGTTATTTAAACTTACTGGCTATGTGGACACCAAGAAAACATAATGCAAGAACTTAATAAGTAGTTTAAAGTTTCGGTTCAAAAGTTTTACCGATGTATAACATCCGTATTTCATTCGCTGTGAGCCAATCAAATTTCGCAAAATTAACATTTGAGTTATAATGAGTTGGAATTACTTCAAAACATGATATCATTATGACTTCACCGATGCCGGAGACCCACTACCTAAACCCTTAGGTTTACTGTTACATATTGTTGGTAACATGTATATAACTTGTATGAAACTGAAGTAAAATATGTTAAAGCTAGGGACAACATTCTCTCTTCTCTGTAAACTTTACCAAAAGGCAATACTTGATCTGTAACAGACGGAGAGAAACATTGACATCAATCATTTTCTCATTTTAAAAGCTTCAAACGGACGGAGAAAAGTAGCTTGCCCCAAAGCAGCAAGGCTGATTGATATTAGTTGACGCATTTATTAGAAAAATCTATTTCTTTTAAATATCAAAACAATGTAAAACAAAAAAAGTATTTTATTAGTCTTTGACTTTTTGTAAAAGTATTGAGCATATCCTCTGAAAGAGCTGACCTCCTGGATTGTTTGCTTTGTGAGCCGCCTTTTTTTCTTTCTATTTTTTATTTTATTTTTACTTATTTTTTTTTTGTTGTTGTTGTTGCCATACGGTATTTAGGACAGGGTGTGCTAAATGATTGTGTTGTTCCTGATCATTGTCTTTTCATCTACTTTACGCGAACACACTAGGGTAAGTCCGGGTAAATTCGGACAGCGGGTAAAATCGGACAGTGACATGGTTTCTTTTATATGTCAGTTGTCTGGAATTAAAACAAAATTGGGCAAACAGAGCCGTCTCATCTGGATTTTCACTGTTTGCAACGGTATGTCCGAATTAACCGGTTGTCCGAAGTAACCCGACTCGACCCTATTTTTAAGTTGTTGTTTTTCCTTTTATAAGACCAATTCGGGATGATATTTTTTTCCTTTGACCATATACTAAATGCTTCGGTGTTCAAGGACAAACATACGCACATTTATATGCACAACCAGCCCCGAATAGACAGTGAACTGGTCAAGACTCCATAAGAGTTGCAAGCTCAAGATTTCTGTTTAAATTGACGGCTTTTTTGCAGCGAATGTGTCTAGCTCTCCGTTTTTCTCCATTTAACAACCAAAAATATAAAAAACTGGCTACACTATTAAAATAGGCATCGGTTTAGGAGTGGCTTCCGCGCCTATTTCCAAGATGTCAGCTCTCATTTACACTGACTTATCTTACAAAATAGGGAATGCTAATGACACCTCAAGTTCTTTCAGATATAAAGCTTTACTGATTTTTGCTCTTTTGTTAATTATTGTTCTATTCCATTACGTTTGTTTATTTGTTTGTTGATAGTGCTATATTATAAATTACAAAATTGAAATTTTATATACTTAAGATTGTTTTTGGTTAGTAAATGCTAGAAAGCCTCGTGATTTGCCTTAATCTGTTAAAAAAACATTATCTGTGGCTGTACTGAGTTCAGTAACTATACTGTGTTTATTGTGTTCTTTGTAGTTGACGCAAATTGTTCAGAAATGCATTGTGTGTGTGTGGGGGGGGGGGGGGGGGGGGGGGGGGGGGGCGGCGGATTTCAGGTCTCACTCAACTTTTATTACATAGAAAGTGGTATATGGTTTGATGAAATTAATTGACGAATATGCAACCTGTCCATGACAACATATAGGCAATGTTATTTTACCAGTAATAAACGGTTGCAGATGCCGCACTTTGTTAGTTTTGTTTCCTGCTCAGATGGGTTCTGCATAAATGCTACATTTATCCTGATACGTCACTTTAATAGTTTGGTTGTAGCTTGTAGCTCTCCGTTTTTGGACATTTAATATAGATAATACATGTTCGGCGTCTTCAGACATACATGAGACGCATAACACGTGTATGTTTATACAAAAACTCTACCAACTTGTTCTTTGCAGGTACTCAATGCGACTTACGACAGTTTCACTATGCAGTTACACCAAATTGTCTGTTCTTTGTTTAATCAAATCTGGCAGATCAAATACGTTTACAATATTAGACAGGTCGCACGATATGAGCCAAAACCTGGTGAGTTTGAGAAATCAGGGTGTAGTTTTAGTTCAGATCTATCCCAAAATCAGCAAACGTTAGTCGACAAACCTGACTAAATTTTTGCTTTTAGTTCTTCTTAAAAGTTGCAAAATGCGTCAAAGTCATTAAAGTATGGAAACGATGTAAATAACTGACTGCAAAAATAATTAAGTTTAACTGAACGAAAACACTTCTCTCCGAAAAAACTTCGCCGTCATAAAACAAATCTTGGGACAGATTGGTCTGAACAAACAGTGCAAACCCAAACCAGAGCAAACGTATCATAGTCTAAACCGTTTACCATCTTTCTGACACATTACCGCTTTGTGAGACTGAATTGTCCCGTGTTAATAACAATACGGTAAAGGACCTCTGACAGTTTCCATGCAAATTTGCCCATTTTTTGACAAATTACTGCAGCTTTCTTGGGAAGCCAATGATAAAAATTTTAGCATGAACGGTTAGATTTATCCATTATAAAGAGGTTTTGATACTGATTTCGAACAATTATTGCATTTGCATACGAGCTTTTACTGATTCCTGCAAGTGAAATTTTCGGTCATCCTAAATACATTATACTTTTAGCTTTTTCTAATCTGCTGAATTTTATTTTGTTAAATATGCTTAAAATGAAGTAAAAGACTGCAGCTGCTCATAGTATGCAATTATATGTTAATAAAAAGTATGCTAGCCTTAGTTTTAGTCACAAAGGGTTTAATATTACCCCACCCACTTTTCAGTTTTTCAGCTGTAGACTACCCCCCCCCCCCGTGCCTAAGCTTGCCACTCATATATAATGAGTATATTGACGGTACACATATGCATGCAAAGTGGCGTGCTGAGGCACGGGGGGGGGGGAAGCATCTTTATAAAACTTTTCCCATTCATTTGTAAAAACTTGCTTTTTACACCAAAAATCTAAGTATGTGTGTGCTATAATTGAAAAATTATTGTTGTGCCAATGAAAGGGCGTTCAGAGCAACACATTTCAATGAAAATTAAGAAGTATATCGAAAGTTTATTTTCCCCAATTTTATAGGCAAATTTACATTACAACTGTCAGAGGTCCTTATTTTAAGATAGTACGGTAATAATTTTAGATGTCCCATTTTTTGTTAATTATTACGGTATGTACGCACGTGCAATAAAGAATTCCGGATCCGTACTTGTGAAACCTCTACATATAGGGAGTCAAGAAAAGAAGAAAAAAAAAAAAAACGTCTTAAAGCATCGGCACATTTCTGTTCGTCTAATTCTGGAAACGTGTCTCTTCTTTCCAACATTATCTAATATAGACATGAGCTCACCGTGTACTTGAGAAAAATTGTAAAATTCAATGTGAAAAGGTTTGATGCTAACTTTGAAAGTTACGTCAAATGGCGGGGAAAAAAATTTGTATAGCAGGTTTTCAAGGTCTTCTTTAAGAGTTTATTCCTCTTTTAACTATTTTGTCACAATCTGTGGGACCCTTTTACATTTGAGCTAATTCTCTCTATGGCATAACGGTCAGTTCACATGACCATGATGACAGGTTATTTATTTGCAACCTTTTCTCCTTCTCATACATTTCCAATCGTACCTCAAGTGTTTTGACTGTAGACTGATTGTTCTGTTGTGCGAATTTTAACATCTCAACTGCCGTAAGTCTAGTTAAGCTGAAACAGTGTCCTTGTACGACATGTTTTCGCAGTCTTTAATTTCAAACTATTATTTTAAGAGCGGCGACATGAGAAAACAAACAAAGTGGTTGAGCGCCCAGCGCAGACTCAGATCAGCCTGGGCATCCGCCCAGTCTGATCAGACTCTTCGCTAAGCACTTAAAGGGTAGCTAAGTGTCTAAGCTACCTCCATGTGGACAGCGAAGACTGATCAGACTGAGCGGATGCCCAGACTGATCTGAGTCTGCACTGAGCGCACAACCACTTTGTTGGTTTTCTCTTGTCGCGGCTAAAAAATTTGACTTTAAAACAAACTGCGTTCATTTTATCCTTCAACCATTTCTTTTAGGACAATTTTTGCATTTTTATCCTGACGTTCAGCAAAACAAATTCAATTTGCAATAACAGTACTTTTAAATTTCTTTTTTGCAGACATTTTACTAGCATTCCAGAGTAAATTAAAACTCTTGACATTTTCTGGAAATGTAGTTATATTTCTGAAATGTTACAAAATTAGAAGGCAATAAAAAGCGACGCCTACGTCTATACCGGTCTTCATTCAAACAAATGCTAAATAGGCTCGTTTATACCAGGTGCCTTTTCTTAAAAAGGAAATTATTCTGATCCGGCGCTCGCTCCATGTTACATGTATTAAGGCTTTCACCATTACGGGCCTCGCTCACTCGGGTCCTGTGAAAGAGCAAAGTTCTGCCAACGAGAGGGTAAGTTTTTTTCTCTGCGTGTAATCTGTATTTTGCACACCATTGCTATAGTGATATAATTTTGAAAGACCAGGAGGGCGAAATACATTTTGCGCAGTCTTGCTTTTGAATACTACTATTGGTTTGTTCAGTGTTTCATAACTACGATTGCGCAACTTTGATAAGGGAGCTCTTTCATTGCATGAATACGAATGCGCATCTTATACATTAGATCCACTGATCTGTTCAGGTTAGTAATGCTCTGGATCTTGTGAATCACTCCAAGAACGTCAAAGATCACAGGGTAATATTGAAAATTTTCCTCAATCAGATCCATTTGTACATGCGGTACGGCAAAATAACAACTGGAGACTGGTTGGGCCGTTTATTAAGACAGACCATGAAAGACATGAGTTCTTGGTGGCATGGTACAATAAGTATAATGGTGATAAAACAACCAGATATCACTTTGTCAAAAATATTAGCTATCTAACAACCCGATGGAGATTTAGTATTTCTTTATTTCTTCATATGTGTAAAAGCCATCGGTCTTTACATATGCCTAGGTTGCAGCGCAAATGCATTTCCGTTGAGCTGCGAAAACGTATGCAGGAGGTGCTAAACAGTTGTGTTAAAAATCTACGCAAATGTATTGCCCATCAGCGCGAATATACGAGGGATGATCCAAAATAGCGTAGACTTTAGCCACAACTTCCACGAAGTTAGAAAAAAATATATTGCAATACATCGGAACATTTATTTAATAAGTTTAGTAATAAAAAAAATAATTTAATAAGTATCGCAAGCACGCCTAGCTATTTTATAACCATGGTGACGCATAGGAGGCGCACGCAGTTTTTCATATACGTATAAAGTTACATATGTCTTAATAGAATAAAATTTACACTTGCGAAACGCGCCAAACTAGGCCACATTACAGTGCGATATGCTGAGGACGTCATATCAAAATTCGACGTCATTTGAGCCTCGCGTTTTTAACCCTTTCAGTGCCAGACGTCATTTCAGGACGCGGAGACGTCGGGCTAATTACGTTTGTTTATGTTTATTTGACCAAAATAAAGTTGCGCGTCTGACGTAACGTCACTTGTGTTAGCGTGCAAATACCGTGGGCCGATCAAAAAATTAGAAATGAACAATAACAGAAAGAACGTTTTAGGTATAAAGTAATTCAAAGGTTACAAACCCTCAAACTCTGCCGGAAATACGATATTGTGAAACGTTTATGATTATGAATTTCTGTCAATGACATGTATGGCAACTGCACAAAGAAGTGAGTCGCTATTAGAGGCGCTCGGTTATGATGCAGAACATTGCGGATTCGCACCTCCGTCGGGCCAGCCGGGACTGAAAACTCTATCGACCCAGTAAAGGGAGGGAGAAAAGAGAGCCACGGGCTTCGCCTTGTATGTTGTAACCTAAATACAGTGGTCTCTATTGCTCACTACGAGTGAATTAACAAGTAGCATGCCAACATGTGTGTGTGTGTGTGTGTGTGTGTGTGTGTGTGTGTGTGTGTGTGAGAGAGAGAGAGATCTCATGGCACGATGGGAAAGGGCATGGGAGTCTCTCTCTCTATCTGAAATGCAGCAGGTTGAACATAAGAGAGAGAGAGAAATCCCGGGATATGATGGGAGAGGGCACGGGTGTCTTTCTCATGTATTGGAATGCAGCAGACTGAACATGAGAGAGCGAGAGAGATGTCAGGGTACGATGAGAAAAGGCATGGGAGTCTCTCTCTCTCTCTCTCTCTCTCTCTCTCTTGAAATGCAGAAGACTGCACATAAAATATCTGCCTATACGAAAAGTCCACTTTACCTGATATAATTTATCGATGTTATGATAATTTTCTGCCAAAGGTACAGCTGGAGTAAATTTTTGGACAACAAAATTCTTCCATTATAAATATTTTTCTCTATCTCCTTCAATTATAAATGGATTATTATCAAGTTTTGAAAATATGACCGTAGTTTTCTGTTGTAGATCTTGTTCCATCGGGTTCTGATCAGACTCTATCTGCTTGAGTTACAGACCTTGATGTGTCCAGGGAGATAACGATGGTTGTCACTGTCAGAGGGCGATTCCCCAACCCCAAACCCCTTTTCCCCACGGAAAAATGACCATAGGAAAGACGACAAAACAGGGGATAAGGCCCACCTCATACAGCCACTTTTCTCCCATACACCTATGGTGGCTGGTTTGTGCCATTTCGTCTTTTCGTCTTTTCGCCGCGAAAAGACGCCACGCGAAAAGACGAAAAGACGAAAAGACGCCACGCGAAAAGACGAAAAGACGAAAAAACGCCAGGCGAAAAGACGAAAAGACGAAATAACGCCACGCGAAAAGACGAAAAGACGAAACCCGCCACGCGAAAAGACGAGATTTAAGCGCGAAAAGACGAAAAAACGCCATGCGAAAAGACGCCATTTGAAACTCTTAAATTGTCGTCTTTTCGCGTGGCGTTTTTTCGTCTTTTCGTCTTTTCGCCTGGCGTCTTTTCGTCTTTTCGTCTTTTCGCATGGCGTTATTTCGTCTTTTCGCATGGCGTTATTTCGTCTTTTCGTCTTTTCGCGTGGCGTTATTTCGTCTTTTCGTCTTTTCGCGTGGCGTTATTTCGTCTTTTCGTCTTTTCGCATGGCGTCTTTTCGTCTTTTCGTCTTTTCGCAACCCATGTTTTGCATTAAGATATATCAATATATCCTATTCTAAATGCAGTTAATACTCTGAATACTTAGACAGGTATTTCTTTATTGAACTGTGTAGACCCTGATCGGAATGCAATCTGTAAAGAAGTGTACTAATCACGGTTTGCAGCTTTTGCCGCTAAAACATTACCACAAATATGAGGAAAGAAGTCATTATGGTATTTCTACTGAACGGACAGAAAAGAAAATGAGCCGTCCTAATGTTTTGGAGTAAATTTCATCCTATCTTAATTTTGATCTTAAACTGCCTAAAAGATTAACCACTTGTTGACCATGTAATCTATCTCAAACTATGGAATACAAACATTGAAACATTGTTGGACTTCGCAGTATGAAAAAATAATGATACGGTATTTTCCCTAATTTGACACACATTTAAGTGCAGCTAACCCAAAATTTGAACAAGTTTATAGTTTTCTAAAGACGTGGCAATCGCAGACAGAGCAGAGCCTGATTAGACTTCTCTTTGGCTTACGCATATGTGTCCCAATATTTAAGAATATTATGGTATCATTGATAACACTTTCTTATAGGAAGTATTTTTAATCTGAATGCACCTCTGTGAGAGATCCATTTTATATTGAAAATGTGCCTCCTTCCGCATTTTTTACAAAGGGGCACAACTACTGTTACTTCCTCTTCAAGTCTTCTTTAAACGGCAGGGATGGATTTTGCTAGCTCAACTAGGGCAGCTGAAGACAGGACTAGGTGGAAAAGGAGTGTTTTAGAGTCATCTGTGGTGCCCCAACGACCTCACAAGATTATGGGATAGACTAGACTAGACCAGCGGTTGCAGTCAGTTCGACCCCCCCCCCCCTCCACATACACACACACACCCTCGCCTCAGTGGTCCTTCAGATGTGACTCTAAACCGCGACGTCCTGTCTTCATATGACCTTAGCATTGGTGGGACGTTTTGCCCAATTCTCTCGATCTCTCAGTTTGAACAATAATATTGTAACACAGTTAACTAAAAAAAATGCATTACAAGCAAATAGTAGATTAGGTACTAGCATTAAGTAATACATTTGGACCATGTTATCCTATTGGATCCTAAATCCTAGGACATATGTGTCCTGGGAAAAAGAGTGGTCTGGTCAGGCTCTGCATTGGTAACCATTCTGCGTATGTTATAATACAGCTCGAGATATGGTTCAAACTTAAAAAAAAAAAAAAAAAAAAAAAAAAACGGTTACTTTTATTTAGGATGCATGGAGACACAGGGTTCAAGGCTTCAACATTTTTGCATCTGTGCTTAAGGTGAACGGGACCACTCTCAGGGGAAGCAATTTTGCATTTTTGCCTCCTTTCTTAAGGAGGGTCAGCTCTTGAAAGTAGAATTTGGTCCTCTAGGAGCAAATTCTTTCCTTTAAAAGTAGACCTATTTAAGAATCTATTTTTTTCTGTTTGCTTCACTTCCCTTACTTGGGAAGCAAATAGAATGTCACAAAAGTTGTCCCCCTTTGTAAATATGACAGAAGGGGACAGAATGTTCAGTATTAGAGAGATCTTTCTTGGAGGTGTATACATTCAGCTATACAGTCAAACGTGCTTAGGGATCACCTGTCTTTAGCAGCCACCTTTTCTTGGTCCTTTGAACCAAAATACAGTGTAAATGAAATGTATTATGGGGTCACTTGTCTTAAGTAGCCACTTTTTGTCCTTCCCTTGGGTGACCCCTTAAGACAGGTTTGACTGTATTTCTCAAAAATGCTTGCTACAACAACGTATTAGGTCTGCTTACGCTCCTGAATGAGTAAATTTGCGTCTGCTAATTTTTATGTCAACATGGCCCAGATTATTTTAATCAATAACTGTAATTATTGCCGACCCCATACTAATACTTATAGCTATCCTTTTCACTTTTAACAACTTTTATTTTTCTGTCGGATAAAATAGAGTTTTAGTGGCAAATCCATTCTAATTTTCATAAGACTGCTGCTTGATACTGATTATCTTCATTATATCTGTGTTTGATCTCAGTCAACAAGGCACAAATTTGTTATTCAATCTAAACGGTACCATACTGACCCAAAATGTTGCCGTTCCCACGTTAATTTTATAGTCTATCCTTACAATTTTTAGCTGTCAAAAAGATATATTGAAAGCATTTCAGTGGCAAATTCTGTGATCAGACTGCTTCTGTAGCTGCGTTTGCAGTAGTCTGATATGAGTCTATATTGTTTACTCAGACAAGATCTGTCTTAGTATTAGGAATCAATAGTTATCAATGAAAGGGTATTTGAATGTCGTTATTTCGTCTTTTCGTCTTTTCGCCTGGCGTCTTTTCGTCTTTTCGCATGGCGTTATTTCGTCTTTTCGCGTGGCGTTATTTCGTCTTTTCGTCTTTTCGCATTTCGTCTTTTCGTCTTTTCGCGCCGAAAAGACGAAAAGACGCCATGCGAAAAGACGAAAAGACGAAATAACGCCACGCGAAAAGACGAAAAGACGAAATAACGCCACGCGAAAAGACGAAAAGACGAAATAACGCCATGCGAAAAGACGAAATAACGCCATGCGAAAAGACGAAAAGACGAAAAGACGCCAGGCGAAAAGACGAAAAGACGAAAAAACGCCACGCGAAAAGACGACAATTTAAGAGTTTCAAATGGCGTCTTTTCGCATGGCGTTTTTTCGTCTTTTCGCGCTTAAATCTCGTCTTTTCGCGTGGCGGGTTTCGTCTTTTCGTCTTTTCGCGTGGCGTTATTTCGTCTTTTCGTCTTTTCGCCTGGCGTTTTTTCGTCTTTTCGTCTTTTCGCATGGCGTCTTTTCGTCTTTTCGTCTTTTCGCGTGGCGTCTTTTCGCGGCGAAAAGACGAAAAGACGAAATGGCACAAACCAGCCACCATATACACCGGACAGTTGGTCATTAAAGAACTTGATATATCGTAGGATTTTTAGTTTTCAGGATAACTGAATTCAGAGAAACTCACGCAGAGATACGGACACAAATTCTAGCATATTGGCCAATACATAGGAACTTTTCACGCTCACTTCATACCATTTCTTTCTTGCTTGGCAATTACTGCAGAAGTAAAGAACTTGAAAGCACTTTTGTTCCTTTCCTCGCCATGTTTTATTCCAAACAGCCTGGCAGACAGACAGACAGAGAGACAGACATATACAAAATGTGTATTCGTCTTACTTTCCATTAAAAAAACTTTTTCCGTGATCGCTGTTTTTGCTCTTGCACACATACATACATTTGCAGATAGGAACACACACCCACATACGCATGCACAGGCAAATGTGGACATTTTTTCGTTTTGTCCCGTCGTATTTGTTTTAGCGTGGTAAGGGCATAATTGCCTTTACGCAAATACGCAGGTGCGAAATGAAATTTTTTCAAACTGACAAAATTTCATCACGCACCTGCATATTTGATGATGCTGAAATTTTGTAAATCGGACAAGAGTTTAATAGTAACTGCAGACAGATGCGACTACATGAAATATCTTTGGGGCTAAACTCTACTTCTCGCGCTCAACCATAATTGTGCGTAACATATACGTAAAAGCCCTTAGTTATGCCTCTGCGTGGCCACAGTCCCCGGATACGAAACCGGCACGACAGACACATTTCCTCGATGTATATTGGGCTTTGCATGTACATGTTTAGGTTTGCCGGTTGTGAGTACGGGATGTGGAATTAGATTGTAATGAATTCCTGATCATTGCCTACCTTTTACTTTGATGAGGCAGATGCCACTGCCGATTTTCAGCGACATTGCTATCACCAACCGCCACCCCGATATCACTTATTCCAGCTCAGGACACTCTGGGACCGAATTAACATGGTTTATTGGATTGAAGATATTACTTGGACATGTGTCGTCGATGGGAGTCGAACCCAATTCATGCTTGAAAAGTGAACCTTCATTCTACCACGCAAGGCATTCCGCTTCACGCACACACAAGTTGACGCTCTAAACACACACATATGAGCCGCGACGTGACAAAACCAACAATGTGGTCGTGCGTCCCGCGCAGACTCAGATCAGCCTGGGCATCCGCCCAGTCTGATCAGAGTCTTCGCTTTCCGCATGAAGGTAGCTTAGTCCCTCAGTTACCCTTTAAGCGCTTAGCAAAGAGTCTGATCAGACTGGGTGAATGCCCAGGCTGATCTGAGTCTGCGCTGGGCGGACGACCTCATTGTTGGTTTTCTTGTGTCGCGGCTCATATATACACATGCATATGCGCATAGCCATTTACACACATATCCTTTTATGACAGACACGGAAAATACAGATCTCTAGGACAGACTGATAGACACATACATTCGGTTCTAGCATCTGTTATTCGGCGGTGTTTTTCGAATCGATAGTCGCATTTCTATTTTAAATTTTAACATCACTATTATATAAGGGTTGAGGGAGCAAATTCCAGCATAAAACTTTTGCAGCCATTTCTGAGGAAAATTGGCCGAAGTCATTTTTCCAGGGGACATTTTACTGTACAGCCATTTTTGTCCGATGGGAAATTGACTATGAAAAAATCGTAGCTATGTTTCCTTCGGGAGAGACTATAATGGGGTGTGGGAGCTACTGGGTCTCTAACAGTCGCGCATCATCCAATTTTCAGCTGATTGTGATAAAAAAAATCATGATGTAATCGGCACTATTCGAATGAAGTAAATGGATACCCATCTGCAGAAGTTGTGGCCCTTGAACAGTTCGGTAGGATAGACGTTGTGGATATAAAGAATTATGATCAGCCCCTTTCAAAGCCCTTAATTTTGTCAGCTAGTTACTCGTATAGTGGCAACAATTCCTTCAGCATTCAGCTGATTGTCATGAACCTGTGTCATACTGCCAAACACAATCCGAGGTGGGTCATATTTCAGTTGGTCAGAAAGTAAACATACTGCAGTGTTTCTAACCTTTACTTTTCATTCTGATCAGGACCACTTCTTGTGTGGGTTTGTGTCCCGTTTACTTACTATCCCCACCGGAAGCCAAAACAGTGACACATGTCGGTATGTAGGTCTCCTAGGTAAATTCAGATTAGCTCTTGCACAGCACAGCCTGCTCATGGCAATTTGGCTGAATAACATATGCCTTGATTATAGACAGAAAACGTACTGGACGAACTTTGTCTTTTCAGAAACATATTTTTTCCATGACGCAGACAGGTCTCCGTGGCTTAATGAATAAAAACATTACTTTTGTGACAGAACTGTGGTTCAAGCCTCGGCGGCGCACGTGAAAAAGCCAATGTCTGCTTGCGTAATTTCAGGTATTTTTTCCTCCAGTTCCGGTTTTCGCACACCTCTGCTTTACGATCGGCTCGTCATAAGCGAAATATTATGAGGGCCGCAAAACCCATAAAAAACATGACGCAGCTCAAACAGCGCGCGCCTACAACAAGTACCATTTTTTTTCCGAAAACAGAATGTGTGAAATATGTGATACTGAAATCCGATGCAAATCTGTGTTAAAAAAAAAATACAAAAAGAATAAAAAAAGTAAACTTTTCCTGGCAGTAAACTGTCAACGGCATTTAGTATTGGGGTCAGATCGTATTTTGGACACTGTATAAGAGAGAGATATCCCTCATCCTTCACTGTATTTTGACCCTCTCTGCTCGAAACAGGGCGACCGGTTTTCAGCTGTTTGCCCGACGGGGAAGTCATCTGTGGGCTGCTGCGCCCCAGCATCACTCAGTCACAGGGTCCTGTTACTCGGGGCCCAGTAGATACATGTTATGAATCAATTCAACAAATAACTGCGCGCGAGCATAGGTACGTAAGAGACTGTATAGGATATTGTTCTTTTTTTTTTTTTTTTTTTCAAAATATGGGGCAAGGTGTCGATATTGATAATAACAATAATAATAATAATTATTATATTCATTATATTCAATACTATTTTTATTTTGATGCATATGTTAAGAACTGGCGAATCTAACGAATGTATTTCTGTAGACGCTTGATACATGGGTTAGTGGCATAAAACTTGCTTATTTACAGTAAAATATGTCATATAATTTTAAAAGCAGGCTTGGTTTGACTGGTTTTTATCAGCATATGCAAATACGCATATGTTAAGCAAATACACGCGTGTCTGTCTCGAAAGAACCAACCTTCATATGAACACTAATGTAGAGTAATTTTCAAACAGCCCTGCTCTACGGCGGGACGTTTCGCGTCATTACTGGCGCCAAATCTGCCGAACGTTACGTCATCGAAACAATTAAAGTTTTAAAAGCCTTTTTTCGGTTGTAAAACGGTAAAACAAATTACCAAGGTTAAGGCAACACTATAATTAATATTCTGTGCGAGATTTCCTCAAAATTATCGCTATGTTTTCTCATTTTAACTTGGAACTATTTATGGTCACTGAAGTGGCCCTCTGGCACAGAGCTGGTTAAAATAACAACATTTATTGCGCGGTTGTACTAACACTTCTAACGTCAAAATGTCGTCGTCAGACCGGCTGGAAATCCGGGCGATTATCAAGTTTTGCCACGATCTGGGAAAAACGCCAACACAGACGCTGAAGATGATTGAGCAAACAAAGAGGGAACAATCAGTAAGCAGGGCGCTCGTCTTCAAGTGGCACCGCAGATTTTCCGACGGCCAAGACAGTCTAGAAGAACAGCAGGGTCGCGGAAGAAAGAAACAGTGACGTCAGTTCGTGATGCTGAGAGACGCTTGACGATCAGAGAACTGGTTGAGCGGTTTGACATGGGTTATGGTACGATACACCGGATCTTGACGGAAGATTTGCAAATGTCGAAGGTAATTCTAAGTAATAAATTTGATTTATACATGATGCATGTTGCAAATAGTAGGTCATAGCTACAGTATAGTGAATCGTAATAATCAATTTTGTGAGTTGAATATTGACTTCTGCCCGATGTCACATAATTTCAAATAGGGCTGTATCAATGACAACATCTTTCGTCGCAAATACATGTAAAGCATACATGTACACACAATATATTAAACTTACTATGTTGTGTATCCATGTAATATCCAGGAATAATATTTTTTTCTAGGTTCATGCGAGGTTGGTTCCGCGGCTTTTTAAGGAAGACGAGAAAGAGAGGAGAGTTCACGATTCCAGAGTGTTTCTTAGACGGTTTGAGAGAGAGGGCGATCGCTTCCTGAATCAAATCATCACGACAGATGAGACATGGTTGTGGTGTCATGACCCGGAGACCAAACAGCAGTCCGCGGTATGAAAACGGTCAGACTCCCCTCCCCCAGAAAAGGCCCGTGTATCCAAATCTGGCGGGAAGTTCATGTTCATCATGTTTTGTGATCGGAAGGGGATGTTACTACAACACGCAGTACCGAGGGATGCTACGGTCAACGCTGCATATTATTCTAAGGCAATTGCCATAAAGGTTTTGATCAAACATTAAATTATATTTTCACAAATAATTGATATCCAAAAGGAACGAAAAACACTCATTAAATATAGTGATGTCGCTACTAAATATGAAACTATACATAAACTGAACATTATTTTTTGAACTTCAGTCGTCGTTAATATCTTAATTATAAAAAAAAAAATGATGATTTTTTTCTATATAGAAAAATAACATGACGCGTTTTGTGTTTTAGTATTTTGACATGAACGCAGCAAATGACACATTTTGCAGGTGCTACGACGTGATCTTGTTCACACGCTCCAGAAGAAGCGACCGGGGATTCCGCTGGAGGACTTTATACTGCACCAGGCTAATGCCCCGCCCCATACAGCGCAGATGACGACACTTGAGATCGGCGTTCTTGGATTTAATACCATCAGCCACCCTCCATATTCGCCTGACTTGGCACCTATGAACTTTGCCATTTTTCCAACAGTTACGAAACAGCTCAAGGGAATGCGGTTCCTTCTCTGCATGAACTACGGGCAGCTACTAGCCGGATAGTCGCACAGTATGACAGTGGTACGAGGACGTTTCTGAACAGTGAATCCATCGTCATCGCCGATGTGTCGAGTGTGAAGGACGTTATTTCGAGAAGAAATGAACAGACTATCGTCTGCATTGACGTTCATACGTTTATGTCGTCAACGACGTCATAAAATCAGTGCAGACGTGCGCCGGGTAGCCCATAGTGCCCATTTTATTTTGAATGTACTTTTTTAAGTATTATTATTTTAAACTGAAATTTTGTAAGGGTATGCTGGACATATTCCGATTCATGTTCATGTAATTTTATTTACGATAAATTGAACAGTATAAAAGTTATAGCAAAAGTCAACGTTATTTTGGATCATCCCTCGTATGTATCTCCTGACCAGAAACTCAAAATCAAATTAAACAAATAAAAATAAGTAGATTGAATAAATATATATATATGATATGAATAACTTCGTCTTTTGACGCATGTACTAAAATGTCCATTTAAGATTTTATATCAAAATTTGAACTCCATGAACATCATCTAGACACATATCCATATGTAGTTTCCGAATATGCATTGTCAGTTTACTATGAGATACATATTTAACGTTTGTTTGGTTGTTGTTTTTTTGTTGTTGTCGTTTTTTTGTCTTCTGGACTTGTCCATTCTTATCATTTTGATGAGTCCATTTTTATTTGAAGAGTTTCCTGGTGGATGTTTTAATTTATATTGTATTTTACAATGAAATTCCCGGTAAGCAAGCAGTATATAACCTAATCAGACGCTGCGTTCTGTCGTGTCTGAACTGATTTTGCACTGTTCGCATATTTCCCCAAAAAGGGTTTCAAGTCTAAAAGAGTGAATTATTGAATGTCAATAGTGACTTTCTGTCCAAAACACTGTCCTATCGCCATTTGCAATATTCCGTCAGATGGTTTAGCGCCCATTGACATTGTCGCATCAAAGTTGGTATTTTTATGTTTTATCGGCAGAATACTTTTTGTTTTATCGACAGAACACTTTTTGTTTTATCGGCAGAACACTTTTTGTTTCCCTGATTGCTGAAATCCCTACTCCAATGGCAACTGTTCTCAAAATTCTATAAATAGTTCCACGTCGGAGTAATCTGCATAGGACGTATGTTTATAGGATGCTGGAAGCTTTTACAAAACTTCGCTTCTATACAAAACAGCAAAAGTGAGACTCATGAAATATCAGAAAGAAACTACTGAAAGGAGAAGCTTTTTTGTAGTATACAATGCTTACATTATATCTCGGGGGCGACCCATATTATATCAGTTTTAACAAGATATTGCAAGGCATCTCAGGGTAGGGGTGACCAAGCTTGAAGTTATTCTCGATATAAGATTAAAATAAAGCAAGAAAGTTCATTTTCACACTGTCATTTATTCATCTTAGCTCATTAATCCTTTAGGGCTGTGAAGGATTCTTGACAGTCCTCAGACCATGCAAACTTGTTTCCCTTCTCACATAGTTTATACAAGGGTCTGGCAACCCTCGCAAAGTCTTGAACGAAGCGGTGGTAGTATGAACAGAGGCCTAAGAAACTTCTGACCTGCTTGGCACTTTTTGGGATGGGCCAGTTTTTGACAGCTTAGATCTTATCGTAGTCTGTGCTGATTCCTTCTACAGATACGATGTGAACCAAGAATTTCACTTGGCGTTGGAACAGGATGCATTTGGATGGCTTTAGCTTTAAGGTGGTGATTTATGGTAAACGTAAAAATCTGCATAAAACCATAAAAAAGTAAGGTATCTCCCTGAAAGTTAGCAGACTTCTTATGTTTGTTGTTCTTTACAGTTTAGAATACAAAATAGATGTACATGCTGCTTAAAAAGTGTTTTTATAAGGAAAGATCAAAGGGTAATTTTCTGCGAATAAATCTGAAAAAATAATATTGAAAATTTACGTAGTGCTGAAGGTGCATTATTGCATAATGAAGAGCGTCCTAGCAATTATTTATTCCGACTCTTTCTCAAATTGTAATCAACGCAAAACCTTGTAGAACCATCCTTCTTTGTGTCCAAGACTATGGGTGAGGACCAAGCACTATTAGAGGGTTCTATGACGTTACGTCCCAGCATCTTCAAGACCTCCTGCTTTTCGATGTCTCTCTTCCCTATTGGCTGTCTTCTAGGTGGCAGACGGCACGGAGCTGCAACACCAGTGTTTATCTTGTGTTGGACTCTATCTGTGCGGCCAAGATCGTCTGAGGACTGGACAAAACATGCTGGTATCTGTTAAGCAAATCAGCCAAGACTTCCTGCTCTGCATTACTAAGATGAACACTACTTCTCTCCTACAGATCTTGTAGATGCTCAGGTAAGACCTTAGAAGGCGGCTGATCTGTCACGTCTTGGATAGCTGTTGCAACGTTCACGCTGTCTGCATACTCTTTATCGTAAAAAGACTCACAAGTGCCTACTGGTGTACCAGAGTAGATTGTTGCATCTGCATCTCCCACGTTTATCATCTGGACAGTAGCTAGCACAACCGATGTTTCAACTATGCCATCAACTAGGGATACACATTTGCTTTTAAGCAAGGAACTGGATGGAGTAACATAGCCTGAATCCGAGAGTTTATCTGCTTCTGGAATGCTGACTTGAACGTGCTGGCATGACCAAGGAGGGATTGTGACTGTGTCCTGGAGAACAACATGGCTAACTGCTTCTGCTTCTCCACCCACCCAGCATGGAATGATTCACACTAGTCTCTATCAGCATTCGCTTGTAATCAATTCGACTGGCAAATCTTAGCATAAAGTCTTGTCCTAAAACGCCGTCTGGGAGTATGCTGCAAACTATGGCTGTCTGGAAGAAACAAACACCACCAAGCTCTAGTGGTATATCTGCTATTCCCATCACTTCAATATCACCACCATTAGCACCTCGTACTTTGTCTTTCATTGGCACCAGCTTGGGGCGCTTCTCTTCTCGGATGGACCGGAATAATTTTGTTGAAACTAAACTTGCTGTAGACCCACTGTCAACCAGAAAGACAGCATGACTATCAAGAATGTTGCAATCAACATAGAAAGCGTTGTCCCATCTGGTGGAGGTGGCGTCACCTAAGTGTCCTATCCATGCAACCAAGTCAGCATCTATGTTAGACCATATCTTACCCGTCGACTCCTGGCCTATAAAGCAGAAGGATTCCCGTTTTCCGACGTATTGTTGTTTGTAGTTTGCACCTCAGACTGGCATTTCTGATAGATTGGACAGTCTTTAATGTAATTGTCTGTGGATTGGCAAATAAAACATGAACCACGACGATAGTATGGCTTAGGGTCATAGTTTCTTTTAACTGTAGTGGAAGGGGTACCTTCAAATTTATCCAGACGATCAAGCACCTGTTTAAGAAGAAGTTCGGTGGCGTTAGGAGTCTGGGACCTGCGATTAGGTTTGGGACTGTTGTTATTACGGTTTGGGTGGGGCCTAGAACTGGAGGGACCTGCTTCAGAAGCGTTATTAACAGCACGAACATTGCTTTTCTTCTTCTCATTGCCTTCACCTAAAATGGATTCAAAGCGCTCAACCACTTGCACTGCAGACTCTACAGTCCTGCAGTCAGGATCAATTCATCGGCATTTCATATCTAAAGTTATACCTTTGTAGAATTGGTATGCATCCGTCCCTAAATCAGGATAGGCTCTTTGGGCTAAAAGTCTCAGGTCATCTCCAAGGGAAGCAATCGCCTCTCCAGGCTTGCGCTTTCTAGTCTCAAACTTAGTAAGGTAGCGACTCTGCTGACGGACACTACCGAAACGCTCACTTAACTTCTGGACAAGTCTGTAGTATGAGCTACGGTCTAGTGGACTTAATCCCAAGTAAAACGCTCTGGCTTTACCCTTTAGGCAGGCAGACAAAGTTAAGGCTTTGTCCATCTCTGTCCAACGACCAAGGTCAGCACAATTTTGGAATTGAGAAATGTACTGATCCCAGTCTTCATCACCTGTATAAAACTCTGGCCCCGAGGTTATAAAACTTTTTTCGTGCTCAACTCAGCTGAGCATGAAATTTTCTCTGCTGATAAATATGAAAATGCCAACTAATATTGGCATTTCCATATTTATAAGCAGAGAAAATCTCATACTCAGTTAAACTGAGCAAGAAAACAACTGTACTTATCAGTAATTTGCTTTTTATTAGCAGGTAAAATTTCATGCTCAGCTGAGTTGAGAATGAAAAAAGTTTTATAACCTCGGGGCCTGGTTTCCCTTGCAAACGGTGCCGACCTGTAATTGGTCTAATTACTGGCTCTTCATGCCTCTGTGGCCTGCGGAATGCTCGTGGGGAGTAAAGGCCATAAGGGCTTGGAGAAGGACGCCTAAAGTGCTAATTAGCACTGGACATACTACGGCCTAGCCTACCATTACCATGGGGAACAGGACTTCCACGAGGACTCAGGATACTATGACTGTCATGTGAACGACTTCTATGCATGTCTTTATGATGTATTATAGGTTTTGAAACGGGGAGAGGATTCTCAAGACGTAAATCACCCCTATCAGCATCAGCTGGACTACTATCCCTGAAGACATCCCCTTGACCCTTCTGGCGCTGCATGTTGAACTGAATTTCCGTATCGCTATGTCGCTATCTGCCATTTTAAAGCCTTAAAAGAAAATTGAGTCTCTTCACTTGGGAGTATATAGTTTATTAACACTCATAATAGAAGTTCATTATTTATTGATGTTATCATTTAACCACCACATACAATTCTTCTCCATGTCTTCTTGCGTTGATTCGTATCACTGGGTGTCAAATTAGTAGACATCCCACTTCTGACACCAGATGCAAGGCACCCCAGAGTAGGGGTGACCAAGCTTGAAGTTATTCTCGGATATAAGATTAAAATAAAGCAAGAAAGTTCATTTACACACAGTCATTTATTCATCTAAGCTCATTAATACGTGAACTTGGTATTTAGTAAATAAAGTGAAGAATGAGATCATCCATACTAAGCATTCATATCTTTTACACTAGGTGTGTGGGTGTGTAGCTGGGTCTGCATTAGCGTCTTATTGAAGTTCCCCACTAAGGTCTGGCATCTAAGTCCTAAGAGTCCAAACATTGAAGAACACTCTGAAAACTCTAAAATTCATAGAATAACTCATAAGGTACACCCCAGCTACACCACCGCACTTCATATAACACAATAAAATGGCTGATCTAATGACATGGTACTCCAGCTCTGCGTACAATTTCCTCCGCGAATATCTTCAGTAAGTAGTTGCACTTATCGCGAAATACGGTAAATGACACACTAGACTAATTCATCTTCGGAATCGGGTTTGTGGTGGGATCCATTCATGCAAGAGAGCAAGTAAAACAACTTCAAAGATATAAAGCGGCTATATTTGGGCCAGAAAGTAGCAAACTGTAGGATGGTATAAGTTAAAATCTTCAGCAGCAAGTTGTAAAGTCAGTGAAAAGGTTTAACTTGAACTAGAGTAGGCAAAATGTAAACAAAGTGACTGTTTCTCATCTCGTACAGTAAAATAAAGCAATAAGAGTCTAAACAGCAGTTATGCAGACTCTTAGTTTGATACAAGGGACGTAACTCGACTTCCATGCTCTGTACCTTAAGAGTATTGCGACTATCCCTCTTAAAGTTGTTTTGAAATTTGAACTTGGCGGGTCTCAAACTTGAGGATGGATAGCGCAGCTCACTTTCTTATAAAGTATCTGGGATTGTATCATGTGACTAGATCAGCCAATCGGATCACAAGAATTACGTACTATTTTTGGGCAGCTAGGGAAACAATCGTTTCCTATATAAAACAGTGCTGTCCGATAACAAATGATGGAAGTCCTTTTGTTCCTTAATAAGTATGGAGTTTGAAACAGTAAACATTACTGCTTCGGACCTCATAATTAGTAAAAAGACCTCCATCAAACGCTAATGTCATCAGCGTACGAATTTGAGTCAACCGATCGCAAATCTAGTTGCGCTTCACAAATAGCCACGAAAATAACATTAAAAAGTTGATTTTAAGAAGTTCCGCTAGGGCCTTCAAACTTGGTCTGCTAATTAGAGATGATGAGTAGATTAACTTTTGAGCAGTTCCCACAAATTCATTTTGAGTTATGGTCCTTTGAAATTTTCGGCATTTTAAACTTGTCAGGAAGTTTCCTCGAAAAGTATTGAGCTTGGAACTTGAAACTAAATCAGTTGATTCGAGATGTTGAGTAGTTTAATTGATTAACTTTGGACGAATTCCATCATTTTTTTTCTGAGTTATTACCCTTTGAAATTTTTAGATCTTAAACTTGTTAACAAGATATCTCAAAAAGTATTCGAGCAAGGGACTTGAAACTTGGTCAGCTGATTCGAGACGATAAGTAGATTGACTGATTAACCTCTGAAAGATTTTCGTATATACTTTTCAGTGTAGACCGTTCCCTTTTAGGTCCAGGCATATGGTTGGGGGCATAGTGTTTTACAAGCACATTTTCTAGTTCAAATGTTAATCTTTTGTGCCGTTATGCACAGATATGACAACTCGCACGAATGAACCATTTTCTCTGATTATTCTATTGTTGTTATGCTATCGTGGTTATTTTTATGATTACTGTCATTTGACTCTAATTGAAGAGGTAGTTCTTGTACAAATAAAGACTATATTTATTGTTCCAAATCTGTCTTTCATTACTAGTTATTGCGTAATGTTTGGAATATTCAATGATTGAAACGTGTCGATAAACGCATTTAATGTGTTCGACATGTCATAGGTGTACTGTCTAACACATAGCACAAATTTAAACCAGCCTGCACATTCGTAGAGATTGTTCGCAGGGTTTCAAAAAAGATTAAATATGTTCATGAGTAACTGAAAAGCTGCCGTGCAGTTATCAAATATATTTGCACTTAATATATACAAATGCAAGATAGCATTGCCTAACTATGAAAAGTGCGAGACCGAATGCGGAGGGATAATGCTTTGTCCATATCGGGCAGGCCGTCTGTCATAACTAACTAAGCGTTGAAGACAATTTCATGAAACTCAGCATAACGCGATGGTGCATGTTAAGTTTGTCAGAATGACATCAGTAATGCATGAGCTACCGCCTTTGAATTAATTTAAAAATCAACGAAATGAGCCATAACTTCAAATAACGAAAACACGGAAATTTCATAAAACTTAAATAAATGCGTATCACTAAAACACAACTCTGCATATACATGTAAGGTTTTGTCAGGCTTGCATTACCAGTGCATGAGTTATTGCCTTGAAATGATGTTAAATTGACCAGTAACCCCTATCTAAGTAGCCAATCAAAGGTATTTCACGAAACTTAGGGCGCGTTTACACGAGCAAAGTTTGTCACAGAAACTTTAACAAAGAAAGTATGACAAACATTTTGCGTTTACACGGAGCAAATTATTTGTTAAAGGAAATGTGACATGGAATCATTGTCATATAAACTTTTGCAATGAAATGTTTGCTTCAGTGTTCACACGACCAAATATTATTCGTCAAAGTTACCTGCAGCGATGAAACAAAATCTTTGTCACATTTTCACGCTTGTAGCAATGTTCTTTGTTACATAATCTCTAACAAAGTTCTCTGTTCACACGGACAAATATAATTTATCGAAGTAACTTTACCATATATATTTGTTAAAGAAACATTTTCATATTTTGGCATTTACACGAGCAATTTTTTCTGTGACAACCCTACTTTGTCATAGAAACTTGGTCGTGTAAACGCGCCCTTATGTTCAATTCACCAAATGCGGTTTCACTGATTGAAAGTCAACAAATGGAGCCATAACAAAGTACTAATCAACGGAATTTCATGAAACTTAAAAACTTATATATCACCATAAAACGGCAGTGCACATCAAGATTTGCTACAGCCGAGTGTCAAAAGTTTTTCTTACCTACGAAACAGAGTTTGTTCTATTTTAAGCGGTGCTGGAAAATTCTGTCTTGCCATGGGCTGGGACAGCTCACACGAGCTTGAATTCTGCTTACTCCTTTGGTGTTCCAAACAGTTACTGATTATTGTTAGCAGTGACATACACTGTCAGAAATTATTCTTACACCTTTGTTGCTGCAAACAGTTACTGATTATTGTTAGCAATGACAAACACGGCCAAAAAGTTAATGCTTACTCCTTAGTTGCTGCAAACAGTTACTGATTATTGTAAGCAGTGACAAACACTGTTAGAAATTATTGCTTACTCCTTTGGTGTTCCACAGAGTTACTGATTATTGTTAGCAATGACAAACACGGCCAAAAAGTTAATGCTTACTCCTTTGTTGCTGCAAACAGTTACTGAATATTGCTAGCAAAGAAAAACACTGTCAGAAATTATTGCTTACTCCTTTGGTGCTCCAAACAGTTACTGATTATTGCTAGCAATGACAAACACGGCCAAAAAGTTAATGCTTACTCCTTTGTTGCTGCAAACAGTTACTGATTATTGCTAGCAATGACAAACACTGTCAGAAATTATTGCTTGCTCCTTTGGTGCACCAAACAGTTACTGATTATTGTTAACAATGACAAACACGGCCAAAAAGTTAATGCTTACTAAAGGAGTAAGCATTAACTTTTTGGCCGTGTTTGTTGCTGCAAACAGTTACTGATTATTGTTAGCAATGACAAACACTGTCAGAAATTATTGCTTACTCCTTTGGTGCTCCAAAGAGTAACTGATTATTGTAAGAAATGACAAACACGGCCAAAAAGTTAAAGCTTACTCCTTTGGTGCTCCAAACAGTTACTGATTATTGCTAGCAATTACAAACACGGCCAAAAAGTTAATGCTTACTTCTTTGTTGCTGCAAACAGTTACTGATTATTGTTAGCAATGACAAACACGGCCAAAAAAATAATGCTTACTCCTTTGGTGCTCCAAAGAGTAACTGATTATTGTTAGCAATGACAAGCACGGCCAAAACGTTAATGCTTACACCTTAGTTGTTGCAATCAGTTACTGATTATTGTGAGCAGTGAAATACACTGTCAGAAATTATTGCTTACTCCTTTGGTGTTCCAAACAGTTACTGATTATTGTTAGCAGTGACATACACTGTCAGAAATTATTGCTTACTCCTTTGGTGCTCCAAACAGTTACTGATTATTGTTAGCAATGACAAACACGGCCAAAAAGTTAATGCTTACTCCTTAGTTGCTGCAAACAGTTACTGATTATTGTTAGCAGTGACATACACTGTTAGAAATAATTGCTTACTCCTTTGGTGTTCCACAGAGTTACTGATTATTGTTAGCAATGACAAACACGGCCAAAAAGTTGATGCTTACTCCTTTGTTGCTGCAAACAGTTACTGATTATTGCTAGCAATGACAAACACTGTCAGAAATTATTGCTTACTCCTTTGGTGCTTCAAACAGTTACTGATTATTGTTAGCAATGACAAACACGGCCAAAAAGTTAATGCTTACTCCTTTGTTGCTGCAAACAGTTACTGATTATTGCTAGCAATGAGAAACACTGTCAGAAATTATTGCCTACTCCTTTGGTGTTCCAAACAGTTACTGATTATTGTTTGCAATGACAAACACTGTCAGAAATTATTGCTTGCTCCTTTGCTGCACCAAACAGTTACTGATTATTGTTAGCAATGACAAACACGGCCAAAAAGTTAATGCTTACTCCTTTGTTGCCTCAAACAGTTACTAATTATTGCTAGCAATGACAAACACTGTCAGAAATTATTGCTTACGCCTTTGGTGGTCCAAAGAGTAACTGATTATTGTTAGCAATGACAAACACGGCCAAAAAGTTAATGCTTACTCCTGTGTTGCTGCAAACAGTTACTGATTATTGTTAGCAGTGACAAAGCTGTCAGAAATTATTGCTTACTCCTTTGGTGCTCCAAAGAGTTACTGATTATTGTTAGCAATGACAAACACGGCCAAAGTAAATGTTTATTCCTTTGTTGCTGCAAACAGTTACTGGTTATTGCTAGCAATGACAAACACTGTCAGAAATTATTGCTTACTCCTTTGGTGCTCCAAAGAGTCACTGATTATTGCTAGCAGTGACATACACTGTCAGAAATTATTGCTTACTCCTTTGGTGTCCAAAGAGTTACTGATTATTGTAAGCAATAACAAACACGGCCAAAAATTTAATGTTACTCCTTTGTTGCTGCAAACAATTACTGATTATTGTTAGCAATGACAAACACTGTCAGGAATTATTGCTTACTCCTTTGGTGCTCCAAAGAGTTATTGTTGATTGTTAGCATTGACAAACACGGCCAAAAAGTTAATGCTTACTCCTTTGTTGCTGCAAACAGTTACTGATTATTGCTAGCAATGACAAACACTGTCAGAAATTATTGCTTACTCCTTTGGTGTTCCACAGAGTTACTGATTATTGTTAGCAATGACAAACACGGCCAAAAAGTTAATGGTTACTCCTTTATTGCTGCAAACAGTTACTGATTATTGCTAGCAATGACAAACACTGTCAGAAATTATTGCTTACTCCTTTCTTGCTCCAAACAGTTACTGATTATTGTTAGCAATGACAAACATGGCCAAAAAGTTAATGCTTACTCCTTTGTTGCTGCAAACAGTTACTGATTATTGCTAGCAATGACAAACACTGTTAGAAATTATTGCTTACTCCTTTGGTGCTCCAAACAGTTACTGATTATTGATAGCAATGACAAACATGGCCAAAAAGTTAATGCTTACTCCTTTGTTGCTGCAAACAGTTACTGATTATTGTTAGCAGTGACAAACACGGCCAGAAGTTATTTCGCTCCAAACAGTTACTGGTTGTTACTAGCAGTGACAAACACGGCCAGAAGTTATTTCGCTCCAAACATTTACTGGTTGTTGTTAGCAGTGACAAACACGGCCAGAAGTTATTTCGCTCCAAACAGTTACTGTTTGTTGCTAGCAGTGACAAACACGGCCAGAAGTTATTTCACTCCAAACAGTTACTAGTTGTTGCTAGCAGTGACAAACACGGCCAGAAGTTATTTTGCTCCAAACAGTTACTGGTTATTGCTAGCAGTGACAAACACGGCAAAAATTATTGCTTACTGCTTTGTTGCTGCAAACAATCACTATTTATTGCTGACGACAAACACTGTCGGCAGTTATTGCTTACTACTTTTTCGCTGCTAGCTGATAAACATTGCTAGCAGTTATTGCTTGCTGCCTTTGTTGTTGCAAACAAACACTGCTTACTGCTAGCAATGACAAATATGTTTGTCACTGCTAGCGGTAAGCATTGCCTGCTACCAGAGTAACTGATAGACTGCTTACTACTACATGTATTTTGGTATTCGTGCTAAAAACTCATTTTAGACGTTTCAACATGCAGGGTCTTCTTATATCCGTCAGTCCAGAAAATTAATATTGAAATTGTCAGTCTTTTGTAATCAGCTGAAGAGTGCTGATTACCATATCGTGTCTCATGATTGCATCATTTCAATTCCTTATACCGTTATCAATTTTCTTTTCAAACCAATGACGTTTCTTTTCCTACTTTAGTAAGCGTCCTAGACCTAATTGACATATTGCATGTTATTAGACAAAATTACTGGAGATACACTGAAGATAGAGACTTAGAATCAGTATATGAAAATGCGACAAGGATTGGCTTCAGATGTGTACTCTGGAATCTGTAAGATCAGAGAACCCTTCAGTTACCTAATCCATTTTCTGGGCTTTTAGCGGCATGTATTTTTGAAGAAGTCTACGTTTATATTTTCTATGCTGTCTAGTTACTCATTTGCACGGAGACAAAACAAAATTCTTATACACATACAAATATAACGCGACGTCTGATTGAACAACTTCAAAAAATTTCGACAGTATCCTGCGATTTACTGTCGCAGACCCGATGTCTTTATGAGACGTCGCTTCTCATTGGCTGACGTCTGGTTTTACGTTTGCTTTTCAACAATGCGATGTAGTACAGTTTGAAAGGTGAAAATATGAAGAAGTGCATTAGAATGTGGATAACTGTACTGAAAATTTTCATTTGGGACGAGCCGTCGTAAAACGAAATTTGCGACCGTTTAACCGACTAATTACCTCTCCAAATGACAATTTTCTGTAAAATTATACCCGAATTATAGTCACAGTCAATTACTGTGGCGAGCGTTTAGAGTCCATGACGTAGCCCAATGCACAAGTGTGTAGGCTGGTCAGGCTGGTGTGCTTTAAGATAAAATTAGCATGCAAGGCTCAGCTTATTTGTTTGCTTAAACAGAAATCAAGAGGAATCTACCTTATGAGAAAAGAAAATTAACAGAGGCAGCAAACCCACTGAGTACATAACCTTGAATCAACCTTGATTCAACGTCATGCAACCTTGAATCAACCTTGAATCAACCTTGATTCAAGGTCATGACGTTCAATCAAGATTGATTCAAGGTTGTGTGCCTGCTGGGAACTGACGGGTAATTTCTGGTACCATTTCTCCTGACTGCTCATGTTATTTATTGGTTTAGTGCAACATATAGGGAAACAAATTAAAATTGTCAGTCCATTACAATAGAATTAAGTACATTGATTATCAGTAGTGCATCTTCTTGTTATTATTTCTGTTTGCGTCTAAATATGATGAGCGCTTCTGTACGAGCAAAGGTGTATTACGGAGTGTGCGAAAAGCGGATACTCAGGTAATACTGTGCATCCACGCAGACCGATCTCCTTCTATGATTTTCCTTAGGAATAACCTCTAAAGCGCAAAAAGCAGAGGACAAAATTTGCGGTTGCAAAATTTCTAAAGTTTTTCGTCCTAGCTGTAACATCTTGAAAATTCAAAAACTAGAAAGGGCTCATGATGAGCTTCCTCATCCATCTAATTCCTCATCCATCTAGATCCACACTGTTTGCTATTTTCATTTCGGTAACTACTATTGATGACTCAGTATGACTGCTAGATACATACACATTATTATAATAGTAACTTGATCTGGGGTACTGTATCACGTCGAGTGGATGAGCTCATACCATCGGATCACCCGAGACGCTTGCGTCGAGGGTGATCCGATGGTATGAGCTCATCCACGAGACGTGATACAGTACGCCAGATCAAGTTACTATTATAATAATTTGTTTATTATATACCTTAGGGAACACTCAACTATTTTCATACTTGCCAGCGCTAATGCATCGGCCCGGATTCGAACCTGCGCGGCAGAGGTATGTAGCTAGTCGTGAGACAAACGCTACCAACTGAGCTATCATGGCGCGCTTTTTGGCGTGTTTGTTGACGTTACGTCACTAGTCCCGTTTCTCTGGTTCTCGTTTCTATGTTGCACGTTAACAAATGACGCGCCTAAGGCTGGAACTCAGAAACAGCCTTGTTTTAAAGGATAGTGATACGGATTCAGAAAACGTCAGTTTGATACGGCTCTCTGTATCAGATGACCAGAAAACAGGCAGTTCAAAGGGTGTATCATTGATAGGTATATAATAAACATGCTTATCTAATTCCTTCGCTATAGTGACGCAGCTTTTCGTATGACACGGCATTTATAGTTATCAGCTATCTTAACAAACCAATGATATTTCTCTTTTCTCCATGGACTTAAGTTCAAGTCGTATATCGCATGCCATCAGACAAATTGAATTATAAATAGTGCAGTAATGTCAAGTAAAATAAACGTATTGCTCAACCCACGAATGCCTAGATCCGATAAAAGGGGTCCTGACAAGCTAGGTAGACCTTGCGCAGGTGCCGTAGAACGTGATGTTTGATAAGAACCTCAGCTGTTAGTATTAGATGAAGAAATTTCTTTTAAAAATAATAATTACAATCAACTCTCGATATTTCAAAATTCAAAACCGAAGTTCATCTCAAACTCGTGATATTTCAATATAAATTTTCTGGTTCCAGAAGTTTTGCTTTGAGATACTGTTAGTGTGAGATGACAGGTGTTGAAATGTAAAGAAAATATACAATGTGTCCAAACTATATTCTTTTTATATAAGAGTGTACTTCGAGATATCAATGTTTGAGATAATGAGAGTCAACTGTACTTAAAGTCGAATCCAGACATCTTTTCTTTAGGATTTTAACTCGGCGCAGCCGAGTATAATTTCACTATTGTTCCATATTTCACAAGATTTCGTTGGTTACGCTTATGTCAAAATTTAGCCAATAATATCAAAGGTCAATGAATATTTAATCTTCGTTATTTTCCCGTTGCACTGCACTGCGCGAATACTAGCACTCTTGTCAGATGTTAATTCAAGCTGTTTCTCTTGTTTATAAATTCACAATGGACATTTTATCGAAAACAAACGCAGATATTCAAAACTGTTATGTCAGTGAAGATCTACTTTCGATTTCCACTTTCGGTTTAATACACACAAAGGCACATTGCATCATGTTGATACATGTAACTGTTTTGGAATCAGGTCAGTCTCAAGACTGACCGCGGTCCTCCATTTTGGAATTCCAAATTGGACAGCTCAGTCTTGAGATAGGCCGTTGTCGCTACCCAGTATCAAAATTACGGTTGCGGATGCCTACCGACATAGCTCACTTGACTCATATTAATGAAAGTTATTGTCAACTCTTCACCTAGAAACATAATTCTTACAAAACACATTACTATTTAATCTGCGCCGATTATTCAAAGACTGGTTACAAAATGTACAATAATATGACTGAAATAAGTTGACAAGCCTATCTACTCACACTTGAAATAACTTACAAAAACATTTTATATAACTGTATTCTTTTATTTAAACGTTTTGGCAAGTATTTGGCCATGGCTGGCTATTCATGAAAATTACTATTTTAGATTGCCGACCCATGAAACATTAAGGTAGTGGCAAATCTACATTATATCATTACTGTTTGAATGGCCAAGCATTAAATTCATTTGTCACTATTCCATTAATTCATTATATATTAATTATCATTGATTTTCAAGTCATTTTCAACATTATCATTATCATGATCACTTTATCTGGAAAACATAATTCCCCGGACATTATACCGAATCCCCACTTCGGATATCGAGAGTGGGTCTTTTCAAATTCATGAAAAACCATTATCATTATCATCATTATTAACGTTATTCTTGATGTTGTATGAGCCATTCAACCAATGATATAAAGAAGATATGCACTAGAAATGGCAAGAGGCCTGGCGAGACACAGGCAACTGTGACTGACCAGGTCTCGCGCCATTAAATGCGGGGCTAGTGAATATCTTCTTCCAACGCCAGTCATGGTC
The DNA here is from genome assembly GCA_963989385.1 of Ctena decussata. NCBI lineage: Eukaryota > Metazoa > Mollusca > Bivalvia > Lucinida > Lucinidae > Ctena > Ctena decussata. The sequence continues at coordinate 49,003,717 of OZ022506.1, forward strand.
CTTCTTCATTTGCACTGGGAAAGACAAATGCATCGGTCGTCACGAATTTATATAAACCACCTTGCATACAGTTCAACATTAAATCATAACCTAAAGGAGACAAATGTGTATTATCTGAATACATTCCGTCATTATTTTCGTCAATTTCTGGATATCTTATATAAGCCCCGCCCCGCTTAATAATGTAAGTGCTAATACAGCTGTTTATGCGTTTGCAGCCTTTCTCCAATTTCCAATGGCTAATTTCATTGCCGCCATTTACGGCGAGGCAGTATTTGTGACCCTACTATCAGTGTCTTTGGCATTTTGTAACTGAGATAATCAATGACCTCTTTTAAATATTTGTTTATGTAGTAGACCTTGTAACTGGCCAATATCATTTCCTGAACAATGTATGATTAAAATATTAGGTAGACTGAGACTAAGTAATAAACGATCTATGTTGGGAATTATATCCCACATCCTCATTCTAGCTTGATTGTCCCAGGTTATGCAGCCCCCTAATCTGACTACGTTCAAGTGTTCGCCATCAGGCCTCTGACGTGCTCTATCGTGGGCATCTCTAATAAAGGAGGAGCTGATGATCCAGACGTTGAATCTGTTACCTATAATCTTCGATAATATATAAACTTACGCAATCGAAGTACACATTTATATATATAAATTATGCAAATGACAGTTAAAACTTCTAGTATATTTTTATAATCTGACATACGACTTCCATGCATCACTTTTCCAACGGCCAAATGTTTTTATTTCTTCCTCAGTTTTCCCTGTGAGGTATAATGCGGTGGCCCCTCCAATGCGAAATGGATGCGAAGAATAATGTGTCGGATCACATCCTATAAATGCCAAAGATTTCTTCATAACTGCGTTAAACTGATACGTGGTGAGCGGGTTGGTGTTAAAATGACAGAGAGCTGGTCCCTTTACCTTTGGTCTGCTTTGAAAATATTGTACGCAATAATCAAATAAAAAACTTATTTTCCGAATTCTTAGTGATTCATATCCCTGAACCTAGCCCCAACTGATCCGTTTTTGATATATGCAGCTGAATACACATTACTATTTAATCTGCGCCGATTATTCAAAGACTGGTTACAAAATGTACAATAATATGACTGAAATAAGTTGACTAGCCTATCTACTCACACTTGAAATAACTTACAAAAACATTTTATATAACTGTATTTTTTATTTAAACGTTTTGGCAAGTATTTGGCCATGGCTGGCTATTCATGAAAATTACTATTTTAGATTGCCGACCCATGAAACATTAAGGTAGTGGCAAATCTACATTATATCATTACTGTTTGAATGGCCAAGCATTAAATTCATTTGTCACTATTCCATTAATTCATTATATATTAATTATCATTAATTTTCAAGTCATTTTCAACATTATCATTATCATGATCACTTTATCTGGAAAACATAATTCCCCGGACATTATGCCGAACCCCCACTGCGGATATCGAAAGTGGGTCTCCATTTCAAATTCATGAAAAACCATTATCATTATCATCATTATTAACATTATTCTTGTTGTTGTATGAGCCATTCAACCAATGAGATAAAGAAGATATGCACTAGAAATGCAAACAAGATATGCACTAGATATGCCAATTTAAATCTTAAAAACTTGATTTCAGAAATTAGCTAGAATTTCAATAAATTAAAAATCACACTTCGGATATCGAGAGCGGGTCATCTTTTATGTTTTCTTTTAAATTGAATCTCGTTTTGAATTATGCAAAGGTTATCATTATTGCTATGACAACAAAGAACTCTAGTAGCCTTCTCCGGAGATCGGAAGCAATGGCCATAACTCAATTCTCTCCGGAATTCGGAAGGAATTGAAGAATATTTGTATTCAAAGTCCCTTTTTCACTGTTAGATTTTTTTGTTCGTACAATCAGCCATGACGGTAAAGAGTTGAATAAATCTCTGATAAGGAAGCCTGTAAATAGAAGAAAAAAACAAGCAAGCAACACAAGCGTTTCATGTGTAATGGGTTTGGGTAGGTGGGATGTAAAAACATGCTAAATTGCTTGGCGCTTTCTATTCGACCCAAACTAAAGTAACGTACCTATCTTTTCCCTTCCTTGAAACAGACTGCGTTACCTCGCTGTGCGCGGCAGTTAAGCTTTAAACACGTGGCTTAAACAACCAATCATATTAAACAAAGGGATGTGGGGGAGAGAAGGGAGAGAGAAAGTCACAATTCGCTTTGAATAATCAAATTTATAGTAAGCCATAAATTGTATTATCTTTTTTTCAAAGATATTCCTTTTTTAAACATAAGGTCACTTTAAGTTTAAGATAAGTAATTTTGTGTATTGCACACTAGCGTCTATTCAGTATTTTTTTCTAATTACTTTAGTGTTTAATATTTTGAGTACAAATGGGATCCGTAAGATTAAAATTTCATAATTGTTATTAGTATACGAGAATAAAACTCGACCTTGAAATTTCAGACCTAAAGTTAAGGTTGCCTTAACTTTTAGGAACCTTTGTAATTTTTTGCCCCGAACATGATGGAAATGCCATCAACTACTTTTGACACAATAAGAATTACATATTTTCAAGATACTGTTTAACTGCATTTAGTGCAAAGAATGTAGCTTACGTGTTTGCTTTTTGTTTCACTTTATTCTGCCTATATAGGTCGTTTGTGAAAAAGTGGAGGGCAAAAAAAAAAAAAAAAAAAATGATTTGATTTCATTACAACTGAATAAATTTTCATGAAACTTTTCCTACCTTAATCAATTACCTATACGAGCTCACACAAAGAAATTCAGAATTTTTCGACTTTTGAATAAAGAGTTACTCTATTAACTATTACCATTTTTCTTCCCTACTTTATGCCTTTCTTACAACAGCCGTTGTAGTTTTTATATTTACTACATTGATACTATCATTCATTCATAAATTACCATGTGGTCTGAAATGTGTTCACTCACTACATGGTAAACTAGAGGCCTAATCAATAACAGGCCAATCACTTATAAAGGAATTTCTGGTACGTTTCTCCTTAATAGGGAGTAAATGCTCTTAAAAGGGATGTACATGTATATTTAAAATCTGTACAACATTGGCTGTTCCAAAAACTGTACAAATTAAGCGTATGACTTCAAAGATAAGAGACATTTTTAACATTCAGTTGGTCTGATGACTTTTTATTTGAGATTCGAAAAATTCTGAATTTCCTTACCTGAGTTCGTATGGGTAATAGATTCGGGTAGTCAAAGTTTCATGAAAATTTATTCACTAGTGATGAAATTAAATAATTTTTTTTGCCCTCCACTTTTTCGCAAACGGCTTATACACACTAATTTAAAGTCTGAATGGTGTTTTTCGAAACATTACTTAAACATGTTTCAGCATTATCTGTTTTGCGTGTTTTAGAAATCGCTTATGCTGGCTGCACTTAATTTCGCGACATATTTTTAAAAATGCTAAATTAATTTATCTATGTCTTGAAGCTAGAAAACCGGATATGCTAGTTTCACTTCCTCGAGGTTGAACTACATATTTTTGGAAATTACTCAACCAGTTTCACTTTGTGTCGAAGCTAGAAATACAGATTTACAGAAATACTGGCCTAGTTCACTTTATTACGTCTTCAAGCTACAAATATATACATAGATTTTCAGAAATTTTGACTAGTTTATTTTTATTTTTTTTCTCGAAACAGAATTACAAATTTTTATAAATACTTAAAACTAGTTTTACTTCGTCTTCAGACCATGCACACTAGGTTATGATTTGGTTTCATCTTCATGTATCTTAGCATAACTTTTCATTTTCTGAAACAGTACAAGTGAAATTGAATTATGAAAACAAGTCCGCTCAACAACTGCATGGATGCACGTTTCTGAGATAACACAAGAAAGTATACATTGGTTTTATCCTAGCCATTTTTTCTTTTAAACAAGAACTTCACACATATTGAAATAGTTCAAGTGAATGTGCATGTCTGCCTTTACCCTATCGTAGTCTCTTTTTTTTAAAAAACGAAACATATAACAAGAAATATCTTTTTAAAAAAGATATAAGACGAAGTGAAAGAAGACATATTTGAAACAAATAATATTTTTTTTTATTTCTGTTAAAATTGCCCATTTCCTATTTGGAATTTCAGAATTTCCCCATATATGTCTTGTACATCTCCCTATTTGTAATTTTCAGATCTCCCTACCAAAATACAAGAATTCCCTTCTTTGTTTAATCATTCTCTCTATTTGGAAAAAAGTAGAGGAAAATCTCCCTATTTGTCTCCTCAGCTGTATCACATGTCTGATTGCGCTGCGTACCAACGCAGTGCTATTTGTGATGAGTTTGGGAAAGCGTTGGGTGTAGATTTGTTTTATTGATTATTGCTATAAGCGACTTAAAAGTGAACTTTCATGCATATTTTATCACTAAAATTTCGATTATGACATCAAATTACCTGAAACATAACATTAAAAGTCTCTTTGCGTATATGACCTAAAAGATTTGAGGTCATCCACATGCAATTGAACTCAGCTATTGCGTAACTGCCTTATTTTTAGAATCGGTTTATCCTTATCATTACCGTTGATAGATCTGATATAAGGACACGAACAGGAAACGTGCATTTCTTTTATATATCCATCCATGGTTGATTTAGTCTCATTTAACGGAGCTAATCATCATTTTGGCACTTAAATAACTATTTTGTTGCTTTGTTTTTAATTACATAATGATTATAATATTGGTTTAAACATTTCTAAACAGCCACAGAAACAGTAAGTCATAGTTTGAATTCTGGAATGGAATGGAAAAGATAAGATAATCTACATTCCATTGACTACAAGCAACCCAGCGGGCATTTTTTTTTAAATGAAAATTAATGGGCGAAGAAAAAGTGATTTCGTTGAAATCCAAAGAGGAAAGCTCAAGCTCTTTTTCAAATTAAATAAGTGTTATGCAAGACTTGCCAAGCACGAGACTTGAGATTTCCTTGTCTCCATCTAAACCTAATCATAGATTCTGGGGCATTTCTGTCTTAGTAATTACAGTCATTATGGGACTTTTAATCGGGGAAAATTCCGAAGATGTATTCGAAACTTCAGGAATGCAAAGTTTTTGAAAGTAAAACTGAGGTGAAATAGTCATTGTCTTATAATCAAAGAACAATTATGAGAAGCTAAATACAAAATTTGAAAACATTTTCTAAAACTCAAATTTGCTAAAATTTTCTAGTTTACAGTACTTGTGTCACGCATAAAGTGTGCTTACGGTGAATGGGTAGTTTTTCAGGGGAAGCAACTCATGCCAATTTCATTCTTTGCCTCCCTTCAGAGTGGAGATCAACTGAAGAACTTGCCCCTTTGAGGGTTTTCTACATAAAACACGCAAGGAAAACAATGAATTCAAAGTAAATGTAGCGTGCCTGTCTTAAACTCGGTGCTATTCAGCCAAGCTATAACATTTTTTTTTGTTTTTGCTCTTTAAATAAAACTGGTAGAACTAGTTTAAAGATTTTGAAACCAGTTTGTGAAATTAACTGTGACCGGGCAGAACTTTTGTCCATATGTATATATAGCCTTATTTTATGCTGTTTTGTATCAATTTACAATGCTAATCACAATCCAGGGTTACATGTCATTTTTAATGATTTAAGAATATATATTATCGCTACTTTAATCCATCGATACTTCGATACCTTATTTTATACAAAGTCACTAAAAATGGATTATAAAGTCTTAAATATTGTTTTCCGCAGCGCTTCCTCCTTTGCTCTATACTAGAGCAACTTTTTACTTGTATTATTATTCCATAGCAGTATCCTTATGTTGGGGTTATCCACTATGGCGAGAAACCAAACTGGTCCGTAAATTATTGACATTCTTCGGTACATTCCGATATGCTTCCGATGATACGGTACTGTATTTTACCCGGTTCAGTACAGCCGGGTGCGTAAATTTACCGGAACGGACCGGAATGGACCAGTTTTCCCCTATCTTCAGTAGATATTTGTAATATTTTTTATTAAATAACTCTTAAATAACTCTTATTTAATATTAATACATATTCTGTATGCCATCTAGCGCAAACCAATTAGAGATATTAGGCAAAATACTCTGAGTATTTTGCGCCATGGGTAGGCCTCTTAATACCCCACGCATATGCGTTTCATCTTAAAATCATATAATCTTAAACAAAAATCTGGTTATCTTTTTTCCAAGACTTGGAGCGAATGAAAAACACAAAAATTCCCGAATTTTTGTTCCATAGTATCATGACCAACATTTCAGCCATAGAAAATATGTAGAGCTATATGTATCAAGTCGGTGGATGAAATCAGGGGTTGCAAGTTAAGATAATACATGTTAGTTATAGGTAGGGCCTTGAATTAATCTGCGCGTGTAGATTGTATCAAAATATCTCAAAAATCGGCTGGAAATATGAATAATAAGGGTCCGTTCCGGTCCGACCCGGTAATTAGGTCCGTTTCCATAAATTTACGCACCGAGTACAGCCTGAACTACTTTTTTACTACGAAAGACTTTTCGCACCATAGAATCATTTCTTCTCAAGCCATCGGCATTTGCCTTTCTCGCGTTCTGCTTAACTCTATCAATCATTACAGCGTTAAAGTGAAAAACATATTTAAAACTAAATGCAAAGTGCAAATAATAACATTTTAATGTAACTAAATCTTCTGACAGGTTAATAATAATTCCATGACATATTCTCTCTTCCATACAGAGATCAAGTCAAGTTTTGGCGCCAACGATGATTTTATTAGACTTCGTCTAAAAAGCACAGTTAAGAGCTGTTAAAGGGGTATTATATGGAAGCGTATAGGTACCCCCTTTATATATATTTTCGTGACAAATTTTATGCCGAGAAACGTTATAAGATTAGGTTATGTCGTTATCAAGTTGTCAAGAAATCCAAATAATTTCTCACGAACACGACTTATTTTTTTCCTGTTACGGAAATAGCTTACGGCATTTGTTATATTCATTTGGTGATTAATTTTATCTTGTGATAACTTTAATGGTATACCTAAAAATCTCATGACAAGTTACCCTATATTCATGTTTCGCTGTTGTCATTTTTGGCGTATATCAAAATGCAAATAATAACATTTTTAATGTACCTAAATCTTCTGACAGGTGAATAATAATTCCATGACATATTCTCTCTTCCATACAGAGATCAAGTCAAGTTTTGGCGCCAACGATGATTTTATTAGACTTCGTCTAAAAAGCACAGTTAAGAGCTGTTAAAGGGGTATTATATGGAAGCGTTATCTTGATATAAATGAAATTGAGTTTTCCTGGAGCAGACATAGGAATTGACCATGACTTGGTGATGATGACCTTCCGAGTTCGTCTGAAAAAGGCTAGAAAGCCAACCCAGCCAAGACTAAAGTTTGATCTTGAGAAGCTAAGGGACCCAGATGTGGCATGCACTTTTCAGGCAACAATAGGTGGGAAATTTGCACCACTCATTGGTCTGAGGGATGATGACATGGACATAGATACCATGATTACCACCTACAATACAGTAGTGACTGAGGCAGCCAGTGAGATACTTGGGAAGGAACGTCGCAGGAAAAAACCCTGGGTCAACAGAGATGTTCTCGACCTCTGTGATGAGAGGAGAAATTTGAAGAAGAAGAGGTATGAAGCAGGAGGAGCAGAAGAATACAGGGAAGCAAACAAGAGGATTCAAAAGGCAGTGAAGAAAGCGAAGGAGGACTGGATAGCTAATCAGTGCGAGGAGATTGAAACTTGCCTGAACAAAAACAACAGCAAGAAAGCATACCAGCTGGTGAAAGATCTAACTGCAGAGAAACAGGGTAGACTCACATCTATCCAGGACAAGTCTGGGAAATGCCTTACAGAGGAACAAGAGATTCACAGCAGATGGACAGAATATTGCTCAGAACTATACCACCATGAGACTTACGGTGACAATGCGGTTCTGGACTGCAATCAACCCCCAGAATGAAGATCAACAACCGATCCTTCGTGAGGAAGTTGAGATTGCAGTAGCAGCACTAAAGAAGGGGAAATCTGCCGGAGTTGAAAATATACCAGCAGAACTTGTTCAAGCTGGCGGGGAGACCATGATTGATGTTTCAACAGATATCTGTAACAGGATCAGGAGAACAGGAGAATGGCCTACCCCATGGACTCAGTCGCTGATTATTATGCTCCCTAAAAAGGCAACCTACAGCTCTGCCAGAACTACAGAACCATTAGCCTCATCAGTCATTCAAGCAAAGTCATGCTGAAAGTCATCTTGAATAGGCTTAAACCACAAGCCGAAGAGATAATCGCCGAGGAACAGGCTGGGTTCCGAGCAGGAAGGAGCACCACAGAACAGATCTTCAACCTTAGAACCCTGTGTGAAAAGTATCTCCAACATCAGCAGAATCTGTACCATGTCTTCATTGATTTCAAAAAAGCCTTTGACAGGGTATGGCATGCAGCCTTATGGGCCACAATGCGGAAGTACAATATCAATGCAAATCTAGTTCGCACCATTGAGCAGCTATACGACAAGGCTACAAGTGCAGTCCTGATAAATGGCAGCACAGGAGAATGGTTCAGAACAACAGTTGGAGTAAGACAAGGATGTCTTCTGTCACCCACCCTCTTCAACATTTTTCTCGAACGGAGCATGTCTGATGCTCTGGAAGAACATGACGGAAAGGTTAGCATAGGCGGCAGAAACATTACCAATCTGCGGTTTGCCGATGACATAGACGCTCTAGCTGAGGAAAAGCAGGAACTAGAATCTCTAGTTGAAAGTCTCGACCAAACCTGCACAAGATATAAGATGGAGATCAGTGCTGAAAAGACCAAACTGATGACGAACAGCGCAGATGACATCCAGAGGGAGATCAAGGTAAAGGGGCAGAAGCTGAGTACTGTAAGCAGCTTCAAATACCTTGGAGCAGTTGTCTCAGATGAGGGCTAAAAACAGGAGGTTCTCTCAAGGATGGCACAAGCCACTTCAGCTCTTACCAAGCTGAAATCAATTAGGAGAGATAACAACATATCTCTTGGGTCAAAGGTGAAACTTATGCGCTCCCTTGTCATTTCCATATTTCTGTATGAAATGTGAATCGTGGACCTTGACAGCAGAGTTAGAGAAAAGAACGCAGGCCTTTGAGATGAGAAGCTACCGAAGGTACCTGAACATTTCGTACAAGGACCATATAACCAATGAGGAGGTTCGCAGGAAGATCCAAGCAGCCATTGGAGAATATGATGAGCTCCTGATGCTGGTCAAGAAACGGAAACTAAGGTGGTTTGGCCACGTCTCAAGGTCTTCTGGTCTAGCAAAGACAATTCTTCAGGGCACAGTGAAAGGAAAAAGAAGAAGAGGTAGATAGAAGAAGAGGTGGGAAGACAATATCAAGGAGTGGACAAGAATTGATTTTGTCAGCTCAACTAGGGCAGCTGAAGACAGGACAAGGTGGAAAGGGATTGTTATGAAGTCATCTGTGGTGCCCCAACGACCTAATAAGGTTATGGGATACAATAGAAAAATAGAAATGAAATGCTAAATCTGAAAATTTTATCGTTCTATTCGTTACCTTAATGGATTGTCGCGAAATAATTTTGCCGTCATACTGACGCTAGATCTAGCAGAAGAAGCAGACAACAGCAACAATAGCGGAGAAAGTGCTTAAAGTGTGGAGCGCGGACAGGCGCTGTAGGAAGGGCGTAGTTTGACCCAAAACTTTAAACACTACATCGACATAATGTTTGTGCTACGAGGGGTGATCATTAAATAATGGAAACTAGCATTTATTTCATTATCTACGTATAAAAACAGTACTCTAGATATATGAAACCTAAGAAGCAAGCATATGACATATAATTAAGTTCTAAAGTAGTTTTTAGGGATATCGTTGCCATGGCAACGATGCTTTAAACGTCTGGTTTAGTCTCTAAATTTTTGCATATTTCCATGTGTATTTCCTGCAAATAAGTAACAAAGTATGGATAAAAGTTTGTGGTGGTGTGATGGCTTGATGCAAGTCTCAGATGCTATTAGAAAAATATAGTTATTCACGCCTTGCACTCAAACCTGGCAGAAATACAGACCGTAAAAGACTTTTGATCAAGCAAAATTTAACGGTTTCGCCGATTTTAAGCAATAGGGTCCAGAATTGTGACGTCATTGCACTTTTACAAGCAGAGTCTTGGGAGAATTGTATAGCAGAAAGAACAAAAATTATCCTGTACTTGATAACCGATCAATTAACTTTAGCATTATGCTGGAAATTACGGAATAAAATGTCAAATTCCAAACGCCTCAGCCAAGATCAGATGAAATTTTATGTTTCACCAGAGGTGACTTTTCAAGGTTTTCTGAGGGACTTCATTCTTTAATTTCTGAAATCTATAGATGTACCAGTTTTAGAAAATATAAATGTCACCTATAACATTTTATATACTGGTATTCTTTTTTGTTAAACAGGCTGTATTTGACTCATAAAAAGAATACAGACCCCATTTTTTAAAAAATATTTTTATTTTCAATTTAAATAAGAATAAAGTCTGATAATTTATTATGAACAACAACAACATATCAACATTGAAATTTTTATGCGCAAAAGTTTAAAAATACTATTTTTTCATTTTATTTTTTGTTTCATTTAATGAAAATTCCTTCATAATTAGGGGATATACCTTGTATTGTTTTGTCCAGTTTCTCTGTGGGTCACCTGATTTTCAAATGATTCATATTTTGAAAAGTAAAGTCAATGGCCTTTCAGGTGGTGTGCCATTTATACATGTTTGTAAAATGAAATGCAAGATAAATGCGAGGAAACAAATTTGCCAAAATTAACTTAAAACATCTACGGACAGGACATTTCTGACATGTACATGAAACACTGCAAAATATGTATGCTTATACTATAAAATTGCTGTAGAATAGATCAAAAGGTGAAAAGTCATTTTTATTTACTTCATATAGTTACCAAAAAAAAAACAAATCACAATTTTGTGTCTTATTGTATCTTGTTATGTGTTCTGAACCCAGTTTACCAAAATGAGAAAATAGAACAACAATACCAACAAAGAATACTGTTATGCAAAAAACCTTATCAAACTGACAAAAACAACTGTACCACTAGTCAAAATACCATCAAAATTTAAACAATGACACGGTTCTTAATTAATCATATATCTCAACGTGTCTACGGACAAGACATAAATTGAAGTAAAATTTGTAATTGCAATAACTCTATGGATTCCTTTTTTTTTAACTTTAACCAAGCTTTAATACATAAATAATGGTCAAAATACCCATAAAATGTGAACATTAATGTAAATAAATTAATATGACGGCTCTTTTGGGTTTTTACTCATTTAATGCAGATATCTGCATTGCAAATACAGATATCTCTATTAATATAAAACATATATCTGTAGTTTTGAAATCAAAGATATCTCTAATTGAAAAGCAGATATCTGTAATTGAAAGAGATATATATCTAGCTGTAAAATGCAGATATTTGTTTTTTTGATCATAATATAGATATCTGCACTTCAGTTAGAGATATCTACATTTCGAATACAGATGTCTGCATTTCTAATTTTCAATTAGAGATACTCTAATGAAGCTGTAATACATATATCTGCACTTGAAATACAGACATCTGTAATTGATATGCAGAAATCAGCATTTGAATTTCAGATATCTGATTTTTTTTACTAAGAACAGATGTCTGAATTTTAAATACATTTCAGTACAGATATCTGTGTTAATGTTCGAAAACAGATCAATCTTTATTTACTGCACCGTACATGAATGATCCTATCCAGTTCTATTAAAAAGCTAGGCCAAATAGGTTGGGCCTGGTAGTGCAGTTGGATGCACGTTCGACTGGCAACGAGGACGCTGGTTCGATCAAAGTCCAGTCAGGCAACGCTGGGCCGCGTAGTGCAATCGGTAGGGCACCTGACTCATAAGTCAGAGGTCCTGGGTTTGATACCCGGTCTGGCCACATACTTTCGTTTCTCCTTCCGCTGATTCAAGAAGGGCAGTTGTCAGTTACGGGCGAAAGTATGAAACGCTTAGGAGGTCTAAGCCTGCCCAGGAATAGTGTGGTTAGGTTAACTGACCGTCCCAACATTCCCATAGTTGTTTGCCGTGGACGTAAAGCAACAAATCAAAACCAGTCAGGCAACATCCTTCTGTAGGAACTTTTCCTCCTACCTCTGATTAAAGTAGAGCAGGTGTCAGTGAATGGTGGAATGATGGGCCTGCCCAGGAAAGGTGTGGTTAGATTCACTGGGTGTCTTGCCATGACGGTGTTGACCATAGTTGTTTTACGGGGGTTATTAAACACTTAAACAACAAACCAACAGGGTCTGACAGCACATTAGGCTGCGTGTTTGACTGTAGATCAGGAGAAAGTGGGTTTGATCCTGCTCCGGTCAGGCAACATCAAGCATGTAAAAAAGCTTGAGCAAGGGTGTATAAATTATTTTTTGAAAACAAAAGTTAACAATAATCGGGTTCAAAAATACAGATATCTTCATTTCAAATACAGATATCTCAATTAAAATTAGAGATATCTGTATTTTTCATAAATAAAGATACTATTTAAAACACAGATATCTGCATTTGAAATACAGGTATCTTCATTTGAATTGCAGATATCTTTATTTAAAGCATAAATATAGATAGATGCATTTTGAGATATCTTCTCTGATAAGAGATATCTTTTTTCAATACGAGATATCTGTTTTTCGATCGGAGATATCAGTATTTCAAATGCAGATATCTGAGTTTCTAAAAATACTGATATCTGTTTAAGTAGAGATATCTGCATTTGAAGTGCTAATATCTGTCAATTAAATGTAGATATATTTTATTCAAAATGAGATATCTCTATCTAATAATCAAGAAGAGATATTTGCATTTCTAATACAGATATCCGTATTGGAAATGCAGATTCTGCATTTAAATATAGATATCTGTATTAAATGGGTTTAAACCCAAACAGGCAGCCATACACGCTTATGGACAAGACATATTTGAGACAACATTTGTAATTATCATAATAGGGATAGCACTTTGAGTTAGTTGAAATCAAATAGCCTCTGCTGCAGAGGTTTTAATGGTATCAAATTTCTTCAAACTATTTGTGAAGGGTTGGCCAATGAATCCAGCCTTAAATGGCTCACCTACCTGTTCTATCCCATAACATTATTAGGTCCTTGGTCACCTACCTTACAAGAATTCAAGTATCTTCTTCCGAGGAATTAGGCACCTCCATATAAATATCAAAAACGACCGTTAAAATCCTGTATATAGACAAGATTCTCCACATCATGGTTTGTCTAACAAATAAGGTGTCTGGGTAATTGGGAGATATGATGGTGAATTATAATGTGGGAGGTATGACGCCTAAGACAGCATTCAGAAAGAGACAAAAAGGCTTTTTCCCTACTTACAGGCACTGTTTTCATAACAAAGAAAAGATCCTGTAACCAATAATATACCATAAAACCATAAATGATGCACCCTGTCCACTGTGTCTTGTCCGTAGATCAACATCATACTTGGAATGCAGGTATAGTGCAAACTATATAGCCATTAAATGTTTTATGTTAACTTTTTATAGTTGTGAAAAAATAAGCAGATGGATTTTAAGGCCATTTTAGACATTTTACATTAATTGCTTTTTTAAATATTTTTAGAAACAGGACTTTGCGTTCTCTGTTTTTGACAAACTGGACATCTAGGGTGTAAGAAAATGCACTTATCATCAAATAAATGGTTTAGGTTTACTTAAATAGTCGACTATAGAAACGTTTTTACAACTCAAATGCATAGCAATTGGAAACTTGATGGTTACCAGTCACAGTTTATCAAAATACTGTTGGTCTACGGACAGGACAAAAATCTACGGACAAGACAAAATTGCACTTTTTCCCTTATTGCTACTCTGTCTTCAGTGGTGGTATTATGTCTTATCTGGAACAATCAACAGTAGTAAGGAGTCTACTCTTTAATGAGATTTTTTTCCCACAGATATGCTACCTCATAGAGAAAAGTATTTCTACGGACAGGACACTTTTTGCGTGACATTTCACATGGTTATTTGAAATTGAAATGTTCACTTAATGACAATTTTTATTCATATCATTGGTCATTTTTACACTTAAAGAATGTCTGTGGATTGTTTATAACACATTATAAGTACTGGGCACAGCAGGTTGAATTATCTGGCAGATCAGCTCCAGTTGATATTTCAAAATACCTCAGAGCGTCACACTTCAGCAGCTGAAGTATTTTTGCTATAACTCCAAGACCATATGTCGTAGCCCATTCAAATAAACTATGTTATAAAGGGAAAGTAACGTGCTTTCTAACAAAAGTTTATTTGACTGTGCATGACAGATGAGTTTAAACTATCTCTGTGATCAAATGTAGTATTTTTCAAGTGAAACAGCATAACACCTAATTTTTGGCTATTTTGGGCTATTTAAATTATTATTGTAAAGAAATGGTTATTCCGATCAACATCAAAGTTTTAGGCCAGTGAGAGATGCTTGTTTCTGACATTCTGAAATGTAGTTTATGTATCTCAGTCCTGTAAAAGTTGATAGGCAAGTACATAACAAACGTTCAATTCAAAAATGTCATCTGATCTTGGCTGAGGCGATAGAAATCAACAATTTCAATCCCTGCTTTAGCTTTAATTCATGCTAGATTTCAGGACATTTTCATGAACAATCATTATGTCTGTGTTTCTAAAGCCAACACCTAACTACATCGGCTGGTGTTCCTAAATTTTGAATATCTCTTTACATATTGTACATAATGAGCCTAATAAAAACACCTCCTTATCAAACTGACGTCGAAAAAAATCACACGTGGTACCCGGCATGAACGTGGCGTCATATATTGTCATGGTAACACGTTAAAATTTCGATCTCAAACATGGATTTCAAAGCTCAAAAGACACTCTTGTGTGTTACATGAAGGATACTTATTTCTGTATAAAATTAAGTAATCTACGATGGTGTTTCCATCACTTAATGATCACCCCACGTATAAGCAATAATATTCAACAATATCATTAACATTATGACTTCATCTTGTCGATACACATGTTATCGTAACAATTCCGGAGTGATAAAGAAGAATATAATGAAAACATTTCAACGTGAAAACTCAATACTATATCAACAACGAGTCAATTTATTTCGTTTTCTCAATAAACTATGTCGTGTCATCACAATTTTAGATAAAGATAAAATAATAAAACGAAAAAATTACAACGTGAAAGGTAATCACTATATCAGCATCGAGTTTATTTATTTAATTTACACGATAAAATTTATCATATAATAACTTGATAATATCGTGTTTTGTTGATATATTATTCATCACGAGAAAATAAATATAAAGGGGGTACCTATACGCTTCCATAGTATTATGCACTGTAGCCACCAGCCAAGCCTTTCTCGGTGACAATATTGGCCAACTTCTATTTACAAAAAACAATCGCTTCATGACTGATAAAATTGCAATTTGATTAGAATAAAAATCTTCTGAAGTATCACACTTCAATCACATCAACAATTCATTATTATTTAGCTGAACCTTTATTATGTCTTGAATTCAGAACAGTTGATGCATAACATACTATGCACAATAAATATAGCAAATATTTTGTTAGTGTCAAATCCACCATATTAGGAATTTATTGTCACTTTACTGAATAAAGATACAAAGGCCGATCATTCGAGATGGTCTGGCAGGTAAAAGATTCAAGATTGTTCAATTGTTGCGTTTGAAATACTGTGACGTCAGTTTTTATGGCCATTGTATCTGAAGGACATTTTGATCATGTACAAAAGCCAAAACCACAACGAGGCAGCTGGTCTGCTGTTAAAATAAAGGAAAACGCTCTAAATCATTTGAATATGCTACGAGTATGAGGTTTACAAAGTTTAAAAATTTGACGTTTTCCCTTGTTTTACGTTATCGTCTTACGCAGTTGCTTCTAATCGGTATTTCTTCAACCCCTTTCGAGTGAATGATTATTTGGTATCTACCAATATGATAACGCAAACAATTCAAAAAGAAAATTCTTCCCGGTTACTGAGCATGAGTCAAAAGTCTCAGACTAACGTCATCATTTTCTCACAGTTACGTTATACTTCAATGAAGAAACTTCACAGTTAAATTAATCATGGTGTGACCTTTCATTTTAGCCTATTGGTTTTTCTCGGGTTTTGATTCTGCATTGACCTGACGAACCCGTGAATCATTGCACATTGGACCGAATTATAACGTTTTAACGTCAATTGCGCATACTAAGATTCGTCCGTTGTTAAGCTTAACCGTATCTTTTACACTTTCACTAACTTTGACAAGAAAACTGGACATGAAAATGATAAGAAAGACCGTACAAAAAAATCACTTGCTTGTCATGTTTATGTTGCTTTTCAATGGGTGCGAATTTCGGCTAATGACCCCTTCTATGCTTATCGCTTTTCTCCAATATCGTTTTTAAAGATGGCTTCTGTAATCCCATGGTATCTTAAGCCCCAAATACGGTTCCCTTCAATGCAATTTAATTTCACTCAATGTTCACTTCAGTAGTGACAAAATTGCAAATATTAAAAAGGGGGAGTTCCACCCTATAGGAAATTTACATAGGGTTCTGCCCACGTACCGAATTCCATCATATTATGCATAGTGATTGTCTATAGGACCTTACTATTGCCTTTGTGAAATATTTGCTGATCCATCTATTTTAATTGTTAAATTACAACATTTTAATTGGATGGGATTCAAAAAATAGGGGCACCCTAATTTCAAGCAGCCCAAAGCTGTAGGATTTTTAATTTCTGACCCGTTTTATTCTCAAAATGATTCCTAGTAATTCTTGATTATGTATGTACCACTTTTGTATTCAAATGTATACCATAAAACTTTCCATATTAACTTTTGTTTGCAGATGCCCCCAAATTTCAGCTCCATAAATTATTTTGGACAAGTTAAATTTTCGATTTGACTATGTTGCAGTTCTTGTCAACCTGTCAATTTAATATGAAATTAGGCCATACATGTGTAAATCATAATTATAAATTTTCTTGAAAATTGAAAACCGGTAACATGATTTTTTGGAATGCTGAATGTTAACAGTTGAAAAAACACAAAATTTAGGAATGCATGTACATGTAGTTTTGTGATTATTTTTATGCTAAATATTTTTAGTTTTTGTAAATTTTATCATCTATTTGCATCACCAAATCCTTTATTGTCGACCCCACTTGCGGTGAGAGAGACATAGTTGTTACAATTTCAGTTAGGTGTATGTGCGAATGTGCGTCAGTGCGTGTGTGCGTTCGTGCATCCGTCCGGATTTGTTCGGGCCATAACTTCTACATTTATGGATGGATTTCAAAATAATTTGGAACAATTGTTCTCCTTGATGAGTAGCAGTGCAATTTAAAACATTTGGTCAGGTAGGTCCAAGGTCAAGGTCACACTTGAAGGTCAAATGACAAAATGGTCATAACTTGAGCTTGTCCGGGCCATAACTTCTACTTTTATGGATGGATTTTAGAATAATTTAGCACAATTCTTCTCGTTGATGAGTCAAAGTGCCATTTGAAACATTTGGTCAGGTAGGTTCAAGGTCAATGTCACACTTGAAGGTCAAATGATAAAATTGTCATAAATTGAGCTTGTCTGGCCCATAACTTCTACACTTATGGATGGATTTTATAATAATTCGCCATAATTGTTCTTCTTGATGAGTAAAATTTCCATTTGACACCTTTGGTCAGGTAGGCCCAGGTTAAGTTCACACTTGAAGGTCAAATGATACATACATACTGAATGTATACGGATCGAACTAGTACATACTGAATGTATATGGATCGAACTAGTACATACTGAATGTATATGGATCGAACTTGCAAACAGTCAGAAACATATATTGTTTGGACTTTTTTTATAGACCGCCAAGTTCCGACTCTGTTTATTATTCATCTATAGAAGACTCTTTTAACCTTGCAGTTGACACGGGTATACAAGACATTATTATTACAGGTGATTTCAACTTTAACTTATTTAATCAACAAACTTCAAGAAAGATAGAATCACTCTGTAATCAATTTGCATTATATCAGTATATAGATGAAGCTACACACTTCACAGAAACTTCTTCTTCACTACTTGACCTCATTTTTGTTAGTAATAAAGACCATCTTTTGCTAAGTGGAGTTGCTGACCCCTTTTTGAACCAAGAAGTACGGTACCACTGCCCAATCTATGGAATTTTCAAATTCTCCAAACCCAAACAAAAATCATTTACAAGACATATCTGGAAATACGATCAGGGTGATTATGACTTATTAAGAACTAAAGCAGCCTCCACAGACTGGACATCTTTATACGACGACGACATAAGCACACATGCAGAAAACATAACTTCTCATATTATCTCAATTGCCGAAGAATGTATACCAAATAAAACTATCAGAGTAAGGCCATCCGATCCGCCATGGATAACTTCATATATCAAACGCCACATAAGGAAACGCAAACGAGCGTATAGAAAAGCTAAACACACTAACTCTCCTATCAAGTGGGCAAAGTTTCGGAAACTACGGAATAAAGTTGTTGCACTAATTCGTGATTCCAAAAATTCCTTTTACGACGGTATTTCAAACAAACTAAAATCCACTAAACTTTCATCCAGAGATTGGTGGTCGATACTTAAGAAAATTATTTCACCGACCTCCAACTCCATTATTCCTCCTCTTGAAAGTAACGGAAATATATATACTGATGAACTAGATAAAGCCAACATTCTCAATCAGTTCTTTCAAAGTCAGACTTTCCTAAATGAACAAAATGCTACTCTTCCGGACCTAATCCCTTATGAAACGAATTCCATTCTTGACTCTATCAACCTCACCCCTATTGACGTCCACTCTATTTTAAACCAATTACCACTTGGTAAGGCAACAGGACCAAATGGCCTGAGTAATCGCATACTTAAAGAACTGGCAACAGAGCTTTCTGAACCACTGTGTTCTTTCTACAACCTATCTCTGAGAACTGGAATAGTTCCTTCTTCGTACAAAAAGGGAAATGTCTGTTCAGTTTTTAAAAAAGAAGATCCGTCTCTTCCAAGCAATTACCGCCCAATAACTTTGCTGAACTCTGAAGATAAGGTTTTTGAGAGACTTGTTTTTAAATACGTGTATAACCACCTGCATGAAAATAATATTCTTACTCCGCTTCAGTCAGGCTTTATACCAGGTGACTCAACAGTGAACCAATTAACCTACCTGTACAACACCTTCTGTCATGCACTCGATTCTGGAAAAGAGGTTCGTGTTGTGTTTTGTGACATTTCTAAAGCCTTCGATCGCGTTTGGCATGCCGGTCTAATTCACAAACTCAGATCAGCTGGTGTCACTGGTAAAATTCTTGACTGGTTTAAGAGTTATCTCACCGACAGACAACAAAGGGTTGTTCTTCCAGGTGCTTCTTCTGACTGGACCTATATTCGAGCCGGAGTCCCACAGGGGTCCGTACTTGGGCCTTTACTACTGTAAAACACCTATATTTGGCGGTCACTTTATTTTGGCGATATTGGCAGAAAAGAAGAAAACCGCCAAATTAAAATGCCGCCAATATAAGCTCATGATACCGAAAGAAGAAAAAATATTATTGAGCACATGATCCTATTTCTTCTACCAAAATATCAAAGCTAATAAACATCACATATATAAGCGCAAAAGAAGATGCTTCCCAAACAACAAGAGGGAGGAAAGGGAGTGAGTATGAAAATGTTCTCACCATACTAATTAGTATTTCAATTAAGTTGATTAAATCAGAAGGAACACAAAATCAGTTTACTTTAAACAATTTACTACCCAAACTGTAACATGACTATAATAATAATTGCTTTTATTTTAACCAACATGACAATGTAGAGCTCAAATAAAGAGCAAAATACGACATCTGAGGAAATATTTTGTTCTTAAGATCACAAAACCGCCAAAATAAAAATCCGCCAAAAGGTCCATACTTAAAAACCGCCAAATTTTGCTGCCGCCAAATATAAGTGTTTTACAGTATTTCTGCTTTATATCAACGACATTGTCAATGATATTGGAGCAAATATACGTCTCTTTGCTGACGATACTAGTCTGTTTATTATTGTAGAGGATCCAGTAACAGCAGCAGAATGTCTAAATGCAGATCTTAGTAGAATTTCAAACTGGGCTGATACCTGGCTAGTGTCCTTCAATCCGTCTAAAACTGAATCTCTTCTCCTCTCCCGTAAACAAAATAACCCCGTCCATCCACCAATCTATATGCAAAATCAGCAAATTTCTGAAGTAGAGACTCACAAACACTTAGGAATATTTTTTTCAAATGACTGCACTTGGCATACCCATATTGACTACATTAAAAATAAAGCTTGGAACAGGATACATATTATGAGAAAATTGAAATTTAAAATCGACAGGAAATCTTTAGAAATCATATATACAACTTTTATAAGACCAATTTTGGAATATGCTGACGTAACCTGGGACAACTGCACTCAATATGAAAAACAAGAAGTAGAAAAAATCCAAAATGTAGCTGCGAGAATAGCAACAGGAACCACTAAACTTGTATCTTTGAATAATCTTTACAAGGAAATCGGCTGGGATTCTTTGGAGAAAAGACGGACAGACCACAAACTCACACTGTTCTACAAAATGCAAACTAATATGACACCTACTTATCTATCCAACCTGATTCCTCAAACCATTAGCAACATTTCTCATTATAACCTCAGAAACTCCGAAAATCTCCAGACTATACATGCAAGAACATCTCAATATGCCAATTCATTCCTTCCATCAACTGTCAGAAACTGGAATAGCCTACCAATAGAGGTTGCTCAATCTGATTCTCTAATAACTTTTAAAAATCATCTTAATAGAAACAGAGCAGCTGTCCCAAAACATTATTTCGTTGGTTCTAGACAATCCCAAATCTTGCATACTCGTCTTCGAACAAACTGTAGCTCTCTAAATAATGACTTATATTTGAAAAACATAACCGACTTACCTCTCTGTAGTTGTGGAAGGATTGAAAATACCCAACATTTCCTGTTGCAATGTCCTCTCTATTTTGAACAAAGAGCCGAACTTCTGAGACTCGTTATCTCAATTTGGGACACTATCTCTTAATCTATTACTTTATGGTAATGCTTCCCTATCTTTTAATAGTAATGTTATGATATTTGAAAGAGTACAGAAATATATCAGAGACACTAAACGATTTTGATACGATTGCAACCAAATGTAGTCTGCCATGCGACTGGTCGCTATAGGTCATCAAGACAGATTTTGGATTTAACTGGCCAGTCCGCTGTTGCATTCCCCTCTGTGCTGTTGTAATTTTGTATAAATGTATTTCTGTTTTCAGACTTTTCTGTTTTGCTTCTTTCTTCGTTCTTGTTAACCTCTTTTTGTTTTACTCTTCTTCTTAGCTAGTAGTAAAAAGCCCTGTTAAGGTTTTTATAGCTATTTTTCGATTTTAATGAAGATCTTATCAAAACACAGCTTAATTCAGAATGTACTCAACATAATTAATCTTAACAGGGCTTCTCCAACTCCTTCACCTTTACATGTATTCTCTCTCTCTCTCTCTCTTTCTTTCTCTCTCTCTCTCTCTCGTTTATGACTTAAGCACTTACTTCTTTGGACATTTTTGTGAGCAAAATCTTTACAAATTCGAACAATGTCTTTCGCCTAAGAATCAACAGACCATATTTGTTAGGGAAAAGAACTAAATAAGTATTATTGCTTTCGTTCTGATCCTTAAACTTGTAATTATGAAATGTTGTATATTGTCATGTTCATGAAATAAAATATGTTTAAACTAAATGATAAAATTGTCATGAATTGAGCTTGTCCGGGCCATAACTTCTACACTTATGTATGGATTTTAAAATGGTTGGGCACAATTGTTCTCCTTGATGAGTAGAAGTGCCATTTGAAATATTTAGTCCGGTAGGACCAGGTCAAGGTCACACTTGAAGGTCAAATGATATAATGGTCATAAATTGAGCTTGTCCAGGGCATTTCTGCTACATTTATGCATGGATTTCAAAATAATGGGGCACAGCTCTTCCTCTTCCGAATGAGTAGAAGTGCTTTTCGAAACATTTGTTCAGGTAGGTTGAAAGTCAAGGTCATTTTTGAAGGTCAAATGATACAATGGTTTTAAATAGAGCTTGTCCAGACCATTTCTTCTATATATACGGACGGATTTCAAAATATTTTGGCACAGTTGTCCTCCTTGATGAGTAAAAGTGTCATTTGAAGCATTTATTCTGGTAGGTGTAAGGTCAAGGTCCCACTAGAAGGTTAAATGATAAAACTGTGGAGCTTGTCCCAGCTATTACTTCTACATTTATGCATGGATTTCAAAATAATTTGGCACAATGAGTCTCCTTGATGAGTAAAAATGTCATGTGAAATATTTATTCTGGTAGGTCCAATGTTGTATTTATTTTTTTTTTATACACTGTCGAGTGGTCGGAGTTAATTTAGTTTTCCATTTATTTCTCAGACAAAATAGATCAATATATCTGCATATGGAGCTTTTTATTATGATTGTAGTTTAGGTTACTATTATTATTACTAGAAAATGAAGTGTTTCTATGAACATATGAACACACTTAAATGTGACATGCATTTTTGTCTTACAAATCACCTTCATCTATATCATGCATTACGTGACAATGTTACCGTTTTCAAATTTCATGAAATTCCTCTGGTATAAAGAGGAAACATATGGCCTATTTTTCAGGAAATTTCATAGGTTGACACTGAGTGGAACATACAAAACTTTTGGGATGCTTTTTGTTTTTTAATAGTTTTAGTGTCGCTTTTAGCCATATTTTCTGACTTAATGTTTTAAAAAAAGTTTAGTTTGCATGTTTGCATTAGCATAAATGGAATCAAAGATATCCATATGGAACCCTTTTACTATTCTAGTTCACACTTTATGAAATTGAATCAAGCTGATGATTTATGATTGATTAATTATACGGCAGGTATCACAACAAAATGGGAGTACTTCAAGGTGCTCCCATGAGTCCTTAAAGTCTAAACTGAGATAAATAAATGCATATTTGCTGTTGTTAGGTTCAGGATATTAAACATGCAAAGTAACAAGAAAATCCATTCGTGGGCAGATTTGGAACCCCGCCCCCTTTGCTAAATATATTTTGCATAGTATATATTCAGTGCAAAACGTACACTATAAATCATTCAATGCATAAATGCTAAGTGACACCTTCGCATTGTACAGATATGAAATATTTCTGCTCAATGTGCAGTAATGTGGTATAGTCGCTGCATCGAAACATCATTAGCTGACAGAGAAAATAAGTAAAGCAAACTTTGAGCCAATGTCATTTATTTTTTGTTACCTTTTTGACTCCCCTTCTTCAAAACCGGATACTCCTCGCATGGATTTGCGTTCTGAACCGCGATTTTGCATGCGAGCGTTTGGTAGGCGTGCTTAAGGTGGTGATTTATGGTAAATGTAAAAATCTGCATAAAACCATAAAAAAGTAAGGTATCTCCCTGAAAGTTAGCAGACTTCTTATTTTTGTTGTTCTTTACAGTTTAGAATACAAAATAGACATACATGCTGCTTAAAAAAGTGTTTTTATAAGGAAAGATCAAAGGGTAGTTTTCTGCGCAATAATAATAAAAAAATAACATCGTTATTGAAAATTTACGTAGTACTGAAGGTGCGTTATTGCATAATGAAGAACGAGCTAGCAATTATTTATTCCAACTCTTTCTCAAATTGTAATGTAGACCAGATGAAAATGGTAGCTTTTTCTCAAATGTTCAACCATGTACAAGGTAATGTACACTGGATGCATTTATTAAATATAGGGTAGGCAAGCATGCCTATGTAACACCTACAGTATAAATAATACATTACTTACATGATCACTGGTGTGTAGATGAAATTGTTCAACCTTGTTAAAATAGTCTCACGTGTCTCACCTATGTGTTTTGACAAAAAAATCTGGACACAGACCGCATCTTTTTTCATCTGCTCAGCCTGATAATGTGTGAAAGAGTTTGAAAAAATAATTGCTAGCTTGCTCTCCATTATGCAACAAGGAACTCTCAGCACTAAGTATATTTTCAATAACAATATTATTTTTTCAGATTATTGCCCACAAAATTACCCTTTGATCTTTCCTTATAAAAACACTTTTTAACATTAACAAATGCTGCATTTTGGGAGTCTAAATTGTCAGAAACAACATAAAGAAGGCATATGCTAAGTTTTGGAAAGATCAGTGGTATTTTGAGTGTTTTATGCAGGTTTTTGTCTTTGCCCCAAATCGGTGATTATCACCACCTTAAGGAGTTCCAATACATATGTTGATTATTTACGTGGTGCACCATTTGTCACGGAGTCTTAAAATATCTTGTATGCCCTGTCCTGGATTCGAGCCCGAGTCTCTTGCGAGAAAGTTGAATACTCAACCACGTCGCTGTAAAAACGGCTTGCACCGCAAGGCAGTACAAGGATATGATGATATACCTAACGTATACCCTATAGTTACAATAAAACTCGGAAGGCCTTGTACAAACTTTTTTTTAAGTTTAGTTTCCTCCCTGCATCTAATTTTATCCATTTTCAATCATAATATTATGGACCAAAACTCATGACTTATGATTTTCAATCTTGATTTTTATGATAATTAGCCAGTTATACATAATATTCTGGTATATATTATATAACAATTGATTCTGTCTACTGTAATGTAACCTTTTGGATACCTGAATTATTTGAAAAATGGTGAACAATTCTGCAAACATTTGTGATATATGTATCCCTTGATCTACTACTGTTTTTGAACTAGGCCATTGGGTGCTGGAAAACAAGATATAAAGCCTATGAAAACGGCACTGTTAGTAGGTGCTCGGTCTTCAGTTTCAGCATCAATTTTGTGACTCTGGCTGGTAAAGCAGACTGGAGACTGAATTTAAAGCTGATTCAGTAAAAATAACACCATAAAGCTGGCTTAAAAATGAGTTTCAAGACACATGTTTTGGTTTCAGATAATTCAGATGAATGGTTATCCTTTCAGAGGAAGCACTTCTTTCATTTTAAGTTTAATCCCTATTCTCATTGGTGGTCAACTCTTATAGGACAGAGTTTGCTCCTCTACAGAAATCGTTTTGTCACCCGGAGAAATAACAGGAAGTTACTCTGTAATAATGACGATGAAACATGGCAGCATATCCATACACCTTAAGGAATAATAAATATTAATTTTGCTTGGAAATTCAGAAAGATCATTAAATTCTTTTCATATTTCAGTGATAATGAAAATCATGGAATCATGTGACACTTTAATACTGACGTACGTTCATAAATATAATTGAACTCTACAACTGAATTATCATGTGTCTTTCTTCTGGAACAGCAGGAACGTTTAGTTGGCCTTGTAGACTAAAATAGTTCTGTGGCATTCCTGGACATGTCTCAATTTGAACCGTGACTCGACAAAACTAACAAAATGGCATGTGCACCCAGCATAGACTCAGACCAGCCTGGGCATCCGCCCAGTCTGATCAGAGTCCTTGCTGTCCGCATGGAGTTAACTCAGACCTTTAACTACCTTTTAAACGCAAGCGAAGACTGTTATCAGACTGGACGGCTGCCCAGGTTGATCTGAGTCATCGCTGAACGAAAACGCCACTTTTTGGGTTTTGTCATGCGGCTCAAATTATATTCTGCGACATTCCTGGACCTGTCTCTATTTTTTCCGTCAGACTGAATCAAACGAATTACAAAGCGATAAAACCAATGAAAACAACGATAAAGCACGTCTGAAATTACTTTTAATATGTCTGTGTGAATTTAAAAAGTAATGAAATTACTAATATTGTATATTCTTTAATCTCAGTATAACAGAAACTTGAGAGAAACATATAATGCTTTTGTGGGTAAACATATTTAAGTATCTCCTTTCTCATTATTAGACTATCTTATGTCTGCATGGAAACAGTGCGCGCTTCATATTAGAATCACCTCGGCGATGTGACTCGTTTGAGGTCTACAAAGATATTTTCTCCTTCAAACCTTTTGATGAACTCTTCAAATGTTCGAACAGGTCCTTAATTGGGTGCTTGAATTTTGATCGTTTTCTCAAATGATTCTTGTAGTTGATACAAACTGAATAGGTCCTGATCAGACTCCATGTGTTGCCTAGTTTAGGTCTACAGTATTTGTCAGATCTCTTTGATGAGAATGCATTTAAAGTATAACATTTTTTTTCGACGTCTTATACGAGGGTTGATCATCCAATAACGGAAAACGCGTATATCTCATTAGCTACATTTCTAGATATTTGATGCCTACGAGGGAAGCAAATGACATATATATTCCATAAGTACTGCATAGGAATAGCGTTCCCATAGCAACGATGCCTTTGGGGTTGAGTCTTTAAATTTCTTGGAAATTTCACATGTTTATATGCTGCTGAAAAGCAAGAATGATCGCTAAAAGTTTGTGATGGTGTTTTGTCTCGATGCTATAAACAGACATTTAAAGGAATATATATAACCATTCATGACTTGCTGCCAAGGCTGGCAGACGGTAAAAAGATTTTGATTGAGCAAAATATGACGTTTCGCTGATTTGGAGCCTGAGGGACAAAACTTGTGGTTATTGCACTTAAACGAACGGGACTGGGATAATTGTGTAGTAGAAGGGACGAAAAATATCTTGTTTTTAACAACCAATCAATTGAATTTCGTGGCGGAATCTATGTAAAAAAATTAGATATTTTAAGGTCACTACTGACACCTGACCAGATTTCAGAAAATTTTCATGATAGACCTTGAGCTGACCATAGACCCCCCTCCCCCCCCAGGGGGAGTTTTGTACCCTATAATTTTCTGAAACTACATTATATAAACAAGAGGGCCATGAGGCCCTGAATCGCTCACCTGAGAACAATTGGCAAGGTGGCTTATACTTATCATGTCTGAAATTGTCAAAATATGAGTTTTGGGTCAAAAGTCTAACCATGACCACTTGTACTCATAAATCTATGTACTCATTAGACAACCATATATACCATTTTTAGGCCAAAATCTCCAAAACTTTCCATGAAATCTTATGTTCTAGCATTTTCCCATATTTGACCATGTTGCAAAAAAGGTCAAGGTAAACCCAAGGTCACCATTTGAACAGTCTTGGTGGTACTCTAGTACTCCATGCTATTTACCAAGTTTCAGGGCCATAGGTGTATTGGTTCTGGGGAAGAAAAATATTAAAGATTTATCCCGTAAGCGGTAATGGCGGCCAAGTTGGTCATGTGACCTGGACCGTTTGAACAAATTTTCATTCAATCAACTCCTGGAGGCTCTATAATTTTATGAAATGTGTTCACAACTGGCCCTTTGGCTTTTGAGGAAATGGTTGAAAATGTCAAAATATGAGCAATCTGGATCAAAGGTAAAAAAATGACCTTGACCTCTAAGTCTTGTACTCATAAATCTTCATGAACTCATTAAGACAACTGTATATACCAAATTTTTAGGTCAAAATATTCAAAACTTTCCATGAAATCTTATGTTCTACCATTTTCCCATATTTGACCTTGCTGCAAAAGGTCAAGGTCAACACAAGGTCATAATTTGAACAATCTTGATAGTACTCAAGTACCCAATGCTACGTACAAAGTCTCAAGGCCATCAGTCAATTGGTTCTGGAGAAGAAGATTTTTAAAGGTATTTACCATATATGGGCATGGCGGCCATGTTGGTCATGTGTCCAGGACCGTTAGAAAACATTTTCATTCCATCAACCCCTCGAGGCTCTATATGAAATTTGGTTTCAATTGGCACAGTGGTTTTAGAGCAGATTGTTTGAAATTGTCAAAATTTGAGATTTCTGGGTAAAAGGTCAAAGAATGACCTTGACCTCTTGTTCTCAAAAGTCTTCATGTACTGATTAAGATGATTCTATGTACCAATTTTTAGGCCAAAATCTTCAAAACTTTCCATGAAATCTCATGTTCTAGCATTTTCCCATATCTGACCTTGCCGTAAAAAAGGTCAAGGTCAACCCAGGGTCAAAATTTGAACACTATTGATAGTACTTGAGTACCCAATGCTACATACCGAGTTTCAAGGCCATCGGTCTACTGGTTCTGGAGAAGAAGATTTTTAAAGGTTTTTACCATATATGGGCATGGTGGCCATGTTGGTCATGTGACCTGGACTGTATGCACAAATTTTCATTCCCTCAACCCCTGGAGGATCTATATGAAATCTGGTTACAATTGGCCTTGTAGTTTTTGAGGAGATTGCTTGATATTGTCAAAATATGAGAGTTCTGGGTCAAAGGTCAAAGAATGACCTTGACCTCTTGTACTCATAAATCTTCATGTAGTCATTAAGATGACTGTATGCACCAATTTCTAGGCCAAAATCTTCAACAGTTTCCAAGATATCTTATGTTGCAGCATTTTGCCATATAAAAGCATGAGTAAGCAAATTTGACCTTACCGTAAAACAGGTCAAGGTCAACCCAAGGTCATAATTTGAACAATCTTCGTAGTACTCGTGTACCCGATGCTACATACCAAGTTTCAAGACCATCGACCTATTGGTTCTGGAGAAGAAGATTTTTTCAGGTTTTTACCATATATGGGCATGGCGGCCATGTTGGTCATGTGACCAGGACCGTTTGAACAACTTTTCGTTCCTAAGGTCCCAGGAGGCTCTATATGAAATTTGGTTACAATCGGCCCAGCGGTTTCAGAGGAGAAGTCGTTTGAAATTGTGGACGGACGGACGACGGACGGACGACGGACGCCGGAGCCTTACCATCCTATAAGCTCCCCCGGAGCCTCTGGCTCAGGTGAGCTAAAAACAAAATAACACATGTTAGCCCTCTGAACGTTGGGGCGTTAACGTGTAACGTCAACGTCAATTACACTACCCAAATTTACATATTCACGTTATAATAGAAATACACATTGGTAAACATATGTTAGTATCCACCCAAAATAATGTTGGGTTTTGTCTGCTAGTACATAAAATGCTGTTTCAAGGTAATTGACATGGTCAAGGATAAGTTGACTGACCCGTATAACGTAGTTTACATTGTATTTGACGTTTTTCCCCTTCAGTGTCTAAATACATGTACTATAAGGAGCAAATTGTAAGAATTGAAGTCAAGAGAAAAGTTATTGTCATATATATGACTGTTCCAATATTCTAGTATAAAAAACAAACAAACTTAAGTCTTACAAAACTCGTCAGCAGTCACGATAAATATGTAACGTATATAACCACAACAAAAATTCGGGGAAAAATAACCAGACTAAATCGCTGAATTGGTGGACTGAAGTTTATACATGCTCCATCAATCTTCTTTGATTCATGCCCAGCTTAGACAAGTAAGGAAGCAGTGAGCAGTGGCTATATTAAATGAGGACAGAAACTATCTTATTTTGGAAGAATTTAACCTACAAAATGACGAGAAAAGCTAAGAAAGCCAACATCAGCTGCATTTTATTTTCAATGTTATCTGTATTATGTCTTGAGTAGACACTGTTGTATATGTAAATATGAAGAAACGCCAATGCTATGTGTCCTCAAACTATAAAAAAAACATCGGATAGTGTATATTTGAAAAGCAATCTAACAGTAACGTTATGTGACATAATTGTAATATGTCGGGAGGATAAGATTTGTGAGTCATCTGTTGTCAAAAATTTAAGTCCCGGGCGATATGAATTATTCATTGCTGTAGTATTAGCTTACCAATGGTAGTCAGATGGCAAATTTAGCTCTTTGAAATACACAAGAGCTCAGCAAAATGCACATAGACTGTTATAGCTGAAGCAGTTCGACTTTGCCTTCAATTCAGTTACACTAAAAAGTGACTTCATAAAAATGATTTTTTTTATTTTTATGCATAGAATGACATAGTATAAGTTGATATATGCTGCAACTGATTAATATTTAGGTTCTCATAATGATGGGGATAAAACCAATTTTGCTACCTGTGTTGGCTGGGCCATTCAACTACCCTACATACAAATATGCAACTGTGACTGCCAGCCGAGGCAATCAAAAGCAGTACCAACTCTGCCAACAGGGATTTACATCATTTTTGCTATGCTGTCAGTCGAATCGTCAGCCACTAGCCTCTTTGCACAGTAACTGCTTTATATAGTTTAGCAAATATGTGTGGCTGCCGTGATCATAACTTACATGTTAATTTGTGATCTACGTGATCTGTTTATGCAGCTCCCGGCCATCAAATACATTACAAACTATTAACAGTGTGAAAATTTAAGGTTGATAGAAAGTAACATACTTTATAACGCATACAACACTCTGTCGTCAGCCTGTTAAGAGTTTTATTTTTCATTATGTTGTTACAAATATTTAACTGGTAAGGTAATTTTGCAAACCCCATGGTTTTATTCCCACTTGCTGTACTATCAAGGACTAAAGGTGATACGAAATACAAATTTCAGTCAGACAACTTTTCAATATGTAAGCAACTAAAATTGTTGTTTGGATATTGCCAAAATGCTGTATTCTCTAACAGTATTTAACATATTTTAACAAAGATGATAAGATAAGCAGTAAGGTATCATAAATAAGCAGTTTTCAACCATATTTATTGCTAAAAAGTAAACAATATGGTAATACAAGGTCACAGAGATCAAATGCAGTAAGTTATTTAGGTTAGCCCTTCCTTGATATGTGTAGGTATGCATTATTTCTATTGTTTGATTATTTGCTCTTTAGAAATGCTATATTACTAGTTAAGGATATCGGAAATGAAGAATCCATAAACTCGCAATGAATACGTTGTATACATTACTTGTTCGGTCTTTCTTTTCTTTTTTTTATGCCCCCGAAGGAACTTCGGGTGGCATATTAAAATCGCACCGTCCGTCCGTCTGTCCGTCCGTCCGTCTGTCCGTCCGTCCGTTACAAATCGTGTGTCCGCCATAACTCAAAACCAGCTGAAGGGAACCTAATCAAACTTCACAGAAAGGTAGACCAAATTGAGAAGGTGTGTCGCGCACAAAATTTAGGCTCCCATGACCAAGGTCAAGGTCACAATCAAAGGTCATAGGTTCGACCCTTACAAATCGTGTGTCCCCCATAACTCAAATACCCCTGAAGTGAATTGAATCAAATTTCACAGAAAGGTAAACCATAATGAGAAGGTGTGTCGCACACAAAATTTAGGTTCTCACGACCAAGGTCAAGGTCACAATCAAAGGTCATAAATTTGACCCTTATGAATCGTGTGTCCTCAATAACTCAAACATCCCTGAAGTGAATTAAATCAAATTTCACAGAAAGGTAGACCAAAATGAGAAGGTGTGTCGAGCACAAAATTTAGGTTACCATGACCTAGATCAAGGTCACAATCAAAGGTCATAAGTTTGTCTCCCTCACATCTTGTATTCAAGATATCTCAAAAACTGCTGAAGCGAATTGAATCAAATTTTACAGAAAGGTAAACCAAAATGAGAAGTTTGGTCATGCACAAAATTTAGGTTCTCACGGCCAAGGTCAAGGTCACAGTCAAAGGTCATAAGTTTGTCTCATACAAATCTTGTGTCCAAGATATCTCAAAATGTGCTGAAGCAAATTTAATCAAATTTTCCAGAAAGGTAAATCAAAATGATAAGTTGTATCATGCACAAAATTAAGGTTCCCATAACCCATAACCAAGGTCAAGTTTACAGTCAAAGGTCAGGGGTCAAATACCAGGTGTTAGGGGCCTTCGGGGGCATTTGTTACTCACTGTAACATTTCTTGTTTCTCAATATTATGCTGCAAAGCATAACTACAGTGTAGGCGAATACATTCTGAAGGAGAACAATTAAGATTTGCTCATAAACATCTGAACAGTGATGACAAACATTAATATATTCTGTCATTTTCATTTGCCATTTCATTATGTGTGCTGAGGTACTGAAACACTGTCCCTGGAAAAAAAACATTTTTGTCCAACTAAACGTATCTTTATGTTCTTTGGTGAATAGATGCTTTAATAGATGGTTGTATGTAGTTAGATTCTTTAAGAGATGATTGAATGTAGTTAGACTTTAAAGAGAAAGTAAAAAAAAGCATAGAAATATAGATCATCCTAAACATAGCATTTATAGATTGTTACAATATACTAGTAAACTGCCAGTGTCTCTTTTCTGTATTAAATGTTTCTGATACTATTCTCCCAAACTCCTGGTTGACACATTATTGTTAGTTACATAAATGAACTAAATAAAGCAATGCATTGACACTACCATTAATTATTTTTAAAAGTTTGTTTCTTAGCTGTAACTCAGCAATGTTGTTTCCCTGGGTAACGTAAAATATACAATAGTCTTACAAAAGTAAGTATACCCTGCTAGCAAATATCTACATTACCTTTGATACAGAACTGTATTTGGCTTAAGTTTTCAAACTTCAGGTTTACTGTTCTGCTTTTATAATTTTTTCAGTGTGCACGTAAAACCTATACCAAACCCTGTCAATAATCAAGGTGGTATTCCATTTTGCATTGTTAATTACGGATCATTTTATAATTTTATACTAAACACGTCATAAGCGCTTGGCTTTTAATGTTATCAAACTGATTGTATATCATTTTATTCGAGCCCTATATGCAAAATCTATGCTGGCTTAGCTGCAGCTTTATCTTTTCTGATGTGGTATTTTTTTTTTTTTTTTTATTTTCTTAGTTGTATAATAACAAAATTTCACATATGTTATTGTCTTCAGAACTCAAATGTACAAATTGTAAAAGAAACAAACTGGACAATGCCATTATGAAATACTTTTATTATTGATATATTAACAAAGTAAACAGCAAAAACCTGTTTTACATGTGCAGAATATGTCAATGCCCTTAACGTTACAATTTGAAGTATACTGTGTTTAATCACGTATAAAACACACCTCATGAATCCCTAAAAGTAATAACTGAGAGAAGTGATGCTAGATCCAAGTACACAATATATCATAAGAACACCTTGACGTATATGTGTTATTTTGTTTATTGACAGTGGAAAAAAAATCTGATTAAAGGTATTATAATGAAATATGTTAAATGTTAATGTTATTTACGTTACTACTAGTAATAGTTTATCATAGAAAATAAACCAGACTAAACCAGAATATTAAAGAATTGATATTTTAATTCTTTAATATTAAAAGATTCTTTTATGAAGAAGCTGCTTCAAACGAAAATAAAATGATTCTATCTTCAAATTGTATGAGTTTAACATAAATAGCCCTCGGTAACGTATACAATCAATCATTTTGGCCGACTAAAATGCGTTCAAAATATTGTGGAACTCTTCTTTGCTTTTTAGATAGGCTGGCATATTCAATATTACCTTTTACTGTTGTTTTTTAATGTATACAGTATAGTTAAAGCACTTGAATTATACAGAAAGTGATAATTGTAATATGGAACATTTATAAGGGGTTACTGTGTTCAACATCTTATTACTCCCAAAGTATACAAGATAGGATAATAATTTTTGCAGATCTGGAAAGACCAATAAATTGTCTTTAACACAGTAACAAACATATGGTCTAATAATAAAGGAATAACTTACAAAAAGAAAGTATTTTGGATAGAAAGAGCAATTTTAATGGAGTGTAAAGACAAATGTCACGTATATTACACCATGTAGGCTAAATTGACCTTTCAAACATCCTAACTTTTAGCTACTTGATTGTTCTATTAGACTCTACTATAATTTTAAACATAGGAAAGTGACTTCTATTTTTCATAATTTTTGATAATTTTTATTTAATGTTTATTTTTTTAGTGGGTAACGTTTGTAACAGGCTGTTACAGCTTAACGCCCCACTCGCCAGAGGGCTAACATGCTGCAAAATGCTTCTAAGATGCTGGGCTTTAAGAAAAGTATGGTCTACAAAACTCCCCCTGGGGGTGGGGGGGGGGAGGTAAACCATATTTGGCTCGTGGCCTATGAGCAATCTTCAATAGTGACAACCTACGTCATATCGCTGACGTCATAATTGTATAGATGTATAGATGTGTTGGACTCAATATTACCAGAAATTAACCATAAAGTACTTGCTTAATCTCAAAACACTTCACTACAGTGATCTGTATCGACTCTGCCTTAATGCATGTTTATCGCAGCTGTCCACATCAAAAATTGTAGGACCTAGTGAGGTGTTTTATAATTTCTCACCTTTTAAAGAATCATGCACTATATATCTGGACCATATGTACATGTAAGCACCGACTCACCGTTTTATCTTGTGTTAAAATCCTGTCTCTTATATGTTACAAACGGTAAATGTGTCAGAGTTTCTTCAAAATGGCCGTCGAATGATTAGTTCTGTCACGCGCTCTTTGACGTAGGTTGTTACCCCTGAATCTTTATATATGTATAAAATATCTAAATTAAATGGAGCATTTTGCTACGTTTTCAAATGTGTTTAAATATCCTAGATAGTAGATAATAAAGATAATACAAAAAATCTCCTGACCAAAATGAAGACAAAACGTCATACGTCATATGCAGCATGTACGTGACAATATGTTGCTATGTAACACGTGCAAATTTCGATTTCAAACGTGCATTTGAAAGCTGGTAATGGACCCTTTGATGTCATATGAAGGATATGATATAAATGTAATGCTGCAGTGGGCATGTTCACCTATGTATAGTTGGTTATCCCGGATAACCATATTAAGATAGGAATTCGTACTCGATTTGTACGCCGTTTCCTTTTGCTAAAATACAGGTCCCACTATTTCCCGGTACTTCTACATTTGGCACACCCTGCTATAGGGTTCTCGCCAGCATCGCTAATGCATGATTTTATAGCTTATATAAAAAAGACTTTATCTCACCCTATACAAACAGTTACCTGAAAGTTCAGTTATCACTTTACAGTACAGATCAATAACAAGTTCTGCTTGATTAACGCTAAATACAGGTTCCACTATGTACCGGTATTTGCTCCCATAGTTTGGCGCACCCAGCTGCAGGGTCCCTTCCAGCATTGCTAAGACATGAGCCGTAAAAACACTTCATCTTGCCTAATACAAGAATCTCACCTAATACAAGCACTTACCAGAGAGTACAGTCCACTTACGAAGAGCCATTACTAAACAGTACAGGTCATCTAACAAAAGTTAATAGCACTGAAGCTCACCTGATACAAGCAATCACCAGACAAAAAGAAAAAGCTGTCAAACTCACCACTTACCTACAGCTTCAACAAATCTAAGAATACAATAAAATTTTGTTTTGCTGCCAATTTTCTGCTTTTCCACTTGCACCCTGTAGATTCATTTGCTAAGGGATAACCTCTTAAGCTTTTTCAAAAGCTAAACTTGTATCTACTAATCTGAATCTGCCGGATACTCCAAACACCTCAAGAAAAGTATTAGGGTCGAGTCGGGTAACTTCGGACAGCGGGTAAATTCGGACATACGATTGCAAACAGTGAGAATCCAGATGAGACGGTTCAAAATGAGCCGTCTCATCAGGATTTTCCCTGTTTGTCCAGTCAATTTTGTTGTAATTCCAAACAACTGACATATAAAGGAAACAATGTCACTGTTCGAATTTACCCGCTGTCCAAATTTACCCGACTTTACCCTGCATGGAGTGTAAAGGCTACTCCATTATTTAATTTTCAACTCTTGTATCTACATGGCAACATGCACGAATAATCTACAGTTAACTTTTAAAGCTATCTAGTCTAATTCTTTTTTTTTTCAAACTTGATTTTGCTTCCAAGAAATTAACTGTTAATGGAATTACGGATACTTACCTCTGAGGTTCTCTTTTATTGCTTAGTTTCCTATTGCAGCTGATCTGGGCTAAGCCGGTTACATTTGTCTAATGTATTTTCCTATAGAGTGGAAAGCAAGAATACAAATAGAGCTTGTCGGAGTTCTTACATAACAGAAATTGAGCCGCGACACGACAAAACCAATAAAGTGGCATGTGCGCCCAGCGAAGGATCAGATCAGCCTGGGCTACCGCCCAGTTTGATCAGAGTCTTCGCTGTCCACATGGAGCTAGCTTAGACCAATAGCTACCCTTAAAGCACACATTGAAGAGTCTGATCAGCTTCGCTGTCCACATGGAGCTAGCTTAGACCAATAGCTACCCTTAAAGCACACATTGAAGAGTCTGATCAGACTGGGCGTCTGCTCAGGATGACCTGGGTCTTCGCTGGGCGCACATGCCAGTTTGTTTGTTTTGTCGTGTCGCTGCTCATATATAGATGAAGATGGTGCTTCTTAACGCTGATCGAAAATAAAGTTATGTTACCCGAACCAATTTGGGAAACGAAGTCACACAATTTAGTCTTATATAATCGGAATTTTGTAGTCGCTTTCCTTTTTCTGACATTTTTTATAAAATATAAATGTCGCCTTGTATTTGGGACTGGATTGTTTAATCGTTGACTGTCACTCCATCTTTTTGCAACAATAACACAGAGCCACAGTTTCATACAATCATCTGAACAATAACAAATTTAAGGTCTCTGAGAACAGACTAATTTGCGTTGTGTTGATTTGTCTGTAACATTATTAGAGTTTAAATTTGCGTCATCAGTATTACATAGTCTTCCTCAATATAATACTTATTTTAACCTGACAGCTGTCAGAGAAATGAATATTTCATTCACGTGCGGGAGTGAAGTTTTAGTCATACTGGTGTTTCTTGGTTCTGTTCTTCCGGGTCGTAAATAGAGTCAAATAATCTTAGTCTGGTATTTTCATTTCTTAGACGTAGTCCTGTCTTCCAAAGGATCTAACTTTTCAGAACTTATAAAACGTCGAAAAAGATAATTGTTAGGTTATCGAAATTATACCATTTGAAATTTTGTTTATCTGTTTACAGTGTGACATCGGACGGGCCATCAACCGGATGTATGATTTGTTATACTCTGAACCACAGAAGCATATTATCCTAGGCCCTGGTTGTTCAGAAGTGTTGGAAGTTGCCGCACAGGTCACACCCGCTTGGCATATTACACATGTAAATATATATTTCTGTTACTTTGTTAAATAATCTCCATTTACGTTTAAAGCGCCAAAAATGAAAAATAGCTAAATATACAAAAGCGTAGATTCAGACGAGACTGCACAGAATGCGCCACGTCATCTGAATCTACATTGTTTGCAATCTAGTCGTAGAATCTATATTCTAAAACAGTGCGCTTATATAAGCAATGGGAAGTTTCCGTGTTTTATTCTGCAATAATTCACTGTTTTGGAGCGTGTGAGTCTAATTGCTGACGTCACTGGCAATACTGACGTAATTTTATGACGTTTTGAGACGTTAGATGGTGTAACGTCTCTAAAGTCGCCATAAAAACGTACATTTATCTTAGGTACAGTACAGAGTATTAGCGGGAGGATGGACGCGCTGGCAGGATGGCTGGGAATATTTGAATAAAAAGAATACTTTTTCAGCATTTCTGAGTGTTAGAATCGAAATAGTTTAGCTCTAGCACTGAATTGTTGAGTAATAATTCACTATTCGTCGGTCAGTCGTAAGTAGATATATCACTCTCGCTCCGCGCTCGTGATATGATCTACTTTACAACTGACCTCCAAACAGTGAATTATCTCTCAACAATTCACTGCTAGAGCTGATCTATTTCTTAAATATAAAGTAGCTTGAAAAAACATTGAATTAACTTTGATTCAACATCATGATATTGAATCATTGTTAATTCAATGTTGTGTCCACATGATGTGCCTGCTGGGATATTGATTCGTGCGCAGGACAGTTTTTTATGAGCTATTCATCTAGATCAGATAATGTGCTAATGATGCGCTAATCATGAATAACGTCGGAACGCATCAGTACAGTATTAGTTATAAAGGGAATTTTCTCTTAAAAGCAATTATTGCCATAAAACCGTGAAATGATTGTTGTTTGCAAAAAAAAATGTCTTGACATTGGACATTCAACTTAGACGGCCTCAAAGAAAATGACCTTACCTTTGACGCAAATAAGACACGCGGCGTGTGCGTCTTTTAAATGTCAAGGTGAAACTGATGCGCTCTCTTGTCATTTCCTTATTTTTGTGTGCCTGCGAACTTTGGACCTTGGCAGAAGAGTCAGAGAAAAGAACGCAGGCCTTTGAGATGAGATGATACAGAAGGACAGAAGGTTATCGAATATTTCGTACAAGGACTACATAACCAGTAAGAAGGTCCGCAGAAAGTTCCAAGCAGCCATTGGAGAGGTTGATGAACTCCTGTCCATGGTCAAGAAACGGAACCTGAGGTGGTTTGGCCACGCCTCAGTGTAAATTTTATGGTTCCTTGGAGCTCAGATAACAGGTGTCCACTTAACACAGCCGTACATACAGACAGGTAAATATTACAAAGAATTGTTTTTTTTTCTTTTCAGATTACATATGGCGGGGCGTCTCCACTTCTGTCAGACAGGACACGCTACCCAAAGCTTTTCAAGATAGAAGCTCCAGACTCGAGATTTAACCTAGCGAGAATAGCACTAGCACAGCACTTTGGCTGGAAAAAGCTGGCAACTTTGAACGTTGCATTGGATTACTTTTCAGCGGTATGTAATGAATGAAGAAAGGTTACAGCATACACATGACATGGAAGCTACAATGCAACGCCAAGAAACGCTGTTACGACGTCGATGCAACGTAATGTTGCATGGACGTCGAAACAACGTTGTTGAGATGTTAATTGCGTATTGGATCTACCTGTCTTTGAAAGAAGACAAGCTTATGCTTATTCAAAGAAATGTAATCTTAGAAATTTGAGAAACAAGACAAGTATACGCTTGTTTAAGGCAATATAATCTTAGAAACGAGCTGTGTATTGCATTTCCTTTTTCTAGCGAGCTGTGCGTAGCACCATACTTTTTGTGCGCTGATCCTTCCAACAAAGACACACACATATACACACAATTCGGATCTTGTTCCCATGGGAACAATGATATCCAATCAAAATTCCATGTTGTATAACGAATACTATAATTATTTTCCGGATCCTAGTTTCTAGAATATTTACGGAACCAAAGTAATACAGTTAATGAGACGATCGTCCATTGTGCTGGAACCAAGTCAATATATTCATGATACTTAGCAGGGATTTAATTATCTGATAAGAACAGCCGTACTATTGTTTTGTGACAGTTCTTAAGTTTATTCATGTTTTCATCAAGGTTTTAACCATTATCCATATGAACGGGCTGTTCTTTGAGAAAAGAGACAGTTTAACACAGTGTGCCTGCAGAAGCAACGGAACAGTGGTGAATTATTCTGCAGCAAAGCACAGTTTCGGTGTCTCTTAGTCTATATTGCCGTCAATGGCAATATTACTAGCATTTTTGATGACGTTCCTTGACGTAAGGCGGTGTTTCGTCTCTTTTAGATAATAAAACTGTTAGAAAAACGCGCGTTTATCTGTGTTACAGTGTAAAATATTGACGGAACTATGCACGCCCAGGCGGAAATCTCAGTCGGAAAGGTTTGGAGAATTCGAAGGAAAACAATAATTTTCACTGTTTAGATGAACTTCAATTCTGATTGTGAATTGTTGCATAATAAGTCACTATTTGGCTGTCATTTGTAAGCAGGAATATAAAAAAAAGAATTTGTAAGAAAATCGCCGCAGTGGTGTTGTAGAAAAGACGAAAGTAATCCTAGTATGGTTGATTTAATCATGTGCCATTTCTCATAACCTAATAAATTATAGATTCGCCTTGTTATCATAGTTGTTATGCTACAATTTACTGATTGGAAATTTCCTAGTTTCTTTACTCTCTACTTTACTGATGACGATGGTGCTTAGATTGATGCTTCTGAAAGTCATCAAGCAGTCTGAAGTCAATAAGGAAAATATGTTAATTGAAGATCACTACAATCTTACTCTACATTTTTGGCCCTATATGTCTATATTGTCATTGGATAATGATGTTGTGTTGTTTGGTTGAATAAATAAACAACTCCCTTGTTTCGATAATATTAAATACGCAGTAATTATTACATACCAGAAAAAGCATAAATCAAATAACTGATGGTTCTCATTAGGAGCTTAGACATCAGAGATATATGAGATCATATGACATGCCATTTTTCATGATGTCCATGAGTAGCTCATGCAAGGAACAAAAATATCTTGAAATATGATGCAAATTGCTAAATCGAGATCGCAGGTGGTTTTAGTTGAAACTAAATTGAAACACCAGATTACGACCGCCTGCACAGAGAGTTTTGCGCAAGTGTTTCCTTTGTGTTGCCGTAAAAAGATTATTGCTAACAAAATAGTCTTGGTGTACAAGTAATATGAGCAGCAGC
Organism: Ctena decussata; assembly: GCA_963989385.1. Classification (NCBI taxonomy): domain Eukaryota; kingdom Metazoa; phylum Mollusca; class Bivalvia; order Lucinida; family Lucinidae; genus Ctena; species Ctena decussata. The sequence goes on from OZ022506.1 coordinate 49,044,168, forward strand.
TGATAAATAAACACTTAAGCTGTCGTTTCTGATGACAAAATGTAACATGACGTCTAAATTAACAAAGCTCTGACATTAAATTGTCATGAGGGCATGGGCGAAACTAAAAAAAAAAAGGAAAAAAAAAAGACATTTTAAAACAGAAATAACAGCATAATTTTGGCAAAAGAACAAAGCAGAATCTAAACACGAAATTTTACTGCAAATACATAAAATGAAATTTCGTTTTTTATATTCCTGAGTGTTATGTGAATTTAAAAGTTTAAAGATATACGCCCTCAATGTTTCTATCACATTTTAAGTTTCTCACGAAAAACTGTATCTTGAGCATAATAATGGTCGCCAGTAAAAGAACTTTTATTTGCCAGATTTATAATTTATGATGGTCACCGGAAGTAGGAGAATTTAATAAAATTAATAAATTGGCGGGAATGGCGGGACGCCATTCCCGCCAAAAATGAAGACTGGACACGCCCAGCAATCATGGTTAATCAGGTTAAAGTTATATCGTGATAATTTTAAAGGCCCTATTGCTCTATCAGCATGAACTATTTTATCGTGAAATATCGCTGAAAGCTTCTCACTACAGTTTCTTCATTGTATATGATCGTGATTGGCCAGCTTTTAAAAAATTAAAACGTCCCTGAGTTACTCATAAAAACGATTTAAAAATATCTAGGTCATATTAGTTGGCAACTAAAATGACCTACTTTCGGTTTCACAAATTTCATGACATGGTAAAAATACAAGGTACAAAAGGTAACAATACAAGGTACAGCAGGAAAAAATACAATGTACAGTCGTTTAATAGTTGATAAAAATACAATGTAAGGCTAGGATTTCATTCCTTGTCGCGCTGTCGGCGAGTTAATTGCCCAATGGGGAACCAGAAACGAAAACCGTATTTTTACGTAGAGACTTGACTTTTTTTTAAAAAATACCTTATTCCTTCTTTTTTTAGCCAGTTATATGACATAAAAAGCACAATAACCAACATATTATCATCAATTCTGAAGGCTGTACCAATTGTATAAGGATTTGTGTTTCGACGATAAACACCGATAAGACTATGGAGACTTTAATCACTTTTTATAATCGGCTTCAGGCAGTTATTGGCTGAGAAGAACTCACGTGCACGGATTAGAGGTTAATGCTATTGTTAAGTTATTTAATCCACCAACTCAACCATCATAAAATTCAAAACAAGCTTGCAGAAACGCCTTATATCGCCACGTGGGAGTCAATCAATTTATGACGACAGAATATTCATGAATATTCAAGAGGGCTTTGCACTGATATATCGCCTCTGCCTCCGTAACAAAGATGTTTTCGCTGATTTTTTTTTGGACAAGTCTTAATTGTGTTACATACAACTAACCAGTTTTATATTTTTGTGATTATTTCGTATCGAAAAACGAGGGAGTACACTTTTAAATGTTAACAGTGACATACGAACCGACTTAATGTGCATGACTGTATCTCTTGTAACAAATGTTAACATTGGCTTGGTATCTATAGTAACAGAGTTCACTATTTGAACTGATACGATTTTCAAACTTGTCAAAGAATTACTTTTTTTGTATTAGTGTATTTATTATTTTATTTTATTTTTTCAACAGAATACTCTGATAGTAATTCCTTGGTACCACGGAACAGAAGCAAAGTTGCTAAAGCTGAACCATATCGCTTCTAACATTAAAAAAAGCAGAAATAAAATGCTTTCTTCAAATGCCATTAACCTTTCTGTCTCAGCGGGTATGATCCCGCCGGTATTCGTCACTGTGACACAAGTAATTTTTTTTTGTTAATTTTGTAAAAAAAAAAGAAAAAAAAAAACTGACGATTTTATGATAAAAAAAGACTAAAAGTGACGTTACACCGTCTTACGTCAAGGAACATCATCAAGAGGTCATAAAAATTGTCCATTATCGCCAGTGACGCCAGCAATTAGTCTCACTGGCTCTGAAATGCTCTGAAATAGTGAATTGTTGCAATATAAAACATAAAAAAAAATCAACTGATTCGTATTAGAATATTGGTTCAGATACTTTGCCTTTAGGGCGCGTTTACACGAGCAAAGTTTCTATGTCACAGAAACTTTAACAAAGAAAGTATGACAAACATTTTGCGTTTACACGGAGCAAATTATTTGTTAAAGAAAATGTGCCATAGAATCTTTGTCACATAAACTTTGGCAATGAAATATTTGCTGCAGTGTTCACATGACCAAATATTATTCGTCAAAGTTACCTGCAGCGATGAAACAAAATCTTGTCACATTTTCCACGCTTGTAGCAATGTTCTTTGTTACATAATCTTTAGCAAAGTTCTCCGTTTACACGGACAAATTTAATTTATCGAAGTAACTTTACCATATATATTTGTCAAAGAAACATTGTCATATTTTGGCATTTACACGAGCAAATTTTTCTGTGACAAACCTACTTTGTCATAGAAACTTTGGTCGTGTAAACGCGCCCTTAACAATGACCCAATTTGCGCTTAACAAAAAAAAAACACGAATTTTTATGCAAAGCGTTATATTATATGCGTATGCATGCGCACAGTCAACAGGCAGCAATGAAAGCTCTGTTAAGAGCTTCATTTACAGATATAGATGGCGCCTTCTTTTGCCCCATCTGCTAGAATGTCCAGAAAGATCTGAATATTTGTCATAATAGTTGCGCTTAGCAAAGTCTTATGTCTGTGTTCTCTTTTTTTTTCTTTTCTTTTCTTTTCAGGTATCTGACAATCTTGTGCATTCCACAAAGACAAGTGATATCTCTATAATATCACAAGAAATTTTTGACCATGACCCTCTTACAAGGATACAAAATCTCAAGGTAAATATATACAAGTTTAGCTTTTGGAAAAGCTTGAAAGGTTATCCCTTAGCAAATGAATCTATAGGATGCAAGCGGTAAAGCAAAAAAATGCCAGCAGTGTAAGCTAATTTTATTGTATTCTTGGATTTGTTGAAGCTGTAGGTAATTGGCGAGTTTGACAGCTTTTTTTCTTTTTGTCTAGTGATTGCTTGAAACAGGTGAGCTTCAGTGATATTAACTTTTGTTAGATGACCTGTACTGTTTAGTAATGGCTCTTCGTAAGTGGACTGTACTTGTATTAGGTGAGATTCTTGTATTAGGCGAGATGAAGTCTTCAGGATAAGTTTTACAGCTCATGTCTAAGCAATGCTGGAAGGGACCCTGCATCTGGGTACGCCAAACTATGGGAGCAAGTACCGGTAAAAAGTGGAACCTGCATTTAGCGTTAATCAAGTAGAACTTGTTATTGATCTGCACTGTAAAGTGCTAACTGAACTTTCAGGTAACTGTTTGTATAAGGTGACTTATATTAAGGGTTTTAAGATATAAGCTATAAAGATCATGCATTAGCGATGCTGGCGAGAACCTGTAGCTGGGTGTGCCAAATGTAGAAGTACCGGGAGATAGTGGGACCTGTAGGAAACGGCGAAAGCAAAGCAAAAGGAAACGGCGTACAATCGAGTACGAATTCCTATCTTAATATGGTTATCCACGTGGGGATAACCAATTAATCTTCAAATTCCACATTTTGCCAAGGAGGCACACACCGTCATAACGACTCATAACTTTGAGAGGCTGCTGGGTGTAATTTGCGAAACCTTTGCCAGTAATTGTTAGTGAATCTGTTAGTTTCAAGTCTTTATTCCTTTAGCTAATGCGATATGAAATGCAACAAGCTTTGTAATCAGGTAGCCAGTTCTGGGCAGTAGGGGTTATTGCAGCATATCACATTGCGACAACCCAGCGGGCACGCGCTGGAACAACAACGATGTTTGAAAGCTTAACTAATGTCGGGATGTTCTCGTTTCGAGACCATATAAAATAAGGCGTTGTTGCAAAATAAAAAAATATAAAACCAAAAAACATTGATAATAATATGTGTCTGTGAAATTTGAAATATATTGCACCGATGAAACAAAAAAAGAAAATCATTGATTCAGACAATTATGCTTTCTTGCTTTCTATACTGCCCCTGCAAACTAATCTTATGTGATATTGTGGTATATTGTTTTCACGTTGGTTGTCCGTCAGGATTTCACCAAGCTTTATAATTATTTATCTATTTATTTTCTGTTTCATAAGTTTTTTTGCTGGTTTTAATGCTATTTTTAGTTTGTTTTATTTCATTTTATTATCATTTTTATTATAATTATATTCTTCTTTAATAACCTTTTTTATTTATTTATTTATCTTATTTATTAGCTTACTCTGTTTTATCACTAATCAATTTTTGCTTTACCACTTGTTCAAATATTGCTCTCTCAGTAATATGTACACTAGACTTGGATGAAGAAACAATTTAAAACGGATAGCTGGTAAAAATATGTTCATGTTGGTGAGGAGAGGGAGAGGGTATTAATTAAATGTTTCAGTTTGTACTTTCTCTGATTGTGCTTTTTACAGGGTATCCTGAAGTTTCTAGTTTAGTTTTGCCATTCATTTTATGACTCTTTTACTTGCGCATTGAACATTTCAAGTTAAAATGTAGCTATACATATGTGTGGTGCATGATGGTTTCGCCTCTTATATTATTTTGCACCTAATTAAGTCATGACTTATTTTTATTTTTGTCACTTACCTTTTTTTTTTGCAGAAAAAAGACGCAAGAATTATTCTCATGGCGTCATATGAAAACCATGCTAAACGAGTACTATGTGCGGTAAGTCATTATGATTATTCTTAATTTTTTGGCTTTAGCCGTATAACCTATAGTATTGACCTATATTTTAAGTATTTCATTGGCCAATATAAATACACCAGGGATTTTGATGTAAGTAGTTTACTTTCGCTTTCTCTTTCTTCTTTCAGTTTCATTTGACTGTTGGCCTATAACCCGTTTCGTGATGAATCTAAATACTTCGGTCCAAATCGCTTTTTGTCAAAGAACACATTTCGCCTGTTGGTCTGCCAACCAATCCTCATTGTTATGTGCAACACAGACAAACCCCAATCAAAAATCAACAGCATTTCCGAAATCGAAACCCCAACACCAACAACAAATATGCATATCAATATGCGCATCCGTACAATCTGATCAGCACATTCGATATCTTATACATGTACCTGACTCATACATGTTACAATATACACTTCTATTTAATCGAAGCCGAAAATATGAAAACCCAGAAAAGACATTTTTTATTTTACCTTGAGATTTGTCATATTACCTAGAGGGAACCAGGTTAGATATCACGTTTTGCTCACATGTACAAGATTTTATCATGCATCCGCTGCAAACTTCTGCCTGATAATAGGCGTATGATAGCATAACGTGACAAGTCAGTTTAGAACTGTGCTTGTACGAATGATAGTAGGCATTGCATTCAAAGGCAATTTCTGAAGGCGATTGGCTTTTCAGCTACTTCGGGCGGGAAAACAATGTTCAGCTGGTCAAATGCCGCCACCGAATCAGGTCATCAGGCATACCGCAAGGTCATGCAGATTTAGCATGCAGCTCGGACAAAACTGCATTTAGATTTCATGTGTTTGACGCAGTTAAACGCATTAAAATCTTTTAAATGGTGCATGATAAATCTCTCAGGAATATGTATTTGTTCCTTCAAGATGATATTTGGATCCACAAAGATATCTTGTTCCCTCAAATGATATCATGATCACTGAAGATAGTGCATTGATTCCTCATTATGACAACTGGATCCCTCAAGTGAATACTGGATCCCTACAAAATAATTACTTTTTACCTCAAAAAGAAATTTGGATCCTCCAAGATATATTTGATACTTAAGCCCGATTTCACGTCACAGGTATAACTCAGATTAACAAGTCCGTGATCTATTTTTACTGTAAGGCGCAGTGTAAAATGTTGGCGTTCCGAATGCGAATCCGAGTACTAAGTTCGACTTAAAATCGGGCCTTAGTTCTCTCAATTTAAGTCATTGTTTCCTCAAGACGATATTCGATCCTCAAGATATATATTGTTCTCTCGGTCTCATATCCTGAGACTTCATGATAGAGTAAGAAAAAGGAAGGAATACAGCAATACATTTTCTTGAAGGAATAAGATGTTATCTAAAGGTTTATATGTACATCACCGTTCTTGTTCACCATTTTAATAAGGATCTCCTCAATATGATTATTGGATCCACTAAATTAATATCTGGGTCCCTCAATCCAATACTAACACTAAAAGCTGACTCCCTTTAACGATGATGGACAAAACCCTTCCGAATTTTAAGTTACTTTCCAAAAGGAGCAAATTCTTTCCTATAAGAGTAGACCCCATAGAGATGGAAGGACAGAGCTGATCCCCATGAAAGTGAAAAACTCCAGCTATTATCCTGTGGGACCAAGATAACATATTGTTTCCACAAGATAAAAGTTAGGCGTCATACGCCCTCAATGTTTCTATCACATTTTAAGTTTCTCACGCAAAACTGTATCGCCAGTAAAAGAACTTTTATTTGCCAGATTTATAATTTATGATGGTCACTGGAAGTAGGAGAATTTAATAGAATTAATAAATTGGCGGCCATTCCCGCCAAAAATGAAGACTGGACACGCCCAGCAATCATAGTAAATCAGGGTAAAGTTATATCATGAATAATTTTAATCACTTTCTATAACCGGCTTCAGGCAGTTATTGGCTGAAAAGAACTCTCGTGCACGGATTGGAGGTTAGTGCTATTTTTAAGTCATTTACTCCACCAACTCCACCAATCATTAAATTCAAAACAAGCTTGCAGAAACGCCTTATATCGCCACGTGGGATTCAATCAATTTCTGACGACAGAATATTCATGAATATTCAAGAGGGCTTTGCACTGATATATCGTCTCTGCCTCCGTAACAAAGATGTTTTCGCTGAAGATTTTTTGGACAAGTCTTAATTGTGTTGCATACAACTAACCAGTTTTATAGTTTTGTGCTTATTTCGTATCGAAAAACGAGGGAGTACACTTTTAAGATAATATACAGTTCACAAAAGATAAAAAAGAGAAAAGATATTATATCTCCTTTACAGAAAAATGCACACTTCTGTAAGTGTGGACCAGAGAGCCTGAAAAACATAATTGAGCTGCAACAAGACATAACCAACAAAGTGGCATGTGCGCTCAGCGAAGGCTCAGATCAGCCTGGGCAGCCACTCAGAGTCTTTGCAGTAGCTAAGGTTCTAAGCTACATCCATGCCGACAGCAAAGACTCTAATCTGACTGGTCGGATGCCCAGGCTGATCTGAGTCTTCGCTGGTCGCAGATGGTTTTATCGTGACGCGGCTCGTTATTTTAACAAAATGCGCGTATAGCTAAAAAGCCCTATTTCTGTTTCGACATACTTATAGGACATAGAAATGCAAATGAAATAGACACACAAAATAACTTGGTAGTTAGTATTCGACCATTTGCGTCAAAAGTAAGAATAATGGAGAGCTTAATGAAGTAATTACGATTAATCTAGAATAAAATTTCCTTTTAAAAGGAAGGCTTGTACAGCTAAGACAGTGAAATTTTCATGAGTTGGTCTTGAAGTGAACCCAATTGTTAGTGCACTTTCTGTTGCTAACTTTTATGGAGCAAAGTAATTAATTTCTTAACTTCTTGAATGTTGGCATTATCCACAGGTGTGAGGTAAAAACAAGTGTAGAATTTATTTGAAAAAAAAAAACAAGTTGAGGAAATATTTAAACACACACACACACACAAACACACACACAAAAAAATGTTTTCCAACGTTTTTGCCGTTAGGCGTGTCTCAAGGAAAATCATTATGTGCACCTATTTCAAGTCTTTTCTTTACGGCTGCTGAGTCACATTTAGTTTAAATCAAAATTTTAGAAAATACTGTTTCAAACCCATGTCTATGGAATCTTGGCACATCTGAACTTGGCATCAAAATAAGACAATAAATGTATATTTACTGAAGTTTAATTTTGGTTTGAGTGGCATCAGTGGCAGTGACTAGAACAAAATTTTGACACTCTGAGAAGAAAATGCATGCTGCTATTGTTTGAGACAATAACTTGCTTTATACGATTTAGGAACAACAAAGCACGGAACCCATAGCGTTCATACTTCCATGAACTTCCTACAAATGAAATTTATCTTTTATATTTATGCTATGGTTTCACATCAATTTTGTTACTTATTCGTGAAGTTCTGACTAATTTAACGCCAAGGAAAGGACGAAGAAAAGTTATAAACAGCGTGTTTTATAATGACGTAAAACAGCGGTCACTATGACATGGCGTATATCAAACGTTACGTCGGCCAATCATCTATTTGAATTATCCGTGACGGCGTTTGTAAACGCGTAACATTGCATGAATGAGTGTTGTTCATGGATGTATGAACATCGTCAGCCCAGTATAGATTCATCTAAGGAAATCGTCGACGAGTGTAAATATTTGTCTGTACATTTGTATAGGTGAAGGAAAAAGGCAATATTAGAGAGTGTTATAAAAGCAAGAAAAATGTCCACACAACCCCCATCCGCACCTCCTACAAGCACAGTTGGCCCTTGTCCTACTATAATCAATATAGTAGGGCAAGGTATAACGCCCCGGCACTGGAAGTTATACCCAGCATCATCGCACCATCCAACCAACCCCTCCATTGTCATAAAGCTGTCAATCTAGTCTTATCATATATGACCTACAAGATTTGTAATCGTAGCCATTGCGTAGGTTTAGGGGAGGTAACTACCACACTACTAACAGTCGGCCTAAATTTTAACGATTCTGAATTGTCCCCCTTGTATCATTGTAAGAGGTTTCGAGTTCAGCTATTCATGAACATGTTGATGGTCAATAGGAATTTTATCAGATGCTAAAAATGTGTAAATTATATCGCTTCCTGCCATGGAAATGCCTGTTGCAATGCGTATGCGTTAATATTACTAACCGACATTACCGGCTTTTACACACATAACACGGTCAGTTGTAAATATAAGCCACACACACGGATAGATGGTATACATTTTTCAGTAAATGTGATGAGTGATAAGGGGGAAAAAATCGTCAAAAGCGTCTGTTTCTAAATTTAAACAATGAATTTGAACTTCGCTCCTTTTCTGCTCTTTTAGGTTTTACAGATACACAGATCAGCCCACTCCGGTATAAGCGCAGTCTGATCAGTCTATCCTCAGCATGAAATATGTCTGCATCATGAAGAATATATATGCCGAAAAAGACTGATTAGACCCTATGAATGCACCGGCTCTGGACGGTGTGCCGGCTGCTCTGACTAGTCAGATTATGCGATGCCCTAAGGCCTATTTTTCGCAACGCCGCTGCATGATTTTTGGAAAAGCTAATCGCCTCAGCCAAGATCAGATGACATTTTTGAATTGAACGTATGTTATGTACTTGCCTATCAACTTTTACAGGACTGAGATACATGAACTACATTTCAGAATGTCAGAAACAAGCATCTCTCACTGGCCTAAAACTTTGATGTTGATCGGAAAAGCCATTTCTTTACAATAATAATTTAAATAGCCCAAAATAGCCAAAAATTAGGTGTTATGCTGTTTCACTTGAAAAATACTATATTTTATGACAGAGATAGTTTAAAATCATCTGTCATGCACAGTCAAATAAACTTTTGTTAGAAAGCACATTACTTTCCCTTTATAACATAGTTTATTTGAATGGGCTACGACATATGGTCTTGGAGTTACAGCAAAAATTTTTCAGCTGCTGAAGTGTGACGCTCTGAGGTATTTTGAAATATCAACAGGAGCTGATCTGCCAAATAATTCAACCTGCTGTGCCCAGTACTTATAATGTGTTATAAATAATCCACAGACATTCTTTAAGTGTAAAAATGACCAATGATATGAATAAAAATTGTCAGTAAATGAACATTTCAATTTCAAATAACCATGCGAAATGTCAGGCAAAAAGTGTCCTGTCCGTAGACACACTTTTCTCTATGAGGTAGCATATCTCTGGAAAAAATTCTCAATAAAGAGTTGACTCCTTACTATTCTTCATTGTCCCATATAAGACATAATACCACCACTGAAGACAGAGTAGCAATAAGGAAAAAAGTGCAATTTTGTCTTGTCCGTAGATTTTTGTCCTGTCCGTAGACCAACAGTATTTTGATACACTATGACTGGAAACCATCAAGTTTCCAACTGCTATGCATTTGAGTTGTAAAAACGTTTCTATAGTCGACTATTTAAGTAAACCTAAACCATTTATTTGATGATAAGTGCATTTTCTTACACCCTAGATGTCCAGTTTGTCAAAAACAGAGAACGAAAAGTCCTGTTTCTAAAGATATTTAAAAAAGCAATTAATGTAAACTGTCTAAAATGGCCTTAAAATCCATCTGCTTATTTTTTCACAACTATAAAAAGTTAACTTAAAACATTTAATGACTATATAGTTTGCACTATACCTGCATTCCAAGTATGATGTTGATCTACGGACAAGACACAGTGGACAGGGTGCATCATTTATGGTTTTATGGTATATTATTGGTTACAGGATCTTTTCTTAGTTATGAAAACATTGTCTGTAAGAAGGGAAAAAGCCTTCTTGTCTCTTTCTGAATGCTGTCTTAGGCGTAATACCTCCCACAATATAATCCACCATCATATCTCCCACATTACCCATTTATATCAGACACCTTATTTGTAGACAAACCATGATGTGGAGAATCTTGTCTATACAGGATTTTAACGGTCGTTTTTGATATTTATATGGAGGTGCCTAATTCCTCGAAAGAAGAAACTTGAATTCTTGTAAGGTAGGTGACCAACGACCTAGTAAAGTTATGGGATAGAACAGAAATAGAATAGAGGTAGGTGAGCCATTTAAGGCTGGATTCATTGGCCTACCCTTCAAAATAGTTTGAAGAAATTTGATACCATTAAAACCTCTGCAGCAGAGGCTATTTGATATCAACTAACTCAAAGTGCTATCCCTGATAATTACAAATGTTGTCTCAAATATGTCTTGTCCATAAGCGTGTATGGCGGCCTGTTTGGGTTTAAACCCATTTAATACAAATAGCTACATTTCAGATGCAGATATCTGCATTTCAATAAAGATGTCTTCAACTTAATACAGATATCTATATTTAAATGCAAAATCTGCATTTCCAATACAAATATCTGTATTAGAAATGCAAATATCTCTTCTTGATTATTAAATAGAGATATTTCATTTTGAATAAAATATATCTACATTTAATTGACAGATATTAGCACTTCAAATGCAGATATCTCTACTTAAACAGATATCAGTATTTTTAGAAACTCAGATATCTGCATTTGAAATACTGGTATCTCCAATCAAATAACAGATATCTTGTATTGAAAAAAGACATCTCTTGTCAGAGAAGGTATCTCAAATTGAAATGCATCTATCTATATTTACGTTTTAAATAAAGATATCTGCGATTCAAATGAAGATACCTGTATTTCAAATGCAGATATCTGTGTTTTAAATAGTATCTTTATTTATGAAAAATACAGATATCTCTAATTTTAATTGAGATATCTGTATTTGAAATGCAGATATCTGTATTTTTGAACCCGATTATTTTTAACTTTTGTTTTCAAAAAATAATTTATACACCCTTGCTCAGGGTTTTTTACATGCTTGATGTTGCCTGACCGGAGCAGGATCAAACCCACTTTCTCCTGATCTACAGTCAAACACGCAGCCTAATGTGCTGTCAGACCCTGTTGGTTTGTTGTTTAAGTGTTTAATAACCCCGTAAAAAAACAACTATGGTCAACACTGTCATGGCAATCACCCAGTGAATCTAACCACACCTTTCCTGGGCAGGCCCATCATTCCACCATTCACTGACACCTGCTCTACTTTAATCAAAGGTAGGAGGAAAAGTTCCTACAGAAGGACTTGTTGCCTGACTGGTTTTGATTTGTTGCTTTACGTCCACGGCAAACAACTATGGGAATGTTGGGACGGTCATTTAACCTAGCCACACTATTCCTGGGCAGGCTTAGACCTCCTAAGCGTTTTATACTTTCGCCAGTAACTGACAACTGCCCTACTTGAATCAGCGGAAGGAGAAACGAAAGTATGTGGCCAGACCGGGTATCAAACCCAGGACCTCTGACTTATGAGTCAGGTGCCCTACCGATTGCACTACGCGGTCCAGCGTTGCCTGACTGGACTTTGATCAAACCAGCGTCCTCGTTGCCAGTCGAACGTGCATCCAACTGCACTACCAGGCCCAACCTATTTGGCCTAGCTTTTTAATAGAACTGGATAGGATCATTCATGTACGGTGCAGTAAATAAAGATTGATCTGTTTTCGAACATTAACACAGATATCTGTACTGAAATATATTTAAAATTCAGACATATGTTCTTTGTAAAAAATTCAGATACCTGAATTTCAAATGCTGATTTCTGCATATCTATTACAGATTTCTGTATTTCAAGTGCAGATATATGTATTACAGCTTCATTAGTATCTCTAATTGAAAATTATAAATGCAGACATCTATATTCGAAATGTAGATATCTCTAACTGAAATGCAGATATCTATATTATGATCAAAAATACAAATATCTGCATTTTACAGCTAGATATATATCTCTTTCAATTACAGATATCTGCTTTTCAATTAGAGACATCTTTGATTTCAAAACTACATATATATGTTTTATATTAATAGAGATATCTGTATTTGAAATGCAGATATCTGCATTACATGAGTAAAAGCCCAAAAGGGCCGTCATATTTATTTACATTAATGTTCACGTTTTATGGGTATTTTGACCATTATTTATTTATTAAAGCTTTGTTAAAGTATAAAAAATGGAATCCACAGAGTTATTGCAATTACAAATTTTACTTCAATTTATGTCTTGTCCGTAGACACGCTAAGATATAAGAACCGTGTCATCGTTTAAATTTTGAGTGTTTTTTTACTAGTGGTACAGTTGTTTTTGTCAGTTTGATAAGGTTTTTTGCATAACAGTATTCTCTGTTGGTATTGTTGTTCTATTTTCAAATTATGGTAAACTGGGTTCAGAACACATAACAAGATACAATAAAACACAAAATTGTGATTTGTTTTTCTTTTGGTAACTATATGAAGTAAATAAAAATGACTTTTCACCTATTGATCTATTCTACAGCAATTTTATAGTATAAGCATACATATTTTGCAGTGTTTCATGTACATGTCAGAAATGTCCTGTCCGTAGATGTTTTAAGTTAATTTTGGCAAATTTGTTTCCTCGCATTTATCTTGCATTTCATTTTACAAACATATATAAATTGCACATCACCTGAAAGGCCATTGACTTTACTTTTTAAAATATGAATCATTTGAAAAACAGGTGACCCACAGAGAAACTGGACAAAACAATACAAGGTATATCCCCTAATTATGAAGGAATTTTCATTAAATGAAACAAAAAATAAAATGAAAAAATAGTATTTTTAAATTTTTGCGCATAAGAATTTCAATGTTGATATGTTGTTGTTATTCATAATAAATTATCAGACTTTATTCTTATTCAAATTGAAAATAAAAATATTTTTTAAAAGATAGGGTCTGTTTTCTTTTTATGAGTCAAATACAGCCTGTTTAACAAAAAAGAATACCAGTATATAAAATGTTATAGGTGACATTTACATTTTCTAAAACTGATACATCTATAGATTTCAGAAATTAAAGAATGAAGTCCCTCAGAAAACCTTGAAAAATCACCTCTGGTGAAACATAAAATTTCATCTGATCTTGGCTGAGGCGAATGCTTTTGCACTGAGCTATATATAAACACGGTTTCTTACACATGTTTTGGTATATTTCTTAGGATGCAAAGCCAAATATTATGCATTAAATTCAGAGTTTCATGTTTCTGCAATCAGTTTATAAAAAGCAAAAGATATGGCACATGTGAAAGAAAAACGTGCTTTTTAACGGAAGTATCAAAAACAAAGTAGATCTACATGCACTATCAAAAATAGATTTCCCATCTGTTATTTTTAGCAGATGAGGTAAATCGGATGTGGATAAAAATAGACAAAATCGGACGAGTTCTTTGTTTGTCGTGTTTAAGAAGAAAATCATGAAGAAATGAGGTCTCAAACCGGAAAGAGCTTTCCGATCTATATGGCTTGCGTCCCTAAAAAATTTAGAAGGAATCGTTGCAGTACGAACTCTCTTGGTATTTTCCGACTAAGCGTGACGTATCGTTTCTTCCGAAAATAACTCGGTATCACTAAACCACTTGAATACTGGCTTGTGGCCGTCACCACAAGCCAAAAAAATAATAACACATTTTAGCCTATTACTTGTCATCCTCATGAATTAAGGTTACTGGATACAATTCTGTTTTGTCTTCCATTTCAGCCGCGACACGATGAAACCAACAAAGTGGTCTGTTTGCCCAGAAAGACTCGGATCAGCCTGGGCATCCGCCCATTCTGAACAGAGTCTTCGCTGTGCGCTTTAAGTGTAGCTAATACCCCCATTCCAGTGGATGACGCTTTGACTGCGCTCTTGGCGATCATGGCGCTTCTCCAAAATTTTAGAAATCGCAGCAGAAGCGTAGGCATTTGCCAAAACTTGGAACTTGTGCGCTTCCAGTACGCTGCCAGTACGCTTCTAATACGATCTCGCCACGCTAGTCACGATGCTGCCGCGATTTAGCTGCGCTTCTGCCACGCTCAACGAACTTCGAGGGCGCTTCTAATACGCTGCTACTACGGCAAAGGATTTCAAGCTACGCTTGAGCTACGCTTATTACGATGCATTTGCGATCGTGCTACGACCTAAGTGCCGGAGCTGCGCTTGTGTTGCGCTTTGTAACCGCTTCTAAGTAAATCGGCGGAGAATCGGGTCCAGCAGAAGTTAGCCACCAGCCATTCAAACAATATTGATAATATAAAACTTCCAGTGGCTATGGCCCAGCTGGCAATCATGAACTAGTGACTTCGAACAACTCGTCTTGTTCTTCTTGCTGTTCAGGCTCAACTGGGGCCTCAGCTCGGCGTTCTAAAGTTTAGAGAGCAAGAGCCTGGCCCCCTGTAAAAAGCAGAAGGCGAAATCCACACCCAGGCCTGCTCAGGAGACTATTTTCACGCAGCCTCTACCGCAGGAGAGGGTATTCCAACTCCTGCTCCTGGCAACCTGCATCTTGAATGAAACGTGAGAATCGAGTTATGAAACGTCGTGGAAACGCGGCGTTTTCATGCCCAGATCGCCATAAGAGCAGAGGAAACGCAGATAAAGCGCCAAGAGCGCAGCGGAAGCGTCGTGGTCGCGCTACTCATAAATAATAGAGTCGCAGCGGAAGCGGCAAGAGTGCAACGGGAGCGCAAAGAGCGTAGCAGAAGCGTAGCTGGGTCGCATACGAATCTCACGGCGCTGTCGGCACGATCCCGCTGCGCTTGTGCTGCGTTGCTCCCGCTGCTGCTGCGTTCATGAATTTCGAGCTACGTTCTTACTACGCTTTCGTTGCGCTTTGAGTCCACGGCGCTTCCGCTACGTAAATTTACAAGCGCCGTGACTTGGCGATCATGCCGCTTCTGATGCGCTTTCACTGCGACCTAGAAGCTTCTCCTGCGCTGCTGCCGCTTCTGCTACGATTCATGGCGCTTTGTCCAAAATTTCGGAGCGCAGTGGAAGCGCCGTCCAGTGGAATGGGGGTATACGGGTCTAAGCTACCTTCATGTTGACAGCGAAGACTCTGGTTAGACTGAGCGGATGCCCAGACTGATCTAAGTCTTCGCAGGGCGCACATGCCACTGTTTTGGTTTTCTCGTGTCAGGGCTCATTTTAAATTGAGGCAATGTTTAGGGTTTAGTATTAAATTACCTGTAAGAAGAGGTCCTCTCAAATGAAATCTATTCTAAAGAGGGAGCAAATTGTTTACGTCGTCTCTTAAGAACTGACCACATTGAGTTGGTTTAAACAATTATTTATTCAGGAAAATTGACAGACTACAGAATCACATAAAAAATTTAAGTTAATAAAAATCATCTCCTGAACATATACGTATAAACTAGCAGAGCTGTATTTATTGTCCTTAAGGAGGCCATGAGTGAACATCAGTCGATTCTACGTTTTGGTTGCTGACGTCATATTATCAAGGCAAAAAGCAATTTTATAATTTTTTGTTTTAAAAAGAAAATGTTAATAGTTCGTTTTCCCCTATTTAGTTTTTTTCTGTTTTTTTTTCTGTTTTTTTTTTTTTTTGGCTTTTTAAATAGCTGTTCATTTACAGTGTCCGATACTTGTGTCCATTATCATTATTATTATTATCATTATTATCTCTGCAGGCCTACAAAGAAGGTCTATATGGCCCACGTATTGTATGGATGTTTCCTGGCTGGTATAGAGATCAGTGGTGGACAGATCCAACCACAGAGGTCGAATGTACAAAGTGAGTATTGATTATTGATTTAAATATTATGAGTAATTATTATGGTCATTATTACTATTTAACTGAAGATAAATAATTAACTGATGGTAATGTGCACAACTCGTACTGAATGTAGAATAATCAGTTTCTGGTGCCAGAAGGAATGTATGGAAATGAAATTGGTCATTTCTTGTAGAATGATGCATATTTTTATCAAACTACACCATGTGGTTAAGAGTTATGAGCAATTTCACTCACTGACTACAGCGGAAGGACAAACAGACTGATGGACTTGCACAGCGATTAAAGCGCACACCTGTGGGTCGTGCAATACTGTTTAGACTTTCGTCACCGTTTTGCATGCCGGTGGCTGGACAATGTTAAAATACATAAGTATACAAAATTTGAACCATATATACCACAGGGTTCAACAGTTATGAGCATTTTCACTACTTGACCTTAAATTTTCAACTTGTGCTCAGCAAAGCCTCGTCCATCAAAAAAGACGGTTATGCATGCGAGTCGTTAGATAATGTTGACATGTATCAAAATACAGAATGCGGCTCAAGAGTTATAAGCGTTTTTGCTAACTGATAACGGACGGACGGACGGACGCGGACTCACACAGTGATTATAGTGCAAACCTGCGGGTTGTGCAATAAGAAGTTTTGCATACCAGTGGCTGGGTAATGTTAAATTACAAAATAAGTATACAAAATTTGAAGCAATTATACCAAGCGGTCCAAGAGTTATGACTGAGCATTTTCAATAAAAGAGCTCGACCGGCCAAATTGATGCTTGGTGAAGCCTCGTCACTGTTTTGCATAATAGTGGCTGGGAAATGTTAAATTACATAAGTATACAAAATTTGAAGCAAATATAACTAGCAGTCCAAGAGTTATGAGCATTTTCAATAAAAGAGCTCGACCGGCTAAATTGATGTTCAGTGAAGCCTCGTCATTGTTTTGCATACCAGTGGCTGGGAAATGTTAAATTACATAAGTATACAAAATTTGAAGCAAATATACCAAGCGGTCCAAGAGTTATGAGCATTTTTAATAAAAGAGCTCGACCGGCCAAACTGATGCTCGGTGAAGCCTCGTCATTATTTTGCATACCAGTGGCTGGGAAATGTTAAATTACATAAGTATACAAAATTTGAAGCAAATATATCAAGTGGTCCAAGAGTTATGAGCATTTCAATAAAAGAGCTCGACCGGCCAAATAGATGCTCGGTGAAGCCTCGTCACTGTTTTGCATGCCGGTGACTGGACTATGTTAAAATACATACAAAATTTGAACCATATTTACCACGGTGTTCAAGAGTTATGAGCATTTTCAGTAGTTGGCCGTAAAATTTTCAACTTGTGCTCAGCAAAGCCTCGTCCATCAAATAAGGTTGTTATGCATGCGAGTTGTTAGACAATGTTGACATGTATTAGTATGCAGAATTTTGTCAAAATATATCATGCGGTTCAAGAGTTATAAGCGTTTTCGCTAACTGATAACGGTTTTCGCTAACTGATAACGGACGGACGGATGGACTCACACAGTGATTATAGTGCAAACCTGCGGGTTGTGCAATTTTCAGGGCCAATTTTTCAAAACTAACGACATCGTTAGTTACGAGACATTAAATATCTGAACGTATTGAACGCAAAATGCTCCTTTTTGCCGAAACAATTTGATAGTTTTTGCAGGGCTTTGACGACATTGTTAGTTGACGAGACGTTATATATCTGAACGTATTGTACGCAAAAATGCTACTTTTTGCCGAAAAAAATAAGTGAGTAGCTTTTGCAGGGCAAAATTTCCTCTCATTTGTTCAGCAAAAAAAAAATCAGCACACTTGATTTCTTGTGTACTAGAAGACTAACAACGATGCTTTGTACGATTGGGCACAGAGCTGCTGTTTTTTAGACACTCATTTGTTGCAAGTGTTTCTGTTTTTCCTCTGTGTAAAATCTGTATTGCATCGCCAGAGAATGAAACAAAATCACTGTTATTTTCTCTTCAGTCACATTCACTTAATTAAAATGAAATAAGGTTTTAATATTACCAAAGCCTTTTAAACTTCTTAGTGCATAGTGCATTCTGCCACTTTAAATCGTAGTTTGGTCATCATTTGTTCTGTTTGGATATATTTGATAAAATTCTTGGCAGTCGGGAGAGACATTTGGGAGCAGATAAAAACAGTAGACATGTTCTGTTACTCCATCCATAAAGGTACACAAGTACCTATACGTATTATGCGCAAAAACACTATAGGTCGTTTGCGAAAAAAATATCTATTTAATTTCATTACTACAGAATAAATTTTGATGCAACTTTGCAGACAGTAATCTGTTATCCAAGGAAACCCAGAATTTTTTGACAGTTAAATAAAAAATTGCCAGATCAACTACATGTTAAAATCTGTCCCTAATCTTTGAAGTTTTACACTTGGTTGGTGCAGTTTTTGGAACAGCCGGTGTTGTACAGACTATAGTTGCTGTACATCCCTAATAATGACATTTATTTCTATTTAGGAAAACACATAAGAAAATCTCTTTCAAGTGATTGGTTCATTATCGCTAAAGCCTAATGTTTACCCAGTATTGAGTGAACACATTTCAGACCACATGGTAATTTGTGAATGAATAATAGTATTAGTATAGTAACTATAGAACAACAATAGCTGTTGTACCATTTTGGTTACCTCCTGTGTAAGAATGGCATAAAACTGAGAGGAAAAACGGTAATGATTAATAGAGTAACTTTTTATTCAAAGGTCGAAAAATTCTATATTTCCAAGCATGAGTCCGTTTAGGTAACAGATTACGGTAGGCAACGTTTCATGAAAATCTGTTCAGTATTAATGAAATTAGATCGATGTTTTGCCCTCCACTTTTTCGCAAACGACCTATACCAGTTTTTGCTGGAAAAAAATATGAGGAACTTTTTCAGTGCATTTTTTTCAGCAAAAATATATCCATTTTTTCTGTTATTTTTACGAAAGAAACAACTTAATTTGATTTCCTGTTTGCATCTCTTGACCACGCAGCCACTCCAAAATGAGGTCTATACTTGAAAACTGGAATGTTGCTCCTACTGGAGTAAACTCTTACCTTGAGTTGACCCACATTGCGAAGGCTGGGCGAGAATGAAAACGAGTTACTGCCACTGACAAAACACTAGGGTCGAGTCGGGTAACTTCGGACAGCGGGTAAATTCGGACATACCATTGCAAACAGTGAAAATCCAGATGAGACGGCTCATCATGAGCCGTCTCATCAGGACTTTGACTGTTTGCCCAATTAATTTTGTTTTAATTCCAAACAACTGACATATAAGAGAAACAATGTCACTGTTCGAATTTACCTGCTGTCCGAATGTACCCGAGTTTACCCTGATTCGCCTTAATTACCGTTTAATTTCTTGTCTTTCTTTTCCAGTGAACAAATGGCTGCTGTTGCCGAGGGAAGCATTCTTACAGGCAACATGTATGAAAATATGGACGTAAAGAGAGGAATTGCAAACCTCACTGTTCAAGAATACAGACAGCTTTATAAACAGGAAGAATCTTATCGACCAGAACTGAGAGACTTCGAGGATATAGGACCTAAATGTTATGATGTTATCTGGGCCATAGGACTTACCTTAAACTGTACAGATAGGATCTTAAAAGAAATGGGTAATTATTGAATCACCTTTGAGAGTTCCTGGGGGAGAGGGGCTATGTACTAATCAAATAGCTGCTACCACCAAGGGGCTAAGAAACAGATTAAATCAAACTAATCCTTAAAGCGCCTAAGCAGACGACTAAGTTCATATCTGCAAAGTGTCAAAACACGATATGGCTATGCTATATATCATATTAAGACTTTTAACAATAGAGGGCTTCCCAACGTCTCATCTACATCTATGCTGTTTGTAAATTCACCTAACCTATTTTTGGCGCTCTAAGTCTTAGGGACTTTCACAGAGCAACGTCTTGCAGTAGGAACTCAGTGCATTTGCTCGATAAAATCTTCTAATACTACAGTGAAATCAAACCCAACTGTAATCTATTATGCTTGTATTTTTTACTTTACCACTCCATGATTCCTCATAGGCTAGGGATCTGGTGTTGCTTAGAAAACGTAAACGATTCTCTCGCCGCAAAATTGTTTCCACTATGCAAACTGTACTTCAGTTATGTGCATATGGACAAAATGGGCATGTGCAGTTTAAATAGTCTGGATATGCCCATAGCACTAGTGTTTGTTTGGTCCTAGTCAAACTTGAAACGTTTTGTGCTACAATAGACTGGGGGCAGAATCAAGAACGAAAAGTTACGCTAAATTTTTGGGTACAAGCTATCAACCGGTCTCAAATTAAAGAAAATTGAATTTCTTACAAGACCTAGGGGGTTGCCAGCTCGAAATAATTGATTTAAATGGTGCACGAGATCAAAGAAAATAGGTCCTGCTTTTTTATCATTTTGGAATCCGTAAGCTTACATTCCACATATTATGGGAGCATCAAACCTGTATCTGCCCCACCCATTACAGATTACAGTTGTCACTTAAGAATAAAATAAATCTAAAGTCGTTTTATACGGATAATATTCCACATAAATTTGAGAATGTTCCTTTCATTTTTTATAACTGATTACTTATTATCTCAATGAAATGCAGATTTCGTTCATCTAGAATCAATTGTAGAATAGTTACTACATGTATGCATTTTAAACATCCCCTGCATATAAGTTATGGTTTGTAACACTTTAGTGAATAATCTATAATAAAGTGTAAGAAACGTAATGGCAAAGAAATGTTGGCATTAAAAGACTAGCAAACATTGAGAAACATCAAGACACTATTTTCGTCTCTCAATAAAACATACTGATCCAGCAATTGTAACCGTTTATTAACGACATGAATCTAATAAGGCAATGAATATATAGACCCAAAGTTATAGGATCAAAAGTTTCCTCTATATGATCGACAACAGCCCGAATTTTTCGCCCTCCTCGAGTGAATATGAAGATTCGCGTAGTGGCAATCACATATTTTTCGGGTAATTTTTCATTTGTTACATTGCCTTACAAAACAGTTTAGATAAATGGAAAAAGTAAGAGCTATATAAAATTTTATTTAAATCATGAATATGCTTACTTTGCCAGTCATTTAATATGCAAGAAGCAAAATAAAGTTCAAGAAAAATTGAAAATGTCAGTCAATAGTCATAATAGTAACGTACACAACAGTAACATAAAAAGGATAAACAATCAAAACACAAATATAAGATTGAAATGAAAACAAATGTATGCATGTAGCCTTACCGAAATATGCTGCCATCTATTTTCAAGTCAGCACATGTCAGAAACGTCTTAGGAAGACTGCTTGATTCTTTTTTAAATTAGTTTATGTTCTTGTGGCGTTATCAGTTGAAGAAAGAATGAAGCTTATTTCTTAGAAATGTAAACAAATTTGACAAAGACTTGTTAAGTTAGAGGGAAAAAAGATAGAAGTTGTAGCTATTATATATATATATATTATATGTAATCGGTAATTTGTGTTACATCTAAAGTAGTCAGGTGGACATATTATTATAAAATGTCTTTGTTATGGACCTAAATTAGAATAGCATGCATTTTACCATGCATTTTAAAGATCAAAAGCAGTAACGCTATGTTATAAATTGCAGTTTGTAAACACTCTCATTTTATATTATTGAATGAGATTTTGAATAAGATGTTTCAAAGAAAACAGTTCCTATCTGAATTCCGTCTTTGTGCTTTGGTATCAATTTTCTCACCTGTGGTGAAATAGCATACTAGTATACTGAGATGTCAGTCATAAAGCAGGAATGTCTTTGTTTTGGAATCTTTCGGAATATTACCCCATATAAACCTTTCTGTAAGGCAACAGCTCAATACTAAATTCGTAAAATCACATAAAACAACTGATCATCAGTAAGTTTCGTGTCATTGTAATCCCGCTGCAGTGTAACCAACGTTACACGTTTATCTAGTTCTAATCAGCTGTATCCCAATGTGTTCTAGTTATAAAGATGTAACACCAGAAAATATCATTTTTGTGAGACTTTCGACACATAGACTTCCACTATAAACCTGTTGCAGGGTTGCATTAGTAACTGTAACAAAACAGTTTAGTCTAAGGCAGACAATACCCATCAATGTCCCAAGTTCTTATGCAGACATGTTTTATTAGCAGCACTAAAACGATGGCTCAAAAAAGTTATTGCAATCAGAAAACCTTAAATGCATATATTTTTCAGCAGTTCTTTGGACATTCTTTATTTGTCAGCTAGGGAAGCTGGTTAGCAGTAAAATTTCATTTATAATATACGCAAGGAACAACTGAAACACAATAAGATTATGTGTGTAAAACGTAAGTAACGAACTGAATTAACACATAATAAATAGTATTCCTTAGCATATATTTCATACGATACCAATATTATTTGTTTATAAGGTACTCAGGCATTTTTCATTATTAATAATTATTTTCGCATATTTGGTTTGTCTCATTAATGGTTTGCATAACAATTTGTTGTGTACATTACTTTTTTCCGTTCTGCTGCTGTTTCCCTTTCTACATGGTCACGCTGTTATTAAAAAATTAAATGTATTCCAAACGATTCGTTATATAGCATTGTTTTACATGAATATAATTCGTCAGTTTCTGTTTGCCTTTTCATTAAGTGGAAAATAAGTCTGTGGAACTCTGCTATTTAAAAAATAAGATACTTCTGTAAATTAAAAGTTACTCCACGATTCCAGTTTCAAGTGACTCCTAATAAACAATGTTTAGATCGGAAAGAGACGGCACAACAAATGGAAGCATAGATGATCATAAAACAAACTATTATCCTAACAGAATGCGACTTTGCTTCAACAGATTATAACGTGACTCCTCATTTCTCCTTTCTTTCCATTTAATATGTCTGCTAGGACTTTTTTCTTGTAAGGAACTGCATAATATGACCACATAAAGCAGTATACTAAGACTTCATTCCTAATCAAACTGCTCATAATATTATTTTGTTTTCCTTTCCAGGTCATCCTAAGTCGTTGGTAGAATTTAATTACACAGATGAAGATATAGGAAATATAGTGACAGCTTGTGTGTACAATGTGTCTTTCATGGGAATTACTGGACAAGTGAAATTTGAACGTTCTGGAGACCCTATGAGGAACATTAAAATCGACCAAATACAGGGTCTGTAACTCTTATCATGTCAGCATACGTATACCTGAACAATCAATGCAATTCACATAGCTTTTTTAAGAAAGGAAATGCTTAGCAATATGCTTGTTTTATGCTGGTTTTCGCATCCTGTGATAGTAATTGTAGTGAAATTATATTATTTTCTTTCTTTCTTTCATTTTTCAAATATATATTCTTTGAAGCAAAATATTGTTTAAACCAAGACGAAAGCTGGAAATGTAACATAACACCTTCTCTTCGCTGCTACTATGCTTTTGTGTTCCTTACATCTTTATTCTTCTTTTAGTTCTTGCAAAAGCATCCGCACTGTCAGTGTGAATGAATGATACAGGAATACGGGAAGAGGGCCACTTTGATATGAATGTTACACAAATATTGTTGCATTTTAGCCTCACTGTTAAAAAGTTCTAGTAAAGGTAGTCGTAGAGGGCGATAGCTCTTTTACACATTATCACTGCTGATTGAATAGACTCATCTTTGGATATTGTATTGATGTTTGCTATCTTTATCTAAAGAGACTGTGGTTTGACATATCCTCAGTTCCAAAGATGCGATTTCGTTGGTCAGATGAAAGAATGAATAGAGATACATTTTACTACATTTTGTTTTATTAATCATTTATTTTCTTCAGGCGGTAAGAAGGTAATGGTTGGTATTTACCGGACAGATGTTGAAGATTGGCATATGGAATGGTATGGAGGTGGAATCGTTTGGAAAGGTAATCTATCTCATTACTGCCCGGCGTCCCAAAAATGGGACATAGGCAAACAGTGCAGATCCAGATCAGACACCGCAAAACGCGGCGTCTGATCAGCTATTTACAAAAGACAAATGGATATTTCTCAGATAAAATAAAAAGGATACAGGCAAACTAAACCAGACACCTCTTAATTGGCAAATGGTCTCATCCATGTGATAAGGATAGAAGAGTTCACTGGGAATAATTGGATAAAATGAGCTGCATCGCATATGCTCTGGTTACTTTGCGTAAATGCGTATGGTGAGTAAAGCCCCTGTCACACTGTCAGGACATTACTGGCGACATTCGGCGATAAACGGCGAGATAAAACTCGCCATCAATCGCCGCGGATGACTACGAGTTGTAAGCTGAAATACCGGTCAAAATATTTGTACGAGTGCACCACGACATCTCTTCGATATTACTCGCGAAAGGGCACGAGACTATTACGATTTTGTACGAGTTCCTTCGACATTCATACGGCTATCTCCCGACAGTTGTTCGACATTACTACGGGCTTGTTCGAGTTTGTTCGAGTTTTGTTCGATAAGATACGAGTTTATACGATATGGTACGATACATTACGACATTAGTACGACATTAGTATGGCATTAGTACGACTTAATACGATACAATACGATTTTTGCTCGACTTTGTACGTCGTAGTGCGATTTTTGTACGAGTTACCTCCATTTATGGTATATATAGGTGTGTACCGTTGCCCAATAGTCATAGTTCACATTTGGAGAGTGGAGGTGGGGCGTCACTAATCGTGGGAGGTATGCAGGCTATTATCCTAGTCAAATCACATTTCTCTTCTACTTAGGAGCCATTATATTCCGCCAAGTTCATAGATATTCAGAAAGAGTGGTCCAAAAATGAATGCTGAGAGGTAGCGTTGATGAAATTCTCCCGGGTAATTATACCTTGACATTGAATGCGAGAAAACATTGCGGTATCTATTTATATGACTTTTTCAGGTATCTCGCCGAAATTCGAACTAAACTCTTACAAAACTCGCGCATAATCGTACAGTTGTCGAAAATACTCGAATAGATGTCGCTGTGAACCCGCCAAATCTCGGAAAAATATCGTACTATATATCGCAGCAAGTCGTGCATTACTCGCCTTATATCGTACTATATCGCCATGACTCGGCAGTTGCTTTGAAACGGCGAGAACATCCGAGAACGTGCGACAATAGGCGACAATGCGTACGAGTTTTGTACGACAATGTACGAGTGAGTTGCGAGAGTCATGCGAGAAGACTTTGGAAGGCGAGAATTTCAAACAGTTTAAAATTCTCTTCGGCACTTCCCGACAATGCACGTCATATAATGACAAGTGTTCGAGTTACAACGACATATGGCGACATCTCTTCCACACTCTCTCGACATGTGGCGAGTTATAAACTCGCCACATGTCGTAGCTCAACTCATGACAGCGTGACAGGGGCTTTAATGGTCGTGAACTGATGAAGGAAAATAAAAGAAACGTCTATCGGTTCTGCCACACACCGGAAAACATCATTTTCGGCTTTACAAACATCGGCATTTTATGTTTATGTGATCAGTGAAAGAACCTAGACCCTTGAAGGTGAAAAAAGGAAACTCTATCAGCTCCCAGGAAATCATAGACTCAGAATACTGAGAAAACTATTTGTTTATTGGAGAATCGAAATGCTTCACTTAAATGACTGTACTTGATAAAAGTGAAAGTGATTTTCCTTAATAATTTTACCTTTCTTGATTGGTGTTTCTTTCCCGCTTTCTCTCTCTCTCTTATTTCATTTTATTTAGAAACTATTTCAATTAGTTGGAATTTCGTATTTTTACCGCAGATGGTATCACTCCCCGTGACTCTACTCTTGTGACTGAAGTCGAGGTTCTTATTCCACCATATTTGTATGTAGTGATGTCATGCTTTGCCGGCTTTGGAATCTTATTGGCCATATTCCTGCTCATCTTCAATATCACCCATCGTGAAAACGTGTAAGTGATACCAGATATGTTTCTTATTTGCGTATTAAAACATCCAGTAATGCAATTAGGATCTGGTCAGCTATTCTCCTAAATTTTCAGCAATTATTGGTTGAAAGTTAATTCTAGAAACATTTTCTCCAAACCGGTTTCCACGTCTAACTAAGCCATTTCAGAGCTATTTTGTAAATATTTCATAAGACAGTTTTGCTCTCTACCAATGCAGAAGTAAATGTTCAAGGGCGAATATCGACGAGTACTTAGAGGATCCTTTTTGGAGAAACTGATACATGTAACTAGCGGACATGTGGCGTCTTTCTTAACTCACAACACAGTACCAAGTACCTGTAGCACTCCTGTTATTCTAAACTCAATGTCTGTAGTTTTTTTTATATCTGTATATCCGGATTGTATTTTTCAAATATCGAGTTTCGGATTAATTTATTATCAAACCTAACAATTTTGATATCTGGACTTCATCTATATGCATTTGGACAGCTCGTTTTTTTTATCAGTTTCACTCTCAATTCAGATTTATCAAGCTCTCTTCGCCCAACATAAACAATGTTCTACTACTTGGCTGTATCTTGACGTATACCTCAGTGTTCATTGAGTCATTGGAACAAAGAAACGCCGTTCTCTGTAAGGTAGGAAAAAATACCTGAACAATATTTGAGCCGCGAAGTGACAACACCAATAAAGTGGCATGTGCGCCCAGCGAACACTCAAATCAGCTTGGGCACCCACCAGGTCTGATCAGAGTCGTCGCTTGCGCTCAAACGGAAGCTAAGGGTTAAAGCTGCCTTCATGCGGGCAGCGAAGACTTTAATCGGACTGAGTGGATGCCCAGGCTGATCTCAGTTTTCGCTGGGCGCACATGCCACATTGTTGGTTTTGTCGTTATGTCGCGGCTCATTTGCAGAACCTGAAGATAACTGAGGTGTCAAACAACACAACTGAAATAGCTGAGCAAAGGAAGCCCCACCAGTCCAACACCGTTTAGCCAAGCAACAGGCAACCTATTTTTGTCGGGGCACACCAATGTAACTATCATCGACCGTGATTATTAAGTAGTTACATGATAGTACAGTAAAAACCTTGTAACTGTTCTCAGTCCAATGAGAAATTAATTTGCGCTGTGTGCTCGAAGACCTTGTTATTTATTTGTTCTAAGTCTCCCCCTTAAAATTCATTTTGTTCAGCAAGAATTTGTGTCCATTAATAAAATAGGTCAGAGGCGCTTGCTCTACTTTTAGACTGCTCTTAAAAAAAAATCGGAAACTGCAGTAAAATGTTAAGCTCAAGATAAGAACGGGTTATTGAGAAATAATGCAAAGACAGTTTTCTTGTTTCTCGATAAAAAAAACACATATGTTTGGACCCCCTCATTAGAACCGTCTCTACGAGGGCTCACAACATATGCTTCTATGAAGTTTTTTTTAAAAATTTCTATGTTTAACCGTCTTATCTGGAGCACTGAAAATGCCAATTAGCTGCCACATGATGTAAGGGAATGAACTCCCCTTTTAAGCTCATCTGAGCATAAAAGTTCTCAGGGTGAGCTGTTATGGTCAGTCATTTGTCGTCCACCACTTTCCTTTTTGGAAACGGTAGAGGCTATATCTTCGTGTATTTCTAACCACTATTTTATGGCCACAAGATCTCGGCCGAGTTTGATCATTTGTAAAATTGAACAGTAAACACCAGAGCTATCACACCTCCTTTCTGATTTGCAGTTACGCACCTACACCTTCACAATCGGGTTTTCAACAGCGTTTGGTGCTTTATTTTCTAAGACCTGGAGAGTCTACAGAATCTTTTCTAACAAGAAACTTATGAGATTTGTAAGTATCATTACTTATTTATTTACTTAAGTAAATTACTTATTACTTAAACACATAAAAACATCCATTTTACCTATTTTATAGTTTAAACCACAAAACATAAAGGAAGCAAAGTGGACACGTGTGTAGATGATCACAATGCTTGAAATCCGTATCAGAAAATTCCATCTGTGAACGGTCACTGGCAAAACTACTGTAAAACTTCTAAAAGTTGGGACACCTGAAATAATTATCACAAAATGTCAGAAATATTGAACAGTTTGTTTTACAGTGCAGTAAAGCATCTAAAGGCATCTAAAGGATGCAGACAAGCTGGCAGTCAATATAGATCTTGATCAGACTACTTCTTAGTCTGTTCTATTTGCTAAAATATTTTAAACAACTGACGAAGTTCCAAAAACAAATTAGGAGGGGCTGTCTAAAAGCCTGATCAGAGTCTTCACTTATCGCATTAACAACCTCTTGAATAATTTCTACACAGAAAAGCAAAGATTGGGCTGTGTATCTAAAGATGCACTGGCTTGTATCACTCGTGCTCTGTAGTAGTACTCTCATGACATCGCCGATGTAGTATACTCCACCAGCATAACTAAGACACCACCTCATAAATACTCCACCAGCATAACTAAGACACCACCTCATAAATACTCCACCAGCATAACTAAGACACCACCTCATAAATACTCCACCAGCATAACTAAGACACCACCTCATAAATACTCCACCAGCATAACTAAGACACCATCTCATAAATACTCCACCAGCATAACTAGGACACCACCTCATAAATACTCCACCAGCATAACTAAGACACCACCTCATAAATACTCCACCAGCATAACTAAGACACCACCTCATAAATCACAATAATTTAATGAGTACAGTGTACTGTCTGTCATGTCTTAATTCTTTAAAATAATACACGCGCATTTTAACAGATTGGCAACAATGCTGGCGCTAGACTGTTACAAGAAGTTCGATTGATCGAATCTTAAGATGACTTGCCTTTAAAGTGTCTAGGCCATTGCCCATCTAGAACGACATTCCACCCAATATACAAGTTATAATGGCAGGAAACTACGCAGTTATCATGAGAACCCTGAGTACAAGCGTATGCAACTAGAAAGGGCATGTGCATATTACCCAGTCAATACTGTTCATGGTATCCTTTGTATTTCAGTAAGGGAATCACTTTTTCGCTTACCAGCCTGCACAGGTCTGAACACAGATTTATTCACATCATAACTGTATATACTCACATGATATTCTTGGTTTCTTTCTGGCAGCAGATTAAAGATTTCCAGTTGGTTGTTATTGTGCTTGGAATTCTGGGCATCTTGTCTTTTGTCTTGATACTCTGGGAAATCATCGATCCTCTTTACATAGTGATACGACCGTTAGAAAATGAGGTATGTCGCAACCGGAATTTTAGAGGTTATCCGATCATTTTTAAGCAAGTTACATATCTAGTTATGTCAGTAAAGAAAAATATTAATATACAGCCATTGAAAACATGTTTGTATTGTTCATTTTTTAAGCTTCCAACAGTTTGAAAAATTACAAACCAAATACTCATTTAAAATTTCTTAATATAATACCTCCATTGAATTTTTCAGTTGTACTTCTGGACAGTTGTTCCTTTCAAGATATTTCGATATTTCATATGTTGCTGTTTTTACTGTGCGTTACAATGTTATGCTGTCTTTCCATCAGTAGTAGTAATGTTCATATGCTTGTATACTTGACACTGATGAATTGCCAGTAGTTAAAGGTCAATTATTAAGGTGCTTTTTTATTCCAGAAATGAAAGCAGTTTTCTCTAAGCAACTGAGTATCGAAAACCGCATCAAATTATCATTAATAGTTTTCGAGATATAAAGAGTTGAATTTGTAAATTTTATGACATCTGACAATCATTTTGAGCTGCCTCATTAATATTCATGAGGCCTTCGATGATGTCATCGATGAACACTGAAATTTTAAATTTATTTAAAATTTTTAAATTGTCAAATATTTTCTTGTTGAACATTCTAACATGGTAAAAAATTGTATTGTATTATTGGTGATACTAACAACAACTGATCAAATTCAAAATATTGCTTATATTTGCAATTTAAACTGTTACATTTTCAAATTTAAATATTTAATTAAAATTTGTTAAATTTCAATTTACATGCTTATCAGTATATATAATTGAACATAGTAGTTTTAGATCTGTTAATTAGGTCTCTGACAATGACTTTTGTGTACTGAAGTAAAAGAAAATGTTTCAAAATCTGTTTTTAATTTTTTTTAAGTTTAATTTAAATTTTGAATAAAATTTAAATTTGTGGATGAACATTCCCAATAAATTACCCAGCTAATAAACAAAGATTAAAATAATCAAAACTGTAAGATAACAATCATTTACTCTTTAGATAAAAGGTTGTTAATTAGTTTAAAAATTCATTTAAAAAAATAAAATCATCAATGACATCACAGAATAGTGCATTGTTGTTAGAAATACTTTAAAAAAGTAAGGGAGATAAGTCATGTAGGAAAAAACAGCCGTGAGATTTTTAAACTGGCATAACTTTTTAACGGTTAGGAATTTTTCTATGCCGTTTGTAGCATTATAATCCTCTCTCTGTCCACTATCAATTTGCTCCAAAATTAAGCATTTATTCAATTTCTTCGTAATTGACCTTTAAGGGTTTAGTTTACTCACCCTCTATAATTCTGTTTCAGGCGTTTCACATTGACACTGACGCCGAAGTTCTTCCATATATTCGTGCGTGCACCTCAAACTATTACAGCTATTTTTCATGGACACTTTGTATAATGGAAGGTGCACTGCTTACTTTCGGCGCATTCCTCGCCTTTGAGACCAGAAAGGTATGTAAACAAACGGTATAGTTTTCCCTAAATTTCAACACCTTTCGCATTGTATTGCGTTGAAGGGTCTGCCTATGGTAGCCGTTCCGTGATACCGACCACAGCTTTCCAGCAAATAAACCCAATTTTTCGTACATCATTATATAGCGAAAAATTGTCTTCCCAACACGGCCTTTCAGAGAAACAGGCCCCGAGGTTATAAAACTTTTTTCATGCTCAACTCAGCTGAGCATGAAATTTACTCTGCTGATAAATATGAAAATGCCAACTAATGTTGGCATTTTCATATTTATAAGCAGAGAAAATTCAATACTCAGCTTAACTAAGCAAGAAAACAACTGTGTTTATCAGTAATTTGCTATTTACCAGCAAGTACAATTTCATGCTCAGCTGAGTTGAGCATGAAAAAAGTTTTATAACCTCGGGGCCAGACTTGTCTCATGAACCGAGCAGACACCTAAATACAGTATTTATGGAATAAATTTATATTTATTATTTTATATCAAGAGATACACTTTAAAATGATACGCTTCGAATTCATTTTCGATTAATTAAAACACAGTCTAAGGAAAAATGAGATAAACGATAAGCAGATGTAGATATCCGCAGATTCCTCTTAAACTACAGATATACTGAAAGGATTTAAAAACTTCCATTTTTCATTGCTGGCTGCTGATCTTTTCACTCATGATAGTGTTGAATATTTAACGACAAAATGCTTGAATCTTATCAAATTTAAAGATTACGCAGTTTATTCGTATCATTGATATAAATGACGCCAATAAAGGAGCGTTACGTCACTGAAATGCATAAAGCGATGCCGGCGTTATCTTATGCAACACTCTTTTCGACCATTTCTTACTGGCTTAATATTGTGACGTCATTCACGTTGATTTGCAAATATCATTGCGGATGATGCTGTCGCACAAAGCCTATTACGGAGACGGCGTCGACGTTAGTTAACGTCATGACTTCTGTTTTTTAATTTCGGTTAAGTGCTTTTTTGACGGTCTTTGGAACTTCCCTTAAACAGTGCACGTCGTCTGAGATTTTGAATTGCCGTAATTAACACATAAAATTGCCACGCGACGTCACTTTTTGAAATTTCAGCATTTATCTGGCCCAAAACTCTGCGCCTGTTTGCGATATTTAGGCGCGATAGGCCAAATAAAGACACAGACCGAGTTAAAACTTTTAAAATTCAATTTGATATTGTGAGAGAAATGTTTCGTCAGAAAACTGTATACATGAAGTTATTCATCCTTATGTAAACGGTACTAAGAACACGAGGAACACGTGCTTTTTCCTGACCGATTCGGTTAAACGATTTCAGATTCGGTATATTGATATAATCAGGTATAAGAGAATATATAGGTTGTAAAATTTTGGTGGACGTAGCTTCGTTCATTTTTGAGATATTCAAAATTAATGGGGGGGGGGGAGTTTTTAAATCCAGTTGTAAAACACTTATTTTAAGGGAACATTTTACTTCCAGATCTCTTCACTAAACGATGAGTCGTAGACTATTGTCAAACATAAGACAGCAGATATTTTTGTGCATGTAGGCCATGGTCAAATGTAAAAGTAAACTCTGAGCTAACCCTCTATAAAGCTGCAGGTCCCGATCGATTGCCAGTCAAAATAACGGTGTGTCCTCATTGGCTCTATAGAGGTTTACATACATTTTATATCTAAAACATCGTTAACGTTACTTCTGACAATACGTAAATCGTCTTTACCAGATTAATTTAAAAAAAAGATTTGTAATGCTCTCTACCATGTGATAAAAAGTATTCACAAAGTACTATGATTTAAAAATGTAAGGTCTGAAATTCAGGAATATCGATTGCGACACATAGTTATTCATACATGTACAGTTTGAACTGTTCCGTTTCCTCCCAGTCAGAAACGATTCTGATAACCGTTCTACCGATTAGCCTCGCTCCATGTATGCAAAATCCGATCGTTAATGTTTCCGTGGCTTTTATTACAAAATTCATGGGATTTAATTGTGTATCTGTTTCTCTCATGTGAACCTGTTTCAATCTCATGTGAACCTGTTTACATTCAATAGACACTTTGCTAGCTCTAATGAACATTATTTTTTGTAACTGATTTTACCGTGTATTTCACAAATTAAAAATTAAGGATACTATTAATCGTGATAAATGATACTTACCCGGGTAGTAGGAGTATAGTTTGACAGACACACGGTTTTGCAGTTATGGTCATGTTTCATCAATTTTCTTCGACGGCTGCACTATAATTTTCATCACTTAAGGATAAAAGGCAAGGCGGGTGAGGCAGCAGTTATCATTCGATGAAGCAATGCATTGACTACATGATGAATGTCAAAATTTAATCATTTTCTAAGTCATTTAAGAATCCGTTTTGTTAACTACTTCCTAAGTAATCTAACAGAACTATTACTTAACTTTGCCCAACAGTAAATTAAAAAGTGCATGAACATCATTAAGGATTTGTTGACAACATATGGCTCCTTGAAACTTTGTACTTTCCAAGTACTCATTTATAATTCTTACTGTTCTGAGAAACTTTGGAGCAGATATAACATTAAAATGATTAGTTCGGATTCAACGATTACAGGCAACCACAAAGCCGATGAAAGAACTTTGGCTGACGCAGATTACGGACAATCCTGCTCTCTGATTTTGTACGCATAACATTGTTGATGAAATCATCATTATTATATGAATTGCAACGAATAGTCTTATCTCATAACATTATTT
The DNA here is from genome assembly GCA_963989385.1 of Ctena decussata. Lineage (NCBI taxonomy): Eukaryota > Metazoa > Mollusca > Bivalvia > Lucinida > Lucinidae > Ctena > Ctena decussata. The sequence goes on from OZ022506.1 coordinate 49,077,939, forward strand.
TTTTTTCTCTAAAAAGGTACTTAAGTATGTACAATCATGGCAATTAATCAAGATCAGCAAGATTTATAGCCTTTCTTGGCTAGGGTAAAGTCGGATAAATTCGGACAGCGGGTAAATTCGGACAGTGACATTGTTTCCTTTATATGTCAGCTGTTTGGAATTAAAACAAAATTAACTGGGCAAACAGTGAAAATCCTGATGAGACGTCTCATTATGAGCCGTTTCATCTGGATTTTCATTGTTTGCAATGATATGTCCGGATTTACCCGCTTTCCGAAGTTAAGAAGGCAATAATCAGGAAGAGACACTATCAATTTTCTCATTCTACCCCAATCACTAAATGGGAAAGGAAACCAGATGACCAATGGTCCTGTAGCTCACCTGACACCTTCTGTCAACAGACACAATTTGTCCTTTCCCTCATTTGTTACAAATTTGAAACCAGTAACTTAAAAGGTGTGCATATTTTAATTTTAAAATCTCAGTGACCTTGAGCAAAGTTAAAAAAATGACCTTGACCTTTGATGACCCTACGTCTTCATATATTCATTTAGTTAACCATATTTTCCAATTATTATATCTAGGCTTAAAAAAATCCATGAAATCAACTGTTTAAGCATTTTCCCATATAAAAGCATAACATACCACAGTTGACCTTGCCATAAATTAGGTCAAGGCCAATGCACCATCATGATTGTACAAACTATGATGGGCCCGACTTCTCAATGCAACATACCATGCCATGAGGTCATTGTGCCTTTGGTTCTGGAGAAGAAGATTTTTGAAGGAGTTTTACCATATATGGGCATGGTGTCCATCTTAGTCATGTGACCATGACCAGCTCAACAAACTTTGGTTCTTTTAACCCAGTGAAGCGCCGTATGAAATATAGCTTCAAACAGCCCAGTGGCTTCAGAGAAGATGTTTGAAAATGTTGACAGGCAACAGAATCACAGTGACCTTGAACAAAGGCCAAAGAATGACCTTGACCTTTAACAACATAATAATTTCATAGGATTACAGTATGCTTTTTCTGGTTTCGTCACCAGATATTGTCAGGGTCACTGACGAGGCTTTATTAGCCGAAACTACGTAGTCTGGCCCATCCTCCTACTTCTGTATGTATTCTCTGCTCTTGAAGGAACTTTTTAAGAGTTTAATTTTACCTCACTGCAGCTGGTGTTGTGCCGTGTGGCGGCCGTAAAACGTCTCCCCGTACATCATCCATAGTGCAGATTATATTTTATTTACATCCTTTGAGATCAGAGGATAGATTCTGAGAAATCTAAAATTTGAGATCGATTTAGACTTTTATTCTAGATCATCGTCTTTTATATTATTTGGATCCTTCTGAAACTAATCAGTCTTTGAATCGACTGCCCAATTAAAATTAAGAAATTACAGTATGCTTTTTTCTGGTTTCGTCACCAGATATTGTCAGGGTCACTGACGAGGCTTTATTAGAGGAAACTACGTAGTCTGGCCCATCCTCCTACTTCTGTATGTATTCTCTGCACTTGAAGGAACTTTCTAAGAGTTTAATTTTACTTAGTTAACAATAAATGCCAAATATCATATCTTAGACTTGAATGGTTTCTGAGAAATCCACTGATTAAGCATTTTCCATTGCATCGAAATTGACCTTGCCATAAATTAGGTCACACTCAGTGCACAGTCCTGATTTGTATATTATGGTGGCCTAAGTTCGAAATGCTACATATCAAGTTTCAAGGTCATAGGCATTTTGGCTCTGGAGAAAATGATTTTTGAACGGGTTTTACCATATACGGACATGGGGACCATCTTGGTTATGTGACCCAGATCCCGGGAACCAACTTTCGTTCCCCCATCCCACTAAGACTCCACATGAAATTTGGCTTCAATCGGGGCGAAGTGGTTTCAGAGGAGAAGATGTTTGAAAATCTTGACACCAGATGGACGGACAGAGAATGACTTTGACCTTTAGTGACATGATATCTTCATCTGGTCATTCAGATAAACATATATTCCAAATATTGTACCTTAGACTTGAATAGTGTCTGAAAAAAAAACACTGTTTAAGCATTTTCCCATATAAAAGCCTAACATACCAAAGTTGAAGGGGTCATAAATTAAGTCAACATCAATGCATGGTCATCATCTGTATAAACTCTGATGGGCCCGAGTGTCCAAGTTTCAAGGTAATGGGCCTTTTGGTTCTGAAGAAGAAGAGTTTTGAAGGATTTTTACTATATATGGGTGTGGCGGCCATCTTGGACATGTGACCCAGACCCTGGAAACATACTTTCTTTCCCCCATCCCACTGAGACTCCCTATGAAATTGGGCTTTAATACGCCCAGTGGTTTCTGAGGAGAAGATCTTTAAAAATCTTGACGATGGACGGGCTGACAGGATGACCTTGACCTTTAGTGACATAATATCTTCAGCTGTTCATTTAGTTGACCATAAATGCCAAATATTGTACCTTAGACTTAAATAGTTTCTGAGAAATCCACTGTTTAAGCGTTTTCCCATATGAAAGCCTAAGCTACAAAAGTTGACCGTGTCATAATTAAGTCAAGGTCATCGCAAGGTCATCATTTGTATAAATCATGATGGGCCTGCATGCCCAATGCTACATACCAAGTTTCAAGGTCATAGGCCTTTTGGTTTGAAGAAGAAGTGTTTTGAAGAATTTTTACTATATATGGGTGTGGCGGCCATCTTGGTCATGTGACCCAGACCCTGGAAACATACTTTCTTTCCCCCATCCCACTGAGACTCCATATGACATTTGGCTTTAATCGGCCCAGTGGTTTCTGAGGAGAAGATCTTTGAAAATCTTGACGACGGACGGGCTGACAGGATGACCTAAATAGTTTCTGAGAAATCCACTGATTAAGCGTTTTCCCGTATAAAAGCCTAAGCCACAAAAGTTGACCGTGTCATAATTAGGTCAAGGTCATCGCAAGGTCATCGTTTGTATAAATCATCATGGGCCTGCATGCCCATTGCTACATACCATGTTTCAAGTTCATAAGCCTTTTGGTTCTGGAGAAGAAGATTTTTTAAGGGTTCTTACCATATTTTGGCATGGCGGCCAGCTTGGTCATGTGACCCAGACCCCGCGTCCAAACTTTTGTTCCCCCATCCCACTGAGACTCCATATGAAATTTGGCTTCAATCGGCCCTATGGTTTCAGAGGAGAAGATGTTTGAAAATCTTGACGATGGATGGATGGTCCGAATGACCTTGACCTTTAGTGACATAATATCTTCGTTTGTTCATTTGGTTGACCATGTATACCAAGTATTGTACCTTAGACTTAAATAGTTTCTGAGAAATCCACTGTTTAAGCGTTTTCCCATATACGTACCAAAGTTGACCATGTCATAAATTAGGTCAAGGTCATTGCAAGGTCATCATTTGTACAAACTATGATGAGCCCGCATGCCCAATGCTACATAACAAGTTTCAAGGTCATAGGCCTTTTGGTTCTGGAGAAGAAGAATGAGGTGTTATGAATAGTCACGTTTCCTGCTGGACAGACAACGTTGATTCACCGTTGTTTGTCCGATGGTTAGGTCCGAGAATGGGAATGTCATCCGACAAAGGGTACATATCATGCAGGCATACGACGCGTGTTCAACATTGTCTGTCCGATGTTACACTGTAAGCTCCCAAAACGGGGATGGGGGATGTCATGCATACGAAGCGATACATACACTGTAGGCACGCAACGTTGAGTGATCGTTCAGTGTCCGATGTGGAAGATCCCAGAATGGGGATGTCATGTATATAAAGAGGCACATACCCTGCAGGCACAAAACGTTGATGCAACGTTGTGTGTATGATGTGTAGGATCTAAGAATGGGAATGTGGATAACTTACAAAGGGTATATTTCCTGCAGGCACACAACGTTGATTCAACATTGTATCGCAGAGATGTAGGCATCCGGAATAGGATGTCATGCATACAAATGGCTACGTAGTAGTTGGCACACAACGCTGATTCAATGTTGTAGGTCCGATGTATCGCTCCTAGAATATGGAATATGGACTTCATGCAATCAAAGGGGTACATAGCCTACCCAGCACGCACAGAACCTTGAATCAGTGTTTAATCAACATTTGTTCAACGTAGGCTCCCGAAAATCCAAGAACCTTAGAAAGTTTAGTTCAACCACAGGCGCTTGAAGTTCTATGCTCAAAAAAAACCCTCAAAACCCTTTATACTTGACGCAGTCTATAGGCCATTTCTTCAAAATGGCTCATAGCCTAGATGTTTAGCGGCATTGAAATTTGTTTCGTAGCATAGAGCTTCAAGCGCCTGTGGTTCAACAAAGTTTATCGGTCATCAAGTCAAATCGGGTGATAAGTTACATCAAAAGTCCTTAGATATTGATTGTCTTATGACGTCATCATGTCGTGAGCAGCTGGTCGATATATTTCAAAACAAATAGGAATTCACTGACATACTTTTACGATGCCAACTGGAAAGAAGCAAGTCTTTAAAGGAAAATGTAGCAAGCTTTGGATAATCAACAACTGCTGGATGACATTTGAATGGCTCTAGGTTCTTGCTTTGCATGGAAATGATTGATATCGAGGATATCTGGTTTCTGTTCACGAATTTCCATCTCCTTCGCACTGTACATCGACCATGTTGTCTTGAAAATGGTAGCTTTTCCGAAATATCGAGGTCGAATCGGACGATGGCGGCCATCTTGAATCGCTTAATGAATGTTTAAAGATACCCCAAGACCATCATTAAGTTAATGAAGAGATAATGACGAAGTCACGTCATTAAAAGTTTCATACAACCGAATTTAATAACGCGTTAATTAACAGGGGCGTAACTAGGGGCAATTTCATAATACGCACAACCATGTTTTATTCTCTACTTCTTGAAGGGAAAGCTAGTATTTCAGCCACTTTGGTAATTGTTATTGAAATCTTGTCTAATTTATAAATTTTCAGCATGCAAATATGCAGGTGCGTTTTGAAATTTTGTCAATTTTGACAAAATTTCAATACGCACTTGCGTATTTGCCGTATAGGTAGCTACGCCCTTGAATTAATGGCGGTTTAATGAATGTTTAATTTGTCATTAAAGTTTGATACAACCGGGTGAAGGTCATCGCAAGGTCATCATTTATACAAACTATGATGGGCCCGCATGCTCGATGCTAAATACCAAGTTTCAAGGTCACAGGCCTTTTGGTTCTGGAGAAGAAGATTTGTGAATGTTTTTTACCATATATGGGCGTGGCGGCCATCTTGGACATGTGACCCAGATACCCCGAACAAACTTTCGTTCCCCCAACCCATGGAGGCTCCATATAAAATTGGCTTTAATCGGCCCAGCGGTTTTGGAGAAGAAGACCTTTTAAAATGGTAGACGGACGGACGGACGGACTACGGAGGCCTGCCTATATGTGACAGTGTCTGGCATTTCGAGCCTTATGGAGCGAAAATCGGAAATTTTGTTTTTAACATTTTCATATTTATTAGTGCTTCCAGAATAGATTTTGAGAAGCACAAAGAAATAGCGCTAAGGTTTACTGCGAAAGCAAACGAAATTCACACCCACCCGATTTTTTGTTTTCGTTTCACTGATTGGATATAATTACATACTAGCTGGATAAACCTTTATGACTCTGGTTCGCGACATCCCTTTTGCAAAGACCTGTATAATGTGAACATTCTTAAAAGAGTGTAGATTAAGAAAATTAAACACGCCGATAGAAATGTTGAATCACTCTTTTCAGGTGACGCTTTGAAATTTATTAGTCAGTGCGCGGAAATACAATTAACTTTGCGTGCAAATTTTATGACGTCACTTTCATTTCACGTTTCGTGACGTCAACGTCGCACCTCTACAAGGCTCAAAATCCCAGGCACTGTCACATTATTATAAGCTCACGTTTGAGCCTTCGGCTCAGGTGAGCTAAAACAAACATAAATCAGACCAAGAAAAGCGAAATGCCAAAAGGTCACCAGCAGATAGCCGTGAGGTATATCCCAAATAATGTGCGCCGCGACACGAGAAAACCAACTGAGTTGTTGTGCGCCCAGCGCAGACTCAGATCAGCCTGGGCATCCGCCCAGTCTGATCAGAGTCTTCGCTGTCTGCATGGAGGTAGCTTAGACAGCTACCCTGTTAGCGCTTAGTGAAAAGTCTGATCGGACTGGGTGGATGACCTGGCTGATCTGAGTCTGCGCTCGGCGCACAACCACTCTGTTGGTTTTCTCGTATCGCGGCTAATGGACAGATAGAAAGCCGACAGACAAAGAAATCAACAGCAAACCACAACTGACCCGGACTTCCAGTAACACATAACCCGGGGAACCAAACCGGCCTTACATGAGCACTACCCTCACTGCGGATCCTACGTGTATCGTGGCCCGGAGGACCCACCTATAGATCAAATTGCAAACATATAACAAGTGGTTGTAAAGATGACACAAGAGGAAAACTCAACAGCAAGTAGGGTCAGGGCGGGTAACTTTGAACAGAGATTAAGTTCGGACAGTGACATTGTTTCCTTTATATGTCAGTTGTTTGCAATTCTAACACAGTGCGCCTATAGAAGCAATGGAAAGTTTCCGTGTTTTATTCTGCAACAATTCACTGTTACGGAGCGCGTGAGTCTAATTACAGACGTCACTGGCAATACTGACGTAATTTTGTGACGTTTTGAGACGTTAGACGGTGTAACGTCGCTTTTTCTTTCTAAAAGCGCCATAAACATGTACATTTATAGTAGATACAGTTTAGAAAATTAGCGGGAACATGAACGCGCTGGCAAGATGGTTGGGAGAATTTGAATGAAAATAGTAATTTTTCAGCGTTTTTGAGTGTTAGAATCGAAATATTTCAGCTCTAGCACTGAATTGTTGAGTAATAGTTCACTGTTTGTCGGTCAGTTGTAAGTAGATATCCGCGCTCGTGATATGATCTACTTTACAACTGACCTCCAAACAGTGAATTATTACTCAACAATTCACTGCTAGAGCTGATCTATTTCTTAATTAAAACAAAATTAACTGGGCAAACAGTGAAAATCCTGATGAGACGGCTCATTATGAGCCAGTCTCTCATCTGGATTTTCACTGTTTGCAATGGTATGTCCGAATTTACCCGCTGTCTGCAGTTACCCGACTTGACCTTATAGCACTGACACGCTGCAACAGCTGACCTGATCCATACCTTATAAACGGTTTATTCATCATGTGATTCGGACATCCCCACCCTTATTATGCCCCCGCCATTTAAAATGGGGGGGGGGGGGGGGGGGGGGGGGCATATAGTATCACCCCTGTCCGTACGTACGTAGCGTACGTAGCGTAGCGTAGCGTACGTACGTACGAAATGGTTTTCGTTCAATATCTTTTGAAAGCATTGGTGTATTGAATTCACATTTCAAACACAGCTATATATAATCATAAAATACAGGTCAAGTTCGATGTTGGGTAAAATCCGGCTATTATTGTGGGAGTTATGGCCCTTTTTCGACTTCTGTTTCTATAAAAAATGGTTTCCGCTCAATATCTTTTTGAAAGCATTGGTGTATTGAATTCATATTATATACACAGCTATATAATCATAAAATACAGGTCAAGTTCGATGTTGGGTAAAATCCGTCAATTATTGTTGGAGTTATGGCCCTTTTTCGACTTCTGTTTCTATGAAGAAATGGTTTCCGTTCGATATCTTTTGAAATCATTGGTGTATTGAATTCATGTTTAATACACAGCTATATAATCATAAAATACAGGTCAAGTTCGATGTTGGGCATAATCCGTCGATTATTGTGGGAGTTATGGCCCTTTTTCGACTTTATTTTGTGTGAAAAAATGGTATCCGTTCGATATCTTTTGAAAGCATTGGTGTATTGAATTCATATTTTATACACAGGTATATAATCATAAAATACAGGTCAAGTTTGATGTTAGGCAAAATCCGTCCATTATTGTGGGAGTTATGGCCCTTTTTCAACTTTATTTTTTATGAAGAAATGGTTTCCGTTCGATATCTTTTAAAAGCATAGGTGTATTGAATTCATATTTTATACACAGGTATATAATCATAAAATACAGGTCAAGTTCGATGTTGGGCAAAATCCGTCGATTATTGTGGGAGTTATGGCCCTTTTTCGACTTCATTTTGTATGAAAAACTGGTTTCTGTTCATTATCTTTTGAAAGCATTGGTGTATTGAATTCATATTTTATACACAGGTATATAATAATAAAATACAGGTCAAGTTCAATATTTGGTAAAATCCGTCAATTATTGTGGCAATTATGGCCCTTTTTCGACTTCATTTCATACAATAATGGTGTCCGTTTATTGGCTATTTCTTTTGGAAAGTTGCATGGCATCCATTTCTGCGATAAGATACAGAATATCATCACATATCAGTCATGACACCCCCACCTCCAAGCCCCCCCCCCCACCCCCCATATCCAAGAAGCACAATACATCTGCCCAAGGAAAACAATAAAACATGTACCACAGAAGTGTGCTTTTGTGAACCTAGTTATGCTACAAGTGCCTTTACCTTAAACAAGGCGCCATCTTACTTAGGGCACTAGGCGGGGGCATCCGTGTCGTATGGACACATTTCTAGTGAAACCTAAATCCCCAGCTTCATGTTACTGTAACCCAGATATCTCCACCCCCATATGACCACAATATTGCTACATATGGTCGTTAAAACCCTGCTGAATTTAATTTGAAATTTGATTTACACAGCTATTAAATGACAGTTACTTTCTTAGCCAAGTAACAAAACTTCATCAAAGTAATTTATCGAATTTTTACAACTGATCAGTTGCCTGGATCTGTGTGATAAGAAAAAAATTGTTACTAAATTAGGCGATATCCGCTTATGCTTGCAGACAGATACACGTAGTTCATAATGATCTTAAAGGCTTGGCTGGATTGTACAAAGCAGCGTTAATATCATCATAGCCCCAAACCTTTTGTTAACGTAGGTTTGCCAAAGACTTTGTAAACCATATTGTATTATTCAGTCTACTGAAGTGCTTCACTTTTATGCACTTTTTTTAGCGATTGCACTGTCTAAAAATTGGTTTCTAGTTAAGAAAAGCTAAAGGATTAAATTTACTAATAAGGAGTACATATATACTCCTCGCCAGAAGTTCAGCATATCTTTAAAGTACCAATATCAGGACTATCATAAATCTTGATAACTTAGTTCTAACTTTCGTTCTGAATGCATAAGCATTATAAAATTTCCTTTTAAAAGGAAGGCTTGCCCAGCTAAGCCAGTGAAATTCGCATGAGTTGTTATGCCCATATTCCACACAGACCACGAATCGTCACGATACGAACTGATAAATTTTAGAATTCGTGGAATTATAAATTTTCTGGTCACGATTCAGTTACGATGCAGGTACGATAGTGTTACGAATATTTGTGGGATTCGACTTGATTCGGCTGGAATCGCACGAATATTGCCAAGAATTCAGTGCGATTTACAAGAATCTGTTTTGAAATACTGCACGAATGTTAAAAATCAGTTACGAATCAGTTAAGAACATGCCGAATGCATGTACGAATCCAGTGCGAATAAATTGAATTCGGGACTATTCTTGACAATCCATGGGATTTTCTCTGAAGATAGGTATAAAAAGGCCAAAAGATCACAGCCTTTGCTGTACGCACATATAAAGTATGAACCATGAGAAGTCTATGGCCACAAAATGAAGTCTCTGCCCTCCAGGCACATGGCGTCTCATCAACGTCAATACGGCGTCATTTTGACGTCATATGCCAGCTAGAGAGACAATCTATATGCGCCCAGAGACTGGTTGGAGTCTTTACTGTGCGCAAAAGCGTCAAGGCACATAGTTACGAATCCCCGAATGAGTTAAGAATACCTACGAATGCCTTAAAATGGCTCAGAATCGATAAAGATTCAGTTACGATGCCAAAGAATGCACTACGAATTTGTTACGAATTAACTACGATTTTTTTAGAGTCGGGGAATTCGTGGCCAAAATTTTGAACAGTTATTGAAGTGAACCCAATTGTTGGTGCGCTTTCTGTTGCTATCTTTTAATTAGCAAAGTATTTAATTTCTTAACTTTTCGAATGGTGGCATTATCCATAGGTGTGAGGTAAAAACAAGTGTAGAATTTATTTGAAAAACAAATTGAGGAAATATTTAAACACACACACACACACACACACACACACACACACACACACACACACAGAGTTTTCCAACGTTTTGGCCGTTAGGCATGTCTCAAGGAAAATTACCATATGAACCTATTTCAAGTCTTTTCTTTACGGCTGCTGAGTCACTTAGTTTGAATCAAATTTTAGGAAAGACTGTTTCAAACCGATGTCTGTGGAATTTTGGCATATCTGAACTTGGCATCAAAGAAGACAATAAATTTATATTTACTGAAGTTTATTTTTGGTTTTAGTGGCATCAGTGGCAATTTTGACACTCTGAGAAGAAAATGTATGCTGCTATTGTTCGAGACAACAACTTGCTTTACACCATTTGGGAGCAACAAAGCATGGAACCCATTGCGTTCATACTTCCATGAACTTCCGAGAAATGAAATTTATCTTTTACATTTATGCTATGTTTTCACATCAATTTTGTTACTTATTCGTGAAGCTCTGACTAATTTAAGGCCGTGGAAAGGACGAAGAGTAGTTATAAACCAACGTGTGTTTTATAATGTACAACAGCCGCCACTATGACATGACGTATATCAAACGTTACATCGGCCAATCATCTATTTGAATTATCCGTGACGTCGCTTACGCGTAAGAATGCATGAATGTGTATTGTTCATGAATGTATGAACATCGTCAGCCCAGTAAAGGTTCATCTAACGAAACCGTCGATGAGTGTAAATATTTCTCTGTACATTTGAATAGGTGAAGTAAAAAGGCAACATAAGAGTGTTATAAAAGCAAGAAAAATGTCCACAAAAAACTCCCACCCGCACCTACTGCAAGCACAGTAGGCCCTTGCCCAACTATAATCCAAATCAGTAGTACGTCCCGGTACTGGAAGTTATACCCAGCATCATCGCATCATCCAACAAACCAGTCCATTGTCATAATGCTGGCAGTGATTCCCTAACAGTCGGCCTCAACGAGATTCAAATTTTAACGGTTCTGAACTATCCCCCTTTTTGTACCTGTATCATTGTAAGAGGTTTCCAGTTCAGGCTGAACATGTTGATGGCCAATAGGAAATTTATCAGAAGCTAAAAATGCGTACATTATATCGCTTATGCCTGTTGCAATGCGTATGCGTTAATATTACTCACCTACATTACAGGAGCGGTTGTAGTGTAGTGGATGACACTCGGGACTACCAATCCAGGGGTCGCAAGATCGATCCCCCGCTTCTCCGGTCTTTCGGATGAGACTTTAAACCGAGGTCCCGTCTCCATATGACCTCGTTGTTGGTGGGACGTTAAACCCGAGTTCACTCACACAAAAAATCACCTACATTACCAGCTTTTACATACATAACACGGTCAGTTGTACATAAAAGCCACACACACGGATAGATGGGATACATTTTTGCAGTAGGCCTAAATGTGATGAGTGCTTTAAAGGGGAAAAATCGTCCAAAGCGCATGTTTCTAAATTAAAACAATGAATTTGAACTTCGCTATTTTTTTTACAGATACACATACCAGCCAATTCCGGCATAAGCGCAGTCTGATCAGTCTGTCCTCAGCATGAAAGATGTCTGCATCATGAAGAATATATATGCCGAAAAAGACTGATCAGACCCCATGAATGCATCGAATCTGGACAGTGTGCCGGCTGCCCTGACTAGTCAGATTATGCGATGCCCTAAGGCCTATTTTTCGCGACGCCGCTGCATGATTTTGGAAAAGCTAATGCTTGTAAACTAAGCCCTATAAATATACACTGTTTCATACACAGGTTTTGGTATATTTTAAGGATGCAGAGCCAAATATTTTGCATTAAATTAAGAGTTTCATTCAAATGCAATCAGTTTATAAAAATCAAAAGATATGTGGCCAAGTTCAAGGCACTTGTGAAAGAAAAACGTGCTTTTTAATGGAAATGTCAAAAACAAAGTACATGCACTATCAAAAATAGATTTTCCGTCTGTTATTTTTAGCATATGAGGTAAATCGGATATGGATAAAAATAGACTCTCTTGGTATTTTCCGACTAAACGTGACGAATCGTCTCTTCCGAAAATAACTCGGTATCACTAAACCACTTGAATACTGGCTTGCGACCGTCATCGCGAGCCAAAAACACGCCAAAATTAAATTGATTTGAGTCATTAATGCACGAAGCGAGCATAGAATTAAACTGGCCAAAAATGCACATTGTCGAGAGAAAGTAATGTTTCGTTGTAATGAATATAAAAGTAGCAATTTTGTATTCGCCAATAACATTTAGTGTTACTGTCAGAGAGTAGCTTTTCCCCCCAAGTAGTTTTTCCTCACGGAAAAATGACTGTGATTTTTCCATAGTAGATTTTCCCACCGGAAAAATGGCTATATAGTAGAATTCCCCCCCCCCCCCCCCCCCCCGGAAATATGACTATATAGACAATTTTCCCCGGGGCAAATCTACTATACGTGTTTTTGCATAGCCGTTTTTCCCCTCTATAGTGGATTTTCCCCCTGGTAATATGATTGCAGGAAAACATGCTACATAGTGGCATTTGCTCCATCTCCAGTTATAACAGTGAGGTTCATAACTGAAACAGAAATATGAGTATCTGTCCGTAAAATATCGATGGATAACAGATGCTGGAACTGCATGCATGTGTCCATCAGTCTGTCTTATTTTTGTTTTGGGAAAAGCAAGTAGGCATTTTGCGTTTCCATGTTAGCCTAAAACGGATATGAGTGTACGTGGTTCTGTGCATAAATATAATTTTGTGTTTTACAAGCATTTATCTGTGCGTGAGCGCAGTGGTGTGCCTGGACTAGTGTTCGCCTTTCATGCAGGAGTCGTGGACTCGGCTCCCATTCGGACACACGTCCGATTATGATTTTCAATGTAATAAACTCCCTACTAAATCAAACATGACTAGACAAAGCACCCGTTCATACACCTTCCTGTAAGCTTGCATGCGTATGTGTACGTATATAAATATCTGCGACGGGAAGAAAGCATACCCTCCTCGTTCCTTAAAATTAGTAATCATTGATTATCATAAAAATATGGTTGCTAAATTTGCATATTGATTTTTTTAATTAATCATGTTTATTACCTACCTTGAAGTACTGATACATTTCTTATGCGATTTATTTCGTAAAATGTCTCTGTTCTATTCCGTTCCGTTCCGCCAAATACAAATAGCCATACCAAATTCACTAATAGCCAATTTCCCGATGGGAGAAAAAGGACTATGGGGGAAAAGTGGCTCTATGAGGTCTGGACAATCAACTATATAGCCGTCCTTCCTATAGCTATTTTTCCGGGGGAAAGGGGGAAAAACCACTCTCTGACAGTTACAAAACATTAAATTGGTATAACAGAAAAGCCACCCACACCGCAATACGACTTTTTTTCTTCCCAAAATGTGTGTGTGTGTGTGTGTGTGTGTGTGTGTGTGTGTGTGTGTGTGTTTGTTTTGACATCTACTTCTTTCTGTGCTCGCCTTGTAAGCTGTTACTCATTATAAATTCAAACTTGCTAATTTAACGATGCATTATCATTGGTGTTGATGAAAGAATACATTACCTTCCATTGAGAGTTAGAATTCAATTGTAACTATCTCTAAAAATCTTGTTTAATTTACTTTCCTTTACGCTAAACTTTTGGCGAGGAGTATATATCCGCAGCTGGTAGATTTTAAGATGGGTCGATACGTTTAAACAAGAGGAATTCTTCCATTTTAATTTTTGCCTCGATCCCTTCTGAACAAGGGATTATTAAGGGACAATGTTATTATTTTTGTTATTTTTTTTTATATTTTTTGGTAAACTTTTTAAAGTACGTAGACCGCTTGAAAGGGAGCTTTTCTTCAAAGGAAGCTAATGCCAAACTAAGAAAAGTGTCTCCAACTGAAATTATACGGGCTAATCAGATTTGCTGGCCTCATATGAGCCGCAACACGACAAAACCAACAAAGTGGCATGTGCGCCCATCGAATACTCAGATCAACCTAGGCATCCGCCCAGTATGATCAGAGTCTTCACCGTAGCCTGAAAGGGTAGCAAAGGGTCTAAACGTCGTCCATATCGACAGCGAATGCTTTGATTGGGCGCATGCCAGGCTGATCTGAGTCTTCGCTGGCGCACATGCCATATTGTTGGTTTTGCCGTGTTGCGGCCCAATTATACGTTAAACTTTAACCAATTAGTGGTAGCGTCACATAAGTAAACAGTGCAGAACATGATCAGACGCCGCGATCGTCTAATCAGTACTTACCTACTTGCATAAGACGAATTATCATTTCTCCTCATCATCAGCATATTTCCCCTGTTGCACTGGGGTGCATCAAGGAAAAAACTTGTCACCTTTTTTGTTTTCAATATATAAGAACGACCTGGAAGATTATTTTCGTACAAATAAAGCTAACGGAATAGTATGTGAAACGGATGGTGATAATATTACAGTATTTTTTAAAGGCTTCGTATTACTATATGCAGATGATACAGTGTTATTTGGTAAAAACAAAGACGACTGCAGCACTCTTTAAACGTTTTTGAGAACTATTGCAAAGAGTGGAAACTAAATGTCAATATTGCAAAAACAAAAGTTTTAATTTTTTCTGGTGGCCGATATTCCAAGAACTAGAATTTCTACTTTAAAGAGGTAAAATTAGAATTGGTCAGTGAATATAAGTATCTGGGAATATATCTCTCAAAAAGCGGCTCCTACTTAAATTGTAAAAAACATTTATCTGAACAGGCAAACAGAGCATTATTCTCCTTATTGAAGAAAATTCGAATATTAAATTTACCAACAGATATTCAAATTGAACTCTTTAATAAAACTATAAGACCGATTCTTCTTTATGCATGTGAAATTTGGGGTTTTGGCAATTTAAATATTATTGAAAAAGTGGAATTAAAAATTTTGAAACTAATCCTTAATCTAAAAAATCAACGCCTTCTTTTATGGTTTATGGAGAAGTGGAATTATTTCCTATATCACTGGAAATACAAGCTAGGATTATATCATTTGGATTAAGTTGAAAAAAGGTATTCACGATAATAAACTTTCGTCGCAACTCTACGTAGTCATACGCAATTTACACGAACAAGGGAAATGTAAGTCTAAATGGTTAGAAAATATTAGGCGATTGCTAGATACAAACGGTTGTGGAAATATTTGGCATTTACAAAATGAACTTAATGCAACATGGTTAGTTATGTCATTTAAACAGAAGCTGAAAGACCAATTTTTACAAAATTGGAACTCTTTAGTTGAAAAGGCCTCAAGTGGAACAAATTACAGAATTTTTAAAGATACTTTTGAATTAAATAAATATTTTACCTATCTAACTAATCGTCAATCCCGAATACTAACTTCTTTTCGCACAAGAAATCATAAATTCCCAATTGAAACCGGCAGATGGACTGGAAAACCAGAGAATGAACGATATTGTAATATTTGTAAAAGTAATATTGGAGACGAGTTCCATTATTTAATGGAATGCAATTACTTTAATGACCAAAGAAAATTATACATAAAACCATTTTACACAAGGCGCCCAAATACATACAAATTGAATATTCTCGTGAATAGTTCAAACCGCATGACAATTCGAAATCTTTGTACCTTCATTGAAATAATAATGAAAACAGTGCCTACATATCATACAAATGAACCAGACACTTGAGTTTATTCCGTAGTTATTATTTGAGTTATATTTGTCTCTGCAATAACAGGAAGCCGCGTCGTGACGAAACGTGCCTTTTTGCTACCGGTCTTTTCTAACTAGGGCATGTATCACTAGCTGTTGCTCGGAAATGCGCATGCCCCGACCAATCAGTGTTCGTGTACATGATGGTCGGAGTAGGCGCATTTGTCGAACTGCTTTGGGCGGGTCTCGTCACCACGTGGCTAAGCTGTACTAAACTATATTTGTTACATATGTTGCATATGTTACACTTTTTTTTCTTTGATAACAAAAGCCCCTTTTTGTAAGAATGGTTGTAATCCGTGAACAGACGGACATGGCATTACTTTTCATACACTAGAGATGTCGCGTGGAAGGTGACAGTTAAGTGAGCGCAATAGCCGCTCCAGTACGCCTGTGCGGCCGCTCAGGTATTTTAGAGTTTTCATTCTCTGCTACTTTGTACATACATGCAAGAAAAGGAAGATCCTGATCAGGTTTCGCGAGTGCGCAGGCTGGACAGGGTGTTCCTTTTTGTGCGTGTGGTAATGTACCCTTTCACGCGGTATCAGTGGTATAAAATTATATACATGTATATGTAGTTTGGCGTGAATGAAAGAGTATGTATGTGCATCTGCAAGTTACCAATCCTTTTCTTGCATATTTTACTATTGTTCAATCATATTTAAAACTGGGCCGTTTCTGTCCTAAAGTTTTGGACATGGTTGGGTGAACCGTGTGGACCTAGATGGGAGTGCTGAAAAGCAGCCCGATCGGGGTCAGCCGTGTTCGCATCTATATTTTGTTTGTGAATACATACTTTACAGACCAGGTGGACTTGGCCAAGTCGGAAGCTGGAAAAGTCCACTTGAAAGTATCGCAGCTGTCCGAAGATTTAGGACAGAAATGGTACATTGTAGTAAGGAAAACGAATGTACTTAAACTTACCAGGAAATACTGTTAAATATCCAAACAGATTTAAATTGGAAGTTCTATTAGAAATTTACTCTATCCTCACAACTGGAATACATTCCATTCACAAAACTTTAAATTTTACAAAACACGCCTTTTCCTTGTTATTCATGAAATGCACGGTCTGAACCAGCCCAAACCAGTTAAGGCGTTTCGGCCCACTGCAATTTGTGAATGACAGTAATGAAAGCGTCTAAACGTTTTAGAGTTTAATATAAACATGTAAAGACTACAAGCAAAGTAAAGATGTCTTGATTTCATATGACGAATAATTCAAAATCTCTCTCTCTCTCTCTCTGAATCTCTGAATAATCGAATCTTACTCTCAGCTCTTTTAACTAATTGCTTATGTTATATTTACGATGTTTCCCTCAAGTACACAGTATCCGAACTACATGTACAATCTCTTCCGGTTTTCATAGCGTTGAATCGAGAGTACAAACGTTCGCTTATAACCAGTAGTCGGAAATCATTATGTTTTGAGATTTTATCCGGAATCTGCTGCGTCATTTATAGCTATTCAGCTTCGAAAATGTAAAGAGGTAAGTTTAATATAATTTGCTCTTCGGTGTTTTACTTTATTACCCTGTACAATGTCGTGTATGGGTGGGTAGTAATTGGTACAATATTCAAATCGCCCTTGGCATAATTCTTAAAACATTTTGACCATTTTCTTACATGTTTTATAAAAAATCTTTAGAATAAACGGAAGGCGTTATCAATCTACAGTTTGTTAGTTTTGATGAAAGAATGATAGCTAAGTTTTGCACGACACAATCTCGTGTTAAATTAAGCTGTTCGGAAAAAAAAAATCTGCGACGGCAAGGAGTTTTTCATTGTACAGGGCAATAAAGTAAAAGAGCGAAGAGAAAATTATATTAAACTTACCTCTTTACATTTTCGAAGCTAAATAACTATAAATGACGCAGTAGATTCCGGATAAAAACTCAAAACATAATGATTTCCGGCTACTGGTTATAAGCGAATTTTGTACTTTCGATTCAACGCTATGAAAACCGGAAGAGAGGGTACAGTGCGTTCGGATACTGTGAAGTATGTGAGTATGAATTTGTGTGTGAGCAAGCGTGCGCCATAGAGTTGTTTTGAATTGCATAGTATATGTTTGAGCCTTATGTTGTTGCATTTTTATGCAAACTAAGTGTAATAAAGAATTGAACATCTCTAAAACAAAAACAACCTAGTCCAGGCACGCCTAAATTGATAAATGGACTTATAAATGGACCCATCCATTTGATAAGGAGACAATTAGCCATTGGGCATAACTGGATTGAGCAGTGTTTTGCATATCGCGGCTCATATAGTCTAGCAATGTCTATGGTTAGGCCACAGGCTTCGCTATATACTATAATAATTAGCCGCGACACGACAAAATCAGCAAAGTGGCATGTGCGCCCAGCGAAGACTCAAGTCAGCCTGGGCATCCGCACAGTCTGATCAAAGTGTTCCCTGTGCGCTTCAAGGGTAGCTAAGGGTCTAAGCTAGCTCCATGAGGACAGCAAAAACTCTGATAAGACTGGATGGATGCCCAGGCTGATCAGAGTCTTCGCTGGGCGCAAATGCCACTTTGTTGGTTTTGTCGTGTCCCGGCTCAGTTAATTTAAATGATCTTACAGTGTGACCTGTTGATCTTAGACAGCCCTCATGACAGTGCTTTCAGGACTTTTTTTGTATTATAGGTAAAGATAGCAGCCCTCAACGACTCTCACTTCATTGGTATGTGCCTCTACAATGTGGTGGTACTGAGTGCTGTCGGCCTCACCCTGAATTTGGTTCTTGAAGACAAACTCGCTTTATTATATGGCATCATTTCTGGAGTGCTTATCATCGGTACAACGGCAACGCAGCTGGTTGTTTTTATCCCAAAGGTTAGTTGATTATGTTATAGCTCTACGCCTGTCCATCATAAGATATGTTATTTTGACTCAGCTAAAGTCGGAACCTGTTTTTATGTTCGTCTGTCCGTAACGCTTTTAGGCAGTTGGAAAAATCGAGAAACGCATATGCAAGGATCTTTAAATTTAACATGTGGCATGTACATGAAAAATAAGCGGATTCGTATTTTGAACCAAATATCGGAAGAACCGCTTAAGCTAGGATCCTAATTTTTGGCAAACAGTTACAGACCCGGATTAACTATCAAGCCTGATTAACTTTTGAGCCTATTTCGTAAATTTTCGGTTGAGCTATTCCCCTTTTTCGAACATATGCATTTTGTATGGGAACTAGCTTGTGAACAAAACAAAGGCTAGGATCCTTATATTTGATATGCAGGTTTGGACTGAGGCGAAGATGAACTGATTTTTTAGCATAGAGTTTCGCACAGGGCATGGCTTCGCACACCTACGGGATTTCTTAGTATGCGTCAGTCATTAGTTGGCTGAACATATATTTCAAGGTTGTTTAAAGGAAGGCTTTTGACATCACTCTCGGATGCAGTGCATCACGAGCATTTTGGCGCAAAAATATTTAAAACATTCAGATCAAAGTCGGGAATGTTTAGCATTTTTAGAAAAGGCAATATTATTGATAGCACACTGTCGAAATTTGGCTCCTGAAGTGTTATTGAAATTGTCTTTTTCTCTCTTCAGAATACAAAGTGCACAATCATCATCAAAACCTAGGCCGGTTATATAGACATCAAAGATTTTCAATGCTACGGGGCGTGAATTTTGTCCCTCAATTTTATAAGAAAAGTCCGCATATTATTTTTAACTGTCATCCTATTTTGTCGTAAGTCCACTCTAAGATTACACAGTCGAGATGTGATGGATTCAACAACAAATTGTCAGTCACTTATTAACCAGTGTTTTAAAATCAAATAAAATTCTGAAAATCGCTGATTTTTGTCTTTCCATTTATGGAAGGAACATTGACATTATACTATTACCCTGCAAACTATAAATAAAAATAGCATATTAGCTGTTGTTTTATGGTTTTCATTAACTGGTTCTAAGGCGTATGACACAATATTCAAAGACATCTAGAATGCTTCTATTTCCTCCTAGAAGCGGTGTGCGAAGCCATGTCCCCATATACCCAAAATATCACGTAGAACTGCACTGTATATTACCGCACGTGCTACTTACAGTTGGAACGCAGCGCCAAGGAGTAGGGATATAATCAAGCACATAGCAACGGATTTTTGCTCGAAATTGTCGCCATCAAAATGGCTATCGACGAACCCCATAGTACTTTAACGCCACCATATAGATTAATCAAATCGCCTCACCGGTTGAAATTTTAAGAGCACTTTTCTGACTTCCATTACTGAATATTTCTGTTAAAATAATTCCAGGACATCCTTTTCCGCCTGTGTAATTATTGACGAAACAGTGCCCTTTACGTCGCGTCAAACATGTGAACAAAAAATTACGATTTACAGCTTATTCGACTTTCTCCAAAACGCAGACCTATGCCATGATAAAAATTGATATATATTCCACTATTATGTGAAATTTCAGAAAATTTGGTTATGGAACATTTTAAAATTGCAAAATAACATATGACCACTCGGTTTGAAAACAAACCGAAAATGGCGTCGAAATCATGCCAGCCTTACGCGCTAAATGTTCACTGCCAATAACAAACTCACAATTCGGCCTGTCCGTAGAAACGTAACACCTCTCACTGATTAATCTACAACCAAGACCGAATAAAACAGTCAAGCAAATTCATTTTATTCATATTTTATTGTCAGATAAAATAATGTCAACTCTCACCTCTATGCTTTAGCAAATCGTAAACATAAGTCTATGACGTGATTTTGAATCGATTAGAAGTTTGTATAATCATGGCTTAAAAGACGGACTTAATCAGCAATTTATGTTCATTTAGGTACAGTTCATGCAATCGTTCAGGATTAGCCTTTCCCCTCATAATTGAACGATAATTTAACGGTTATTTCTTTCTTTAATTAGCAGATCACGCGCTTGATTTCAAAAATCAAATAAACGGTTGTATGTGAGTCTCGCTCACTGGCTTTGAATAGTATTATTCACGGCCGTTGAGTCCGACTGGAGCCGCGCTGAGCCGCGCTTTGTGGGTGACCGGAGAAAGTCGACTTTTTTTTCTCTCTTGCGTAGTACATACTTTAGCAGGAAGTATTATTACAGATTTAGATTTTAGATTAGGACTGTAGTGTCTTATAAGCCGAACTCGGCTGGATATCAATATGTTTTAAGTTTTAAAATAAATTATGTAAAATATGTATATATTGATATATGACACTTTAATAGATAAAGTACTTACTTACTTACTTACTTACTAGTAACCTGGGAGGGATGAGGAATGCCCCCCCCTCCCTCATGGGACGGTTAGAAGCAGGAGCGTAGGGGTTATTACACTTTACGCACAATTATGTTTATCTTTTGAGAGCAAGAATAAGAGGTAGGCCCCAAAGATACTTTATATAGTCGGGTCTGTTTGCCGCTACTATTGAAATCTTGTTCAATTTAAAATACCAGCCACATCAAATATGGCGATACCTGTTGAAATTTTGTCTATTTGACAAAATTACAATACGCACCTGGGTATTAGCGTATAAGAAGTTACGCGTTTGAGAAGGGTTAGCAGTGCACTGTATGCATGCGATGTTTTTGCATGCCTGTATAAGTTTGAAAAACTCGTCAGACATCTGTGTGTGTGTGTGTGTGTGTGTGTGTGTGTGTGTGTGTGTTTTTGGGGGATGGGGGGCAACAATTACAAATCTAAATCTGCAGGTACACGGGTAGATCTACATAAAATAATAGGATAGAATAGAACATTTATTTCTCCAATTACGTACCCTTTCGGTTATGCAGTCACATATAAACAAACAACAAAAACATTTACAAATAATTCAGATCGTGTTTTCCTATTTCTCTATTAAAATGACTGATGTTGCCTCACATTAGAGTAGTCTTGGCGAGGAGGTTCTATATACAGCCGCAACACGTTTTCATTGATAACTGGCACAAATTATCGTAGACTTATTATCAATACACAACTTTATTAATTTCCTGTTAGTTTTCCTGAACTGGGAGACTCTACAAATATTCTTTGCTCCCAAAGGAGCAAATGCTTTCCTTAAAGAGTTTAGTCTCATTGGAAAGGTAGGATAAATCAAAAATATTATTGCCGAGATGCTTCCCCTGAAAGTGTACCCGGTTGCCCTAGGCCCACACATTTACATGTACACTCGGTTCCTTCCAATGCTTAACATGTTCATTCCTCATTTGTATGCCGACTAGAATTGTAACATTGTAATTGTCCGGTTGACTAGCAGGCCCGGTTATCTTGCAGGTCACCAGAAGATTTGATATTTTTGCATTTACGAATCGTTCCGAAGGCACATGTAAAGGGCAATCCAGTACACTTCATACTCAACTCTGGGCTTATTCTTCAAACTCTGCGTCCTGAAATTAAATAATTGGGCAGTCGATTTCCGAATCGAATAGGACAACAGTCGAAATACATTATTTAGGCAATGATAGGAATTGAGCTAGCGGCCTTCAGATTCTCATCTGAACACCCTAAGCTACCAAATGTGGCAACGTGCGGGAAGGCTTTCACTTTTTCCCTTACTGTAGTATTTTCTGAGGGCCAGTAAGTACACGGGTGACCTGCAACAAGCAAAGACTAAGATAGCTTGCACTACAAATGTTATAAAAGTTAAGATGAACAGCTTGCATATGTGCATTCTATTATGGATCGTGGCTGGTAGCTTTTTGTTCGTGCACATTTTGCTAAATGAAGGCAATGATGGGTTGCTTGAATAAGTATACAAAGTTCATGCGTATTTCAACAGTTCCTCACACGCCCGCTATTTTCAACTTTCAAGCAGATTGTTTAAGTATACTGTCAATCGTCTTTGTGCTTGTTCGGGATGTGGAAAATGCCAAAGTGGAGCGATTCGTATACAGTTTAAGTTCATGTACAGTACTTTGCTTCCACGGAATAAATGGCTGTTTTTGTGCCACGTGCCAAACGTCGGATGGCACGTAGCAAGCCTCCAAATTTCCCCCACACCTCCCACATCCGCACACCCCGACACATTTTCAGGCTCATCATCGAACACACGAAATGCTCTTAGTAACTTAATTCAGAACGGAAAGAGTTTGCTTGCAAGCCAATCAGGGTTTTGATATTCGCTTATATATCAGTATGCATCTTTGTATCTTGAAGCAGTCTTGTTAGACTAAGCAGATTTTGCTGTTATCATATCCGACAAGATTCCTCTTTCCCTGTTGCGGCTCAACTGTTGGTAAGATTCAAATGATTGTAATAAATCTCAGTGTGTGTGACAACAATGAAGCCAACTCGGGCAGAGAGAGAGAGAGAGAGAGAGAGAGAGAGAGAATACGCTGTCACAACAACGACTGCTCAAGTCATGTTTGGGACATATACATCACTCCAAGCATCAGTCAAGATGAATTCCCCCACTTCCCTGGCCCCCACCCACCCCCACCCTCGTCATTAACCGCCTCCTTCCATCCCCACCTGGCTTGTTTCTAAGTAACAATTATGTTCTCTGTAATTGTTGAGCAAATTATAAAATCAGATCGTAAATTTTTTGAAAACTAGACAAACAAAACGACAAGAAAGAAACTCTTTACTGTACCGGTGCATTTCATGTTCGACGTATAATCTGTTTACATGCGGACTGGCAATCTAGCTCGAGGCAATATACGTCATTTTTTATTACGTCACAATAGTGACCTAATAACTTATTTGACAGAAAACAGATGACTGTTTGAAAGATGAATACGTGGGTTGATCATTAAATAATGGAAACACCTTAGTTTGTAGATTATTTGGTCATATACAGAAATAAGTATCCTTCATGTAACACCAAAGAGCATCTTTTGAGCATTCGAATCCATGTTTGAAATAGAAATTTTAACGGGTTACCATAGCAATATATGACCTCACGTTCACGCCTGGTACCGCGTGTGATTTTTTTCAACGTCATGTTGGTAATGAGGTGCTTGTAGTATGCTTATTATGTACGATATGTATAGAGAAATTGACAATTTAGGAGCATCGTCCAGTTAAGTTAGGCTTTGGTTTTAGACACACACATATAATGATTGTTAATGAAAATGTTCTGAAATCTGGAATGAATTAAAGCTAAAGCAGCCGTTAGAATAATTGATTTTTAGGGAGTATCACATTTTATTCTGTAATTTCCAGTATTATGCTAAAGTTAATTGATCCGTTATCAAGTACCGAATAATTTTGGTTCTTTCTGCTATACAATTCTCCAAAGACTCTGCTTGTTCAAGTCCAATGACATCACAATTCTGGGCCCTCCAGCTTACAATAAGCGAAAAACGTCAAATTTTGCTCGACCAAAAGCCTTTCATGGTCTGTATTTCTGCCAGGGTTGAGAGCCTGTCATGAGTAACTATATATTTCTTTTAGGTCCTGAGACTTGCATCAAGCCACCACATGATCACAAACTTGTAGCCTCTCTTTATTATTTATCAGCAGCAAACATACATGGAAATATGCAAAACTTTAGAGACTAAATCCTTACAAGTTTAAGGCGTCGTTGCCATGGCAACGAAATTCCTAAACAGTACTTTAGAACTTAATTATATGCCACATGCTTGTTTAAAAGGTATAATATATCTGGAATACAGTTATGAAACATAGCTAATGAAATAAATGCTAGTTTCCATTATTTAATGATCACCCCTCGTAATATTAGAAAAGGATATTATTTTCACAAATTTGAGTGGCAAAACGTCAGATTTGTACAATGCCAATCAGGTCAGCAGTCAGGTAAGGTACGTTCTACCTGTTTGTAGTTTATTTTAGCTAACTAAACTCCGTAATTTTTCTCCTCTTGAAGTATTTAGCAATCTGAGCTATGTTTGACAAGCCGTCGACCTCAATTTTCTGTCGAAATTGCGCTGTCCGGCAAGTATTGCTGGTGCTCATATCACGTGCAAGACCGTTTCCTGAGCGTTAAAACTACAGATTCCCTCTTTTATTTTGCAATTTAAAATTGTTCCAAAACGAAATTGCTTGAAATTTCACATGCAAAAAGTAGAAATAATAAAGTTTTCGATGGCATGAGTGTGCGCATTGGAGAAAGTCTCAGCTTTCTGTAAATCATGTTTTATGTTGATGCAAGTTTTCGGTAGAATCAAGATAGAGTATTGTACTGTGACGATGAATATTTTAGCATTTCGAGCAATTTTGGCCCTGAATTTTGTTGAGAAAGCCTGCTTAATACTAGTTAGCAAAACATTTTTATGTGTTTAATCATTTTAATATAATCAGTGCCTCTATATACATTTGAGAATAATGGGAAATTTCGTCAAGAACCATGTTCGCCATTTTTAGGGCCTATTTTTTATGTGGAATGATCCATCGTTGTAAATACAATCACCGCTTTTCGAGGGTTTCGTTCCAACTGTTATGACGTCAGGGTCTGAGACCAAATATTAACGTTATGTTACAAGCTTTGTCAGCCAATGCTGCAAAAGTCAGAAAAGTGTGCGAAGCCATGTTCCCTTACTCTATACATGTATCATAAATTTTTTCGGAGGAGTTTTGCTCTTTTTTTTTTTTTTTTGGTCTGCTTCAGCCTGTCGCTCATAGTTTTTCCTATATTTGTCTATTCAATTTCTGCACGTATCTGCATTATATTGACTTTAATGGTAGTTGGTACCTGTTGGAATTACAGACGTCTAGCATAAATGGCTAGTACGAATAGACATCATCTTTCATTCAGCTATAGGTGCAAACTTAGAGCGTATTTATGCCAACAGACTTCATATCTGCAATTTCAACAGGTGCGAACACAGCCTTGACAAAGAATTTTGAGTTGTCGTTCTTCCAAAGAGTTCTTTGACACCCAGATTTCCGAGTTTGATTAATTTTTTGAACGCTTCGTCCTTCTGCATCTTTGCCATTTATGATTTTATTCATACGTCAAACATGATACATAATAACATAAAATCAAATCCTTTGAGAATAGATTATCTGTTTAAAAAAGGGCGATAATGTATACCACTACTAGTTCAAAGACAACTGAAGTTAAGATATTTTCTAAAACAAACTATTATATATTCGTAATATATTTAATTTCATGCTACTATCAAACTCTGTGTCAAAAGGTTGTAAAAACAAATAAAATAGTGAGCTTTGCCCAGTTGTTTAAAGCTGATGTCGACCTTATATAACGTTTAATCGTTTAATGCGATGCGGTGTGTTAATGACTTGGTTGGTTTTATTGCAGAAAAACTAGCATTTGCAGTTCAAAAGCTACACATTTTTTTTGCTTGTTTTTTTTTTTTTTTTTAGTTTTTGAGTAAACAATAACATTGCCAAACTAAGTAGTAAAGGGCTTAACTTACGACTTCGTTTTTTTTTTGAACAACTGAGCATTTGAGTTTAATAAACACTCTTAGTGCCTCTTACAAAGCATGTTGTTGCTAATCATTTGCGTTTGTTTGCAGATAATGACTGTATATCATCCCCACCATGTAGACATAGACAAGAGATCTGTCCTAAACGGTAGCAGATTTACCTCAAGCATGTACTCTAGCAAGTTTACACCACGAGAGCCTTGTGACACTACGGTATCCACATTAACACAGAGTGTCTCACACGCGAACCATGAACACGAGTTAAGTAATGCTTAAGACGTGTACATTAAATGTGTTAGAAAGTTTGAAATGCATGTGAGACCATAATACCAGAATGATCCCTCCTGTGAAAGTTTGCACCACATGATGTTTGCGAGACGATGGTATATTAAGCGATGCTTTCTGTAAAATCAGGTGACGCTTGTAAGACACTTGTATCTTATTGATCCTTTCTGTGAAAGTTGGCACCACGTGATGCATGCGAAACATCGGTATCTTGAATGATCCGTTTTGTAAAAGCTTGCACCGTTTAAAGCTTGTGAGACGATGGTATACTAAAAGATCTCTTCCTAGTGGTGCTTGTGAGATTTCGGTATGCTGAATGATCCCTCTGCGAAAGTCTGAACCACGTAGTGCATATGAGTCGTAAGTTTGCATATCTGTGTAGGTTTGCATAACGTGATGCATAGAGGTGGCTGGTATTCTTCGTGAATAGTTTGCACCACGCGATGCTTGTGAGATGATTGTATCCAAAGATGTCTCATACAAAGTAATATGTTGCTTTTCTAAACCATATGATATTGTGAGACTACTGTGTTTAAAGTGCACAGGACATTAGCACTATGTGATAAACAAGAGTCTATATGGTGCCCACGGCTCTTGTAGATACCGCGATAATAAATGGTGATTTTGTGCCAGCTGAACTGACTATTAAATGGAATGAGACGAGTGGCTGTACTGAATTGAATAGTTAGTTGATGCCACTAAGGCGGTGATATCAACCGTGACTCTGCTGAATCGCATGTCAAACATGATGATAAACTTTGTGTTGTGCATTAAATTTGACAATTTGACATGACATTAGTTGTTTTGTATTGTATCATATGTTGCGACACTAGATAACATCAAGTTATGTTTTGACAACATGACGCTGTACCCATATCATGCCAAGTGTTGTCAAAACATAACACGTCACGTTTGACATAACATGTTATGTTTTGACAACACTTGACATGACATGGGTTATTTTCTACATGATACCGTGTTTTAAATGCTGCCCCTAAAATAATTGATATAAGCCATGACAATAAAGCGACGTATATTTATTTCTAGAGAGTCATCAATAAACTTTTTAACTGATTCAATTTGTTGTTTATTATATACTTTCCTTTACACTACTTAGAATACAATTATTCGGCTACCACAAGACCTTATTTTTACAAACTCTGGTAAGTCAAGAAATACGTGAAAGAGTAACTGCTTAAATTGAATTGATACTATTACATGTTATTAGGAATCAGTATGTCGTCTTAATCACAAACTACATGCAGCATACATATATTCAAAAATACAATGAGATACATAGAAAAGGCAGCAGCTACATACAAGAGTGACAACCTACGCCATAGCACCGATGTTGTTACTTTTCTGTCAGCGACCATCTGGACTTTAAAAGCTAAATATTTAAGTTTAAGTCTTGCAAACACTGGCACAATGAAATGGCTACTCGATGTTGTCCTGGTAGATGTTTTGGACTCATTATTACCAGAACTTGTTAAGTCTGCAAACACGCCGTTACAGTGATCTGTATCGATGATGATTGATATGTGTTTACCACAGCTATCCGAATCAAAGATTGTAGTGAGGTGTTTGGTAATGTCTTACCGTTTATAGAGTCATATCCTATATCCTTTCGACGACCAGACTTTTCAAGAAAATCGCTGGAAAAGGGGGTGGAGTAGAATGTTTGACCCTAAATTTTGCTTACTTTGATGATTAAAATCGAAATAACATTCGATAGGAGACATATTTAGCTCCACAATAAATGACACTTATTTGTCTCATGACGTCAGAGGTCACGGCGCAGGGGTCACCCTACCAAGAAAGTTGCGCACGGACTTGTTTTTTTGTTGTTGTTTTTTCGATTTTTCAACAGACTTTTCTCTCTTTTCTTCTCTTTTTCTCTCTTTTCTTATTTTCCCTTTTATTGCGCGTTTATGCCATATTTTTGTTTTGGTCGTGCTTGTTTGGTAAGATTAGTAGGGCGGTTACAAAAAGTCAGGGTAAAAACCAAATTTCAGAAGTGAATTTTTCAAGTTTTTTTCGGCATTTGAAAGCGTCTAGGGTCCTCCCAGTATGCATTTCAGAACTGATACTAAGAGCGTGCAAGGCCATGGTTCTGGTATATACAGAGAAATCAAAATTAATAAGATGCCTGAATAAGTGAGCTTGTGAGGGTCATTCAAAAATCATTGTCAGCAATTACCCATGAATACGCTATGGCCGTCGAAAGGATATACCTATCGGTAAGTTTTTCTTGTGATTTAATCATACCTACTATTTGATACCTGCGGGAAAAACGTAACTAGTTTTTCAAAATTGGCCGTCTAATGAATAGATCCGACATCTGCGCTATTATGTAAGCTGTTACCCTTGACACAACACAACCTAAGAAGAAAACTTAAGTTTCATTTACATGCATGTGAAGTAACATTTTCATATATTTACAATATACTGAAGCAGAATTCAATATTACAATTGAGAGAATGATAGTTCAAAAGAGAATATATTCCTTACAAATTTATACATATTTTAACATAGAACCAAATACATGTTAAGGTGGTGATTTGTGTTATATAGAAAAATCTGAATAAAACTATAAAAAATTATCGTATCTCCCTGAAAGTTAGCAGATTTTTTATTTTTGTTGTTCTCTACAGTTTGAAATACAAAATATAGGGACAGGCTGTTTAAAAAAGTGTTTTTATATGGAAAGATCAAAGGGTAATTTTCTGCACAGAAATCTGAAAATTAAAGTCTGCTCTTGAAAATGTACTTAGCTCTGAAGATACTTTGATGAGTTAAAAAGAGCGTCCTAGCAATTATTTGTTCCAACTCTTTCTCAAATTGTAAGGTAGACCAGATAAAAACAGTAGCTTTATCTCAAATGTCTGACCATGGTATAGTGCATGTATACTTATTGCATTCATGAAATACAGGTAGGTCAGTTATACCTATATCATACTCACAGTATACATACTACATTACAATGACCATTACAGGTATGTTGCTGAACTTATTCAGCCTAGAAAATAGACTCTACTGGGTATTTTGGACAAATATTTGGACACAGGCCACACCCTTTTTTTTATCTGCGCAGCCTGATAGCGTGCCAAAAAAAAAAAAATAGAAAAAGTAATTGCTAGGACGCTCTTTATAATGCATTAAATTATGTTCAGACCGAGTTACATTTTCAATAATGATGGTCATTTTTTAGATTTATTCGCACAAAATTACCCTTTGATCTTTTCACATATAAATCCTTTTAAACATCAACAAGTCCCGCATTTTGGGATTCTGAATTGTGTGAAACAACATAAATAAGTTTCGGGAAGGTCTGTTGTATTTTCAACATTTATGCAGATTTTTGTTTTTGCCCCAAATCAGTGATAATCACCACCTTAAGATCAATGTGTATACCTCCATATATACCCACCATGTTTACAAACGGGGACAACTTATTAAATAAGTGACTTCTTGTTCGCCCCCCTTGGTGACAAACTCTTCCAAATAGCGGTCTGTTCTTAAAGGAAAGAATTTGCTTCATGAGGAGCAATTCTTTCCTTCAACTGTTGACACCGTAGAAAAGGAAAATGAAAATGGCAGAGTTACTCTCACTGAAAATGTACCCGTTCATCTCAGCTCGTATTCAGTTTTGTCCTCTTTTTACGTGAGCTCCTTATAGTTTAGAAGTGACAGAAAATATCTTATATTCTGTTTTATTCTAAAATGAAGTTCATAAATAAAGAATGACTGCTCATAAATAAAGAGTGACTGTTCAGCGTATAAAGTTTCCTTTCGGTAGCGCTGTAAATTAATGAAAACCTGTATATGATTGAGTCAGCAACGTATTTTGGTTCCTATCACATATCTCAATGATTAGCAAAATTCATAGATCATGATGAAGTATCAATTATGGCCTAATCAATGAACTTTATGCTTTTGAATACCATGAAAATAGTATAAGACTGCATGTATATGATGGTAATTTCAAGCATTCAGAATTCATGTGGCTGTCAAAGTGTATCTTTTCTGTTAATCTAACAACAAAAAGAAGATAAAGTAATTTCTACCTTTCATATTTGTTCATTACAATACCTCCCTCTCATTCCCTAATCAAATATTTGGTTATGAATGAAACGTGATTCAACTAAAAGACATCAAGAAAAAAATACCCTTTTAACTTGGTCATCTTCTGAAAATTTGAAAATGCATAGCATGATTTTAACACAATAACGAACCTGGTTAAATGACATGGCAAGATTTTAATATTTAAACGGGAAAAAATTAAATTAAAGTAGCCATAAGGTCTTGACACCCGCATACTCTATCATTGCTGTAATTTTTTCACTGTTCCAGCCGTCCCATCCAGAACCACACGGTCACCCGTTTCTATCAGATCAGTTGCACCGGGGATGTTTATGATGCATGGTATGCCACATTCTCGAGCAATAACTGCACCATGAGACAATAAACCGCCAAGTTCTGTAACCAATCCGCTTATCAAAGGGAAATACGGTGACCATCCTACGTCTGTACTTTTACAAATTAAGACGTCATCTTCCAAGAGTTGGTTGGCGTCCTGTAAAGTCTTAACCACACAGGCTCTTCCCTCAGCTTTACCTCGACAAACTGGCATCCCTTGAAGACTGAAGAAAGGAGGCATTTTCTTGGTTAGATTTTGCTCTTTGATGGGTTGTGGCGTTCCAAAATTTAGTTTAGGATATTTGATTTTATTCATTTCTGGTAATAACCTTTTTCTTCTTCTTGCAAGTCTGACTAATTTGGCTGATCGGTGCTGAAGCAGTTCACCGATTTCTCTATGAGTGAGAAAGAAAAGGAGTGTCTGCTCTGGCAAACGACTTTCACTCACCATCATATCAGCAAGTCTCCAATATGCCCGTTTGAAAATGTCAGTGACTTTAATGACGTAAGATTTTCCAATTTCTCTGCTTCCAACTCCCCTCATTGCAGCTTGAACAAGATATCGCCTTAATATAAGCTTCTGTAATCGTGTAAGCTTCGTTTGCAGACCATGAACGATTTCGTTTATCGTTTTGCTTTGCCTTTCTTTTTCTTGGAAGACACCTTGTCTAACAATCAGTTTAATTGTTTCCATTAAGCTACGTGGGTCTTGTGCCCACGACTTTTCAGAAAATTCAGCTTCTCTGATTCCTCTATGGCCGTGCTGCTCCATGAATACAGAGTAGTCTGATTTCAGTTTGTCGTCGCTGCAATTCTTTATAAATGAAGCACAATCTTCGGCAGGAGTACTTAGGAATTGTTCTTTAAAATCTGATTCTGCAATTCGCTTGGCTAAAGTCTTTATAGCTGTTGGCACTTCAGCACTAACAACATTAGTACACTCCGACAGAATCAAAGCCAGATCTGCAAGACTTTTAACCCCCATTTCTTTCGTGTTCCCTTTTAATATCGCCATGATTATGGCAGACCAGATAATTGATTCAGTTGCTTTGAAAATGTAGGCGCGCCACATTTCAAAATAAAAGAAAAGATTCTCGTTGATACGTTCGTAAAGAACCGCTGCAGTTTCAACATTTCCGTCGATAGTAAATGTTTCCGACTTGGTCTTTAGAATGTCAAAGAGTTCTGAATCTCGCTTCTTCAGAAGTACATATTCACGAAATATCCTCATTGCTCTTTGCCAGAATGAAAACTTTCTCCCGAAGAATTCTTTAACTACATTTATATCATGTTCTTCTACTGACTGGCCACATAAATATATTTCAAAATCACACTTTGCCTTATCACCACCTATTCCATTAATACTATTATTAACGCCGCTTGTAACATTCAGAAAACCCAGTCCAGTCATAGTTAAGCAGGATCTGAAAGCATGAATCGGTTGCTTTATTCCTAGTCTGCTGTCACCGGCATAATTGCATGCTCTGTCAACAGCAGAAATAAAGAGATCATTAGTCAAAGTGGAAACAGCACCAGGCATCATTTCTTGTATATTGGATGTTGTAATCAATTCTCTTTCTCCTACTATTGGACTGTCAAATTCATGAATTAAGTCTTCATCCGTGTTAAAATCAAGGGCGGTTATTGGTCTTGCTTGCAGAATATGCAGTTTTCCTTCATATATCGCCCACTCAATATC
Organism: Ctena decussata; assembly: GCA_963989385.1. Lineage (NCBI taxonomy): Eukaryota > Metazoa > Mollusca > Bivalvia > Lucinida > Lucinidae > Ctena > Ctena decussata. The sequence continues at coordinate 49,110,530 of OZ022506.1, forward strand.
TTGGCTTCTTTGAAAGCTTTTCTCTAGTTGTATAGCTGTTTTACAAATACGGAAAATATCTTCTTCTGGAACGCACGCTTTGCTCCTATCTGAGACTGTGTTTATCTCTCTCCTTGTTTCGACTCCATCATCTGCAACAGGTCTTGCCTTTGTGTTGCTTGTTCGGACTGTCGTAATCTGCAAGTTTCCATCATCTTCGCGATTCACAACTATTGTGTCAGGGTTAACTGCACCTGAGACTACTGATTCTCCTAACCCAGAAGAAGCATTTATAACCAAATTAGACTCACAACCAGTAACAGGGTTGACAGTAAATACTACTCCTGACAATTGTGCATCCACCATTACTTGTACAATAACACCCATATTTTCTATCAATTCCTGACCATTTTGTCTTCGGTACTCGACACTTTGGTAACAGCAGGATGATGCCCAGCAACGTTGTATTGCGGCAATTATGTTTTCAAAACCCTGAATACCAAGATATGTATCCATCTCTCCTGCAGCCGAGGTTTCGATACTATCTTCACTTAGACCTGAAGATCTCACAGCAAACTTTAGTAATTTCCAATCGTCTTTGCCAAACATATCTTCTAAATCTTCTCTAATTAGTACTTGTAAGTCCTCATTCAGTGATATCTGTTTGAATAATTTTGCAGCATCATCGCAGTTTTCCTTTAGATTACCGACCCTTAAATTTTTCACGCAGTCATCGATTTCTTTAATAGCGTCTTTCAATGTTTTACTCCCCTTGATATGCCTACTATATGCTTTTGTGGTTATACAGAATCCTTTAGGAACATTAAATTTTCCCATGGATATTACAGTGGCTAGTTTAGATGCTTTTCCACCGACGAGATGTTCTACCTTACATACTGAGTCATCGAGAGAAATAACGTCTGTTTCACAGCCATCAAAGTCTACTTCAGGTTGGACGTCATCTAGGTATTCCTTTTCATATTCACTAACAATGTTATCTATACCCTTATCAGGTACACTAAAATCTACACCAAATGCTACTTTTTTATTTACAGTTAGAGTTTTAAAGTTAAAGTCGGAAATTTGGTCATCGAAGCACCTTCTGGATAGATTTTCGCAAATATTGTAACAAACGTTGCACGCTGTTATGTCCTGGGGAAAGTTGGAGATGATGGCTACATTATTTTTACACATCTCTTTGAAATTCCGTATAGCTGTTGGAAACATATCTTTTACTGGATATGCAATATAACCAGAATAGACCCACGTCTTGTTGCAAAATTTCACGATTCGTTGCGAAAATGATAGACCAGACTCTTTCAAAACAAAGTGCTGTCGAAAACACGTTTTTATATCATTCGAATTTTGCAGGCTAAAGTTCCTTTCTCTAACACTTTTCAGTCGCACACACTGTTCGCCATGTGTTTCTGTGTTGATTCTTCCTCGAAGTTCTCCCCATTGTTCGTAGCATATATTTCGGTCAAAGACTGATAGAGCACGAATTTCTTGCCAATTGATATGAGATAGGCTTCCAGCTAGTTTCCAACATGAAGGTGACAGATGATGATCATAGGGGTCAAATAAACATTGCCAATACAGTAAAACGGTAGCATGGACCCGTTTGCTATTATCGTTTATGTTAGTTAGAGAGCCTCTAAAAACTATTTTCCATCGTTTCATGGGATCAAGACAATAAATGTGTATTTTTCTGCCTTCAAAACATGGTTGCGTATTATGATCGCGACTACATATGTTTCTGCCTATCTCGTCATAACTTAAGTTGCCAGAACCTGGTATGTCCAACTTTAGTTGTATTGTTCTGCGTCCATTGGATTGTCTGTTCGCGGTAACACTGATACATAACCCTTCATTATTAAATCCTACAAATAAAATATTATCTTGCCAGTTATCAATTATTGGTCTGATTTCATCAAGGTCTGCTGGAATTTCAGGGATGTCAATTACACGCCTCTTACATCTTGGTATTAATGTTTTTAGTAATCGTTCCCGCTTTGAAAGTCTTACAAGCCAGAAATAAATGCAGAGCACTACTTGTTTTAGCAGCTGGAACATGACTCACTTTGTTGTTGTTCAATTATGCTTTTGCCCGTATTCTCATCCCGGCATAGTGATCTACTTTTCTCGAAACCTACAACGATAAAGTCATTGCAAATAAAGCATCTCAAGTTTACTGACATATCGGTTTTCGTTTTCCTTACTGAATATAGCAGCCTATAGCTAACAGGAATCGAGTACTGTAAAATTCTAAAATAATACCTAAAATAATTACTGTTATTGTCCTAGAAATGGAATACATTGGATTGACAATGCAGTACTGCGTCCAAAAGAAGCAGATAAAATGGCAGATAGTGTAGACCTGATCAGACTGCTCTGATCTGGGTCTACACTGTTGCCCAGATCTATCTTCTATACACTCAAAGTTTTGACGGCACTTGCAAAAAATACACAAGACAATATTGCGTTTCATTGCCCTGGTCATCATATGATGCCGGGGGCAAAAAGTGTTTCAGTCGTGCGTACGTGCGTACTCGTGTACGTTATTACCTACGTCTTTACGTCTGTATGTACGTGATCCTGTGAGACTCAGGTTAAGATTCTTGTAGATTTCAGGGTTCCTTTTACTGTAGTAACTTGAAATTCTGTATGAGGAATAATATTTACAAGTTCAACAGGAACACACGAATCAAGATATGATAATCCATATGGCACGATCATCTGACTTTGGACTAAGACTTATATTACAAAGTTAAGATTTTTGTAAGAGGTAGATTTCAGAGTTTCTATTATTGTGGCAACTTATACGAGTGTTTATATCTATAAATACAACAGAAATACAAAAGAATCAGGGATAAATGATCCATATGTCATGGTCCACTGACTTCGGACTTAGTTTGCAAGGTTAAGATATTTATAAGAGGTAGATTTTAGAGTTCTTATCATTGTAGCAACTTGAAATTTTGTATGGGGATTAATATCTATTAGTACAACAGGATTCACAAGAATCACGGTTTCAGAATCCATATGTCATGGTCCACTGACTACGGACTGAGGCCAATTTTGCAAGGTTAAGATTTTGGTAAGAGGTAGATTTCAGGGCTCCTTTTATTGTAGCAAATTGAAATTCCGTGGTCGCACATGATGAAACTGTTAATTCGGTTATAAGATGGGGTTTTCCTCCAAAGAAGAAGACTTAATTCTATGTTCATCTTTTATAGACCGTAAGAGAAAATCCCGTCTTACAGCAAAATTAGTGTACGTTTCAGATGTTTGGAGTCATTCTGTTTGGGGATGAACCTCCGTCTTAAAGCCGAATTTACATGGTAATGAGCTAGTCAAATCTGTTCATCGAGTTATTTATGCTCTCCCTTCACTGGAACATTCCCCATGTAGGACGCATTTATTAACCCATTAACTGAAATCTAAAAGAGTATCAAAAAGGTTCCGAATGAATACAAGCGATGACCTAGAACATGAGTCTAAACCAATAAAAAAATCTGATTTCTCAGAATATATCCTCTGATCTAAAAGGACAAAAATAGAATATAATAGAATATAATCTGCACTATGGATGGGAAGATGTTTTACGGCCGCCACACGGCACAACACCAGCTGCAGTGAAGTCAAATTAAAATCTACAAGTTCCTCTATGAGCACAGAACACATTCGAAAGAAGGAACATAAGTCATTCTTCGAAGTTTAGGGCGTGATCTTGTGACGAAAGTCAGAGAAAACATACTGTAGTTTCTTAATTTTGATATGGCAGTCGGTTCAAAGACTGGCTAGTACCAAAGCTTAGCGTCTCATAAATAGGACAAAGGCAATCACTGCAGAACCAGATCAGCAATGCGGCGTCTGATCAGAGTCTACACTAGTTGCATAAGACGAATGGGCATTTCCCTTTGAATAAAAATAAACTAATACAGATACCACTTAATTGATAAATGGGCGAATCCATTTGGATATGATAGAATAGTTCATTAGGTATGAACAGGTTTGTCTCGTGGATATGTATCGCGATCGTGACTTTATTAAAATCACAAAAATAATTGTCAAAAGTAGAAAATTAATAACACCCCGAATCACTGCAAAAATCCGCTAACAAAACGGAAAGTTGAACAAAAAGCAAAATACTCGTAAAATAAATACCATAGCAATCACACAGTATCCGAACGCACTGTACCATCTCTTCCGGTTTTCATAGCGTCGAATCGAGAGTACAAACATTCGCTTAAAACCAGTAGTTTGAGATTTTATCCGGAATCTGCTGCGTCATTTATGCTTATCCAGCTTTGGAAATGTAAAGAGGTAAGTTTAATATAATTTGCTCTTCGGTCTTTTACTTCATTGCCCTGTACAATGCCGTGTATGGGTGGATAGTAAATTGTACAGTATTCAAATTGCCCTTGGCATGATTCTTAAACCATTCTGAGCCTTTTCTTACATGTTTTATAAAAATATTTAAAACAAACGGAAGGCGTTATCAATCTACAGTTTGTTAGCTTTGATAATAGGATGATTGCTAGGTTTTGCACAACACAAACTCGAGCTAAATTATGCTGTTCGGAATAAAATTTCTGTGACAGCCATGAGTTTTTCATTGTACAGGGTAATAAAGTAAAAGACTGAAGAGCAAATTATATTAAACTTACCTCTTTACATTTTCCAAGCTGAATAACTACAAATGACGCTGCAGATTCCGTATCAAATCTCAAAACATAATGATTTCCGACTACTGGTTATAAGCGAATTTTGTACTCTCGATTCAACGCTATGAAAACCGGAAAAGATAGTACAGTGCGTTCGGATACTGTGAATCAGAAGGCCGGATTCAAACCTTATATAGTCTCTGACGGCAAATAAACAGTGGATCTATTGATAAAATCTATATCGTAAAATACTAATCTAAAGAACAATAAAGCAGACAGTGTGCTACAGACATCAAAGAAACATACAACAATTTGTACTTCACTGTATACTTCAGCCAGGTTCCAAGTACGATCTTTCTACATTTCGAGCTGTAAACATAATGGGCCCATAGGGGTTGACTATGCTGCGCTTATAAATGCTTGATTTAAACTATGTTTTGTCACGATGTCACTCCCGTTCAAAATATGTATATGCATGGCTCCCCAGTTCAGTGGCCTGCCAGAGTATCATTCAAGTTTATCGACCGAGTTCGAATGACATTGAAAACATATGTTCGTAATCACCCATACACTTTTCCTTAGCATGACTTTAGGCCTCCTTAAGGATCTGATACACCACAAGAAAACTTGTCTCTGCAACCAGAGTGTCAATGGTACGTTATGAAGATCATAGTACAGCTTATTTCTCAGTTGATAAATTTTCCGATGACCCACAGACTGGTAGACCAGCAAGACGTGCATCCAGTTATGGTAAAAAATCTAAGTAATGGGACACACAGATCAGACTGCTTGTCATTCCATATGTATCTTTTAACTGCATTACTGCTTTGTGAAACTAAACGATTCCATTTTAGACCAATTGCGGAAATTATGTTAGGTCTTCTGATTCTTTGAAGTTTTACGATAAGGACCTCTGACAGTTGTAAATTTGCCAACAAAAGTGGTCAAAAAAATAAACTTTTGGTTACTCAAAAATTTTCCTCAGAACTCCCTCTAATTGGCATAAAATCATTTTTTCGGTTATTAAGCTTAGACTGAGATTTTTCGTGTAAAAAGCAAGTTGTAACAAATGCATGTATGGAAAATAGGATAAAATCTATAAAGATACTCCCCCCGGCCCCGTGCCTCAGCTATCCACTTTGCATGTGTGTGTGTACTGTCAATATGCACATTATATGTGAGTTGCAAGCTGAGGCACGGGGCGAAATGATAGTCCACCGGTGAAAACCTGAAAAGTGGGTAGGGTAATTGGACCCTCCGCGACTGAAAATAAGGCTAGCATACTTTTTATTTACAAATTATTGCATGGTATATGAATTTGTAGTGTTTACATTATTTTATGCATGTTTGACAAAATAAAGTTCAGTAAATATGAAAACTCGAAATTTTGATGTATTTTGATGACCGAAAAATCCACTTACCCCCTCTTGAGAGTCAGAGAGAGTTAGTCTGCAGACGTGATATTTTTTCAAATTCAATAAAAAAAAAACTTCTTGATAATGCCTAAATCTACATGTAGAATCATCAACATTGGCTTCCCATAGAAGCTGCAGTAATCTGTAGAAAAATAGGCAAAGAACGAGTTACAGTTTACTATTGCAAAGTGCCCACTGCAAAGGCCGATTTTCGAAGGTTAACAGGTATAGTCCGGCAGAATAAGGGCGGTATTGTGATAGACCTGGACTTTGCGTTCAAACTTTTTTTCTTTATAGATTCTTGTAGCTGAGACATAGTCTTTTAAGATTCTAACTTATGCCACGTTATCATCATTGAGCATTTTGAAATATTCAAGATGGCGTCCAAGATGGCTACCGCTTTGTGACAAAAATCAGATATGACCTAGAAAAGCTCCAATAAGTCATTTTTATTCAAATTCTTGGAGTTCAGATGAATAAGAATTAAAGCATTTAGAACAGTTATTACCAAAAATTTCAAAATAGATTCTATATCTGTCAAGATGGCCGACAAGATAGCGGCTGAAAAGGAAATTTGTGAAAAACTACCCAGACCTATTAGTGTAGCGGGATCTGATCAAAATAGTTCACTTAGTGATAAAAGCACCTAATTTGGTATGCAAGCTGCCTAGATGATATGTTTTACAAAAAATAACGTTGGCCAACATTTTTTTTCAAGATGGCCGCCGTGACGGAAAAATACACGTTATTTATCCTCTTCACAATACTCAAAGTCAAGGACTACGCCAAAATAAACTGTGATAAGTACACTTGAAATTGATAATCATAATCCTTATAATTAAGTTAACATATGTTTTAGCATAGCCTTTACAATAAAACAACAACATCGTCATTAGCTTATGTAGTTTACGATACAGAAATTGCTTACCGTTGTTACCTAAACTGTAACCATAAAAATGATTTGAAATGGTATTTACACATGTATATGCAAGACTTCAATAGCACGAGTAATAAAACACACACTTAGTAAAATGCAGATGAAGGAATCTTGTGTAGTTTACGTTACTCAAATAAAATATTATTAGAATAGACTTTAGAAATTATAAAGTCCAATCGTAGCTAACACAAGTATTGTATTAACCCTTATACATTTTTATTTTTAAACTAATACTCATCCTTCTGTTTTGTCGGTTCAAACTGGGTTCGAAGTATTATTAGAATAGACTTTAGAAATTATAAAGTCCAATCGTAGCTTACACAAGTATTGTATTAACCCTTATACATTTTATTTTTAAACTTATACTCATCCTTCTGTTTTGTCGGTTCAAACTGGGTTCAGACAAAAGATATATTTATTAGCATGTAGTGAATCATTTTGCTTTTATAAAATAATAAAGTTATTTGTTACATGTAAAACTAAGCTATGCTTGTTTGGCAGATACATCAAAGATCATTTACTTATATATTTGATTCTAGTAATATGTTAACGTCATTCAGAGTCCAGACATGGACAAAGACTGAAACACATTATAAATGCCTAAGCATTCCCAATGGTTACTCATATCATACGATTTAAGCAGAAATAAATAAAATAATCAAGTGTTTTCTCGATAGGTGCTTGTGTGGAAGCTGTAAAATAACGCCAGAGTCTTGTTTTACTCAATAGATTTTCTTCTCCACCCCCCCCCCCCAACCCCTCTCTTTTAAATCTGAAGCTCAGGCACCTTCTTTAGAAAAGGAGCTACGATGAAGGTGCTCCAGGCTATATGTGGCTGTCTGTCTCTGTCTTTCTCTTGAACAGAATCAAACTAAGTCTGCTCTTACAAAAGTTTGATCCCTTCTTTCAAAAGGACCACCCTTTTTCCAGATAATTTTGATTAACTCATTTGAAGCTGGCAAAATTTGTCCTTATAACTGAGTAAATATTATATATTCGCACAGTCTTTACACAGAATACAGATCAGCATTATTAGTTAGTGTTGTTTACGTTACAGAACTTCTGGGTTTAAAAAATTATGCTACTTTCATGCAGTGTTAGTAATGATGTGAAATGGTATCTATGCCATGTTATAGAAATGGCACTACGGTACCACCTTATGATATTACAACACCTTCAATATGATATCAGATTTTCTAAATACAAGACTTTTACACAGTTTGCTGTGCCAGCTTGGTTTACTGCAAGATACCTAGAAACACTTAATGTTAGCATGATGCCTGTCTGATAGATACTATGGTAGCCGCTTGCTATACTAGTCTTTCAAAAAAGAAACAAAAAAAAAATGCGGCAGCTGCTCAAAGTAGTGTAATGATATAAGCACACAGCTGTACCTGTTCACGCTATTACAGGACTTCTTGATATACTCTGATGTCACAACAAGCTACCTTACACAAGAACATCGGAAAGACTATGGAGCTTTGGTGCCACACTCTTTTAACAAGATGTCTAGGGAGACTGTAATGTCAGTTCTCAATCCTACAAGGCACATTCTTAGATGTTGGTATTAACTTAGTTAACTACAAGACCTTTTAGAATATATTACTTGCTCAAGCCATTTTGTAAGCTTTCCATCAAAATACTTCTTCTTAAGTCTCAACCCTCTTCCATATACTGCACATACTATATAACCTCCCTTAACCAGATAGGTCAATGGGGCAGCACAGATGATTTTGAAACATTTTCTCTTCCGCACAGTGTCTGCGAACTCAAGACCTCTCCAGTTCTTTATATTGTCTCGTTTTCTTCTATCTGCCTTTTTCGTCCCGTTCCTACCCAACCCAGGCTAGTGAAAACCTCTATGAAGATTATTTGAAGACTCGTGGCTAAAAATGGCCTCTGTCGGTTCTGCGGTGTTAACTCGTGTGAATGTAAAACCTCTATGATAACAACCTCCTAGGTTTATCACAAAACATTTTTGCAGACTAAGGTATAAATTCAAGCCACTGAAAAGTTCTGTTTACAATTACTATAATGCCAAATTACTCTGCTAAAACACCACAGTAGTACATGTATTTGCTCCTAATATACAGTTTGTAATGCAAATATTCATATTAGCGGTGTTAGCTCGTGTGAATATAAAACCTCTATGCCGACAACCTCCTAGGTTTATCACAATACATTTTTGCAGACTAAGGTATAAATTCAAGCCACTGAAAAGTTCTGTTTACAATTACTATAATGCCAAATTACTCTGCTAAAACACCACAGTAGTACATATATTTGCTCCTAATATACAGTTTGTAATGCAAATATTCATATTTCAGAATTTTTTCCGGTAACATGTATTCAGTAACGTATATAACAGCGAAACATACACTACATTTTGATACAAATGTATTAGTTTTATTTGTTTGTATAAAATCATTGTAGTTTGTTTCACTGGTATTATTTAATAAATATTTTATTTTCATTTTGTCTCATAAAAGACCTAGTAACGTAAATAACATCAACTATATTCACCCTGAGGATACATTTTTTTTCTGTAGAGAATGAAAAGTATCGAATTCGCAATGATAACCTTTATATCTACTTCAGTGTCGATTTGGATAAGAGTCTTTCAAAAATAGACACAATTCCTAAGCATGGTGCGGTACGTAAGTCACTGCCAAAATACGGTTTTCTGATGGCAAAAAATGTTAAACTATAGCTGCTTCACAACTTAACTAGTTTTCGCCCTAAATGATGTTGGGTTTTGTCTGCTAGTACATAAATCGCTGTTTCAAGGTAATTGACATTGTCAAGGATAAGTTGACTAACCCGTAAAACATAGTTTACATTGTATTCGACGTTTTTCCACTTCAGTGTCTAAATACATGTAAGATAAGGAGCAAATTGTAAGAACTGAAGCGAAGAGAAAAGTAATTGTCATATATATGACTTGTTTCAATAGTCTAGTATAAAAAAACTAAAGTCTTACAAAACTCGTCAGCAGTCACGATAAATATGTAACGTATATAACCACGACAAAAAATCAGAAAAAAACAACCAGACTAAATCGCTGAATTGGTGGACTGAATTTTATACGTGCTCCATCAATCTTCTTTGATTCATGCCCAGCTTAGATAAGTTAGGCAGCAGTTAGCAGTGAATATATTAAATGTGCACAGAAACTCTTATTTTTGAAGAAAAATATAACCTACAAAATGACAAGAAAAGCTAAATATGAAGAAACGCCAATGTTATGTGTCCTCAAACTATAAAAAAAACATCGGATAGTGTATACTTAAAAAGCAATCTAACAGTAACGTTACGTTACATAATTGTAATATGTCGGGGGATAAGATTTGTGAGTCATCTGTTATCAAAAATTTAGTTCCCGGGCGATATGAATTATTCAATGCTGTAGTGTTAGCTTACCACTGGAAGTCAGATGGCAATTTAGCTCTTTGAAATACACAAGAACTCAGCAAGACGCACATAGATTGTTATAGCTGAAGCAATTCGACCTTGCCTTCAATTCAGTTTCACTTAAAAGTGACTTCATAAAAATGATTTTTTTTTAAAATAATTTCATACATAGAATGAAATAAATAAGAGTTGATATATGCTGCAACTGATTAATATTTAGGTTCTCGTCATGATGGGGATAAAACCGATTTCGTTACCTGTGCTGTTGGCTGAGCCATTCAATTACCCTACATTTTTAAATATGCAACTATGACTGCAAGCCGAGGCAATCAAAAGCAGTACCAACTCTCCCAACAGGGATTAACTCCATTTTTGCTATGCTGTCAGTCGAATCGTCAGCCACGAGCCTCTTTGCACAGTAACTGCTTTACATAGGTTAGCAAATATGTGTGGCTCCCTTGATCATAACTTACATGTTAATTTGTGATCTACGTGATCTGTTTACGCAGCTCCCGGCAATCAAATACATTGCAAACTATTAACAATGTGAAAATTTAAGGCTGATAGAAAGTGACATACTTTATAACGCATACATAATTCTGTCATCAGCTTGTTCAGGAGTTCTATTTTTCATTATGTTGTTACAGATATTTAACTGGTCAGGTAATTTTGCAAACCCCATGGTTTTATTCCCACTTGTTGTTACTATCAAGGACTAAAGGTGTTACGAAATACAAATTTCAGTCAGACAATTTTTCAACATGTAAGCAACTAAAATTGTTGTTTGGATATTGCCAAAATGCTGTATTTCCTAACAGTATTTAACATATTTGGACAAAGATGATAAGATAAGCAGTAAGATATCATAAATAAGCAATTTTCAACCATATTTATCGCTAAAAAGTAAACAATATGGTAAGACAAAGTCACAGAGATTAAATGCAGTAAGTTGTTTAGGTTAACCCTTCCTTGGCATGTATAGGTATTTCTATTGTTTGATTATTTGCTCTTTAGAAATACTGTATTGCTAGTTTAAGATATCAGAAATGAAGAAACCATAAACTCGCAATGAATACGTTGTATACGTTACTTGTTCCGTCTTTCTTCTCTTTTTTTTTTTTTCTCAACATCATGCTGCAAAGCATAACTACAGTGTAGGCGAATACATTCTGAAGGAGAACAACTAAGATTTGCTCATAGATATCTGAAGAGCGAGGACCAAAATTAATATATTCTGTCATTTTCATTTGCCATTTCATTATGTGTGCAGAGCTACTGGAACACTGTCCCTGGAAAAAAACGTTTAAGTCCAACTAAAGGTATCTTTATGTTCTTTGGTGAATGCTTTAATAGATGGTTGAATGTAGTTAGATTCTTTAAGAGATGATCGAAAGTAGTTAGACTTTAAAGAGAAAGAAACAAAAGCATAGAAATATAGGTCATCTTAAACATAGCATTTATAGATTGCTACAGTATGCTAGTAAACTGCCAGTGTCTCTTTTCTGTATTAAATGTTTCTGATACTATTCTCCCAAACTCCTGGTTGACACATTATTGTTAGTTACATAAATGAACTAAATAAAGCAATGTATTGACACTACCATTAATTATTTTCAAAAGTTTGTTTCTTAACTGTAACTCAGCAATGTTGTTTCCCTTGGTAATGTAAAATATACGATAGTCTTACAAAAGTAAGAATATGCTGCCAGCATTTTATCTACATTAGCTTTGATGCAGAACTGTATTTTGCTTAAGTCTTCAAACTTCAGGTTTACTGTTCTGCTTTATAGTTTTTTTAGTGTGGACGTAAAAACTATACCAAATACTGTCAATAAACAAGGTGGTACTCCATTTGCATTGTTAAATACTGATTATTTTATAATTTTATACTAAACACGTCAAAAGCGCTTAGCTTTTAATGTTATCAAACTGATTGTATATCATTTTATTCGAGACCTATATGCAAAATCTATGCTGGCTTGGCTGCGGCTTTATCTTTTTTATCTTTTCTGATGTGGTATTTTGTTTATGTTTTTTAAAGCTGTAAATAACAAAATTTCACGTATGTTACTGTCTTTAGAACTCAAATATACAAATTGTAAAAGAAACAAACTGGGCAATGCCATTATGAAATACTTTTATTTTTGATATAATAACAAAGTTGCCAGCAAAAAAAAAACAAAAAAAAAAACGTTTTACATGTGTAGAATATGTCAATGCCCTCAACATTACAATTTGTAGTATACTGTGTTTAATCACGTATAAAACACACCTCATGGATCCCTAAAAGTAATAACTGAATGGAGTGTTGCTAGGTACAAGTACACAATATATCATAAGAACACCTAGACTTATACACTGAACCACTTTAGTTACGCACCACTTTTTCAATGCCCATATGTTTTTGTCCATAACTGCTTACAATAAAAATTCTAGAAGAATACAACCATTGATGACTTGTCTAACTGATGACAGTCATCTTTAGAAAAACACCTAAGGTTTAAAAACTTCAAGTGGCGGACCAATTATATTCCGGCAGATTTACAACACACGTTCATTTTTTAAAATGATTTTACTTCTGACGTCATTTTAACGTCAGTTTCGATCACGATTGAAATTATTTATGTCGAATTGTCATGGCCGTAATACCGTGACAAATGTCACGTATATGACACCATGTAGGCTAAAGTGACCTGTCAAACATCATAACTTTTAGCTACTGGACTGTTCTATTAGACTCTACTGTAACTTTAAATATAGGAAAGTGACTTCTATTTCTTTATAATTTTTGATAAATTTTATTTTATGTTTATTTTTCTAATGGGTAACGTTTGTAACAGGCTGTTACAGCTTAACGCCCCACTCGCCTGAGGGCTAACATGCTGCAAAATACTTTTAAGATGCTGGGCTTTAAGAAAATTATGGTCTGCAAAATCCCCCCTGGGGTTGGGGGGGGGGGGGGGGGGGGGCGGGGAGGTAAACCATATCTGGCTCATGGCCTACTAGAACTGAAGGATTTATATAAAAAAAACCGCATCAGTACGAGTATTTTGAAATTTATAGAAAATTGAGGCATTATTCGACACAACGCATCTTTTTTTAAGATGCTCATCTATGAAGCAATATGATCCTTATCATAACTGTTCCTAATGCCCCGCCAAGGATTTAGTATGTGCGTGTGTTGGGGATAGGGGTGGGGGAGCAGCGAGGGGCATGCGAAAAGGTATGGCGTTATATGCGTATGTGAGTAATGGCGTTAGACTGAATGTCTTCTATCATCTTGCTGTGATAATACCAACATGGCTCCGTGGTCAGATGATGTATCCCTCTGCCTGAAGCTGCTGCATTGTAGAATTCTGTGTCCTTGAACTACCGGTCCACTGACTTTATTTGAAAAATTACTGTTTTGGATGAGCTTTTTTTCCCTTGCTTCTTTTGATATCTTTGGCATAAGAGTGCTGATATTTGATCATATCATACTAGTATCCTTAAAATATTTCATAATGTGTTTAATATTCGGTATGATGAAGCTTTCAGTCTTAACTGTGAATTTACATATAGTGGATAGTGTTTAATAGAAGAAGAATGCTGATGGCTTTTCACGCACAAGCGCGCAAAAGCATTTTGCCAAGAATATATTTGCTAGACAATATCGGTTGTAATCGAGTTCCTTTACATTTTTTCATCAGTTTCACAAAAGCAAACGCTTTACTTACTCATTATTGTGTTAATAAACACTTGTTAAATCTACTGTTTTGAGTTTTCGTAAAAATTCGAATGAAATTCCTTCTTACTAGATATTTTGAGCGAAAAGATCTCTTATATACTGTGGTTAAGAACCAAAATAATTATATCCGTCAGTTTGGAGGGCTGATATGTCAGCGGAGTCGTTGGTTATATCGAAAAACCACAAGTAGTCAGTGTACCCAGTTTCAAGGGTTGCGGGAACAAAGGTTTGTTCAAATGGTCTGGATCACATGACAAACATGGCCGCCATGCCTATATAATCCGTAAAAGCATGTAAAATTTTCTTCTGCAGAACCAATAAGCCGATGACCTTTAGCATCGGGTATTAGAGTACAACAAAGAGTGTTCAAATAATGACCTTGGACTGACCTTGACCTTTATTTACGGCCACGTTATGCTTATGCTTTTATATGGGAAAATGCTCTAACATAAAGATTTCATTCAAATTATAGAAGGTTTTGGTATAAAAGTTGGTATATACAGTCAACTAAATAAGTACATGAAGATTTTCATATTTCAGCACACTACTGGGCCTATAGGAGATAACAGCGTGACGTCACTGATAAGACACCTGGGGTATTCCCCGAGTATGGTTGGCAGAATTATAGTATACAAACAAACAAAAGTTTATCCGGTATAAAACATAAAACAATGTTTATAACCAATAGACACCATAGAGATACAGTGATATCAGCTAATGCACATGATTGTTTGTGTAAAATATGAATTTAAAACAGAAAACGTTTAATGTTTTAGACAGCTAATATGTTAGGCTTACTTATTCTAAAATGAAATTGAATTTCATGATTTATTTGCGTGCTAAGATGCTTCAAAAATATTTTTAGCATCCTATGCATGTGCAATGATTTCACTGTTCAAAATCTCTTACCTGGCTAGTTGTGCTTAAATATATGCTTAGCATCCTATGCATGTGCAATGATTTCACTGTTCAAAATCTCTTACCCTGGCTAGTTGTGCGTAAATACATGCTTAGAAGCCATCCTATGGCTCTTTAAAATGAAAGCATGGAAAAGGCCAAATTCTGAACTTCATTAATCTGCTGTTGAAATATTTGAACTTTCTTGACTAAAACTAGATATTTGTGGAAACTGGACCTAAAAAACAGCTATTCAGAAGACATTGTTTTAAAGGGCATATAAGCAATAGTGAATGTCTTGAGAAACAGTTTTCAAAGTAGAAGAATGAGTTGACTGGCTTCCACCATGGCAGTTTAGGCTTTCCAGAACTGATGCTTATTAAGATTTCTCTTTGCACAGACATAATTGGATTCTGATATCTTTCCCTCTTCATCTTATTCATTTTCTGTTTACCATGTACATGCATATACTTGGATTTTCACCCAAAGGATATTTAAACACAGGTACGAATGTGGTTTTACAAACGTTCCAAAATGATATGTAAAACTTGCACCACCTCACTAAATATTGGGACAGGAATGTCTGGGCAAACACTGTAGCCAAGGCCAGACTGTTCAGCAACTGCAGAAGTATTTCCCATTCTGCAAGCACCTTTGAGCCATTTGAGGTTTACAATGGCATATGCTGCAGAAATGGATTCTGTCAATTTTAAATTGATTGAGTTGATGCTTAACGTCCACGATAAACAGCTACGGTCATGTCTGGACGGCCAGTTAACCTAACCACACTATTCCTGGGCAGACTTAGACCTCCTAAGCGGTTAACCAGTACTTAGTGCACATACTTTCGCCAGTAACTGACAACTGCCCTTCTTGAATCAGCGGAAGGATACGAAAGTACACTGTATGTGGCCAGACCGGGTTTCGAACCCAGGACCTCTGACTTATGAGTCAGGTGCCCTACCAATTGCGCTACGCGTCCCGGCTAGTCAATTTTAAAGCTGCCATGATAAGGTATTATATCAGTAACAGTCAGCTGTAGCTGAATAGGTTTAAATGGTGTTAAAATGGGCAGTCAACATTAGCGAACAAGAACTCCGCAAGCGGGGCAATATAAGCCCGTTTCTGAATGTTTTTTCGCACCGTTTCATCCTTGTCTACATTGCTATCAATGTTATCAAGACATTCCAAACATTAAGGTTCTCAAAAGAAAAGCCTTAAAAAGTAATCAAAGGGATGTAACCCAAAAAAATAAGGAAGGGGAAGCAATTATTCTTTTATTAGACATACTGTCTCAACCTAATACACATTGCTATAAAGTTTCGTCAAGTTATTCCATACGGTTACCTAGTAATGACTTGTCCAAGAATAGCAGTAGAAATTAATCAAAGGGATGTAACTCCATCAATAAGGAAGGGGGAGCAATTATTCTTATTTAAGACACACAGCCTCAACCTATGCACATTGCTATAAATTTTCATCAAGATATTCCATACGGTTGCCTACTTATCGCTTGCATAAGAATAGCCTTAGAAAATATTCAGAGGGAGGTTATTCCAAAAATAAGTAAGGGGAGGCAATCGTTCTTATATGTGACATATTGTGTCAACCTAATATACATCACTATCAAGTTTCATCACAATAGTCCAAAGGGTTAGTTAGATATGAGGTGTACAAATATAGTCTGACAAAATAATCAAAGGGAGGTAACTCAAAATCTAAGTCAAGAGGAGTAACCATTCTTGTATCAGACACGTTGTTTTAACCTTATAAACATTGGTATGAAGTTTCATCATGATATTCCAAAGAGTAACCAAGTTATGGAATGCTAAAGAATTGTCATACAAACAGCCGTAGACGAGTTTTTTCAAAGGGCTGTAACTCCGCTAAAATCATCGGAGGAAAATTTCCGTAAAATATGCGCTACTCCACATCATAGTCTTACTATTTACAAAGTTTCAGCTTAATTGGATGAAAACTGTAGGAGGAGTTATCCGGAAACGAACATCCCAAACATTCTAAGTAAAGGGCTGTAACTCCGTTAAAAATCATTGGAGCGTAACCTCGAAACAATTTGCGCTGGTCCACCTCATAGTCTTACTATATACCAAGTTTCAGCTCGATCGGATGTAAACTGTAGGAGGAGTTATCCGGAAACGAAAAGTTTACGCCGGACGGACGGACGGACGGACGGACGTACGCAAGCGCCATAACAATATACGTCCCGTTTTTCAAACGGGCGTATAAAATGGACTTTTCGGTTACGCATCAGACCTGTTCTTAAAATTTGTATAAGACCTATAAAATCAATATTTTAGGTGGCATTTACTTGTTTTAGGATATAGTTTAAAGCTTACACTGAAACGAGATGAAATGCGAAATTAATTTTATCATTGAATTATTGTTAGCATTAACCTGTTCTTAACTTGTTAGATCTCGCATTCACAAAATACAGTATATTATATTAAATACTCTAATGAAAAGTATCTGAGTCTGTATCCTATGTTAATTTTCTGAATTAAAAATGTTTGTTTCCTGTTGTATAATAGTATCTTCGCTGGCTTCAGTGGATCCTTCGATCATGGACGTCTTATCATAGTTAAAAAAAACGCCGCTGGCGTCCAGTGGTGACAATTTGAATTAAACATGTATCTAAAATTAACTGTTTGTGTGCCGAGTGCGGTTAATTATCCGTTGACACAAACGTATGGTTTCCTCTATTTTATTCTTTTTTCTTTATACCCCCGACATACGAAGTATGTCGAGGGGTATATAGTTTTCGCCTTTCCGTCCGTTCATCCGTCTGTCCGTCCGTCCGTGCCTCCAATCGTCCGTCCGTTAACATTTGCGTCAAAGTTTTGCGTTAAGTTTTTATTCTTTGCTTATATTTCCAATATTCTTCGATGGAACCTTTTGGTATGTGACTAAGTATACTTCTAGGTCCTTGCAGAATAGTTGACGTCATCTGAATGCTGCTGCCGACCTATGGTCAAGGTCTTAAACATTTGCGTGAAAGTTTTGCGTTAAGTTTATATTCTTCTTTTATATTTCCAATATCCTTTGAAGGAACCTTTTGATATTTGACTAGGGTTAGTTTAAAGTTTATACAGAGTAGTTGTCATCATCTGGATGCTGCTGCTTACCAAAGGTCAAGGTCACAGACTTGTTTATTTGCGTTAAGTTTATATTCTTTGCTTAAGAAATAGATCAGCTCAAGCAGTGAATTGTTGAGTAATAATTCACTGTTTGGAGGTCAGTTGTAAAGTACATCATATTACGAGCGCGGAGCGCGAGTGATATATCTACTTACAACTGACCGACAAACAGTGAATTATTACTCAACAATTCAATGCTAGAGCTGAACTATTTCGATTCTAACGCTCAAAAACGCTGAAAAAGTGTTATTTTCTTTCAAACTCTCCCAACCTTCCTGCCAGCGCGTGCATGCTCCCGCCATTATTCTTAACTGTATCCAAGGTAAATGTACGTTTTTATGGCGATTTTAGAAAGAAAAAGAGACGTTACACCGTCTAACGTCTCAAAACGTGACAAAATTACGTCAGTAATGCAAGTGACGTCAGCAATTAGACTCACGCGCTCCGAGACAGTGAATTGTTGCAGAATAAAACACGGAAACTTTCCGTTGCTTCTATAGGCGCACTGTGTTAGAATTATATTTCCAACGTCCTTTGATGAAACCTTTTGATATATGACTAGGTTTACTTCTATGTTCACGCAAAACAATTGACATCATCTGGATGCTGCTGCTTACCTAAGGTCAAGGTCACAGACTTGTATACTCTGGTTCAAAGGAATTGTCAGGGCGGAGTTATCTTTATGCCTTCCCCTAGACTTCACAGTATCCGAACTGACTGTACAATCTCTTCCGGTTTTCATAGCGTTGAATCGAGAGTACATACATTTGCTTATAACCAGTAGTCGGAAATCATTATGTTTTGAGATATTATCCGGAACCTGCTGCGTCATTTATAGTTATTCAGCTTTGGAAATGTAAAGAGGTAAGTTTAATATAATTTGCTATTCGGTCTTTTACTTTATTGCCCTGTACAATGTCGTGTATGGGTGGGTAGTAATTGGTACAGTATTCAAATCGCCCTTGGCATGATTCTAAAACCATTTTTAGCCTTTTTTCACATGTTTTGTAAAAAATCTTTAAAATAAACGGAAGGCGTTATCAATCTACAGTTTGTTAGTTTTGATAATAGGATGATAGCTAGGTTTTGCACGACACAAACTCGTGTTAAATTAAGCAGCTCGGAATAAAATTTCTGTGACGGCCATGGGGTTTTCATTGTACAGGGTAATAAAGTAAAAGACCGAAGAGCAAATTATATTAAACTTACCTCTTTGCATTTTCGAAGCTGAATAACTATAAATGACGCAGCAGACTCCGGATAAAATCTCACACATAATGATTTCCGACTACTGGATACAAGCGAATTTTGTACCCTCGATTCAACGCTATGAAAACCGGAAAAGATGGTACAGTCAGTTCGGATACTGTGGACTTTTCTGTTGTACAAAAAGGAGCGCAGGATATACACGCTGTTCACTCACCGGTAACAAAAATTATTCAGCTATATCGAAACTTACAAATAAAATACAACGTTATGCAATATCTGAGCAAACGGTATTGACAACCATGAAAGACGCATGTGGCTAGCCATATTACCTGTAAATGGCAAGGGAAGACTGATCCCATGCCGATCTGAGACTTTTCTTTTCGCACATGCAAGGCGCCGTGGTCCACTGGCTAGAGCGACTCTGTTGTGGTGCAGAAGGTTGCCGGAAGGTCGTGAGTTCTAACCCGGGTTTGGGCTATCCTGCGACTAGCAGCCCAGCAGTTACTGGGTACCTGTTTCGAATCAAGCAACACTAGGGCAGCGACAGGAGAGTGATGGGTTCTGTGCTCAAAACACAGTGGGCCTCTAACTACCGCTGCCCCTACGGCTACTAGCTGATGGGAAACCCTAACCTTTTAAATGCAAGAAGGTATCTTTCCATCCAACCCAAAATCATTTACTACATGTTGTCAGAGTAACTGCGAGGATGCGCAGACTGACCTGTCTTATTTCTCTACACTGTCCATAATTTACCTTTTTATGTAACGAATTATTCAGTATTCTGAGACTTACAAAACATGCAAACAAGAGAGTTTAACTAAAAACTCATAAACATATAGGAAGAAAATGCTATAAAAAAACAACAACATATTTTTCGAACCTAATTGGCGCTTCGTTGCATAGACCCAACCCCTTAACAACCCTCCCTTTTCCTAATATGACTGAAATACTTTTGGAAAGGACAAAAAACACCGAGTCATCCATCTCTTTATCCATCTCAGATAATATAGTGTGAAGACGCGCAGCCTGGTCTGGATTTTCCCTAATTCAGAATTTGGAATTCGGAATTGTGAAATAGTTTGAAAAATGGAAAACTGTTTTTAATTATTGCAGTGTGCTTCAGAAGTGATTAGAATTAAGTAGCTGAAACAATGTCATATTGATATCACTGCTGACACGACGTTGTTTTCATATTTAGAGTGCATCAATGTTGATACAGAGCTATTCAGCATTGTGCTTGGCAGTTTCAAATGTGTCACTTTGCAAGCCAATAGAAATTCGCGAGTATAAGCGTGTATAAACTGTCGCCAGTATTTCAATGTAGCCTGTGCCCGACTTTTGCACATTTTTTTTCAAGGTTTTGCAAACATGGATCATAATGTGCTTCGACAACGCAGTCGACTAAGGCCTGGGTTATCGTTTAACGAGTCCGAATCCCGCCGGCGGCGATATTCGTTACATCGTAAACGGTGCTTCACTGCGCGCAGCATTTCATTATCATCTTTAAAAATGTACCTTCTTTCTTACAGTGCTTGGTCTCTCGTACACGACAGTAAATGTGGTGAAAGGAGGTGAGATAACAACGCGTTATGCTTAGTGAACTTGAACAAGCGTGCAAAACGCATTCTACCGAATCTTCCAGTGGACTGATCGAATTTGACAGTGATTGGCAATGCATATTTGTCACCGCCCTGACATTTCTTTTGGATCAAGGTATATATTTGTGTTAAAGTTTTGCGTTAAGTTTACATTCTTTGTTTATATTTCAAACATCCTTTGATGAAACCTTTAGATATATGACTAGGTTTACTTCTATGTGTTCATGCAGATTAGTGGACATCATCTGGATGCTGCTGCTTACCAACTTCATGGAAACAGACTTATATGTTTACATTAAAGTTTTGTGTTGAGTTGGTCCTCATTGCTGATATTTGTAATATACTTTGATGGAACCATTTGATAGGTGACTAAGTTTACTTCTAGGTTCAAACCATGTACAAGATTGGTTATATTAGGCGGTGGTGTCATTAGGCGGTGGCGCTGGTCGGGGGTGTACGTGAGCCCCTGCTCACTTGCTCTAGTTCTTTCTTTATTTGTGTTCTTTTTTTTAACAGAATCCTCCGACTATATGCCAGCGTTGCATCGGCATCATTTACAGAAATGGCCAGATTCAAACTTTCACTGATGAGTGAGTACTTTTATTTCCTTGTTAAGCATAATATATATGTATTAAACTACATGTAATACAATGTTTTAGCAGCGTTATCCTTTTATTGAATGATAATATTCTGCAATCAGAATGTGCAAGGGTACATATATTCAGAGAGAGAGAGAGAGAGAGAGAGAGAGAGAGAGAGAAAAGGTTTTTTCATTTGTATCAATTATTGCTATGTCTTTCTAGACATTCTAGACCAATGTTTTATCTATTCGTTTTCACGAGCTCGGAGTAAATTATCGTTTGAAAATTAATATTGTTCTCAATCGTATTCTTTTCGAACGAGCGAAAGTTCTTTATTTAAATCTTACTCAAATTGTTTATAAAATTTTAGGAAATCGCAACCATTGATAGATATCATTATTTTTTTTATTATCCTTATCTATTTATTTTTTTGTCCCTAAGTACGATGTACATTTTATAGTAATTCCGCTTGGGTTCTTTTAGTATAATATTTTAATTTTTCATCTAATCCTATTTATACTAATAAATATACTTTATAGTAGAAAGATTAAGATACTGATCTATAGTATTTTCATTTTATTCTGTTAATATTTTTTCAGTCGTAGTTATTAAGAAAATCAGTCCGGTTAAGTTGATGGGTATACCCAAATACGCATTTTCCTAGATGAATTCAATCAATTAAATTAGTTGTTTTTCGTATCACAGGTGACTTAGACCTTATTTCTAATTGTTTTAAATTGGTAGCTATTTATTCGAACTTATCTTAATTATCTTTTACGAATTTCAGCAATTACACTTCAGACTATCCTATAGATAAACACTGTCCGCTGCTCATCTTTTGCCAACCAAGCTACCCACGTGATCATCCGATGCCGTCACTGCGGGGATTCCCGTTATCTCCTATTGGAATCAAATTTTATATGGAGCATGCAAAGATCGAGGCCTTATGGCAGGTGCGAACAGAGAAGACGCAGATAAACTGTGCATCCACTTTGACATCAATATGAGCTTCTAGTTGCTGTGGTAACAGATTTATGACGTCATTGGTATAGGAGCTTTGAAAGCATTGTTTGTCAGGCTCCATCAATTTTCCAATGACAAATCATACTGAAATTCCTTTCACAGAAACACTGCAGTTTTTCCCAAACAAATAATTATTCTCAAGTCATTATTCCCCGCAGAAGGCGGAGGGATATAGTTTTGTCATTCTGTCTCGGAATGCTTATAAGCAAAATTGCAAAGCAGGTTAATAACAGCACGTGAATCACTTTGTTACAAATGAATTTTTGCCCAGTAAGCATGGATGTTAATCGCACGCCTCACCCCTTTTATGCAATTATAATGACTAGAAGATGAAAGGGTACAATTTTAAGAGAAACAATTCTGCTATTTTCATGTTTGCCGTCAACTCTAAAGGGAAAGAATTACCCAGCAGGCCCCTGATGTCGAAGTGATGTCATACTGACGTCGGTGCGACGTGATGACGTCGCACTGGCGTCAGTGTGACATCATTAGCCTGCTGGGTATATCCTCTCGGGGCGAATTCTCTTCTTTTAAGAGTAACTCACATTTTGGCAGGACTACGTCGTGTAGAGAAGCAAACATGAAGCCACTAAAGCTGCCCCTCCATCACTTCCCCTTGTAAAACTGGCGGGAAAATATAGATGTTGATTATGTTGAACTATAAACATACAGCTTCGACGGTACACTCATTCAACCTCGTTGATAATGGTTTAGAATTGAAATAACTGTCTTTAGAAAAGATTCTATTAATAAGAGGAGTCCTTCTTTAAGATCAAACCCTTGTTTGTCCTCAAATCAGGCTAATTTCTGCGTAAAGTAAATTTAATTGGGACAAATCTACGCTGCCATTATCGTATTAAAACTTATTTTTGCACTAAAGCTTGCGTGGATTGTCATTTTCGGCGGTCTATTACACTTTGACTTTTTGTACTTTTATCCATTTATGCCAAGTGAACTTTTCTATCCTTATCAAATGGGTAAGTCCATTTGTCAATTAAGGGGTGCCTGGACTAGTTTATTTGATCCATTTTTATTCATTTTAAGAAAAAATACCCCTTTGTCTTTTGCAAGAAATGTAGACACTGATCAGACGCCGCATTTTGCGGCGTCTGATCTGGTCTGCATTTTTTGTTTATGTCCTTTTGGGGGGGACACTAGGCATTAAGGGTTAACTCTTTGCGTCTTAGCCATCTTCTGGGAAAGAGCTGACCTCTTGCATTTTCACTTGAATGTCTTCTTTCGCTTTCTGTGTAGTATTTTAATTGTTGTACTTTCCCATTAGCATGATTAGTATATAAAACCTTATGCATTTGCTTCTCATTCACTCTCCATGCGCACTATATCGTTGTCTACTTCGGCATTTGCTTTTGATATGCACAAGGATATGTGTACATAGTACTTACTGTTTATTTTTATACCGGTTACAGTCAATAGCGCACGAGCTGAGAAAGTGGTCAAAATTCCAAATTCTATTGCTCACAAGAATTTTGGGCTCTTTCGACACATAAGCGGGTACAACAATTAATGATAATGGCTGGCTTAAACTAGTAATAGAACAAATATTCAAGTGACAATATTCTGCTAAGCTAGAAACAGTCACTGCAGGTCAGGTGACCTATAGTAGCACGAAAAGGACTATGGGGTCCAGAGAGAAACACATCTATGAAAAAAATCTTTTGGGACCTCAAGTTCTGTCAATATTCAAATTTCTTCATAATGTTCCGAACTGAGAACACCAACTTCGGTAGGCTTCATTCGTTTTTAAGCAGTAGGGTCCATGCAAATGTCACCATCTGCGAGGCGCTTCACTTAAGAGTTAACATTTAAATCTCATCGGAAGTTTTTGTTAGACAATGCAAGATTAATTCCAGAGAAAGTACCAACCCCCTTCAAAAATGTCTATATAGTAAAGAATATGACGCTCCAACAGCGAAAGGAACGTAAGTCTAGACATCAAAACAACAGGAACAGAGAAGATAATGCAAGAGGCCAAGAAATTGCGGAAAGGGATAGAAGTCCTGGTTTGGCAGAAGATATGGATGTTGAGCAACGCCAGTCTCCATTAGCAATGAGAATTGAGAATCAAATGCCAAGTCCTGTCTTTCGGGCACCAATTAACGTTTTATCGCAAGAAAATATGCTCACTGACACTATTTTGGAGAGTCAGCAATCAACTCAATTTTCTCAGCCTTACGACAATGAAACATTGGTAAATGACGATACAGTTGTGGGTGGCGTGCCAATTGGAGAGGAAAATGCTGATAGCATTTTGCCACCAAATGGTGAATATTAGCAGCCAAGTTTTATAGTAAATAGTAGTGACTCACCAAGTCATAAGAGCACTTTTAGTTGTAATAAAGTTTTAAATAAGTTATCAGTTCTGTATAGTAACTGTGATTGCCTAACATTAACAAAAAAGCAAGAACTAGATTGATTTTAACAGAAAAACCTGACATAATAGCGCTGACTGAAATTTTTCCAAAAACCTCCCTATTTGGTCCAGTAGAGGAATTTTACAACCTTGAAGGTTATGTTAAGCTTATTTCAGACCATGATAGCGGAAGAGGTGTAGTAATTTATGTCAAAACAATTTTGTGCCCAACACAAGAATTTGTAAGTGATGATGGCTATTTTAAAGAATCTGTATGGGGAAAGATTAAACTTAATGCAACAGATACCCTGTTATTAGGGTGCATATACCGTAGTCCAAATTCTTCAAGAGAAAATACTAACTCATTATTTAAACTTCTGAGAGATATATCAAATAAGAAATTCTCACATCTATTAATTATGGGAGACTTTAACTTCAAGGAAATAAATTGGAATGATTGTACTACAAATGTAGGAGAGGACCATATAGCGACCCTGTTTTTGGAATGTATTAGGGATACTTTTTTCCATCAACATGTCAAACAACCTACTAGATATAGAAAAGATCAAGAACCATCCATTTTGGACCTCATATTTACAAACGAAGAGAACATGCTGGATAATTTGAATATTAGTTCAGGTTTAGGTAGGAGTGATCATCAGGTTTTAACATTTGTTTTCAATTGCTATATCAGTCTCAGTGAGTGTAAATCCAAAAAGTATAACTTCTTTAAAGGGAAATATGGTGAGATTAATGACAAGCTGTCTTCTTACAACTGGATTGAGTTATTCAGTGGATTGTCTTTAACCAACTCGTGGGACTGCTTTACAGAAATTTATGTTAAATTACTAGAGAAATTCATGCCAGAGAGTAAAGCTTCCACAAGGATGGGGAATCACAACCCATATGTAAACTTTACTGTATTATGTTCTATTAAGGAAAAGAGAAAAAAATGGCTTAAAGTTAGGTACTGTAGATCTGAGGACAATTATAAGAACTACCAGTTGGCACGAAATCATGTAATATCCGAATTGAGACTAGCAAAGTATCAATATGAAAAGGGACTAGCTGCTAAAATCAGAAGTGAAAGTAAACTCTTCTGGAAGTCCATCCGTTCAAAAACAAAGACACCGACAAAGGTAAATGAATTAGAAGCACCTGATGGATCAATGACTGAGAAAGACGAAGAAACTGCCAATGTCTTAAACCAATATTTTTATGTTTTTGAAAAAGAAGGAACCATAGATTACTTAGAATTTCCAGATAGGCATTTTAGAGAACCAGTGGTTGATGTAGAAATTAATGAATATAAAGTTCTGACTGTTATCAACGCATTGAGCCCATCGAAATCCCACGGTCCAGATCAGTTTCATCCTCATATGCTGAAGGAAACTAAGCAGCAGTTAGTCATTCCCCTGGCAATTTTGTTCAGGAAATCCCTAGACGAATCTGCAATTCCTGAAATTTGGAAACGAGCAAACATTTCTGCCATCTTCAAAAAAGGAGATCGTAAGAAACCTGAGAAATATAGACCGATCAGTATTACTTCTGTGCCCGGTAAAATGTTAGAAAAATTAATAAGAGACGCACTAGTCGAGCATATGTCATCTAATAACCTGTTCAGTGATGCACAACACGGGTTCGTCTCGGGGAAATCCTGTGTCACCTAGTTGCTGGAATACATGGAGGACCTTACAGAAGCGATCGACAACGGTAGCGATGTTGATGTGATATATCTAGATTTCTACAAGGCATTTGATAAGGTTCCCCACAAAAGGTTACAAATGAAATTACATGCATATGGTATTAGAGGTAAACTGTATCGATGGATAAAAGAATTTCTAACAGACAGACAGCAGCGGGTGGTCGTCTGTGGCAGTGCATCTGATTGGCGGTCAGTGACAAGTGGGATCCCACAAGGGAGCGTACTCGGACCCATCCTATTCCTGATCTTTATCAACGATCTGCCAGATGCAATCAACTGCTGAATTAAGCTCTTTGCTGATGATGCAAAAATGTATGCCCGGATCCACAATATTGAACAGGGAACAGAACCCCAAAACAATATAGAACGAGCTGAAGAATGGACTAAAACCTGGGAAATGTTTTTCAATGAGAAAAAATGCAAACAATCGGAACAAAAGACCTCGGAATGCCTTACAAAATGCACCATGACAACATTGAAATAAATATAGATAGAGTGGAATCAGAAAAGGATCTGGGTGTGGTCTTTGATACCAAACTCACGTTTAGAGAACATATCTCCAGCAAAATCAAAATTGCTAATAGGAACCTCGGCTTAATTTTTAAAACTTTTACATATATGGATACAGAGATGTTCTTACAGTTATTTAAATCTCTCGTAAGACCACACCTCGAATATGCTTCATCTGTCTGGTCACCTCAATATAAAAAAGACAAAATTGCATTGGAAAATGTTCAACGCAGGACCACCAGACTAGTCAAATGTTAAAATGGACAAACATATTCTTAGCGCTTGCGTTCTCTTGGTTTGCCACTACTAGAATACAGACGAGAACGATCTGACATGGTAGAAGTCTACAAAATTCTAAACAATATTGATAAAGTGGAAAAAGACAAATTATTCACAATGGCACAATACTCCTCCACTAGAGGACATCAGCTCAAACTGTTCAAAAAAAGGTCAAAACGGAATTTAAGAATGAATAGCTTTAGTAACAGAGTGGTTGATAAATGGAACAATTTACCTGAATATGTAGTTATGGCACCCTCCGTTAATGCTTTTAAGAGTAGACTGAATGATCATTGGAAAAATCACCCTAACAAGTTTGATCCATCCTGCTACACAACGCACGCAACCAGCTTCAACGCAAGATGGGGAGAACAGTGTCCAAATGCGCCTGGAGAAGCTGCAATAGCTTAATTGGCGTCGACTATCGGCAAGTTAAGGCAAGGCATGGCAAGCAAGTTGAATTTTCAGCGTTCATCGTGTGATGAAGCCAGTGGGCGGAGCTAAAATTCCATGAAGCGCGAAGCGTTTCTTGTCGAAGTTTAGCGACGACCACTGGCTTCGGCAGACGATGGACGCTGAAAAATCAAATTTTAATTCTTATATTTGCACTTTATTTTTTAGACCCTTTCTGTGCTGTTTTTGTGGCAATTCAGTGTAGAATATGCAAAATATAGGTCGAAGAAAAGTTAGTAACGACGTGCTTGGCCATTAGGTTAAACAGTCGTCGCCATGACGTGGCATTAATCGAACGTTACGTGGACCAATCAAGACGTTACTGGCTGAATAAGTGGAAGAAATAGCTATGTAGCGAACATGGATGTTTGCATAAGGAAAAATATTGTAAATGTGACCCACCTTTCAGGTATCGTCCCGGTATGTGTTTCCGCGCGGTATGTGTTTCAGAGCCCTAACTATAATCATAAATTGTGCATGGTAGAGCATGCGCACTGAGGAAATTTATTGACATCTATAACCTGCAAAGGGTCTTGTCACTCACCATAAAAAAGAATGACCAAAACTATCATCTGGCAGAAAAGAATTTAAAAATCAAGACATGATGTGCTTTGAATAGCATTTTTCTTAATGCACTTTTGTTATGGTTGGTGTGACCCTGAAATTTTTTAAACTGGCAAAATTTTGTGAAAAAAACTTACCATCAGTTAATGGTATGCTTTATATCTTTAATATCGTGCAATAGTTGAGGTTCACTGAAAATATGTTAGAACTTTTCAAAAATGGTTTTGACAAGAGGGTCCTTATATCAGAAGTGTTTAGCAGTACCAGTAAGTAACGGTAGGTTGTATTGTTTTTATTTATAATCGGAGTTGTAAAAATCAAAACTATTTTTTCTTTTGCAGTTGTGTCAACAGGTCCAGTGTAACACAATGTGCATATCAGTCTTTAACACTGAAATTTGGAACTTTGTTGAAATTTCCAATTTGATGCATAGGGGGGTTGACAACTTTGAAAAAATGTGCCATTGCACCAAAGGTTGGTTTAAACAATATTTATTCAAAAGGAAATAGTACAATGCATACATGTATATAAACAGTAGACATATAACTAAGCGAAGAAAAGCATACATGCATACTATGTTAAAACACTGATGACTAAACATGGATCTGAACGGAAGCCTTCGGCTTATAGAGTTCATTTCCATAATGATAAATAAACACAGCAGCACAAATTTAAACATGGCATGACATTTTGAATTCATATCGTTCAAATCGGGCTTTTTTATCTAAGAAATATGTTTCAAGAAGTCAAAAATAAAAGTGTGTAAGCAGTGGAGGGCATAAACCAGTTTGGACCTTATAGACCAGATTGACGGTTACTTTGGGATTGATTGTAATTAAACTTGAGTATAAAGCTTTTCACAGGGCTCGTCATTCTGTCTGCCATCAGGTATATCATAATTCGTTTTGATACAATAAACGTACGTGGGCAGAACCTACCATGTGACAATCCTGCCGGTGTCTATAACATACAAATGGTTTATGCCTACGTTGTATAAGCTACATATTCACAAAGTTACCGAAATCGCAAACACCTGAGAATAAGAGACTGAGGAACAAATAAAAGTGATTACAATTAGATAAGAAGAAAAGAGAAGAAAAGAGAAGAAAAGACTTGTTTCTGGTCCTTTAACCCTATCTGCTCCATGGATGCTATGACAAACACTAGTTCAGCGACTCTACTGTCTGACAATGCACAGTTTTGTTTTATTTCCTGGTATTGTTACTGCCTACCGCTGAAAGCGCTTAGTTGCGACAACATATAATTGTACCTGCTTAAATATCATATTATTTACATCAGTTGTAACGTCTTGAAGTCCATTTAAAATTAAAGAAAGGGTAAGTTGGTAGGGTAATACAGAGAGATAGTGTTGTCTGGGTTGAATGTAGTTGGGACAAAAAAGGAAATAGTGCGTTGTGGTTTCCATTTCTCCACAAGAACAGAGAGGGCTGTCTACTAAATTTTTTGATACAGATGATGATTAAGATTACTACACTCCAAGCGAAGTCGCGCATGTAGGACTTGTACTGCGCGACATACTTGTGATTTCTCAAAGTGTTTAGGCGGGTAGCGCTTCGGACCGTTAATTCTATTCTTGAAAGTATGAAGAGAGTGTGCATCTTTGATGTCTTGATCTAATGCATTCCAATCCCTCAATGTGGAGGGAAGGAACGAGGAAGAGTAGGTAACTGTGCGGGACGGTGGGATTGAGAAATTGTGAGAATTTCTGAGAGGATAGCGTGCTATTTGCTGTACTCTTAGGGGTATAAGTTGCTGAAGGTAGGGTGGAACCAGACCATTAATCATTTTAAAAAGTTGAAAGAGCTTATGTTTATTTCTACGCTGTTGCAGTGTTTCCCATTTTGTTTCATCATACATCCTTTGAATGCTGCAGAGTTTTGTGGCACCAGTGACCAGACGAGCAGCCTCTAACTGTACATTCTCAACGGAACGTTTATTTTCAACCGTACAATTATCCCATAAAATGTTTCCATATTCAAGGAGAGGGCGTGCTAAGGTTGGCATGCTATCTGAAATTATTACCACCATGTCAAACAGAATTGATTGATGATCGATACCTTTTGATTTGGTGTCAACAGTAGTATGCTTACTCCTGAAATCCATAATTTTCTCCTCAGCAAATCAAATAAAATTTTATTTTAAAGTTTTAAAAAGGGCTCTGAAACACATACCGCGCTAGAAGGATAAGTGAAAATAGGTAGTCCCCTCAAATACAAACCCCTGATTTTAATTCTATACGATATTTCATGAGGACAAGTGAAACGGTAGGCAAAACATTGCAGAGGACTTTAAATATGTTTTTGTGCCAGCCTTGCTGCTTATGCATTTAAGACATTGATTTTGATCTTAAGGGCTCTGAAACTGATGTCACTGGGATATATTTTCTTATTTATAAAAGAATGGCCGCTTTTATCGGCAAAGACACCGGTGGGTGGGGTAACCAGGAAGTAAACTACTCGCATGAGTTTTCTCGACTTTTACAGATATAAACGCAACAGAAACCGGAAAGCGTGTACAGAACGTTTTCCTTACATGATTTTTCCCCAAATGCTGACCTGAGAAAATTCTATTGTAATCTAAAGCTTGAGCTTTTGAAGTTTGTGGCTGTCGTGCGGTCGGAATACTCACATCAAGTTTTTACCAGTGTCTGTCTCGAGTTGTCTCGTGTCCAGTCTTAATTACAGTTTACTCCTCTCGCCAAGTGGCATGTATGAGATAAGCCTCTATTGTCTGCAATTCCTGGGATACACGCGATGGGACGGTGATAATGAAAGCTGTGTGCAATGGAACCCAGTTTACGTTTGAAAAATTTCTCGCTTCAACTTTCCTCAAGCAGGGATGGAAACCGGTATCGCTAGATCAGTAGGCCAGCACTGAACCTACTGAGCTACCAGGGGCCTAGGGATAGTGATCAGAAAATGATCATCTCAGTACTGAGAGATAGATAGATAATAAAAATATGAGAAAGAAAGCACAACTCTGAGGAATGCAGTTTCTGACCTGATTGCATATTGTCACAAAGCTGTGGCTGAGCTAACCGTTTCCGACCAAAAGTAGTTGTGCAGTGGTTTAAATCCTTCGAAAACAAGACATATGAAAAAATCAAGTTTCGCATTCTCCGATTTTGTCCTACTTTTAGTATGTTAAAAATGTAGGTCTGAGGAGCTTATTACTGCAAAGAAACCTTTTGTTGCAATTTGTTTTAGGTATTCCCACAATTTGACTGGACTAACAGCAAAAGTATTAGCCTGTGTCTTGCTTCTGGGGTGCAAACACAGCCCCCTGTGCTGGTGGCTTTCCATTAAATATGCTGTGCTTGTATAGTTACAGGTATGCTTTTATTATATTTCAGGGCCCAGGTTCACAATCATTCCTTAATTTAAGGTAGAACTTAACTATTTAAGGTCCAAGTCATACCTTTACTAAGGAGTGTCTTTTAAAGTGCGTCTGTACAACACCTTAAAGTGGCGTCTTCGGAAAATTATACGAAGTCATACGGAAACTCTGACGGAAATGAGCGAGAGATTACGTATTTTGTGTTTGGTGTAAGTGGCAATTTATGTTCCCGCGGACTGTCAAAACCTGAATATTCGGTATTAAAACGCTGAAAAATGATTTTTGTCTTAAAAACTGACATGATGGCAAGTAAAGATCAACAGATCAATGACAGGGAGCGAGGCTTGAACGTTACTCTCTCTCTCTCTCTCTTACATTGTGGAGACGTTGCTGAAAACTTTTCTGATACTATTCTCGCTAGACAGAGAAGCTAAACAATAAAATTGCAAAAAAACATGTTGATGCGGTTTATACTGGAGCTTTAGTTGGGGCGAATTTTGTGTGTGTGTGTATGTGGCGGGGGGGGGGGGGGGGCGCAGGGGGGGGGGGGAGGAGTTTCGTGCTGCATGCAATATGAAGGTGGATGAATGTCATGGGAAAAGCCACGACGACTGCCTTATACATGGGCGAATATATGTTGTTGCAGTTTTACCTCTGCACTGTAAAAAAATACTGTAGATTTTACGGTAGAATAACTGGAAACCGGCTGCCAGTCCTTTTCCCGTTATTTTTATGGGTTTTTGCCTGTAAGACATTGTTGGAAATCACGAAATGGAAGTTTTATGTTAACTTGGCGCACTCGAAAATAACTTTGTATTGTTGAGGGGCTATCTAACCAAAGCGACATCTGCTCTTTGCTGTCCCACTCTGCTTGATGATTCCTGCAATTTTTACGGGCGCCCGTAAAAATAACGGTAAAAGTACTGGCAGCTGGTTGCCAGTTATTTTACCGTAAATTCTACCGTTTATTTTTGCAGTGTGCGGCATACTTTAGAACTGGATGCGGGATGTTCCTTATATTTCAAGCTATAGTTTTACCAGTTTCAAAAGGCCGAGCCACCTGTTAGTTAGATAATCTACATCTGAATTCGATCGCGAAAACATACGTCTGACAAATACATACGCGAAAACATACGTCTGACCAATAGTATATCCGATCCAGCTCAGCTAACGCAATCTGAGTATGAAGATGCCTTGGCGGCATTTGTAAGTGTGAGCGTGAGAATTGCTAAGAGAATCCTGCATGCACACACGATGCATATACGGACGTGATATAGACGTGATATACCTGCTGGTTTCGTACACTGGTCTCATAATTGAATGCTTTTCTATTATAGAGGATCTATCCTTGAACAGAAACTTCTTTTCATGTGCATTCAGCAGAGAGAGAGAGAGAGAGAGAGAGAGAGAGAGAGAGAGAGAGATTCACTTTGTCAAAGTTGACAAGCTATCCATAATATTTATAGAGCTCGAACTACCCAGGCGCATGTTATAGGTGATTTTTTGGCAACACCATTATCATTATTACAATTATACGCCAAAGTTAACATATTTTAAGTAGCAATATGTTTATTCCCCAGGCATACGAAGTATGACAAGGGGCATACTCGTAGATTTTGCCCGTTGTCCGTTCGTCTGTACGTCAATCCGTAAGTTTACATTTGCGTTAGAGTTTTTGAGGTCCACATCCATTCTTGGATTTGGTTTGTATTTGGCAAAATGATGGATGGATGGATGACTTGCGATTTTACGTCCTTTTTAACAGTATTTTATTTAGCCTCGTATCAGGACAATGGACGAATCATGATGAAAGGCTGTGTGCAATGGATCCCCGTTTACGATTGAAAAGATTCCCGCCTCCAACCGGGCATGAACCCGTGACCGATAGACCGGACAATGGACGAATCATAATGAAAGGCTGTGTGCAATGGATCCCCGTTTACGATTGAAAAGATTCCCGCCTCCAACCGGGCATGAACCCGTGACCGATAGACCGGCAGGCCAGCACTTAAAAGAAAAAAAAAACAGCATGATATTGGATATCCATAATTCGATTTATGGATATCGATTGCTTGATTTATGCATATCTATAATTCGATTTTTTGATATCCAAACAAATCAGCAGATTTTTGGATATTCAAAAATCGAATAATGGATATAATGGTTATCAATAAATCAAATTATTGATATCCATAATTCGTTTAATGGATATCCAGATATAAAGCAGATTTTTGGAAATCCTAAGATCGAATTATAGTATCCATAAATCGAATTTTTGATATCCATTAATCGAATTTTAGATATACAATAATTTGTTCTATTTTTGGATATCCATTAATTCTGGCATAATGATAGATGTAGCTCCAAATTCTATACCACCCCATACATGTCTATGACTCGGCGATCAAGGTCACAGACACTGACTTTTTCATGTTAACGTTTTATGGTAAAGTTTTTGAGATCTTGATATAAATTAATTCAAACTGTTTGTTGGGTTGGGTTCATATTTGGGTTCATATTTGTCCAAAGTTTTATTCTGTTCCACCCCGACACATGCCTGTGACCTAAATGTCAAGGTCACGGGCTTTGACTCTTTCTGGTATCTCATATCATCGCAACCATTTGTTTAGTTTGGTTATATTTGGCATGATAGAAGATGTTGGTTTGAAAATTTTGTTCTAAACTAGCTTCGCACATGCCTTCACATAGAGGTCAAAATCACAGATTTCAGCTTTTCCGTGTTTTAAGATAAGATTATTAATCCCATATTCTTCAGTGACCTTATGATATGTGTCTTGGTTTATTTCTGGGTTGTAACATGTGTCATCATCTGGATGCTGCTGACATAAGGTCAAGGTTACATACCGTAACATTTGCATCAAAGTTCTGCTATAAGCTTATTTACAATATCCTTCAATTGAACCGTTTGATATGTTAACTATTAGGTCTATTGGTAGATTGCAGAAGATAAGTTGAAATCCTTTGGATGCTGTAGCACATACTTAACAAGTTGTATCATATAATTATGTGTTAAACTAGTGTATTTCAAGTTTGGTGTCACTAGGCGATGGACACGGCCGGGGGAGGGGGGGGGGGGGGGGAGGTGTGGGTTACGTACACCCCTGCTCACTTGTTCTAGTTCGAAGTGACATATAGTTTCACGCTTATTAATTAAAATAAATGCAATGATAGCTTTTTAATATTTTCTAGAATATAAAGGGCTTTAATGAATCAATTATTCATTTATTTCTAAATTTAAAAGAGTCGTTCGCCAATGTTTACACATATATAGAGAGTTAAGGAGTTCCTTAAACAGTTAAAGTTGATACGGACCAACCTTAAAAATTTTAAGATTTTTCCTTAAGTTAAGGAATACCTTAGTGCTAAGGTGTTGTCAAGATTCACTTTAGACCACTTTCAGGTAAAACCTTACTTTAAGGTATTCCTTATCTCTTAAACCGGGCCCAGGTTGTTCACATTCCCCACAAAAAAAAAAGAACCCTGAGCAGCGTGAACGATGGAAACAGTTGGTTGGTCGGGAAAATGGTAACAAGCTGTGGTCTCCTTCAAAAGACTCCCGGGTTTGTAGTAAACATTTCCTGGATGGTGAGCCTACTTTGAAAAATCCTCTGCCAACACTTCACTTGGGGTATGATAGACACGAGGCACGAGTTAGGAGGATTTTATTCTTCAAAGAAGACAAATCGTCACCATATGCATACACAGAGACTCTCCAAACAGAAAAGTTTACAGCTGAGCCTTATTTTGAAGACCCTCCTGAAGAAGAACTTTCTCAAGAGACTATTTTTTTCCCATGGCCTTTGGTTCTTGTTTTGACTATAATGTTCTTAATGCAAAAGTTACAAAAAATGCATTCTCATTTATCAGCACTCATTGCAGAAAACCTAAGACTGAAAGCAGAACTTGCTAAAATGAAAAATGTCAGATATGTTGATAGCCTCTTGCAGAATGATGCTGATGTTAACTTTTTCACTGGACTTCCATCAAAAGTGGTATTTCTGAAGCTTCATAAACTTATTGCTCCACTTGTTAACAGAAGGTGGCAGGGTGTCAAAAGATCAGGGAGTTTTATAAGAAAGTTTGCTAAAGAGCCAAGTCGATTTGGACCACAAAGGAAACTTTCATCCAAAGCGGAATTCTTAATGACATTGATGAGGCTACGTCTAGGGCTTCTTGCGAAAGACCTTGCAAGAAGATTTGATATTTCTGAGTCTCTGTGTGGACGGATATTTCTAAGTTGGCTCCGTGCATCTGCAAAGTTATTTAGTTCAATGATTTTCATTCGAGATGAAGAAACTGTAATCGCAACAAAACCTAAGAAGTTTAATGACATTAAAGATCTGCACTCAATAATAGATTGTACTGAATTTTTTATTGAGACACCAAAAGATTTAGAACTACAAAGTAGTACTTGGAGTGATTATAAACACCACAATACAATCAAACTTTTGGTAGCATGTAGCACAAATAGTTCTGTGATCTATATATCACCAGTCTACACTGGAAGAATTTTGGATATTTGGATCGTGTTCCCCCATATTCAGTAATCATGGCTGATAAGGGGTTTAACATTTCAAACGAGTGTGCTGCAAGAAACCTTACATTGTATGTGCCACCGGAAAGAAGAGGACGTTCTCAGATGAGTAGTGCTGATGTATTGAAAACAAAAAAAAATGCAACTCCAGAATTCTTATTGAACAAGTTATTCGGCGTATGAAGACTTTTAAAATTATCCAGAATGAATTACCAGTGTCTTTGATACCACATGCAGATAAAATTCTTCAAGTTGTCGGTGGCGTATGCAACACAAAAGCCCCAATTTATAAGTGACTGTAACAGAGTTTGTGTTTTTAATTACATCTTTAAGAAACAGGAAACCCTGATTTGGCTATTTCCACAGCCCTGGGTATTACTTTTCATGAGTTGGTCAGAGCTCCAGTTGAGAGGGGTAATGCTGGAATAATTCAGAGATGATTTTTCGTAGTTCTCAGTGAAAACATGTTGTGACCCCTTATTAGAACTGTCTCAATGAGACGGTTCTAATGAGGGTTCTCATCATATGAAACTATCTGGTGACCTCTCATTAGAACTGTCTCCATAAGACAGTTCTTATAAAAGGTCTCATGTTTTTATGGAGAACCATGGAAAATTATCCCTAAATTATCCCCGTTACCAATTCTTATCGGGAGCTCTTGACCATGGTGTAAATATTACATGAGCTTTTCCAGTTAGCTCTGTTAAGAGACAATACACAAACAGGAGACACATTGCATTTGACGGAATTCTTTCGTTTTAAAAATACACAGATGCATCTTAGGGCAGATTGTAGACCCTGATTGGCTGCCTGCACTGTTTGCTCATACTTGTCCCAAACGTTTATGAGTATCAATTCTTTTTTAGATGTACTGGTAAAACTTGTATTGATGGTTGATTGTGTGTACAGGCGGAGGTGGTCAGTGCTACAGTTGAGAAGGGGTAACAGGAATAATTCAGAGATAATTTTTCGTAGTTCTCAGTGAAAACATGTTGTGACCCATAATTAGAACTGTTTTAGTGAGATGATTCTAATGACGGTCTCATCATATTAATGTATGTTGTGACCCCTCATTTAGAGTTGCCTCATTAAGACGGTTCTAATAAGAGGTCTCATGTTTTTATGGAGAACCATGGAAAATTATCCCTAAAATTATCCTTGTTACCCATTCAAACAGGAGACACATTGCATTCGACGGAATTCTTTTGTTTTAAAAATACACAGATGCATCTTAGGGCAAATTGTACATCCTGATGGACCTGCTTTGAAATTTAGTCTGCACTGTTTGCTCAAACTTGTCCCAAACGTTTACGAGTATCAATTCTTTTTAAGATGTACTGGTAAAACTCGTATTAGTCGGGGAAATGAGCCCAATTTTGAGGCGAAAAATTGGCCCATCGTTCGAAAGAAATTTGTTGACTGATTTGTAAGCAGGAAATACTGAAGTTTATGATTCCAGGTGTTGTCGCTTTCCAAAGTGGTGCCAAAGTGAATTTTTGGGGCAAAATATTAAATTTATGAATAAAATCGTTGATTTCTGGAATTTCTATAGAAACTCCATAAAATTCGTTAAAACTCTTCGAAATGTGAATATACTTATGCGTAACAGAGCCAAACCTTTGATATAAGCTTATATGCGAAAAAATATAGAAATTTGCAGTTACTATGGTTACAAAATAAAAAATTTGGGCGCTAAAATGCATTTTGGGGGGCTTTTTTTTA
Organism: Ctena decussata; assembly: GCA_963989385.1. NCBI lineage: Eukaryota > Metazoa > Mollusca > Bivalvia > Lucinida > Lucinidae > Ctena > Ctena decussata. The sequence continues at coordinate 49,148,645 of OZ022506.1, forward strand.
TGAAAGGGGGGCATTTCTTCACAAGTATTTTATTTAAAACTGATAATTTCGTCATAGTATATCGTGTGTAGTTTTTATTATGATCTTTTAAACTGAATAAGTATGCTTACGAAAGTTATAATTAAAAATGCTTGTTTTATCGAAAAATTATTTGTACCATATATACGTACCTAAAGTAGTATTTTAAGTCAATTGTCGGCTGTGTGAATAGTGAACCCATCGCTAAAATTAAATCTGATTTCTAACAGGACAAATGGAAGGTTATGCTTAAGGATGAAGAACAGTGCCAAAGTCATGTTTTCGGTGAAAAGGGGGTGGAGGGTAAGGGTGGCGCGAGGGGAGGAGAATGGTGAGTGGGGCGGGGATGGGGTGGGGGGGGTATAATATTTTTAAGTTAAACAAAATGGCTGATTTCTGTTAAATTTGTCTTAAATCAAGGAAGCCATTTTCATGGTGTGACTGATGTGTACATACGTTGTACGCATGTCAAAAATATCGTTTTTGTTAAAAATAGGTTGTTTTATAATATTTTAAGACAGATATCACAAGTGCTTTATGATCAATGTCGAAACAATTTGACTTAGAAAAAAATCGAACTATTAAATATTGCTTGTTATCATTTTGCCATAATTAAAAGGAAACAAAAATGCAAATTTTACATAGAAATACTTCTTATGTCTTAATTTAATATCTATTCCAGTTTAAAAGCATTAGCATGTTTATTTCTGCAGTCATTCTTCTTGAGCTGAAGTCAAATACGTTACTTAACGGAAACATGCGAAAGAAATTATCTATAAGCTAAAAGAAGAGTAGAAATGTGCTTAAACGCGTGAATTTACTTTTGTATACCATAACTTCTAATATTTAACAATGCATGTTATCTCCAACCAAATTTTATACATTTACAGGTTCACGTGAAATCTTTTGTTTCAAGAGTTGACATTTAAAACCGTTTGTTGTCTTTAGATTTTTATCTAAAACCGTTGCACTCTACAATTAATGTGCAAGATTGCATCTGTAATGATTCTTTCTGCTTGGATTTATCGAACGGAAAATCTAAGCTTAACTATTTGCAAAGGGGTTTTCTTGCTGAGCTCTAATGACTGGCTCAGTGTCAGTACCGTAACGTATTTTACAGCATCAGATGTAAAACATCGAAATAACAAGTCAGAAGAAGAATTTCAAGTTTGGAAACACCTTAAAAATATTAAAAGCAATGTTAAGCTGAATTAACGGGCTATTCAGGAAGCTACTTGTCTTACAATCATATAATTATTTGGATTACATTGCTGTTTTTTAACAACCAACAGAAATAAGAATCATATTTTTTTAACTGAGCTGCTGTAAATTTTTATTTGCTCAACAGAACCATAGTAAAGGGTAGCCATCCTTTACGAAATAAGCAATTAAAAATCTTTAATAAAATCGGGAATGTTACGGAAGAAACCGAGACAAATGGGAGAATTTAAGACACTCGACAAATTAAAATAAAAATCTTAAAGAGTTCCTTCAAGAGCAGAGAACCCATTGTTTCAATCATGAACAAATAACAGAGGACCGGGACATTTATCTGAAGACTACACGTGAGTTTGACGTTATTATTTTGTCTTAGCGTAAATTGCTGTACGAAAATGTAACGTGTAACGTTGTTTCCAAAGGATATAAAGGAGTTTACAACATGCAAATGCAGCTTGCAAAGAGAGAAAAACAGTAACGTAAAATCTATATTTTAGTATTCTATATCATAGACATGCTCGGTCGAGTTTTTAGAGGCGCTCGGCTATGGTGCAGGAGATCGCGGGTTTGGATCCCGGTCTGGCCGGTCAGCAACTGAAAAATCTATCAACCCAACAGTAAATGGATAGGTGCCTTCTTTTGAAGGAAAATGCAGCGAAAAGAGAGGGATGAGCTAGATGAGTTGTACCTCTTACACCCACAGCCCCTATGGCCATTAGGCTGTGGGAAACTTTTGCCTTCTTTTAGTCAGTGACAGGTTTCTGAAATGTATTCGTTTTCTGGACTTCTCATGTATCTTACGTACTTTTAATCTTCATTTTTAAATGATTTTTTTGGTATATACATGTATTACATACGGTACTTGAAAAGACGTATGTGAAGCCTATCAATAGATACAATTCTTTGTCGCAGCACAGCTTGATATTTGGATTACTCTCTCTGTTTTTTACAAAACGAACTCTTTGTCTATCATTGAAAGTTATGCAAACAAGTACTGAGAATTATGCAAACAAGTACTGACTATCTATATACGGCGTCTTTTTTCTCTGTGTTGTCTACGCTACCATTTTTATAAGAGACACCAAAACTAGTAATTACTATACATGTTGTTCGTACCACAAATAACTGTAGAGAAAATAAAGTAAACTAAGAAATATCATTTTTGTAACGATTATTTAAAAGGATTTAGAAGAAACAATAAACTATCCTCGATTTCATCTTTTTACTTTTACACTCTAGGATGTAACTGTAACAGTTACATATTGATTTTATTTTTGTCAAATAAGAAGCTGTTCTCTTGTTTGACGAAAGATTGAAACTTTCTTATAATTTTAGCGGCTTTTTTGGGGAAAAAAACAAAAACTTCCTCATAAGGGACGAAAGATATTTTTGAAATAGTAATCGCATTTTCAAGATCGGGACTCTTCCAAAAAGGTAATGCTTACGAGAAACTATAATACAAAACTGTCATCAGTCGAAGCATAATTACAAAATTGTTATTATCGATAAAAATAAGCATTTTGTTACATATTGATATGCAAGCAAACGGCTTATAATATCGAAATGCTTCAGAAAATGTCAAATCTCATTATATCTTCACGCAAACCACTGTTTTGGCTATTTGCAATACGATGGTAAATATTTGATGTTTCATTATAGAAGCATTGCTGTAACAATTTCATTTGAAAGTACCATTCAGTAATTGTGAAGCGGCTTAACTCTAACCAACAGTAACATTATTTTGAATCTACAGGTTTGCTGCGGTGTTTGATACTGTGTTTTGAGGGTTTTTTTCTGTTTTTTTTTTTCTGTTTTTTTTTTTTTTTTTTTTTTTTTTCAGGTTAATAAATCTGTAATTGACATGGCAACTTTTAAAATTACACACTTGTCCAAACATGATGACTTTATATAATATAAAGTAAATTTTAGTATTAACAATAAGTGTAAAGTAACAGGTCTGAAATTTTGTATGTCATTAGAAACGACGACTAAGACGGGAACCCTAAAGAGTCATAATATCTTTAATTCTATTCAATTATCTTATTTTATTTTTTTCTAATCAGAACTAGTTAAGTGTCTACTTATTACAGATGCAACTGGGAAAACTCATTAAATCTGATAACAGACAGTACAATGCAGACTCTCCTATGAGTTTCCAGCCAAGGTATGTAATTTCTCTGCCTACGGAAGAGACATTTGAATGTGAACTGATAAAACATTCCAGATATGGTAGATAACGTATGTTACTTTATAAGAAAAATACATGCTTATAACCCTATCGTATCGTTGCAGACAAAATTTTATCTTTGGCCTGTAAATATGCGCATTTGTAACCACATTCTATCTTTGGCCTATAAATATACGCATGTACGCCAATTTCAACTGACATTTTTTACCCAGTGTTCTTCACATCATTGTTGAACTACATTTCCTAAATAAGTGGACATTTAAAATGCAAAATGTTAGAGAGAGAGAGAGAGAGAGAGAGAGAGAGAGAGAGCTCTGGAATTATACCGGGAAGACTTCATGCTCACAAAAAATTATAAAGAAACTCTACATTTAACAACGTGAAAGGTGATGGAAAATAATACTTAAAAGGTTAGACTATTGGCTTATGACTTTAATAACTGAGAATAAGAAACAATATAAGGTAACGTATAATGCAAATATTGCTTCAGTTCTAGACTAAATGGGACTTTGGTCCATAGATTAGTATAACAGTAGCTGTGCATCTGCACTGACAGACTCAAAATTATAAGATGATCTTCATGAAATGAAAACAATTCTGCATCACTTAAATGCATTTAAGTAACACTTAATATTTTATATACGTTACCATTGAGAAACGTTTGACAAGTTGCTCCGTGTAATAGTTATATAATCTTCTACATATATGCGCTCAAAATTGCATTGCAGCAGACAGGTGTTAAAATGACTACAAAATGTTTTGAACTACAATAGCGACAGATCATACATTAACGAAACACATGTATAAGTAAAAATAATAAATAATTTTTAGTTTATAATTTCGTCAGTAATTTTGACAATAAAAACTGATCAGAGTGGACAGTAAAAAGATAGGCAATGACCAGGAATTAATACAATCAAATCCTACACCCCTCCCCCCCTCTTAAAACCGATAGGAATAGAAGCACACACACCAGGCTTAAGTATGATCGAAAACCTAACTTTAGACTGTCTACGCCCATGCGCGTAGATACGTATTAGTGGCGCTTCTTTATCATATCTGTAATAGGAACAAGCTGTAAACAATATTTGATTATGTTTAGAAAGGAATAGTGCTTTTTATACATATGTAACTAAATAGTTATAATGCATTCTTTTCTTCTATATATTCGATTAAGTAAATTTTGTTGTAAGCAAATGTAACGTATATTGCTGAAATTTATATGTATTATTACTTGAACGATTACTCTTTTTTTATAATCTGCATTGTACTTACGACGGTTATCAAACTTACATATTTGAAGTGGTTTCCTCTTCAAACTTTGCCAAAAAGAAGTAATTGGGACAATATTAAGGTTTTCTTTTGCTCATGTAATATATCTGTGTCAGAACACCCTCATTTTTGCTCGAAGTGATCATATTAAAAAAAGCAAATGTTGATTTTTTAATTGCACAGTAATAAGAGTTCATACAATGTAAACATAAAATGTTTAATTATGATGCAAGCTTTTTATGTGGTTTCTAAACGACAGTGGTGGTTTAAAAACCTTCTGTTTGAACGCTAGGGCACAGAGTTATCTCCCCACTTTCTGACTTAAGGCACAACTTGCGAAGGCGACAACACCTTGGAGGTTAAAGCAGAGACAATAAGCTTTCAAATGATACCAAATTTGTCCTTTCGAACGATGGGCCATTTTTTTTTTCACTTTCTAGACGCCTTTTTGCGTTTCATTTCCCCGACTATATTGGTGGTTGGTCGTGTACAGGATAGTTAGTTGACAGGGCTCCAGATAAGAAGGGGTAACAGGATAAGTCAGAGGCATTTTTGCTTATTTCTTATTGAAATTATATGTAGTTACCACTCATTAGAACAGTCTCAGCAAGACAGTTCTTATAAAGGGTCACAATACATGTTTAATGGAAAAATAAGGAAAATTATCCCTAATTCATCCCTGTAACCCCTTCTTATCTGAAGCTCTGGTTGAAAAGCCTGTAGATCTAAAAAAGGAATGGATGTACCTGTTTCAGCCACAGCTTTACTGAACCTCTCAGCTGAACACAAAAAATAAAACTAAAAGGATCGAATGTATTTTTATGCTCCCCGAAGGGTGAGCATATAGTTGCCGCTTTGTCCGTCCGTCTGTCCGTCCGTCCGTCCTTCCGTCCGTCCGTCCGTCACACTTTTGTCCGGAGCATATCTCTGAAAGTATATGGGGGAACTAAATGAAACTTCACACGTTGATAGAGGACAACGAGGGGAAGTGCAGTGCACAAGAACCATAACCCTGTCACAAGTATTTACGAAGTTAGCTCCCTTTCCAGTTTTTTCAATATTTTGCTTGTCCGGAGCATATCTCTGAAAGTATAAGGCGGAACTAAATGAAACTTCACACATTGATAGAGGACAATAAGGGGAAGTGCAGTGCACAAGAACCGTAACCCTATCACAAGTATTTACGAAGTTAGCTCCCTTTCCAGTTTTTTCAATATTTTGCTTGTCCGGAGCATATCTGTGAAAGTATTAGGGGAACCTAAATGAAACTTCATACATTCATAGAAAAACGATGAGAGGAAGTGCAATGCATAGGAACCGTAACCCTATCACATGTATTTATGAAGTTAGCTCCCTTTCCAGTTCTTTCAATATTTTGCTTGTCCGGAGCCTATCTCTGAAAGTATATGGGGGAACTAGATGAAACTTCACACATTGATAGAGGACAACGAGAGGAAGTGCAGTGCACAAGAACCATAACCCTATCACAAGTATTTACGAAGTTAGCTCCCTTTCCATTTTTTTCAATATTAAGCTTGTCCGGTGCATATCTCCAAAAGTATTATAGGGAACTTAATGAAACTTCATACATTAAAAGAGGATATTAAGAAGAAGTGCAGAGCACAAGAACCATAACCCTGTGTTTAGTATTTACAAAGTTAGCTCCCTTCCTTTTTTTTCAGTATTTTGCATGTCCAGAGCATATCTCTGAAAATATAAAAGGGAACGTAATGAAACTTCACACACTGATAGAGGGCAATGCGTGAAAGTGCAGAACACAAGAACTATAAACCTGTCAAAAGTGATTACAGAGTTAGTTCCATTTTTAATTTTTGCTATAGTTTGCTTGTATGGAGCATATCTTAGGAAGTATTGAAGGAACCTAAATGAAACTTCACACAATGATAGAGGGTAATAAAAGGAAGTGCATTGCTTAAGAACTATAACCCTACCTTTAGTAATTACAGAGTTAGCTCCCTTTCTATTTTTTTCAGTTATTTAGCTTTTCAGGAGTATATCTCTGTACATATATTTAAGAGAACATGAATGAAACTTCACATATTGATAGTAGAGGGTACCGGTAATGACAAGAAGTGCAGAGCAGAAGAACCATAACTGTATCCCAAGTTATTTTTGGGTTACTTCCCTTCTTATTTTTTGTCAGTTGTATGCATGGCCAGAGCATTGTTCTAAAAGTATTGAAGAGAATTATTTGTTTCCATTTTAAATTGCATTTAATTTACACAGAAAATCACTCCTTCACCAGGATACCCATTTTCCTATTCCAAGCCTTCGGGGAGCATCCATCGGTTCCACCGATTTTCTTGTTATTTATTGTATCTAACTTAACCATGGGGGTACCGGTAATACCAGTTTGCCTACCTGTGCTTTCGAACAACGTCAGTCAATTACCATACATGCAAAAGCGGCTGTCGACCGAGACAATCGACAGCAGTATAAACTCGGTCGACAGCCAAAAGTCAGCCATTAACAGTAGTACCATTTACCATTATTGGTAATGCTTACGGTCATATTCTCGGTCGAAAGCCATTTTATATAGTACAGACTCGTTCGAAAGCACAGGTAGCCAAATTGGTATTACCCCCGTGTTAACCTGCCTTGCCCTGTTTAGACCATCATACTCTCTTGATTTTGTTACACCACAATGCGTTTTTTCTTTCCAAAACAATCCCAAAAAACTTAGATTAGTCTAGCCTAGTATTGTTTAGGCAGGCAAAATCCATCTTATAGCTGAATAACTGAAAACTGACAGATGTATATTTGTGGTTACCCAAATGTGCTTAAATATTCGGACACCTAAAATAATAAATTTTCCATTTGTCCGAAATGGAAAATTCATTACTTTTGGGGGTCCCAACATATATATGCACATTACAGTATGTTTAATGTAGACATCCTCGTCTTCTGGCCCAATGAATTTAGTATGGCTGGATGGATGACTTACAATTTTACGTCCGTTTCAACAGTATTTCAGTCATAACAGGATGATGGGAGGGTAACAATGAGAGGCTGTGTGAAATGGTACCCTGTTTACAGTTGGAAAGATTTCTGCCAGCTGCGGTTTGTTCATTTTTCATTCGTTGTCAATTAAATAGATAATTACCCACAACATATGTTTCAAGAGGTACAAGTACATCTCCATGCTTTTCCACTATTTTTACGTTTGCTATCCCGGATGATGATGCCCTTCAAAAATGGGTCTACTCTAAAAGGAAAGAATTTGCTCCTAAAGGAACCAATTCCTTCATAAATTTACGTGTTGTTCGACATTGAGAAGGAAGGCAAAAATGAAAATAGTACAGTTGCTTCCCCATAAAGTATTCCCACCATATGACGTAAATCAAATTTCAGATAGCTAAAACTCAAGTTGAATATTGCAACAGCTCTAGATAAGAAGGGGTAACAGGGATAATTCTGCATATTTCTACATTAAAAATATTTTGTGACCCAAAACAAGAACCGTCTCGCCGAGATGGTTCTAATGAGGGGTCACAACGTATGTTTTTGTTGAGAAATAGAAAAAATTATCGTCGAATTATCCTCAATACCCCTTTTATCTGGCGCTCTGAAAGTATTATTGAATATATCCATAAATTGTATTATGGACATTCAAAAAATCACATTAAGGATCAATATCCATGAATTTAGAATAAGCAGTACAGTAAAATGGCACCATTTACTACACAGGCATTTCAGCAGGAAGCATTGTTGTCTTTTTCCATCAAAACCGGTCTCTTGTCTAACAGTTTATCCACAATGTATGTCTCCCAGAACAAAGCAATTTCATTTATCATATCTAAGAAAAAGGTCTCATTAAACTGAACTCGAACACAAACAGAGCCATGAAATGTGAAGACGAATAAGTCACAATATTTCCTTCCAGTGACACCCATCTGCCCTTGTATCTGATAATAATATTGTGATTTCGTCTTCAGGACAACCGATCCATCACTTTCCTCTGTCAGATATAGAACATTCGCTGCTGATGGAATCTGATTCTTAATGGAATCAGGACACTTAACCTCGCATAATCCTTGACCACAGCAGTTACATTCAACCAACAAGTCTGGACTGACCGAGATAAAAGGTTTCTCTCTAAACACAAACATACCAGTATCTTCACTTTTAAAACGTTTATGAATACTCTTCATTTTGAGGGCATATACACGCTTTGCTATTGGTTCTGTAGAGATGCCATGTTTCATGGCTGTTGTCTGAACAAATTTCGCAGAGCCCATAACTGTGTCCGTTACAGATGTTGCATTTTCTTCAGGATCTTGTCTGAGTTTCTTTGCCCTCCAGAATACTCAGTGAAAAATGCTTGCTGTCACTCGACCTTTCCTATGATCAGCCCATTTTTCAGAGCAACTCTGTCCCCTAGTCACAATATTCAGGGCTGCAACTTGATCTTCACTAATTTTCATGTCATTAATTAATTGCTGTCTTCTCTCCTCTTTAGACAATCCATCACTGGGCACTCTCCTAGCAATTTCAATCACAGATTCTGGAACTGAAAGGACAGATTCCTTTGGTTCATTTACAACAATTTTTCTTTTATCCATTAATAAAGAAAAGCAGGCGTTTGGAATGTCATCCTTCAATAAGTTATGAATCTCTTTCTGCACTACATCACAGTCCTTTACTTTGGCTTCCTGGCTTTTTCTGAGGGGTGTAAAATTCCTTTTCTTGACAGATCTTTCATTTTCTTTGTTTATGTCTACTGGGAGTTTATGGTAATGAGACTTTTTCCATATTATTTCTGATACTTTCCTTGGTTTGATTTGTGTCTTTTTCTTCGGAACTGTCCATGTACACTGTTTACTTGTTGAGGCTGGCCTTGTCATGCCAGTCTTAACAGCATGCTCCATTCTAAACAAAACTCCAGCAATGTGATTACATGACCCTTGCATTCCCGCAGTACAAGTACAGTATGCCTGAAATACCCGGCCCCCAGGAATGTCCCCACAGTCCTTCTTTAAAATTACCCAAACATCATAAGGCTTATTGTTTACACACTGTGATGGTGTAACTTTTGATTTCACAATGCATTTCCCATTCTTAGAGTCAATATTGTGAACAAAAACCTCTTTCACCCAGTCATCTGTAAAATATCTATATGCCTTCCCTTCTTTGTACTCATTTACTAGACGCTGTGTCAGCTCCGCAGGATTCTTTGTTTTCAGATAATCTGAAATGTCTATAATATAAACTGATGGCCACAAAGTTATCCCGTCTTTTTCTCCAATCCACCCATTTCCCATGGTAAGAGGGTCTTCCAGCTTTTCTCCTTCAACCACCAGCTTGTTCTTGTACTCTTGAAGAAGGCGACGCTGTTCATGCTCTGCCCACGAATCTACTGAGATGTTCTCCTCCCAAACACAAAATGCCCTGAAAAAAGTTGGCAGACATGAAGTTTTTGTCATGTCATGCAGTGCTCTATGTAAGAGGTAACGGGGTTTATTTATGGATAATTTTCTATATTTCTCCAAAAAAAAAAAAAAAAAAGAATTACAAATACACGTGTGCGCAAATACCTGTGTCGAAAGTTAGTTCATAAGCTGCAAAAACACCACAGTTCATCCAAACCGAGATTCTTTGAACATATATAGCGTTCCAAATTAACAAGCAAATATGTGCCATGTCAACACTTCTATTTACAATTGTATCAAACAATCCTAAAATAGACCCCGTCGCACTCATTTCACCAGCCATGGGTAGTGCCCATGTCTCTGAATCAGATTCTTTCAGACCATTGTCTACCACCTCTGATCATCATTCAGGTCTTAACAGCAACATAAACAATACACAAGAAATATCTCTCCCTCGCAAAACACACAACTACATATGCTGTTTATTATAACAAATATTACATAAAACGCGTTTCGGAATCCCTTAGCGAGCGCATGGACTTAAAAGAATGGCGCCGCCAGATTCAGTCCTTATGTGACAAAATGCTATAAAGACACCTCTACACACCTCTATTCGAATTCAAGGGCGCATGGAGCCAAAGTTTGCGAACGAGAAATGGCCCTTGTGAAACTGTGATAAATACACCGCTGCAATTCGAAGGTTGATTGGTTGGCTGCTTTGGGTTTAACGGCCCTTTGAGACAGTATTTCAGTCTATATCAGGCCGTCTCCCAAAGAGAGACAGGCAGAAGAGAGATGATGGTCGAGAGAAAAAAAATGTCAAAACAACCCCTTCCGCACCTACTGTAAAAACAGTAGGCCCTTGCTCCTTTATTAACCAAAGTAGTAGGATGTCCCGGCATAAAAAGTTACCCAGTACCATAGCTCGACCCGGCAACCTCACAATTCGATGTCAGGTGAGGATATTATATCGTGCTGTAAAGTGAATGGAAAAACAGAAAGCATGTCGGAGATGATGCAACAACGTTGCATGTAAAGCATACAAACAAATGGACAAAAAAAAAAAACACACAAAAAGCATACAGCGGCCAAAACAGTGTTTGCAAAACAAAAATACATATGCTGTAATTACAAACATTTTACCAAAATATGTGTTGGGGGATTTTAGTAGTCCTTTCTGTCATCCTACTCACAGGATACCACATATTTCCTGAGAAAGCAAGATGCATCCGGTCTTCTATCCCCAGACACCCTTCTAGTCTCCATTGATGACTTCACTTCCCCCTACACAAATATACCTCACCAAGATAACTTCCATCCCAGTCTCAGTTATCTCAGTTATCCCAGTCAATTATACCTGGACCTGAGATAGGTATTACTGGTGTGCCGCAGTTGTCACAGCTGCCATGTGGTCCCGCTCTGATACAAACTAGTACACCAGTGTCATATCATCCGGGATTACAGATGCCACAATATCCACAGCCAGCTACCCCTCAGTTCAGTCTCTCTGATAATTACGCTATGCGAGTGGCAATACAGTGTAAATTACTGATTTCAGCTGAGGTGGAGCAGTTAGTTAATAAGCGGGTGGAGAGTGCTACTGCGGAATCAGAGATAAAATCAAAGATTTAGAATCTGAGAATACCATTCTTTACGGTTGGAACGCAGACTCATCACATTTGAGTAAATCATTTTCTGAGCGGTCGTCTACGCACAAAGAAATAATCCCTTTTTTTCGCCGGAAAAAAATGGCGGGAAATTTTGAACAGAAACAGTCCCAAAATAATGCTCGTTTGATAAGATATGCAGTCATAATTTTCCAACGGACCAGATCAGAATGAAATTTGATGTTTTGTTATTGAAATCAGACGCATATCGGTACCTCAATGCAGTTTGCACACACAAAACAACGATCACAGTTTGACAACCGTTTTCCAGAAAAGTAAAACCCTACGACTATACCCCAAAGTTATTTTGCAAAGAAAATTGTCCCAAAAACCAAATTAGATACCATTATAACTGAACCGTAGTTCATACATTCGACCGTCTTTTAGCGTGGTATATCTTCGGGAGAAAGTCTATTTAGTTTGAAAATCGATAATGAAGTTGGTCATTTTTACGTATACATGGCACGTGCGTTAGTCAACACACAGACATTTTTTCAGCTGGGTCGACTTGAGGAGACCAACTGTTTCTTCATTTATGGTATAGTAAAGCTTGTAATCATTTAGAATACTGTGAATTTATTAAGATTTTGCGTTAGTCTGTCTGCCTGCGATTTTTTGGGCTTCTGAATTTAGGCTACACGCCGAGAACGAGAGAAAGCAAAACAAACACACTGGCCAACCACAAAGTTTGACAAACGAAAAAGCCACAAGACATGTCGCCCCATCTTCAGGTGACAACTCGCCCCAGATTCTAAGAAAACTCCCCCAGACAACTTCCCCCAAGATAACGCGCCCCACATTCTGAGACCACTCGCTTTTCTAAAGAATTCTGTCCCGAACGACGCCGCCCCCTACCGCCTCAACACACATGTACCATTTCAGATGTACCATTTCAGAAGTCATCCAACAAAAAGTACAAGAGACAGCTTGTCCTTCCTCATAAATGTGCCAAAACCCTGTCCCGCTAGGCGCTAAGGGACCGACCATTTGATATTTTTTTTTTTGGGGGGGGGGGGGGGGGGGGGGGGGGGGGGCTGGTATATTTTTCGAAAAAAATCCCTGTCTTTGGAAGAAAAAATATGCAAGTAAAAAATAAATCAGCTCATAAGGGGAGTTCAAAAAATAATCTGGCCTCAAAAATCAGTGAAGAAAAAAATAACCTGGCTCCATCCAAAATTTCCAAAAAAAGAGTCTGGGCCCTGCACTTTTGGTGGGAAGATAGCAACTGCCTACCTACCCACCAAAATTCACCTTACCCCTGAGTCTGGACCCTGCATTTTTGGTGGGTAGATAGCAACTGCTTACCTACACACCAAAATTCACCTTACCCCTCCCTCCCCCCGCCCCCCCCCCCCCCAAAAAAAAAAAAAAGATGGCCACTTGGGACACCCTAGATCTATTTTTTTTTATTTAACGGCATATTTACCGTGATCAACCTGCATAGTAAGACAAACAGGTCTGAGCAAGCAGTGTAGACCCAGGAGCAGTCTGATCTGGGTCAGCAATTTTTCCTTAATACCTGCACATTTTGGGTACTCCATTTGTGGGTTATATAGATATGTTCAAAATGTAGGATGCTGTTATCTTAGTATTATGGGTAATTACTGTAACTGTGTGTGACATTTTTTGTAGAACTATTATTTGTTTTTGTTGTTTTCATAGTTTGCAGGGATTAAAAAGAAAGCCTACCTACCTAAGTACTCTCCAAAAATCCTAGTTAATAGGCAACTGCAAACAAAATACTTTTTGTGATTGGCCTGTGGCTGAGATGGGAGGAGGGGAAAGGGGCATGAAGAAATACATATTCTATAGAATTAAATGCCAGAAGTTATGTTTTAGCTTAAATCTCAGAAAGAAAATTAAAAGGCTCATATTGAAGTTATATTAATAGAAATGATACCATAAACTGAAAAAAAAAATATATATATATTTCCTGATTAACTTAATCCATCTTAAATGTTTGCAGCTTCTGACCAAAGCGAAGAAACTTGTAATTACTAATCAGTTATTAACCCTTTCAGTGCCAGACGTCATTTCAGGCCGCGGATACGTCGGACAAATTCCGCTTGTTTATGTTTATTTTACCAAAATAACGTTGCGCGTCTGCCGTAACGTCACTTGTGTAAGCGCGCAAATAGTGTGGGCTGATAGAAAAGTTACAAAAATGTTGTATGTATAAAATGATGTAGGTATAAAAAAATGTTGTACGTATAAACCTGTCATAGGTATAAATAAAGAGCATGTCCAAGATCACTGCCAAACGAACGACATTATGAAATGTTTATTACCGGACAGAGTAGCTTTCCGCACAGAGAAGCGAGTCATCGAGTGGTTTGAGGTGCTCGGCTAGTGGGCATTCGAATCTTCATTGGTCTAGCCAGGCCTGGTGGAGTCTTTCACCTCAGCAGCAAAATTTGAGCAAATAGGCATGTAATTTCGAACAAGGGAATGACGAAGGCAGTGAAAGGAGAGGGATTGTTCCGCATTTCATAGTTTGTGCCCATGATACAGTGTGCATCTGACACACGCTGTCCCTACGATCACTAGGCTCAAGAAACGCTGTTTATTTGCATCATCAAACTTGCATGTTGCTTCTAAATCCGTCGCCAAAATGTTTCAAAACGTTAGAAAGCATTTGCTCTCAACTGGCTGGACAAATGACTTGCGATTTCGCCTGCTTTTAACAGCACTTCAGTCATTTCAGGACGATAGGAGAGTGATATTGGAAAGCTGTGTGCACTGGAATCCCGTTTGTGGTTTGAAAGAATTTCACATTCGGTCGGATTCTGACCGCTAGATTCTAGATCAGCAGGCCAGGGCTTAGTCTATTGGACTTCCGGGTCTCCATATCTGCTCTTAGACTGTGTGACATAGATCGAGTCATCGGGTGAATTATCAACTTTGGATAATCTCTCTCTCTCTCTCTCTCTTTCTCTGTCTCTCTCACTCAGAGAGAGAGAGAGAGAGAGAGAGAGAGAGAGAGACAGAGAGAGAGAGAGAGAGAGAGAGAGAGAGAGAGAGAGAGATCTACTTCACGATGGGTAAGGACATGGGTGTATCTCCGTCGCTATGTCTCTGACAGCAGACTGTGGGCGTCTGTCTCTGGCTGGGTACGAGTATATATTAATAGTCCATTTTTTCAGCAGCTGATCCTCCCAGCTATGACATCGTGCCATTCTTGTAACATTTTTTCCAAGATCACAAGACTACATTTATATACAAAGGCTGTTACGAAACGAAAACGAGCTGTTTCGAAACGAAAAAAAGCCATAGTTACCAAACGACATGATGATCAGGTCGTTTGGTAACTATGACTCTTTTTCGTTTCGTAACAGCTCTTTTTCGTTTCGTAACATCCTTAAAACATAGTTTACCACGTGTGATTTTTCTGACTGTGTTTAGTGTAAATGGTAACACGTTCATGGCAAGAAACTCTGCATTTGTCTGTTTGCCTTCCTTTTCACAGGGGATCAACACTTAAAGGAACAATCTCTTCTCCGGGCGCAGATATTTTCCTTTGCGATCAGGCCCTCGTATAGGAAAGGGCTCTATTTCAGGGCAGCCTAGAGGAAATTTCATGAGAGCTGTTACCCTTTGTAAAAACGTGGAAGAACATGGGGTTTGTTTATGTATAGGGCTACTTATATACCACTAGGTTTATCGGCTATTTTAGATAACTCTAACAAAATAATATATGCCCCCCCCCCTCCGCCAATTCCCAAGCCCTCTCCGTTGTGTTATCCCGTTCTCTATGAGTTTTTTTAGTGGAATGGAAAGTAGTGTGGATAGGGCAACATTAAAAAATCATTAAGTTAAAAGACTAGCTCCATCAATCCAATATGCGAATGGGGGCAAATACTCTTAATTTTAGAGTGATCTCCTTTTGGACGCGTATGCATTCAGCAATATATCCTAAGCGAAGGACTATGGAAGGTTTTTATAATTGGGTGTGGGTTGGAGGGGGTGGTGGAAGTGGCAAAATATTGAGAATTGAACACGCATGAAGTGCGTGCGTCGATCGAGCAAAGTTCGGTAGTCTTCTAGAAGGGTCCAGAGCAGATAATTGCACCCCCGCCTCCCCCGTCACCCCACCCCCGCCAGCTCACACACACAACTCCTGTATATGCTCCTTGTCAAAATGTTGATCTGTAAATGGCTTGCGGTGGATGGATGACTTGCGATTTCAACAGTATTTCATTCATATCAAGACGATGGGTGGCTGATAATGAAAGGCTGTGTGCAATGGAACCCCGTTTACGATTGAAAAGATTCCCGCCTACAGCGGGACTCGAACCCGGGACCGCTAGATCAGCTGGCCAGAGCTACCGGGGCTCCTCTAGTCATGGCAAAATGATTCCTGTATCAGACTGGGCACGTACAGCCCGAAGTAGTTATTTCCTAGGATGCGCCTTACAGCGTGCGTCCACAACTAGTAAAGTTGAGAGGAACTTTTGGCGTGACCTCATTTATTTTGACAGAGGAATCTGGTGCAAATATGCAAAACGAATACACAAATAAATACCAGAGGACCAATGGTCCTGTAGCTCACCTGACACTTGGTCCTGGTATATATTTTAATGCTTTTATACATGTAAAAAGCACCAGGGCAGGGGCAGATAACCCCCTTCCCTTGGGGATTAATGTTGAGTCCCAATTCTATATACCAAGCCACAAGGTCACTGGGCCTTTGGTTCTGGACAAAGATTTCCGAAGGGTTTTTATCATATATGGGTGTGGTGGCCACCATGTTCATGTGACCACGACCATCTGAACAAACTTTGATTCCTTTTACCCAGTATTAAAGCTCCATATGAAATACAGTAATCATTTGTATAAACTATGATGGGCCTGAGTGCCCAATGCTACATACTGGTACCAAGTTTCAAGGTTATAGGCCTTTCGGTTCTCGAGAAAAAGACGTTCGAAGAGTTTTTACCATATATGGGCATGGTGCCATCTCGGTCAAGTGACCAAGACCATCTGAACAAACTATGGTTCCTCTAAGCCGGTGAAGCTCCATATGAAATATGGCTTCAATTGACCCAAGTGGCCGCTGAGAAGATGTTTGAAAATGTTGACGGGTGACAGAATCTCAATGACCTTGTACAAAAGTCAAAGAATGACCTTGACCTTTAACGACAAAATATCTTCATCTGGTCATTCAGTTAACCATATATACCAAATATTGTATCTTAGACTTAAATTGTTTCTGAAAAATCCACTGTTTAAGCATTTTCCCATATAAAAGCCTACATAACGTACCAAAGTTGACAGTGTCATAAATTAGGTCAAGGTCAATGCACGATCATTTGTATAAACTATGATGGGCCGGAGTGCCCTAAGCTACATACCAAGTTTCAAGGTCATACGCCTTTTGGTTCTGGAGAAGAAGACTTTGAAGGGTTTTTACCATATACGGGCATGGCGGCCATCTTGGTCAAGACCCCGAGAACAAACTTTTACTCCCCGATCACACTTAGACTCCGTATGAAATTTTGATTCAATCAGACCAGTGGTTTCAGAGGAGAAGATGTTTTGAAAATCTTGATGACGGACAGATTGGCAAAATGACCTTGACCTTCAGTGACACAACATCTTCATCTGGTCATTTAGTTGACCATATATATCACATATTGTACCTAAGACTTAAATAGTTTCTGAGAAATCCTCTGTATAAGCGTTTTCCCATATAAAAGCCTTACGTACCAAAGTTGACCATGTCGTAAATTAGGTCAAGGTCAACGCAAGGTCATCATTTGTATAAACTATGATGGGCCCGCATGCCCGATGCTACATACCAAGTTTCAAGGTCATAGGCCTTTTGGTTCTGGAGAAGAAGATTTTCGAAGGGTCTTTACCATATATGGGCATGGCGGCCATCTTGGTCATGTGACCCAGACCCCGTGTATTAACTTTAGTTCTCCCATCCCACTGAGACACCATATGAAATTTGGCTTCAATCTCCCCTGTGGTTTCAGAGGAGAAGATGTTTGAAAATCTTGATGACGGACAGATCGGCAAAATGACCTTGACCTTCAGTGACATAATATCTTCATCTGGTCATTTAGTTGACCATATATACAAAATATGTACCTTAGACTTAAATAGTTTCTGAGAAATCCGCTATATAAGTGTTTTCCCATATAAAAGCCTATCATACCAAAGTTGACCATGTCGTAAATTAGGTCAAGGTCAACGCAAGGTCATCATTTGTATAAACTATGATGGGCCGGCATGCCCAATGCTACATACCAAGTTTCAAGGTCATTAGCCTTTTGATTCTGGAGAAGCAGATTTTCGATAGTTTTTTACCATATATGGGCATGGCGGCCATCTTGGTCATGTGACCCAGACCCCAGGTATAAGCTTTGGTCCCCCCATCCCACTGAGACTCCAAATGAAATTTGGCTTCAATCTCCCCAGTGGTTTCAGAGGAGAAGATGTTTGAAAAGCTTGACGACGGATGGTCCGACGGAACAACCTTGACCTTTAGTAACATGATATCTTCATCTGGTAATTAGTCGACCATGTATACAACATATTGTACCTTAGACTTAAATAGTTTCTGAGAAATCCACTGTTTAAGCGTTTTCCCATGTAAATGCCTAACGTACCAAAGTTGACCATGCCGTAAATTAGGTCAAGGTCAATGCAAGGTCATCATTTGTACAAACTATGATGGGCCCGCATGCCCGATGCTACATACCAAGTTTAAAGGTCATAGGCCTTTTGGTTCTGGAGAAGAAAATTTTTGAAGGGTTTTAACCATATATGGGCGTGGCGGCCATCTTGGTCATGTGACCCAGATAGCCCGAACAAACTTTCGTTCCCCCAACCCATGGAGGCTTTATATTAAATTTGGCTTCAATCGGCCCAGTGATTTCAGAGGAGAAGATGTTTGAAAATCTTGAAGATGGATGGTCCGACGGAATGACCTTGACCTTGATTGACATAATATCTTCATCTGGTCATTTAGTCGACCATGTATACCAAGTATTAAACCTTAGACTTAAATAGTTTCCGAGAAAACCAGTTAAAGCGTTTTAACATATAAAAGCCTAACGTACCAAAGTCGACCATGCCGTAAATTAGGTCAAGGTCAACGCAAGGTCATCATTTGTACAAACTATGATGGGCCTGCATGCCCAATGCTACATACCAAGTTTCAAGGTCATAGGCCTTTTGGTTCTGGAGAAGAAGATTTTTAAGGGTTTTTACCATATATGGGCGTGGCGGCCATCTTGGTCATGTGACCCAGATACCCCGAACAAACTTTCGTTCCCCCTACCCATGGAGGCTCTATATGAAATTTGGCTTCAATCGGCCCAGTGATTTCAGAGGAGAAGATGTTTGAAAATCTTGAAGACGGATGGTCCGACGGAATGACCTTGACCTTGACTGACATAATATATTCATCTGGTCATTTAGTCAACCATGTATACCAAGTATTAAACCTTAGACTTAAATAGTTTCCGAGAAATCCACTGTTTAAGCGTTTTTCCATATAAAAGCCTAACGTACCAAAGTTGACCATGCCGTAAATTAGGTCAAGGTCAACGCAAGGTCATCATTTGTACAAACTATAATGGGCCCGCATGCCCAATGCTACATACCAAGTTTAAAGGTCATAGGCCTTTTGGTTCTGGAGAAAAAGATTTTTGAAGGGTTTTTACCATATATGGGCATGGCGGCCATCTTGGTCATGTGACCCAGATACCCCGAACAAACTTTCGTTCCCCCAACCCATGGAGGCTTTATATGAAATTTGGCTTCAATCGGCCCAGTGGTTTCAGAGGAGAAGATGTTTGAAAATCTTGAAGACGGATGGTCCGACGGAATGACCTTGACCTTGACTGACATAATATATTCATCTGGTCATTTAGTCGACCATGTATACCAAGTATTAAACCTTAGACTTAAATAGTTTCCGAGAAATCCACTGTTTAAGCGTTTTTCCATATAAAAGCCTAACGTACCAAAGTTGACCATGCCGTAAATTAGGTCAAGGTCAACGCAAGGTCATGATTTGTATAAACTATGATGGGCCCGCATGCCCGATGCTACATACCAAGTTTCAAGGTCATAGGCCTTTTGGTTCTGGAGAAGAAGATTTTTGAAGGGTTTTTACCATATATGGGCGTAGCGGCCATCTTGGTCATGTGACCCAGATACCCGGAACAAACTTTCGTTCCCCCGACCTAGGTAGGCTCCATATGAAATATGGCTTCAATCGGCCTAGTGGTTTCAGAGAAGAAGATGTTTGAAAATGTTGACGACGGAGGACGGACGGACGACGGACGGACGGACGGACGACGGATGCCTGGCTATACTATAAGCTCACCTATGAGCCTAAAGGCTCAGGTGAGCTAAAAATGTATAAATAAGAATAACAAAATATATTTTTTCCCTGAAGCTTTGTGGTGCCGCAGAGGGGGTTAAAGACCAGCAGTATGTAAGGTACAGCAGTCAATTGACGGAGCCCTGTCCTTCCGATGTCTTTTACCTTCTCTGATTTGAAATAAATATATTTACTGCTAGGTTGATCAGCCGTTGGCCCGTTGAGCAAGTGATTCGGTACATGTAAATATATTTACTGCTGGGTTGATCAGCCGTTGGCCCGATGGGGAAGAAATTCCGCGACCTCCTGCGCCATAGCATATCGCCTCTAAACCACTGTGCTCTAACCACTACAGCGACTTTTCTAGCCTGCTAATGTTAACTAGCAAATACTCACAGAATGACTCAGGGGCCCAGTAGATACATGGTACGAAGTTATGCCTGGAGCCCCTTGAGGAACTTTGTGATGAGAAATCGAGCAGTGGCAGCTAGCAAGGACTGAAATGTTTCATGCAAGTTTTAACCCCCCAGTAGTTATTGCTGACCGTCCCAAGGTGGTACTTTCGTTGCGGTTGCATTTGTTTTATGTTCGGTGCTGTTTAATGTATTGTGTTCTCATTTTAACCCTTCTATAATAAAAATAGAAAATAGGTAAAAATAATAGTTAAATGTTTTTCGTATAATTTGCTTAGTCTGTTGTAACCCTTCTGTTGGTCTAAATTATTTAGTTCAATAAAGATAGCTGAGTTGCCACCTATTTGTGAAAGAGCTGCTGACTCGGCTTATCACTTGTAATTTATTGTTTGTTGAGATGTCTTTGTCCATCTTTCCCTTTGATGTTGGGGATAGGGTTTGGGATCTGATTCAGTCAGTGCCTGAAGTGTAGTTACTCTCTAAATTCTAATAATAATTTGTGTGCAAGCTTACATACTTTAGACTAAAGACTGCTGAAAATCAAAGTAAGATGATTTGTTTCTTCAAAATATGGTACAAGGTGTCGATTATAATAATAATAATAATAATAATAATAATAATTATTATTATTATTATTATTATTATTATTCATTTTGACGCATATGGTGACTGAAAGAACTGGTGAATGTCAGGCTAGTATTTCGACAAAAGCTGACAAATACGGAACTTGCCTATTTACTGTAAGTGTTATCACTCACTTTTACAGCAGGTAAGGTTTTACAAAATTTTATTAGCATATGAAAATGTGGATAAAAATTTGAGCTCATCTACAAGTGTGTCTGTCCCGAAAGAAGCAATCTTCATATGAACACCAGCGAAGAGTACTTTTCAAACAACCCAGATCTATGGCGGGACGTTTCGCGTCATTACTAGCGCCAAACTTTTCGGACGTTACGTCTTCAAAACAGTAAAACTTTTAAAAGCATTATTTTCGGTATAACGCAATAAAATGAAAAACCAAGACAAGGGTTAACATTTTAATAAACATTCTCTACCAGATTTCCTCAAAACTATTGCCATTTATTGTAATTTTGACTTGGAACTATTTGTGGTCACTGAAGTGGCCCTCTGGCACAGAGCTGGTTAAGTTACTAGAGAGAAAAGCTTGATGACAGACATTAAATGATGAGTCATGACTGTAAAGGGATGCAGTTTAGTGCAGTTGAATGAGAGGTAGCCCCTTCCTGTCTATCCCCACCCCCCAAACACACACACGCACACCAACCTATTAAAAAGCATTTTCACAGAGCATTTTATTGGCCAAATATTTAGGACTTTATTATGCTAGCAAGCTTTTTTTTTATATCATTATAAGTGCACAAAATAATGAATGGGGCATGCCCTGCTAACTGATGGACCCTGCACTTTATGTGGAATGTTGCATAATGCTGTTTGTCCTTCTACAAGTCAAGACTATGTTAGAATGAAAACAATTACACAGTTCCACCATAATTGTTGCACCAGCATCAATGGGCTTCATATTAACACCTGTTGTGCCCTCTCATTAGAAGCACTTCAGCAAGAGCATAGATGGTTCTATTAATGGATCACAACAAATGTTTTTATGGCTGAATAAGACAGAATTCCCAGAATTGCTATCATGCTCCAGCTGAGTCTTTGTATAATCATTATCATAAAACCATCACTTGTGGAACTGTCTCCAGAATTTTTTTTCTTATTATGTACATATGTTATAATTTATTTTGGCTATTTATTTATTTATACTTATAGGGAAAACACTGAAGGGCAATGTCAGACTGCATGTGAATATAATAATTTGATCAGAGCTTTATACATTTAGAATACCTATATAGTACTAATTTGTTCATTTGAAAATTGTGTTAAATTTTAATTTTTGATCAAAAGCAACTGTGATGAGACACCACAACATACTGTACATTTTACTTGAAGAGAAACGATAAAGAATAACTCCACTTTGGCTCACTAGATATTGGCCTATTATTTTTCTTGTTTAATCATGTTTATATCTTACCATTATTCAACTTAGAGAATAGATTACCAAGTCCTGAGCCTTTGCCACATATTTAATCAAGTTTTCTGGTTTGCTGGACAGCTGTGCTTTTTATTTGTTTTGTTTTTTGTGAGTGTGACTCAGAATCATATTAGAGAACACATCACATTGAACTAAAATTTTGAGAAATTCTCCATTCTCAATGAAAGTTAAGGTACCATTCATTATAAATTATATAACTTTTGCATGAGATTTGCCCCTACTGATAGATTTCCATGAGATTTTGGCAACAGTTAGAGCCAATCCCTCAAAAGATCACTGAGTATATAAACACACTGTGACATTTTAATTTATGAACCAAGGGCATTGCAGAGCTGACAGCCCCCACCCCCACCTGATGAGCTAGTATTTGACACACCTGGCATTTCATAATAAATATGTATTTTATTAAATCCCTGGTTTCTTCTTAGGAAGAATCAATAAATTCTTGTTAGTTGTTTACACTCTTAAAAAGGGGATAAACAACTAACAAGTAAATATATATGTTGTAACCCCTCATAAGAACTCCTCATTAGGGTAGTTCCACAGAGGGCCAAAACCTATGTTATAAAACTGCATACTGCAATTTTAATGCTCAAAAGCTCATTTAACAGTACATATGCTGCTTCTCAATGTTGGCTGAAATTATATGGAGTGTAAAGGAGTGTATAAGTATGTATGGCCAAGTTATTTTCTAAGCTTAAAGTTGAAACAAAATCTTCATTACTGCAATTGTCCTACCACTTTCACCATCTGACAGTGTGTCGAATTTGCTGGGAAAATCAAATAGTACTGACCCTGATTAGACTGCTGTTTTGATAGTACAGTCTAACCCAGGTCTACACTGCACTTTTTAATCAAGGATTTTAGTCAATGAAGTTTTGCAAGTATTTGTTATGGCTAAACATGGCTAAACATCTATTATATTTTGCTTAGTTTTTCATGTAAAAGAAAGGTTAAAAGTTGTGTGCGTGTGTGTGTGTGTAGGGGTGGGGGCTGGGGATGGAGGAAGGGTGGAGGAAGAAGGGGAGGGGGGGGTAGAGGGGCCTTAAGTTGGATAGGGTGATCGTGTGAGTTGCAGGAGAGGCTTTGAAATATTGGCACGTGCAGGATTAATTGGATGGCAAAATTATTTTTTTCTAGCAGTCCCTCTGATTGTGACCACAATGTACCGGTCTTAATAACTTATAAGCAAGTAAATGCGAAGTTTGAAACAGTTGACGCAGTTCTGTAATTGCGTCACAACTGTCATAAATCGATCGATTTGTTTACAGTATGGTGTAGGACTGATCAGAATTCTTTTTCCAATCATTCTGAAGAAAGTACAGAAAAAAATATTGTTGTATGTTGAATTACTAGATGCGTTCCTCTTCGTGTGTCGGATTTCAGGATTCAAGAACATTTCGGTAATGTTTAAATTTATTACAGATTATTTTGCTGTCTATCGATCAGTTAAAAAATCCGCCATTAATTTGAGAAAATGAAATAGGGTACCTAAACATTATTTTGCAAAGGAAATTGTCCCAAACACCGAATTACTTAATTTTTATAATGGAGAAAGGGCAGACACCATGGTTTTTCATGGCATATGTCCGCCGACGAGAGAAAGTCGATTTATTTTGAAAATTGCTGTTGAAGTTGGCGGATAAGAGTCGTCTTTACATGATCACGTAAAACGTTCGATTGCAGAATATCTCGGTGTTTAGCTCTGCTCTTAAAGGCATAGAGAATTAAATTAAGATGTAAGGAATAAAACCATATCTTATTTTCGGCTTTGTGTAGCTTGATTCGCCGACAAAGCATCACTGAAATTGATTCACGTTCGTCGATTGAATCTGAGTCTGAGAAATTTCGAACGTTATTTCGTTGCTATCTGTATAAAAATATCACTCCGCCATGGATACGCGTTCCCACTGTTAAAGTAGCTTACATGAAATGGAAAACAGAATCATGACTAAGATTGATGATGCAGAGCAATATAGCCGTCGCTCGTGCCTGCGTATTGCAGGAATACAGGAGAGTAACTATGAGAATACTGATAAAATAGTATTAAACTTAGCCGAAAGTTTAAATATCGACTTAAACCCACGTGACATAGATCGCAGTCACCGCGTCGGTCCTGCCAAACCATCATCCTCCGGATCCGCTGATGCTACAGTAACAAGACCGAGAGAAATTATCGTTAAATTCATAAGCTCTCAGGTCCGCTTATCTCTGCTAAAGGGCAGAAAAACATTGCGTGAAAATAAAGAAAACATTTTCTTTTATACTTTTCAATGAATTATAGAGATTCCTCGGTGAAATCGAAACTGATAATCTCACTGTTTCAAACAGTGAAATTATCACTTTCGATTTCACTGTTTCAGAAATCGGATTTTTGTGAAATAGCCGCAAGTTTTTTGTTGATTACTTGGCTAAATCTTATCTGGCTTGACAAAAATTACGTCACACTTGTTTTTAAACGTCATTACGACGTTGATGACGTCACTTAAAGCGCCAACGTAACATTCTAACTGCACGCGACGTCAGGCCGCCTGAGTCTCCTGTAGACATTCTTTCTTGGCAAATTTTTCGAGATCTGCTTATCAAAATGATATTTCAAGCTATTTGTTTGCAACCAAAATCATACCCAGTAAACACGCTGGAAGCATCAAATTTGACGTAAAACGGCTAGAAAAAAAGCTGTGTTTCTGTCGTAATGGCTGACGCTCTTGAATTAACAGAATTATTGCGATTTTCAAGCATAAAAGAAATAGAAAATTTGACTTTTTTTAGTGTAAGATGAATTTTTATTTCACTCATGAACACCATGCTCATGCTTTTGGTGTTCATTCGGTGAAATAAAAATCGATCTTACACTGAAAAAGTCAAATATCCTCTATTTCATAAATGAAGACTTAGCGCCAATGAGAAAGAGTCTGGCTTATGAGTGTAGACAATTAAAACGTGAAAACAAAGTACTAAAAACTTGGGTCTATGGTGGCAACGTTTTTGTCACAGACAGAGATAACAATAGAGTGAAAATAACACAGAGTAATAAGTTGGAAAAGTACAAAGTCCTGACTGTGGCAAAGGAGCCGCGCCAGCGTAGGGGGCGCTAACTGAATCATTAGACTCTAATTCTGTAAACACTTTCTGATCGGGTTCTGCTCGGATCTGTGTATTGCTATAGTGTCATGTGGCAATTCTTGGATTCAGGTACGGACTAAATTCAGAATGGGTTAGAATTTTAGCTAACAACTATATCAGTAGTGAAGCATAGTTAGGTATATTCTAAATTGTGCATCATAATTATTAAAATAGAGAATTTCACTTTAAAACACGAGTGTAAGTAACATAGCTACATGTATTTATTTTGCTGTTAATTTGTTTAAAAACTGCGTTCCTTAACTCGAAGTTATTACACTTGAGGATCCGGACAAGTGTAAGTGTAAGGTATCCAAACTTGTGAGGAAGTCTGGGAAGAACGAACTACTAAATGACCCCCACCCCCTACACAAACTCTTGTAAAACACCTTACACTTGTCCGGATCCTCAAGTGTAATAACTTCGAGTTTAATAGCATATAACTTGCATCAGACGGATCTGCTCTGTCTCTGATACTGAGGAACTGCCTGAGCAACTCTACAAACGAGGCCATCAAAAGCAGGACATTGCCTACGCGATAGAGAAAGTTAGACATATAAGCATACATATAACCTCTTGTCATATCAGTAAAAATCGACAGTAGACAATACTATTCTGCCGTTCGTCTTGGCGTATCATCCAAACTTTACTAAAACCAGGGACATTCTGGATTAACACTGGACCATCATATAGTAGCGAGGCGCCGTGGTCGAGTGGTTAGAAACGCTCGATTATGGTGCAGAACGTCACCGGAAGGTCGTAAGATCGTGCCCGGGTTTCGCCATCCGACGACTCGAAAACTCTCTCTGTCAACCCAGCAGTAAATGGGTACCTGCTTCATATCAGGATAAGGCAGCGAAAGGAGACGGATGGGCTCCGCCTTTCATTGCTGTGCCCAAGACATAGTGGGCCTCTTACTCCCACTGTCCCTACGACTACTAGGCTATGAGAAACCTTTACATTTTTTTATCATCGAATCTTCCAAACATCTGAGTACAGAGTCTTTCCACAGAAACCAGTCATGGCCTACAGTAGACCAAAACGCCGTAGAGATATTTTTTTATAATTTTATTTTTTCAAAGACATAATACAATATAACATACATTCATATTATATAGTAATTTTTTTATATCACAGAAGTAAATCTGAAGAGACTTATCCAATCTAGCTTATTTTAGAAGAGAGATAGAGTAGACGAAAGACGAAAGAAGCAAAGAAGCGAGAAAAAGAATAAAAGGAATAACTAAAGAGATACAGAGAGAGTGAAGACAGAAAACAATTGAATTTTTTTTTGAAGGAAACAAACATATATAAATATATATTAACGTATATCAAGGTCGTATTTCTACACGGGTAGAAAAAAAATCTTATAACTCTTTTGTTCTTTTTCCAAAACGCAGAACCAGTCCCGCAGATTGAACCCATATAACATTATCATAGCTTACAGTTGGTCAGTTTGTCTTTTTATTCGTAATGCATAAATGCTTGGTTGGGATCAGGTACATGCCGGGTTAGTGTCTATTATCATTCGGAGTAAAGAAATTGTATAGAGGCAACCATTTTGCGAAAAACTTTGCCATCTTATTTGATATATAAGCATTATACCGGTCACTAGTAAATTTTTTCTTCAATAATGCAACAAATGCATGAATAGTTAAATTTTAATCGGTACGTATAAATTTCGTTTTATAAACATAATATTTTGCTAACACCAGTATATAATTTATTAAATCATTTCTACCTTGATATGAAAATATAATATTACGATCATTTATGTTTAAAATGATGTTGGCATTTTCGTGTAACCAGGTTTTTAGAGAATTCCAAAACTCCTGAACCTTCACACAAGTTAGAAACAAATGATTAATTTTTTCTGGATGTTCATTACAATATGAACAGAGGTTATTGTCAATTTTTCCTATTTTCCAAAGAAAGTAATTAGTAACAAGAATTTTATTATTTATTTTAAACTGAAAGTCTTGAAGTTTAACCTCTTTAAAATTACTTATCGAGGTATTAAATAACCTCAAGTCATTTTCATTAATGACTCCTACATCAGCCGTCCATTTCTCATTTATATTTAATAGGTTCACCTTCGCCATAATGTCATAGAAAATTCGACTTCCTTTCTTATTTAACATTAAGTAGCTAATGTAAATATTACATCTGGTATTAAATTTGTTTTCTTTTATAAATACTTTATTATTATTTATAACAGTTTTCCATCCGATTGGAATTTTATTTAAAACATGCTGATAATCAAGTGCAGTACCCCTAACATTGTATATTTGTTTAAAAGTTTCAAACTGATAAAATGTATAGTTCTTTTTATTCTGTCTGGACCGTTATTCCAAATAAATTTATAAAATATTCTTTCCAGTTGTTTGAGCATTTCCTTTGGTGGATCTGGTAAGGATATAAATAAGTGAACAAACTTTGACAACGCTAATGATTTTATAATAGTGATTCTACCCGTTAATGTTACTTTTCTTTTGTCCATTGCTTTAGGATACATTTAACTTTATTAAGAATATCATTTGTATTTAAATCCCATATATTATATACTTCTGTTGCGAATGTAACACCCAAAATTTTAAACGGTCCCTGTGACCAATCTAACTGAAAATCGTTGCACATCTTACGTTCCGAATTACTAAAAGCCCCAGTCCAAATTGCTTTTGTCTTCTCAATATTTATTTTTAATCCGGACATATTATAAAAAGTATACAGTGTTTCTAATGTACTTTTTAGTGATTTTTTTCCGAACCGTCCAGCAACAGCTGCGTATCATCAGCATACTGACTTATTTTATATTCTTTATTATTAATTATTATACCTTTTATATTTGTATTTTTTCTTATCATTTGTCCTAAAATTTCCGCACATAATAGGAAAATATAAGGTGATATAGGGTCCCCTTGTCTGCAGCCTCTTTTTAAATGGAAAAAGTCTGAAATAAAACCATTTTGTAATATACTACTTTCTGCCCCGTTCTGAAACAGCTTTATCCATCTTTTTACTGAATCTCCAAAATTAAAATAGTCTAATGTTTTCGATATAAATTTCCAACTAACCGTGTCAAAAGCCTTTTCAAAATCAATTGACAGTAAAAGTCCCGGGATATTCTGATTCTTTGTTTCAAATAAAACATCGTATAGCAACCTAATATTTTCTCCTATAAAACGGCCAGCTATAAACCCTTTTTGATCCTCATGTATTAAATTGTGTAAAACTAGCTTCAGTCTATTGGAGATAACCGCAGATGCCATTTTGTAGGTAACATGTAGCAAAGATATTGGTCTCCAATTTTTTAAATTTTCTCTTGATTTATTAGGTTTAGGTAAACACATAATAATACCTTGCTTTTGAGTAATGCTTAATGACCCTGATCTATATCCATAGTTCAGTGACCTCAAAATAAATGTACCAATATCCTTCCAAAAGAATTTAAAAAATTCCACAGTAAATCCATCCAAACCAGGGCTTTTGTTGTTTTTCATATTTCGAACAGCTGTAGCTAATTCTATATATGTAATTTCTCCTTCCAATTTACTGGAATCGTTGTCAGATAACTTAGACGGGTTTTCCCCCAAAATAGTCTGAAGGGGTGTATCATCCATCAAATTAATGTCGTCGTATAAATTTTTATAAAATTTTAATTGACAGTTTAATATATTTTTCGTTTCATTAAATTCATTGCCGTTTTCATCTATTAGCTTGTTCATTACTTTATTAATATAATTACGATTTTCTAATTGTAAAATATATTTAGTCGGTTTTTCTCCTAGTTCTTCGTACCTGCTTCTTGATCTTAACATACTACCTTCGGTTTTTTCGTTTCTTATTTCATTTAAAATGTTTTTCTTTTGCTCGTATTCTTGCAAGTGTTCTTCTGAAATATTAGCTAGGTTGTTGTTTATTTCATTCTCAATTATTTTAATTTCAATTTCAAGCTTATGTTCCTCTTCTTGGCTTTTTTTCTTTTTAAACGAACTATATTGTATGGTTTTCCCCCTAATAATTAAAAGCAAAGTCTCTAAAAATAACTGGTCGTTTATGTCGAATACCATGTTCTCATCTGGAACGTTAATATCTTGATTAGGATTAATATATGTTGATTTAACTTCATTTATAGTTTCTTTTACGAGCTGTATATATTTTTTATCCTTTAATAACGAGTTGTTCAATTTCCAATACCCCCTCCCTCTTTGGCTGTCTTGTAATTTCAAAATCAATAAAATACTAGAATGATCAGTTCTAAAACCTGGCATAATACTTGTTTCATATACATACGGGAAAATGTTTTCATTTACGAGAAAAAAATCAAGTCTCGCTTGTTTACGAACGGGATTTCTACGACTCCATGTAAACCCTTTTTCATCCTCATGCATGACGCGCCACGCATCTACAAAACCTTCTTCCTCAAGTAACTTAAGAACTTCTTGTCTCGCCCGAGGATTATTTATGCGTACATAATTATTCGTATCTACACTTGGGTTTAAAACCAAATTCCAGTCTCCGCACAATATTATATTATCGTTTTCAAGTTCTAAATATTTTTGTTTTAAATTATTATAAAATTGAGGCGTATCTTCATTTGGACCATACAGATTAACTAGCGTAATTTTTTTACCTTGAATATCAATACCTAGAATAATAAAATTGCCAGATTGATCTGTCTTTACCTTTTCCACTGTATGTTCAAAATTATTGTTCATTAGGGTCAAAACGCTCCTGGAGTTATTCGAAAAAGCACTCATATACGCACTGTACCCCCATTCCGCCCTAATATATGATTCCTGTTGGCTTTCTAAATGAACATCTTGTAAGCATATAATATTATATTTTTTGGACCTTAAATGCCTAAACAAACTTCTACGCTTTTGGACGTTACCCAATCCCTGACAATTCTGAGAAAAAATACTTAAATTTTCAGCCATTATTAAGAAAATCTAGAAAATATACAACCGCGGACTGGTTCTGAGTATTTCTGCAGATTACTAGTTTGCTTCCCAGATAATATGTTATTAAATCAGAAAAGAAAGAAGGAAAAGAGAAGAAACCTACCATAAAATACATCATTATCCAGAAGCATTTCAGGTGCCATAGATCACTCATTTGTTAGTTAATGAAGCAGCATGAGGATCGTCTAGGCATTTCCTTATCCATAGGTCAAGATCGG
Source organism: Ctena decussata (assembly GCA_963989385.1). Classification (NCBI taxonomy): domain Eukaryota; kingdom Metazoa; phylum Mollusca; class Bivalvia; order Lucinida; family Lucinidae; genus Ctena; species Ctena decussata. Next base: position 49,179,528 of record OZ022506.1, read on the forward strand.
TTTTACCATCCATTTGAAACAAATCTCTAGCACCTGACGGAAGGACTCAATTTCAAGCCTGTAGAGATATTGTGCGGGTTAAACTCAAGCCAGATCTATCGATGAGGGCCCCCAGGTGAATGCAAGCCCTGTGACAGAGCAAGATGCCAAGCCTGTAAGATGATTACCTCCTCTCAGACAGTCCAATTGGCCAGTGGTAAAGTAGTCAAGCTGAAGGACGATACAAATTGTAGAAATAAAATGTGGTTTACTTGATATCGTGCGGCAAATGTGGGAAACAGTAAGTCGGGAAAACGAATAGCTTTCTTAAGCTAAGAATGAACGAGCATCGAGATGACTTGAGGCATCAGGTCTCCTGATGCAGAGAACTTAGCTTGCCAGAGCATGACTTCATATTTCATGCTTCTGGTTGTAGTCTTAACCACAATCCGAGTGGACAGACAACGCCAGAAAAGCTCGAGAGAGCTACTGGATCCGTCGTCTGAACACTCCCGGTGGTATATACAAAGGAGACTAATTTCTCTCCTTACCTCAGTCGGCCAGTTAACAGCCACGTTCCTATGTTTAAAGCAGCATTTCTTTTTCTTCATCTCTGAAAGCCATTCAATTTTCCCATTCACATAATGTCCTCACTCGACTTTGAATTGTAGCAGTGTGTTAAGCCAAGTTTCATTAGGGCTATATTCTCGTTTGCAAACTTCTAGGCCTATCGGAACCAGAATTTTATGGTGACTTAGTATACAAATTCAAAAAAATTATGGGTAGGACTGATTTTTCTGATCAATTCCGAAAAATAATAATACGTCACAAACGTATTGGCTATAATTTAAATGTTATGCGACAGTCTGCATGCTTAGTGATTAACCCAATCACGGTTGGAAACTTTGCTGCACTCTTTATAGTAGGGTGACTTTGGCCAGAAAAGATGCATATTTCATAGGGTAGGTGGTCATAAAAATACTACAAGCAATGTTATATACCAAAATGTTTGTCATATCCCAAAGTTTGTAAAACAGCCGGGATCCATTGCGTGACGTTGGTGCGAACTGAGAAATACAAGATGGCGTCACAAGATGGCCGCCTTTCCTTGAAAAGGGGGTCGATGTAGAATATTGGTGCTCATCATCTGTTAAATGTTGCTATGAATTTAAAACAGCTGCAGTTTATCTTTAATTGTGCATACCATTTTAAACATGTGAGAAAACAAAAGATAAACCTCAAAGGTCAAGGTCAAATTCAAGGTCAAAGGTCAAATTCGTTAAAAAAATCGCTGTTTGACCAGATATTTTTTCAATAACTTCCAAAATATTTATAGCAATGCTAATTCACCTTCAGAATAACATTTTATGGGCAACTGACATCTGTTTAATGCACTTGGTTTAGATATTATACCATTTTAAGTAAGTGAATACGGGGGATATCAACAAGGGGTACTTCACCAAAATCGGCTATTTCAATAGGGGAAATGCAGGAGAAGTACAGTCAACATACAGTTTAATAGAAAGTGAGTTGTGTATATCAAAAACAGGCTTATTGTTGTAGCACAATATGTTCTTTAAACAAGTTTCTTTTCTGGGCAGGTATTTTCTATCGTTTATGTAGAAGGAGCAAATTCCCATGGGGGTGGGGGAGGGGGGGGGGTTATGGTGACACCGATCAAGTTTCTGTTTAGGAAAATTTGTAAGGCAAAATGTAAACGATGGCTGATTTACATGACAAACATTCAAATTCTCAATTATGAAATGTTAAACAGTAGCCTATTACTGTTTCCAGCTAAAGCAATGTTATACTGTGAGTTGCCCACTGTGTCAAAATAAATATGTCGATAATGGTGCCCGGCATAGGCACTCGACGGAAAATTTGTATTTTTTTCATGTATTATCAAATGTCAAGCTATTTTCTACCTCTGTAAAATTTCAAGTCGATCGGTTGCGAAATAAGAAAGTTACAATTTACCCCACTGCATATTCTACCATGGTAGACATCTAGCCTCACGGGTTTTTACCCATGCACATTTCAAGAATGACTTACGCAAATGTGATAAATATCATTTTCTCATGGGCTGGCCCATTTATTTGTAAATTCATTTTCAGTTTATCAACTACTCCTAGCCTGATATCAAATCTAAATGTCTAACAGCCTTAAACACTGCACTATCAAAGGCCTAGGCCTTTGATAGTGCAGTGTTTAAGGATGCTAGTAATTACACTAGTCGGGCATAATGTTATTCTTTCCAATCCGATAAGACGTTGGTGATGTCATAACAATATTTTCACCAAATAAAGACATAAAAAGAATTTCAATATAAGCAATGAACTCAATTTTTCAGATGTATATCGAGGTATTACAATATTTAGACCATTTAATTTTGATAAACATCAGAAAAATGAAACTCGTTATTTATTCCTGTCTATGTTTATAAATGACTAAATGACATGGAGGAGGGAGTGGTGTGTGTGTGTTTTGGGGTGGGGGGTGGGGGGGGGATAACCATATTTTTTGAAAAGGAGATCTCTCATAGCTACCATCAGGAGCAGAATAATAAACAAAATAAAATAATATAGCGAATTAAATGAAACTGATAACACTGCAACATTAACACTAAAACAAGTATTAAACACGAATAACCACAACCACAGCCTTTCAAAGTAGCATTTTGATAGTAAAATACCGCGGCATTTTGGGATTAAATAGTATCTGTTGGTTAAAAGTATCATGTTAGAACAACATATAATAACAACATATAATAAAATTACAATGGCAGGTTTTTGAAAACAAAGTAAAATGCTTAAAATACCGGGCACCTCCTGAAAATAAAGAGCAACATTTGAATGCAGACAGACCCCATGACCAGCCATAAAACTACTCATGTCAGTAGTCCCTCATGCTTCCAGAGCTTGTCTGAACATCAGACCGGCACTGAAACAAGAACAGATCATTCCTAAGGATGATCCCTTGGGCTGCATCATGGCCTATGAGAGCTGAATCTGCTTAGACTAAAATCAATAGGGTCATTATTTGAGCTTATGCTCGGCCATTTGGTGTAATTAGACATATGCCCACAGCCGTGATGATGCCACCCTGTTGTCTTTACTATAATTATACTGAAGGCGATTAAATTGCTGCCCTCCTTATGATGCAGATTGCTTAGGAAGACTTAATCGGGCTGCCAGTTGAACAGTGTAACAACCATTGTCATGAGGCAGCTTAATGATCATCAGGGTTCAGACCTGCGACAGCAGATTCTTCGATCTGACGCCCAAAGAAGACAAGACTACGTCTGTTTTAGTTCTTTCTGTTTACCGAGCAAGTTTGCTATGGTTCTTTCTCCAGGCACTTAGGTTCTTCTTCAACATTTAAATACAGAGTCTGACTTGTAGGCTATACATCATGCCCGGCATAAGGATTGCAAAACAGACATTAAATCCCAAAAGATTTTGAGAGTTTGTTGGCTGTATGCTGGTTTCAGGGCGTCTGTGTCTAATCTGCAATGCCCCCTCCTGTCCTCTACATAGCATGTAAGATAGAGCTTGTATGGAAAATAAATACCACAACAATGGCCTTTTCAATCTTGCCCCAAAGAGCATCTTTTCTCAAAAAATATTGTAGACAGCCCTCTATGCGAATGTGGAGCTGTCGAAGATAATAAACATTTTTTTCTGGACTGCCACCGATATAGGAACCTGCGAGCTGAACTTACCAACACTATCTCATTTATTTGTCCCCCAACACTAAATATCCTTCTTCATGGTAGTTCCGAATTAACAGACTCTGATAATAAGAAAGTATTCTTAGCGGTGCATGACTTCATAATTAAATCTAAAAGATTTTGAGTTAAATATCTAAAACATCATTTCTGATATAAATTAGAATATGATTTAGTTAGAAGACCCGCCGGAGGTTAATGTAAGCAACAGTGACCATGACTCATCTACAAATTTATACAGGGCAACTTGAATACTTAAATACCCAATTACTTGAATACTTAAAACTCCTTAGTCCGTACATAACCAACGAGATATACTGAACTCCATTCCCCGTGGAGCTCTATTTGGACTCATTGTAAAACACTGGTATCATTCTTTCTTTCTTTCTTTTGCATCTATAATAGCGAAAACCAAAATGTGTGTATCCACGTGCGGGAGCATCAATACACTTTGTGGTGCCCCCGCTTGTGGGTATGCACATATAAACATAGATACCGAGACAATATATATGTTAAAATAGACAAGCAGATTCAATCGACAAACACGATAGATAGTATATATTCTGTGTTGTTGTATAATTGAGGGATACAGATTCAAATAAGTCTCTTGACTTCCTTCTGGATCCCCTTTGTATAATATATGTATTTATTTCATAATGTCCATTGAATGTGTGTTTGTTATACGAAAGAAATAAGTTTAAACCAAAATGCCTTGACAGCGAAAGTGGATTAGGATAGCTGAGGAAACCCCCGTCTTTGTTTGTTTCTCTGTTTATTTTCCTTAGTACTGTACATTACTCCAGTGCATGTCTCCATTGCAGAAGCCCTTTCTTGCACAACGAGTCTTCTGGGTGTAGGCCGCTTAGCATCTTCCTCAAATCAGATCAATTCAGTTTGGTCTAAAATCCAGTTACAGGATTAAAATCAAGTATATTAAAATACAATGCAACACAAAACATCCAGGTATATCCAAGTGATGTATTTTCTGACCATGATAGTGTATGGCGTACTTTGTTATGTTGATGTATATGTAAAGGTGAAACATCTTTAGAGGAACCAACACAGCCAACCCATCCCTGCTCCCTCTCCAACCCAGGGCCAGCTCCCAAAGGAATTTCCCCATTCATTGGTGCAAACGCTATTCTCCCAAAGCAGACCCAAAAGGCAGGGACATGCCTCCTGGCGAAGCATGCAAGAAGGAAGTCATAAAAGCTGTAAAAGTGGCAAAAATATGACTCCCACATCCCAACTGTGCAACAGCTTCACGACCATCCCTTATCACCCTCTCGTTGTCCCGATATGGCTGAAATACTGTTCAAATGACATGTAACTGCATCAGTCATTCATCCATCCTTCACTCCAGAGCAGACTCCCCTCAAATGGTCACACTGCAAAAGGAAATAAACAGGCTTAGTCACAAGCGCAGCCTCCCATTCAGGAAAAGCAACTCCTCCATCCCCATCTTTGCGTTCTTGGTAACCAAGGGCAAACTCCCAAAGAAAAGAACCTCTTCCTATTTGAGCAAAGCTCTCCCAGGGAAGCAGATCCCCCCTAGGAAGAGCATGCCACCTGAGGAAAAAGAAAATCATAAAAGTTGCCTCTCATTTGAGAACAGGTAAAAGAACTTACACACACAGGTTGTCTTATTCGAGTTGAGCTGACTTGTGAACCAATCAATGCATGAGCAGCATGGATGTTGCACGAGCTGCACGGGTCTCTCACTGAGGATTTAGCCATTACCACCAGAGCAAGTGGTGAAATGGAAAAGACAATTAAGTAAGCTGAAATGGTCTGCTGACCCAGATATGTGCATCTTGGCTCAGGCTGGACTAGCCTACAACAAGGTGGTGCCAATGGTTTCACCTCACCCCAGTCAAAGGTCTTCATGGACCGTTAGAGTGTGTTCGCATAAAGTGGCGAAAAAATATGAAAGTACACTCAGACATCCCAACTGTGCAACAGCTTGACAATCTTTATCACCCTTTCAAATACATTTGACCTTGAAAATGGCCTTGACCTTGTTCAATGGCATCATAACTGTGGACAGGGTTTGCTTGTACAGCACATCTCTTCAACTTTTTCAATAAATGCACACCACTTTCTTCAAAGTATATGACAATTTTAAAGTAGGGGACATGTAGGAGGTACTATGATTAGGTTGTCTCTTGACCTTGGATATGACCTTTACTTAATGACAAATGATGTACATAATATAACAGCTGTGCTCACAGTGCTTTATACCTTATCATAAGATTCATGCCATATTTTTAAACTCTATTAAAATACGTTACATTAGTATGGATCATGAGACTAGTTTCATATCTTTATCTTCAAAACGTGTATTGTCATATGTGACCAATAAAGGCGTAGCCCAGCTTATTTATAGGCTTATGCTGGTCAATGCCTATGTTATCTGCTGCATGTAGGTAAATTATTCTGGTTGATATCCAAACTACCAGTAACACAAATAGCCTTAGAAAGCTGTTTAGAGACTTTCCAAGTCTTAGATCTCAGAAGGCACATTTTCCCGTATTTTGGCTTATATTATGTTATATTATGTCATGACCTTTAATATCATCTTGACCTTGTTGCATATAATACCTTGATAGCATGTTTGCTTTTTAAAAAAGGATGGTCAAATTATTTACCTGCATATACATTGAAAAGGTGATATCAAAATAAGAAATATATGTAGGATTTTGTTTCAATTTTAATCAGTATTTGACATGCTTGATGAATGTCAAGGTCAATATCCCCACAGTCATGGCGCAAAATGCATTCATAAGTCAATAAACTATAACTATTAATACTGAAGTTAATCAACATATATAAAAATTTGCTCTGTTCCGCAAGACTTTTACAATAGTTGTGAAAATAGGCGGTAAAATGAAGATTTTTCCCCAAACAAATACATTTGACCTTGAAAATGACCTTGACCTTGTTCAACAGCAATCCACAATATACTTTCTTCAAATGTTGGTTTATGTTACATAAATATTAAGTCATTTCCTTTTCTGTGTTTTCCATCTGTTAAATTTTACAGCAAGATACAAATATCTAGTGCCCTATTCGAAACAGGGCGGCCATCTTGGACGCCATCTTGGATTTCTCAGCCCGCACCAACATCTGCCACTGGATCTCGGCGATTTCATAAACTACAAGGTGTAACAAACATTTTGGTATATAGCATTGCTTGTAGTATTTTTATGACTACCCCACCTTCATTTCACCTCTGAAAGTCACCCTACTATTAATTGCACACCGGGGGATCGGGCGTCAGACTCTATGATGGCCCCGACCTAAAGCTATATATTTTAGTTGGTTGGGACCGGAGCCTTTTTGTCTGTTGCTTGGTCCACCGGGGCTCAACTGGTGACCTTCTTTTGCTTCAGATTTCCAGTGGGGTTGTTTGGCAGGCCAGGGATCTCCACCTGTCAGACGGCCCGTTGTATCTGTTGAGTCCTCGTCTTTGCTTCTTCATGGTGTTGAAATTTGATTTATGTGTTTACCGTGATGATTCATTGACGAGTTAGAGGGTTATCATGCGAACCGAACAACCAACTAAATGTTTTGTACCACTTCAGAAACTGAGGGTGAGGTTGGGCCTGTAAAATCGATTTAAGCCCCCCAGTAATTCTTTACTGACCGTTCCAAGGCGGTAGTTCTGTTGTGGTTCTCTGTTGCCTGTTTTTGGTGTCAGAGTTTCTGTGATGTTTTACCTTATGTATGTTCTTATTATTTTTGGTTCGGTTTTGGTTGCTGAGTGGCCACCTTTCGGGAACAAGCTGCTCACTCGGTTGGCCATATGTTCTCTGTATCTTGATTATTTGTAATCTTAGTTGTTTACAACTATGGTTTGAGGGCTGGATTTGGATTTTGATTGTTTCAGTTCCTGGTCTTTGCATACTTTTTACTTTTTGGCCCCATGCGCCTTTCAATTCGAATTGCTTAGGACTGAATATGGTGGCGCCATTCTCTTGTTGGTAAACTTTTGAGTCTATGCGCGCGATAAGGGCATCTAAAACACGTTTTCGCAATTACAACATAAGTATGTACTTTTGTTTTCCAAACACTGTTTTGGCCATTGTTGGCTTTTTGTATTTTTGTCCGTTTGTTTGTATGCTTTACCAGTACAGATGCTGCTTCATCTCTGGCATCCACTCATTTTTTTACATTCACTATGCTCTACTGACTTGTAATTGTGAGGTAGTTGGGTAAGGCTATGGTGTCGGGTAACTTTCAGTGCCGGGACGTCCTAAATCTTTGGATAATAGTAGAGCAAGGGCCTATTGCGCGCTTGCAGTAAGTGCCGGTGGGATTTGTTTAGACATTTTTTCTCTCGACTGTCATCGCTTTTCTGTCACCGTCTCCAAGTCCGATATAGACTGAACAACTGTCTCAAAGAGCCGTTAAACCCAAAACAGCCAATCAGTCAACCTTCGAACAGCAGCGGTGTGTTAAGGGCCATTTTCTCATCGGCAAACTTTTGGTTCCATGCACCCTTGAATTCGAATAATGTAGCGATGTGTTTATCGAATTTTGTTTCATAAGGTGTCAGGGGACAGTAAAATCTGGCATTTTTGTCTGTAGCCGCAAACAATAAATCTCTAAACGACTCTAATACAAATCAAATGCACATCAAGCAAGGATTTCACTGGTTTAATGTGGTTTCACTTGACCAAACACGTGCATCACTGTACTCAGAAACTGTCTTTGCAACCCTGTTTTGTGTGCTGAAAAATGCCCCACTGACCAGGGGCACATAACATTCTGGAGAAACACCTGCAAAACACTGTCGGTTGGCATATATTCCCTTTTGGTCTTCAAACACATACCTTCAGAAATTCAGTTCGTTACCATGTTTTTTCTTTCAGTAATTCACAAAAAGGGTCTGTTTTCAACAGGAAGTCGTCTTCTGTGACAATGACATGCCGCTGTGTAATTTGGAGATTCCCCTGACACTGGGAGCTATCAGAAAGTTTGTGAACTCTTGACTAGTTGACATAACTAACCTTCCTACCAGGTTACAAATTAAAAAATCAAATACCTCATCCGGTGTTTCAATCCTGTCAGCATTTGCATTGTCTGTTCAGCCGTCAAGGCTTACAAGTCTACAGGTACAGTGTGAAAATGCTATAACTTTCGTTTGCTCTGACACTGATCTGAAGGAAAGCTTTGGTGACATAATTTAGCCACTTTATACCTCATTTACTTTATCACAGATAAACAGGAGCATATAATTTCTCTACCGGTAGAGAAGTTGTAAGCTCCTGAGTTAGAAATCATTCAAGTCATAGAGCGTAACTTTGAAACTATTCTTTTCACACAGCCTTCATTTATTTGTAATGTATACATTACTATTAATTATTCTAGTAAGGATGTCGTAGGTTGGTTGGGTTGATTGTTCTCATTCAGTTTTGGTCACGTGTGCCTTTTGCAAAGAGTTCCTTTTGAGAAGTCATGAGATTGCTTTAATGCATTTTTGAGGTATCACATGACTGTTTCGATTGGTCCTTTAAATTTTGTCCCTACTGTGGCGCGAAAAAACGCGCACGGCTCAGTCATCGACAATTTTCAGTCGAATCTACATTGGCAACGTCAGCCGAGATATTCTTTCGACATATTCAGTCGATTATTATTTTCTTACAAAAAACAAGTATTGGCGTTGGAAAACAACAAAAAAACATGGAGTAACTTTTGTGGACTAAAATTAATCAAGGACTATTCTAGTGATTTCATAAGTTTGTGTGAGCTTTTTTACCGTGAGAACATCAATTGTTAGTACGTTTACTGTACACCTGGACAAAACCGAGCTCACCAGTGAACTGTTATTCACAATACCAGTCATGTCTGGACAAAGAAAAAGTGAAAGGAACATCAAAACAGACAAAACAGAAAAGACAGATCTCAGTCTTCCACCACCACTTCAGCTTACGGAGAGACTGCAAGCTTCAACCCCATCTAAGACCATTTCAACTGAGGAATTAAACTTAGACAAGGAAATAAGTGAAATGGAGACGTCGATTCGCGAGACCGAGAGCCAGCTTGAAGATATGGAGGCCAAGACCAGACTGCGCTCAAAACAAGACAAGCTCGCCAAAATGAAGAAGCAGCTTGACAGAAAGCAGAAAAAGTTGAAAGCTACACAGGAAGAAGCCAGCAGGCCTTTGACAGTCACCATCTTGTCTGATTCTATGGCTAAGCATGTTGGGGATCTCAAATATACTGACTTACAGCCGTTTCCTGGAGCTACTATCTCCAGATTACAACATAAAATAGCTACCCATCAGGCGAGTATTAATTACAAATATATAATTTTACTGATCGGCACAAATGATATCGCTTCTTCGTTATCAGTTGAAGAAATAATGAGTTTCTATGAAAATCTGGTAACGTACATAAAGTCACGGTCTACAGCCACACTTATCGTCTCTGCAATCATTCCCAGACCTTGTGATCTTAAATCGGATCCTACAGAGAGCAGAGTGAAACAAGTTAATAAAGAACTTAAAGCCATGTGTCTTCGGCGCAAATTACAATTTTTACATACTTACAGAATTTTTCTACATAATAATCATCCAGTCCGATCTTTATTTGCTGTCAAAGACGGCGGTTTACATCTGAATGCTGAAGGGTCTCGTAAACTACGCCAGTTTTTTATCAACACTATTGCCCATTTAAAGTAATCCTTAGTAGCTGCGGTAGCTCCAGATTTCGAACTAACGGGTTGCAGTTTCTATTTTCTGCTTCCTTTTTATGATACTTTAATCCGAGGTTCCGTCTTCGCGTGACCAACGTGTTGCTGGGACACTGGATTCAGGTTCACTCGATCAAGTAAATGGCTGTATGTTATGTTGTGTTGCTGCCAAGTTGTTTTTTCTTTCCATTTCAGACTGACTCCTGTATGTTTCGCATAGAGGATTGTCCTCTATGGTTTCAGGCGAGTTTCGCCAGCAAGACGTCTACTGCTGGGTTTCTTGGTCAGGATTCGTGGGGAAGCTCTTGTGATTCCTCGGTTTACTTCTTCAGTCAGTCTGGGATGGACAGGAACTACAGTTGGCAAGAACCGGATATTCCCCGAATTGGAACGTGAAAAGTTGTTGTGATTCGCGTCGCGTGATGTCATGTCCCTTCGTATGTGCCAACGGATGAAATCTTGATCAGTATGCGCATCTGCGCAGTCTGATCGGGGTCTTAACTGTTTGCAAGAACAAGATACGAAACAGATGGCGTCGGGGTGTAGGGTAAGGGCTTTGATCATCCTGTGCGGTTGAGCAGGCTGATCGGGGTATTTACCATACACTTGTGGCCCATGGACACTTATCACGCGATGCTTATAGTGTATATCTTACATTTTCAAAATTCGTGGTTAATATTCTTTTTTAAACGTATAAATAAGTTCTGAGATCTGTGTGACTTTTAATTTTGATATCAGTGTCAAATATTGTCAGAATTCAGACAGTGACTAAAAATGTTTCAGCGTGTGACTATTGTTATGATCATCGTGCCAACCTTGTGTTATGACAATCCTCAATATTGCTGTTTACAGTGTGTCGTCAAATTTTAAAACTGTTATTGTCAGTTAAGGTGGTGATTTATGGTAAATGTAAAAATCTGCATAAAACCATAAAAAAGTAAGGTATCTCCCTGAAAGTTAGCAGACTTCTTATTTTTGTTGTTCTTTACAGTTTAGAATACAAAATAGACGTACATGCTGCTTAAAAAAGTGTTTTTATAAGAAAAGATCAAAGGGTTGTTTTCTGCGCAATAATCAAAAAAATTAACATCGTTTTTGAAAATTTACGTAGTACTGAAGGTGCGTTATTGCATAATGAAGAGCGACCTAGCAATTATTTATTCCAACTCTTTCTCAAATTGTAATGTAGACCAGATGAAAACGGTAGCTTTTTCTCAAATGTTCAACCATGTACAAGGTAATGTACACAGGGTGCATTTATTAAATATAGGGTAGGCAAGCATACCTATGTAACACCTACAGTATAAATAATACATTACTTACATGATCAGTGGTGTGTAGATGAAATTGTTCAACCTTGTTAAAATAGTCTCACCTGTTTCACCTGTGTGTTTTGACAAAAAAAAATGGACACAGACTGCATCTTTTTTCATCTGCTCAGCCTGATAATGTGTGAAAGAGTTTGAAAAAATAATTGCTAGCTCGCTCTCCATTATGCAACAAGGAACTCTTAGCACTAAGTATATTTTCAATAACAATATTATTTTTTCAGATTATTGCGCACAAAATTACCCTTTGATCTTTCCTTATAAAAACACTTTTTAACAGTAACAAATGCTGCATTTTGGGAGTCTGAATTGTCAGAAACAACATAAAGAAGGCATATGCTAAGTTTTGGAAAGATCAGTGGTATTTTGAGTGTTTTATGCAGATTTTTGTCTTTGCCTCAAATCAGTGATTATCACCACCTTAACATTTAGGCAATTATTGCCTTTGTCCTTACTGGAATAATATATTTGCAGAGATATTATTTATTGATATTTCTTGACATTTTTTTTCTTTTCGTGCGTATTATTATTATTTTTTTTTTTTTTGGCGGAACCTGCGGTTTTGTTGGGCTTTCTAGTCCTGCATTTTTAAATATTACTTATAATGGTATCCATTGAATATCCGCCAATTATAGATAGTAATTCTTATTGCTGTTGTTTGCTTTTTACTCTACTATACGCACGTAAATAATTTATTTGTAATGTATACATTACTATTAATTATTCTAGTAAGGATGTCGTAGGTTGGTTGGGTTGATTGTTCTCATTCAGTTTTGGTCACGTGTGCCTTTTGCAAAGAGTTCCTTTTGAGAAGTCATGAGATTGCTTTAATGCATTTTTGAGGTATCACATGACTGTTTCGATTGGTCCTTTAAATTTTGTCCCTACTGTGGCGCGAAAAAACGCGCACGGCTCAGTCATCGACAATTTTCAGTCGAATCTACATCGGCAACGTCAGCCGAGATATTCTTTCGACATATTCAGTCGATTATTATTTTCTTACAAAAAACAACCTTCTTATCTAATTTGTACAACTATGAAAACGTGTCATTAATCTCTAAAATGCCTATCGTTCCATGAATAGAACGTGCGTCGTCTGTTCAAGGTCTACACTATTTGCCTTGATTTACAAATCGACTCATCTATTTGATAAGGACAGAACAGTCCGTTGGGCATAGATGGGTTACAGACAGTCTCTATTTATCATCCCGTCCTAGTTGTGGCTGTAATGTGTGACTGCGGCCTTTCTGGGTTTATGCCTGAATATGATTGTAAAGTTTTACCCATAAACGGAAGACAGGGTAACAATCGCGCAGTACAACTATCCCATGCACTTCACTTTTTCACGATGCATTTTTATTTTTCTGTATCTTCAATTTCATTATATAGTAAATATAGAACTTCTCTTACCAGTATGCTGAAAGATAACCGAACGGGTATGAAACCCACCACCCGCACCCGTGCTCAAAACCTACCACCGGAATTTTTTATGGGAGCCGTAGGAGTATAAGCGAGTTCGGAGTTCCGCATTTCCGGTTGGACAGGAGTAGAAAGGCCAAAGGTCAAGTGTGGCTACATCCGATAGGTCATCATAAGGCTTATCTGGTCAGTCGATACAAACCACCTTTTTATGATATGATTGAAAGTTGTTTTCAACTCGAGATAATGGATAGTCACATCCTTTCAGCAAGATAAAATAGACAGGGAATGTTTGAAAATTGAAATTTAAGTCGATATGTTGGTGTGTTACGCTTTGCGTATACGGCACTTGGCATCCGTGACCTTTGACCCCCGAAAGCAAAATCCGAGTGTGCGCATGCGCAGTGCGGAACTCCGAACACGCTTTTTAAAAACAACTTTTTTCTAGACTTTCTGTGTTATAAATACGAAGACTTGTATAAACAATGTCTGATAAGAAAATGTTTTCTAACGGCGGCGTATTTGGGACTAAAAAGATATTTTTTGCAATTCAAGGGGTATGAAACCCACCACCCGTTATCGGGATTATATTTTTGTATTTTTCCTCGATTTAAGTGTTAAAAGTGAATAAGTTTTCATAATTTCAATGTTTTATGGCATTTTACTAAGAAAACATTAGTGTTCCTCAACGATTTCTGAAAATTCGACTGATGAAAAGAAATAATTAACTGGTTTTCATTCTATAAATAGATCAGCGTTACGGCATTTAGCTAGACCAAGAAACCGACGCCTACTATTCGGCGGGAATATCCGGAACAATAATATCCGGGATATAGGGAGTGAGGATGCATACGGTTCAATATCTCTGCTTCTACAACATAGAATTAAACAAAGTTGGTATCAGTGTAAAGATAAGACTCCAATCTAATTGACTATGTAAAAAATCAACTGAATAAGGATATTTAAGTATATTTATTTAGATATAAAATTTCCGGGACGATCCGGGATGGCGCACGGCCATGAGGGACCTGGTCAGATATTTTCTAAATATTTCGACTTCTAGTTTATATATTTAAAAAAATGGTATCGTTCTAAATTTAAGACTCCCCTCTAAATGGCCATATATAAGAAATAATATTTTGACGATTATTTTATATACTTTTTTAGATATAAAATTTCCGGGACGTTCCCGTCCCCAACAATTCTCCTCACCTCGATATAGTCACGCGCGGTACTGAAAATTCAGTTTTTGGATGTAGGGTAGTATTAAGTTTGTAAAAAATGACCGCACTAATATCTCTTTGATTTTCCTACAAAATATATCAAAAGATTTGTAAGATAGTGTAGAATAGTAGGATAACACAACATTTTTTACTTAAAATCCGTGCTTTAAGAAAAACGTAGAAAACTGAGTAACTTTTTGCTCATTTTCTCTATTTTCCCTATATACTATTAGGAAATGATGGCCATATTAATCAGAGCAAAAATGACCGCATTAAATGTAAACTTAAAAGTTTGAAAAAAATATCTATGTGCAGCTAAAAAAGTGCACTATATTGACCTAACACAACATTTTTCATTCTTTGTTCAGGGAAGACAAAAAAGAGAAACACTGTCCATGTCCTATCTAATTTAATGCTATTTCAAGCTCACGCGATATCGTCGTTTACAGGTAGATTATACGGGGCTGAGGAAAAAAAGTTGCCCATGGGGATGGCACGCGGCCATAAGGGACCTGGTCAGTTATTTCTAAATATCTCGACTTCTAGTTTATATATTTCAAAAAATTTGGTATCATTTTAAATTTAAGACTCCCCTCTAAATGGCCATATATAAGAAATAATATTTTGATAATTATTTTATATAAGTTTTTAGATATAAAATTTCCGGGACGATCTGGGATGGCACGCGGCCATGAGGTACTTGGTCAGATATATTCTAAATATCTCGACTTCTAGCTTATATATTTCAAAATATTTGGTATCATGCTGAATTTAAGTCTCCCCTCTAAATGGCCATATACGAGAAATAATAATTCGATGATTATTTTATATACTATTTAGATATAAATTTTCCGGGACGATCCGGTTTCGCACTCGGCCGTGATGGGTGTGTCAGGTATTAATACAGGTCAGGATAAATGAAAAAAATTGTTATCCTTGAAACTGTGATATTTTCGTTTAAATATATAACACTTTCATTATTATAATTTAGTATATTGATTTAGATAAAAAAAAAAATCGGGTCGATCCGGGTTCCGCGGTTCGCCGTGAGAGGTGTGTCAGATATTTCCATATCCGTTCTCAAGTACAGGTCAAGATGAATGAAAAGAAGCGTTGAGTGTGAGCTGTAATTCTTGTTTAGTAGTATGTTTTCTTTGTTTTAGAAAAAAATGTATCGTTTCAGCATCATTCGTGGCTTGATCCATGTATGTTCATTTTCAAAGTAGTACTTTAATTATACGTTCCGTGCCAGACAAATGAGTGTGCTGGCACAGAAGGTATAGAATATTGCTGTTTGAACAGGCTGATATAGATCGTAGCATTACTGGCGGAAAGGGGATCACTGTCGTGATATTTTTTTTTATATTTTTATTAATGATAATTTAGTGACTTTGCTTTGTACTACGGTCTACTACCAAAATAATTCCGGTATTGAAACATGGCACGAGCATGACACGGGTCGTTAACTCGCAATTAGTGTACAAACTTTACGGGTCATTACTTCATAGATTACGATTACTCATTTTTAAGTACTTTACCACTGATTGTAAAGTATACTGATATTGCAGTTCATTTTCAATGTAGAACTTATTACGCTCGATGCCAGCAGATGGTTGTGCTGGAACTGAATGTATAGAACAGACTGGCATTGATCGTCGCATTATTGGTGGAAAGTGGATCACTGTTATGGGAAAAAGAAAAAAATGATTTGCAAATTTCCGTAAAGGCGGAAATCTTTTTAACCACAAACAAGGTTCCATTGCACACAGCCTTTCATTATCACCCACCCATCCTCCTGATGTGACTAAAATACTGTTAAAAAGGGCGTAAAATCACAAGTCATCCATCCATCATCTGCCAAATACCGAAATTGATACACAGCACCAATATCTCACGGGTCGTTTGATCATAATTATTAAGTATTATCATTTCAGTTTGACTTGAATAAACATAAAAATGATGCTAAGAGAGAGACAGACAGAGAGAGGGGTCAACCTTTTTGATACAGAGCTGTATGGACAGTGAGACGGACGGACAGACATGAATTTAAAGATACACTTTCAAATTAATAAATTTAATATTCGAAAACTTATTAGTCATTACGATTCAGTATTTATCATTTTAGTTTGACTTGTACATATGAATTATGCTGAGAGAAAGAAAGAGAGATGCCTAAAACATGCCAGGAGAGTATTTGACTATATTTACAATATTCCACCATAATGAATGTAATATATTGAAATTAAACCTATATATAAATGAGAAAAGAAGGCTAACTATAAAATTACTATCTTCGTTTATAATCCTACAAATAACGCAGAGAGAGAGAGAGAGAGAGGGAGAGAGAGAGAGACTAAGGGCCAATGAAACATACAGATCATTAGATCAGTTAAATAATCGTCACACTTTAAAATGAAATAAATGTCCACTTACCTTCTTACATTTCTTACAATTTCTTACAAAGTCGACGTCAGATTAGGCTCTGCAACCTCTGTTAACGCATCTGAATAGGTGTTCTCGATTCTAATCCTCTCGCCCGGGGTGTAACACCAAGGATTAAATGTGTATGGGTCCCGTACCATGAACTATATACTTAGCCGACTCTTGAAACTGTTCAGAGAGGGTGCCAGTATTACATATTCTGGAAGGTCATTCCAAGTTTGGACAATCCTATTGCTGAAGAAGTTACTTCTCAATTTTAATCTTGATCTTTTTTATGTATTTTCAGAGAATGGCCTCTGGTTGCAGTATAGGTGGACATTGTAAATAATTTCTGCTTGTCAACTACATCTATATCATTTAGTATTTTGTACACCTGTACCATGTCCGCTCTATCTCTTCTGTACTCCAAAGTAGGCAGACCTAATGCTTTGAGTCTTTCAGAATAATTTAGAACTCTTGGTACTGTTACCAGCTTGGTTGCTCTCCGCTGAACATTTTCCATCGATATTGCATCCTTTTTGAAGAGAGGAGACCATATGCTAGTGGCATATTCTAAGTGTGGACGGACTAAAGGATTTGTAGAGGTTCAGGAACATCTCTTTGTCCATAAACGTGAATGTTAAAATGAGTCCTAACAGTTGGTTGGCTTTAGAGACTTTGCTGTTTATGTGATCTGTGAAGTTCAGACACTTGTCGATGATGACTCCCAGGTCTTTTTCCTTGTCAACTTTCTCAATGGTAACTGTACCCTCGGCTGTTTTCATTTCATAATTTTGGTCGATTAATTTTTTCCCGATATGTAAATGGTGGCATTTCGTAAGATTAAAGAACATTTTCCACTTTTCGGCCCAACCCGCAGCATTATCTAAACTACTCTGTAGACGACTGACCTGTTCGATATTAGCAACTCTACGGAATATTTTTGAGTCATCCGCAAACAGTTTGATGCTTGCTTGAACTACCTCTGGCAGATCATTGATAAAAATGACAAAAAGAAGAGGTCCCAAAACACTACCCTGAGGTATTCCTAAGAACACTGGTTTAAAACCTGAGGAGCTTCCATCAACCACAACTCTCTGGATTCTGTTGTTAAGAAATTCATTGCTCCACTCGTAGACTTTCCCTCTAATTCCATATCCCCATACCTTTTTCATGAGTCGCCTGTGGGGCACTTTGTCTAAAGCTTTGCAAAAATCGAGGTATATAATATCCACATCATCACCCTGATCTAAAACTTCTGTAATTTCATCTAAAAATTCCAACAGCTGGGTGACACAAGATTTGCCGGAAATAAATCCATGTTGGAATGGACTGAAAATATCGAATCTGTCCATGTGATTAATTATCCCATCTCTTATTATGCTCTCAAGCAATTTGCAGGGGACTGAAGTTAAGCTGATTGGTCTGTAATTTCCAGGCTCTGTTTTGTCCCCACTTTTATATATTGCTGTAACAGTCCCTTGTTTCCAAATAGCAGGTAACTTAGACTCATTTAAAGATTTGATAAAAATGGACTTAAGTGGATTTATTAGCAGATCACAACATTCCTTGATTAAATTTGGATGTATGTTGTCCGGGCCTTGGGATTTGGAAATCTTTAACCTCCCAACAGCTTTAATAACTAATTCATCAGTGATATCTATGTCTAACAACTCTTCTTCAAAGTTTCTATCATGGAAATCTAGCAGTTCTTCAGACTCTTGCACAAAGACACTAGCAAAATGTTGATTCAGTATTTCTGCTTTTTGGCTATTATCATTGGTAAGAGTTCCATTGGGCCATTTTAGCTCACCTGAGCCGAAGGCTCAAATGTGAGCTTTTAGTATGGCAATGCTCCGTAGTCCGTCCGTCGTCCGTCGTCCGTCCACCATTTTCATAGGTCTTCTTCTCCAAAACCGCTGGGCCGATCAAAGCCAAATTTTATATGGAGCCTCCATGGATTAGGGGAAACGAAAGTTTGTTCGGGGTATCTGGGTCACATGACCAAGATGGCCGCCACGCCCATATATGGTAAAAACTCTTCAAAAATCTTCTTCTCCAGAACCAAAAGGCCTATGACCTTGAAACTTGGTATGTAGCATTGGGCATGCGGTCCCATCACAATTTATACAAATCATGACCTTGCGTTGACCTTGACCTAATTTACGGCAGGGTCAACTTTGGTACATTAGGCTTTTATATGAGAAAACGCTTAAACAGTGGATTTCTCAGAAACTATTTAATTTTAAGGAACAATACTTGGTATACATGGTCGACTAAATGACCAGATGAAGATGTTATGTCACTTAAGGTCAAGGTCATTCCGTCGGACCATCCGTCGTCAAGATTTTCAAACATCTTCTCCTCTGAAACCACTGGGCCGATTGAAGCCAAATTTCATATGGAGTCTCAGTGGGTTGGGGGAACGAAAGTTTATACCCGGGGTCTGGGTCACATGACCAAAATGGCCGCCATGCCCATATATGGTAAAAACCCTTCAAAAATCTTCTTCTCCAGAACCAAAAGGCCTATGACCTTGAAACTTGGAATGTAGCATTGAGCATGCGGGCCCATCATAATTTATACAAATGATGACCTTGCGTTAACCTTGATCTAATTTATGACATTATCAACTTTGGTACGTTAGGCTTTTATATGGGAAAACGCTTAAACAGTGAATTTTTCAGAAACATTTTAAGTCTAAGGTACAAAACTTGGTATACATGGTCGACTAAATGACCAGATGAAGATATTATGTCACTAAAGGTCAAGGTCATTCCGTCGGACCATCCGTCGTCAAGATTTTCAAACATCTTCTCTTCTGAAACCACTGGGCCGATTAAAGCCAAATTTCATATGAAGTCTCAGTGGGATGGGGGAACGAAAGTTTATACCCGGGGTCTGGGTCACATGACAAAAATGGCCGCCATATATGGTGAAAACCCTTCAAAAATCTTCTTCTCCAGAACCAAAAGGCCTATGACCTTGAAACTTGGTATGTAGCATTGAGCATGCGGGCCCATCATAGTTTATACAAATCATGACCTTGCATTGACCTTGACCTAATTTACGGCATGGTCAACTTTGGTACATTAGGCTTTTATATGGGAAAACGCTTAAACAGTGGATTTCTCAGAAACTATTTAAGTCTAAGGTACAATACTTGGTATACATGGTTGACTAAATAACCAGATGAAGATATTATGTCACTAAAGGTCAAGGTCATTCCGTCGGACCATCCGTCGTCAAGATTTTCAAACATCTTCTCTTCTGAAACCACTAGGCCGATTGAAGCCAAAATTTCATATGGAGTCTAACGGCTATATTCAAGAACAAAACTCACACTCACACTCGACTCAAACTCGAGTAAGTATCCCTCAAGTGTGGTTGGAGTGGGATTAACAAGAGTGTGAGTGGAGTTCAGCTTTTGTATTCACGAAGCTATCTCAACCTCACCTTTCCCAAGTGTGACTCGAGCTTCACCCCAGTTTCAAGTAGTAAATAATAAACGTTGCAAAACACCTTTTTTATGGATCGGTGACGCGAGTCAGTCGATAGTTTTACCTCTGTCCGTCCGTCCATCGCGTCAAATTTTTTTTGCATACTTTCTGGAATCAAGCAATGAATATGAAACTTTGCACAGCTTTTACAGACCTACCAAAGATAAGCATTTGACATTTTTATTTCTTTTTGAAGATTGAGAGGGTGGAGGTTTAGGGTGGGGTATTGGGATAACAGACACAGTGCAGGGGGTGGGGATCATCTGTGTAAAAACACACATTTTCTAATGTTTTATGTTTACAGTGCAATTTTGCCCCTGCTTAATATTTATATATTCTGACTTAACAGTGAATTAGATTCACGGGGTCGTCGGTCCGGCTGATGTGCTGGGTAACTTCCAGTGACGGGGCGTTCTTCTAACTTGAACAAGGGCCAACTGTGCTTGCAGCAGGTGTGGAATAGGGTTTGGATTTTTATTTTTACTCTCGTCTATCTTATCTTCCTTTTCTTTCTAGGAGACAGCAATATATAATGCGTTCTGAAAGAGGCATTAAACTCAAACAACCAACTAATCAACAAGCCAGCAAACGAAATCAGATTTAGTTGAGAAAAACTTATTTGTCTGAAAAACATACACGGAGACATGAAATATATCATAACACTATCAATGCCGGAATGAACGGACAGACAGTGTACTCGTACTCCCTTGAAATTAAGGGTCATACCCTGCTTTGGCATTCCTTAAAGCTACCAAACCCAGGCCAAACCTGATTCACTAATTGGAGCTATGGTCCCACCGATATCTACAAGGACATATTTAATGATAATGTAAAATGAATTCATGTATCTGAAAAATAATTTATTTTTCTTTTCTCAAATGATTTAATTATTTAATATGCACAGTTTATCGCTCAAGAAGATGACAAAGATCATGCATAAGAAACCTAAGATGGATCACAAAGACTTCATAATTATGGTGATGGGTAGAGGGGTAATGGGGGCGGGGTAGTTCATCGTTTTTTTCTGAATCTGAATATAAAATAGTTTGTCATATTCAGCCGGTATGTTTCTTCTTCTTTTCTCTCAGGAGTCCCGGTAGATGAATGGGTTAAGCACTGGTCTGCTTTGCCAGCGATCCGGGTTCGAGTCATACTGGCTATAGAAATATTTTCAAACGCAAAGGCAGTTCTATTGCACATAGCCTTTCATTGTCACCTTCCCGTTGCCCTGATATTACGTGAATAAAATACTGTTGAAAAGGACATAAAATAGCAAGTCCTCTCTCTCTCTCTCTCTCTCTCTCTCTCTCTCTGATATTGGGTGTAGAAAAAGGTGATGGAGCGGACACAAAATGTTAGTTGACTATTAAGTCTGACCTTGAATTCGATCCAACATCATTAAATATGTTTTGCACAAAGCTTTCACAAGGCTTCACCAAAGTTTCAAGAAAACCCTCCTGTTTGTTCAGAATATAAGGAGGGGGGCAAGAAAAGGGAGAAAAACAGACAGACAGACTGAACAAGAGGTTCATGAAGCTCAACTGTGGAGATATGAGAGACATTGGTTAAAAGTCAACGAATGACTTTGACCTCTTTAATCAAAAACGTTCATGTACTCATTTAGTTGACTATTACCAACTTTTGCAGCAAAATCTTCTACAAGTTCCATGAACTCTTCTGTTCTAACATTTTCCCAGTTAAAAGCACCAAAGCGCAAATTTGCCCTTGCCGTACAAAAGGTGAAGGTCAATTCAAGGTCCTCATTTGGTAGTACTTGTGTACCCGGTGCTACATATCAGTCTAATGGCTCTGTAGATTAAGGTTCTTAAAGGTTTTTACAATAGTTTGGAGTGGCGGTCGTGTTTGTCATGTGACCCAGACCATTTGAACAAACTTTTCGCATCCGCAAGCCCTGACGCTCTGTATGAAATTTGCTTACAATTAGCCCAGTGGTTTCAGGCGCGAAGTTGTTTGAAACTGTGGACGTACGGACAACGACGGACGACGGAGCTTGTCTATCCTTTTAGGTCCTCCGGAGCGTTTGGCTCAGGTGAGCGAAAATAGTAGTATGGTCATGCACATTATTCGTTTTCTCTGCATATTTTTCCTGCAGTAATCTTGAAGGGTTTACTATAAAATTATGAAGCATACGTAAAATATTAAAGTTGACCTTCACGCGCGGCCTTGACCCGACATTCTTAAAGTGTATTTCCTCACAACGTCTTGGTAAGACAGACAAAATACATATATTTTTCGGAGATACTCAGTGGAGTACAGTTGTTGTTTGTTGTTGTTTTGGGTTTAACGGCCCTTTGAGATGGTATTTCAGTCTATATCGGGCCGTCTCCCAAAGAGAAGGAGAAAGAAAAGAGAAATGACAGACAAGAGAAAAGAATCCGCTCGCACCCCCCCCCCCCCCCCCCAAAAAAAAAAAAACAAAAAAAAACACGCCCGCACTTACTGCAAGCACAGTAAGCCCTTGTTCTACTGAAATCCAAATAAGTAGGACGCCCCGGTACTGGAAGTTATAGCCAGCACCATCGCCCGACCACCACCCCTATGGGATACAGAGGTATATATTATGTAACGGACAAACAGACGGATGGGACAATATCATATAAATGACGACTCATCTAAAATATGACAAAACACGAATGATAAATATGCAAAAAGGCAGATGATCGGACTAGCTTGCGCACCAAAGTCAGTTAAGTTCTATTTCGTATTCATAAACAGCACTTGACTTGAGTTCAAGGGAGGTATCGGTCTCACTCAACATTCACTCACTTTATCGAGTCCACTCAGAGCTCCCTAACCTTTATGAATACCAACGAGCCCTAAGTTGAGTCTACCTGTGACCGCTAGACGATTAACTCAATGAGTGGAGTTTGAGTGGAGTGTGAGAGGCGTTCTTGAATATAGCCGTAAGTGGCATAGGGGAACGAAATTTTATACCGGGGTCTGGGTCACATGACCAAGATGGCCGCCATGCCCATGTATGTAAAAAACCCTTCAAAAATCTTCTTCTCCAGAACCAAAAGGACTATGACCTTGAAACTTGGTATGTAGCATCGGGCATGGGGGCCCATCATAGTTTATACAAATCATGACCTTGCTTTGACCTTGACCTAATTTACGGCATGGTCAACTTTGGTACGTTAGGCTTTTATATGGGAAAACGCTTAAACAGTGGATTTCTCAGAAACTATTTAAGTCTAAGGTACAATATTTGGTATACATTGTGGACTAAATGACCAGATGAAGATATTATGTCACTAAAGGTCAAGATCATCCTGTCGTCAAGTTTTTCAAACATCTTCTCCTCTGAAACCACTGGTCTGATTGAAGCAAAATTTCATATGGAGTCTAAGAGGGATGGGGGAAAGAAAGTTTATACCCGGGGTCTGGGTCACATGACCAAGATGGCCGCCATGCCCATATATGGTAAAAACCCTTCAAAAATCTTCTTCTCCAGAACCTTGAAACTTGGTATGTAGCATAGGGCATGCGGGCCCAACCTAGTTTATACTAATGATGACCCTGTGTTGACCTTGACCTTATTTACGGCATGGTCAACTTTGGTACGTTAGGCTTTTATATGAGAAAACGCTTAAATAGTAGATTTCTCAGAAACTATTTAAGTTTAAGGAACAATACTTGGTATACATGGTCGACTAAATGACCAGATGAAGATATTATGTCACTAAAGGTCAAGGTCATTCCGTCGGACCATCCGTCGTCAAGATTTTCAAACATCTTCTCCTCTGAAACCACTTGGCCGATTGAAGCCAATTTTCATATGGAGTCTCAGTGGGTTTGGGGAACAAAAATTTGTACCCGGGGTCTGGGTCACATGACCAAGATGGCCGCCATGCCCATATATGATAAAAAACTTTCAAAAATCTTCTTGAAGCTTGGTATGTAGCTTTGGGCATGCGGGCCCATCATAGTTTATACAAATGATGACCTTGTGTTGACCTTGACCTAATTTACGACATGGTCAACTTTGGTATGTTACGCTTTTATATGGGAAAAAGCTTATATAGTGGATTTCTCAGAAACTATTTAAGTCTAAGGTACAATATGTGGTATATATGGTCATCTAAATGACCAGATGAAGATATTATGTCACTGAGGGTCAAGGTCATTTTGTAGGTCTGTCCGTCATCAAGATTTTCAAACATCTTCTCGTCTGAAACCACTGGGGAGATTGAAGCCAAATTTCATATGGTGTCTCAGTGGGATAGGGGAACTAAAGTTTATACCGGGGGGCTGGACTACATGACCAAGATGGCCACCATGCCCATATATGGTAAAAACTCTTTGAAAATCCTCTTCTCTAGAACCAAAAGGCCTATGACCTTGAAACTTGGTATGTAGCATCGGGCATGCTGGCCCATCATAGTTTATACAAATGATGACCATGCGTTGACCTTGAATTAATTTAAGACATGGTCAACTTTGGTACGTTAGGCTTTTATATGGGAAAACGCTCATACAGTGGATTTCTCAGAAACTATTTAAGTCTAAGGTACAATACATGGTGTGTATATGGTCAACTAAATGACCAGATGAACATTATGTCACTGAAGGTCAAGGTCATTTTGTCGGTCTGTCCGTCATCAAGATTTTCAAAATATCTACTCCTCTGAAACCACTGGTCTGATTGAAGCAAAATTTCATATGGAGTCTAAGTGTGATCGGGGAATAAAAGTTTGTTCTCAGGGTCTTGACCAAGATGGCCGCCATGCCCGTATATGGTAAAAACCCTTCAAAATCTTCTTCTCCAGAACCAAAAGGTGTATGACCTTGAAACTTGGTATGTAGCTTTGGGCACTCAAGCCCATCATAGTTTATACAAATGATCGTGCATTGACCTTGACCTAATTTATGACACTGTCAACTTTGGTACATTATGTAGGCTTTTATATCGGAAAATGCTTAAACAGTGGATTTTTTCAGAAACTATTTAAGTCTAAGGTGCAATATTTGGTATATATGGTTGACTAAATGACCATATGAAGATATTTTGTCGTTAAAGGTCAAGGTCATTCTTTGACTTTTGTACAAGGTCATTGATATTCTGTCACCCGTCAACATTTTCAAACATCTTCTCAGAGGCCACTAGGGTCAATTGAAGCCATATTTCATATGGAGCTTCACCGGCTTAAAGGAACCATAGTTTGTTCAGATGGTCTTGGTCACTTGACCAAGATGGCCACCATGCCCATATATGGTAAAAACTCTTCAAACGTCTTTTTCTCGAGAACCGAAAGGCCTATAACCTTGAAACTTGGTACCGGTATGTAGCATTGGGCACTCAGGCCCATCATAGTTTATACAAATGAATACTGTATTTCATATGGAGCTTTAATACTGTGTCAAAGGAATCAAAGTTTGTATAGATGGTCATGGTCGTATGAACATGGTGGCCGCCACACCCATTTATGATAAAAACCCTTCAGAAATCTTTGTCCAGAAACAAAGGCCCAGTGATCTTGTGGCTTGGTATATAGAATTGGGACTCGACATTAATCCCCAAGGGAGGGGGATTATCTGCCCCTGCCCTGGTGCTATATACATGTATAAAAGCATTAAAATACATACCAGGACCAAGTGTCAGGTGAGCTACAGGACCATTGGTCCTCTGGTTTATTGACTTAAGGTGGTGATAATTACTGATTTGGGGCGAAGTAAAAAAATCTGCATAAAATGCTGAAAATATAACAGATCTTCCCCAAAATTAGCAGATGCCTTCTTTATTTTGTTTCTCATGATTCAGAATCCAAAAATGCATGACTTGTTGATGTTAAAAAGGGTTTATATAAAGAAAATTTCAAAGGGTAATTTTGTGCGCAAAATATCTGAAAAATAACCATCGCTATTAAAAATGTAATAGGGTCTGAAGGTTCTTTAATACATTATGGAGAGCGCCCTAGCAATTATTTTTTCCATTTTTTCCACACATTTTCAGGCTGGGCAGATAAAAATGGTCTTATCTGTCTCCAAATATTTGCCAAAATACACAATAGAGTCCATTTTCAAGGTTGAACAATTTCATATATACACCTGTGTCATGGTGGTAATTACCATAACTGTCCTGAAATTGGAACAGTTTGGTTTTACCGTGCAGTAATGTGCCCAAAAAATGGAAATGGGATGGCAAATAGTGTAGACCCTGATCAGACTGCTCCTGTCTGATCTGGGTTTGCACTATTTGCTCAGACCTAACTGTCCCAATATATAGAATTTTTATGGTATACTGTGAGTATGGTAAAGGTATAACTGCTCTACCTGTATTTAATTAATGCATGCAGTGTACATGCACCATGCATGGTTAGACATTTGAGAAAAAGTGACTGTTTTCATCTGGTCTACCTTACAAATTGAGAAAGAGTTGGAACAAATAATTGCTAGGACGCTCTTTTAATGCATTAAAGAAACTTCAGAGCTAAGTATATTTTCAAGAACAAAGTTAATTTTCTAGATTTCTGCGCACAAAATTACCCTTTGATTTTTCCATATAAAACACTCTTTTTAACAGCATGTCCCTCTATTCTGTATTCTAAACCGTAGAGAACGACAAAAATAAGAAGTCAGCAAACTTTCAGGGAGGTACGTTAATTTTTTATGGTTTTATGCAGATTTTTATATTTACCACAAATCACCACCTTTACTTGGTTTTTGTCTTCATTTTCGACTTGACGTAGCTCCAGAATAATTTTGTATCCGTCTTTATCTTTGAAGCAAGGTATTTTTCATAGTCATACTTAGACCTACGCATTTCTGTGCTTACTCTGTTTCTAGCTTCTTTATATATTTCATAATTGGTAGGTGTTTTACAATACTGATACTTTTTCCATTTGGTACAGCCCCGGATCCAGGGGGTGGGCTTTGGGGCTTCAGCCCCGCCACTTGGGCCTGGCTAGATTAAAATATATGTTGTGACATCTCATTAGAATCGCCTCGGCGAGGCGATTCTAATGAGATATGACAACATATATTTGAAGGCAAAACAGACATTATCAATTATTCTCATATGTCATTTTTCAAACTATTCTACCCCCCCCCGCCCCTCCCTTTCCATATACATCTCGGCACCTCCCAGCCCCTCCAGTTATCCAGAGCCCCACCAGTATGTGGTGGTCTGGATCCGGGCCTGTGGTATGTTGTCGCTGTATAGCTTCTCGACATTTTTGGTTCACATATGGGTTCTTCAGTCTTACCTAGCCCCGAGGAGACCTTACTCACTGGTATATATTTCTCAGCTAAACTGGTAATTTTCTCTGTAAGGACTTCCCAAGAGTCAGTCAAGCTGAGCCCATCAAAGACGGTGTCCCAACCAATTTCCTCCAAATCTTTGGATAACGCACCATAATTGCCTTTAAAGAAATTAAACTTACAGAAAGAATGTTGGGAAGTATCTATATAACAGTTAAAATTATAAACAAGCTGCAGGTGGTCACTTTTACCCAAACCAGGCATGTATTTGATACTTCCAATCATATTATCTTCATTGGTCAATACAAGATCCAATACGGATGGATTATCATCAACCCTGTATTTTGTCGGTTCTAATACATGTTGAAGAAGGAAACAATCTCTTACACACTCCAAGAGCTTTGAGGAAACATGAAATTCATTCACTGCAGAACAGTTACGGATCCAATCGATTTCTTTGCAGTTAAAATCCCCCATTATCAGTAGATGAGTTGGTTGGGCGTCTTTAACCCTGATAAGCAGGACAAATAATTTTTGGTTATTTTCAACTGAACTATTTGGGCTTCTATAAATACAGCCGATCAAAAGTTTATCGTTATTTTTCAGTTTAACATAACACCATACAGACTCTTGAAATGTTCCATTATAATTGGCTTTTGACATCTTTAGATTCGTATTTAAGTAAATGATACACAGTGAAATGATACAGCCGCGCCCATTCGTAAAATCTGACGTAAACATATCATACCCATCAATCGCATAGTTCTGGTTTCCTGATTCAAAGAGAGAATATTTAGGTAGGACTTCAGTAATCGCAAGAATGTCTGGTTCATCCTGTTGACAGACACTGACTAATTCGGTTAGCTTGGTTTGGGAAAGGCAGTCTGAATTAGTATATAAAACTTTCAAGGAACGAAATTCACCATATTTACAGCTACTATCATGTCTTTCTTCACAATGGATAGCAGCACTATTTACACCGATAAAACACGTTTCCTAAATTGCCTGCTGATCAGGGTTCTCAGGACCCTGAGCTTCAGACTGGCTTCCTTCGGAAGGGATACCCCCCGGAATAGTTTCATCATGGATCACAGTTGAGTCATTATAAGCATCTGGTTGTTCACTATGCTGAGTGTCTATAAGATAATCAACCTGGGACAGAAATGAAACTGGGCTTGGAATACGCCTTTCAGTTTCCATAGCAACAAGTGATTCGAATTGATTGGTTGTTTGATTTACTTGATTCAACGTATGTTGTTGACGTTGTGACGGTGTATTTTGTTGACGTTCTGTTTGTCTTTCACTGTTCGTATTTCGACGTTTTTTTCCTTTCTTCTCTCTGAGTAAGAGTCATATCTTTAGCAATTATAACATTTCTAAAATTAGCAGGTGCTTTCGATTCAATGTGTTTGGCATTTGTTAATATATTTTTCCTTTCAGATTTAGAGTCCAACACTACCTTCAGCGGTCGCGTCTTATTTTGTTCTCTTTTACCCAGTCTGAAAAAGGTGACAATATTTAAATTATCCAAGCCTAAGCTGGAATTTAAGGATCGGACATCACCTATTAGCCCGTTTATTATCCACACTTTGTGGATGCCTGTGTTCTGGTAAGTTAAAAAATGGCAATATTTGTATCTCGTCGTTTCCTTTCATCAAGCTCATTTGTACGTACGTCAACCAATTTGTTTATGTCCTCTTTAATTGTGGGGATAATATCTTCTTTCATACTCGCCACGGCGGTATGTACTGACTGAGCTGAACCGGATTCTAATTAAAATATACGTTCCTCTATCTCTATTTCATTAAGCCTTACATTATTCTGCTTTTTTTTGAAAGTCTTTCAGATAACCAGTAATGTTATCCAGGGATGGGAATGTTGCTTTGCAGCTCCTACAAGACCAATAAAAATCTTCCATATCTCCATTTTTCAGGCAATCAACTAAAGTCTGGTTAACCTTAGCACAACTTAGACAATTGTCCAATTTACATCCTTGACACATGATCTTTTCATTAATTATATATAATTTCGTCAATTTTTGACAGATTGTTGTAGGGTCACTGGAATCTTTCCTAGATCGCTTTTTAAGCGCTGAACCTTCTGGCACATATCCCGAAGCCATCTTGCCTAACTGACAGAAATAGTCACCCAAAAAAAGAAAAGGAACAACTCTGTTACTTTCGGTTAATGTATCTGTTGTAGTTTTCTATGAACTTATTTTTTTGCAAAAGCAAATCTTGATCAATGGGAGGTCATAATATGGCAAAGTAAACTTCACACACATTCCCCTCCATTATCATATAAGATCCTGAACTGAACATGGCAAAGATCATCTTCACACACACTCTTCATTCTTTGCCTACGATATAGTTCCCAATTTCTTGGGGACTTAAATTTACTAAATTTGTTGAACAACATGCGCTTCTTAAAGACTGCGCGTCTAAGGTCACTATTCATATATGGAGCTTTTTGTTTGTTTTGGAGACCCGCTCCTTATTAGGAGCATGTTCATTGATGATATCAGTCAGGAGCCACTCGTGAGCCCAATAAATGTCCTCAACATCATCAAAGACATAGGCTGCATGAAATGGCACCCGACTAACCTCATCACTGAACTGCTCCTCATCAAAGGTCTTGAAGCTTCGATATTGAACCTATTGTCTCTCAACCCTGATGGAGGCACCCTTGATCATCACACCAATCATGTTGTGCCAAACACTGATGCCACAGCCAAAGTTTATGAGGTTAAAGCAATATCTGGGCTTATTGGTAAGTAATACAGACCAGTAATACATCCACTAAAGAAGGAGTGGAATGTTTCATATAGCATGTGGCTGACTTAACTAGGTTAGTAAAGGCACGCTTTGTTTGTCGAAATAAAAGCCCTACAGGGTTTATGTTAAATAGTTACTATATTCGACAATAAAGAAATCTTTCTGGTACTGTCTGTTCATTCAAGAAAGTCTACAGTATAAGATACACCATGGTATGATCTTTCAGGTTAAATAGATGGCTGGGTCGACCAAAAAAAGATGTTG
The DNA here is from genome assembly GCA_963989385.1 of Ctena decussata. Lineage (NCBI taxonomy): Eukaryota > Metazoa > Mollusca > Bivalvia > Lucinida > Lucinidae > Ctena > Ctena decussata. The sequence goes on from OZ022506.1 coordinate 49,210,081, forward strand.
TTTTTAATGTTTCAACTCTATAGAAAGATTTTTACGTGCAAAAGCAACGCGCGTGAGCGAAGCTCACGCGCGCGGACGCGCAAAGCGCGTCCGTGCTGCTGCACGCCTATAGATAACATGCATCATTAAAAAAAGCTACTTCCACAAAGAGCAAATCCAACACCTTCAAGCTTAAAACTTTTGGACAAATATGGCTGCGCTCTTAGGCTGTTTACATTGGATTTGTCCCGTTTCTGTAATGCAAAGTAACACTGAGCCGAGAGCCATCCTCGATCACATGCCCTTCCTTGACGAAGTCCCGCTTCTGAGAGAGTGACCAAAAAAAGTTTTCTTCAACATCTATTCCTTTTTGTTTTATTTTTAAAGGCGGTCAATCCAACTTAGAAGTCCAAATAAGTAAACGGTAACTAATTTAGCTGTGTATCAGCAAAATGATAAATAAACAAACAATAGGGGACACTACGTCATAAATCACATGCCATTAATCTCGTGCGTCGATTCGATTGGATATGATGGCCGCCATCTATTAGAATTGACCTCGATATTTCGAAAAGCGACTATTTTAAAGACAACATGGTCGATGTAGATTACGAAGGACACGGAAATTCGTGAATAGAACCAAATACCTCGATGTGCAATGACTTCCATGCAGAGCAAGAACCTTTAGCCATTCAAATGTCATCCAGTAGTTGTAAATTATCTAAAGCTTGGTACATCTACGTTTTCCTTTAAAAACTTGCTTCACTTTCCCGTTGGCATCGTCAAAGTATGTTTACAAACACAGCATTGACCATTGTTTTCAAGTGTGTCACGACATGATGACGTCATAAGACAACGCGGGCAATGCACCATCATCTAAGGACTTTTCATAAAACTTGTGGCCCGATTTGACAATCTGTTGGACGAAACATTCTTGGATTTCCAGAAGCCTACACATCGGGCTATCGACGTTGAAAGAAGTTGATTAAACACTGATTCAACGTTTGTGTGCCTGTAGGGTACCCCTTTGTATGCATGACGTCCCGATTCTCGGAGCCTGCAAATCGGACCTACAACATTGAATCAGCGTTGTGTGTCTGCTGGATATGTACCCTTTGAAAGATGACATCCCATGTATCGGACACTCAGCGTTGAATCAACGTTATGCGCCTACAGGATAATTATCTCTTTGCATGCATGGCACTTCCATTCTAGGAGCCTACACATCGGGTACACAACGTTGAATTACCGTTGTGTTTCTGCAGGATATGTACTCTTTGTAAGATGACACCCCCATTCTGGAGGCCTACACATCGGACACAAAACGTTGAATAAAAGTTGTGTGCAGACATGGTATGTACCTCTGTGTATGCATAATATTTCCATTTTGGGAGCCTACAAATCAGGCACACATTATTTTTTCGAAAACTACGATTTACTAACACTGAAAAACTGAGTTTTGCATAATAAAAATCTGCCTTTTTACACTGTGAAAGATAGAACTGGCCGATGAATTGATGACCAGCTCTGTGCGCATGCGCCAGATTTACGTCATAATGGAAATCCCTAAAACCTCCTATATGCCCTCAGCTTTGTGAAAGAAAAAAAATCTGCTTTTGCACGCATTTAGGTAACACCTATTTCATATTAACATTAATTGTTAGATCAGGGATACACGCTACGACTATCAACTCGGTATTCCCTGGCTGTGTGCTATGGTCAAAGCTGTCACAGACATTATTGTATGTAGCAAAATAACTCTGTGCTGTGATAAACCTAACTGAGTTATGGGAAGAGTGATTGTTGGAACTGTGTTTTATACAGCAAGAACGGGTGCGGGTGGTGGGTTTCATACCCGTTCAAGATAACCCTGCAAAAGTCGTTGCAGCTTTGCTTTCATCTCAATATTGTGGTAAAGCGGGCGCAACAGAAACACCTTGTTCCCTGCAGGATATGCCACGGTACTAAGCTACAAAACTATCGCCGGCTATTCGTGACACTGCACGGCAGTTGTACAGATAACCACAACTTCCGTTAAAAAAAAACAACCAAGAATTTTTTGGGGAAAAAAAAAACGAAATACCCTTTTGTTGATGACGATAAAACATTGTCTGACATGGTAAATTAATAGATTTAATACTTTCATGCAACTGATTCGTATTATTTAATAAGATTATCATTAATATTGCGTTATAAGACGTCATTTCGAAAGCTTTCGATGTGTTTTCTTTTCGGATGACACCAGTGATCGTCGGATGTGTAGTTTTATGGAAGGCAGTGGCTAGGGGTACGGATCCGTACCTCTAGCCTGCGAGGCTAGAGATACGGATCCGCACCCCTAGCCTGGCAGGCTAGGGATACGGTTCCATATCCCTAGCATTTCCTACGGCTCCGCACCCCTAGCCTGCCAGGCTAGGGATACGGTTCCGTATCCCTAGCATTTCCAATTAGGCCAGGCTAGAGGTACAGTAATTACAAGGTTTGACAGAATCTTGGTTTAATTATCCTGAGTCTTGTTTAGAAAATAAGAAACAAAAATTGTTGTTGTTGTTCAGAAATGAACCCTGCAATGTATTTGACGCCATTTGCGTGGTGGAATAACTCTTTTGCGTAAGGCAGCCACCAAAAAGACTGGCAGTAGCAAACTTAGGTCAAAATTTGAATCTTTGAGAAGGGAAATTAAAGCTGATGTGAAAAAGCAACATGATTTGTATGTCAATAACTTGGTTGGTGACATAAAGGCTAATCCCAGAGACTTCTGCAGGTACATTAATAGTCAAAAGAAAGATACTCAAGGTATCTCGCCCCTAAAGAAGAGAAATGGTGGCGGTGTTGCCGAATCAGAGTTGGAACAGGCTGATGAACTTAACGGTCAGTTTTCGGATGTGTTTAATAAAAGTGAGCACACCCAAGTCCCCCTTAATCGCTCGGCTCCTTTCATGGAGGACATTCATGTTTCGGCAGAAAGTGTAACGAAACTTCTTAAGGGCTTGAACCCATCAAAAGTTTTAGGACTTGATGAATTGCATCCTAGAGTTTAAAAGAACTAGTATCTGAATTAGGCCCAATTTTAGCTCATCTCTTCCAACAGTCTATTGACACGGGTGAAATCCCCAAGGAATTGTCTCTTGCAAATATATGCCTGCTCTTCAAAAAAGGAGATAGGTCTTTGGCTTGCAATTATCGACTGGTTTCTCTAACTTGTGTACCATGCAAGTTACTCGAACACATTGTCTGCTCAAATATTATGGCACATTTGGATGAACATAAACTTTTGTCAGACAGACAACATGCATAAATTTCGGAAGAAACATAGTTGCGAAACTCAATTGATCACAGTTATAAACGACTGGGCTAAAATCTTGGATAAGGGTGGTCAGGTTGACACTTTTATCTTGGACTTCGAGAAAGCTTTTGACACTCCCCCTCATGAGTTACTTAAATGTAAGCTATTCGGCTATGGTATTGGTGGGAAGACTCTGAAATGGATAGATTCTTTTCTAGGGCTGGCACGATTAATCGAAATATCAGTTAATTGGTCGATAAGCAAAACGAAAACAATTATCGATCGACGAAATCAAGTAATCGATTACCTGCTGAAAATGTCCTGTCACTTTCTACAATAAAATGTCAGAAATTTCTCTCGTTATTCACTTCTTATTTCCTTCCAAACGAAAACGGAAGTCTCGGAGACCAACCGGAAACGTTGAAGAGTATTTGTGATAGGGTGAATAGGTTGTAACGAATAGCATAAACCCGTTGTGTTCGACCAAGTTCATGTTTTGCCCAAAACCCGGAACATTTTATCAGTTCAGTAGTCTCGCTTATAAATTTACACCAGTCTTTTTAATAAGATGATTAGAATTTAGGTCTTTATTAACACGCAAATCGATAGATATTGTCCCGGTAGTTGTACTGAAAGTAGGTACTACCAACTACCGAAGGTTGCTTATCTGAATCTGAATAGAACAAGATGGTCGCTTGTTTTGTTATTGCCAATAAGCTGCCAATTAGGAAGCCAATTAGCGTGGATTGGCATATCAGAAGACCAGATTTAATCAAAGGTAATTGATAATTTGAATAGTTATCAACTGTATTGTTTGTTGGTGTACCTTGTCAACACATTTTAGCACAAATCTGTACCACCGAAGCTTCTAAACATTCCCATTTTCAATTTGCCTCGTTCAGCGATTACTAATCGGTTAATTATCGAAACGACTGGACCGATAATCGATTACCATTTTGGCTTCGATTAGCCAGCCCTATTCTTTTCTCTGCTACAGGGAGCAGCATGTGGTGGTAAATGGAGTTAAGTCGGATTTGGCCCCGGTTTTGTCGGGTGTCCCCCAGGGCACCGTACTTGGACCACTGTTATTCTCCTTGTACATTGACGATATAATAGAAAATATTGACTCGGAATTAAGACTTTTTGCTGACGACTGTGTTTGCTATCGTGTAATCAGAGGTATTGAAGACACGGTGAAACTTCAGGAGGATATAGATCGTTTAGTTTGTTGGGCAAGGAGTTTGTGCATGAGATTTCAACCTGTCAAATGCAACCAGGGCTCGGGAAATATTGAAAAATGAATCGGTCCAGCCGATGACGTCATCACCTAACTAATTTCCATTGTATATTTTAACAAGCGCGTAGACCATAACGCGTCGGAAATAGTGACTATTAATATTAACAATGTATCCTCGTTTTGAAACTACACTTTTCGCGGAATAGGTTCGTATTCCTAAAAACTCCATTGCAGACAGTATGGAACATGGTAAGGGCAAATGCAAATATGAATGAACTTCAGACAGACTTTGTCAATACACTCGTCAGCATTCATCTGTTATGGATACATTCACAAACTTTTGAAGTCAGCATACGCCCTACACACACAGGTCAGTTACATTCTCGCAATCGTGAAAAAAGATGGACACCTTTCATCCCAAAGCCCAGTCATCGTGATTTTGATTTTGATAAGTTGTTTTGCAGACTGTCGTAGGAGCGCGTCATTATGACAATTGTTATTGACAAGGTAGGCGATCCGACATGGGGTTCAGTGCTCCTTACGGACAATCTCGATTGGCCCGTAGGCGGTCTTTTCGTCTGGCTAACACCTGCGTTAATCCGATTAGTTATGACACGTGCTAGAATTTTAAAGACAGTGGCGATATTTCATACGTCGGGTCAAGATCAAACAGCCGTGTGTAACAATTATCAGTCAAATCGGAGAAAATTTCCTAAGTATTGGGCCAGTATGGGACCAATTTTTTTGGGCTTTGGGCTGTTTCCAATCGGTCCCAATATCTGAATTTTGGTCTGGGACCGAAAGAAATCCGGTTTTCCCGAGCCCTGAATGCAACATAATGCAAATTACAAGGAAACGGATCAAGAAGATCAATGCTTCCTACACCTTAGAGGGAACAGTCCTCAGTAATGTAGAAACTATCAAGTATCTTCGCATAACCATTACCAATGATTTGAAATGGAACACACATGTCAGCAATATTTGCACAAAGGCTAATAGGACCCTCGGCTTCCTCAGACGTAACTAAGTGGCAGCATGTCCACAAGATGTTAAAGAGTCAGCATACAAGGGACTGGTGTGTCCAGTCCAGGCAGTCCTGGAGTATGGCAGTTCAGTTTGGGACCCTCAAAGTATTGAACTTGAGAATGTGCAGAAAAGGGCAGCTAGATTTGTAACGGGAAATTACACATATGAAACTGGGAGTATGACTGGCATTCTGGAGAAACTTAAGTGGGAATCCTTAAAAAAGAGAAGGAAAGATAGTAGACTCATAATGCTGTACAAAGGTCTGAAGGGTGCAGCCAGTTTACCCATAAATGACCTTGTTCCCCCAAGTAGGCGTACCAGGAATCATCATTCCCTGGCATTTCAAACCCCATTGGCTGGGACTGACATTTACAAGTCCAGTTTCTTCCCCCAGATTATTAGAGATTGGAATTCCTTGGAAGATTCACTTATTTCTGCTGCTGAGGGTGCAGAGGATTCAGTTACTAAGTTCACTTCTCTTATAAGGGCTAGGGACTAGCTTCCCATATTCACAGGTCCTGGTGAATGATTGTCCTTGGACGTATCACCAGTAAACAATTCTGATTCTGATTCTGAAGCGAATAAGAATTCTGATATGAGACCAGGGGTTTTATTAACCATAAGTCCGTTGGTCCTGGACCAAGGATTTTTGGGCATGACCAGTTGATGTCTTTTGTAGCTGGTTCTGCAGACCAACTGATTTTGAAATTAAAGGGAAACACATGATAACAAAGAACAGCTGAAACATCGGGAGGACCACTTAAATTGTGGATAAGTTGGTCCTGTAGACCACGAGTCACTCAGTCCTTAGCAAAATCCCCGTGAGACCGGATAATAGTATGTTGTTGATTAATATATTTATATTTATTATTTTATTATCATTATCATCATAGCCAGGCTAGGGAGACGGTTTCTTATTATTATTTCAAAATTGTAAGAATGCTCAACTTTAGGAAGAAATTGATGTTATTGTGAGAGCATTTAATTTTGTCTTTCTCCTTTTATTATCCGACGTTTTGCTTATTTTTTCTACCTGTCATGTTAGCCTATGGATGAGCCAAATATAGTTCAATACTAGTACGAGTTATGGAAATGAATTAGTTAATTTCTTTTATCATGTAAGTATATATTTGCAGCATCCATAGCTACCAGATAAGTAGATAGATAGATAGGCACGCAAGCACGGACAGACAGACATATGGATAGATATTTCGAAATTTTTTCATCGTATGTTACTGTGTGAATACTCTAGTATCGGCTGGTACTTAAATTCGTCATGCGCGGCGAAGTTGACAGACGATAGCACTGCAAGTTGCAAACAGTGGAAACTATGATAAACCTGCACATCGGCACACGGCACAAAATGCGCAGAATGTTTGCCTCTGTTAATATGGCAATCACACCCGATGGACCACGAGGTGCGTAGTCTGATATGGGTTGGCTGTTCGCTAGTGAATGTTAGCAGTCATCAGCGGCTGACAAATCCATTGCCCGGTCGCCCGGGACAAGCTGGAAATTTATCCGGGCAAGTGGAATTTCGCATTTTTATCATCAAACATACCCGTTTTACACGGTGATAATATTTTATTATTTTTTTTTTGGTTATCTCGCGAAGTCTCATACCAACGTTACTTTCACTTTCGGTTTTAGCAACATGGTCGCTCGCCACTCAAGTCAGATTTTTCATGACATTTTTCATGAAATTCAATTTTCTTGCATTTTTTTAAAGAATGTAAAAATATACTTATTAACAAGAAAACTGCAATTTGTTGTTATCAGTTTGTTTCAAATATCCTATATTACAGATTATATGATTTGCTGAAATGAAAGTGCATTCATGTGCTAGAGATATGAATTTTAATGGAAAATGTGTAAAAAATGTATGTAGCAATACAAATATTGTTTTTAGCTCACCTGAGCCATAGGCTCAGGGTGAGCTATTGTGATCACCCAGTGTGCGTTGTGCGGCGTGCGTCGTCCGTCGTCAACAATTTGCTTTAAATGACATCTTCTCTGAAACCGCTAGGCCTAGGGCTTTGATATTTGGTATGAAGCATTGTCTAGTGGTCCTTTATCAAGTTTGTTCAAATGGTGGCCCCAGGGTCCAAAATGGCCCTGGGGCAGGGGGTCTTGGGTTCGAAACTAAAAAATACATAAAAATCTTCTTCTCCAGAACTGCTTGACTCAGATGCTTGAAATATGTTATGTAAAATTGCCTAGTGGTCCTCTCTCAAGTTTGTTCAAATGGTGGCCCCAGGGTCCAAAATGGCCCTGGGGCAGGAGGTCTTGGGTTCGAAACTAAAAAATACTTAAAAATCTTCTTCTGCAGAACTGCTTGACTCAGATGCTTGACATTTGGTATGTAGCATTCCCTAATGGTCCTCTTTCAAGTTTGTTCAGATGGTGGCCCCAGGGTCCAAAAGGGCCCTGGGGCAGGGGGTCTTGGGTTTGAAACTAAAAAATACATAAAATTCTTCTTCTCCAGAACTTCTTGGCTCAGATGCTTGAAATTCAGTATGTAGCATTGCCTAGTGGTCCTCTTTCAAGTTTGTTCAAATGGTGGCCCCAGGGTCCAAAATGGCCCTGGGGCAGGAGGTCTTGGGTTCGAAACTAAAAAATACTAAAAAAATCTTCTGCAGAACTGCTTGAATCAGATGCTTGACATTTGGTATGTAGCATTCCCTAATGGTCCTCTTTCAAGTTTGTTCAGATGGTGGCCCCAGGGTCCAAAATGGCCCTGGGGCAGGGGGTCTTGGGTTTGAAACTAAAAAATACATAAAATTCTTCTTCTCCAGAACTTCTTGGCTCAGATGCTTGAAATTCGGTATGAAGCACTGCCTAGTGGTCCTCTACCAAGTTTGTTCAAATGGTGGGCCCAGGGTCCAAAATGGCCCTGGGGCAGGGGGTCTTGGGTTCGAAACTAAAAAATACTTAAAAATCTTCTTCTGCAGAACTGCTTGACTCAGATGCTTGACATTTGGTATGTAGCATTCCCTAATGGTCCTCTTTCAAGTTTGTTCAAATGGTGGCCCCAGGGTCCAAAATGGCCCTGGGGCAGGGGGTCTTGGGTTCGAAACTAAAAAATACATAAAATTCTTCTTCTCCAGAACTGCTTGGCTCAGATGCTTGAAATTCAGTATGTAGCATTGCCTGATGGTCCTCTACCAAGGATGTTCAAATGGTGGCCCCAGGGTCCAAACTAAAAAAATTTGGGTTCGAAACTAAAAAATACTTGAAAAATCTTCTTCACCAGAACTACTTGGCTCAGATCCTGGAAATTTGGTATGTTACATTGCCTAGTGGTCCTCTACCAAGTTTGTTCAAATGGTGGCCCCAGGGTCCAAAATGGCCCTGGGGCAGGGGGTTTTGGGTTCGAAACTAAAAAAAACACTAATAAATCTTGTTCACCAGAACTACTTGGCTCAGATGCTGGAAATTTGGTATGTTACATTGCCTAGTGGTCCTCTACCAAGTTTGTTCAAATGGTGGCCCCCAGGGTCCAAAATGGCCCTGGGGCAGGGGGTAATGGGTTTGAAACTAAGAAATACTTAAAAATCTTCTTCACCAGAACTGCTTTGCTCAGATGCTTGAAATTTGGTATATAACATTGCCTAGTGGTCCTCTATCAAGTCTGTTCAAATGGTGGCCCCAAGATCCAAAATGGCCCTGGGGCAGGGGGTCTTGGGTTCGAAATTAAAAAATACTTAAGAATCTTCTTCTTCAGAACTGCTTGCCTTGGTTGCTTGAAATTTGGTATGTAACATTGCCTAGTGGTCCTCTACCAAGTTTGTTCAAATGGTGGCCCCAGGGTCCAAAATGGCCCCGGGGCAGGGAGTCCCAGGTTTGAACCATAGAAATACATAGAAAAATATTAAAAAATCTTCTGCTTCAGAACTGCAAGGCTCATATGCTTGAAATTTGGTATGTACCATTGCCGAGTAGTCCCTTACCAAGTTTGTTCAAATGGTGGTCCCAGGGTCCAAAATGGCCCCGCGACAGGGAGTCCTAGGTTTGAACCATAGAAATATATAGAAAAATTATTTAAAAAATCTTCTTCTTCAGAACCACTTGGCTCATGTGCTTGAAATTTGGTATGTAGCTTTGCCTAGTAGTCTTTTACCAAGTTTGTTCAAATGATGGTGCCAGGGTCAAAAATGACCCCGCCCCAGGGGGTCCTGGGTTTGAACCATAGAACTACATAGGAAAATATTCAAAAATCTCTTTCTTCAGAACCACTTGGCTCATTATGCTTGAAAATTGGTATGATGCATTGCCTTGTTGTCCTTTATCAAGTTTGTTCAAATGATGGCCCCAGGGTCCAAAATGGCCATGCCGCAGGGAGTCCTGAGTTTGAGCCATAGAAATACATAGGAAACTATTAAAAAAATCTTCTTCTTCAGAACCACTTGGCTCAGATGCTTGAAATTTGGTATGATGCATTGCCTGGTGGACTCCTACAAAATTTGTGTAAATGGCGGCCATGGGATCCAAAATGGCCCTGGGACAGGGAGTCTTGGTTTCGAAATTAAAATGTACTGAAAAACCTTCTTCTCCCGAACCCCTTTGTGCAGATGCTTGAAATTTTGTATGATGCATTGCCTAGTGGTCCCTTACCAAGTTTGTTCAAATGATGGCCCCAGGGTCCAAATTGGCCCTGCCCCAGGGGGTCCAGGATTTGAACCATAGCAATACATAGAAAAACATGAAAAAATCTTCTTCTTCAGAACCATTTGGAAATGGTTGCTAACTATGAGATTTGTTTAAATTATGACCCTAGTTTGACCTTTAACCTTTTTGCTCAGGTGAGCGATTCAGGGCCTCTTGGCCCTCTTGTTTAGGAAAACAAAATGGTGAAAATTGTTTTTTTCTTATCCAAATGTTTTATAGCTCTTTGGGTTATTTAGACGGTATAATGGTTTGAATGCCCCGCAAATATTTCTATTCAGTATTGGTCTACCTTAAAAAGATGAGTGTGTATGGTACAGGTAAACTACAAGAGTGACAGCTACATGTACATATGACAATAAATAGATCTACTTGTACAATACTGGAAATTACATATCACCAAAAAATAATTTCTTCCTACAGTGTACACTGATTATGCTAATAAGGCCTAAATGAAATATATGTGTGGTTCCAGTTTCCCGACCATGCCTTTTTAAAAGCTGCAACCCTAAACATTATAATGGTGTTCACTGTGAATTTTTAGCTCACCTGAGCCAGCGGCTCCGGGGGAGCTTATAGTATGGTAAGGCTCCGTCGTCCGTCCACAATTTCAAACGACTTCTCCTCTGAAACCGCTGGGCCAATTGTAACCAAATTTCATACAGAGCCTCCTGGGACCTTAGGAACGAAAAGTTGTTCAAACGGTCTTGGTCACATGACCAACATGGCCGCCATGCCCATATATGGTAAAAACCTGAAAAAATCTTCTTCTCCAGAACCAATAGGCCGATGGCCTTGAAACTTGGTATGTAGCATTGGGTACGCGAGTACTACCAAGATTGTTCAAATTATGACCTTGGGTTGACCTTGACCTTTTTTACGGTAAGGTCAAATTTGCTTCCTTATGCTTTTATATGGCAAGATGCTACAACATAAGATATCTTGGAAACTGTTGAAGATTTTAGGCTAAAAATTGGTATCTACAGTCATCTTAATGACTACATGAAGATTTACGAGTATAAGAGGTCAAGGTCATTCTTTGACCTTTGACCCTGAACTCTTATATTTTGACAAGTTCTAACAATCTACTCAAAAGCCACGTAGCCAATTGAAACCAAATTTCATATAAAGCCTGCAGGGGTTGAGGGAACAAAAATTTATTCATACCGTCCAGGTCACATGACCAACATGGCCACCACGCCCTTATATGGTGAAAACCTTTAAAAATTTTCTTCTCCAGAACCAGTTGACCGATGGCCTTGAGTTTTGATATGTAGCATTGGGTACTTGAGTACTATCAAGATTGTTCAAATTATGACCTTGTGTTGACCTTGACCTTTTTTACGGCAAGGTCAAATTTGGGAAAATGCTAGAACATGAGATATCATGATAAGTTTTGAAGATTTTAGCCTAAAAATTGGTATATACTGTCATCTTAATGAGTACATGAAGATTTGTGAGTACAAGAGGTCAAGGTCATTCTATGACCTTTGACCCAGTACTCTCATATTTTGACAATTTCAAACAATCTCCTCAAAAACCACTGGGCCAATTGTGACCAAATCTAATATAGAGCCTCCAGGGGTTGAGGGAATGAAAATAATTTCTAACGGTCATGGGCACATGACCAACATGGCCACTATGCCCATATATGGTAAAAACCTTTAAAAACCTTCTTCGCCAGAACCAATTAACCAATGGCCTTGAGACTTGGTATGTAGCATTGGGTACTTAAGTACTATCAAGATAATTCAAATTATGACCTTGTGTTGACCTTGACCTTTTTTACGGCAAGGTCAAATATGGGAAAATCCTAGAACATAAGATTTCATGGAAAGTTTTGAAGATTTTGGCCTAAAAATTGGTATATACAGTTGTCTTAATGAGGTCATGAAGAATTATGAGTACAAGAGGTCAAGGTCATTTCTTGACCTTTGATCCAGATCGCTCATATTTTGATATTCGTAACCATTTCCTCAAAAGTCAAAGGGCAAATTGTAAACACATTTCATATAGAGCCTCCAGGGGTTGATTGAATAAAAATTTGTTCAAACGGTCCAGGTCACATGACCAACATGGCCGCCATTACCACTTATGGTATAAATCTTTAATATTTTTCTTCTCCAGAACCAATACACCTATGGCCTTGAAACTTGGTAAGTAGCATGGAGTACTAGAGTACCACCAAGAGTGTTCAAATGGTGACCTTGGGTTTACCCTGACCTTTTTTGCGGCAGGGTCAAATATGGGAAAATGCTAGAACATAAGATTTCGTGGAAAGTTTTGAAGATTTTGGCCTAAAAATGGTATATATGGTTGTCTTGATGAGTACATGAAGATTTATGAGTACAAGCGGTCATGGTCATTCTTTGACTTTTGACCCAAGACTTATATTTTGACAATTTCAGACATGATAAGAAAAAGCCACCTTGCCAATTGCCCAGGTGAGCGATTCAGGGCCTCATGGCCCTCTTGTTTAGCTCACCTGAGCCATAGGCTCAGGGTGAGCTATTGTGATCACCCAGTGTCCGTCGTGCGTCGTCAACAATTTGCTTTAAATGACATCTTCTCTGAAACTGCTAGGCCTAGGGCTTTGATATATAGTATTAAGCATTGTCTAGTGGTCCTCTACCAAGTTTGTTCAAATGGTGGCCCCAGGGTCCAAAATGGCCCTGGGGCAGGGGGTCTTGTGTTCGAAACTAAAAATACTTAAAATTTTCTTCTCCAGAACTGCTAGGCTCAGATGCTTGAAATTTGGTATGTAGCATTGCTTAGTGGTCCTCTACCAAGTTTGTTCAAATGGCAGCCCAAGGGTCCAAAATGGCCCTGTGGCAGGGGGTCTTGGGTCGAAACTAAAAATACTTAAAAATCTTCTTCTCCAGACTTGCATAGCTCAGATGCTTGAAATTTGGTTTGTAGAATTGCCTAGTGGTCCTCTACCACATTTATTCAAATGGTGGCCCCAGGGTCCAAAATGGCCCTGGGGCAGGGGGTCTTGGGTTCGAAACTAAAAAATACTTAAATATCTTCTTCACCAGAACTGCTTGCCTCAGATGCTTGAAATTTGGTATGTAACATTGCCCAGTGGTCCTCTACGAAGTTTGTTCAAATGGGTGCCCCAGGGTCCAAAATGGCCCTGGGGCAGGGAGTCCCAGGTTTGAACCATAGAAATACATAGAAAAATATTAAAAAAATCTTCTTCTTCAGAACCGCAAGGCTCATGTGCTTGAAATTTGGTATGTAGCATTGCCTTATAGTCCTTTACCAAGTTTGTTTAAATGGTGGCCCCAGGGTCCAAAATGGCCCTGCGACTGGGAGTCCTAGGTTTGAACCATAGAAATATATAGAAAAATATTTAAAAAATCTTCTTCTTCAGAACCGCTTGGCTCAGATGCTTGAAATTTGGTATGTAGCAATGCCTATTAGTCTTTTACCAAGTTTGTTCAAATGATGACCTCAGGGTCTAAAATGGCCCGCCCCAGGGGGGTCCTGGATTTGAACCATAGAACAACAGAGAAAAATTTTCAAAAATCTTCTTCTTCAGAACCACTTGGCTCAGATGCTTGAAGATTAGTATGATACATTGCCTTGTTGTCCTTTATCAAGTTTGTTCAAATGATGGCCCCAGGGTCCAAAATGGCCCTGCAGCAGGGAGTCCTGAGTTTGAGCCATTGAAATACATAGGAAACTATTAAAAAATCTTCTTCTTCAGAACCACTTGGCTCAGATGCTCGAAATTTGGTATCATGCGTTGCCTGGTGGACTCCTACAAAGTTTGTGTAAATGGTGGCCCTGGGATCCAAAATGGCCCTGGGGCAGGCAGTCTTGCGTTCGAAATTAAAATGTACTTAAAAACCTTCTTCTCCAGAACCCCTTAGTGCAGATGCTTGAAATTTTGTATAATGCATTGCCTAGTGGTCCCTTACCAAGTTTGTTCAAAGATGGTTCCAGGGTCAAAAATGGCCATGCCCCAGGGGGTCCTGGGTTTGAACGATAGAAATACATAGAAAAATATTCAGAAATCATCTGCTTCAGAACCACTTGGCTCAGAGGCTTGAAATTTAGCTTTTAGCATTGCCTAGTGGTCCTTTACCAATTATTCAAATGATGGCCCCAGGGTCCAAAATGGCCCTGCCCCAGGGGCTCCAGGGTTTGAACCATAGCAATACATAGAAAAACATTAAAAAATCTTCTTCTTCAGAAGGATGTGGAAATGGTTGCAAACTATCAGGTTTGTTCAAATTATGACCCTAGTTTGACCTTTAACCGTTTGCTCAGGTGAGCGATTCAGGGCCACTTGGCCCTTTTTTCTTTGCTGTTTTCCATCGCCGGTGCCGCCATTTTTAGCTCACCTGTGCCATAGGCTCAGGGTGAGCTATTGTGATCACCCAGTGTCCGTCGTCCGTTGTGCGTCGTGTGTCGTCCGTCGTCAACAATTTGCTTTAAATGACATCTTCTCTGAAACCGCTAGGCCTAGGGCTTTGATATTTGGTATGAAGCATTGTCTAGTGGTCCTCTACCAAGTTTGTTCAAATGGTGGCCCCAGGGTCCAAAATGGCCAAGGGGCAGGGGGTCTTGGGTTCGAAACTAAAAAAATACTTAAAAATCTTCTTCTCCAGAACTGCTTGGCTCAGATGGTTGAAATTTGGTATGTAGCATTGCCTAGTGGTCCTCTACCAAGTTTGTTCAAATGGTGGCCCCAGGGTCCAAAATGGCCCTAGGGCAGGGGGTCTTGTGTTCGAAACTAAAAATTACTTAAAAATCTTCTTCTCCAGAACTGCTTGGCTCAGATGCTTGAAATTTGGTATGTAGCATTGCCTAGTGGTCCTCTACCAAGTTTGTTCAAATGGTGGCCCCAGGGTCCAAAAGGGCCCTGGGGCAGGGGGTCTTGGGTTTGAAACTAAAAAATACTTAAAAATGTTCTTCTCCTGATTTGCTTAGCTCAGATGCTTGAAATTTGGCTGGTAGAATTGCCTAGTGGTCCTCTACCTTGTTTGTTCAAATGGTGGCCCCAGGGTCCAAAATGGCCCTGGGGCAGGGGGTCTTGGGTTCGAAACTAAAAAATACTTAAATATCTTCTTCACCAGAACTGCTTGCCTTAGATGCTTGAAATTTGGTATGTAACATTGCCTAGTGGTCCTCTACGAAGTTTGTTCAAATGGGTGCCCCAGGGTCCAAAATGGCCCCGGGGCAGGGAGTCCCAGGTTTGAACCATAGAAATACATAGAAAAATATTAAAAAATCTTCTACTTCAGAACTGCAAGGTTCATATGCTTGAAATTTGGCATGTAGCATTACCTAGTAGTCCTTTACCAAGTTTGTTCAAATGATGACCCCAGGGCGTCCTGGGTTTGAACCATAGAACTACATAGAAAAATATTAAAAAAACTTCTTCTTCAGAACCACTTGGCTCAGATGCTTGAAGATTGGCATGATGCATTGCCTTGTTGTCCTTTATCAAGTTTGTTCAAATGATGGCCCCATGGTCCAAAATGGCCCTGCGGCAGGGAGTCCTGAGTTTGAGCCATTGAAATACATAGGAAACTATTGAAAAATCTTCTTCAGAACCACTTGGCTCAGATGCTTGAAATTTGGTATGATGCATTGCCTGGTGGACTCCTACAAAGTTTGTGTAAATGGTGGCCCTGGGATCCAAAATGGCCCTGGGGCAGGCAGTCTTGGGTTCGAAATTAAAATGTACTTAAAAACCTTCTTCTCCAGAACACCTTAGTGCAGATGCTTGAAATTTTGTATGATGCATTGCCTAGTGGTCCCTCACCAAGTTTGTTCAAATAATGGTGCCAGGGTTAAGAATGGCCCCGCCCCAGGGGGTCCTGGGTTTGAACGATAGAAATACATAGAAAAATATTCAGAAATCTTCTGCTTCAGAACCACTTGGCTCAAAGGCTTGAAATTTAGCTTTTAGCATTGCCTAGTGGTCCTTTACCAAGATTATTCAAATGATGGCCCCAGGGTCCAAAATGGCCCTGCCCCAGGGGCTCCAGGGTTTGAACCATAGCAATACATAGAAAAACATTCGAAAATCTTCTTCTTCAGAACCATCTGGAAATGGTTGCAAACTATCAGGTTTGTTCAAATTATGACCCTAGTTTGACCTTTAACCTTTTTGCTCAGGTGAGCGATCCAGGGCCACTTGGCCCTCTTGTTAAGTCATGTGATGAGAAACACGATTATTTCCGTTTGATGTTAGCCGTTGTAAGGGATGTATATATCCCTGTACCTCATACGAGTACCACACCGGTACTTTTCTGGTACCTTATCTATGCAAGACCCAAGCAGCGACAGCAAACGGGGAATAGGATAGTTTACTTCTCAAACGCCTTACTGATAATCATTCACCAGGGCCTGTCTCTTCAGAAGGACGAAGAGCTGCCGATTTTGAATCAAAAACCCTGGGTTGAGATGGTTTTGGAGTGCGACATTCAGTATTACCGGTATCACGATAAACCAAAACACCACCAAAATCACCGTGGAAAACACCGAAATCACACTTGTATGACCATTGTTGCCTGTTGTGCAACGGCCTTTTGGCAAAAACAATAAATGAGCTCAGACATTTAAGTATGACCTAAGATATAGACTTAGTTTTCATAATAGACTATTCAAGAAATTTATTAATAGAATACATGTACCAAACACCCTTTGTTAGCTCATCTAAGCCGAAGGCTCATGGGTGAACTAATAGTTTAGGCAGGCATACATTGTCTATCATCCGTGCGTCTGTCATTAGTCAACATTTTCAAATGATATCTCCATTGCAGCCGTGAAGCTGATTTTTATGCCCCCGAAGGAACTTCGGGTGGCATATTAAAATCGCATCGTCCGTCCGTCCGACTGTCCGTCCGTCCGTCTGTTTGTCCGTCAGTCCGTCCGTCAGTTACAAATCGTGTCTCAGCGATAACTTTAAAACTATTGAAGCAAATTTTATGAGACTTCACAGAAAGATAAAGCATAATGAGAAGGTGTGTCGCGCGCAAGACTTAGGTCCCTACGCCCAAGGTCAAGGCCACAATTGGGTCAAAGGTCAAAATGTGTCTCAAAATCGTGTCTCAGCGATAATTTTAAAACTACGGAAGCAAATTTGATGAAACTTCACAGAAAGATAAAGCACTTTGAGAAGGTGTGTCGCGCGAAAGACTTAGGTCCCTACACACAAGGTCAAGGCCACAATTGGGTCAAAGGTCAAATTGTGTCTCAAAATCGCGTCTCAGCAATAATTTTAAAACTACTGAAGCAAATTTGATGAAACTTCACAGAAAGATAGAGCATAATAAGAAGGTGTGTCACACACAAGACTTAAGTCCCTACGCCCAAGGTCAAGACCACAGTTGGGTGAAAAATCAAATTGTGTCTCAAAATTGGCTCTCAGCGATTACTTATAAACTACAGAAGCAAATTTAATGAAACTCCACAGAAAGATGAAACATAATGAGAAGTTGTGTTGCACATCACAGTTAGGTTGCCAGGTTCAAGGTCAAGGTCACAATTGGGGGTCAAAGGTCAAATCTTGCCTCTATGATAGCTTAAAACCTGCTGAAGCTAATGTCATCAAACTTCACAGAAAGGTAAACCATAATGAGAAGGTATGTTACACACAATATTTATGATCCCAAATCCAAGGTCAAGGTCACAATCTGGGGTCAGAGGTCAAATCATGTCTCGGCAATTACTCAGAAAAGTACCATTTATATAGCAAACTTTAAAGAAAGATAAAGCCTAATGAGATAATTTACCATGCACAAGACATAGGTTCCCACACCCAAGGTCAAGGTCATAGACAGAGGTCAAAGGTCAAGTCATTCATCCTCAATTACCTAAAAACTTCTGAAGTAAACTTCATTAAACTTCATGAAAAGGTATAAAACAGCAAATATGCCACAAACAAATAATGGTTCTGTTGCCCGAAGTCAGGATCATGATAAAATGGTAACGTAAAGAAAAGTAAAGTATAAGTTATGTAAGGTGCAACATTTTGGGTCCCACACCCAATGCCAAGGACACAACACAGTTTGGTTAGTGGTCGAATCAAGTTTTCTTGAATCCTCTTAAACTTCCAAAGTGCATTTAAACATTACAGAAAAGTAAACCGAAATGAGAATGTATATCATGTGCAAGACTCAGGTTCTATGCCCAAAGTCAAGGTCACAACTAGGGCTCAAAGGTCAGTTTAAGGGACCTTCGGGGGCATTTGTTACACACTGTAACATTTCTTGTTTCCATAGGATATTGAGGGGGACAAATTACGTTGTTTTTTTTTTTACAATGGCAAAAGAATCCATGGCCATTGTACATCCAGGTGAGCGTTATGGCCGTTGAGCCTCTGATTGGGAGGAAAGAGATCTCACAAGTAGTTTCAAAGTATCTAGACTGTATTATTACCAGCTGCTCCAAGACAAAACCAATAAAGTGGCATTTGCATTGGGCAATGACTCAGATAAGCCTGGGCACCCGTCCCATGTCCTTCAAGTCTTATTTATTCCTGGTATAAATCTGCCTGCTGTCTGCATGAGGTATAACAAATGTTCCTGGGGAAGCCAACTGAGCACCAGAACAGGCAAAATGCCCAGGCTGATCTGAGCCTGCAGGCCAATTGTTGACTTTGTCAAGGTGTGGCTCATCTTTGTATACTTGGAATACTTTCTTGATGGAGTAAACCATTTTCTGATGTAATACTGCTTGTGGATATTAAACCAAAATGGTTTCCCTTGAATATCGATCACTTTTCCCCCAAATAGTCTGAAAAGGGGGGTCCTTAAAAATAGAGCCTCCAAAAATTGAAACAGCATACTGTTTTATTTTGTCTGTTCATAAGAGATGATTACTACTGATTAGCACAGCTGGAAATGAGTGAAATATTCTTCAGTGGAGTAAATCCAAACAACAGAATTTTAGGCAGATGAGATCATCTCAGGTTTGGCAGTATCTTATATGAATTGTCTTATTAATAGCTACTCATCATGCTAACATGCCCATGTAATTAAAACCCCTTTGAACACCACTTTAATTTAGAGTTTACAGGGGTGTACATTTTTGCCTTATTTCGGCTCTAAAACATAGATTGTGGGTAATGCAGTCTGCCTTTATGGCGGTTCTAACAAGTACCAACAATCTATGTTTCGAGCAGAGTTGAAAAATATCACACTTTTGCTACTGAAAACTGTTGGTTTTACGGCTGTAAAAATCTCTGTGTTGCATACTGTATAGGCATGTTTTATATAAATGTAAAGTGAGTTAACCCTTATCCTGCTGAACCTGGCTATGCCCCATCTTTGCAAACAGTGTAGACCCAGATCAGATGGCATCTGAAGAAGCCATCTGATCTGGATCTTCACTGTTTGTCATTCAGCTTCTGAAATTGTAGGGATAAATTACATCTAGAAATCTGATTGGTTGATAATCAGAAATGGGTGTAGCATATTAAAATATTCAGCAGGATAAGGGTTAATTCTATCCCGGGTGACATATGTTCAAGGCAGTTTCCTTTGTTTTGCAATTAAAAGTGGTCTTAAATGGCTGGTTTCAGAAATGCACAGTTAAGACAAACAAAACAAATATTTCTGACATTTTAATTCTGACATTAAAGTATGGATTAATATCTATAATACATCAAAATATGCCGGGCCGGGTAGCGCAATTGGTAGGGCACCTGACTCGTAAGTCAGAGGTCCTGGGTTCGATTCCCGGTCTGGCCACATACTTTTGTTTCTCCTTCCGCTGATTCAAGAAGGGCAGTTGTCAGTTACTGGCGAAAGTGTGTGCACTTAGTACTGGTTAACCGCTTAGGAGGTCTAAGCCTGCCCAGGAATAGTGTGGTTAGGTTAACTGACCGTCCCGACATGACCTTAGTTGTTTACCGTGGACGTTAAGCATCAAATCAACCAACCAACATCAAAATATGTTCACTATATTCAGTAGCATATTTTAGGCCGTCATGATGTTTTAATGTTATGTCTTAATTTAATGTTAAGGCCTACCTACCTACCCTAATTTTTTTGGCCATGAAACAGGAACCACACATATATTTCATTTTGGCCTAATAGCAACCAAGGTAACTGCGACTGTTTTTTTTACATACAGTTTCACTGTGACCAAGAGAGAGTGCACTTTCATTGCAGTTCTCAGAGTGCAGTCGTCCTTGAATAATTGGTTTTAGGTAAAGTAATTTCTGCACTTAGGTGTTTTACTGGATAGCTGATTCAGTTGTACACCTTTTTGATGTATTTCAGTCATTCTCAGCCAGTGAGGTAATGGAGCCCATAATTTCGGCTGGGCCTCTATGTATTGCAATTTGTATTGCAATGCGGGTCTAACATATTGCAATATAGTGCAATACGGTTTTAGCCGTATTGTTTACACCCCTATCGATCACCGAAATTTGGGGCCGACATTCGGCTCCATTCCCAGTGCCAAAAAGTATATATTTTTTTCCCCAATTCCAGATGAAAAATTCCCAATTATCTGACCAGGTCTGTTTGGTCCAGGAACACTGCAGTTGTATCAATGAAAACAACATAAAACTAAAAATGTTAACATAATTTATAACTTTAAAAATCAAAACGCTTTTACATTTTCAATTTGGTTCATACTTATAGAACGACTTTCATCTTTCACGATTGTCATCTTTTTTTTTCACTGAAAACCTGTACTGGTTTTATCATGTACTGTGAGAGTTACTTCCTGTTTCGATAGAGGGCGAATTGCCTAGCGATTTGGATGCAATATTTTAATATTTTCTATGCTTAGAAGGTCAATATTGTTGTGGTGAACAATATTTTGACTTATTCTTTTAATTAAAGCCTTCCAATGGTAAAATTTGATGGAAGTTTTCACTAATGGTCGATGATTCGGCCGTTTTTGCGTTGGCTATTCCGTCATAATCTTCTGGCTACCGCTTTGTAAAACCAGGCTGTTCCATGTTTGGGACAGTTGCGGTGATTATTTTGGGTATCCCAATATTAAGAATTTTGCGGTAGTACTGATTGCTGCTAGTGCTTTTGCTTTTATTGAGAGAAGGAGTGATTGTGATCAGGCCTGTAATAATGAATGTTTGGTTTCGCTGTACAGTGTATGTTGTATATTTGGATTTGATATATGTTTTGATTTGTACATATTTTGTTAAGTGGGCCTCAAGGAAGAGTAGCTTGTAGCTAATTGTGTCACCCACTGAAAATAATAAAGTCTTAAGTCTTAATGAATTATTCTTAACTAGTTCACAGATACTTAAAACCTAGAGTGTTATATACTGTAATGTCATATTGTAACCCTTTTTATGCCCCCGCCATTTTTAATGAGGGGGGGGGGGTGCATATAGTATCACCGCTGTCCATACGTACGTCCTGTTCTGTACGTGCCGTATGGAAATGGTTTCCGTTTGATATCTTTTGAACACATCGGTATATTAAATTCATATTTAATACACAGGTATATAATTTTAAAATACAGATCAAGTTCGATTTAGGGTTAAATCCATCTATTATTGTGGGAGTTATGGCCTTTTTTATCCCCCGACCGAAAGGTTCGGGGGATATAGCGATGAGCCTGGCGTCCGTCCGTCCGTCTGTCAGTCCGTAAACATTTTCTTGTCCACTCCATATCTTGAATACCGTTTGGAATATTTTCTTGATACTTCTCAGTTATGTAGAACAGGTAATGGGGATGTGTCGCGTGCAAGAATGGTAACTCTTGCTTTTGTAATTTTTGAGTTATCTCCCCTTTGGTGAATTTTTGGCAGATTCGTGTCCGCTCTGTAACTTGAATACCCTTTGGAATATTGTCATGATACTTCACAGATATGTAGAGCAGGTCATGACAATGTGTCGTGAACAAGAATGACAACTCTTGCTTTCTTACTTTTTGAGTTATTTCCCCTTGATGGTTTTAGGTGTGATTTCGTGTCCGCTCCATAACTTGAATACCCCTTGAAATATTTTCATGATACTTCACAGAGATGTAAAACAGGTCATGACGATGTGTCGCGAACAAGAATGACAACTCTTGCTCTCTTACTTTTTGAGTTATTTCCCCTTGATGGTTTTAGGTGTGATTTCGTGTCCGCTCCATAACTTGAATACCCTTTGGAATATTTTCATGATACTTCATAGTTATGTAGAACTGGCCCCGAGGTTATAAAACATTTTTAGCTCACCTGAGCACGAAGTGCTCAGGGTGAGCTTTTGGGATACCGTGATGTCCGTCGTCCGTCGTACGTCCGTCCGGACGTCCGTCCGGACGTCCGTCAACTTTTGCTTGTGTACACTCTAGCGGGCACAGTTTTGATCCAATCTTTATGAAACTTTGTCAGAATGTTTATCTCCATAAAATCTAGGCCAAGTTCGAAAATGGGTCATGTCGGGTCAAAAACTAGGTCACTAGGTCAAATCTTAGAAAAACCTTGTGTACGCTCTAGACGGCACAGTTTTCATCCAAAGTTCATGAAACTTTGTCAGAATGTTTATCCTCATAGTATCTAGGACAAGTTCGAAACTGGGTCACGTCGGGTCTAAAACTAGGTCACTAGGTCAAATCATAGAAAAACCTTGTGTACACTCTAGAGGACACAGTTTTGATCCAATCTTTATGAAACTTTGTCAGAATGTTTATCTTCGTAAAATCTAGGCCAAGTTTGAAACTGGGTCATGTCGGATCAAAAACTAGGTCACTAGGTCAAATCTTAAAAAAACCTTGTGTACGCTCTAGAGGGCACAGTTTTGATTCAAAGTTCATGAAACTTTGTCAGAATGTTTATCCTCATAGTATCTAGGACAAGTTCGAAACTGGGTCACGTCGGGTCTAAAACTAGGTCACTAGGTCAAATCATAGAAAAACCTTGTGTACACTCTAGAGGACACAGTTTTGATCCAATCTTTATGAAACTTTGTCAGAATGTTTATCTTTATAAAATCTAGGCCAAGTTTGGAACTGGGTCATGTCGGGTCTAAAACTAGGTCACTAGGTCAAATCATAGAAAAACCTTGTGTACGCTCTAGAGGACACAGTTTTGATCCAATCTTTATGAAACTTTGTCAGAATGTTTATCTCCATAAACTCTAGGACAAGATCGAAACTGGGTCATGTCGGGTCAAAAACTAGGTCACTAGGTCAAATCTTAGAAAAACCTTGTGTACGCTCTTGAAGGCACAGTTTTGATCCAAAGTTCATGAAACTTAATCAGAAAGTTTATCCTTATAATATCTAGGATAAGTTTGAAACTGGGTCACGTCGGGTCAAAAACTAGGTCACTAGGTCAAATCATAGAAAAAAACCTTGTGTATGCTCTAGAGGACACAGTTTTGATCCAATCTTTATGAAACATTGTCAGAATGTTTATCAGTAAAAACTCTAGGCCAAGTTCGAAACTGGGTCTTGTTGGGTCAAAAACTAGGTCACAAGGTCAAATCTTAGAAAATCCTTGTGTACGCTCTAGAAGGCACAGTTTTGATCCAAAGTTCATAAAACTTTTTCAGAATGTTTATCCTCATAATATGTAGGACAAGTTTATAACTGGGTCACTAGGTCAAATCATAGAAAAACTAGGTCACTAGGTCAAATCATAGAAAAACCTTGTGAACGCTCTAGAGGACACAGTTTTGATCTAATCTTTATGAAACTTTGTCAGAATGTTAATTTCCATAAACTCTCGGCCAAGTTTGAAAGTAGGTCATGTCGAGTCAAACACAAGGTCACTAGATCAAATCATAGAAAAACCTTGTGTACGCTCTAGAGGACACAGTTTTGATCCAAAGTTCATGAAACTTTGTCAGAATGTTTATCCTCATAATATGTAGGATAAATTTGAAACTGGGTCATGTCGGGTCAAAAACTTGGTCACTAGGTCAAATCTTAGAAAAACCTTGTGTACACTCTAGAGGACACAGTTTTGATCCAATCTTTATGAAACATTGTCAGAATGTTTATCTCCATAAACTCTAGGCCAAGTTCGAAACTGGGTCATGTCGAGTCATAAACTAGGTCACTAGGTCAAATCTTAGAAAAACCTTGTGTGCGCTCTAGAAGGCACAGTTTTGATTCAAAGTTCATGAAACTTTGTCAGAATGTTTATCCTCATAATATGTAGCACAAGTTTGAAACTGGGTCATGTCGGGTCGAAAACTAGGTCAAATCCTAGAAAAACCTTGTGTACGCTCTAGAGGACACATTTTTTGCTCGCCATAGCACTTCTCAGGGTGAGCTTTTAGGATACCGTGATGTCCGTCGTCCATCGTACGTCCGTCCGGACGTCCGTCAACTTTTGCTTGTGTACACTCTAGAGGGCACAGTTTCGATCCAATCTTCATGAAACTTTGTCAGAATGTTAGTCTTTATAAAATCTAGGCCAAGTTCGAAACTGGGTCATGTCGGGTCAAAAACTAGGTCACTAGGTCAAATCTTAGAAAAACCTTGTGTACGCTCTAGAGGGCACAGTTTTCGTCCAAAATTCATGAAACTTTTTCAGAATGTTTATCCTAATAATATCTAGGACAAGTTCGAAACTGGGTCACGTTGGATCTAAAACTAGGTCACTAGGTCAAATCATAGAAAAACCTTGTGTACGCTCTAGAGGACACAGTTTTGATCCAATCTTTATGAAACTTTGTCAGAATGTTTATCTCCATAAACTCTAGACCAAGTTCGAAAGTGGGTCATGTCGGGTCAAAAACTAGGTCACCAGGTCAAATCTTAGAAAATCCTTGTGTACGCTCTAGAAAGCACAATTTTGATCCAAAGTTCATGAAACTTAATCAGAAAGTTTATCCTTATAATATCTAGGACAAGTTTGAAACTTGGTCACATCGGGTCAAAAACTAGGTCACTAGGTCAAATCATAGAAAAAACCTTGTGTATGCTCTAGAGGACACAGTTTTGATCCAATCTTTATGAAACATTGTCAGAATGTTTATCTCTATAAACTCTAGGCCAAGTTCGAAACTGGGTCTTGTTGGGTCAAAAACTAGGTCACTAGATCAAATCTTAGAAAAACCTTGTGTACGCTCTAGAAGGCATAGTTCTGATCCAAAGCTCATGAAACTTTGTCAGAATGTTTATCCTTATAATATGTAGGACAAGTTTGAAACTGGGTCATGTCAGGTCGAAAATTAGGTCACTAGGTCAAATCATAGAAAAACCTTGTGTACACTCTAGAGGACACAGTTTGATCTAATCTTTATGAAACTTTGTCAGAATGTTTACTTCCATAAACTCTCGGCCAAGTTTGAAAGTAGGTCCTGTCTGGTCAAAAACTAGGTCAGTAGGTCAAATCTGAGAAAAACCTTGTGTAAGCTCTAGAAGGCACAGTTGTGATCCAAAGTTCATGAAACTTTGTCAGAATGTTTATCCTCATAATATTTAGGATAAGTTTGAAACTGGGTCATGTCAGGTCAAAAACTTGGTCACTAGGTCAAATCTTAGAAAAACCTTGTGTACGCTCTAGAAGGCACAGTTTTCATCCAAAGTTCATGAAACTTTGTCAGAATGTTTATCCTCATAATATCTAGGACAAGTTCGAAACTGGGTCACGTCGGGTCAAAAACTAGGTCACTAGGTCAAATCATAGAAAAACCTTGTGTACGCTCTAGAGGACACAGTTTTGATCCAATCTTTATGAAACATTGTCAGAATGTTTATTTCCATAAACTCTAGGCCAAGTTTGAAACTGGGTCATGTCGAGTCAAAAAATAGGTCACTAGGTCAAATCTTAGAAAAACCTTGTGTGCGCTCTAGAAGGCACAGTTTTGATTCAAAGTTCATGAAACTTTGTCAGAATGTTTATCCTCATAATATGTAGGACAAGTTTGAAACTGGGTCATGTCGGGTCGAAAACTAGGTCACTAGGTCAAATCATAGAAAAACCTTGTGTTCGCTCTAGAGGACACAGTTTTGATCTAATCTTTAGGAAACATTGTCAGAATGTTTATCTTCATAAACTCTCGGCCAAGTTTGAAAGTAGGTCATGTCGGGTAAAAAACTAGGTCACTAGGTTAAATCTTAGAAAAACGTTGTGTAAGCACTAGAAGGCATAGTTTTGATCCAATCTTCATGAAACTATGTCAAAATGTTTATTGTCCATATATCTAAGACCCCTATGAAACTGAGTCACGTCGGCTCAAGGTCAAATCTTAGAAAAACTTTGTGTACACCCTAGAGGGCACAGTTTTGATCCAATCTTCATGAAACTCTGTCAGAATGTTTATCTTAATGAAATCTAGGTAAAGTTTGAAACTGGGTCATGTCGGGTCAAAAACTTGGTCACTAGGTCAAATATAAGAATGACCTTGTATACGCTCCAGAGGGCACAGTTTTGATCCAATCTCAATGAAACTGTGTCAGAATGTTTATTCTTACAATATCCAGGCCAAGTTTGAAACTGGGTCATGTCGGGTCAAAAACTAGGTCAAATGTTAGTATGGTAAAAACTCTTATAAATCTTCACCAGAGCCAGTGAACTGATTAATGCTCAGGTGAGCGATTCAGGGCCACCATGGCCCTCTTGTGTAAACAATTTTGTTCATTCTGCAACTCCTTTAGGACATTGAAACGGGCGTATTATGCGCCGCTTGCGAAGCCCTTGTTCATGCTCAACTCAGCTGAGCATGAAATTTTACCTGCTTACAAATAGCAAATTACTGATAAATAGTTATTTTCATGCTCAGTTTAGCTGAGTGTGAAATTTTCTCTGCTTATGAATATGAAAATGCCAACATTAGTTGGCATTTTCATATTTATCAGCAAAGAAAATTTCATGCTCAGCTGAGTTGAGCACGAAAAAAGTTTTATAACTCGGGGCCAGGTCATGCTGATGTGTCGCGGACAAGAATGACAATTCTTGCTTTCTAACAATTTGAGTTAAGGTATTTGCCCTTGATGGTTTTAGGTGTGATTTCATGTCTGCTCCATAACTTGAATACCCTTTGAAATATTTTTATGATACTTCACAGATATGGAGATCAGATCATGACAGTTTGTCTCATACAAGAATGACAACTCTTGCTTTCATACTTTTCCAATTCCCCCCCCACCCCCCCCCCCCCCTCCCCACCCACCCAAATTTTTTTTTTTGTTTTTTTACAGATTTGGATTCTTTGTCCAAATTCACTTTCTAGAGAGCTCAAAATTAGATTTGTAGGGCTTGTACTTTAGAAGTTATTCACACATTTTGAAATGTTGAATGTATCATATGCAATACATTGTCTATATGGTTGCTATTTGATATTTTACCTCTTTTTAGCAATCTGGCATACTGTTTTGGTCTGAGTGTTAGATAACCATGCATCTGTTAAGCAGATAATGTCAATAAGGAGCATAAAAGAATGACAGTATACTATTTATATGCGTTTTGAAGTGCACCCTGCTTACCAAAGCGCAGGGGGCCTTCGGTCGGGGGATTTGCCGTCTCCTCTGATGGCTATTTTTCTACTTCATTTTGTATCAAAAAATGGTTTCCATTCAATATCTTTTGAAAACATTGGTGTATTAAATTCATATTTAATACCCATACATATAATGATAAAATACAGGTCAAGTTCGATTTAGGGTAAAATCCATCTATTATTGTGGGAGTTATGGCCCTTTTTCGACTTCATTTTGTATGATAAAATGGTGTCCGTTCATTATCTTTTGAAAAGATTAGTGTATTGGATTTATATTTTATACACAGGTATAGAATGATAAAATACAGGTCACGTACGTTTAAGGGTAATTAATTCCGTCAATTATTATCGGAGTTTTGGCCCTTTTTCGACTTCATTTTGTACATTTTGAAAAGATTAATGTATTGGATTCATTTTTTTCACACAGATATATAATTATAAAATACAGGTCAGGTTTAATTTAGGGTAAAATCCGCCAATTTCTTTTGGAGTTATGGCCCTTTTTCAACTTCATTTCATACAAAAATGGTTTCAGTTTGTTAGTCTTTGAAAAGTCACTTGTTTCCGGGCTATTTCTTTTGGAAAGTTGCATGGCATCCATTTCTGTGATAAGATACAGAATGTTATCACATAACACAGTCGTTATCACATAACACAGTCATAAACCCCCCCCCCCCCCCCCCTCCCACACCCACACACACACACACACTTCACTTGATCCGAGAAACACAATACATCTGCCTAAGGAAAACAACAAAACATGTACCACACAAGTCTGCCTTTGTGAAACTAGTTATCCTACAAGTACCAGTACCTTAAACAAGGTGCCATTTTACTGAGGGCACTAGGTGCGGGCATCTGTGTCCTATGGACACATTCTAGTTTTTTTCTAGGTTCCAGTCTTTTCTTCAATTTGAGAGTGGCAAGATAGGGAAGTTGCCAGTTCAAAGGAAAGAAGGAAAAACTAAACACACACAAGTAGTTTTGTTATTATCTAATATCTTATATAAACTATTTGATAAAATCTGTTATGATTCACTATCTGCTATGTCTGCTTATTGACTGAATTCCTCTGAAAATACAACAATACCATGTATAAGTTGTGTTGGTCTGACAATGAAACTTCACACGTAAAACAATGTAAATTTTCCCAATGTTAGACAAAAGAGAGGCGCCGTAGTCGAGTGGTTAGAGTGGCTTGGCTGTTGTGCAGAAAGTCACTGGATGGTCGTGAGTTCGCTGCTCACCGTGGCCATATCAATCCAGCAACAAATGAACTGTTCCATTGTTAACTCGGTTTCAATGGCGAGGTCACTGATCAGACACAATGATTTACAGCATGTGATTCAGGTTCAAGACACCAGTATACTTGTCTCCAAATGAGAGATGTTTAAATGCATACATGGCAGGAGATGACCAGACAGCTCGTCCCAATGCCTCTGTTGCCGCTATCATTACACAGCGGAAGACAAAATAGAAAAACAGTTTGCAAATGCAAAAAATATACATATTTCATTTTAATGAAGGATAAAATTTATAAACAAAATAATTCAGGCACAAATGACACGGGTGGTAAAGTTTCAAATTGACCTCCGCGGAGGTCTGTTGAAAAACAATTTGACTATTTTCCGGTAGGCAATTTGAATATATCCTGTCATGAATTTTCGCGGTTCACTGACAGGGTTCAGACAAGATTTTTCTCGCTAGAAAAGGTATTCCAAAAATCGGAGAATGTCATGCTATATATATTTTACAGTTGTATATTGAGACCAATGACATGGAGCAGTTTGAAGCGGTGTTTTTTAAATTACTTTTGTCCTTCAGGTTCAGTACCGAAAACGAAACTAGGAAGGAGTCCTGCACAGTTAAATCGACTTTTTGAGTGCATTTGCAGGCTTTCTGTGAAATCTTACCGATGCAGTAAGACACGTAGCTTGTATAGCTTCGTTCTAAACATACTTTCAAGAATATGCATGCTTTTGTTACTACATGCTTACCTAATTTTTCTTGGCGGTCAATTTGAACACCATGAGAACAATTTGACTAATGTAGATTAACATGGAAAAATTTAATCAGCTAAAAAGAAGAAAATGCGTGCTGAATTTTCAGGAGCCAGATATCATATAATTTGAATGCATGGTTTTATACGTCTTAAGTACACCAGATAATATTGCTCACGCAACATTCTCTTTTTTTTTATCGTGAAATGGTAGTACAATAGTGTTTTATCATTTCTTTGTTGTAAAAGCAGACCCGTGGCTCTCACTTGTTTGTAAAATAAAACGAACCCATCCAGACTAATATTTGCAGAGAAGAGAACCGATATTCAAACAATTTAGGGTGAACCCATAAGAAGATATCAAGCAAACATACCCGCATGCTCCCCTCGCTACGAGGTGATTATACCCCTGAAGTGGCCGTCACATAGAAACACGGGTAATCAACATGAAACAATAACAACATCATTACGGCCGCTTTAGAATGACCTGTAAAGGATGTGATGAAAACAAATCGGTTCGTGCTATGTTTACAAACAAATCAGTGTCACAGTTCTGGTTTTACATCAAAAGAAAAAATATAAAGCACTATTGTGCTACTATTTCACGATAAAAAAAGACAATGTTACATGAGCAATATTATCTGATATTCTTTAGAAGTACGAAAACATGCTTTCAATCCGTTGCTACCTAGCTTCTGAAAAGTAAATTAAGCATTTTCTTCTTCTTAGCAGATTAATTTTTTTCCATAATAATCTACATTAGTCAAATTGTTCTCATCGTGTTCAAATTGACCGCCGACGCAAATTGGGTAAGCATGTCTATCTATCTATCTTGACATGATCCACAACCCCCTTTCGGGTATTATTTGGATTTCACCACGCATGGTGTGTTAGTAAAAGAAGTAAAAAGTGAGATAGTGCAGAATAAAATGATAAAAAGAAAGGTGAAATATAGATGAAAGGGTTAGTGTTAAGAAGAGTTTAAAATCAGGATAAAAACAGTATTTATGTTTAGGGGAGGGTATGACTGATCTTACTGACTCCTAATTTAAAGGAGTCAAGATCTGAAACTTGGACGAGATCAGCTGGTAATCTGTTCCATAGTACAATAGTCATGGGAAAGAATGAATACTGATAATAACAGACAGATGTATGGATCTGTCTGTAAGAGAGAGAGGATGCATGTGACGAGTATATCTGGTGGGCTGTTCGAAATATGACGGAACGGGAATAGCAACCAGGCCATACACTACCTTATAAAACATAGCGACCCGTGTAGTAATAAAAGCATGCGTATTCTTGAAAGTATGTTTAGAACGAAGTTATACAAGCTACGTGTCTTACTGCATCGGTAAGATTTCACAGAAAGCTTGCAAATGCATTCAAAAAGCCGATTTAACTGTGCAGGACTCCTTCCTAGTTTCGTTTTCGGTACTGAACCTGGAGGACAAAAGTAATTTAAAAAACACCGCTTCAAACTGCTCCATGTCATTTAGTCTCAATATACAACTGTAAAATATATATAGCATGACATTCTCCGATTTTTGGAACACCTTTTCTAGCGAGAAAAATCTTGTCTGAACCCTGTCAGTAAACCGCGAAAATTCATGACAGGATATATTCAAATTGCCTACCGGAAAATAGTCAAATTGTTTTTCAACAGACCTCCGCGGAGGTCAATTTGAAACTTTACCACCCGTGAATGAGTGCAGTGTTCCTTTTCACCTTTTTGGGAATGGGGGCGGGGCCCTTAGCATTGGGAAAATTTACGCGTGAAAACACAAAATTGGGCAAAATCATGTCCAGTGAATAAACACGTCTATACTACAATTGATTATTGGCAAAAGCTGACCAAAATAAGTGCCTTTTTTTTATGCCCCCAATTTCGGAGAAATTGTGGGGGCATATTGGTTTGGGCCTGTCCGTCTGTCTGTCCGTCTGTCCGCTCTCTATAAGTCAAGAACCGTAAGAGCTAGGAGCTTGAAACTTTATACACATGATCAGTATGAAAAATAAGTGAAAACGTGTTTTTTCTTTTTTCCGCGGATCACATATTTCCAGAGTTACCGTAATTGCCCCATTTACCGCACATGCCCCTATAACCGCACACCAAGGCCATTTCCGGAAAAAATGCACTAGCGCACACTGCTTTTTCCTTTTGAAACTCACAAAATCAAATGCATCAAGTTCAACTTACCATTACTCGTTTCAACAGCGACAGTGTTTTCAGTTTTGTTTTCCCGACGCAATGTGCGAAGAGAGCAACTCTATCGGTCTAAATGTCAATCGGGCATCCTCGCCGATATTTACGAAGTTGACTGAAGTGTTATGATGTGTACGAGTGCGAACAGCGACTCGGATCAGCTTACACATCTGCGCCGTCTGATTAGCGTATTCTCTGCCTGCATCAACAATGGGAATGTACAAGTTGATCCCAGAAGGATCGAGCTTACGAAGTTATGAGGTTGCGGGGGTGCGCAGGCTGAACTGAGTCTTTGCCTTTCGTACATGCGAAAAGGCGCCATTTCTCAAGAGCAATTCTTGTCATATATAGCGAAAATGTGCACGTGCGCAAAAGTTCGTTGGGAAAGATACATGAACGACAGATGAGAAACTCGGGTTGCAAAAGAAATAAATTATCATAACAACAAACTCTTGTTCCCTGACAAAATCAGTCTGAATGCATGCGCAAACTGAACGAAGCGACCAGCCTGCGCATATGCATGGTATGTGCATTTAAACAAGGTTCGCGGTAGCCATAGGATAGCTTTAATATCATTGGCATACCTGGCCCGTGGGCCTCAGGACACATTCGATCAGCAAACACCCGCATCATACAGTGCATTTGCGAACACTGACCAGTCTAACAAATCTCCAGGATTCGCCGATAGTTTGCTAAGATGCGCAGACTGGTCTAAGGCTTTGCTGTTTGCACATGTAATACGGTACCTTTCTCATGACACATTGCCAATATTTCTGCACCCTTGGACGTAATATAGGACAGACCGAAATAGGAAAGATCCAAAGGACCGCATCTTCCAGAATTAGAATGAGTGTGTTATTTATAGTAAAGCAGACCCCTTGCGATGAATGAATAGCCAGAGCACTGACAAACTTACCGGACGTGTTTAAACAATCACATATTAGGTCATTGTAAATGTGTTGAAATACTTTCCTTTCTTTCGGAATATTTTATTTGGAATAATGAAGAAGGATAAAGAGAATGAAATACATGCATAATGAGGACATATTTAATACTGAGAGGTATGAGATATAATAAAATTAAATTTGCGACTTGACATGAGATCGTTTTTCTCCCGGAAATTGGCAATTCAAATAGATTTTCATGACACTTCGAACACCCAGATCAGTATTGCCGACTATTTCAACTGTTCGTTTGTTGTTAGCTCACCAGAGCCGAAGGCTCCGGGGGAGCTTATAGGATAGGCAGTGGTCCGTCGTCGTCGTATGTCGTCGTCGTATGTCGTCGTCTGTCGTCGTCTGTCGTCCGTCAACACTTTTAAACGACATCTCCTCTGAAGCCACTTGGCCGATTTGGCCCAAATTTCATCTGTGGCATCCTTGGGATGGGGGATTGAAAGTTTGTGTTTTTTATGAAAATTGGCCCTTTAGTTTGGTTGCTATGGCAACTTAGAGTTCCCATTGACTTATAATGGGGAAAATTGAAAAATGGCATTTTCTGCCAAGCCATTGCAGATATGTTGATAAAACTTTTATAGAAATGTTCCTTGAGATGTCTTCTATCAGCTGTATGTTTTTTGGCCCACTGCTCCTTTTATTGGTTGCCATGTAAAACGAAATGCACAAAAAATGGAAAAAAATACTTGAAAAATTATCTCCTCTGAAGCCACTGGGCCGATAAGGCCCAGATTTCATCTGTGGCATCCTTGGGCTGGGGGATTCAAAGTTTATTTTTTTTATGATCATGGGCCCTTTAGTTTGGTTGCTATGGCAACTTAGAGTTGCCATTGACTTATAATGGGGAAAATTGAAAAATGGCATTTTCTGCCAAGCCATTGCAGATATGTTGATAAAACCTTCAGAGAAATGTTCCTTGAGATGTCGTCTATCAGCTATATGTTTTTTGGCCCACTGCTTCTTTTATTGGTTGCCATGGAAACCGAAACGTTACAAATATGGAAAAAAATACTTAAAAAATTATCTTCTTTTAAGCCACTGGGATGATAAGGCCCAGCTTTCATCTGTGGCATCCTTGGGCTAGGGGATTGAAAGTTTGTGTTTTTTTATGAAAATTGGCCCTTTAATTTGGTTGCTATAGCAACTTAGAGTTGCATTGACTTATAATGGGGAAAATTGAAAAATGGCATTTACTGCCAAGCCATTGCATATATGTTGACAAAACTTTTATAGATTGTTCTTTGAGAAGTCTCTTATTATCCCCTCACACCATGAAGTGGTGAGGGGATATAGGTTTTGTCTTGTACGTAAGAGCGTACGTAAGTACGTACGTACGTACGTACGTACGTATGTTCACCTTTTGTCATCGCTCTAGCACTTACATTTCTCAACGGATTTTGAAATAACTTCACACAAGTGTAGGGCATGACAATATTTCGAGCAAGTTCGACTTCAGGGTGCTGCGCCCAAGGTCAAGGTCACTGTGGCTATTTTTAGAAAAACTTTGGCAGCGCTCTAGCGCCTACATTTCCCAATGGATTTTGAAATAACTTCACACAAATGTAGGGCATGACAATATCTCGAGCAAGTTCGACTTTCAGGGTGCTGCGCCCAAGGTCAAGGTCACTGTGGCTATTTTTAGAAAAACTTTGTCATCGCTCTAGCGCCTACTTTTCTCAACGGATTTTGAAATAACTTCACACAAATGTAGGGCATGACAATATCTCGAGCAAGTTCGACTTTCAGGGTGCTGCGCCCAAGGTCAAGGTCACTGTGGCTATTTTTAGAAAAACTTTGTCATTGCTCTAGCGCCTACATTTCTCAACGGATTTTGAAATAACTTCACACAAATGTAGGGCATGACAATATCTCGAGCAAGTTTGACTTTCAGGGTGCTGTGCCCAAGGTCAATGTCACTGTGGCTATTTTTAGAAAAACTTTGTCATCACTCTAGCGCCTACATTTCTCAACAAATTTTGAAGTAACATCACACAATTCTAGAGCATGACATTATCTCAAGCTAGTTCGACTTTAAGGTGCTGCGCCCAAGGTCAAGGTCACTGTGGCTATTTTTAGAAAAACTTTGTCATCGCTCTAGTGCCTACATTTCTCAACGGATTTTAAAATAACTTCACACAAATGTAGGGCAAGACAATATCTCGAGCAAGTTCGACTTTCAGGGTGCTGCGCCCAAGGTCAAGGTCACTGTGGCTATTTTTAGAAAAACTTTGTCATTGCTGTAGCACCTACATTTCGCAACGGATTTTAAAATAACTTCACACAAATGTAGGGCAAGACAATATCTTGAGTTAGTTTGACTTTCAGGGCTCTGCGCCCAAGGTCAAGGTCACTGTGGCTATTTTTAGAAAAACTTTGTCAGCGATCTAGTGCCTATATTCCTCAATGGATTTTGAAATAACTTCACACAAATGTACGGCATGACAATATCTCGAGCAAGTTCGACTTTCAGGGTGCTGCACTTAAAAGGTCAAGGTCACTGTAGCTATTTTTAGAAAAACTTTGTCATCGCTCTAGCGCCTACATTTCTCCATGGATTTTAAAATAACTTCACACAAATGTAGGGTATGACAATATCTCGAGCAAGTAGTCTTGTGTGAGGGGATTTGTATCGCCTGCGATGCCTTGTTAGCTATGTTTTTTTTTGTTTTTTTTTAGCCTTCTGCTCCTTTTATTGGTTGCCATGGAAACCAGAATGCAAAAAAATGGGAAAAAAAAAATACTTAATTTTTTTTAGCTCACCAGAGCCGAAGGCTCCGGGGGAGCTTATAGTATAGGCAGTTG
The DNA here is from genome assembly GCA_963989385.1 of Ctena decussata. Taxonomy (NCBI): domain Eukaryota; kingdom Metazoa; phylum Mollusca; class Bivalvia; order Lucinida; family Lucinidae; genus Ctena; species Ctena decussata. The sequence continues at coordinate 49,245,618 of OZ022506.1, forward strand.
TCCGTCGTCGTCGTCGTCGTCGTCGTCGTCTGTCGTCTGTCCGTCAACACTTTTAAACGACATCTCCTCTGAAGCCACAGGGCCGATTGGGCCCAAATTTCACCTGTAGCATCCTTGGGCTGGGGGATTGAAATCTTGTGTTTTTTATGAAAATCGGCTCTTTAGTTTGGTTGCTATGGCAACTTAGAGTTCCCATAGACTTATAATGGGGAAAATTGAAAAATGGCACTTACTGGCAAGCCATTGCAGATATGTTGACAAATCTTTTATAGAAATGCATCTTGAAAAGTCTTCTATCAGCTATATGTTTTTTGGCCAACTGCTCTATTTATTGGTTGCCATGGAAACCAAAATGCAAAAAAATTGGGGAAAAAAAACTTAAAAATTATCTCCTCTGAAGCCACTGGGCCGAGATTTCATCTGTAGTATCCTTAGGCTGGTGGATTGAAAGTTTGTGTTTTTTTATGCAAATCGGCTCTTTTGTTTGGTTGCTATGGCAACTTATAATTGCATTGACTTATAATGGGGAAAATGGAAAAATGACATTTACTGCCAAGCCATTGCATTTATATTGACAAATCTTTTATAGAAATGTCCCTTGAAAAGTCTTCTATCAGCTATATGTTTTTTTTTTTGCCAACTGCTCCTTTTATTCGTTGCCATGGAAATTAAAATGCAAAAAAAATGCAAAAAAATACTTAAAAATGATCTCTGCTGAAGCCACTAGGCTGATAAGGCCCAGATTGCATTTGTAGTATCCTTAGGCTGGGGGATTGATAGTTTATGTTTTTTATGAAAATCAGCTCTTTAGTATGGTTGCTATGGCAACTTAGAGTTGCATTAACTTATAATGGGGAAAATTAAAAAATGGCATTTACTGCCAAGCCATTGCAGATTTGGTGACAAAACTTTTATAGAAATGTTCCTTGAGAAATCTTCTATCAGCTGTATGTTTTTTTGCCCACTGCTCCTTTTATTGGTTGCCATGGAAACCAAAATGCCAAAAAAAAAAAGGAAAAAAATACTTAAAAAATTATCTCCTCTGAAAACACTGGGCCGATACTGGGCCAATGGCATTTACTGCCAAGCCATTGCAGATATGTTGACAAAACTGTGTTAGAAATGTTCATTGAGAAGTCTTCTTTCAGCTATGTGTTTTTTTGAAAATATGTGTTTACTGTTTACTTTGTATATGCATTTACTGCAATCACAATATGGAAAATAGTTACATTTTTTGTTATCAACTCAACAGACTGTCAGGCTGAGACTTTGTAGTTGTATACTTTGTATTAGCCTGTACTAATGTGACAGCAATTTTGAGCCTATACAAATTTGATAGCAATTTTGAGCTAGAGATCTGGTGAGCTTTGTGGCCCGTGGGCCTCTTGTTTTTTCGTTCTGAGTGTGCGGTTATTAGAAAGATTTTTAACCCCACCTTTTTGTTGCAATTTTGAAAAAGTTAAGCGCACCGTGCGGTAAATGGGGCGAATACGGTATGCCCCTTTTTCGACTTAGCCTGTGGAACCTTGTGAACAAAATATCTCAAGACCCCTGATGCTAGGATCATGAGGTTTTGCAGGATGAGAATGCCAGAGGTGTAGATGACCTGATTAACTTTTGAAACAAATTCGTGAATTTTTGACCGAGTTATGCCCCTTTTTCGACTTAGTGCATTGTAAGCCTATGGAACCTTGTGAACAAAATATCTCAAGAACCCCTGTTCCTAGGAGCATGATTTTTTGCAGGAAGATACTGCCTTTGGTGTAGATGACCTGATAAACTTTTGAAAAAAAATCGTGAATTTTTTATTGAGTTATTCCCCTTTTCGACTTAGTGCATTGAGGCCTATGCTACAAAGGTACCCTTACATGTAGTCAAGATTAGTAAGAGCTAGGAACTTGAAACTTTATACACATGATCAGTATGGAAAATAAGCATACCCGTATTTTTTTATTTTTCCGCTGGCCATGTATTTCCAGAGTTATGCCCCTTTTTCGACTTAGCCTGTGGAACCTTGTGAACAAAATATCTCAAGAACCATTGATGCTAGGATCATGAGGTTTTGAAGGATGAGAATGCCCAAGGTGTAGATGACATGATTAACTTTTGAAACAAATTCGTGAATTTTTGACCGAGTTATGCCCCTTTTTCGACTTAGTGCATTGTAAGCCTATGGCACCTTGTGAACAAAATATCTCAAGAACCCCTGATGCTAGGAGCATGATTTTTTGCAGGAAAATACTGCCTAAGGTGTAGATGACCTGATTAACTTTTGAAAAAAATTGTGAATTTTTGATCGAGTTATTCCCCTTTTCCGACTTAGTGCATTGAGGCCTATGGTACAAAGGTACCCTTACATACAGTCAAGATTAGTAAGAGCTAGGAACTTGAAACTTTATACACATGATCAGTATGGAAAATAAGCATACCCGTATTTTTTTATTTTTCCGCCGGCCATGTATTTCCAGAGTTATGCCCCTTTTCGACTTAGCCTGTGGAACCTTGTGAACAAAATATCTCAAGACCCCTGATGCTAGGATCATGAGGTTTTGCAGGATGAGAATGCCAGAGGTGTAGATGACCTGATTAACTTTTGAAACAAATTCGTGAATTTTTGACCGAGTTATGCCCCTTTTTCGACTTAGTGCATTGTAAGCCTTTGGAACCTTGTGAACAAAATATCTCAAGAACCCCTGTTCCTAGGAGCATGATTATTTGCAGGAAGATACTGCCTTTGGTGTAGATGACCTGATAAACTTTTGAAAAAAATTCGTGAATTTTTTATTGAGTTATTCCCCTTTTTTGACTTAGTGCATTGAGGCCTATGCTACAAAGGTACCCTTACATGTAGTCAAGATTAGTAAGAGCTAGGAACTTGAAACTTTATACACATGATCAGTATGGAAAATAAGCATACCCGTATTTATTTTTTTTTCCGCCGGCCATGTATTTCCAGAGTTATGCCCCTTTTTCGACTTAGCCTGTGGAACCTTGTGAACAAAATATCTCAAGAACCATTGATGCTAGGATCATGAGGTTTTGAAGGATGAGAATGCCCAAGGTGTAGATGACATGATTAACTTTTGAAACAAATTCGTGAATTTTTGACCGAGTTATGCCCCTTTTTCGACTTAGTGCATTGTAAGCCTATGGCACCTTGTGAACAAAATATCTCAAGAACCCCTGATGCTAGGAGCATGATTTTTTGCAGGAAAATACTGCCTAAGGTGTAGATGACCTGATTAACTTTTGAAAAAAATTGTGAATTTTTGATCGAGTTATTCCCCTTTTCCGACTTAGTGCATTGAGGCCTATGGTACAAAGGTACCCTTACATACAGTCAAGATTAGTAAGAGCTAGGAACTTGAAACTTTATACACATGATCAGTATGGAAAATAAGCATACCCGTATTTTTTTATTTTTCCGCCGGCCATGTATTTCCAGAGTTATGCCCCTTTTCGACTTAGCCTGTGGAACCTTGTGAACAAAATATCTCAAGACCCCTGATGCTAGGATCATGAGGTTTTGCAGGATGAGAATGCCAGAGGTGTAGATGACCTGATTAACTTTTGAAACAAATTCGTGAATTTTTGACCGAGTTATGCCCCTTTTTCGACTTAGTGCATTGTAAGCCTTTGGAACCTTGTGAACAAAATATCTCAAGAACCCCTGTTCCTAGGAGCATGATTATTTGCAGGAAGATACTGCCTTTGGTGTAGATGACCTGATAAACTTTTGAAAAAAATTCGTGAATTTTTTATTGAGTTATTCCCCTTTTTTGACTTAGTGCATTGAGGCCTATGCTACAAAGGTACCCTTACATGTAGTCAAGATTAGTAAGAGCTAGGAACTTGAAACTTTATACACATGATCAGTATGGAAAATAAGCGTACCTGTATTTTTTTATTTTTCCCCCGGCCATGTATTTCCAGAGTTATGCCCCTTTTTCGACTTAGCCTGTGGAACCTTGTGAACAAAATATCTCAAGAACCATTGATGCTAGGATCATGAGGTTTTGCAGGATGAGAATGCCAGAGGTGTAGATGACCTGATTAACTTTTGAAACAAATTCGTGAATTTTTGACCGAGTTATGCCCCTTTTTCGACTTTTAGTGCATTGTAAGCCTATGGCACCTTGTGAACAAAATATCTCAAGAACCCCTGATGCTAGGAGCATGATTTTTTGCAGGAAAATACTGCCTAAGGTGTAGATGACCTGATTAACTTTTGAAAAAAATTGTGAATTTTTGATCGAGTTATTCCCCTTTTCCGACTTAGTGCATTGAGGCCTATGGTACAAAGGTACCCTTACATACAGTCAAGATTAGTAAGAGCTAGGAACTTGAAACTTTATACACATGATCAGTATGGAAAATAAGCGTACCTGTATTTTTTTATTTTTCCCCCGGCCATGTATTTCCAGAGTTATGCCCCTTTTTCGACTTAGCCTGTGGAACCTTGTGAACAAAATATCTCAAGAACCATTGATGCTAGGATCATGAGGTTTTGCAGGATGAGAATGCCCAAGGTTAGATGATCTGATTAACTTTTGAAACAAATTCGTGAATTTTTGACCGAGTTATGCCCCTTTTTCGACTTTTAGTGCATTGTAAGCCTATGGCACCTTGTGAACAAAATATCTCAAGAACCCCTGATGCTAGGAGCATGATTTTTTGCAGGAAAATACTGCCTAAGGTGTAGATGACCTGATTAACTTTTGAAAAAAAATTGTGAATTTTTGATCGAGTTATTCCCCTTTTCCGACTTAGTGCATTGAGGCCTATGGTACAAAGGTACCCTTACATACAGTCAAGAACAATAAGAGCTAGGAACTTGAAACTTTATACACATGATCAGTATGGAAAATAAGCATACCCATATTTTTTTATTTTTCCGCCGGTGTCCCAGTTTATCATGCCCCCTGGACAGCTTGACCCCTGGGGGGCAGGTCAACCATGGACAGCTTGCTCCCCGGAGCTTGCCCCCCGGGGAGCAAGCTGTCCCGGGATATCTTGCCCCCCACCCTGGTTATCTTCACCCCCGGGGGGCAACATATCCTGGCTGGTTTACCTTACCCCCCACCCAAGATTCTGGAGCCACAGCTTTCCAAACGTACTGAATCAGATTTCAAATGCTTTGTCACTGCAATGAGATACCAACACAAACTACATAGCTTATATTGTTTACAACAACCAATCTCTTGAAATACTTTGCATCAGGTGTGGGGGGCAATGTATCCCAGCTGGTTTATCTTACCCCACACCCAAGATTTTGGAGCCACATCTTCCCAAAACTACTGGAACTAATTTCAAGTGCTTAAATAGTTACTGCAATGAGATACCCACACAATCCACATAGCTCATGCTTGTTTACATCAACCGATCAATTGAAATACCTCAAATCAGGGGTGGGGGGCAACCTATCCCAGCTGGTTTATCTTACCCCCCACCCAGGATTTTGGAGCCACATCTTTCCATCCAAACGTACTGAATCAGATTTCAAATGCTTTGTCACTGCAATGAGATACCAACACAAACCACATAGCTTATGCTTGTTTACAAACACCAATCTCTTGCAATACCTTGAATCAGGTGAGGGGAACAACCTATCCCAGCTGGTTTACCTTACCTCCCACCCAAGATTTTGGAGCCACATCTTCCCAAAAGTACTGAAACTGTTTTCAAGGGCTTAAATAGTTACTGCAATGAGATACCCACACAATCCACATAGCTCATGCTTGTTTATAACAACAAATCACTTGAAGTACCTCGAATTAGAGGTGGGGGGCAACCTATCCCAGTTGGTTTATCTTACCCCCCACCTCAGATTTTGGAGCCACATTTCCATCCAAACGTACTGAAACAGATTTCAAATGCTTTGTCACTGCAATGAGATACCAACTCAAACTACATAGCTTATGCTTGTTTACAAACACCAATCTCTTGCAAAACCTTGAATCAGGTGAGGGGGGCAACCTATCCCAGCTGGTTTATCTTACCCCCTAAGATTTTGGAGCCACATCTTCCCAAAAGTACTGAAACTGATTTCAAGGGCTTAAATAGTTACTGCAATGAGATACCCACACAATCCACATAGCTTATGCATGGTTACAACAACCGATCACTTCATGTACCTCGAATCAGGGGTGGGGGGCAACCTATCCCAGCCACATCTTCCCACAAGTACTGAAACTGAGTTTAAATGCTTAAATAGTTTCTGCAATAAGATACCCACACAATCCACATAGCTCATGCTTGTTTACATCAACCGATCAATTGAAATACCTCAAATCAGGGGTGGGGGGCAACCTATCCCAGCTGGTTTACCTTACCCCCCACCCAAGATTTTGGAGCCACATCTTTCCATCCAAACGTACTGAATCAGAAACAAACACCAATCTCTTGCAAAACCTTGAATCAGGTGAGGGGGGCAATCTATCCCAGCTGGTTTACCTTACCCCCCACCCAAGATTTTAGTGCCACATCTTCCCAAAAGAACTGAAATTGAGTTCAAGTGCTTAAATAGTTACTGCAATGAGATACCCACACAATCCACATAGCTTATGCCTGGTTACAACAACCAATCACTACAAATACCTCGAATCAGGGATGGGGGGCAACCTATCCCAGCTGGTTTATCATACCCCCCACCCAAGATTTTGGAGCCACATCTTTCCAAAAGTACTGAAACTGATTTCAAGTGCTTAAATAGTTACTGCAATGAGATACCCACACAAACCACATAGCTTATGCTCAGTTACAACAACCAATCACTTGAAATACCTCTAATCAGAGGTGGGGGGCAACCTATCCCAGCTGGTTTATCTTACCTCCCACCCAAGATTTTGGAGCCACATCTTTCCAAAAGTACTGAAACTCATTTCAAGTGCTTTAATAGTAACTGTAATGAGATTCCCACACCAAACACATAGTTCATGCTTGTTTATAACAACCGATCACATAAATAATGGTGAATTAGCGGTGGGGGGCAACGTATCCCAGCTGGTTTATCTTACCCCCCACCCAAGATTCTGGAACCTTATCTTTACAAAAGTACTGAAACTCATTTCAAAGGCTTAAATAATTATTGCAATGAGATACCCACCCAATCCACATAGCTTATGCTTGTTTACAACAATGGATCACTTCAAATACCTTGAATCAGGGATGGGGGGCGACGTATCCCAGCTGGTTTATCTTACCCCCCACCCAAGAATTTGGAGCCAAATCTTTCCAAAAGTACTGAAACTGATTTCAAGTGCTCAAAATAGTTACTGCAATGAGGTACCCACAAAATCAGCATAGCTCATGCTTGTTTACAACAACCAATCACTTGAAGTACCTTGAATCAGAGGCGGGGGGCAACCTATCCCAGCTGGTTTATCTTACCCCCCCACCCAAGATTTTAGAGCCACATCTTCCCAAAAGTACTGAAACTGAGTTCAAATGCTTAAATAGTTTCTGCAATAAGATACCCATACAATCAACATAGCTTATGCATGGTTACAACAACCGATCACTTCATATACCTCGAATCAGGGGTGGGGGGCAACCTATCCCAGCTGGTTTATCTTACCCCCCACCTAAGATTTTGGAGCCACATCTTTCCAAAAGTACTGAAACTGATTTCAAGTGCTTAAATAGTTACTGCAATGAGATACCCACACATACCACAAGGCTTATGCTCAGTTACAACAACCAATCACTTGAAATACCTCAAATCAGGGGTGGGGGGCAACCTATCCCAGCTGGTTTACCTTACCCCCCACCCAAGATTTTGGAGCCACATCTTTCCATCCAAACATACTGAATCAGAAACAAACACCAATATCTTGCGAAACCTTGAATCAGGTGAGGGGGCAATCTATCCTAGCTGGTTTACCTTACCCCCCACCCAAGATTTTAGTGCCACATCTTCCCAAAAGTACTGAAGATGAGTTCAAGTGCTTAAATAGTTACTGCAATGAGATACCCACACAATCCACATAGCTTATGCATGGTTACAACAACCAATCACTACAAATACCTCGAATCAGGGATGGGGGGCAACCTATCCCAGCTGGTTTATCTTACCCCCCACCCAAGATTTTGGAGCCACATCTTTCCAAAAGTACTGAAACTGATTTCAAGTGCTTAAATAGTTACTGCAATGAGATACCCACACAAACCACATAGCTTATGCATGGTTACAACAACCAATCACTTGAAATACCTCTAATCAGAGGTGGGGGGCAACCTATCCCAGCTGGTTTATCTTACCCCCCACCCAAGATTTTGGAGCCACATCTTTCCAAAAGTACTGAAACTCATTTCAAGTGCTTAAATAATTATTGCAATGAGATACCCAAAGAAACCACATAGCTTATGCTTGTTTACAACCACCAATCACTCAAAATACCTGTAATCAGGTTTGGGGGGCAACGTATCCCAGCTGGTCTATCTTACCCCTCCCCCAAGATTTTGGAGCAATATCTTTACTAAAGTACTGAAACTGATTTCAAGTGCTTAAATAGTTACTGCAATGAGATACCCACACAAACCACATAGCTTATGCTCATTTAGAACAACCAATCACTTGAAATACTTCTAATCAGAGGTGGGGGGCAACCTATCCCAGCTGGTTTATCTTACCCCCCCCCCAACCCCCTCCAAGATTTTGGAGCCACATTTTTCCAAAAGTACTGAAACTCATTTCGAGTGCTTTAAAAGTAACTGCAATGAGATACCCACACAAAACACAAAGCTCACGCTTGTTTATAACAACCGATTACATAAATAATGGTGAATTAGCGGTGGGGGGCAACCTATACCAGCTTTATCTTACCCCCCTCCCAAGATTTTGGGAGCCACATCTTTCCAAAAGTACTTAAATTGATTTCAAGTGTTTAATAGTTGCTGCAATGAATGAGATACCCACACAATCCACATAGCTCATGCTCATTTACAACAACCAATCACTTGAAATACCTCGAATCAGAGGTGGGAGGCAACCTATCCCAGCTGGTTTATCTTACCCCTCACCCAAGATTTTACAGCCACATCTTTCCAAAAGTACTGAAACTGATTTCAAGTGCTTAAATAGTTACTGCAATGAAATACCCACACAATCCACATAGCTTATGCTTGTTTACAACCACAGATCACTTCAAATACCTCGAATCAGGGGTGGGGGACAACCTATCCCAGCTGGTTTATCTTCCCCCTCACCCAAGATTTTGGAGCCACATCTTTCCAAAAGTACTGAAACTGATTTCAAGTGCCTAAATAGTTACTGCAATGAGATACCCACACAATACACATAGCTTATGTTGTTTACAACAACCAAACACTTGAAATACCTCAAACAGGGATGGGGGGCAACCAATCCCAGCTGGTTTATCTCCCCCCCCCCCCCCCCCAAGATTTTGGAGCCACATTGGTCCACAAGTATTGAATTTGCTTTCAACTACTTTAATAGTTACTGTTATGATTTAACCACACTATCTACATAGCTTTTTAGCCTGTCTGTACGAAAGTCAGGCACTGCAGGCGAGCTATCCTGTACATGGACAGGTCTTGTTATACCCCCGGTATACGAAGTATATAGGGGGTATATAGTTTTTGGTTTTTCCGTTAATATGTTTGTGTGTGTGTATGTTAACATTTTTTTTGTCAAAGTTTTCTCAGGAACCACAATAGCTAGGATCTTGAAATTTGGTACAAACGTTGGGTATGACTAGTTGTACCGTGTAAGAGACAATCAGCCGTCTCCTGCTTATCATTCCCTTTGTTTGTCCATTTTTTCTTTCTCTCCATTAAAATTTCTGTCACAGATTTCTCAGGAACCATGATAGCTAGGATCTTGAAATTTGGTACAAACGTTGGGTATGACTAGTTGTACCGCGTAACAGACAATCAGTCTTCTCCTGCATATCATTCCCTTTGTTTGTCCATTTTTTCTTTCTCTTTATTAAAATTTCTGTCACAGATTTCTCAGGAACCACGATAGCTAGGATCTATTTGGTACAAACGTTGGGTATGACTAGTTGTACCGTGTAAGAGACAATCAGCCTTCTCCTGCTTATCATTCCCTTCGTTTGTTCATTTTTTCTTTCTCTCCAATAAAATTTCTGTCACAGATTTCTCAGGAACCATGATAGCTAGGATCTTGAAATTTGGTACAAACATTGGGTATGACTAGTTGTACCGTGTAAGAGACAATCAACCTTCTCCTGCTTATTTTTACCTTTGTTTGTCCATTTTTTCTTTCTCTCCATTAAAATTTCTGTCACAGATTTCTCAGGAACCATGATAGCTAGGATCTTGAAATTTGGTACAAACGTTGGGTATGACTAGTTGTACCATGTAAGAGACAATCAGCCTTCTCCTGCTTATCATTCCCTTTGTTTGTTCATTTTTTCTTTCTCTCCAATAAAATTTCTGTCACAGATTTCTCAGGAACCATGATAGCTAGGATCTTGAAATTTGGTACAAACATTGGGTATGACTAGTTGTACAGTATAAGAGACAATCAACCTTCTCCTGCTTATTTTTACCTTTGTTTGTCCATTTTTAGCTCACCTGGCCCGAAGGGCCATAGTGAGCTATTGTCATACCAATGCGTCCGGCGTGCGTCGTGCGTCGTCACGGAATGTGTCCGTCAACACCTAAAAACAAATATTCAAACATCTTCTGTAAAACTACTGGTCCCATGGTTCTCAAATTTCACATGGAGCATGACCTGACTCCAGGGTCTCAGAATTGTAAAATTGGGTCAGGTTGAAAATCCAAGATGGCCACCGTTACTAAAAATAGCAAAAACAACAAAATAAACTTCTTCTCCAGAACCACTGGGTATATTTGTCTGAATTTTGGCATGGAACATCAATGAAACCTTGGTATTCAAAATTGTAAAAATGAAAAAAATCTGTAGCGGAGTTTTGTCACAGTGACCTACTTTCTGTTTACGAGTGTAATTTTTGCTCGAATGCCAATGTAAAAAAACGACATATTCAAACGACTTCAAACAACTTCTTCTCTAAAACCACTGCACCCATGGGTTTCAAATTTCACATGGAGCATGACCAGACTGCAGGGTTTCAAAATTGTAAAATTGGGTCAGGTCAAGAATCCAAGATGGCCGCCATTACTAAAAATAGCAAAAACAACAAAATCAACTTCTTCTCCAGAACCATTTGGTATATTTGGCCGAAAGTTTGCGTGGAACATTAATGGGACCTTGGGATTAAAAATTGTAAAAATGAAAAAAATCTATAGCGGAATTAGGTCACAGTGACCTACTTAGAGTTTACAAGACCGATTTTGCTCAAATGTCAGTATCTCAAGAAAACGCAATCGATTGTGGTCAGATTTGGTCAGCAATGGTCCTTAAAAAGAATTTATTTCAATTTTGTGCCAGTTGACTATTCAAGATGGCCACCATGGGGGCCGTTACTAAAAATAGCACAAACATAAAAATGACAATTACTCAAGAACCCTTGAATGGAATTCGACCAATTTTGTGTCAGAATGTTCCTTGCATAAAGCCGTTTCGATTAATTGCAATTTGGCTTCCAAGATGGCCGACATCTGCCGTTACTAAAAATAGCACAAACATAAAATGACAATTACTCAAGAACCCTTGAATGGAATTGGACCAGTTTTGTGTCAGAATGTTCCTTACATGAAGCCATTTCGATTAATTGCAATTTGGCATTCCAAGATGGCCACCACCTGCCGTTACTAAAAATGGCACAAAACATGAAAATGACAATATCTCAGTAACCGCTGAATAGATTTTGACGAAATTTGTGTCAAAATGATTTTTGCATTGAGATGTTTCAAAAGTAACTAAATATAGACAAGTCATAATGGCCTTTGTTACTAAAAATAGAAAAATGTGAAAAGAAGAAAATCTCAGAGGAATCATTTCAATAAGCTTTTTCGATTTTCTGCATTTTGGCATTCCAAGATGGCCGCCATCTGCCGTTACTAAAAATAGCACAAAACATGAAAATGACAACATCTCATTAACCGCTGAAGCGATTGAGACGAAATTTGTGGCAAAATGATTCTTGCTTTGATGTGTTTCACAAATTAACAAATATTGACCCGTCAAGTTGGCCTCTGTTACTTAAAATAGCAAAATTGGAAAATTAGAAAATTACAATGGAACTGGAACAATTTTGTGTCAAAATGGTCCTTGCATGAAAGCTTTTCAATTTTTTGCATTTTGGCATTCTAAGATGGCCACCATCTGCCGTTACTAAAAATAGCACAAAACATGAAACTGACAATATCTCAGTAACCCCTGAATGGATTTTGATGAAATTTGTGGCAAAATGATTCTTGCCTTGAGGTGTTTCCAAAGTAAATATATAAAGACCAGACAAGTTGGCCTCTGTTACTAAAAGTAGCAAAATGTTAAATTGAGAAAATCCCTGGAATTGGACCAATTTTGTATCAGAATGGGGACCATTCGGATACAAAAGCCAGGTGAGCGATATCAGGCCCATTTGGGCCTCTTGTTTCTTTCTCTCCATTAAAATTTCTGTCACATATTTCTCAGGAACCATGATAGCTAGGATCTTGAAATTTGGTACAAACGTTGGGTATGACTAGTTGTACCGTGTAAGAGACAATCAGCCTTCTCCTGCTTATCATTCCCTTTGTTTGTTCATTTTATCTTTCTCTCCAATAAAATTTCTGTCACAGATTTCTCAGGAACCATGATAGCTAGGATCTTGAAATTTGGTACAAACATTGGGTATGACTAGTTGTACTGTGTAAGAGACAATCAGCCTTCTCTTGCTTATCATTTCCTTTGTTTGTCCATTTTTTTTTTTTTTCTCTCCATTAATATTTCTGTCACAGATTTCTCAGGAACCACAATAGCTAGGATTTTGAAATTCGGTACAAACATTGGAAATGACTAGTTGTACCGTGTAAGAGACAATCAGCCTTCTCTTGCTTATCATTCCCTTTGTTTGTCCATTTTTTCTTTCTCTCAAAATAAATTTGTCACAGATTTCTCAGAACCACAACAGCTAGGATTTTGAAATTTGGTACAAACGTTGGATATGACTAGTTGTTCAGTGTAAGAGACAATTAGCCTTCTCTTGCTTATCATTCCCTTTGTTTGTTCAGTTTTTCATTCTCTCCAATAAAATAAACTTTTTTTTCCTGTCCAAGATTTTTCAGGAACCACAACTGCTAGGATTTTTAAATTGGGTGCAAATGTTGGAAATGACTGGTTGTATCATGTAAGAGAGTATCAGCTTCCTTCTGCATATCATTCCCTTTGTTTGTCCATTTTTGTCTCGCCTGCGAAGCAGAGGCGAGACATATGTATTGCTTTTCCGGTGTCGTCGGCGGAGGGGGCGTCAGCGGCGTAGACTTTTGTCGAGTTTTTGCGTTTAGGTCATTTTCTCAGAAACTATAAGGGCTAGAGCCATGAAACTTGGGTCATGCATGCATCTGGAAGAGTACAGCAGAAAGCCATCATCAATATTGAGTCTTGACCTAGATTTTACGGTTGACTGACTTTGCAATTTTTTGTTGAGTTTTTGCGTTTAGGTCATTTTCTCAGAAACTATAAGGGCTAGAGCCATGAAACTTGGGTCATGCATGCATCTGGAAGAGTACAGCTGAAAGCCATCATCAATATTGAGTCTTGACCTAGATTTTACGGTTGACTGACTTCGCAATTTTTTGTCGAGTTTTTGCGTTTAGGTCATTTTCTCAGAAACTATAAGGGCTAGAGCCATGGAACTTGGGCCATGGATACATCTGGAAGAGTAGATCTCGAGGCCTTCTTCAACATTGAGTCTTTGCCTACATTTTACGGTTGACTGACTCATATATTGCCCAAAACTCCCGCAATTTTTTGTAGAGTTTGTGGGTTTAGGTCCTTTTCTTAGAAGCTATAAGGGCTAGAGCCATGAAACTTGGTTCATGCATACATCTGGAGGAGTAAATCTCAAAGCCATCATCTGTATTGAGTCTTGACCTACATTTTACGGTTGTCTGACTTTGCAATTTTTTGTAAAGTTTTCGCATTTAGGTCTGTTACTCAGAAACTATAAAGGCTAGAGCCATGAAACTTTGGTCATGCATACATCTTTGCTGAGTGACAAAGCGCCAGCAGGCAAGACGCCGCATTCCGCAGAATTCTTGTTCTTTCTCTCCAATTTATTTTTGTCACAGTTTTCTCTGTTCCTAAGAGAGCCACAGTCTTCAAATTTTGTATACATCTTGAGAATGGCCAAGTTTATTGTTGGAAAGAAAATTAAAACGCTAAGATTTTTTTTTTGCCTTCTTTTGCATTTTTTCTGTTTTTCCATCTTGATCTCAAATGGAATAAATGGGAAAATTTATGTCAAAGATTTCCCAGATTGCCATGTAACTAGGTTTAGTTATATATTAAAACTGACTAGTTGACATCATCTGGATGCTGTTGCTGACTTTAGGTCAGTGTCACTGACAAAGAAGTTTATGTAAACTTGTGTTGAAGTTTTGTGTTAAATTTGTATTTTCTTTTGATTACATTATTTGCATATTTTAATGGAACCACTGTGTATACTATTTGTCTATAGGCCTTTCACTGTATTTGTAAATGATTGTCCATTCATCTGTCTGTTATTTAACATTTGCTTTAAAATTTTGTATTAAGTGTGTTTATATAAGGCGATGGAGCTGGCCGGGGGTATACGTGAGCCCCTGCTCACATGCTCTTGTTCTTGTTTACAACAACCATACTCTCAAAATGAATAGAATCAGGGGTGGGCAACAACCTATCCCAGCTGGTTTATCTTACGCACCCCCCCCCCCCCCACCCCCCCACAAAGATTTTGGAGTACCACCACCCCCGATTTTAGGTTTTTATGCCCCAAACTTCGGAGAAGTTGAGGGGGCATATTGGTTTGGGCCTGTCCGTCCGTCCATCTGTCCGTGCGTAAGTCTGTCCGTCCGTAACAGTTTTAAGCAGCTTGGAAACTCAAGAACCTCTAATGCTAGGATCTTGAAATTTTATATGTGGCATCTACATGAAAAATAAGTAGACACGTATTTTTTCTTTTTTCCACTGGTCATGTATTTCTAGAGTTATGCCCCTTTTTGACTTAGTGCATTGTAAGCCTATGGAACCTTGTTAGCAAAATATTTCAAGAACCCCTGATGCTAGGATCATGATTTTTTGCAGGAAGGCATTGCCTATGCAGTAGATGAACTGATTAACTTTTGAAAAAATATCGTGAATTTTTGACCGAGTTATGCCCCTTTTTCAACTTAGTGCATTGTAAGCCTATGGAACCTTGTTAGCAAAATATCTCCAGAACTCCTGATGCTAGGATCATGATATTTTGCAGAAGGACATTGCCTATGAAGTAGATGAACTGATTAACTTTTGAAAAAATATCGTGAATTTTTGACAGAGTTATGCCCCTTTTTCAACTTAGTGCATTGTAAGCCTATGGAACCTTGTTAGCAAAATATCTCAAGAACCCCTGATGCTAGGATCACGATATTTTGCAGGAAGACATTGCCAAAGGTGTTGATGACCTGATTAACTTTTGAAAAAATATCGTGAATTTTTGACCGAGTTATGCCCCTTTTTCAGCTTGGTGCATTTAAGCCTATGGAACCTTGTTAACAAAATATCTTGAGAGCCCCTGATGCTAGGATCATGATTTTTTGCAGGAAGGCATTGTCCAGGGTGTAGATGACCCATTCAACTGTTGAAAACCATTTGTTAATTTTTGACTGAGTTAAGCCCCTTTTTTGACTTAGTGCATTGAAGCCGGTGGTATAAAAGAACCTGTATATACGGTCAAGAACCGTTAGAGATAGGGAGTTGAAATTTTATGTGTGGCATGTACATGAAAAATAAGCGAGCTTGTGAACAAAACATCCAAAGAACTGCTCAAGCTTTGTTCCTTGTATTTGGCATACAGTTACAGACTAAGATGTAGATGAACCGGTTAATACACCTTTCTGACTTATAAATTATGGGATGAACCCCCTTAGAGGCAAGCATATGGTTGGGGGCATAGTGTTTCATAAACACATTTTCTAGTTTCAAAAGACTGGTTGTTGTAAAGAAGCCTAAACTATGTGGATTGTGTGGTTATATCATTGCAGCAACTATTTAAGTTCTTGAAAGCAGTTTCAATTCTGGCTCCAAAACCTTTGAAGGGGAGGGGGGGGGGGGTGGGGGGGGTTAAGGTAAACAAGCTGGAATAGGTTGCCTCCCCAACCCCCCAACCCCGTTCCTAGGAATTTCAAGGGATTGATTGCTATAATCAAGCAGTTGATATCAGGATGATGTGAATAATTCATTAAGATAGCTATTACATTACTATACAGCAATTTCATAATCCATGGCATGGCATAAAGAGATGGTTCTCCAGAAGCTTTGGTCGGGGTAGGATTACAACAGCTGGGATAGATTCCCCTCCCCCCCCCCTCCCCACGCTTGATTCTAGTCATTTCAAATGTTTGATTGTTGTAAACAGGGAAAAGCTATGTGGATTGTGTGGTTACTTCATTGCCATAACTATTAAAGCACTTGACAGCTATTTCAATATCCATGGGCAGATGTGGCACCAAAATCTTAGGTGGGGGGTAAGATAAACCAGCTGGGATAGGTTGCCTCCCACCCCTGATTCAAGGTATTTCAAGTGATTGGTTATTATAAACAAGCATAAGCTATGGGGAAGGTGTTGGTACCTCATTGCAATAACTAAATGTATTAAAGCACTTGAAAAAATTTCAATACTTTTGGAAAGATGTGGCTCCAAAATCTTGGGTGGGGGGTAAGATAAACCAGCTGGGATAGGTTGCCACACCCCTGGTTCGTAGTTATTTTAAGTGATCAGTTGTTGTAAACAAGCTTCAGTTGTTGTAAACAAGCTTAAACTATGTGGATTGTGTGGGTATCTCATTGCAGTAGCTATTTAAGCACTTGAAATCAGTATCAGTTCTTTTGGAAAGATGTGGCTCCTAAATCTTGGATGGGGGGTAAGATAAACCAGCTGGGATAGGTTGCCCCCCACCGCAGGTCCAAGGGAGTGAGTGAGTGAGTGAGTGAACTCGGGTTTAACGTCCCACCAACAACGAGGTCATATGGAGACGGGACCTCGGTTTAAAGTCTCATCCGAAAGACCGGAGAAGCGGGGGATCGATCTTGCGACCCCTGGATTGTTAGTCTGGAGTGTTATCCACTACGCTACAGCCGCTCCTGCAGGTCCAAGGAATTTCAAGTCACTGATTGTTATAATTAAGCAGTTGATGTCAGGATGATGTGACTAATCCATTACTATAACTATTTCAGCACTATTAAGCAATTTCATAATCCATGGAGAGATTTGTAGGTCCCCCCCACCCAATTCCAGATCCGAGGAATTTCAAGTGATCCGTTGTTGTAAACATGCATGTGATATGTGGATTATGGGATTAGTTAATTCCAGTATTTATTTAAGCACTTGACAGCAATTTCAAAGTCCATGGACAGATATCACTTCAAAATCCTGGATGGGGGACAAGATAACCCAGCTGGTTTATCTTCACCCCGGGGAGTAAGATAAACCAGCCAGGATATGTTGCCCACTGGGGGTGAAGATAACCAGGGTGGGGGGCAAGATATCCCGGGACAGCTTGCCCCCCGGGGGGCAAGCTGTCCAGGGGGGGGCAAGATAAACTGTTACACCGGTCATGTATTTCCAGAGTTATGCCCCTTTTTCGACTTAGCCTGTGGAACCTTGTGAACAAAATATCTCAAGAACCCCTGATGCTAGGATCATGAGGTTTTGCAGGACGAGAATGCCCAAGGTGTAGATGACCTGATTAACTTTTGAAACAAATTCGTGAATTTTTGACCAAGTTATGCCCCTTTTTCGACTTAGTGCTTTGTAAGCCTATGGAACCTTGTGAACAAAATATCTCAAGAACCCCTGATGCTAGGAGCATGATTTTTTGCAGGAAGATAATGTCATGGTGTAGATAACCTGATTAACTTTTGAAAAAAAATTGTGAATTTTTGATCGAGTTATGCCCCTTTTTCGACTTAGTGCATTGTAAGCCTATGGAACCTTGTGAACAAAATATCTGGAGAATCCCTGATGCTAGGAGCATGATTTTTTGCTGGAAGATACTGCCTGTGGTGTAGATGACCTGATTAACTTTTGAAAAAAAAATCATGATTTTTTTATCGAGTTATGCCCCTTTTTCGACTTAGTGCATTGTAATCCTATGGAACCTTGTGAACAAAATATCTCAAGAACCCCTGATGCTAGGAGCATGATTTTTTGCTGGAAGATACTGCCTGTGGTGTAGATTACCTGATTAACTTTTGAAAATAATTCGTGAATTTTTGATCGAGGTATGCCCCTTTTTCGACTTAGTGCATTATTTGCCTATGGAACCTTGTGAACAAAATATCTGGAGAACCCCTGATGCTAGGAGCATGATTTTTGCAGGTTGATATTGCCCAAGGTGTAGGTGACCTGATTAACTTTCGAAAACAATTTGTAAATTTTTGACTGAGTTAAGCCCCTTTTTCGACTTAGTTCATTGAAGCCTATGGTACAAAGGTATAAGCATTATTGGATGAACCTTCTTTAGAGACAAGCATATGGTTGGGGGCTTTTTCGACTTAGTTCATTGAAGCCTATGGTACAAAGGTATAAGCATTATTGGATGAACCTTCTTTAGAGACAAGCATATGGTTGGGGGCATAGTGTTTCATAAACACATTTTCTAGTTTTTAAAAAAAATCCATCATATTTTTTCAACAAAATTAAGAATTAGATATTTACAAGGTAAATAAAAAAATGCTGTTTATTGTGAAAAAATTAAAGCATGTAGCAACATGACAGCAAATGCACCATACAAAATATGTTAGCAGTTTTTTTTTTTGTTGTTGTTTTTCAAAAGACAGTTCTTGTTACCCACTGGACAAGTGTAAAAATGGGTCTGAGTTCTGTGCAAAAGAGAAAAGGCAGAACAAAATAATGAGTGCTTAATTGACTTGAAGTCTTAAAAATCAATATTTACACAAATCTAACATCATTTGGGCATACTTTTAACACCAGGAATGGTGAGAATAGCAATGTCATATATTTTCGTGTCTGTCATAAAAACAGACTTTTTTCTTCAGCTTCTAATTGGGAATTTTTCCAGCCAATTGGGGAAAAAGGAGGTGTTTTGCTCTTGGGAATGGGGCCGAAATTCAGAATGGCCTGAAAAGGAACACTGGAGTGCGTTGCTAGAAAATTATAAATGATTTATTGTTGATCCCTAATGCATTTAAAAATTTAAAACAACTTTGCTGGCTAACAAATGAGAATTACAGAATTTTAATAAATTTTCATTGGAAATTGTTACCCCCCCCCTCCCCCCCCCCCCCCCCCCCCCTTTACATTATAAATTATTTATTGGAAATTTAGGCATGTTGCAAAGGTTATTTGAAGAGAAAGGCATATTGCAAGTGCCTTAATGGTCTGGGGAGAACACTGAGTATATCTGGATTTTTTATTTAGTTCATGTCATCATATTGGTCAGAAAAAAAAATGAAACTCCATAATAAGTGGTGTACACATATTTCTTCTATAGGTTTGAAATCAGATTTCAGTTTCAGCCACCCCTTAAAAGACCATGTAAAAAAAAAGTTCACATGAAAAAAGTGAGGAGGCATTAATTACAGAGGTAGAATTTGTGCGGGGGTGGGGGGTGGGGGGGGGGGCATGTATTTATCAGAAGAAATATATGTTCTTAAAAAAAATCATAAAATGGTAAATGTTAAGAGAGAGATATGTCGGTGAGCTATTGTAAATTATAAAGTAAAATTAATAATGTGTAAGGCTGTCAGTGCAATATTTTGTTGACTGGTGAAGAAAGAATTCGGTTTAAATCATTCAGACCATGACAGGGGAAAGGTTACCCATTGTCATAAAGTATATAACCCAGAGCTCAAGATAAGGGATAATTCTGAGATATTTTTAGCTCACCTGAGCCGAAGGCTCACAGGTGAGCTTATAGTATAGGCAGGCATCCGTCGCCCGTCGTCCGTCGTCCGTCCGTCCGTCTATATTTTCAAACGACATCTCCTCTGAAACTACAAGGCCCATTGTTACCAAATATATATATAATATCTATAGGCAGGGGGAACCAATAATACTGTTTTTTATCCAAATCGCTTCAGAACTTTGGTTGCTATGGCAACTTAAAGTTTCCATTGACTTGTATGGGAAAAATTGAAAATTTGCATTTATTGCTATGTCACTGCAGATATTTTGACAAAATTTTTACAGAAATGTTCCTTGAGTATTCCTCTATCAACCACATGAACTTTATGTAAATTGCACAATTTGGCTGGTTGCCATGGCAACCGAATGGTTAAAAAATAGAAAAAATATTCAAAAATCATCTCCTCAGAAACTATGCAACCAATAAAGCTCAAACTTCACAGAAAGGATCTTAGTACTAGCTTCTATAAAAGTACTGTTTTTCTTGGCAATTGCTCTAGCAGTTTGGTTGCTATGGGAACTGAAAGTTGCCATTGACTTATAATGGCAAAATGGAAAATTTGCATTTATTGCTATGCCACTGCGGATATTTTGACAAAACTTTCATAGAAATGTACCTTGAGTAGTCTTTAACCAGCCATGTTAAATTTATGCAAATTGCGCAATTTGGCTGGTTGCCATTGCAACCGAATGGTTAAAAATAGAAAAATATTAAAAAATCATCTTCGCAGAAACTGTGTGGCCCAATAAAGCTCAAACTTTACAGAAAGAACCTTAGTACTAGCCTCTATAGAATTATTGTTTTTCATGGCAACTGCTCCAGCAGTTTGGTTGCTATGGCAACAAAGAGTTTCCATTGACTTATAATGAGGAAAATGGAAATTGGCAATTTTTGCTGTCTAACTAACTGCAGTTATTTAATTTTTTTTCTACAGAAGTGTTTCTTGAGTAGTCCTCTACGATTCATATGAATTTTCTCCAAATCGCTGAATTTGATTGGTTGCCATGGCAAAATACAGTCGAACTTCGATGGCTCGAACTTGCCGGGACCACCAAAAAAAGTTCGAGTGATCGGCAGTTCGAGCCATTGAAGACCAACTCACAAGGTCCAGCTGTATGTACTATGCTTTTCTATCATAGCAAGGGTGACTTCCTGTTTATTGATCGGTCATAATTTAAGCCACTCGTTGACCCTTTTGCACTTTTTGGGAGATAAAATAAAACAACACTGAAGAATATGTTTATATTTTTATTTACAATACCAAAAGACCAACCAGGTAATAAACACTTGATAAAGTTAGTCTGGTCGCGAGAAAAGTTCCCACTAGCTAAGACCCGAGCCAGTCTGCTCAGCTTATAAATTTTGGCCCGTTTTACTCAATTTCGGTGTAAAATTTTAATTGAAGAAAACTATTTTACCATGTTTAATTTTCATATGCCGCCTCATTAGCTCAGGGTGATTATACGCGTTTAAATAGATAAGACCGAGCTATACAATCAGCTTAAATTGACAACCACTCAGCATTAATCGATTGACCAGTTGATCCAAGGGCAGCTTTAATTGAGCTCGCGCCAATCAAGTATACCTGTGTTTTCGGCAGACACTTTGTCAATATCAAAGCGTCTAACGTCTGATTGACCGTTAGTGAAATGGAAATTATTTACACGGTAATTAGTGCGAGCCATCGGATGGTTTTTACATAGAAAATGTACCCTAGGGACCGGGTTTGGGGTTCGAGCGTTCGAGCCATTGTAGTTCGAGCCAAAGGTGGCAGGTAAAGTTAAAATGAATGGGAGTTTTGCCGGGACTGGAAAGTCAGTTCGACCGAAGCATGGCGTTCGAGCCTTCCGAGTTCGAGCCAGTGAAGTTCGACTGTATAGTGTAAATTTCGAAAAAAAAATAAAAAAATCTTCTGCTCAGAAGCCATATAGGGGATGAAGCTGATATTGTGCAAACATGTTGATGACAGTAGTTTCTACATAAATTTTATTCTTTTTCTTCCAATCCCATAAGAACTTTGGTTGCTATGGCGACTTATAGTTTCCATTGACTCATAATGGGAAAAGTGAAGCCATGAGGGGGATGAAGCTGATACTTAGCATACATATTAATAATTTTAACCTCTACCTAAAGTATGCTTTATATTATCATTGCCCATGTGAATTTGTTGCTATGGCAACTTAAAGTTTCCAGAGACTTATAATGAGGAAAGTGGACATTTGCTATTTATTTCTGTATTACTGCTGATATTTTGACAAAAATTCACAGAAATGTTCCTGGAGTAGTCCTCTACCAGCCATATGAATTTTTCCCAATTACCCAATTTTGATTGGTTGCCATTGCAGCTGAAAGGCCAAATTTTCACTTTTTTTTTTGCCAAAGATCTTCTGAGAAGCCATTAATGGGGGATAAAGCTTATTTTTTTTGCATAAATGTTTGTGATATTATCCTCTACATAAATGTTGTTTTTTATTGCTGTTGTGCATGGTGTTTTGTTGCTGTAACCTCAGTGCCTCAGTGCTCAGGTGAGCGATATAGGGCCATTGGCCCTCTGGTTTCTTATTTCTCAATGAAAGCTTATGTCATGACTCAAATTAGAAATGTCTCAGTGAGATGCTTCTAATGAGGGATCACAACATATGTTTTTATGCAAAAATATGTAAAACTATTCCTAAATAATCAATGTTATCCCTAAGTCTTGAACTGGAGTGTTGAACCTGGAAAAAAAACACTTAATGCACGGGTTTCCGGGTTTCCTGGATGCAAGATAGAGGGTCTCACAGCCCCAAAATGATGTCTGGGATGCCCAGGAAAAAAATTGTGCATCCACTGGGACTCTTAAACCAAATTTCAAGTACCAATTCAAAGTGTTGAATTCTAATAAAAGTTAAATTATTCTTGGCACAATACAATGATTTTCAGGATATAGGGGTGAGTCTAAACACCACAGACCACCACAGACCACCACAGACCACTACAGACCACCACAGACTACCACAGACCACCACAGACCTTACCACAGACCACCATAGATAATAATGCAAATTATCATACCCCCTCTAAAATAACATTTTGAAGAACAAAATGTAAAAAAAATGCCAAATTAAAGCGTCCAAAAACTTTTCTAAGGACGGAAAATCATGTTTTTGTTAATTCTGTGTACTTATTCATTATATATTTATGTACATAAAATATAGCATAAAATTTTCAAAAAAAGTGTCAAATTTTATACTTTTGTATATTCTGTTCTTCACAATGTTATTTTTGAAGATATTTGATAATCTGTATTGAGATTTGTAGTAGTCTGTGGCAAGGTCTGTGGTGGTCTGTGGTAGTCTGTGGTGGTCTGTGGTACATAATATATAACACAAAATTATAACAACACACTTTCTTAAATTTTGTCAAATTTTGTATTTTTTTTTATATTCTACTCTTTAAAATGTTATTTTTGAGGGTGTATGATAATATTTATTGAGGTCTGTGGTGGTCTGTGGTGAGGTCTGTGGTGGTCTGTGGTAGTCTGTGGTGGTCTGTAGTGGTCTGTGGTGGTCTGTGGTATTTAGACTCACCCGGATATAGTATTTTAAAAATCCTGATATTTGATTTGGACATTTTAAAAGATTTTCCAGAGCACAGGACCCTTTACTTTTGGCACTGGACCCTTAAAAATAAGTGTGTGGGTTCCAAAAACTTTTAAATACAAGGCTGAGGGAAAACTTTGCTTAATATGAGACTTTGCATTATCATGAGTTGTCATTTGGAAAAATACCCAGACTAGACCACATAATGATGTGCTGCATAATATTGAATTTAAATTATTCTACCATCCTATCAGACAGCAAAGTGTTGACCTAGATTAGGCTGTTCTTGACAATCATAGAAGGCTGTCAGGCCCAAACTAAAAAACAAATAACTGATTATAGTTAATGTGCTGCAACTTCAGGGCTTGACAAATCACAATTTGATCCTTTTGTTTAGTACATACTACAAAATGCTGAAATTCTTAATTTTTTCCCCTATATTGCTTATATTTTTCTTGATAAGTCAGAAAATATCTTACTTGCCCAAAAAAAATTTACCTTGTCCCAGGCAGCCAGACAATGGATTTGTCAGGCCCTGAGCTAAAATCATAAGTGTCCATTCAAAAAAAGGGCTGGGAGTCTTTGGAAAAAAAAAACAACTGTAGGCTCAGATCAAGCACTGATCAAGGCATCAACTTTTGCAGTAAATACAGGAGTTTCTGCAAGGTCAGATCGAACACTCCATACCGCCTTATTTGTTTATGAGACAGGGTAGTGTACCTTTCCAAAATAACAGCAAATATGTAAATCAATCTTCTATGAGATGTTTTTTTTCCCTTCTGTCTTATAAGACAGATCTAGATATTCGGGATTGTTTTGAAAGGGAAAAACCTCTGTCTTATAGCAGAAGAAATATGGTTATATGAGACATGGACCTGTCTGAGCTATAGGGCAGAGGAGAACACTAGGCATTGATGGGTTAACCATAGACTATTAAAACCTTGTCCAATCGAAACACCGGTTACACGGTCAAAACTCCGGATAAACGTTACTATAACACCAGTTAACGGCTGATTCGCGCACAAATATCATGGCGGCACCCATACCCGGTAAGAATTTTGTTGTTTCTGCTTGCAAATAAATGTTTCCGCTGAAATAAAAAGTGAAATCGGTGGAGAATTGATTTGTTCAACCATGTATGCTTCAATGCAGTGTGATTTGTATCTGATTTCTTCAAACATTATATCCGTAGTTGGTGCAACAGTGTCGGCCATAGACACTTTAGCCAATTTGTACTGTCGTACTTTTGAAAATATGCAGAGTTTATGAACATGTGAGGTGCTTTTGATGAGTTTTTAGCTCACCTGAGCCGAAGGCTCACAGGTGAGCTTATAGTATAGGCAGGCATCCGCCGTCCGTCGTCCGTCTGTCAATGTTTTCAAACGACATCTCCTCTGAAACTACGAGGCCCATTGTTACCAAATTTCATATACAGCATCTATAGGCAGGGGGAACCGATAATACTGTTTTTTATCCAAATCCCTTTGGAACTTTGGTTGCTATGGCAACGTAAAGTTTCCATTGACTTGTATGGGAAAATTTGAAAATTTGCATTTATTGCTATGTCACTGTAGATATTTTGACAAATCTTTTACAGAAATGTTCCTTGAGTAGTCCTCTATCAACCACATGAAATTTCTATAAATTACACAATTTGGCTGGTTGCCATGGCAACCAAATGGTTAAAAAATTAAAAAATCTTCTCCTCAGAAACTGTGCATCCAATAAAGCTTAGGCTTCACAGAAAGAATCTTAGTACTAGCCTCTATAAAAATACTGTTTTTCTTGGCAGTTGCTCTAGCAGTTTGGTTGCTATGGCAACTTACAGTTGCCATTGACTTATAATAGCAAAATAGAATATTTGCATTTATTGCTATGTCATTGAAGATATTTTAACAAAACTTTTATAGAAATGTTCCTTGAGTAGTCCTCAACCAGTCTTATTAGATTTATGCAAATTGCACAATTTGGCTGGTTGCCATTGCAACCGAATGGTTTAAAATAGAAAAATATTAAAAAAATCATCTCCGCAGAAACTGTGTGGCCCAATAAAGCTCAAACTTTACAGAAAGAACCTTAGTACTAGCCTCTATAGAATTACTGTTTTTCATGGCAACTGCTCCAGCAGTTTGGTTGCTATGGCAACTAAGAGTTTCCATTAACTGATAATGGGGAAAATGGAAATTGGCAATTGTTGCTGTCTAACTGCAGTTATTTAGATTTTTTCTACAGAAATGTTTCTTGAGTAGTCCTCTACGATTTATATGAATTTTCTCCAAATCGCTGAATTTGATTGGTTGCCATGGCAAAATATAGGGTAAATTTTTGAAAAAAAAAAAAAATCTTCTGCTCAGAAGCCATATGGGGGATGAAGCTGATATTGTGCAGATGTGTTGATGACAGTAGCCTCTACGTAAATTTTATTCTTTTTCTTCCAATCCCATAAGAACTTTGGTTGCTATGGCATCTTATAGTTTCCATTGACTTATTATGGGAAAAATGAAGCCATGAGGGGGATGAAGCTGATACTTAGCATACATATTGATAACATTAACCTCTACCTAAAGTATGTTTTATATTATCATTGCCCGTGTGAATTCGTTGCTATGGCAACTTAAAGTTTCCATAGACTTATAATGGGGAAAGTGGACATTTGCTATTTATTTCTGTGTTACTGCAGATATTTTGACAAAAGCTTTACAGAAATGTTCCTGGAGTAGTCCTCTACCAGCCATATGAATATTTCCCAAATACCTGATTTTGATTGGTTGCCATTGCAGCCAAAGATCTTCTTCTGAGAAGCCATTACGGGGGGGATAAAGCTTTTTTTCATAAATATTTGTGATATTATCCTCCACATAAATTGTTCTTTTTATTGCTGTTGTACATGGTGTTTTGTTGCTGTAACCTCAGTGCTCAGGTGAGCGATATAGGGCCATTGGCCCTCTGGTTGGATACATTTAATACTAATTTTACCATTTATAATGAAAAGATGCATTGAAAATTTTATGGCCAAAATAAAAAAATAAAAAGTAACACCAGATAAAACGGTACAAGAAGTTGTCTTCTATCCAGCTTCAGAATCAGAATTGTTAACTGGTGATACGCCCAGAGACAATAATTCACCAGGTCCTATGATCGGGGAATAGCCTTTACAAGAGAATTAAACTTAGCAACTGAACCCTCTGCACACTCAGCAGCAGAGATGATTGTATCTGCCAGGGAGTTCCAATCTTTTATAGTCTGGGAGGAAGAAACTTAGCTAGTAAATGTCTGTCTCAGCTAATGGGTTGGAAATGCGAGAGACTGATGCTTCCTGGTACGCCTGCTTGCAGAGAACAAGATCATTTGTGGGTACACCGGCTGCACCCTTCAGACCTTATTAAAGTCATAGTCTTATCAGTGGTAAAAATCATCGAAGCACAAATCATTATAAAACTGGTTTAGCCTTCAGAATTGTTGATAACTTGTCGACTGATGTCCTTTTTATATGCCCGTTTTGAAAAAACGGACGTATTATGGCATGGCTCTCTCTGGCCGTCCGCCTGTCCGTCCATCCATCCGTCAACATTCCTGTGCACACCATATCTCAGTAACTGTTTGAGATATATTCATGAAATTTTGTAGACATATATATCTGGATGGGACAAAGTGTCTCATACAGTAATGGTTGCTCCCCCTTTCTTACCTTCCAAGTTATGCCCCTTTGATTATTGTTTACCCTACTAGTCTTGTGCACGCCATAACTAGATACCCGTTGGGGATATCTTGATGAAACTTCATAGCAATGTGTATGAGGGTCCGACGATGTGTTGCATATAAAATGGTTGCTGTCCCTTTCTTGGTTTTGGAGTTACATCCCTTTGGTTAGATTTTTAGGCTATTTTTGTGTATACTAATCTTGTGCATTCAATAACACCATTTAGAATATCTTGATATTCCAAGGTTTGCAGTGTCTTAATTAAAATGCGTGAAAAAGTGTCTGAAGGTAAATGGTATACTTTTAGGGGAAGCAATTCAACCATTTCTATTTTGCCTCCCATCTCCGTCAGGTTGAACTCATTAAGTAAAGAAGTTGCTTCTTCGAGAGAAAATTTTCTCCTTTCTGAGAAGACCCCTTTTGGAAGGGCTTCTTTGTCAAGGGAAGCAAACAGGAACTTATCAAAGTTGTTTTTCACCATAATTTACTCCCAGACGAGCCAGTGTACATGCAGACTCTAGTAAGGACATGCACTCATTGCCTCACATTGCCTACACAATAATTCAAACTTGTACAGTTTAAGGTAATTAAGTACACCACCATGTTCTTCTGCCATTTCTTACAGTCGTAAACCTTTTTTGTGACTTCCTGTTCACTTCCCTGGGTGATGAAGCCCTTCAGAAATGGGGTCTACCCTTAAACGAAAGAATTAAATTTGCTCTTAGAGGAACATACAGTTTCCTTTAAGAGTTGACTCCCAAGAGCATGTCTCCATTCACATAAAAAACCGTTTCACATGTCTCCATTCACATAAAAAACCGTTTCAGACCTGACAAGACTTTGTATGTGGTCAGACTGGAGGGCTTACACATTCCTACATGCTCAAAGACAGATTTCTCGAGATACACCTCATAGTAACTTTCACATTGTTTTAAGGTGTATGGGTACACCTTCAGGGGAAGCAGCTCTTGTTTTCTTTAAAATTAGCTAAAGCAGATTGTTTCCTTCAGTAGTTGTTCAGGGAAGTAAACATTAGGAGACGCAAAAGTCGTTTCTTTTTGTAGCAATAAACGAAAACATGGAGGTATACCAGTACACCTATACTAGGTTAACTAAGCTGGATAGAACATATTTTCTCTTACTGTTTTATCTGGTGTTACTTTTCATTTTGGCCAAAAAATTCTTATCACTCGTTTTCAGCACATCTTTCTATTACAAAGGGTAAAATTACTATTAAATGTACCCAAAAATTCATCGGAAGCACCTCACATGTTCATAAGCTCTGCATATTTTCAAAAGTACAAACAGTTTGCAGTCAAATAAGCTAAAGTGTTCATGGCTGAAACTGTTGCACCAACCCCGGATCGAATGTTTGAATAAGTCAGATACAAATCACTCTCCATCAAAGCATACATGGTAAAACAAATCCATTCTCCACCGATTACACTTTTTATTTCAGCGGAAACATTTAGCCGGGCCGGGTAGTGCAATCGGTAGGGCACCTGACTCGTAAGTCAAAGGTCCTGGGTTCGAATCCCGGTCTGGCCACATACTTTCGTTTCTCCTTCCTCTGATTCAAGAAGGGCAGTTGTCAGTTACTGGCGAAAGTATGTGCACTTAGTACTGGTTAACCGCTTAGGAGGTCTAAGCCTGCCCAGGAATGGTGTGGTTAGGTTAACTGACCGTCCCGACATGACCTTAGTTGTTTACCGTGGACGTTAAGCATCAAATCAACCAACCAACCAACGGAAACATTTATTTGCATGTAAAGAAACAACAGAATGATTACCTGGTATGGGCACCGCCAGTATATTTTGTGCGCGAATCAGCTGTTAACCGGTGTTACAATATTTTGACCGTGTAACCGGTGTTTCGATTGGACAGGGTGATTAAGGGCAACTATTGTCATTTTAGAGGTGTAGTATCAACTTGAGAGCCTCTCAGAAACTCAAGATATCAGGTACACTCCACCAGATGAGGTTATTCTATGCAGGTGGAAATGTACTTTCTACCAACATAGCTGGATGTTGGATTTTTAAACTCCAAAAATATGTTAAAAATATTTGATTTTTTTGAGCTTATATAAGCTTTTCAAGGGACACATTAACTCTGAGC
The DNA here is from genome assembly GCA_963989385.1 of Ctena decussata. Classification (NCBI taxonomy): domain Eukaryota; kingdom Metazoa; phylum Mollusca; class Bivalvia; order Lucinida; family Lucinidae; genus Ctena; species Ctena decussata. The sequence continues at coordinate 49,275,015 of OZ022506.1, forward strand.
TAGACTGTTCCTTAGGGGCCATAATTGGTGCCAGCAGAAAGCAAAGGCTGTTATCAGTCTGCACATTTGCATTTACAGTAAGAACCTTTTACATGTCGCAATTCACATTAAAAACATAACTTCTTAAAAATAAGGGATTAAAGTTAATGTGCTTCTGGTCATGTGTTCTCATTTTTATCTGGGTGAAAAATATGTTTGTCATCTTGTAAAATATTTATTTACGGAGGTGCTCTTAATATGACGAGATCTGGGTTTCCAGGTAAGATAGAAGTGTTGGATGAAAATTTTGATTTGCTTACTATAGATAAATTGTTGTATTGATCTTATTAAAGGCCCCAAGGGCATTGCATTTTATGAAATGGGAGTGTTATATAGGGTCTTAAGAGTAGTACATCAGCCACTACCAAAACACTTCTAATAAACAGTATTAAGGTGAACTGTTATACTTGCAGAGGAAACAATTCTACTACATGTATTTTCCTTTTTTCTGCCTCTTTACTCAATAGGGGTCAGCTCTTAAAAGAAAGAATTTGGTCCTAAAGGAGCAAATTCTTTCCTTGAAGTGTAGACCCCACTTGGAAGAGCTACATCTTTCAAAGAAGCAAACAGGAATGTATGTTGTCTCCCTTTGTAAAGATGACGGAAAACACTGAGGTTGGCAAGTCAATATAACAGTAGGAAAACACTGAGGTTGGCAAGTCAATATAACAGTAGGAAAACACTGAGGTTGGCAAGTCAATATAACAGTAGGAAAACACTGAGGTTGGCAAGTCAATATAACAGTAGGAAAACACTGAGGTTGGCAAGTCAATATAACAGTAGGAAAACACTGAGGTTGGCAAGTCAATATAACAGTAGTTTTGGAAAACAGGCAGGGTGGATTTAAAAAACCAGGTGGGTTTATTAGCAATGACTTAATATTTTTTATCATTCCATATAAGCATGCTAAAAGTTGGTGAGATGTACTATTGAATATTCATTTCAGCATCTCAACATGAATGTGAATTTTTAATGTATTTTGTAATTGGAGAGTAAAGTTAACTTAGCTGTACGTAGCATGGGACAAAGTTCAAGTGTAACAAATGGCCAAAGATATCATATTATATGTCGTAAAGTAGTTAATATATTACACAAAAGCTTATGAGTGTTTGGTTTATAAGTGGTCTTGAGCAAATGTCATATTTGGGTACATACTGGGATGTTAAATAGTGAGCCTAAACAGGCTTGTGAAATCAGTGGCTGTAAGTTTGCTTTTGTTCATCTTAAGTGTAAAGATTTCATTTTCATAATTGAGCCACGACACAACCAAACCAACAAAGTGGCATGTGCCCATAGTGAAGAGTTGGATCAGCCTGGGAATCTGCCCAAACAGATAAGAGTCTTTGCTGCCAACACGGAGGTAGCTTAGACAATGGCTACCCTTTAAGCGCACAGCAAAGACTGCCCAGACATGATGTGAGTCTTTGCTGGGCGCATATGGCACTTTGTTGGTTTTGTTGTGTTGTGGCTCAATTATACTATCTATTTCCATTTTAAGATGAATGGGTACACTTTTCTGGGAAGCAATTCTGCCATTTCCTTTTTGCCTCCCTTCTCAGTGAGGGACAACTCTTAAAAGAATTTGCTCCTCTTTGTATTTGCTAAAATAAAATTACAGTAATTTACGCCCTACCTTCCCAAGAAGATCGTAGTATGAAATGGGAAGCACACATATCTTGTTTGGTTTATAAAGGGGTTTATTTTGGTCTGAGAAGTGGTTTAAAATGAGTTCATTAGCTAGTCTTTGCAACATTTGAACACAGTTATGTGTCTCAAGTAAGCTACTTTATGTTACTTCGATGATTAATCTCATTGATTTTGTTAAAAATAAAACTGGAGGCTGATTATAAGGACACACAATTTTGTTCTTTCCAGGTAGACCTCTAAAATAAGCAGTTAAAGAAGTCCATCACAGAGAACCAGCCAAGATGGCATTGATGTTGAACTTCAAGTCTCAGATGTTATGGGAGAACATTCAGAAAGGAGACCTGTCAACAGTGGTCAATCTCCTTCAGAATGGGGACATCAATCTAGAGGAAAGAGATGAGGTAACTCCTGTTCTAAAATTAGATTTTTATAAGGATCGTAAAAGTGTCAGACTTAGATCAGACTTTCAGAGGCTCTACAGTCTGATCAGGGTCTAAGAGGAGCATTCTGATCAGGGTCTTAGAAGAACTGTCTGATCAGAGTCTGCACTTTTCACCATTCTGCCATCAGCTTTATGACATCTTTTTGTGTTGATATCATGATTGACCTTCCTCAGCCAATATCACACCTGATTATGTTTCCAAGGCCGTTACGAAACATAAAAGTCATAGTTCCAAAAATACTTGGTCGTCGTGGTCACTTTGGAACTTGGACTCTTTTTATCCCCTCACACCACAAAGTGGCGAGGGGGTTATAGGTTTTGTCGCGTACGTAAGTACGCACGTATGTACGTACGTACGTATGTTCACCTTTTGTCATCGCTCTAGTGCCTACATTTCTCAACGGATTTTGAAATAACTTCACACAAATTTAGGGCATGACAATATCTGGAGCAAGTTCGACTTTCAGGGTGCTCTGCCCAAGGTCAAGGTCACTGTGGCTATTTTTAGAAAAACATTGTCAGCGCTCTAGGGCCTACATTTCTCAATGGATTTTTAAATAACTTCACACAAATGTAGGACTTGACAATATCTTGAGCAAGATCGACTTTCAGGGTGCTGCGCCCAAGGTCAAGGTCACTGTGGCTATTTTTAGAAAAACTATGTCAGGGCTCTAGCGCCTACATTTCTCAACGGATTATAAAATAACTTCACACAAATGTAGGGCATGACAATATTTGGAGCAAGTTCGACTTTCAGGGTGCTGCGCCCAAGATCAAGGTCACTGTGGCTATTTTTAGAAAAACTATGTCAGCACTCTAGCGCCTACATTTCTCAGTGGATTTTGAAATAGCTTCACACAAATGTAGGGCATGACAATATCTGGAGCAAGTTCGACTTTCAGGGTGCTGTGCCCAAGGTCAAGGTCACTGGCGTTTTAGCTCACCTGAGCCGAAGGCTCACAGGTGAGCTTATAGTATAGGCAGGCATCCGTCGTCCGTCGTCCGTCCGTCCGTCCGTCTGTCAGTCCGTCCGTCCGTCAACATTTTCAAATGATATCTCCGCTGAAACTACAAGGCCCATTGTAACCAAATTTCATATATAGCATCTATGGGCAGGGGGAACCAATAATACTGTTTTTTATCCAAATCGCTTCATAACTTTGGTTGCTATGGCAACTTAAAGTTTCCATTGACTTGTATGGGAAAAATTGAAAATTTGCATTTATTGCTATGTCACTGCAGATATTTTGACAAAACTTTTGCAGAAATGTTCCTTGAGTAGTTCTCTATCAACCGAATGAAATTCATGTAAATTACACAATTTGGCTGGTTGCCATGGCAACCGAATGGTTAAAAATAGAAAAAATATTCAAAAATCATCTCCTCAGAAACTATACAATTAATAAAGCTCAAACTTCACAGGAAGGATCTTAGTACTAGCCTCTATAAAAGTACTGTTTTTCTTTGCTATTGCTCCAGCAGTTTGGTTGCTATGGGAACTGAAAGTTGCCATTGACTTATAATGGCAAAATGGAAAATTTGCATTTATTGCTATGCCACTTCAGATATTTTGACAAAACTTTCATAGAAATGTACCTTGAGTAGTCTTTAACCAGCCATGTTAAATTTATGCAAATTGCGCAATTTGAATGGTTGACATTGCAACCGAATAGTTAAAAATAGAAAAAATTAAAAAATCATCTTCGCAGAAACTGTGTGGCCAATAAAGCTCAAACTTTACAGAAAGAACCTTAGTACTAGCCTCTATAGAATTACTGTTTTTCATGGCAACTGCTCCAGCAGTTTGGTTGCTATGGCAACTAAGAGTTTCCATTAACTTATAATGGGGAAAATGGAAATTGGCAATTTTTGCTGTGTAACTGCAGTTATTTAGATTTTTTTCTACAGAAATGTTTCTTCTATGATTCATATGAAATTTCTCCAAATCGCTGAATTTGATTGGTTGCCATGGCCCATGGCAAAATATAGGGTAAATTTTCGAAAAAAAATAAAAAAATCTTCTGCTCAAGCCATATGGGGATGAAGCTGATATTGTGCAGATGTGTTGATGACAGTAGCCTCTACATAAATTATATTCTTTTTCTTCCAATCCCATAAGAACTTTGGTTGCTATGGCAACTTATAGTTTCCATTGACTTATTATGGGAAAAATGAAGCCATGAGGGGGATGAAGCTGATACTTAGCATACATATTGATAACATTAGCCTCTACTTAAAGTATCTTTTATATTATCATTGCCCGTGTGAATTTGTTTCTATGGCAACTTAAAGTGTCCATAGACTTATAATGGGGAAAGTGGGCATTTGCTATTTATTTCTGTGTTACTGCAGATATTTTGACAAAAGCTTTACAGAAATGTTCCTGGAGTAGTCCTCTACCAGCCATATGAATATTTCCCAAATACCTGATTTTGATTGGTTGCCATTGCATCCAAAGATCTTCTTCTGAGAAGCCATTACGGGGGGGGGGGGGATAAAGCTTTTTTTCATAAATATTTGTGATATTATCCTCCACATAAATGGTGCTTTTTATTGCTGTTGTGTATGGTGTTTTGTTGCTGTAACCTCAGTGCTCAGGTGAGCGATATAGGGCCATTGGCCCTCTGGTTTTAGAAAAACATTGTCAGCGCTCTAGGGCCTAATTTCTCAATGGATTTTTTAAATAACTTCACACAAATGTAGGACTTGACAATATCTTGAGCAAGATCGACTTCCAGGGTGCTGTGCCCAAGGTCAAGGTCACTGTGGCTATTTTTAGAAAAACTTTGTCATCGCTATAGCGCCTACATTTCTCAATGGATTTTTAAATAACTTCACACAAATGTAGGGCATGACAATATCTTGAGCAAATTTGACTTTCAGGGTGCTGCGCCCAAGGTCAAGGTCACTGTGGCTATTTTTAGAAAACCTATGTCAGCACTCTAGCGCCTACATTTCTCAGTGGATTTTGAAATAGCTTCACACAAATGTAGGGCATGACAATATCTGGAGCAAGCTCGACTTTCAGGGTGCTGTGCCCAAGGTCAAGGTCACTGGCTATTTTTAGAAAAACATTGTCAGCGCTCTAGGGCCTACTTTTCTCAATGGATTTTTTAAATAACTTCACACAAATGTAGGACTTGACAATATCTTGAGCAAGATCGACTTCCAGGGTGCTGTGCCCAAGGTCAAGGTCACTGTGGCTATTTTTAGAAAAACATTGTCAGCGCTCTAGGGCCTACATTTCTCAATGGATTTTAAAATAACTTCACACAAATGTAGGGCATGACAATATCTTGAGCAAGTTTGACTTTCAGGGTGCTGCGCCCAAGGTCAAGGTCACTGTGGCTATTTTTAGAAAAACTTTGTCATCGCTCTAGCGCCTACATTTCTCAACGGATTTTGAAATAACTTCACACAAATGTAGCGCATGACAATATCTGGTGCAAGTTCGACTTTCAGGGTGTGGCGCCTAAGGTCAAGGTCACTGTGGCCATTTTTAGAAAAACTTTGTCAGCAGTCTAGCGCCTACATTTCTCAATGGATTTTGAAATAACTTCACTCAAATGTAGGGTATGACAATATCTTGAGCTAGTTTGACTTTCAGGGTGCTGCGCCCAAGGTCAAGGTCACTGTGTTTTTTTTTAGAAAAACTTTGTCATCGCTCTAGCGCTTACATTTATCCATGGATTTCAAAATAACTTCACACAAATGTAGGGTATTACAATGTCTCGAGCAAGTTCGACTTTTAGGGTGCTGGGCTTAAAGTCAAGGTCACTGTGGCTATTTTTAGAAAAACTTTTTCATCGCTCTGGCACCTACATTTATCCATGGATTTTAAATTAACTTCACACAAATGTAGGGTATGACAATATCTCGAGCAAGATCGACTTCAGGGTGCTGGGCTCAAAGTCAAGGTCACTGTGGCTATTTTTAGAAAAACTTTGTCATCGCTCTAGCGCCTACATTTATCAATGGATTCTCATATAACTTCACAATATATCATTATATTAAAGGTGAACATCATAGAGATAGATTCAGTAGGTGTAAAAGTGCTGGTACCTGTCAGCAGTCTAATGCTTGTCATGACTGAAATATTTTCTATCATGTGATGATGTGAATTCTAATCCCCCGAATGCTTACAATACTGTACCTTAATGTCAGGGTCATATACAACCTTTACAATAAGGTCACAGGCTTTTTGTGGAGTGGGGTATAGTGCAGTGGTTAGCGTGCTGGCCTTGCAATTCAAGTGTCGTGGGTTCGCTCCTCCACACCTCCAGTGTTTCGCATGAGACTCACCTTAGCTGTTAGTGGAACATTAAACTCAGATCAGTCACTAAGCAATCACAGGCTTTTTGTTTTTTCATTCACACAACTATTATATGTCATGAAATTCCCCAGTTCAGTGTTTGCCCACACCGAGTAGTCTTGTGCGAGGGGATTTGTATCGCCTGCGATGCCTTGTTCATTTGGTAACAGCCCTTTATCTGCCTTTAGAAGGAATCAAATCATAGTTCAATTACCAAACAGCATAGTTCCAAATAAAGGAGGCTTATAAGGAGCAGCCTCATTTGGATCTACACTGTTTGTCCTGAGGCCCTCTGTTCTTTGAGTTCTCAGTGTGATATAGCTTGGACAAAACATTCTTTTAAATTTTGCAGACACATTTTGTTGTCTGTTTTTTCGCCCTCAGATGGTTTTAATTTTGAGTTCTTAATTCCTTTTTCAGCAAGGCCAAACATTCTTGATGGCAGCATGTCAGGCAGGGGATGTCAGTATAGTAAGAGAACTGCTGGAAGCGGGGCTGGACCCTAATGGTGTTGACAATGTAAGATTAAGTGCTCAGTGGTTTTTACAGAGCTGTAAAGTAATGTCAGGCTTAACAGAAATAACAGATTAAGCAATGTAGACCAGTGCTCCAGAAATGAAGGGTCACAGGAATGATTTAGGGATTATTTTCCATATTTTTCGTTAAATAATATGTTGTATCCCACATTAGAACTGTCCTGCCGATACAGTTCTAATCAGGGGTCACAAACAGGTTTCTGTTGGGTTGTTGAGAAATAGAAAAATTATCCCAAAAGTATCCCTGTTAACTTTTGTTATCTGGAGCACTGTAATAGATGCAGTCAGGCTGTTCCTGAAGAAGTCTTACCATGTTCAATTGGTTTGGCTTTCAGGCAACAGTTCTATAAAGTATCCCCTTCATAAATATACCCCTGGGTCACAGACTTCTGTGAGCTGAGACACTTTCACCCCTGTGTTATTTTGACTGTGATCACAGTCAAAGTAGTTTAGGGGTAAAAGTGTCCCAGTTCAGCAACATTTACTCAGCAAAAAAAAGAAAAAAAGACAAATACGAAGGCTTCATATTTTAGAATTTTTTATATACCTCAGATGCACACTGATAATTTTGGACTTTAAACTGCTCAGCTACACAGTCTTCAGTCCACTTGAAAATAAAGGTAACATTCTGAAAAGGTAAAAAGAGCTCGTGAACTTTTTTTTGAAGGGAAAGGAAAATGTACCAATAACAAAAAGGGAAAAAAGTGTTCAAAAATGTTAACACAGCATTTATTTCAGTTGTGGCATTGATGTCTGATTCTGACTTTAAGACAAAAGAAATGCTAGTCTTCTGTTTTTGGATAGCTTGGAGTATTGTATGTTTTCCTTTCTGTGATACAGGTGCATCGTGTTTAAATTTCTATTACAGGATAACTGGAGTGCCCTGCTGTTTGCAGCTAAGAATGGAGCTCTTGAAATCTCTATAGAGTTATTGGAAAGAGATGCCTCATTGGAGCACAGAGATTTGGTAAGAATTCATTAGCTTGCCTGGAAAAAGTATTGCTCTACCCCTGGCATTTGTGTTGGCATCACTGTCCACATTGAAGTTTTTTAAAAGCTTATATTTTCCAAACCAAATGATGGAGTTGGTTCGTATTTGGTATGATGATAGATATAGGTTCATGGTTTCTTTCAGCTAGACCCCCTTCCAGGCCTATGACCTTAAAGGTCAAGGTCCTAGATTGAATTTTACATCAAAGTTTTATGTTAAAAGATTTTTAAGAGCTCATATTTTCTTAACCAAGTGATGGATTTGGTTCAGATTTGGTAAGATGATAGATAGAGGTCCACAGTTTCTTTCAGCAATATCCCCTCCCAGGCCTATGACCTTAAGGTCAAAGGTCACAGGCTTTGAAATTTTACATCAAAGTTTTAATGTTAAAGTTTTTTAAGAGCTTATAATTGCCAAACCAGATGATTGACCGGGTTCATATTTGGCATGATAGATACAGGTCCAAAGTTTCATTGAACAATAACTTGCTCACGTCCATGATCTAAAGGTCAAGGTCACTGATTATGCATTGCCATCCTCAAACCATTAAATGACTGTGCTGTCTGATGACAGCTCTTGTTTTGATTTGGAAGAAACATGCAGAGCTACAGTGAACATTTTAGGGAGTTCTCATACGAAGTAAGAGGACATGGCTTCTCACAGGACAAGATTTTGTTCTGCAAAGCTTGATGACAGAAGTTGTTTTGCGACAGTTTCACCTGTAGTCACACCGTACAACCGGCTGAAGTGATGCCAGATGCCTACAGAGATAACAGATGGGCGAAATCGAAAGTAGGATTTCAGCAGGTGAGATAAAGTTGCTGGTAAAAACAGACGATAAAATCCTGGAAGAGTTTAGCCTTATATGGAAGTTGCTCAGTGCCTGTAGATTCTACTGTACCAGTGTGGGTGGCTTTCGTACACAGATAAGGCTATGGCAGGGCTTGAAAGGGGAACATTTTCAGAAAACAACACAAAGTCTGCATTTCGGCTCCCATTAAATGAATCTGAGATAGTACCCAATCTGTTTGCTTGCGTACAGTGAAACCTCAGTTAATTAGCAATATTTCTGCCAATTTTTGATGCACAGTTTAGCTTTATAATGAAAATACACGCTTTCAAAGAGGGTGGGTAGCGAAAAAATGGTTGCCTTTGTCAACAGATGCAATTTTAGGTGGATAGCAGGGATGACAGATTGGTTTGTATGGAAATGGCTGATATTGATGACAGGTATCAATATATAAGTATGTGTCTTTAAACTGATTATGAATGTGACTTCGGCGTGAAATCATGAAGAATGATGCATGCTTGTCCACTAGAATGCATATTGTTGCATTTAATAGCTTTACATCTCTCAGCAAAATTTGTTCAATAACCTTCCATGCTGGTTTAGGTTAACCCTAAGGTTACATTTTGTATTGATTAAACTCGAGGTTAGCTTAAACTTGCTTTGAGCAGTCGGCCCATGCTGTTTAAAACCCTATCTGGTTAGTTATGCTCGGAATGACATCGTTTAGGGTCAGAAAAACGGTAGTTTAGTTGGAAAAGGCATGTTTTCACTACTCTGGCGTAAAACCCTGTGATTGATTAGAGTAATATTACAAAACAGGATTTCAATCAAATGAACATACTAGTAAAAGGCTACTTTTAACGGTACCACAGTTAAAAAGGTAGTTTTGGTATTTATACCCCCGACATCCCCGACATACGAAGTATGTCAGGGGGTATATAGTTTATGTCATTCCGTCCGTTCGTCCGCGTGTTCGTTCGTCCGTCCGTCCGTTCGTCAACTTTACGTCAAAGTTTTGCGTTAAACCTTTTTGGGTTGCTCATATCTCTGTTACCACTCATCAGATTCTTTTCATATTTGTTTCATGATATCTCTATAGCATTACCTTTGACGTGAACTAGCTAAGCCCCTGAGTCAGGTCCCAGGGTGGGGCCAGGGGTCAATAATTAGGACTTAGGCATTTTCATTATGTCAAAGTTTTGCGTTAAACCTTTCTGATTGCTCATATCTATGTAACTGCATTGAAATTTCTTCCATATTTGGTTCATGATATCTCTACATCATTGCTTTGGTTATGGACTACCTACGCTGCAGGGTCAGGCTCATGGGTGGGGGCCAGGGGTCAATAACTAGGACTTAGTAATATGCTGTAGGTTTTTGGCGTATAGTTCCAATATACTTCAATGGAGCCTAATGATACATGACTAGGTTTATTTCATACTGGTTTTCATCATATGGATGCTGCTGCTGTCCTAAGGTCAAGGTAACAGACTTAGAATTTTGTACATGTATGACATTTGCATTGAAGTTGTGCGTTAAAGTATGCTTTCATTAGGCGATGGCATTGGTCGGGGGTATACGTGAGCCCCTGCTCACTTGCTCTAGTTAAGGATGAATTGGCAATTTCGCAATCCCTTATTCAAGTATCGGTACCAAGCTGACCAACATGCCCCCCCCCCCCCCCCCCCCCCCACACACACCCACATACACCCACACCCATCTGCAAACGCTCACACACACATAGACAAACTCTTGCTTTGGCGGCATATAAAAACTATGAAACAAACAAACAAAAAACACACAAGAAATTTGCTTCAAATTGAGAAACAAATACAACGAAAAGATACTCAGGCCAACCATCGTTCGGATAGTTCTGCGTTCACCTCTTTCTGAAAATATAGTATTTCTTCCATGAATGCGTAGCCAACTTCCATAAACACAAACATTATTCCTTTGACATCTAGAAAAATACTTTTTACGAGTTCTTGAGGTGATTTTATGCTGTTGACACAACCAAAACTTTAAAAATGCGATTTTAAGGACACATACTTATATACTGATACCTGCCATCAATGTCAGCCATTTCCATACAAACCAATCTGTCATCCCAGCTATCCACCTAAAATTGCATCTGTTGACAAAGGCAACCATTTTTTCGCTACCCACCCTCTTTGAACGCGTGTATTTTCATTATAAAACTAAACTGTGCATCAAAAATTGGCAGAAATATTGCTAATTAACTGAGGTTTCATTGTACGCAAGCAAACAGATTGGGTACTATCTCAGATTCATTTAATGGGTGCCGAAATGCAGACTTTGTGTTGTTTTCCGAAAATGTTCCCCTTTCAAGCCCTGCCATAGCCTTATCTGTGTACGAAAGCCACCCACACTGGTACTGTAGAATCTACAGGCACTGAGCAACTTTCATATGAGGCTAAACTCTTCCAAGATTTTATCGTCTGTTTTTACCAGCAACTTTATCTCACCTGCTGAAATCCTACTTTCGATTTCGCCCATCTGTTATCTCTGTAGGCATCTGGCATCACTTCAGCCGGTTGTACGGTGTGGTAGTGGATATTGTGCATTTTGTTGCCAAATGTTTATTAATGATAACTCTCTGTTGAAATTTGGATCCTGAAAGTTACATGAAATTACTGTTTGAAAGTTTGTTGTGAAACAGTTGTTCAGTTCTTGTTTTTATTAGCTCACCTGAGCACAAAGTGCTCAAGGTGAGCTATTGTGATCGATATTTGTCCGTCGTCCGGCGTCCGTCCGTCCGTCTGTCCGTCCGTCGTCAACAATTTCTTCAAACTACATCTCCTCCTAGACCAGGTTGCCAATTTCAAAATAATTTCACACAAATGTTTCTGTTATAGCCCTGAACCAAAATTGCTAAAATGGTTCCGCTCCACTGAACAAAATGGCCGCCAGAGCTAAAAATAGAAAAGCCTTTAAACGACATCTCCTCTGAAGCCAATGGCTTGATTCAAAAAAATTTCACAGAAATGTTTGACTCATTGCCCTGAACCAAAATTGCTAAAACAGTTCCACTCTGCTGAACAAAATGGCCGCCAGAGCTAAAAATAGAAATCTAAAAATAGAAAAACCTTTAAACGACATCTCCCCTGAAGCTAATGGCTGGATTTCAAAATAATTTTACAGAAATGTTTGACTCATGGCCCTGAACCAAAATTGCTAAAACGGTTCCACTCTGTTGAACAAAATGGCCGCCAGAGCTAAAAATAGAAATAAATCTTAGAATGACACAGAGAGCACAGTTTTGACCCAATCATCATGAAACTTTGTCAGAATGTTTATATTAATGAACTCTAGACCAAGACTGAAACTGGGTCATGTGGGGTCAAAAACTAGGTCACTAGGTCAAATCTTAGAAAAACCTTGTGTACACTCTAGAGGGTACAGTTATGATCCAATCTTCATGAAACTATGTCTGAATGTATATCCTTATACAATGTAGGCCAAGATTGAAAATGAGTCATGTGGGGTCAAAAACTAGGTCACTAGGTCAGATCTTAGAAAAACCTTGTGTACACTCTAGAGGGCACAGTTATGATCCAATCTTCATGAAACTTTGTCAGAATACTTAATTTTATGAAATCTAGACCAAATGTGGAATTGGACCATGTCAGGTCAAAAACTAGGTCACTAGGTCAGAACTTAGAAAAACCATGTGTACACTCTAGAGGGCACAGTTTTGTTCCAATCTTCATGAAACATTGTCAAAATGTTTATCTCCAACAAATCTAGACCAAGGGTGCAACTGGGTCATGTTGGATCAAAAACTAGGGTCACTAGGTCAAACCTTAGAAAAACATTGTGTATACTTTAGAGGGCACAGTTTTGATTTATCTTCATAAAACTTTGTCAGAATGATTATCTTAATAAAATCTAAGCCAAGTTTGGAACTGGGTATTGTTGGGTCAAAAACTATCGGTAGGTCACCAGGTCAGATCATAGAAAAACCTTGTGTACACAATAATGGCTTTACTTTGCATTGAATCTTCATGAAACTTTGTCAGAATGTGTATCTTCATGAAATGTAGGCCAAGTTTGGAACTGAATAATGTCTGATCAAAAAATAGATTGCCAGGTCAGTTCTTAGAAAAACATTGTGTACACTCTAGAGGGCACAGCTTTGATCCAATCTAAATTAAACTTTGTCAGAATATAGATTAGAAAGTGCAAAACTGCTCCAATTGAACCATCACCAAATAGATGATCTTCCATGTTATTTCATCATAGCTCAGGTGAGCGATTTAGGTCCATCATGGACCTCTTGTCTAAACAAACCACAACTTTTTTATTGGTTTAAACATATTTTATATTTCATGTACATGATGGAAAGGTTCTAAATGGGAGACAAAAATCATTACCATTGTGATGTCCTGGGCTCTCCCTTCAAATGGTTCGAGTCTGGCTACATGCAGTGTGTTAGAGTCACCATTGACTTGTTTTGAAATGAATCTTCTTTTTTTATAGAGTATATGTTATGCCTTTTTACAGTTTGGCTGGACACCATTGATGTGGGCCTCCTACAAAGGCCATGAAACAGTTGTACAGGAGTATCTGGAGAGAGGGGCTGACCCTAATGTAAAAGCTGAGGTATATCTCTAGGAGCAAATTCATTCCTTTAAGAATTTACTCCTTTGGAAGGGTTTTGTCAATCAAAGAAGCAAACAAGAAGTGAAAAAGTCTCCTGTTGAAACAGTAGGAGAAAAACATGATATTATGCTCATACACCTGAAACTTTGGCTAACACTATAGACCTTATCTAAGCTTATCTAACACTATAGACCTTATCTAAGCTTATCTAACACTATAGACCTTATCTAAGCTTATCTAACACTAAAGACCTTATCTAAGCTTATCTAACTCTATAGACCTTATCTAAGCTTATCTAACACTATAGACCTTATCTAAGCTTACCTAACACTATAGGCCTTATCTAAGCTACATCTCATAAGGCATATATGAAATACATCTTATTTATAAGTTCAGCATTCCTTTAAACGGGATTCCATTGCACACAGCCTTTCATGATCACCTTCCCATGGTCGTGATATGACAGAAATACTGTTGAAAAGGCTGTAAAGTCACAAGTCACCCATCCAGCCATAATCATCCAGCCAGCCGTGTTTGTATCCATGTTGCTCTCTGACACAGTTTGCATGCAGTTTATGACAAATTTTATCATGTTACAAGCTACATTATTTATCTGCATTGTAATGTAAAACAGAATATACTGATATCAAGCAGTCAAGCAGGTCATCTAAGATCTAAGTATAGTACAATGTATGCTATGTCAAGTCTAAAATCTGCCATTTTTAGCTCGCCTGAACAAAGTTCAGGAAAAGAGCTATTGCACTACTGCCCCTGGTGCCCCCCCCCCCCCCCCCCCCCCCCCCCCCCCCCCCCCCTATACAAAGTATGTCGAGGGATATATAGTTTTCGTCTTTCCCTCTGATGGTCTGTTTGTCCGTCTGCCCTTCTGTGCATCCATTCGTCCAACCGTCCATTAACATTTGCGTTAAAGTGTTGCGTTAAGTTTTTAGTCTTTGCTTATATTTCCACTATCCTTCGATGGAACCTTTTGGTATGTGACTAGGTATACTTCTAGGTTCATGCAGAATAGTTGACATCATCTGGATGCTGTTGCTGACCTAAGGTCAAGGTCACAGACTTAAACATTTGTATTAAAGTTTTGCGTTAAGTTTATATTCTTCTTTTATATTTCCAATATCCTTTGATGGAACCTTTTGATATTTGACTAGGGTTACTTTAAGGTTCATACAGAATAGTTGACATCATCTGAATGCTGCCTACCAAAGGTCAAGGTCACAGACTTGTATATTTGCAATGAAGTTTTGCGTTAAGTTTATATTCTTTGCTTATGTTTCCAACATCCTTTGATGAAACCTTTTGATATATGACTAGGTTTATTTCTTTGTTCATGCAAACTAATTGACATCATTTGGATGCTGCTGCTGACCTAAGGTCAAGGTCACAGACTTATACATTTGCATTATAGTTTGCTTTAAGTTTAAATTCTTCTTTTATATTTCCATTATCCTTTGATGGAACCTTTTGATATTTGACTAGGTTTACTTTTAGGTTCATAGCTGCTTACCAAAGGTCAAGATCACCGACTTTGTGTCGAAGTTTTGTGTTCAGTTTACATTCTTTGTTTGGTACATCCTTTGATGAAACCTTTTGATATATGAGATATATGACTAGGATTACTCTATGTGTTCATGCAGATTAGTTGACATCACCTGGATGCTGCTGCTGACCAAGGTTATGGAAACAGACTTAGATGTTTACATTAAAGTTGTGTGCTGAGTTGGTACTCTTTGCTGATATTTGTAATATACTTTGATGGAACTAAGTTTACTTCGAGATCCATACCACCTATAAGATTGGTTTCATTGAGCGGTGGTTTCATTAGACGGTGGCGCTGGTTGGGGGTATACGTGAGCCCCTGCTCACTTGCTCTAATTCTGCATAAAGACATATGTTGTGACCCATAATTAGATCAACATATGTTGTGACCCCTGCTTAGATCTGTCTTACTGAGACGGTCACAACTTATGTTTTCATTAAATAACAAGAACTATCCTCAAAACTCCAGCTTATCTAGAGCTGTATTGTAGTGTTGAGTTCCATGTTGACGGAAGGTCTTGTGAGATTTTGATCATACATGTAATCATAACTTGTGTCCCTGAAGTTTGTGAATTTCTGGATATCCTAAAGGATCCTTGAAAACAGCACAAATTTGGATCAGCCATGATATTCACCGGGTCTCATAAAAACATAGCATGTACACACAGAAAGGTTGTTGTCTTTAGATATTTGTGCACTGACCATTGAAGGCCTTTGGTTTAACTGCTTTGATTTCAGAAGCAAGCGTCAGAACTCAAAATGTATTCCTTTAATCATTGTTTCTGATACCAAACAGTGCCAGGTAGTTCAGACTAACAACATTATTAGTTCACAAGACAGTACATTTTTAAATACCATGAATGCAAAAACAGTGCTAGTTTTTGCCACCCCCACCCCCTCACACACACACAAAAGAGAGGCACTTTTGCACTGCAAAAGCTCCATATTTTTTTTCTGCCACAAATATAAGCACACATGATATTATGGCTACTGAAAGACTAAAAGTTCATTGACTAACAGTTTCATTAAGCAGGGTGGCCACAAGCTCTGGAAAACAGGGAAAATGATGAAAAAAAATTCCTGCAGGGAAAAATTAGGGAATTTGAAAATTTGATGAAAATCAGGGAAAAATCAGGGAATTTTAAAAATTCTATTTTGATAACATGAAACTTTTCAAGGAGGTATCATGGTTACTAGTGGTTTCTTTCTGCAATAGAATAAGTGTAAGTCTCCTTCTGACAGCTGTATGATATACATGTACAATTTAATTAGTTTAAGGGGTATAGTTCAAAGTATTGAATAAACATTTTCCTTCCATAGGTTTCGAACTTTGTAATGAGCATTTATCTGAAAGCAATGATTTGTAAAAATCTTCATACAATAAAAGATTTTTCTGTAGTGGAGGATTGAAAAACAATCTAAATTGAAATATGAATGTCCAGTTTGTGTGGTTACGGTCATGTGTGTTACATAATTCAGTATTGCATGCTTCTCTGAATTAGCATTGTATGCTTACCTACTTATCTTATTGAAATTATAAAGCTATTTTTGAGCTAACAAAAAGTAATTTTAGGAAAAAAAACACTGAAAGTATTCTATGGGCAGCAAGTTTTCAGCTACATTTATATGCATGTGTTAATTTACTGTATGGTTCAAATAAAGTATAAAATAATGTGTATGGTAGACTGTCAAATAGTCAAATGTTGACATCAAATGATCCTTGATGCTAAGTTACTGACACTGTAATTTGATGAAAAATTAAGTATAATTCTATAAAGTGTTAAGTATTGTTTGTGTCTCTAAGTTCAGTTCTAAGTAATCTGTACACCAGAAATGTGTAAGTTATAGAACATTTTACTCCACTGGTTTAATGTTGTGTAAGGAGTTATTTTGTATTGTCTGAAGTCCTAGGGTCATCTTGTTAATAGTTTAATAGGTTTCAAATGGTCTTTTTATTGTCTTCAGGACTCAGCTTAGGGCTCCAGAAAGGGAGAAGCTTGCTGAATATCTTTGAGAAATTTGGACCAAACTTTTTGTCTTCCTGTCTTTTCCATACATATTAGCTTGTAAATTCTCTGAACTGAAACTCAGAAGGAGGAGCATTTCATTTTGGCTCAATTATCCTCTGGCTGAGCCTTGGTCTGTGTTTGCACAACACTGCTGTTAGCTTGGAAATGGCAGAATGTTTAGACAGTCTACCATGTACAAAAAATAAATAAATGAATAAAATAAAAATAAAATAAGACAAAATAAATGATTAAAAAACATTAAAACAGTAATTTTGTAACAGTCATTTGGAGGTGAAGGTATGGCTATGCGGGAAGGTTGGAGGCCATATAAATATATAACCAATTGATTTTCGTTATCATGTAAGTAAATTGAAAATTATTAACATTATGAAGGCATTATATATCATAGTTTGAGTTTTTTTTGTCTCACCTGCGAAGCAGAGGCGAGACATATGTATTGCTTTTCCGGTGTCGGCGTCGGCGGCGTAAACTTTTGTCGAGTTTTTGCATTTAGGTCATTTTCTCAGAAACTATAAGGGCTAGAGCCATTAAACTTGGGTCATGCATACATCTGGAAGGGTACAGCTGAAAGCCATCATCAATATTGAGTCTTGACCTAGATTTTACGGTTGACTGACTTCGCAAATTTTTGTCGAGTTTTTGTGTTTAGGTCATTTTCTCAGAAACTATAAGGGCTAGAGCCATGAAACTTGGGTCATGCATACATCTGGAAGAGAACAGCTAAAAGCCATCATCAATGTTGAGTCTTGACCTAGATTTTACGGTTGACTGACTTCGCAATTTTTTGTCGATTTTTTGCGTTTAGGTCATTTTCTCAGAAACTATAAGGGCTAGAGCCATGAAACTTGGGTCATGCATACATCTGGAAGAGAACAGCTAAAAGCCATCATCAATATTGAGCCTTGACCTAGATGTTACGGTTGACTGACTTCACAATTTTTTGTCGATTTTTTGCGTTTAGGTCATTTTCTCAGAAATTATAAGGGTTAGAACCATGAAACTTGGGTCATGCATATATCTGGAAGAGTACAGCTGAAAGCCATCATCAATGTTGAGTCTTGACCTAGATTTTATGGTTGACTGACTTTGCAATTTTTTGTTGAGTTTTCGCGTTTTGGTCATTTTCTCAGAAATTATAAAGGGTAGAGCCATGAAACTTGGGCCATGCATACATCTGGAAGAGTAGATCTCAACGCCATCATCAACATTGAGTCTTGACCTACATTTTACGGTTGACTGACTTTGCAATTTTTTGTAGAGTTTTCGGGTTTAGGTCATTTTCTCAGAAACTATAAGGGCTAGAGCCATGAAATTCGGTTCATGCTTAAATCTGGAAGAGTAAATCTCATAATCATCATCTGTTTTGAGTCTTGACCTACCTTTTATGGTTGGCTGGCTTTGCAATTTTTTGTCAAGTTTTTGCGTTTAGGTCTGTCTCTCAGGCACTATAAGAGCTAGAGCCATGAAACTTGGTTCATGCATACATCTGGAAGAGAAGAACTTGAAGTCATCATCTGTATTGAGTCTTGACCTACATTTTGCGGTTGACTGACTTTGCAATTTTTTGTCAAGTTTTCGCATTTAGGTTTGTTACTCAGAAACTATAAAGGCTAGAGCCATGAAACTTGGGTCATGCATACATTTTTGCTGAGTGACAAAGCGCCAGCAGGCGAGACGCCGCATTCCGCGGAATTCTTGTATTTATAAAAAACGGAAATACTTTCTGTCATAATGACTTCAAAATGAAGGCTTTTGTGACAGTATCAGGAAATTTTATCAGGGAAAATCAAGCCAGATCAGGGAAAAATCAGGGAAAAATCAGGGAATTTGATTTCCAAAATTTTGTGGCCACCCTGTTAAGGTAACATTGCATTGAACAACTGGGCCTGATGTAAGTTTTTGATTGCAGTACAACATGTCTTGCCTGAGCTGGGCTGCAGGTCGAGGACATCTTGAGGTGGTGAAGGCTTTACTGATGAAAGGAGCCAGGGCTAATTCTGCTGACAAGGTTAGTGCTCCATTTAACATGTTACATGCTAAATATGAATATCAACTGATGGCATTTGAAATATTTTTCATAATTTTTGTAGACAGTACATTATGCTTCTTTGTTTCAAATCATCCGGTGGAAACATTTCTATTTAAGTTGTCTATTTTGTAATAATGGCAGTTAAACCATGAACACCTTCAAACACTTCAGGTGAATAGGTATACTTTCAGGAGAAGCAGCTGCACCATTTCCATTTTTGCCCCCCTTCTCAGTGGAGGTCAGCTCTTAGAGGAAAGAACAAGTTCCCCTACCTTTGAGAGTATACCTTATTGTGGAAGGACTTTGTCTTTGAGGGTAGTAAACAGGAAGTTACTAAAAGTTGTTAGCCTGTGTAAAGATGGTGAAAAAACATCGCATTGCATCTATTTACCTTAAATGAAATAGCAGATCTCTAGATATGGGTGGGTTGTGTAAAGTATACCTTGGCCGCTGTCACAATGATGTCATAATTACATTCTGATGATGTCAGTATACCATTGCAAGGATGCAGATGGTCGTGGGTTTTCCATGTAGATTACGAGTGCAACAGAAGTGAAATTTACATAATCAAGAGGAAACATTTCCGAATCATTTCAGGTTTATGGGTATACTTTCAGGCAAAAGCAACCATACCATTTTCTTGTTTACCTCTCTTCTCGAAGGAACGGGACTGGGGGTCAACTGGTAAAGAAAACAATCCAGGGAAATGAACAGGAAGTCACAAAAGTTCTTCCCCTTCATGAAAGTGGCAGAAAAACATGAAGGTATACCCAATCAGCTTAATATTGTGTATTTTCTTATTTATATATTTCAGTATGGTACAACACCACTCATCTGGGCCAGTAGGAAAGGTCATGTGGAAATTGTAAAAGCATTATTACATGAAGGAGCACATGTGGACACAACAGGAATGGTGAATATAAAATTTTTCATTCGGAAACATCTTCTGCTGAATGCTAACCTCTTGATAATTCAACAGACATTGACTATGGTTCACTATCTGATCATAATACAATTCAGTACTGCTGCTGAATGCTAACCTCTTGATAATTCAACAGACATTGACTATGGTTCACTATCTGATCATAATGCAATTCAACAGACATTGACTATGGTTCACTATCTGATCATAATGCAATTCAACAGACATTGACTGTGGTTCACTATCTGATCATAATGCAATTCAACAGACATTGACTATGGTTCACTATCTGATCATAATGCAATTCAACAGACATTGACTATGGTTCACTATCTGATCATAATGCAATTCAACAGACATTGACTATGGTTCACTATCTGATCATAATGCAATTCAACAGACATTGACTATGGTTCACTATCTGATCATAATGCAATTCAACAGACATTGACTATGGTTCACTATCTGATCATAATACAATTCAACAGACATTGACTATGGTTCACTATCTGATCATAATACAATTCAGTATAGACAAAGCTCAGATTGTGCCCCTGAGAAATTGAGGAGCAGAGAAGTGAAATCTAGTAAAAGTTTAAGTAAGCAGATCTGGGTCAAACACTAATTCTAAATGGTTCTAGTGCGCAGACCTATCTGTCTCAATATTTAGAATTTTTACTAGGGGTAAGTACATGGTTGGTTGTCTCAGATTTAGGGTAGTGTAATGTGCCTAAATTTTGGGACACCTAAAATAATTATTATTTCATTTGGGAGAAATGGAAAATTAATTATTTTAGGTGTCCCAATACTTATGCACTTTACAGTAGTCATGATAAAACAAGTATTCTTCTTTGCAGGATTCATTAACAGCTCTGCTAGTGGCCACTAAAGGAGGATTTACTGAAGTAGTAGCCGCTGTCCTGGAACATGATCCTAATGTTAATGCTACAGATAAGGTAGGTATATACAGCTCTAAAACATATGTTGTTGTCCTCAGAAGAACCACCTCACTTAAGTGGCTCAGTTGAGGGTCCACAACATTTGTCAAATGGGGTTTTTAGGTAAGTTCTGGGATATTTTTCTGTATTTCAATCTTGAATATGTTGTAGCCTCACATTAGAAATACACACACATGCAACACACAAAGATTAAGCGGGCTTCAAATATTGCGTTGGAGATAATTTTAGTTAGTTTACAATCAAAATGTATGTTTGTTTGTCCTTTCATCAGAATCACCTCACTGCAATTGTACCAGTAGGGGTGCACATAACATGCCTTTTAGGGAGAAATTAAATTTATTCCTGACTTCAGTATACTTTCATCCTATCTGGAGACCTAGACTCTGATATGGAATTTGATATTTGTAAGATAGGCATTTTTCTCCATATCTGCCAGACTCCAAAAACAGATGATATTCTTTATGCATTTTGTTCACTATGAATTGCTGCTCTCCAGCTTTTATGCAAAGCTAAGGCTTCAGCGTATAGTTCAAATATTTCTGTGCTCCAGATATTAAGCAAGAATAATGAGGATAATTCAGGGATAGTTTTTCACATGTCTCAATTAAACCATATATAGTGATCCCTTATTTGAAACGTGTTGCCAAGACAGTTCTAATAAGGGGTCACAACATACGTCTATGTTGAGGAAATATATCTCAAACTTACCCTCAAACCCACCTTATCTTTATAATAAACTCTATTTACAGGATGGTTTTACTGCCCTCACTATAGCAGCTAAAGAAGGCTACACAGACATTGTACAAGAGTTATTGGCTAAAGATGCTTATGTCAACGTTGCTGACAGGGTAAGTGGAAAATAAGAAACTTCTTTGGATTATCTCCTATAAGACACACAGGTCCGGGCTCGATGGTTGGAAACTAAAGACATAGTTAATTAACATTTGTTAATGTTTCAAACATTGATTTCTCAAATAGGCCAATATTTTTTTTTGAAAAAAAATGTGAGAAGCTTTAGCACTTTGCACTACAAAAGCTTCTCATATATTTTCAACAAAAAATATCAGTGTTATAAAGTCGTAAAACACTTAAGGAGCTGACCTCCTGCTTGTTAGGCAAACAATGCTTTGAGCAACTGGGCCTAGGGAAATAACCTTTTATAAAGAGAGGAAACCTATAAAGGTAAAGAAAACTTAAGAGTATTTACAAAAGCAATTGATGACTCGTTTGCAAAACTACATGTATACTTAGTACATTTAAAAACGCAACATTTTTGGTTTTACATAATGCATAATGGATAATATTTTGACCGAAAATAGAATGTAAATGTATGTCAGGCAACTGTATCTTTATGTTTTAGCTTAAAATACCCTCACATGTACTCGTAGTGCAGATGATAATCACTCGGGTATGAAAATCAAGATTTGCCTGTGCTGGTATCATAAAAACTCTTAAAAACTTTGGGTCAACGCTACTGGATAGTCAGTAGATCAGCTTTAAGGAAAAACAACAAATAACAAACAAATTGCAACAAAAAAAACTTTTTGTCATGATTAACACTTTGAAAAAAAATCGCCTCCAGATTGCCAGTTCATAAAGTCTCAAACTTAGAGCTATTGGGATGGTTAAGATGCCATATGACCACATCTGTTAGACAATAGGTGCCTTTTTTACCGACCAGTACCCTTAAAGATCGATAAAAAAACGGTTCAGTCAAGGGAATGCGTCCATAGACAAGACAGATTAATCATTGTCATTTATTACAACTCAGATGCTTTTGACACGCTGATGTTGTCTAGCAGGCATTTGGGACTCGTGCGAATGCTCATCTTTGGTAAGCGGAAAGAAATTTGGAGAAACGAAAAGTTTTAGGAGTTTTATACTTTAATGCTCTTTGCCAAAAACTTGTGATGCATTTCTTTTTACGGATGGTATACAATTGCAATATCAGCGTTAAACGTTTTTAGGAGAAAGATTGTAAACAATCTCACACATAACTTATGCCACTTTCTCTTTCTCACACCAAAATGACATCAGTGTGCCAAAATGACCAGTTTTGCCATTTCATTGGTAATCAAAAGGACAAGTCTCAGAAGAATAGATACATGGCGTTTTAGGGTACACTGAAGCATCTTCAAATATTGCAAAGGCTTTGGTAAATGTTTAATCCAGAAATGGAACAAAATTCCACAGCATTTGATGAATAAAACATCAGTGAATGCGACGCAGCAAGGGTCATGCGTTACGATTTGATCTTGTGAATTTTAAATTTAGGGGTAACGCTCCACGATGAACGTAAACTTAATGGAATACACAATAAAATGCCACTAAATTTAGTAAAATGACAGAAAAGATGTCAATCTAAATATATCTTGTGTTTCAAATATTTGTCTTAAAAATTCTAAAAAGATATTTCCGAAAAACTAAGTGTTGCTTTTTAGCTCACCTGAGCCAAAGGTTCAATGGTGAGCTTTTAATATGGCAATGCTCCGTAGTCCATCCGTTGTCCGTCAACCGTCCACCATTTTCAAAGGTCTTCTTCTCCAAAACCGCTGGGTCGATCAAAGCCAAATTTGCTATGGAGCCTCCATGGGTTGGGGGAACGAAAGTTTGTACGGGGTATCTGGGTCACATGACCAAGATGGCCGCCATGCCCATATATGGTAAAAGCCCTTCAAAAATCTTCTTCTCCAGAACCATAAGGCCTATAACCTTGAAACTTGGTATGTAGCATCCGGCATGCAGGCCCATCATAGTTTGTACAAATGATGACCTTGCAATGACCTTGACCTAATTTATGACATGGTCAACTTTGGTATGTTAGGCTTTTATATGGGAAAACGCTTAAACAGTGGATTTCTCAGAAACTATTTAAGTCTAAGGTACAATACTTGGTATTGATGGTCAACTAAATGAACAAATGAAGATATTATGTCACTAAAGGTTAAGGTCATTCGGTCTGTCTATCCGTCATCAAGATTTTCAAATATCTTCTCCTCTGAAACCGCTGGGCGTTGGAAGCCAAATTTCATATGGAGCCTCAGTGGGATGTGGGAATGAATGTTTATACCCGGGGTCTGGATCACATGACCAAGATGGCCACCATGCCCATATAAGGTAAAAACCCTTCAAAAATCTTCTTCTCCAGAACCAAAAGGCCTATGACCTTGAAACTTGGTATGTAGCAGCGGGCATTCCGGCCCATTATTGTTTATATAAATGATGAGCGTTCGTTGACCTTGACCTAAGTAATGACATGGTCAACTTTGGTATGTGGGAAAAAGCTTAAACAGTGGATTTCTCGGAAGCTATTTAAGTCTAAGTTACAATACTTGGTATACATGGTCGACTAAATGAACAGATGAAGATATTATGTCGCTAAAGGTCAAGGTCATTCCGTCTGTCCATCCGTCGTCAAAATTTTCAAATATCTTCTCCTCTGAAACCAATGAGCCGATTGAAGCCAAATTTCATATGGAGTCTCAATGGGATGGGGGAACGAAAGTTTGTACCCAGGGTCTGGGTCACATTACCAAGATGGCCGTCATGCCCATATATGGTAAAATCCCTTCAAAAATCTTCTTCTCCAGAACCAGTAGGCCTATGACCTTGAAACTTGGTATGTAGCATTGGGCATTCCGGCCCATCATAATCTATACAATCTATGACCTTGCGTTGACCTTGACCTAATTTATGACACTGTCAACTTTGGTATGTTAGGCTTTATATGGGAAAACACTTAAACTGTGGATTTCAAAGAAACTGTTTAAGTCTCAGGTACAATACTTGGTATACATGGTCGACTAAATGAACAGATGAAGGAATTATGACCTTAAGGTCAAGGTCATTCCATCCATCCATCCATCGTCAAGATTTTCATACATCTTATCCTCTGAAACCACTGGGCCGATTGAAGCCAAATTTCATATGGAGTCTCAGTGGGATGGGGGATCGAAAATTTGTCCCTGGGGTCTGGGTCACATGACCAAGATAGCCACCATGCCCATATATGGTAAAAACCCTTCAAAACTCTTCTTCTCCAGAACCCAATCGCCTATGACCTTGAAACTTGGTATGTAGCATTGGGCATTCAGGATCATCATAGTTTATACAAATGATGACCTTGCATTGACCTTGACCTAATTTATGACATGGTCAACTTTGGTATGTTAGGCTTTTATATGAGAAAATGCTTAAACAGAGGATTTCTCAGAACCTATTTATGTCTAATGTGGCTGTCACACAGTGACGTATAGCATCAGCGTATGCCGACGTATGAGAAATTTAGTAAACACGCTGGTGTACGTTGAATAAGTTAGGGGTACGTTATGAACAAGTTACGAGTACGCTCAAATACGTTGGTATAAGTTGTTGTACGTCGAATGCGGCCCAAAATTTTGTGCATGCATAAAATTTTCAGCGTACGCTGACGTATTGTTTATAAGTTAGTCATAAGTTTGGTGTACGCAACAGGTAAGTTATGCGTACGTTCATGCACGTAACTTGTAAGTTAATCATACGTTGACATACGTCGGCAGCCAGCAGGTCCATTGTGGAGCGTACGCGTAACTTATTTCTAACTTATAGGTAACTTACCTGTAACTTATACCGAACGTATCCAGAACGTACCCAACCTATGCCTGACGACCTTAGAACTTATTCAACGTATCACGAATGCACTGAGCATATTTAGGTAACATATCCGCCAGCGACCTGGGCTTCAGCTATATATATTGGATACAGATCAGCAATTTATCACTTTTAAATAAGAAATCTTCTTGGACCGCTTCTGCTTGTCGTTTTGGGGCTTGAGAGGGGGTTAATACTTCAGATGCCACCACAGCTGCTGCAGATGCCGCCACGGATACCACTAAAGAAGCATTGGAGTCTGCACGAGAGGGAGCTTGGCTACCATCGTAGGCACCATCGTAGGCACGGCAGTCGGGTGATGATTGGGACGACGGTAGGCATGCAGGTGGTCAGCTTCTACCTGCAAAGTTCTCTAATTTTCATTCTTTCGGCATGTCCATCGATCAACGTCCACTACAATAAAAAGTGTTGTAGAGAGCCGTCGCTTTACATCTGAAGCACGCTCCAACACGCTATACATAAGGTCGGCGTAAGTTAGACTAACGTTGTGCATGCGTTCGGCATAAGACAAGAACGCTACAGATACGCTGGGAACACGCTGTTATACGCTTGTATAAGTTATGTATACGCTAGGGGTAAGTTGTGAATAAGTTATTCATACGTTTCAGTACGCTATGTGTGCGTTCCAAAACCGGCTGCTGTTTGATGTTTTAATTTATCTCCAGCGTATGCCAGCGTATTGGATAAATTTTTCATACGTTGGCATACGTTGTCTGAAACGTTGTAGTGTGACAAGGCCTTAAGGTACAATACTTGGTGCGGTAGCCGAGTGGTTTGAGTGGCTCGGTTATTGTGCAGAAAGTCGCCGGAAGGTCGTGAGTTCGCGGCTCACCGTCGCCATCCGACGACTGGAAAACTCTCTCTGTCTACCCAGCAGTAAATGGGTACCTTTTTCGAATTAGGGAAGGATAAAGGCAGCTTAAGGAGAGAGAGATGGGCTCCGCCTTTCATCAGCTGTGCCCAAGATACAGTGGGTCTCTAACCCCCACTGCTCCTACGGCTATTAGGCTATGGGAAACCTTTACCTTTACTTTTTACAATACTTGGTATACATGGTCACATGAATGAACAGATGAAGATATTATGTCGCCAAAGGTCAAGGTCATTCTGTCCATCCATCTGTTGTCAAGATTTTCAAATATCTTCTCTGAAACCACTGGGCCGATTGAAGCCAAATTTCATATGGAGTCTCAATGGGATGGGGGTATGAAAGTTTGTTCCCGGTGTCTGGGTCACATGACCAAGATGGCAGCCATGCCCATATATGGTAAAAACCCTTCAAAAATCTTCTCCAGAACCAAAAGGCCTATGACCTTGAAACTTGGTATCATACCAAGTATGTAGCTTTGGGCACTACAGCCCAGCATAGTTTATACAAATGATGATCGTGGATTGACCTTGACCTTATAAATGACACTGTCAACTTTGGTACGTCAGGGGTTTTTAAGGGAAAATGCTTAAACAGTGGATTTTTCAGAAACCATTTAAGTCTAAGGTACAGTATTTGGTATATATGGTTTACTAAATGACCAGATGAAGATATTATGTCGCTAAAGATCAAGGTCATTCTTTGACCTTTGTACAAGGACACTGAGATTCTCTCACCCGTCAACATTTTCAAGCATCTTCTGCTCAGTTGCCACTGGGGTCGATTGAAACCATATTTCATATTGAGTTTCACTGGGTTAAAGGAACAAAAGTTTGTTCAGATGGTCTTGGTCACATGACCAAGATGGCCACCATGCCCATATATGGTAAAAACTCTTCAAAAGTCTTTTTCTCAAGAACTGAAAGGCCTACAACCATTAAACTGGGTATGTAGCATTGGGCACTCGGGCCCATCATAGTTTATACAAATGATAACTGTGTTTCATATGTAGCTTTAATACTCGGTCAAAGGAATCAAAGTTTGTTCATGGTCATGGTCACATGAACAAGGTGGCCGCCACACCCATATATGATAAATACCCTTCAGAAATCTTTGTCCAGAACCAAAGATTCAGTGACCTTGTGGCTGGATATATAGCATTGGGACTCAACATTAGTCCAGGGGGTGGCAGATCTGCCCCTGCCCTGGTGCTATATACATGTATAAAAGCATTAAAATATATACCAGGACCAAGTGTCAGGTGAGCTACAGGACCACTGGTCCTCTGGTTTAAATGTACTGAGTATATTTGCTTCATTTATGAAAAATTTTGTTGCATCAATACCAGTATGTAAACCTTAGTTGTCTAGCTACAGCCTTCATTTTGTGTCTAGATTCCAGAGGATCCATACTTGATCAGACTGTATAGATGTGCAGGCTGGTCTGAGCCTTTGCTGTTTGCTCATGTGTTGAACACTCTTTTTGCATGTTGTTGCTCATTTGTTAGCGTGCCTTTGTGAAGCAAAGGAGAGCTTATGCTATACCCCTGGCGTTGTAGTCCGAGTATGCGTCTGCATCCACGTTCGCGTCCGCATTCGTGTCCGTGTCTGTGACCAGGTTAACCTATGTTAACCATTTGCGTTAAGGTCTTTTTCTCACAAAGTATAAGGGCTAGAGTAATAAAACTTGGTACACACTTACATCAGCACATGATCACCTGAATGTATGCACCATGCTTGACCTTGATATACTGGTCATGGTCTACTGACTTCGAAAAAATTCAGGTTAATGTATATATAGCATTTGTGTTTAAGTCAGTTTCAAAGTAGTTATAAGGGTTAGAGTTGCGATATTTGGTCAGCACTTGCGTCTGCACAAGGGCATCTGAGTATAACCAATCAAGTGAGACAATGACCTACATTTTTACGCTTCTCTGACTTTATGACATTTCTCAGTCCCTATATGGGTTACAGTTATGATACTTTACACACACTTACACATTGGCTAGATCATTTCAGCAGCATCTTCTGTATATGGATTTGACCTATTATTTTGCTTCATTAACTTTATGATATGCTTAGATAAAGCTAAAAGATAAAGAAGCTTTATTTAACGTCGCATATAAGAAACAGACAACATAAGCTCTGTAGAGCTTTTATTGCGACAAACAAGGTATCCAGTAACAATTTATACTTACCCGATGACTTAACTTTATCTTCCTAGGACTACCCTTTATAGGCGAGCGTCAGCCAAGGGAGCTCCTAGTACCATTTATAACGCCTTTGGTATGGCGCGGCCGGGATTCGACCCCACGACCTCCCGGTCCCGAAGCGGAAGCTCTACCACTGAGCTATGCTTCACTGATTTTTGGATATTTCTCAGTCTCTATTTGGGACAGGGCCATGATACTTTGCACACACTTATATATGGACAAGATCATTTTAACACCATCATCCATTTATGGATTCGACCTATGGTTTTGCTTCACTGACTTTATGATACACTTCACTGACTTTGTGGTATTTCTCAGTCCCTATATGGGTTAGAGCCATGATACTTGGCACACACTTACATATGGACAGGACCATTTTAACACCATCATCCATGTATGGATTTGACCTATTTTTTTGCTTCATTGACTTTATTATATGCTTCACTGACTTTGTGATATTTCTCAGTCCCTATATGGGTTAGAGCCATGATACTTGGCACACACATACATATAGGCAGGACCATTTAACACCATCATCTATGTATGGATTTGACTTATATTTTTGTTACATGTACTTCATGATACGCTTCACTGACTTTGTGATATTTCTTAGTCCCTATTTGGGATAGAGCCATGATACTTGCTCACACTTATTATGGACAAGAAATTTTAACATCACCATCTGTATACAGATTTTTATTCTTCACTAACTCAGTCATATTTCTCAGTCCCAATATGGATGACAGTCATTATACTTGACACATACATTGGGACAAGAGCTTTTCAATACTGCCATCACTGTGAGAGCCAAGCTCCTGTAAGGCGCGCTTTGTTATCTTCTGACAACTCTTGTATAAACATTAAAGGAAATGCTACTGAGAAGAAAGCCTAATCAGATCATATGCCTGATAAACTCCAAGTCAGCTTTCACACGAGACATTCTATATGATACTGGAAGCTGATAGACCCGAGAACAAGAAACATTAGCCTGTGATAGGCGATCAATCTGTACTAACCTGATTCAAGGATGGACTGGTCACAGAAATGGCTGAATTGTCAAAGTCTTACTAATTGTAAATGGAATATGTCTTTTTTCAGGCAGGAGACACAATTTTGATCCATGCTGTGAAGGGAGGCTATGTTGATATAGTACGAGCTCTGTTGAACAGATATGCCGACTTAGATGTAGAGGGACAAGTAAGTGAACATGTACAGGGGAATGACAACTGGTACCAGAAGACAAGTCTGAGTACCAAATAATGAAAATATTTGTTGCAGGGTTGCCATGGTCAGGGTAAAATGTCTGAAAAATAAAATTTTAGCTTGCCGTAGCCTAAGGCTCAAGTGAGCTTATAGTATATGTTTGGGTCAGTTGTCAATGGTTCTTCATCTTATTCATCCATTGTTTCAAACAACTTCTCCTCTGAAGTCACAAGGTTTGTTGTATCCAAATTTATATGCAGCCTCCAAGGGTCGGTGAGACAAAATGATAACCCTGGGTTGACAGACCTTTTTTATGGCAAGGTTAAATTTGCATCCTGGTGCTTTTATATGAGAAATTGCTGAAATATAGAATTTCTTGGAAATTGTTGGAGACATTGGAATAGAGATTGGTATACAGTGAACTAAATGAGGACATGAAGAGTTTGATTACCAGAGGTGAAGGTCATTCTTTGACCTTTGACCAAGACCACTTATATTTTAACAATTTCTAATATCTTTCTTTCAAAGCTTATAGGCTGATAGGAACCACGTTTTATCTGGACCCCACAAGGGGTTGGGAGAAAGAAAGTTTGTTCAAATGGTCCTAGTCACATGTAAGGAAAATAGCTACACTTCACTTAAACACCTGAGAAAAGCATGAAATATACATACCGCAGTATTTGAAGATTTTATGCCTGAAATTTTGCAATTTTGGCATGTCAATGTTATAAAAGCTATTCCAGATCTCACAAACAACATAAAAAGGCCAGGAAATAAATGCTGACACATAGTGTGCTCTTCATAGTAGACAATAGATGTTTCAAAAGTGTGATACGGTGGTAAAGCTTCTTTGAATTGAAAGTATTGCATTCTGAAGAGAGCTTCCTGTGTTTCCCTACGGTTAGATGCAAATTAACTTTCATCAGATGTTATGAAACAAGCCCCCCCCCCCCACCCCTCACACACACACCAACCCTTGTACCTTGTACTCTCTCCACAACAGTCTCGCAAGTCTACATCCATTTTAAAATTTTGGGAATGTTTTTGAAGAGCAAATACCCATCTTGTATAGCATAATGCAATAATACACAAAACTGATTTATTTAGATATTTGAGGCATTCTATACTGAACAAGAAAAGAAATGTTACATGTACATTCAATGCATGTTTTTTGTATCCCCGACATACGAAGTATGTCGTGGGGTATATAGTTTTCATCTATCCACCCGTTCGTCCCTCTATCCTTCCGTCCATCTGTCCGTTCTTCCATCCGTACGTCCGTCCATCCGTTAACATTTGCGTTAAAGTTTTGCGTTAAGTTTTTAATTTTTGCTTACGATTACAATATACTTTGATGGAGCTTGTTGGTATGTGACTAGGTATACTCATAGGCTCATGCAGAATAATTGACATCATCTGGATGCTGCTGCTGACCTAAGGTCAAGGTCACAGACTTAAAAGTTTTGCGTTAAGTTTTTATTTTTCTTTCATATTTCCAGTATCCTTTGATGGAACTTTTTGATATTTGACTAAGGTTACTTTATGGTTCATACAGAGTAGTTGACATCATCTGGATGCTGCTGCTTACCAAAGGTCAAGGTCACAGACTTTCATATTTGTGTTTAAGTCTTGCTTTAATTTTATATTCTTTGCTTATATTTCCAACATCCTTTGATGGAACCTTTTGATATATGACCAGGTTTACTTCTTTGTTCATGCAAAATAATTGACATCATCTGCATGCTGCTGCTGACCTAAGGTCAAGGTCACAGACTTAAACATTTGTTTTAAAGTTCTGCGTTAAGTTTATATTCTTTTTTATTTCCAATTTCATTTGATGGAACCTTTTGATATTTGACTAGGTTTACCTTTAGGTTCATAGCTGCCTACCAAAGGTCAAGGTTACAGACTTGTTTATTTGTGTTTAAGTTTTGCGTTAAGTTTACATTCTTTGTTTATTCTTCAAACATCCTTTGATGAACCTGATATATGACTAACTTTACTTCTACGTGTTCATGCAGAATTTAGTTGATATCATCTGGTTGCTGCTGCTGTGGAGTAAGGTCATGGAAATAGACTTACGTGTTTACATTAAAGTTTTGTGTAATGGGTACTTTTTGCTGATATTTGTATTAAATATACTTTGATGCAACCATTTGATAGGTGACTAAGTTTACTTCTAGGTTCATACCATGTATAAGATTGGTTTCATTTGGCGGTGGCTTCATTAGGCGGCGGCGATGGTCGGGGGGTATACGTGAGCCCCTGCTCACTTGCTCTAGTCTTTGAACTGAATTAAGATTTTGCCAGTGCTATTTTACTAGTAACTGACAAAAAGTTTTTGAAGTCCGGAAAATGAATACCACAATAAAAAACGCAAAATCAATGTCTCAAGATTAGTTTGAGTCAGTGAGGTGTCAGAATTTGAAAGTGCTATTTTGAGATGAATTTTGGAGACCTGTATTTCACTCATGTTGCCAGCCCATGTGAGCAAGTCTTTTCTGAGATGTTTATCAGGCACTATTCGTTACGACAATGGTCCAATCTCTGCTTCCAAAGGGTTGATCAGTGAATCACAAGGCTTGGAAACGCTTGCCTCTGACTTTCATGTTGTGCACTGAAATCCCATAGACAGTGCAATGTGGTATACCACGGACAATTATCCAGTTTAATCAAACTTTTTATACCCCCTGTATACGAAGTATATAGGGGGTATATAGTTTTTGGTTTTTCCGTTAATATGTTTGTGTGTGCGTATATGTTAACATGTTTCTGTCACAGATTTCCCAGGAACCACAATAGCTAGGATTTTGAAATTTGGTACAAATGTTGGGTATGACTAGTTGTACCGTGTAAAAGACAATCAGCCTTCTCCTGCTTATCATTCCCTTTGTTTGTCCATTTTTTCTTTCTCTCCAATTACTGTCACAGATTTCTCAGGAACCACAACATCTAGTATTTTGAAATTTGATACAAACGTTAGGTATGACTAGTTGTACCGTGTAAGAGACAATCAGCCTTCTCCTGCTTGTCATTCCCTTTGTTTGTCCATTTTTTCTTTCTCTCCAATTAAATTTCTGTCACAGATTTTTCAGGAACCACAATAGCTAGGATTTTGGAATTTGGTACAAACGTTGGGTATGGCTAGATGTACTTAGTAAGAGTCAATCAGCCTTCTCCTGCTTATCATTCCCTTTGTTTGTCCATTTTTTAGCGCCGCACCTTTGCGAAGCAAAGGAGGGCTTATGCGATACCCCCGGCGTCGTAGTCCGAGTATCCGTTAGCGTCCGCGTTTGCGTCTCCGTCAGCGTCCTCGTCGGCGTCCATGATCAGTTTAACCAATGTTAACTTTTGCGTTTAACTCGATATTTAACTCTGTATCTTACAAACTACAGTAGCTACAGTCATCATACTTGGTACATATATACTTCCATATGACTGCAGCAGCAGCATCACACAATTGTGTGTCCTTGACCTATATGTTACGGTTGATTGACTTTGCTGTTTGGCACTGTTTTGAAGGCAATATTTTCAATTTTCATAATACCTTTGAGAAAAGAGAGTTGATACTTGGACAAAAAACATATCCCTACAATTACAGTTGCTGCAAAGCATCCATGCTAACTCCTGTGCCCTTCACCTTTATTCACGGTCTACTGATTTTGCCTTATATCTCTAACACTAATTGATGAATTAACATTATACCTGGCATAGTGGATCAGCATGACATTGCAAATGACCTCATACTATTTATAGATCACTACCTGCTTCGTATTTGATCAGGACCTCCTCTGGAGCATTGGGTTGCAGCAGAAGCGAAGCATCCATGCAGACTTTTCTGTCCTTGACGTTTATTCATGGTTGAGTGATTTTGCCTTATACCTTTAGCACTATTTAATAAATATGCAATATGAATATGCATTTCTTTTCAAGCTCATAGCTTAGATACCTTATATGCTACGAAGTTTAAATGTAGTATGATACTTACCCAGACCAACATCTTTGACTTTGTGGTAGAGTTCCCCTGGGTGGGGCCAGAACAGGTCACATTAAACACTTGCAAAATGGGAATCAAATCATAAGTCTGGTACCATTACTTGCCCTGGAGAGTTAGAAACTGGACATAATGATCACAGATGAAATAGTTTATACGGAGACCAGGCTTTGACAACTGGTTCAGGCTAGGGGTGAGGTTATGGGGTGGGGTCAAAGGAAACATGAGAAGTCTGCAAAGGGTAAGGAGGTGTCATCAGACCGACTTAGTACTGGGTAAAGGTGGTGTGAAAACCCATACTAGGAACCACCCTTTGTCACCATGAGGCATTATTAGTTAGACTGAGTTGGTATCTCTCCGTCTGGTGCATGAGGACCCGACCCTCTATGTCCGCAAAGTGCCCAGATTGGCATTCAAGTCGGCCCTGTATGCCAAAGGAAACAACTGACTTAGTCTAGCTTCTGATGCAAACTTCATTTGTGCACTAGCTACCACATTCACCCCTGGTTAACTATGTTAACAATGTTTTGAGTTTGGATACTTTGCAACCTTGAGAGTCAGGCTGCCATTAGGCGTGCTTTGTTGTCTTCTGACAACTCTTGTTCTTTCTCTCCAATTAAATTTCTGTCACAGATTTCTCAGGAACCACTACAGCTAGGATTTTGAAATTTGGTACAAATGTTGGGTATGACTAGATGTACTGTAAAAGGGACAATTAGCTTTCTCCTGCTTATCATTCCCTATGTCTTTCCATTTTTTATACGCCCGTTTTGAAAAAACGGTCGTATTATGGCGTGGCGCTGTCCGTCCGTCCGTCCGTCCGTCCGTAAACATTCTTGTGCACGCCATAACTCAGTAACCATTTGGGATATCTTCATGAAATTTTGTAGGCATATGTATTAGGTAGGGGGAACGTGTCGCGTACAAGAATGGTTGCTCCCCCTTCCTTGGTTTCAAAGTTATGCCCCTTTGATTGTTTTTTACCCTGCAGGTCTTGTGCGCGCCAGAACTAGATAACTGTTTGGGATATCTTCATGAAACTTCATAGCAATGTGTATGAAGCCCCAACGATGTGTCGCGTACAACAATGGTTGCTCTCCCTTTCTTCGTTTCTGAGTTACATCCCTTTTCTTAGTTCTTTTCGACTATTTTTGTGTATACTTATATTGTGCATACATTAACTCGGTAACTGTTTGGAATATCATGATGAAATTTAATAGCAATGTGCATGATCACAAGATAATATGTCGCATATAAGAATGGTTGCTCCCCCTTTCTGAATTTTGGAGTAAACTCCCTTTCCTCTGTTCGTAAACATTCTTGTATGTGCCATAACTCAGCAACCATTTGGGATATCTTCATGAAATTTTGTAGGCATATGAAGTAGGTAGGGGGAATGTATAACATACGAGAATGGTTGCTCCCCCTTCCATAGTTTCCAAGTTATGCCCCTTTGATTGTTTTTTTTCCCCTGCAGGTCTTGTGCGCGCCATAACTAGATAACTGTTTGGGATATCTTCATAAAACTTCATAGCAATGTGTATGAAGTCCCAATGATGTGTCCCGTACAACAGTGGTTGCTCTCCCTTTCTTCGTTTGTGAGTTACATCCCTTTTTATTAGTTCTTTTCGACTATTTTTGTGTATACTTATGTTGTGCATACATTAACTCAGTAACTGTTTGGAATATCATGATGAAACTTTATAACAATGTGCATGATCACAAGATGATGTGTCACATATAAGAATGGTTGCTCCCCCTTTCTTATTTTTGGAGTAACCTCCCTTTGATCATTATTTTTAGGAATTTCCATTCACTCCATATCTCTTTAACTCTTTGAAGTATTAGAATGAAACTTTGTAGGAATGTGTGTAATAATGGGGCAATGTATCCTGAGCAAGAACCACGACTCTGACTTGCTTACTGGATTATCTGCCCATGCATAAATTTCCTGTTTACTCTATAACTCCTTAACCGTTTAGAATATTTTAACACAACTTTATGGAGATGTGTATATTGCGAAGGGAATGTATTAGAACCAAGAATGGTATATCTAGTATATTTAGTTTATGAATTATCTCCCTTGTTTGACTTTCGCATTACTCAACTTAGGAGCCACTTCACCTTGGAAGCTGATTTTTGGTATACTAATAATATTTGATGTGTTAAATATTTAAATAATGTTGCTGTCATTAATTAAAGTGTGGTTTCCCCTGTTTGTCTGCCTGTCTGTCCTTTTGTAAACAATCTTGTTCATTCCTTTATGACATTAAAACGGGCGTATTATGCGCCGCTTGCGAAGCCCTTGTTCTTTCTCTCCTATAAAATTTCTGTCACAGATTTCTCAGGAACAACTATACCTAGGTTTTTAGCTCACCTGAGCCGAAGGCTCAGAGGTGAGCTTATAGGATGGGAGTCGAGCCGTCGTCCGTCCGTTGGTGCGTGCGTCAACACTTTCAAACATAAATATCTCAGAGACCAGTAGGCCGATCGCAATCAAATTTTATCTGAAGCATCATTTGGGTGGGGGAAAGGCTGCATTAGGTTTTGGTGCCGATCAGCTCAGAACTCTGGTTTCCATGGCAACAGATAGCCCCCATAGGGTTATAATGGGGAAAATGGCGTCATCACGTTTTCTCGACTGTTTCTGATTAGATCCTTATCATACTTGCAGGTAATGATGACCTACACAAGAGCTTGGATGAGTTCGAAATTTGGCCGGATTCGAGCACAGACTACGGAGTTAGCTGCCCTTGAGCGTTTGAAAAAAATCCCATAGGGTTATAATGGCGAAAATGGCGTCATCACGTTTTCTCAACTGTTTTTTCTTAGATCCTTATCACACTTGCAGGTAATGATGACATGCATAAGAGCTTGGATGAGTTCGAAATTTGGCCGGATTCGAGCACAGACTACGGAGTAAGCTGCCCTTGAGCGTTTGAAAAAAATCCCATAGTGTTATAATGGAGAAAACAACATCATCACATATTTTTAGAAAAACTTTGTCATCGCTCTATTGCTTACATTTCTCAACGGATTTTAAAATAACTTCACACAAATGTAGGGCATGACAATATCTCGAGCAAGTTCGACTTTCAGGATGCTGCACCCAAGGTCAAGGTCACTGTGGCTATTTTTAGAAAAACTTTGTCAGCGTTCTAGCACCTACATTTCTCAGCAGATTTTAAAATAACTTCACACAAATGTAGGGCATGACAATATCTCGAACAAGTTCGACTTTCAGGATGCTGCGCCCAAGGTCAAGGTCACTGTGGCTATTTATGCCCCCAACTTCAGAGAAGTTGAGGGGGCATATTGGTTTGGGCCTGTCCGTCCGTCCGTGAGTCCGTCTGTCTGTCCGTCTGTCCGTCCGTAACGCTTTTTGGCAGGTGGGAAACTCAAGAACCGCTTATGCTAGGATCTTGAAATTTCATATGTGGCATGTACATGAAAAATGAGCAGACCCGTGTTTTTTCTTTTTTTCGCCGGTCATGTATTAACAGAGTTATGCCCCTTTTTCAACATAGTCTATTGAACCTTGTGAACAAAATACCTCAAGAACCCCAGATGCTAGGATCATGTAATTTTGCAGGAAGACATTGCCCAAGATGTAGATGACCTGATTAACTTTTGAAAAAAAATCATGAATTTTTGACCGAGTTATGCCCCTTTTTTGACTTAGTGCATTGTAAGCCTATGGAACCATGTGAACAAAATATCTCAAGAACCCCTGATGCTAGGAGCATGATTTTTTGCAGAAAGATACTGCCTAAGGTGTAGGTGACCTGATTAACTTTTGGAAAAAAATTTGTGAATTTATGATTGAGTTATGCCCCTTTTTCAACTTAATGCATTGTTAGCCAATGGAACCTTGTGAACAAAATATCTGGAGAACCCCTGATGCTAGGATCATGATTTTTTGCAGGAAGATATTGCCCAAGGTGTAGATGACCTGATTAACTTTCGAAAAAAAATTGTGAATTTTTGACTGAGTTAAGCCCCTTTTTCGACGTAGTGCATTGAAGCCTATGGTACAAAGGTACAAGCATTATTGGATGAACCTTCTTTAGAGACAAGCATATGGTTGGGGGCATAGTGTTTCATAAACACATTTTCTAGTTTTAGAAAAACTTTGTCAGCGCTCTAGCACCTACATTTCTCAGCAGATTTTAAAATAACTTCACACAAATTTGGGCATGACAATATCTCGAGCAAGTTTGACTTTCAGGGTGCTGCACCCAAGGTCAAGGTCACTGTGGCTATTTTTAGAAAAACTTGGTCATCGCTCTAGCGCCTACATTTCTCAACGGATTTTAAATCAACTTCACACAAATGTAGGGCATGACAATATCTCAAACAAGTTTGACTTCCAGGGTGCTGTGCCCAAGGTCAAGGTCACTGTGGCTATTTTTAGAAAAACTTTGTCAGCGCTCTAGCACCTACATTTCTCAATGGATTTTAAAATAAATTCACACAAATGTAGGGCATGACAATATCTCGAGCAAGTTTGACTTTCAGGGTGCTGCACCCAAGGTCAAGGTCACTGTGGCTATTTTTAGAAAAACGTTGTCATCGCCCTAGCACCTTCATTTCTCCATGGATTTTGAAATAACTTCACACAAATGTAGGGTATGACAATATCTCAAGCAAGTTCGACTTTCAGGATGCTGTGCCGAAGGTCAAGGTCACTGTGGCTGTTTTTAGAAAAACTTTGTCATCGCTCTAGCGCCTACATTTCTCAACAGATTTTAAAATAACTTCATACAAATGTAGGGCATGACAATATCTCGAGCAAGTTTGACTTTCAGGGTGCTGCAGTCAAGGTTTTTGATTAGATCCTTATCATACTTGCAGGTAATGATGACATACATAAGAGCTTGGATGAGATCGAAATTTGGCCGGATTCGAGCACAGACTACGGAGTTAGCTGCCCTTGAGCGTTTGAAAAAAATCCCATAGGGTTATAATGGAGAAAACAACGTCATCACATTTTCATTTTTCATCAAATCCTCTTCATACTTGCAGGTAATGAGGATATGCATAAAATCTTGGATTAGTTAGCATTTCGGCTAGATCCCACC
Source organism: Ctena decussata (assembly GCA_963989385.1). Classification (NCBI taxonomy): domain Eukaryota; kingdom Metazoa; phylum Mollusca; class Bivalvia; order Lucinida; family Lucinidae; genus Ctena; species Ctena decussata. Next base: position 49,313,900 of record OZ022506.1, read on the forward strand.
ACTGACTATGGAGTACCTGCCCTGAGCATCCAAAAAATCAATGTCGCCACTTTTTCTTGGTTTCTACAGATCCGATCCTGTTCAGACTTGCAGGTAATGAGGAAATGCATAATATCTTAAACAAGTTCAAATTTTGGCCAGATCAGGCCAACCACTACGAAGTTAGCTGCCCTTGACAGCTCTGTTTATTGTGCTCTTGATCGGATACTTTTTAAACTTGCATATATTAAATGAGGGCATACATAATGTTTTGGATGAGTTTAATTTTCAGCTTGATTGGACCACTGACTGTGGAGTTAGCTGCCCTTGAGCATCTTAAATATCCCTATAGGTTTACAATGTCTCTCAGGTGAGCAATTGTTGCCCTTTGGGCTACTTGTTTTAAATTTGTTACAAACGTTGGGTTTGACTAGTTGTATTGTGTAAGAAAGCATCAGCCTCCTCCTGCTTATCATTCCCTTTGTTTGTCCATTTTTAGCTCACCTGAGCACGAAGTGCTCAAGGTGAGGTATTGTGATCGGTCTTTGTCCGTCGTCCGTCGTCCGTTGTCCGGCGTCAACTTTTGCTTTAAACGACTTCTCCTCCAAAACTGCTGGACAGATTTTGACATAATTCCACAGAAATGTTCCTTTGGGGACTCTCTACCAAAATTGCTCAAACGGTTCCACTCCACTGAACAATATGGCCGCCAGAGCTAAAAATAGAAAAACCTTTAAACGACTTCTTCTCCAAAACTGCTGGGCAGATTTCGAAATAATTTTACAGAAATGTTCCTTAGGAAGCCCTCTACCAAATTGCTCAAACGATTCCGCTCCGCTGAACAAAATGGCCGCCAGAGCTAAAAATAGAAAAACCTTTAAACGACTTCTCCTCCAAAACTGCTGGGCAGATTTTGAAATAATTTCACAGAAATGTTTCTTAGGAGACCCTCTACCAAAATTGCTCAAACGGTTCCGCTCTGCTGAACAAAATGGCCGCCAGAGCTAAAAATAGAAAAACCTTTAAACGACTTCGCCTCCAAAACTGCTGGGAAGATTTTGAAATAATTTCACAGAAATGTTCCTTTGGAGACCCTCTACCAAAATTGCTCAAACGGTTCTGCTCTGCTGAACAAAATGGCCGCCAGAGCTAAAAATAGAAAAACCTTTAAACGACTTCGCCTCCAAAATGCTGGGCAGATTTTGAAATAATTTCACAGAAATGTTCCTTAGGAGACCCTCTACCAAAACCGCTAAAATGGTTCCACTTCGCTGAACAAAATGGCCGCCAGAGCTAAAAATAGAAATAAAACTTAGAATGACTCAGAGGGCACAGTTACAATCCAATCATCATGAAACTTGGTCAGAATGTTTATCTTAATAAAATCTGGACCAACTTTGAAACTGGGTCATGTGGGGTCAAAAACTAGGTCACTAGGTCAAATCTTAGAAAAACCTTGTGCACTATCTATAGGGCACAGTTATGATCCAATATTTATGAAACTTTGTCAGAATGTATATCTTAATGAAATCTAGACGGAGTTTGAATCTGATTCTTTTGGGGTCAGAATCTAGGTCACTAGGTCAAATCTTAGAAAAACGTTGTGTACACTCTTGAGAGCACAGTTATGATATAACCTACATGAAACTTTGTCAGAATGTTTATTTTTATGAAATCTAGACCTAATTTGAAACTGGGCCATGTCAGGTCAAAAACTAGGTCACTAGGTCAGTTCTTAGAAAAAACATGTGAACGCTTTAGAGGACACAGTTTTGTTCTAATCTTCATGAAAGTTTGTCAAAATGTTTATCTCCAACAAATCTGGACCAAGGGTGCAACTTGGTCATGTCGGGTCAAAAACTAGGTCAAACCTTAGAAAAACATTGTTTACGCTATAGAGGGCACAGTTTTGATCCGATATTCATGAAACTGTGTCAGAATGTTTATATCCAAGACATCTAGACCAGGTTTGAAACTGGGTCATGAGGGTCAAAAACAAGGTCATTAGGTTAAATCTTATAAAAACCTAAGGTACACAATAAAGGGATCATTTTCCATTGAATCTTTATGAAACTCTGTCGTACGTATGGATGTCTCTGAGGTTAAGTTCACTGGATACTCAGGTGAGCGATCCAGGGCCATCATGGCCCTCTTGTTTCTTTCTCTCCTATAAAATTAAACTTTTTCTGTCACAGATTTCACAGGACCACAACAGCTAGGATTTTGAAATTTGGTGGAAATGTTGGGTATGACTAGTTGTAAGAGAGTATCGGCCTCCTGCTTATCATTCCTTTTGTTTGTCTATTTTTCTCTCTCTCCAATTTATTTTTGTCACAGTTTTCTCTGTTCCTAAGAGAGCCACAGTATTCAAATTTTGTTTACATCTTGAGAGTGGCCAAGTTTATTTTGGGAAGGAAAATCAAAATGCTAAGATTTCTTTTGGAATAAATGGTAAAATTTATGTCAAAGATTTCTCAGATTGCTATTTGACTAGGTTTAGGTATAGGTTAAAATTGACTACTTGACATCATCTGGATGCTGCTGCTGACTTAAGGTTAAGGTCACCGACATAGACGTTTATGTAAACTTGTATTGCAATTTTGTGTTAAATTTGTATTTTCTTTTGATTACATAATTTGCATGTTTTAATGGAACCATTGTGTATTTGTCTATAGGCCTTTCACTGGATTTGTAATAGATTGTCCATTCATCTGACTGTTATTTAACAGTTGCTTTAAAGTTTTGTATCAAGTGTGTTTTTATTAGGCGGTGGCACCGGCCGGGGGTATACGTGAGCCCCTGCTCACATGCTCTTGTTCATCATGAACCATTGTCTCGAGAAGCTGGAATAAGATCCATTAATTACACTTGAAAGTTTTATTGGAACATACTGGTTAATTGGAGTAAATGATTTGCTATACTTTTAATTGCAAGGGAGACAATCTCAAATTGACAAAATCTTTAACATCTTATTTCTTTGAACTGCAGGCCAAATTTCATGAGGTTAATAGGTTTCTTATTGACGGTTTCAAGGCATATCCAAAAGTGTAGAAATTTTAGCCCTTGCGCATGCACATTAAGCGTTTCACATTTTCTGTGGTGTTTTCAGTCAAATTGGAATTATTCTGTAACAGTTTATGCAAATCTAAAAGCGATTAGTTGATAATGTTGTCTGACATCTTGCACGTGAGAAAATAACGTAACAATATTTTAAAATATTGTTCTTTAGCTTAAAATTCTGACTAATCTATGTAACGTTTCTTTTTTTTTGTTCAGTATAGATGGGTAAAGAAACACATGGACTTAAAGCAGAGTTATTACTAAAAGTTTTGTAGGATTTTACAGTATAGTAAAGAAAGTAATAAGACCAACGGTCAAATGTTAATACTCAGAACTATTTCTTATCTGAAACTTTCTGCACTGTGAGGCATGTTTATGTCTATTTCAGGAAGGAAAGACAGCCCTTTATTGGGCAGTAGATAAAGGTCATGCAGAGATCACAAGACTATTATTAGATAACGACCCTGACCTTGAACTATCCAATAAGGTGAGTGAATCATTGTACAGCCATATTTAATATTGAAAAATTGTGCACCTTCAGCGTAAGGCCTTTTTGTCGGCACACAGTTTTTGGTGAATTTGTACACCTTTATGATTTTTTGGGCCATTTTTACAGACACAAACTTTTGTGAGTTCCTGTTTGTTTCTGAATGACATAACAGGGTCTATACTTACAGAAAATAATTGCTTCTAGGGGAACAAATTCTTTACTTTAAAACTTTATCCCATTGAAAAGAGGGAAAAATGAAATTGAAATGCTACTTGCCAAAAAGTGTAACCTTATTAACTGTATTGCTTACCATATGCAAAAAAGTGACATAAATTTTGCTTTTCCAGCATTATTATTAGTAATGTAAACTTATATCAAGTTTTGTGTTAAACTAACTTTTTTAAAAACATATAAACATACAAGATAAAACATTCCAAGGAATTCTTTGGTGCATTGTTAGATTAATTATTGTATGACCACATTCTAAGACTGGCTGAAATCCGGCCCATGACAGGGCTTGGTCAGCTTCAAGTATCAGGTTCACCTGTCAGTAATATAATCAACATTGAAATTCTACCATTTTGTTAGGTATTAGTATCACCTTATAATATAGTCCTCTGGTAGGTATCAGTTAAATTGTCATGACAGGCTTACAAGGTGGGCTTGTAGTATAACCACTATTGGCTTTGTGTTACCTTGTTTAAAAAGCCCATATTTGAACTTTGCATACTGGAACTCAGTAAGCGACCATTACCCTTGGATGACTTGTTATTTAAATCTACCAGTGTTAGTTATTGTCTGAGTGTCAGAACCATATAGGATTGGATAAGCATGCTTTCTGATTGATCTATTGCTCTAAAACTAAATCATCATTTGGTGCTCCTTAGACGTCACCCTACTAAATTTTCATCTTTGAATTTGCACAAGTCCTTACATACTTTCAAGAGATATCACAAGAAACTGTTAGCTAAATGGCAAACAGTATCTTTGATCAGACTGCTCCTTTAGGAGTCTGATCTGGGACTTCACTGTTTGCTCAAGTATGTGTGTCTCAAACTTAGAGTGTTAACAGTGTTGTAATTTCAGGATGGAGATACCCCATTAATGAGGGCTGTTAGAAATCGACATGAGTTGTGTGTCCGCCTTCTGTTAGACAAGAAAGCTAGAGTTGGAGTCTATGATAAGGTGAGAACTTATCAGCCCTTACTGTTAACTTGATTTTAGTTAAGACATTGGTTTTCTAAATATATGGAATTTATCTTTAAATATAAGAAAGTGGGGAATTTTTCCTGAAACCCAGCTTTCCACTGAAATGTTGAATGGTTTACATGCTTTTGAAAAGAGGTCCTTTCCTAATCATGTACATGTATCAACAGATTCTTTCAAAATTTTAGGGTGTTGAGAAGATGTACGTTGCACAGGCTTTATAAATGTGGACCATAAAACATATGTAATGTGCACCTCGAAATTGGGTTTGCAGTTGACATTTTCAAAAAATATCTGTTGATTTCTCTTCAGGTGGTTGATGATTTATTTTATATTATCATAGGGATAAGAAACATTATATACTCTGAACAGTCACTCTTTATTTATGACGTTTCGGCATACTGCCTTTATCAAAATTATGAAATTTGTACAAGACTACATTTTGAGCGTTTACATTCCTCTCAGCATTCAAACATGGAATCACAGAAATGACGTTGCGTGAAAACAACGTACGGCGCGCTGCCGTCAGAGATAAACATTGGCGCGATGTTGACAGGATGAATAAATGAGAACCTGTCCATCCTACAAGACTAAGTAACATCAACAGGATCTTAAATGCTCATCGATCAAATATTCAGATGGTGCATATAATCCACAAACATTCAAAGTAAAATAATAATCAGATAATACAGTTGAAGATGCACAGCCCAGTGTGTGTCATCATCGGGCATGAACAAATTATGAAAACTGCACAAGAAGCAAACAAACACGCAACTCTGTTCCCACTCAGAAAAACATATACACTCACACAAGAAAAAATTCATCGCTCTTGCAAATGCACAGCTTAACTCATAATAAGGGTTATCTACTCAGTAAGCACAAAAAAACACACCAAAAAACAAAAAAACATTGCAAACAGCCAAACCCGCATTTCTGCTTTGCACTAGTATCCCTGCTTCAACTCTAACAGTGCCCACAAATATGTGCCGCTTACATACAGGCCTTTAGGTATCTGAATACTGCCTAATAAGTAAACGCGCAACTCCATTCCCACGTAAGAGTAAAAATTATTCCACCGCAAATATACAACTGCATTAGTAATATCGTCGTACCACCCTCATACAAGCTACCCACATCTATGCCAAACACCATCCTTGAGAAATATAGCCAGGTGGAGGCAAACAGAAATACCATGATTGAGATAGTCGTCTAGGATGAATTCTGTGCATAATTTGGAATTTTCGCTTTTGAGCAAGGGGTCTGGTGTAGTGGTCATGGAACTCCTGAGAGCAGCTAACTGGTAGTATTGTGTTAGCTGCTTTCGGGATTTCTTTTTGCCTCCTCTTGTACAAATTTCATAATTTTGATAAAGGCAGTATGCCGAAACGTCATAAATAAAGAGTGACTGTTCAGAGTGTATATTTTATAATAGTTTGGGACTTTGTAATTATGTTCCCTAACTGTAAATGGACTTGCTACAGGTTAATGCTTACTATGCCATCTAAAAAATATCTTCTGCACCTGATAATTGTTTTAAAAAGGAGACAAACTAAAGGAGACAGTAAAAAACGGGTTACATCCAAAGGAGTTTACTTGTTGTAAATCATCTAAGATGTTCAGTTATTTTAACTTTCAGAAAGGAGATTCTGCTCTGCATATATCTCTGAGAGCACGAAGTAAGAAGATTACTGAATTGTTGCTCCGTAATCCTCGGAACAGCCGGCTCTTGTATCGTCCTAACAAAGATGGTGAAACTCCATATGGCATTGATGCTTATCAGCAGAAACAGATCTTGTCACAGATACATGGACAATGTAAGGTTTACTTTCAGCTTTATGAGATTGAGATACACCACAAAATTCTCTGAGTACTGGGATTGAAATACCATGTTGTTTTAGTGCATCGATGTCAGAGAAACTTGAAAGAGGTAACATTCAGATGAGATTTGACAGGCTCACCAGCTTAAGTAAAATATGAGCTGTGCTGTTCTATGACATTGCTTGATGATGATTATTTTGAGATATTTCCTTTTCATTTTCTGTATAACATGATTTGAACTGCCTTATTGAGGCAGTTCATAACATAGGTTTTTAGCTCACCTGAGCCATAGGCTCAGGGTGAGCTATTGTGATCACCCAGTGTCCGTCGTGCGTCGTCCGTCGTGCGTCGTCCTTCGTGCGTCGTGCGTCGTCAACAATTTGCTTTAAATGACATCTTCTCTGAAACCGCTAGGCCTAGGGCTTTGATATTTGGTATGAAACATTGTCTAGTGGTCCTCTTCCAAGTTTGTTCAAATGGTGGCCCCAGGGTCCAAAATGGCCCTGGGGCAGGGGGTCTTGGGTTCGAAACTAAAAAATACTTAAAAATCTTCTTCTCCGGAACTGCTTGGCTCAGATGCTTGAAATTTGGTATGGAGCATTGCTTAGTGGTCCTCTACCAAGTTTGTTCAAATGGTGGCCCCAGGGTCCAAAATGGCCCTGGGGCAGGGGGTCTTGGGTTGGAAACTAAAAATTACTTAAAAATCTTCTTCTCCAGAACTGCTTTGCTCAGATGCTTGAAATTTGGTATGTAGCTTTGCCTAGTGGTCCTCTACCAAGTTTGTTCAAATGGTGGCCCCAGGGTCCAAAATGGCCCTGGGGCAGGGGGTCTTGGGTTCGAAACTAAAAAATACTTAAATATCTTCTTCACCAGAACTGCTTGCCTCAGATGCTTGAAATTTGGTTTGTAGAATTGCCTAGTGGTCCTCTACCACGTTTGTTCAACTGGTGGCCCTAGGGTCCAAAATGGCCCTGGGGCAGGGGGTCTTGGGTTAGAAACTAAAAAATACTTAAATATCTTCTTCACCAGAACTGCTTGCCTCAGATGCTTGAAATTTGGTAAGTAACATTGCCTAGTGGTCCTCTACGAAGTTTGTTCAAATGGGCACCCCAGGGTCCAAAATGGCCCCAGGGCAGGGAGTCACAGGTTTGAACCATAGAAATACATAGAAAAATATAAAAAAATCTTCTGCTTCAGAACAGCAAGGTTCATATGCTTGAAATTTGGTATGTAGCATTGCCTAGTAGTCCCTTACAAAGTTTGTTTAAATGGTGGCCCCAGGGTCCAAAATGGCCCTGCGACTGGGAGTCCTAGGTTTGAACCATAGAAATATATAGAAAAATATTTAAAAAATCTTCTTCAGAACCACTTGGCTCAGATGCTTGAAATTCGGTATGTAGCTTTGCCTAGTAGTCTTTTACCAAGTTTGTTCAAATGATGACCCCAGGGTCTAAAATGGCCCCGCCCCAGGGGGTCCTGGGTTTGAACCATAGAACTACATAGAAAAAATATTCAAACATCTTCTTCTTTAGAACCACTTGGCTCAGATGCTTGAAGATTGGTATGATGCATTGCCTTGTTGTCCTTTATCAAGTTTGTTCAAATGATGGCCCCATGGTCCAAAATGGCCCTGCGGCAGGGAGTCCTGAGTTTGAGCTATTGAAATACATATAGGAATCTATTAAAAAAATCTTCTTCTTCAGAACACCTTGGCTCAGATGCTTGAAATTTGGTATGATGCATTGCCTTGTGGACTCCTACAAAGTTTGTGTAAATGGTGGCCCTGGGATCCAAAATGGCCCTGGGGCAGGCAGTCTTGGGTTCGAAATTAAAATGTACTTATAAACCTTCATCTCCAGAACCCCTTAGTGCAGATGCTTGAAATTTTGTATGATGCATTGCCTAGTGGTCCCTTACCAAATTTGTTCAAATGATGGTGCCAGGGTAAAAAATGGCCCCGCCCCAGGGGGTCCTGGGTTTGAACCATAGAAATACAAAGAAAAATATTCAGAAATCTTCTGCTTCAGAACCACTTGGCTCAGAGGCTTGAAATTTAGCTTTTAGCATTGCCTAGTGGTCCTTTACCAAGATTATTCAAATGATGGCCCCAGGGTCCAAAATGGCCCTGCCCCAGGGGCTCCAGGGTTTGAACCATAGCAGTACATAGAAAAACATTAAAAAATCTTTTTCTTCAGAACCATTTGGAAATGGTTGCAAACTATCAGGTTTGTTCAAATTATGACCCTAGTTTGACCTTTAACCTTTTTAGCTCACCTGAGCCAGCGGCTCCGGGGGAGCTTATAGGATGGTAAGGCTCCGGCGTCCGTCGTCCGTCCGTCGTCCGTCCGTCCGTCCGTCCGTCAACAATTTCAAACGAATTCTTCTCTGAAACCACTTGGCCAATTGTAACCAAATTTCATATGTAGCCTCTAGGGGACTTAGGAACGAAAAGTTGTTCAAACGGTCCTGGTCACATGACCAACATGGCCGCCACGCCCATATATGGTAAAAACCTAGAAAAATCTTCTTCTCCAGAACCAATAGGCCGATGGCCTTGAAACTTGGTATGTAGCATCAGGTACGCGAGTACTACCAAGATTGTTCAAATCATGACCTTGGGTTGACCTTGAACTTTTTTACGGTAAGGTCAAATTTGCATTGTGTAGCTTTTATATGGGAAAATGCTAGAACATAAGATTTCTTGGAAACTGTTGAAGATTTAGACCTGAAAATTGGTATATACAGTCATCTGAATGAGTACATGAAAATTAATGCGTACAAAAGGTCAAGGTCATTGTTTGACCTTTGACCCTGGTCTCTCATATTTTGACAATTTCACACATCTCCTCAAAAGCCATTAGGCCAGTTGTAACCAAATTTCATACAGAGCCTCTTGGGGGCAGGGGAACAAAAATTTGTTCAAACGGACCGGGTCACATAACCCAAAATGGCCGCCATGCCCATATATGGTAAAAACCTTTAAAAATCTTCTTCTCCAGAACCAATAGGCCAATGGCCTTGAAACTTGGTATGTAGCATCAGGTACCCGAGTGTTACCAAGATTGTTCAAATTATGACCTTGGGTTGACCTTGACCTTTTTTTACGGTAAGGTAAAATTTGCTTTTTTTAGCTTTTATATGGGAAAATGCTAGAACGTAAGATTTCTTGGAAACTGTTGAAGATTTAAACCTGAAAATTGGCATATACAGTCATCTAAATGAGTACATGAAAATTTATATGTACAAGAGGTCAAGGTCATTCTTTGACCTTAGACGCTGGTCTTTCATATTGTGACAGTTTCACACATCTGCTCAAAAGCCACTGGGCCAATTGTTACCAAATTTCATACAGAGCCTCTAGGGGCTGAGGGAAAGAAAATTTGTTCAAACAGTCTTGGTCACATGACCAACATGGCAGCCATGCCCATATATGGCAAAAACCTTTACAAATCTCCTTCTCAAGAACCAAGTGATCGATGGCCTTGAAACTTGGTAAGCATCAGGTACTTGAGTACTATCAAGATTGTTCAAATGATGACCTTGGGCTGACTTGACCTTTTACAAGGTAAGGTCAAGTATGGGAAAATGGTAGAACATAAGAGTTCATGGCAAGTTTAGAAGATTTTGGCCTAAAAATTGGTATATACAGTCATCTTAGTTAGTACATGGAACATTTGCGGGTACAAGAGGTCAAGGTCATCCTTTGACCTCTGACCCATGTCTCTTATATTTTGACAATTTAAGACGTCTCCTCAAAAGCCACAGGACCAATTGTAACCAAATATCATACACAGCCTCTAGGGGCTGATGGAACGAAAATATATCAAGCGGTCTAGGTCACATGACCTACATGGCCACCATACACAGGTGAGCGATTCAGGGCCTCATGGCCCTCTTGTTGTTCAGGTGAGCGATTTAGGGCCACTTGGCCCTCTTGTTATCATAAATGCTTACATATTTATTGCGGTCTTTGTTGATGAGCATTTATACTTATTTTGCATTAATTTTCAATAAAAACAATGCGAAGAAGTGTTTTCAAGGCAGGGCTAAGGTGGAGACAGTAGGTGCTTTGCTTGAAGGTCAACCAGTGGCATTCCTTGTTTGTTTATTGATGGCAGTGTGACATTGCAACATAGCATCATGATCTTACATGCTGTGTCCACCTTCTGGCCCTGAACATTAGAAGAGTTACTGGTTCGGGTGAAAGACTTAAGAATATTGGAAACAAATAAAATTCAAATATAAGTATTGAAATCATTTTTCTGAGTGTTCATGAATTCATATAAACACTTGTTTGTTAGTGTTTGTCTGAGGCCCTTTTAGCTCCACAGATATTAAAGTAAGCAAATGCTTTTCAACACTCCTTTAAAGTTCAAAAAAGGGATTTCAGTTCTTCACAAAAACTAGAGGACCAACGGTCCTGTAGCTCACCTGACACCTGCTGTCAAGACACAATTTGTCATTTTGTTCATTTGTTACAAATTTGAAACCAGTGGCTTATAAGGAGTGCAAATTTTAATTTCAAAATCTCACTGACCTTTAGCAAAGTTAAAAAAATGACCTTGACCTTTGATGACATTATGTCTTCATGTATTCATTTTGTTTACCATATTTCCAATTATTATATCTAGGCTTAAAAAGTTTCCATGATATCAACTGTTCAAGCATTTTCCCATATAAAAGCATAACATACCAAAGTTGACCTTGCCATAAATTAGGTCAAGGTCAATGCACAGTCATGATTTGTACAAACTATGATGGACCGGAGTCCCCAATGCAACATACCAAGCTGCAAGGTCATTGGGCCTTTGGTTCTCGAGAAGATTTTTGAAGGGTTTTTACCATATATGGGCATGGTGGCCATCTTGGTGATGTGACCATGACCATTTGAACAAACTTTGGTTCCTTTGACCCAGTGAAGCTCCATATGAGATATGGCTTCAAACAGCCCAGTGGCTTTAGAGAAGAAGACATTTAAAATGTTGACAGGCAACAGAATTTCAGTGACCTTGAACAAAGGTCAAAGAATGACCTTGACCTTTAGCATCAAAATTACATCATCTGGTCATTTATACCAAATATTATATCATAGACTTAAATAGTTTCTGAGAAATCCACTGTTTAAGCATTTTTCCATACAAAAGCATAATGTACCTACGTTGACTGTGTCTTACATTAGGTCAAGGTCAACCTACAGTCATCATTTGTACAAACTATGATGGGCTTTAATGCTTGATGCTACATACCAGGTTTCAAGGTCATAGGCCTTTTGATTCCGGAGAAGAAGGTTTTTGAAGGGTTTTTACTATATATGGGTGTGGCAGCCACCTTGGTCATGTGACCCAGACCCCAGGAACAAACTTTCGTTCCCTTATCCTACTGAGACTCCATATGAAATTTGGCTTTGATTGGCCCAGCAGTTTCAGAGAAGAAGATCTTTGAAAATGGTGGACAATGGACGGACAGATGGACGAACGATGGACCATGGCTATACTAAAAGCTCACCTGTGAGCTTTTGGCTCAGGTGAGCTAAAAAACAAGAAAACAACAAATATTTCTTCTAAAAGCCCGCACAAAAAAATAACTGCCTCCAGATTACTTGTGGGCAATGAATAATACATTTTGCTTGTCTAAATCCAAAATTGATGGAGTTTGGCCCTTTCTGTTTTTTTTTTACAGAAAAGAAATTTTGCTCAGTGTTTCTTGTTCAGAAATTCTTGTATATAATGCAAAAAGCATAGACACTGATTTAAAGCTGTGATGTTTAATCTGGGTCTACACAGTTTGCCAAGGCCCTTCTATGAGACTCAGGAGCCCCGGTATCTCAGTGGGTTAAGTGTTGGCCTGCTAATAGTGGTCCCAGGTTCGAGCCCTGCTGTAGGAAATTATCCCCCTACCATCGCCCTGATATGACTGAAATACTGTTAAAAAGGTTGTAAAATTGCAATCCATCCATCCATCCAAGAGACCCTAGGCATTTGAAAATGGATTAAAACATGGTGATTCTCATTGGACATGTATTTGTAACAGAGTAGCCCTTGTTAGCTCACCTGAGCCGAAGGCTCACAGGTGAGCTTATAGTATAGGCAGGCATCCGTCGTCCGTCAGTCCGTCCGTCCATCAACATTTTCAAACGACATCTCCTCTGAAACTAGAAGGCCCATTGTTACCAAATTTCAAATATAGCATCTATAGGCAGGGAGAACCAATAATACTGTTTTTTATCCAAATCGCTTTAGAACTTTGGTTGCTATGGCAACTTAAAGTTTCCATTGACTTGTATGGGAAAAACTGAAAATTTGCATTTATTGCTAGGTCACTGCAGATATTTTGACTAAACTTTTACAGAAATGTTCCTTTAGTAGTTCTGTATCAGCCACCTGAAATTCATGTCAATTGCACAATTTGGCTGGTTGCCATGGCTACCGAATGGTTAAAAATAGAAAAATATTCAAAAATCATCTCCTCAGAAACTATACAACCAATAAAGCTCAAACTTCACAGAAAGGATCTTAGTACTAGTCTCTATAAAAGTACTGTTTTTCTTGGCAATTGCTCCAGCAGTTTGGTTGCTATTGGAACTGAAAGTTGCCATTGACTTATAATGGCAAAATGGAAAATTTGCATTTATTGCTATGCCACTGCAGACATTTTGACAAAACTTTCATAGAAATGTACCTTGAGTAGTCTTTAACCAGCCTTGTTAAATTTATGCAAATTGCGCAATTTGGCTGGTTGCCATTGCAACCGAAGTTAAAAATAGAAAAATATTAAAAGATCATATCCGCAGAAACTGTGTTGCCAATAAAGCTCAAACTTTACAGAAAGAACCTTAGTACTAGCCTCTATAGAATTAATGTTTTTCATGGCAATTGCTCCAGCAGTTTGGTTGCTATGGCAACTAAGATTTTCCATTGACTTATAATGGGGAAAATGGAAAGTGGCAATTTTTGCTGTCTCACTGCAGTTATTTAGATTTTTTTGTCTACAGAAATGTTTCTTGAGTAGTCCTCTATGATTCATATGAATTTTCTCCAGATCGCTGAATTTGATTGGTTGCCATGGCACAATATAGGGTAAATTTTCAAAAAAAAAAAAAAAAAAAAAAAAAATCTTCTGCTCAGAAGCCATATGGGGGATGAAGCTGATATTGTGCAAACATGTTGATGGTAGTAGCCTCTACATAAATTTTGTTTTTTCTTCCAATCCCATAAGAACTTTGGTTGCTATGGCAACTTATAGTTTCCATTGACTTTTAATAGGAAAAGTGAAGCAATGAGGGGGATGAAGCTAATACTTTAAATACATGTTAATAACATTAGCCTCTAACTAATATAATGTTTTATATTATCATTGCCCATGTGAATTAGTTGCTATGGCAACTTAAAGTTTCCGTAGACTTATAGTGGGGAAAGTGGACATTTGGTATTTATTTCTGTGTAACTGCAGATATTTTAACAAAAGCTTTACAGAAATGTTCCTGGAGTAGTCCTCTACCAGCCATATGAATTTTGCCCAAATACCTGATTTTGATTGGTTGCCATTGCAGCTGAAAGGCCAAATTTTCATTTTTTTTTTTTTTTTTTTTTTTTTTTTTTGCCAAAGATCTTCTCGGAAGCCATTAAGGGGGGATAAAGCTTATTTTTTTGCGTAAATGTTTATGATATTATCCTCTACATAAATGGTTTGTTTTATTGCTGTTGTGCATGTTGTTTTGTTTCTGTGGCAACTTAAAGTTATTCCAACATAGGGCCTAACCTCAATGCTCAGGTGAGCGATATAGGGCCATTGACCCTCTGGTTGTGTTTTGTAGGGCAGTTGAATGCTACAGATGGAGAGAACTTGCTAGGATATGAGATATACGGCAGTGCTTTGGCTGATATCCTGAGTGAACCTAACTTGAATACACCAATCACAGTGGGACTGTATGCCAAGTGGGGAAGTGGCAAGTCTTTCTTGCTAGGAAGATTAAAAAGTATTACTGTTAATATATTATTGAAATCTGTCTGCCATAAAAATTCTAAGTATTGGGACAAATAGGCTTGAGCAAACTGCAGAACCAGATCAAACTTCTGCTAGAGGCTTCTGGAGACTGCCAGAAGGATTTGGGGGCTTGTTTGAATGTTATGTACTGGTAAGTTCAGTTTGACAAGGCCTTGTGTGAGATGAAGAGATGAAATAATCTGGAAAAAAATCTGATTAATCCATGCCATAGATTCAACATACATTATTATGTTGGAGTGATTTAAATTAATTGAATTTTCAGTGGTTCATCTAACAAACTATTTGTAAAATTCTTATGCAGGATTGAAGTTACTGCCTATAAAGGAGCTTAGCACAGCAAATAATTATTTCATAACACATATGTTCAGTTTCTATGGAGAGGGATTATTAGCTTGCCTGTACGAAGTTCAGGAAGAGCTATTGTACTACCCCCGGCGTCGGCGTTTGCGGCAGAATTGGGGGCGGCGTTAGCAAAATGTTAAAGTTTTACGTTAAAGTTTTTAAGATCTCGTAGTTTCTAAACCCTTTGATCAATTTGAATTATATTTGGTATGATGATAGATATTGATCCAAAATTTTATTCAGGACCATCCCCACCCCTGGTCATGACACATAGGTCAAGGTCACAGACTTAGAATTTTTATGTTAAAGTTTTATGTTAAAGTTTTTAAGAGCTCAAAGCTTTTAAACCTTATAATTGATTTGAATTATATTTGATATGATGATAGGTGTTGGTCCAAAATTTTATTTAGGACCATCCCCACCCCGATCATGACCCATAGGTCATGGTCACAGACTTAGAAATTTTATGTTAAAGTTTTGCATTAAAGTTTTTAAGATAACCTAGTTTCTAAACCTTTTTTTATCGATTTGAATTATATTTGGTATGATGATAGACATTGGTCCAAAATTTTATTCAGCACCTTCCCCCCACCTTGACATGACCTAAAGGTCAAGGTCACAGACTTTGAAATTTTATGTTGAAATGTTCTTGGCTAAAGTTTTTAAAAACTCTCCGTAACAATTTGACAGATTTATTTAATACTTCCACAGATGTTAGGTGATGGTCTAAATTTTTTAGGCAATACCCACCCAACCCCCTTGATGACTGCGGTCATGGACATACAAATGATGTGCTAAAATTTTTTGTTAAGTATGGATTGATTCAGTTTATACTTAGAAATCTGTTAGATGCTGGTCCAGAGTTTTATACACTACCAACCCCACCTCTCGCATTGATCTTTAGCTTTAGGTCAAGGTCACAGGCTGAAGGTTTATAGTTTTACACTATTCTATTCTATTTCTATTCTATCCCATAACCTTACTAGGTCATTGGGGCACCACAGCTGACTTCAAAACAATCCCTTTCCACCTTGTCCTGTCTTCAGCTGCCCTAGTTGAGCTGGCAAAATCCATTCCAGTCCACTCCTTGATATTGTCTTCCCACCTCTTCTTCTGTCTACCTCTTCTTCTTTTTCCTTTCACTGTGCCCTGAAGAATTGTATTTGCTAAACCAGAAGACCTTGAGACGTGGCCAAACCACCTTAGTTTCCATTTCTTGACCAGCGTCAGGAGTTCATCATATTCTCCAATGGCTGCTTGGATCTCCCTGCGAATCTCCTCATTGGTTATATGGTCCTTGTACGAAATGTTCAGTAACCTTCGGTAGCATCTCATCTCAAAGGCCTGCGTTCTTTTTTCTAACTCTGCTGTCAAGGTCCATGATTCACAGGCATACAGAAATATGGAAATGACAAGGGAGCGCATAAGTGTCACCTTTGATCCAAGAGATATGTTATTATCTCTCCAAATTAGTTTCAGCTTGGCAAGAGCTGAAGTGGCTTGTTCTATCCTTGAGAGAACCTCCTGTTTTGAGCCATCATCTAAGACAACTGCTCCAAGGTATTTGAAGCTGCTTACAGTACTCAGCTTCTGCCCCTTTACCTTGATCTCCCTCTGGATGCCATTTGCGCTGTTTGTCATCAGTTTGGGTTTCTCAGCACTGATCTCCATCTTATACCTTGTGCAGGTCTGGTCAAGACTTTCAACTAGAGCTTCTAGTTCCTGCTCTTCCTCAGCAAGAGTGTCTATGTCATCGGCAAACCGCAAGTTGGTAATATTTCTGCCGCCTATGCTAACTTTTCCGTCATGTTCTTCCAGAGCATCAGACATGATCTGTTCGAGAAAAATGTTGAAGAGGGTGGGTGACAGAAGACATCCTTGTCTTACTCCAACGGTTGTTCTGAACCATTCTCCTGTGCTGCCATTTATCAGGACTGCACTTGTAGCCTTGTCGTATAGCTGCTCAATGGTGCGAACTAGGTTTGCATTGATATTGTACTTCCTCATGGTGGCCCATAAGGCTGCATGCCATACCCTGTCAAAGGCTTTTTTGAAATCAATGAAGACATGGTACAGATTCTGCTGATGTTGGAGATACTTTTCACACAGGATTCTAAGGTTGAAGATCTGTTCTGTGGTGCTCCTTCCTGCTCAGAACCCAGCCTGTTCCTCAGCGATTATCTCTTTGGCTTGTGGCTTAAGCCTGTTCAAGATAACTTTCAGCATGACTTTGCTTGAATGACTGATGAGGCTGATGGTTCTGTAGTTCTGGCAGAGCTGTAGGTTGCCCTTTTTTGGGAGAGTTATAATCAGCGACTGAGTCCATGGGGTAGGCCATTCTCCTGTTCTCCAGATCCTGTTACAGATATCTGTTAAAACATCAATCATGGTCTCCCCTCCAGCTTGAACAAGTTCTGCTGGTATATTATCAACTCCGGCAGATTTTCCCTTCTTCAGTGCTGCTACTGCAATCTCAACTTCCTCATGAAGGATAGGTTGTTGATCTTCTTCTGGGGGCTGACTGCAGTCCAGAACTGTATTGGCACCATCAGTCTCATGGTTGTATAATTCTGAGCAATATTCTGTCCATCTGCTGAGAATCTCTTGTTCTTCTGTATGGCATTTCCCAGACTTGTCCTGGATAGTTGTGGATCTACCCTGTTTCTCTGAAGTTAGATCCTTCACCAGCTGGTATGCTTTCTTGCTGTTTTTGTTCAGGCAAGTTTCGATCTCCTCGCACTGACTAGCTATCCAGTCCTCCTTCGCTTTCTTCACTGCCTTCTGAATCCTCTTGTTTGCTTCCCTGTATTCTACTGCTCCTCCTGCTTCATGCCTCTTCTTCTTCAACTTTCTCCTCTCATCACAGAGGTCAAGAACATCTCTAGTGACCCATGGCTTTTTCCTGCGACATTCCTTCCCAAGTATCTCACTGGCTGCATCAGTCACTACTGTATTGTAGGTGGTAATCATAGTATCTATGTCCATGTCATCATCCCTCAGACCAATGAGTGGTGCAAATTTTCCACCTATTGTTGCTCAAAAAGTGCATGCCACCTCTGGGTCCCTTAGCTTCTCAAGATCAAACTTCAGTCTTGGCTGGGTTGGCTTTCTAGCCTTCTTCAGACGAACTCGGAAGGTCATCATGACCAGGTCATGGTCACTTCCTATGTCTGCTCCAGGAAAACTCCTTGCCCTATGGATGTTGACTCCTGATCGGCAGCGCTTCTTCACCAGGATGTAATCAATCTGATTGTGGTGTTTCCCATCTGGGCTGTGCCATGTCCATCTTCTTGATGGTTTGTGTCAGTACTAGGCTGTTACAGGTTGAAAACTCTAGAAGTCTGAGACCTCTCTCATTTGTCTCGTCATTGCAGTAGGGTCCACAAACGTTTTCCCAGTCTGCCTGTGCATCCTTTCCAACCTTAGCATTCCAATCCCCTTGTACAACCAGAATGTCCTTCTTGGGTGTTTGGTCTATGATTTCCTGGAGTTGCTGGTAGAAGTGTTCTACCTCATTGTCGTCATGTCCAGATGTTGGTGCGTAAATCTGTATGATGGTGATGTTGAAAGGAGCTGCTCTCAGGCGAATTGAAATCAGTCTGCTGGAGACTGGTCGGTATCCTACGACAGCACTCACCATGTCCTTAAGGAAAGTTACTGTATACCAAGACTGATGACAGATACTGCTCCCGAGTTTTGTGCCAGTTAGGGGAGCTATGCTGTCTGGTGACAGCTCTTGTTGGGTTTATTCTTAACTCTGCATGAAATGCTAATGCAGTTCTCCAGGCAGTTCTAATGAGGATTTACAGCAAACGTTTCTGTGGAGTATGAACAAGAATCTGAAAAATTTGCTCTGTCCCCAAAACTGTATACTTATACCCACGACAAACGAAGTATGTCAGGGGATATATAATTTTTGTCACGCTGTCTGTTCGTCCGTTCGTTCTTTCATTTTTTCGTCTGTTCGTTAGTTAACTTTTACATCAAAGTTTTGTGTTAAACCTTTTATCTCTGTAACTGCTGGTCAGAATATTTTCATATTTGGTTAATGATATCGCTGTAGCACTGCCTTTGATGTGAAATATCTTAACTTATTATATACCTAAAAAGATCCCCATTCACTTTACAATGGAGTAACCGTGCAATATATTTTGCATATTGCATGGAGTCAAGTGCATATTGCACGGAGTTAAGGAGTCACGTTCACCAGAACTACTTTTGTTTTGAGAGGATAAAAGTGTGGCAGCCATTTTGTTGTCGACTGCAATCAAAAACCGAGTAAAATGATGACACTGCTGTCAGTTTCGCTGTATAAATTGCATAGAAGACAATTCAATATGATTTACCTTTGATCTGTCAATCTGTTACGGCATAGTCTGGTAATAATAATGGAGAATTTCCTAATATTTGCAGAGAGTAGAACTGGAAAATGGCGCCCACTCCTTGTTAACGTCAAAGTTTGTTTACTGACGTCACATACGATTCTATAACGTCATATTCACTTTCGCGCCGTCGTGCATGGATTTTAGCACATATGAAGACACTGAACTGCATAATAATATTTCAAATTTGAAGAAATTGTGGTTTGATATGCCGATATTTATTTTGATTTCTTATGTAGACAAGACAGCTGAAACCAGCTACATGTAATAAATGATAAAGGTATACAATAAAAAGGTTATTGAATTTATATTGTGAAATATTCGGCACTCGTTCATATGGCGGTGACGCACTCGCAAGCTCGTGCGTCATTCGCCATATGAACTCGTGCCGAATATTTCCCAATATAAATTCAATAACCTATAACTCTGGGTCAGGCCCCTGGGTGGGACAAGGGGTCAATAATTTGGACTTCGTCAAAGTTTTGTGTTAAACCTTTTAGATTGTCATATTTTTGAAACCAGGTGTTAGATTCTTTTCATATTTTGATAATGATGTCTCTTTAGCATTACCTTTAATATGAAATGCATAAGCATTGGGATCAGGCATTCCTTGGTTCCTGATATCTCTGTAGCATTGCCTTTGATGTGAAGTATCTCAGCTGCACCATCAGGCCCCTAGGTAGGGCCAGGGGTCAATAATTAGGACTTAGTTTACATCATTTTGCCTTAACCTTTTGGATTGCTCATTTGTGTAACAGCATGTCAGATTCATTTTATATTTGGTTAATGATATCTCATTAGTACTAACTTTAATATGTAATGCCTTAGCATTGGGGTCAAGCTTCTGGTTAGGGCCAGGGATCAAGTGAGTGAGTGAGTGAACTTGGGTTTAATGTCCCACCAACAACGAGGTCATATGGAGACGGGACCTCGGTTTAAAGTCTCGTCCAAAAGACCGGAGAAGCGGGGGGTCGATCTTGCGACCCCTGGATTGGTAGTCTGGAGTGTTATCCTCTACACTACAGCCGCTCCTGCCAGGGATCAATAATTTGGGCTTAAATTAGGTCATACTTTTGCTACGTACTTTTCATTTTGCTCTTATCTCTATAACCATATGTCAGATTCTTTTCATATTTGGTTCATGATATATCTGTAGCATCACCTTAGATATGGAATGCCTTGAGAAGCATTGGGGTCAGCTTCTGGGTGGGGCCAGGGTTCAATAATTAGGACTTAGTTTTGTGGTGGCACTGGTCGGGGGTATACGTAAGCCCCTTTTAACTTTCTCTAGTTCATGGAGCACTGGGTACTGTATTTTTGGTATGGTATTTGTTTTGTAGACGAGATGAAATCATTTACTGCATCCAACATGGAGGATAGCCTTGAGTTCACCTGGAGTTTGTTTTTTATACTACTGGTAGTGAACTGTTTCATAGGCTCAGTCCCAGCCTTTGCGGGAGAATGGGAAGTCGGCATTGGAGTTGGACTGGGACTCTTTGTACTGGAGTATGGATTCTTAGGTGAGTGAAAGAGAAAATTAGAAAAAAATTAAGTTGATCTTTGAAAATTTGGAGTGTTTTTCATGTTAATTGTGTTAATGTTTACTTTGCATAAAGTGGGAGATAATTCTGGATTGTCTCCTTAGGAGCGCCAGTTCTTTCTTTAGGAGTTGACTCTCATTAAGAAGGGAAGCAAAAATGAAAATGGTAGACTTTCATCCATTTGCCTTAAAGTAATAAAAAAAATAATTGTGTGGCATGACACTAAAGAGTCAAGATGTTCTGTATTTGCTATAAATATCAACACACTTTGAAGAGAAACAGTCCGCCTTCAGGGGAAACAGTTCTGCAATTTTCAGATTCCCCTCCATAATGGGGTTGCCTCTTAAAGGAGAGAATTCACTTTTCATAGAGCATATTCTTTTCTTTAAGCATAGACACCATTAGTAGAAGGGTTCTGTCAGCCAGAGAAGCAGATGTTACAAAAGTCGCAAAAGTTGTCTCCATTTGAAAAAAAAAAATGGTGGTAAATTTTGCAGTGTACCAATACACCTGAAGAAAAGTTCTGTAATGACCAGGAGCAAGTTGGTTTTACCATCTGGTCATATTTCAAATTGGTGTAGGCAGAAATGCAAACTGTTCAGACACTGATCAGGAGCTGTTGATATGGAACTACATAGTTTGCATTTTTCCAGTATACAAACAGCAGTCCATGGTGATAATGCCAATGCTGTATTGTTATAGAGTTGCCCATGAGCAGTCACATAGGAGCAGATTTTTTCCTTTAAGAGTGGACCCCATTTTGGAAGGGCTTCTTAATAGAAAGTCACTTGTTGTTTCCCTTTTAAAGATGACAAAAAGACTCAGAGTGTACCTGTTCACCTTAAAAATGATTAAAATTCAAACTAGAACATGTAGTGAGCTGGTATGAACTTACTTTAAATAGTTTGCATTCAATGATTACGTATATCATTTTGATGACATTTCATATTCAAGTTATCACTCATTCATATTTTGCTTCTTTCGATTACATAGCCCTTCAAACATGAGGTCTGTTCATAAAGGAAAGAATTTGCTGTTAGAGGAACATATTTTTCCTTTAAGAGTTGACCCCCATTGAGGAGGAGGGAAAAACAAAATGATAGAGTTGCTTCCCCTGAAAGTGCATATTCACCATAATTATATTGTAAAATTCAATAAACTTTATCTTCCAGGTGTAATATGGCTATGTTCTACTAGGTACAATGTACAGTTTTCTATAAGAATCAGTCAAGCTATAGGGAAGAGACTTCAGATTATATCTCTCTTACTACAAGTTCTGTTCTTTAACCCTAGAGCGAGATCAGCCACCACAGATGTTCCTCTGGTCAGGTAAGTCCCAGTGCTGCTGAGAAACCAGATTACTGTACTTAGTCACTTGTAAGATGGGATTTTTCTTTCCAAAACCATCTCAAAATTCTAGATATGTCTTAAAAGATGGGTCTAGAAGTTTGAGGTAGTGTTAGAAGAGAAAAGCCCATCTTATAACACAGTTACACAACTGATGAAAGGATTTTGGGGTCATTGTGAAGGGAAAAACCCTGTCCTATAACGGAGTAAGTAAGATATTTTATGGTTGAACTGTACATAATTTTCATGTTTCTCAACATAAATGTATGTTGCCTCATATATGAAAGATACCTCTGACTTATTTGTTTATTGTGTAGTACACTGCGATGTTTTTCAAAGGGAAACAATTCCTTGTTTTAATGGCTGAAATATGAAACTCTTTTCTCTTTTGAAATGCAGCCTACATGTATTCTTTTGCTTGCCTTCAAACTCTTTAGACTTGACCCCAGTTTAGAAGGAAGGAAAATATATAAAGGGCAGAGTTGCTTCCCCTGAAAGCGGATTTATTGGCCTTAGCCGGTGTAGCAAATTTAGGGAAATTTGATATGCTGCCTGGAAAGATTTTGGAAGACCAGTTCAACTTGTACAGTGTTTCAAGTAAGGTTCACCTGATAAACTGAGTATCTGACAGAGTCTTTCCACCCATCAACTTTAATACTGCAGTTGTAACTCCCTTTACAGGGGTAAAATTGTACTATTAAGCAGTTAATTATTGACTTGTACTAATTTATGCAGAAACATTATGTTCATGGGAATTTAACGACCCAGTTTTTGTCATCATTTTTAGAAAGATAAACCAATATTAGTGACTTCCTGTTTGCTTTCCTGGATGACAAAGCCCTTCCAAAATATGGTCCATGCTTACAGGATAGAATTTGATCACACTTGCTGAACATGAAAATCTCAAACTTAAATACACATAAAATTTGTATAATTGTTGAACAACAATATGGGAAACTGTAGTAAAGATTGTTGCTTGTAGGTTTCTGTTCTCTGAGAGTACAAGACTCTCCAGTGTTGGAGGAGAGAAAGCTCTGGCTCACATGGTTGCCAGCCTCAGTGAATCGGTTGAAGAAGAGTTTGGATTAATTGCCTCTCGGCTGTTTGGATTATTTAAAGTGTCCTCAGAGAGTAAGTAAGCAAGACTATTTTTTGGGGAATTGAAGTTAGTGTACAAGATGTTTTATCTGAAGTTGTAGTAGTCTAAATCTAAATAACCATGATGTATCTGTGCATTGGTACTAAGGAAAGGTCAATACATATATGTATCAGTAATCTGACCTGTTTTGCTGTGTTATTTTGCAGTGTTAATATCTTGAGATTAAAAATAAGGTGAGTAGGTACGTCTCCATTTTTTTTCTACCATTTTGTATTGCCTTCGACTAGCTGAACGTGAGACATTGGTATTACATTTCTACTTTGTAGAGTTGTCATCAATCAGCAAGCCACATTTTACTCAAGATCCAGAGGTCCCCGGTCCAATAAGGCTCTGGCCACATACTTTGGTTCTCCTTCTGCTGATTCAAGAAGGGCAGTTGTCAGTTACTGGCGAAAGTAAGTGCACTTAGTACTGGTTAACAGTGAGGAGGTCTAAGTCTGTCCAGGAATAGTGTGGTTAGGTTAACTGACAATCCTGATATGACCATAGCTGTTTACCGTGGATGTAAAGCAACAAAACAACAACACTCAGCAAGCCCTGTAATGCCTAACAGTAACCCTTATGACAGAATTTCCATTCACGCCTCACTTCTTTATTTACAGAGCCATATGCAGGAACAGTAAAGACGATATGCTGTATACCAGTGATAGGAATAGTGCTCTTCTTTATAGCATGTCTAGTCACAGGAATAGGTCTTCTTGTCACTTATGGCATCTCAGATGATAAAGTTGTAAACGGGACTATGATAACTCTAGGTTCTATACTGCTTCTTGGGTTCTTGTCAAACATTCACAAGTTTGGTCGAGCTGTGGTGTCCTTGGTGATATCTCAGAAGTCACGTGTCATGAAGGTAGCGGATCAGTTTCATCGGATAAAGATGGAAGGACTGATGCAGAGTCTGAAATCAGAGGTCGCGTTGATGAACCGTCTTGTCACAAGCATGGACAGATACACTAAAAATACAACTAGACTTGTCGTCATTGTCGACGGCCTGGACAGTTGTGAGCAGGAGAAAGTTTTACAAGTATTAGATATCATTCACACCTTGTTCAACGAAGAAGGCTCGTCATTCGTGACAATTTTAGCGGTTGATCCACAAATTATTATCAAGGGAATAGATCAGAATTTGAAGTCTCCCTTCCATGACACAAATGTAAATGGTTTTGATTATTTGAGGAATATTGTTCACCTTCCGTTCTACCTACAAAGCCAGGGCCTTCAGGTGAAGAAGCAGGACCTTACAAAGACCAGTTCTACATATGACATCAGCAGACCTGACTCACCCAGCACTCACTCGAGATCTTACAGGGTAAGTTGTACTCATGGGTACATGGATTTTGGAATGTCTCTTTTACAGTTTTAGGCTGAAGAGAAAAGCAGCAGCTTCAAGTTCAAGTTATCACCTAAATCACTAAAAATGAAAATAGAGCGAATGAAGGTATTATCGACAGGTAGTAGTTATCGACACACCCTTGTGAACTTTTCCGTTTCTTGACATTTTAATGTAAATAGGGCATTATAGTGTTGCAATTTCATTTAGCTTTATATATTAGTGCAAAAATGCTAGAAAGTTAGGTGTTTGGAGAAAAAATAGACATATTTGAAAAACTGTGCCTCTTATGCATTGTTGTAAGGGGAGGTCACTCAGACATATGGTTATTTTCACTCTCATAAAGTGTTTTCAAGTGGTTTTATTCCATAAACTAGATCACCATGGAGAATATTAAGAGCAGACCTGGTTACTCTCTCCAAAACCATATATGGTATTGTGACCTCCAGGGTGTCGATAACTACTTCCCTAAATGCAGCATGGAAGTAATTATCAACACCCAAAATTAAAAGTCTCAAAAATGCACAGTTTCTGAAAAAATAGATCAGAAAAATAGCTTATTTTCAAGTAAAATTAATTCAAAAAGCAAACAAAACATCATCAAATGTACAATGTTTAATCTAATCTTTGTCAGAATTTTTTTTTTCTTTGAGGTAAAAACTGAAAAAAATCCACAATTATTACAGCTACTTTTTTATATTTTTTACATATTTTCTGGCTGAGAGTGTAAAAATCAGAAATCTTGGAATTTTATGTTTGAATTTAAAGCAAATCTTTCAATCATTATCTACATTAAATGATCATAGCATAATTTTAAGAGAAGTTGTATTAAATCATCATTATTTTTATCATCAGCATTTAGGGGTAAATGGGGTGTTGATAATTGCTTCCGGGTGTTGATAACTGCTACCGTCCAGTACATTGCATGAGGCAAAAAATATTTTTTGAAATATAAACAATAATCAAAAGAGTTCTTTCTCATAATCTTGGTAGATAATTGTGTTAATAAAAACAGGTCATTCCAATATGAATCTTACAAAAGTATCTGTTTAAAACCAAATAGTAGCTTAAGGTGTCGATAATACCTTCCATTACTCTAGTTGAATTTGCAAACAGCATAGGTCAAGATGAAGCAGCTCATAATGAGCCCCCTTTTGTGGATCTACACCATTTGCTCTCTAGCCTTTCAAGTCCCAGTATGATATAGCTTGGACAAAGAATTTTTTGACCTCTTGCAAACATAAATTGTGTCCATTGGCACTCTAAGGGGTAACATCCCATGGCAGAACTGCAAACAACTGTGGGCTTTGTTGATAACTTGGTGAGGTGGTTCTAATTCGGGGCCACAACATTCGTTTTTATGGAAAGCCAAAAGCAGTCACCCTTATTTGTCTATGTAGTTTATCTCAAAATCAAAACCTGAACTGTGTTACCATGAAATATCTTGTGTGTATATTAAGGTACAGTAGTACACCACCATGTTTTGTCTGCTATTTCACCAATGGAAATTGTAAGTTCCTGTTTGCTTCTTAGGACGTAGCAATACTTCCTAACAGGAGTCTACTCTAGGGGGAGTTGATCTTCCCTTGAGGAGCTGACTTCCTATGAAAAAGGAAGCAAATTCGAAATAGCAGAACTGCTTTCCTTGATAGTGTATCCATTCACCTGTCATAAACTGCCTGTAAATTAACACCACTGTCTTTGTTTAAATTCACTTTAAATTTAATGTAGGAAAGTAGCCGTTCTTCTTTTGTCTACAGCTCCATTAGAAAAAAAAAAAAAAGACAACAGCAGATTAGATATGTCATCTAATTTATCAAGAGAGTGGTGATTAGATGAGGTTTGATAAATAGAGAAAATTATGTTAGTGGCTTTTGATATTAAGTTTATCAGGCGAGACCAGAAACAGAGTAGGAATGGCAAGGCTTGCAGAGCCAGTCCGACGTGTTTCTGGTCGAGCCTGATAAACTTGATATCAAAAGACACTAACATAGTTTTCTATTTATCATGTATTACTAGAAGATTTTGAGGCATAAAGAGCGTCGAAGAAGAGGAAAGCAAACACTGTTTTGTTTGGACTTGCTGACGTCGCGCTATGCGTTATGACGTGATTTGACCAATCAAATGCTGTTATCATATCAAATGTAACAGAGAAAACAGTTGCTTTCAGAGATCAGTTCTGAAGGCATTGCCTGATAACATTCGCGCAGGCGCAGCTCTAAAGTAAAATGATATCACATTATGTTAACGTACCCCCGTTAATAGGTGGACTTTGCAGCAGATGCATGATAAAACTCTTACTGCCATGCAATCATGTGTTTTATAGGGGTCTAAACCTATCTTGGGGCATGTAAGTATCTAACTTGGAACTGTTAGGGTTTGTTTTGAGAATGGGTTTTCTTAGGATGAATAAATGGTTTGTTATAAGCACATTTTGTTGATGAAAGCATTTTGAGATAATATTCGTGCTGTAGATTTGAAGATTATAATCTGGTGATAAATTTTTCGTAATAGAATCACTTAAGCAAGTCAGTTCTGATGACAAACTACAGTGTTTTAGACAGTTCTGCTTGGAGACAACAACTGTTTATACATGTATTTATGGAAAAAAAGAAAAAATATATAGAATTATCAAAAATATTGAATTCCCAGTGTGTATTTGCTTGGATGTGTTTTTGGATTGGCACAAAGTCTTGTTTGTAAAGATAGAATTTTGGAACTTGCAGATCTAGTTTTTTTGTTGTTTTTTTCTTGTGCGTAGTAAACATCGTTGATGGATATAACGTGTCAGATGTGACTGTTTACTCCATTGACCAGTATGTACATATTGCAAAAACTCAAAATATAAGGAACAAACAATGCAGACCCAGATTTGACTGCACCTACCTGTTTTTCATTGAGTCACAAGTTTTGGGCTTGTCCTTGTTTCAAACAGCATTTTTAAGGTGACTATATGTTTATGTTTTTTCAACATTTTTACATGGGGAAACCACTTGTATGCTTAAATTGTATAACAAAGCCCTTTCAAAGAGGGATAAACATGTAATTTTAAAGGAAAGAATTTGCTCCTAGAGGAGTAAAGTCTTGCTTTTAAGAGTTGATCCCGATTTAGAAGGGAGGTAAAATTTTAACTGGCAGATTTGCTTCCCCTGAAAATTAGCCCATTTACCATAAAATGTCTCAGTATTTAGGCTAATTCAGTACACTGTCTATATAATCTGCTATTAAAAGATTGTTGGCAGAGTAGAATTTTTAACTGTAGAATGGAAAAGGACTGTATTTATTTGAAATATAGACAACTATTCTGAGCTAACAGTGTCAAATTATATCAAATTGCAGACTAATTGACCCGGATCTGCACTGTTAGTCAGCAGTGCTATACCAGATTTATTTGGTTATAAGACTGGAGGTTTTCCCAACCCAAAAAATCTAGATTTTTGACAGATCTAGATTTCTGAGGTTGATTAAGATGGATCTAGATTTTTGGGGTTTTGTGGCTAACCCAAAAATGTAGATTCGTCTTAGAGACAGATCTTATTGCATGGGTTAAGATGGATCTAGATTTTTGGGGTTGTGTTGGAGGATAAAAAAATCATATGGCAGAATTATACAAGACTTATTTAATATCAGGGGTTATTCTAGTTGAGGAGAAACCCTGTTTTAAAGCCACGTTTTGTTTGGTTAATTTCTGTATGAATTTGAAGATAGTTCATTACACTGTAATGACCCTAAAATTTCGGGCACCCAAAAGTCGGACAGTTGTTGTTAAAAAATTCTTGACAGTGGATAAGGATTTTACACAGGTTAATGCATTTAAATGATGCTTAGTGAATGACAAACTTTGTAGACCCTGATCAAACTGCTCCTTCCGGAGCAGTTTGATCTGGGTCTGCAAAGTTTGCTCAGACCTGTCTGTCCGAATATGTGGGGTCATCATGGTTGATATAGATAAGATGTCTGAATTTTTTAGGATACACATTACACATTGTGTATGGGATAAAAATGCTGTCAATTGCGTTTAGATTACACTATACATTTTCAGCCTTTATATATGGTAAACAAGCTAGGTGTAGGGTTTCTGCTTTTTATCTCTATAATGCTTCTTTGAAGACATAGAATATGCTGGTTTACTCTGTCATGAAACCTATACATTGTAGTTCTAATCTGTAAACAATAAACTTAACTTCATTAGTGAGTGAACACTGATTCTGTAATTTAATCTGTGAACCCTTTCTGAGTAAATGAGCTGTGACACGAAAAATCCAACAAGGTGGCAAGTGCCTCCAGCCAAGACTCAGATCAGTTTGGGCATCTGCACAGTCTGATTAGTCTTCACTGTAGATCAGAGTCTTTGCTATTGGTATGAAGGTAGCTTTGACCCTAAGCTACCCTTTCAATGCACAGTGAAGAATATGATCAGACTGGGGGGATGTCCAGGCTGATCTGAGTCTTCACATGGCACTCTTGCTAGTTTGTTGGTTTTGTCGTGTCGCGGCTTAAATGTAGTTTTTGTCTGTGAAAACTTAATCTGAATTTCACTGTCTATAAGCACTGAATCTATAGTTTTGTCTTTTAACTACATGTACATTTGTAAAGCAAATGTCTTAAGATTCAGTCTGTACACAGTAACTAGAAAATTTTGTCTCTTTATAGATTTTGTCTTAATAAAAAAGAAAAAGAACACTGAAATTAATGCTATAAACTAAAGTATCTGAAATGACCTTGAATCAGTTTACAGAACTCAATTTACAGAACTCAAGTTACTAAATTGTCAAAAAAACTACTTACTGTTCGTATAGTATAAGTGCAATAGGAGAAGAAAAAATTTTATGCTCTTTCTTAGAATCCAGATTTAATCCAGTAGTTTATTGTCTCATCTGTAACTAGCAGAGCAGGATGTAGGTATTCTTTTTGGGTGATGGCATCAGGAGCATAAACTTTTTTCCTGCTTTCTGGTTTAGCTCTTTAATAGTGCCATTGATAGCCGAGACACTGCCGTCTGCTGAATTTTTGTTCTTTGTCTGTGTTAGCTTCCATTATTTGTGGTTGCACTGGATCAGTCAGCTAATGCTTGCACTGCACTAACCATAAAACAATATAATGGAGAAATAGTATGCTGTATAAAATGTAAAAAAAACAATGGGGTAATGCTTTGTTTTCTGCTTGAATTCTTAATCACATTTTACATGCTCACTAGACATGAGGTGATGATATGATGCTGTGTCATTCAGTTAGAGACATTGTGGAGTATCTCCTTCAGGGGAAGCAACTCTGCCATCTTCATTCATGCCCCCCTTTTCAGTGTTGGTAAAATTTTAAAGGAAATAATTTGCTCCTGTAGGAGCAGATTCTTTACCTTTACAGTGGCCCATAGTTGAAAAGGTTTTGTTGCTCAGTTTAGCAAACAGAAATTCTTAAAAATTGTTTTCCTTTGTGAAAACAGCAGAAAAAAACATGAAGGTGTTCTCCTTCACCATAATCTATATTGAACACATCAGTGAGAAAACCAGTATAGGGGAAATGAACTTTTTGCAAAATTAGCCAGTGTAGTAGTCTACAGTGTAGTAGTCTCCTTTTGCAAAATGTTTAGTTCTTCTATCAAAGGGACCCACCAATGTCTCTCAGTCACATCACTAGGAGTGATTTTTGTCAGGTACAGAACAATAGTGCTTCATACAAAAGAAAAGCAGTATTACTGTATGGCTTTAATAAAATGAGCTGCAACACAACAAAACCAACAAAAGTGGTTGTGCGCCCAGGGCAGACTCAGATCAGCCTGGGCTTTCACCCAGTCTGATCAGACTCCCCGCTGTCCCCATGAAGGTAGCTCAGACCCATAGCTACCCTTTACATGACAGCAAAGACTAATCAGACTGGGGAATACCCAGGCTGATCTGAGTCTTCACTGGCACATATGTCAGTTTGTTGGTTTTCTCGTGTAGTGGCTCAAATATAGACCACTTGTTTCTTTATTGCTGTGTACAGCTTACTTTTTCCTAAGTGCTTTGAGATAATCTTCAAAATGAATTTTTGTGTGTGTGGTTGTGTATGCTATGTTTTTATGTAGGCTACATATCAGCCTGTGCATTAACATAAGTTTTGTAGCGCTTCTTTTAATCCTTAAAACATTAGCAATGAAAGAGGTGTAGTTGAATTTGCAAACAGCATAGATCCATATGATGCTGCTCTTAATGAGCCTCTTCAACTCGATCTATACTATTTGCCCTCTTGTAAAAGATATATCTTGGAGGAAACAGAAGTGAATTTTTGTTGTCAGCTGTTTTGGCGTTTTAAGGGATAAGACATAAGACGTTTTAAGACATAAGAATCCAGGGCCCAATTGTTCAAATCATCATTAACTTAAACTTTACAGTATTCACAAAGTCAGTTGCGGTAACAATTTATACTGAAAAATTTTGAGGAGCTTAGTGCAATAGCTCCTCACATTTTTCAATAAAAAATAGCACTGTTTTTGTGTATAATTCATTTGAAAATTTGATGTCCCATTAACTAATGATGTCATTACTTGACTGTACAAATGTACAAGAAGAGCTATCGCACTACCCCGGGCGGGGTCGGTGGCGGTGTTAGCAAAATGTTCAAGTTCCACGTTAAAGATTTTATGTGATGGGCAAGGCGCTGTCAGGCGAGCTATCCTGTACCGCTGACAGGTTTTATTAGTTTTGAACACTTGAGCCCAGGTATATTGCAGAAGCAGGGAAAAATTTCTGTTATGCTGTTAAAATGGTCAAGTTATATTCCAGTCAGTCATCAGAATTATATCAGAATTATATTAATCAAATCGAATTGTATCAACCACATTTTGGGAAATTATCTTTAGATTATGATTTATCTTTATTGTCTCTGTAAAACTAGAAATTCTTGCTGCATGAAGTTCTTGCATTTTCTTTTATGTTAAACACTTTGTAGCTGATTCTTCCTTCAGCATAGAAAGTATGTTGAGGGTTTAATAGTTTTTGTCTTTCTGTCTTTTTCTGCATCTGTATGTTTGTACATCCTTTCATCCAGTCACCTGTTAAATGCAGGTTAAAGTAAAGCATTAAGTTTGTATCTTTTCCTTATACACATATATCCAATATCCATCAATAAAACCTTTTGATATGTGACCCGGTTTACTTCTGGGTTCATACGGATTAGTTGACAAAATATGGATGCTGCTGCTGATCTGACATCAAGATCACAGACTTTACCTTTCATGTTAATGGTTTGTTTTAAATTTGTAGATTTTGCTTCTATATTTTCAATACCATTCAGGGAAACCTTTTGATATGTGAATAGGATTTACTTCAGGCTTCATATGGGTTAGTGTTACCATATTCTTAAATTTCTGCAAACCTTTATATATGACTACGTTTACATTATATCACTGGGTTTGATATCGATTCTCCGCCTGTTTGTGTTCCATTAATGCCGTGTTTAGTTCATTTAAGCCTCGGTACTGTCTGGGGATTTACATGAGCCCCTGTTCACTTGCTCTTATTTATTTTGATGCTATGCTGTAATATTGTATCATGTCATTGACTAAAACTATACACACAGGGCACGCAACATTAAAACAACATTTGTTGTGAATCTCATGGGTATTCACAACTTCATTATTTTTTTTTTCATTCTTGATGGAAGATGGAATGTTAAAATGAGAAAATAGAACCCTTCTGAAAAGTCTTGATATCCAGATTTTAACATCACTGAATATTCTTTCTCTGATCTATGTTTACAGCACCAAGAGTCTACCGTATCCCAGCTCTCAGGCTTCTCATTGGGCGATAACTCAAAGAGGAAGAATAGAACAGGAGACAGTGTCAGTGCAATGCATTCATCCTTTGACCTGGCCTTGACCTTCACCAAGAATGACTATTTCAGTGACGTCAACCCTAGGACCATGAGGAGATTTATGAACATTGTGGCTGTCACAGGTATGGTTAGCTTTCCATCTTTAATATGACCTCAAGAGGAGCCCCCGTAGCTCAGTAGGTTAAGCACTGGCTTACTGATCTAGTGGTCCCCTGTTCTAGCCCCCCTCGAGGTGGAAATATTTCCAACCGTAAAAGGGGTTTCATTGCTTACAGCCTTTCATAATCACCGGCTCATCCTCCTCATATGACTGAAATACTGTTGAGAAGGATGTAAGATAGCAAGTCATCCATGACCTCAAGAGCTATATAGGAATACTTCACATTATTATTGTCACAGATTCTGTGTAAACAGAAACAACTACAGTAGACCCTCTTTACTACAACAATGTCTGTTCCCAAAAATTTTGACGGTAAACTGAATTTGCTGTTGTAAAGAATGCATATTTAGAACAATTTAGCCATTCTGTGCAAATCAAAATGACGTTATAAAGAATGTTGCTGTTGTAATGAGTGCCGTTATCAGGAGGGTTGACTGTATTATGACTGTCTATTTGCTTCCCTGGATAAAGAAGTCATTTAAGAAATAGATCAGCTCTAGCAGTGAATTGTTGAGTAATAATTCACTGTTTGGAGGTCAGTTGTAAAGCAGATCATATCACGAGGGCAAAGCGCGAGTGATATATCTACTTACAACTGACCGACAAACGGTGGATTATTACTCAACAATTCAATGCTGGAGCTAAACTATTTCGGTTCTAACACTCAAAAACGCTGAAAAACTATTCTTTTCATTCAAACTCTCCCAATCTTCCTGCCAGCGTGTTCATGCTCCCGCCAATGTTCTTAACTGTATCTCTGATAAATGTACGTTTTTATGGCGATTTAAGAAAGAAAAAGAGACATTACACCGTCTAACGTCTCAAAACGTCACAAAATTGCGTCAGTGATTGCAGTGACATCAGCAGTTAGACTCACATGCTCCGTAACAGTGAATTGTTGCAGAATAAAACACTGCAACTTTCCATTGCTTCTATAGGCGCACTGTGTTAGAATCTCAGTTTGAGTCAACTCTTGCTTCTTTGGTATCAACTCTTACGGAATTTTCTCTTAGTAGAGCAAACTCTTTCCTTTAAAAGTTGACCCCAACTGAGATGAAACTAGTAGAGTTGATTCCTTGGAAAGTATATCCATGCACCTTAATTCCTAACAGATAGATGGATGACTTACAGTTTTATGGCCCTTTCAACAGTGTTTCAGTCATATTGAGCTGATGGAAAGGCTATATGCAGTTGTATCCCATTAATTTGCAGTTGGAAAGAATTCCCCCTCCAGCAGGCTCCAACCAGGACTACTAGCTTAGCAGGCTATAGCCACAGGGGCGCCTACCTTAATTCATAATCACTGTAAAACATTCGTAATTGGCAGTAACATCATTTTGACACAAATTAATTGGCAGCAATGATGAAGCCTGTTATAATGAAGAATTGCAAACATTGCGTTTAAACTTTATTTATTTTACTTCGATTGCATAGAAAGCTCAAAGAACTTCTAAATAGAGTCTCAAAGGCATGGCTTTTGGCATCCTGTAATCTTAACATGTTTTGAGTACATCATACCACACTTGGTGCAAAACACCAACTTCAGCATGAAATATATCATAAAGGGCAAACGCTTCATTGATATGTGTGGATATCTTCGCAAGCCAAGGATACTAAGTCCACTTTGTTTCTTACGTACACTTTACCGGTGGCCTTTTTGTACATCAGATTTTTCATTGCGCTATTTCATTGGATGCGAGCAACTTCCATCACAACCAATCAAATTATCTGCAACAATATATTTTGTGCATAACAGGTGCCCTTGTTGATAAAAAAGTATTGTATTTACCATGAACAGTTACCCAAAAAAGAGTAGACAGTCAATATTTAACCAGTTAATCAGTGTTTTTGAACAATTATGGGAAGTTGTTGGACAACTGTTTTATGCAGCAGATCTTCTGCTTGGTCAAAAAATAACATGTGCCAAGAGAAACAACTTGCTGCAGCGAAAAGATGGCACTGCAGGAAATCTGATACGTGAATGGGCCGTCAACCAAGGGTACATAAGGAACAAAGTGGACTTAGTATCCTTGGCTTGCAAAGATGAGGTGTGGCATAAAGTAGTTACACCTCAGTTTGTTCAATGGTATGGCCATAAACCACTTGTTGAAGCTTATGGGTTATCTCCCTGTACAGACCTGCTACTTATAACTCTTACTTTAAAATGCTTTTAAATACTTCCTGGTCTACAGTAAATATTTGTCTGTCACATCCACAGAATCATGTATCATAAGTCGCATGTTATAATCTGCATTAATTTCTGTAAACAGGGCGGCTGCTACGAGCCTACAACATAGACTTCAACCACCACAGACTTGCCAACTGGGTGTATGTGATAGAGCAGTGGCCATACCGTATGTCCTGGGTTATACTGTACTTTGAGGAGCATGAGGGTCTGGATGATCTTGTCACTTTGAAACATATATATGAGAAGTAAGTTAATTAGCTAACATATATATGAGAAGTACTTTGAAACATATGTATGAGAAGTAAGTTAATTAGCTAACATATATATGAGAAGTAAGTTAATTAGCTAACATATATATGAGAAGTAAGTGAATGAGCTAACATATATATGAGAAGTAAGTGAATTAGCTAACATATATATGAGAAGTAAGTGAATTAGCTAACATATATATGAGAAGTAAGTGAATTAGCTAACATATATATGAGAAGTAAGTGAATTAGCTAACATATATATGAGAAGTAAGTTAATTAGCTAACATATATATGAGAAGTAAGTGAATTAGCTAACATATATATGAGAAGTACTTTGAAACATATGTATGAGAAGTAAGTTAATTAGCTAACATAAATATGAGAAGTAAGTTAATTAGCTAACATATATATGAGAAGTAAGTTAATTAGCTAACATATATATGAGAAGTAAGTGAATTAGCTAACATATATATGAGAAGTAAGTGAATTAGCTAACATATATATGAGAATAAGTGAATTAGCTAACATATATATGAGAAGTAAGTGAATTAGCTAACATATATATGAGAAGTAAGTTAATTAGCTAACATATATATGAGAAGTAAGTGAATTAGCTAACATATATATGAGAAGTAAGTGAATTAGCTAACATATATATGAGAAGTAAGTTAATTAGCTAACATATATATGAGAAGTAAGTTAATTAGCTAACATATATATGAGAAGTACTTTGAAACATATGTATGAGAAGTAAGTTAATTAGCTAACATAAATATGAGAAGTAAGTTAATTAGCTAACATATATTTGAGAAATGAGTTTATTACCAACATGTATTTGAGATGTAAGTAATTAACAAACATATGTGAGCTGCAACATGACAAAACCGACAAAGTGGCATGTGCGACCAGCGAAGACTCGAATCAGCATCTGCCAAGTCTGATATGAGTCCTCCCTGTCCGCATGGAGCTAGCATAGTCCCTTAGCTAGATAAGTAAAATGACTGAAGTTTGCTATCATCTTGCTAACCACATCAAGACCATGTTACAGTATATACAGCTAGATTCTCCACACTTTTTGCGCAAAAGTCATGACGTCATGACAGGCTTGAGTCATTTTAAGGTCCGTTAAGCTTATGCTTATATATTGTATTCTCTGAAAGGACATTTCTCCTGTTGAATGATCAGTGAGCTAAGAAGGGAGTGATGTTTCCCTTTAAGTCTGAGTGTTTCGGATGCGCTCCATCATTCTACAAATACATTTCCTTACCTTGAATTCTCTGAAAGGACATTCGTCAAACCTCCCAGAGCCGGATGCGGACTCCCTAGACCTGGCACCACTGGCTTCAATGCTGGTTTGCAAAAAACGGCTCTCACAGTTGCTTCCGGGTGCCGGTTTGAGAGACGTTTTTCATGACTATATAAGGAGGGATTTTGATCAGTCAAATCATACTTGAACTGACACTTTTCGAGTCCATTTGAGACAGGATTCCCTTGATGAGTCCACATAATGGACGAATCTTAGGTCAGATACACTTGTTCCTTCACAATAAAATGCCGGAGACATGGGAAGCATTTCAGTCCTGGCTATTCAGTCATTTTTATACGCCCTTTTTGAAAAAAACGGACGTATTATGGCATGGCGCTGTCCGTCCGTCTGTCTGTCTGTCCGTCAACATTCTTGTGCGCACCATATCTCAGAAACCGTTTGAGATATCTTCAAGAAATTTTGTGGACATATATATTAGGATGGGGCAAAGTGTTGCATATAGTAATGGTTACTCCCCCTTTCTTAGTTTTTAAGTTATGCCCCTTTGATCATTTTTTACCCTACTAGTCTTGTGCCTGCCATAACTAGATAACCATTCGGGATATCTTGATGAAACTTCATAGCAAGGTATACGAGGGTCCGAT
Organism: Ctena decussata; assembly: GCA_963989385.1. Taxonomy (NCBI): domain Eukaryota; kingdom Metazoa; phylum Mollusca; class Bivalvia; order Lucinida; family Lucinidae; genus Ctena; species Ctena decussata. Next base: position 49,350,883 of record OZ022506.1, read on the forward strand.
GATGTTTCGCATATAACAATGGGTGCTCTCCCTTACTTCATTTTGGAGTTGCATCCCTTTGATTAGATTTTCTAGGCTATTTTTGTGTATACTAATCTTGTGCATTCAGTAACTTACTAACCATTTGGAATATGAATATCTTGATGAAATTTTATAGCAATGTGATTGATCACAAGACGGTGTGTCACATATAAGAATGGTTGTTCCCCCTTACTTAATTTTGGAGTAACCTCCCTTTGATTAGTTTTTTAGGCTAACCCATTCCCCCATAACTCCTTAACCCTTTGAAATATTTTAATGAAACTTTGTCGGAATGTGTATAATATTGGGGCAATGTATCAGCATGAACCACAACAGTTACTCTGGCTTACTTCCTGAATTATCTGCCCTTGCATCAGTTTCCGTTTTACTCTGTTACTCCTTAACCGTTGGAAATATTTAAACAAAACGTTATAGTGATGTGTATATTGTCAGGGGAAAGTATTGTGACCAAGAGTTTATGAATTATTTCCCTTGTTTGACTTCGGCATTTCTCTACTTCTGAGCTGCTTCACCCTGGAAGCTGATTTTGGGTATACTAATAGTATTTTATGTGTAAGATATTTTGATGACATTGCAGTCAGTAATTACAGAGCTGTTTCCCCTGTTTGTCTGCCTGTCTATCCTTAAGGCTTATGTAAACAATCTTGTTCATTCTGTAACTCCTTCATGACACTGAAACGAGCGTATTATGTGCTGCTTGCGAAGCTCTTGTTGTACCTATTTAGTCCCTTTTCTATCCTTTAAAATTCACAGCAAAGCTCTGATCAGACTGGGCGGATGCCCAGGCTGATACGAGTCTTCGCTGGGTGCACATGCCACTTTGTTGGTTTTGTGGTGTCACAGCTCATATATGATGAGAAGTAAGTTTATTCCCAAACATATATATGAGAAGTAAGTAAAAAAACAAACATACATAAGGGAAGTATGTTTATAGCAAACAAGTGTTTATGAAGTTAGTTAATTAAAATAACTTCATAATGCTCCAGATGTTGCAGTATTGGATGATAAATCAAAAATAATTTTGCTTAAAATATGCATCGGTTTTCAAATGATAAGTAATTTAATAAGTACATAAAGTCTTTATTTTACGACAGTAACAAATTTAGCAATGTAGCTTTCATGAGGTCCTCGAAACTTCTTTGCACTGTTGAAGTACAGTTGAAGTAATTAGTAAGATTTAATTTTTGGGTCGGTAAAAGAGGTACGGAAAATCATAAAATGTCAGGGAAAAATGTCAGGGAAAATACAGGGAATTTTTAAGTGGAGGATAAGTGGCAACCCTTCTAGTGTCTAAGTCTAGTCATCAGAAAAAATTCATACGGATATGTATCATACTTTACATTCCCTGTTCCTGGGAAGCACACTGCATTCTGTGAAATGCCTATATAAGCTATGGTTTGTTTACTAGAAATTGGTTCTTTTCTTTTTGTAGGATTGAGCCTCAGGTTCCTGTTTCTAGTGACATGGACCCACTGATAGAAATAGACAGAAATCCAAGAAAGTTAGAAGTCTTTTTAGCCAGTAAATCCCCTAGTTCCCCTATGTTAAATATGGGAGATCTTCGGAAGTTCCTGCCATGCACCATTAACCTTGACCCCTATCTCAGGAAACTAATAAGAAGTAAGTTTCCGTAAAAATCTTTAGTGTTGCAACAGCATGACAGCAAACAGTGCAGACCCTGATCAGACTGCTCCTGTAGGAGCTGTTTGATCAGGGCCTGAACTGTTTACCAGCAGTTGTTTGAGAAATTAACTTGCTAGTGAAAGCGAGATCATTACATTTATTTTTCTGATGTCACACAATCTGGGATAAGAACAGCAGTATGTATCATCCTCTGGTGATTTTATGACATTTACCCTAATGTGCTTAACAATGGGACACCTAAAATCCACAATTTTCCATTTGGGACAAATGAAAATTTACTGGTTTTAGGTGTCCCAATACTGAAGCTTATTAGGGTATGGAGTTCATCAAAGGCTTGTTTCACGAAATACATATGAAATGACAACTCATGTAAAATCATCTATATATTCAAAATGTCAGCCTTGTTGTGGCTAGTTGATAATAGTCTAAACCATAATTTTCCACCACTTTTACAAAGGGACACAATCGTTGTGAATCCTGTTTGCGTCCCTGGAGTGAAACCAAAATTGATTCTACTCTAAAAGGAAAGAAAGTGCTTATAGGGGAGCAAATTAATTCCTCTTATACTTGACCCTTTGGGAAAGGAGGCAAAAAAATGGCAGAGTGTTTTCCCCTGAAACATTACCTTTTCTTTATCTAAATCCTCACTCTACTAGCTTTTGCATGAACTTCCCATCTTGGAATCTGGATACATCAATTGTCCTGTCAGGGATATTCTGAGATATATGAGCCGAGACACAACAAAATCAGCCAAGTGGAATGTGTGCAAGGCAAAGACTCTGATCAGCCTGGGCCATCTACCCAGTCTACTCAGAGTCTTTGCTGTGCACTTAAAGGGTAGCTAAGGGACTATACTACCTCCATGCTGACAGCAAAGACTGATCAGATTGCCCAAGCTGATTTGAATCTTTGCTGGGCGCACATGCCTATTTGACTGAATCTGCACGGGGGCATTATTCATGTCTCACAGACACAACTATGGTTGCATAGTTAGAGCAACCCTGTTATGGTGCCAAAGGTCAAGGGTTTGAATCTCGGCTTAGATCAACTAGCGACTGGAAAACTCTCTATGTTGACCCAGCGGTAAATGGGTACCTTTTCCAATCAGGGAAGGATAAGGCAGCTAAAGGAGAGGGATAGGCTCTGATTCATATGTTGTACCTAAGATACGGTGGGCCTCTAACCCCCACTGTCCCTACGACTACTAGGCTATGGGAAACCTTTACCATTACCTTATACTATTGTGAGGGCTGAGATATAAGAAATTTAGAATCATTACATAGCGACATGTCTGGATTATCACCCTTGAGTGTTTGATCCATATCCTTATTGTGCAAAAATGAAAGACCCTAGTTGAATTCACGAACAGGGTAGATGAGACAGCTCAAAATGAGCTACCTTGTCTGCATCTACACTGGTCTTTGAATTCTGTATATGATACAGTTTGGATAAAACAGTTTTCACAGCTTTGCAGACATGACTTTTGTCATCTGCTTTTTTGGTGCTTTAAGGATTGAAGAAATGAATCACTAACATCTGTTGATAGACCATGTAAACTATTGGAACTTGCTAAAAGCTAGACTGGCTGCAGTCTGAAACATTGATTTGTCTAAATTCTTATTTTCTCATTTCTCTATAATCTCACCTTGTCTCAGTCTAATGAAACATTAGCCAAGAGAGAAGTATAATTTTAGAGCCAAAAAAAGTCTTTGAAAAAATATATGAATTTAGACAAATTAGTGTTTCAGACTACAGCCAATCTAGCTTAACACAAGAAAATTAAACCAGTTTCAACAACAAAATTTACTTTATGTAACGCTTCTGTTATTATTTTCCAGACCTGCAGAAGACAATGAATCTTGCATCCGATTTTGGTGCTACTTTCTATACTGGTACCCAGCCACCAGCTGCACCAGATATGGCTCCAGAGAACCAGATGAGAGCCAACATAAGCCGGACACCAGTGAAACAGCCATTGACAGGCATGCCTTATGGTCACATGTTGCCCTACGGACCAATGGGAAGAGTGTCTCCAATGATGGGCATGCCTACCTCACCTCCAATGATGCAGATGCAGCCACCTGCTGCAATGATGGGAATGTCACCTTACATGAACTTTGGGTTCCCACCAGGTGGTGCACAGACACCAGGAGTTGGACTGCAGCCGCCAGGAAAGAAGATTTTGCCACCAAGCAGCTACATTACTGTAAGCAGATGTCTTCACACTAATAAAACTATAGTTGGGAATTTCCTCAGAAATGAGGTTATTGCCCTTTAATTCAGGGGCTTAACTTAGTAACACAGGTTAAAATAATATTGTTAGCAAGTATATCAAGACTTTATTGGCACAACAGAGAATTTAACATTATATAATAGTATGACTACTATGCATGAAACCTTAAACTGCTGTCCATGGCTGAAGATGTCCTTTGACTAAGCATGGGTAACTGAGGTGTAATTTAAGTATCGGGTTTTAATCAGATTAGAGCCACTTAGGTGGTAAATATCAGTTAAAAAAAGCGTGCTTGTTCACTGCAGCACTCTCACATAATTTGTGATCAGCATTCATTCTGTCTTGTTAGCTCACCTGTCAAGGTGAGCTTATAGTATTAGCTCACCTGTCGTTGTCATCCACACTTTTAAACATGAATATCTCCTAAACCAGCATAGTGGTCCCCTACATGAATCCTGCTAACCATGCCCCTGGGGCCCAAATTGGCCACGCCCCGGGGGTCTTAGCTCCCATAGACTTACAATGGGAAAAACATCAAAAATCTTCTTCTCTGAAACCATGAGGCCCAGAGCTTATACATGTAGCATGTAGCATTGTCTCGTTGTCCCCTACATAAATCCTGCAAAACCATGCCCCTGAGGTCCTAATTGGCCACACCCCAGCAGTCATTAGCCACGATTCTACCACAACACCAAACTGAAAATAGTAACAGAAAGTAAGACATGTACTCAAACGAAACTAACGGGTGGCCAAATAAGCATCCAGTCCATTCCATGCAGATGACCACAAGGCTAGCCTATATCAAACATACCATGCAACACAAATTGTGTGTTTTCACCAATTTTCTTTTGTTTGTATATATACATCAGACTGAAGGCCAATAAACAGACAAAACAAATCAATTTTTTGAAGGCTACTGGTAAGTGAACAACACAAACTATAACATCAATAGACCAACACGGATGCACCGCTGTGGAAATGTCACTTATAAATTACATGTGATGGGTTTAAACCAGTCGAACCTGCCGTTTTGAAAATATTCTAAATCAGACTAATAAGGCTTAGGCACATTTGGCTGTAGCAACAGTTAATCTCAGGGATTGTTTTCAAATAACGGTTACAAACGTTACCTTTCTGAATACAAAACCGTATGTTATGATCAGTTATTTTGCTATAATGGATGTTTTAAACATGTTTCGGATTATTAATGGAAAAATAATAGTGTTCCATGTACAGGTTAACTCAAGAAGGCTTATTTCTAATTGTAGGACAATCTCACTTTCGCATGTCATGTAAATAACACTCATCTGTTTGCTGCCCAAGTAGCCAACTTTATTACGCAAAAATTTCATTTAACGATAAAAAACACATAGTTATCACGACTGGGCTGTTTAAAAGTCAGAATTTCAAAAGAGTGCTTTCCTGGCTGGAATGATAGACCCTTTACACAAACATTAACAATCTGTTAAGTATGTTACTTTGCTTAAAAATATGTGTTGTAAGGTCTAAAATATTTTTTAAACATTTGCTTTATATCATATTTAACATGATCTTATCGAACAGACCCAATTTGTCAGTTTTAAATAGTTTGAAATGGCTTAAACCATTTAAAGTCAATAGCTTCCATAGACTCGCAATGTGAAAATCTTTAAAAATCTTCTTCTCTGAAACCATGAGGCCCAGAGCTTATATATGTTGCATGTAGCAATGTCTAGTGGTCCCCTACATAAATCCTGCCAACCATGCCCCTGGGGTCCAGATTGGCCACAAAGCTCTGATAGACTTAAAATTGGAAAATCTTAAAATGTCTTCTTCTCTGAAACCATTAGGCCCAGAGCTAATATATATAGCTTGTAGCAATGTAGCATGTAGCAATGTCTAGTGGTCCCCTACATAAATCCTGCCAACCATGCCCCTGGGGTCCAACTTGGCCACAAGCTCTGATAGACTTAAAATTGGAAAATCTTAAAATGTCTTCTTCTCTGAAACCATCAGGCCCAGAGCTAATATATATAGCTTGTAGCAATGTCTAGTAGTCCCCTACATGAATCCTGCCAACCCCTGGGATCCAAATTGGCCATGCCCCGGAGGTCATTTGCTCCCCTATACATACAGTGGGAAAATCTTAAAAAATCTTCTTCTCTGAAACCATGCGGCCTAGAGCTTCTATATAGCATTTAGCAATGTCTCGTGGTACCCTACATAAACCCTGCCAACCATGCCCCTGGGGTCCAAATTGGTCATGCCCCTGGGGTCCAAATTGGCCATGCCCCTGGGGTCCGAATTGGCCATGCCCCAGGAGTCAGAAGCTCCCATAGACTTATAATGAGAAAATCTTCTTCTCTGAAATCATGAGGCCCAGAGCTTATATATGTAGCATTGTCTAGTGGTCCCCTACATAAATCCTACCAACCATACCCCTGGGATGCAAATTGGCCACGCCCGGGAGTCATAAGCTCTCATAGACTTACAATGGGAAAATCTTAAAAAATCTTCTTCTCTGAAATCATGAGGCCCAGAGCTTATATATGTAGCAAGTAGCAATGTCTAGTGGTCCCCTACATAAATCCTGCCAACCATGCCCCTGGGGTCCAAATTGGCCACCTCTCTGGGGTCATTAGCTCCCCTATACTTACATTGGGAAAATCTTAAAAAATCTTCTTCTCTGAAACCATGAGGCCCGGAGCTTATAATTATATGTAGCATGTAGCAATGTCTAGTGGTCCCCTACATAAATCCTGCCAACATGCCCCTTGTGTCCAAATTGGCCATGCCCCAGGGGGTCATTAGCTCCCATTGACTTACAATGGGAAATCTTAAAAGATCTTCTCTTAAACCATGAGGCTCAGAGCTAAACTTCCTTAGTATGTAGCAACGTTTAGTGGTCTCCAACTTAAATCCTGCCAACCATGCCCCTGGGGGTCCAAATTGGCCATGCTGCTCCCATAGACTTAAAAAATCTTCTTCTCTGAAACCATGAGGCCCAGAGTTTATATAATTAGTATGCAGCAATGTCTAGTGATCCCCTGCATAAATTCTGCCAATCAAGCACCTGAGGTCCAAACTGGCCACACCCCAGGGGGTCATTTGTTTATATAGAGCTATTTAGCTAAAGAACCTTCAAAAATCTTCTTCTTTGAAACCATTAGACAATGAGCTTATGCATTTAGTATGTAGCAATGTATAGTGGTCCTCTACATAAATCATGCCAAGCAAGCCCCTGGGGTCCAAACTGGCCACACCCCATGGGGTCATGGAATCCTATGGAATTGCAGCCTGTTTGTTAGCTTAGCTGAGCTGGAAGCTAATATTTTAGAACTCAGGTGAGCGTCGTTGACCTTGGGCTACTTGTTTATTGATTGGGATATGTAATGTTGTTATACACAATACTGTAATGACCCTAAATATTCAGACAGATAGGCCTGTGCAAACATAGTAGACCTAGATCAAACTGCTCCTGAAGCAGCAGTTTGATCAGGGTCTGCAACGTTTGTCATTCACTAAGCATCCTTTGGATGCATTAACGTGTGTAAAGTCCACTTTCTATTAAAGAATTTTCAAACAATAATTGTCCAACTTTCAGGTGTCAGAAATTTTAGGGTCATTGCAGTATTTATATTAAAATATATTTTATGTTTTGCTTTACTGCAGGGGTACAAAGATGAGATTCTGAGCAAAATGTCAACACAAGAGGTTTCATCAGTACTGGGTCATGTAGATGGTCTGAATATTCACCAGTTGCCACTGTATCAACAAAGTGTCGAGGAAAACAATATAAATGGCATGGTTTTGAGTCAGTGTGAACTAGATGAGCTGGGAAAAGTTCTTGGGATGAAGTTCGGAGATTGGCAGCTATTCCGGACTGTAATCTTGTCCTTACGAGAGGCAGAATTAGAACAGCAGAGAAATGAGACAGCAGAAGAAGAGATTGAGATGGCTCAGAATGCACGACGAGCACGAACAAATAGCCTCATGTCAACAAGATCCATCCATTTTCAGGAAAACGAGAATTCAGACTCAGCTATGGGGTCTGAGTCTTCAAGGTCAAGACATAGTTTTGGTCAGCAAGTTAGCATAGATGTACATAGGCCTGATATCTCAGAAGCTCCTCATGCTTTTGATACAATTCAAGAAGTCCCTGAAACTCCATCTAGGAGTAAAATGCAGAGGAACGATAGTGTTGTACAAGAAATGATGTATGAGTCTAATTTGTTGCGACAGGCCATGCAGAGTTTTGCTGAAGAAGATGAAGAACATGAAGAAGAAGTGGAAGAAAGGCGGGAAATACCATCCTCAGAAACACCATCCTCAAAGAAGAGAGGTTTGCCAGTCCAGTTCTCCTTGTCATCAGACTACAATGGTGGCTCTTCACACGATTACAGAGATTCAGACAATGAGAACCAAAATGCTGACCATCATATAACTTCAGAGTCAGATCCCTTAATCATGAGAAAGAGGTCGGATCTGGATTTTCACCCTCCCAGTGAACATGGCAGTCCAAGACCTATTCTCAAAAAACCTAAAAATAATAATAATAAAACAGGGTCCCAGTATTCCTTGTCCAATCATCAGTTTGCATCAGACAGAGACATGTCTGGCTCGGAACCTGATCTAAACTGTAGAAGACATGTGAAATCTCCTGATTTGTTGCATACGGACAAGTCAATTTCATTATCGTCAACAGGGTTTACAGCAGAACATGATCACAGACAAGCTTCAATAGCCTCTAGCAAGGGTAATACAGGTAGTAGAGATTCATTTTTTGTAATTAGTGAAATACATAAAGAACAAGATAAAGATAATGTCTCTCTCAAAAGCCTCGAAAAATCATTACCACAAACAACACAAACAATGTCCCTTGAGGACAGTATCAAACACTTTACCATGAGCCAGGCTTCAAGCCTAGGTAGTGTAGATAGATCTCCATTGTATGGAGAGTATTCCCCACAACACAGCTCAGGGTTACAGAGTCCAGGTGCTTTTAGCCAAGGTGGCAGTGTTTTGCACATTTTTGAAGACGGTGACCTGGTTCCTGGTTCATCAGAGAAACTTCCAAATGCAGAATCTAGTGTATAAACAGAAATTAGAAATTTCTATGTCAGATTTGAAAGCTTCAGATGTCATCCAAATGTATAGGTGCTTGGTTTACACTTTCAGGGGAAGCAACTACCTATTTTGTTTTTGCTTCCCTGTAAAATGGGATCAGCTTCTAGGAGCAAATTATTCCTTTAACCCTACTTCTTTCAGAACTCTATGGAGTTTTGGCTGTTCTGAGTGCAATAAGGTTAAGAGTAAGCTCCATTTTGAAGGGTTTGGTTGTCCAGGGAAGCAAATAAAATTGTTTTCCTTTGTGAAAATAGCTAAAAAACTTAGAAATGCCCAAATACCTAAGATGTTGGACCTTAAACCTTGATTATATAAGGAAGGTAACTTTTAATAGAATGACATTTGCTTTCCAGGGTCCCGTTGTTCAAAGCCAACAAAGTCATTAGTTAACGAGACATTAAATTTTTAAATGTACTGTACACAAATCCACAGCCTTTTCGCCAGAAAGCTCCTCATAATTTTCAGCAAAAAATTTGACAACTGACTTTGGGCAAAATTACTGAGTCTTCAACTAATGACTTTATTAAGCTAATTTTTTTATTGATTGATTTGCTGCTTAACGTCCATGGTAAACAACTATGGTCATGTCGGGACGGTCAGTTAACCTAACCACACTATTCCTGGGCTGGCTTAGACCTCCTAAGCGCTTAACCAGTACTAAGTGCACATACTTTAGCCAGTAACTGACAACTACCCTTCTTGAGTCAGCGGAAGGAGAAACCAAGGTATGTGGCCAGACCTGGTTTCGAACCCAGGACCTCTGACTTATGAGTCAGGTGCCCTACCGATTGCGCTACACTGCCCGGCTATTAAGCTAAAGGTGCTTTGAACAACCGGGCCCTGATCTCTGAGGAAGTTACTCATTTGTTTTCCTTTGAGAAAGCCCCCCCTGTGAGAAGGGAGATTTAAAGTATCTTTCATGGTTGTGAGATGCAAATACAAAAATTCATCTCGAGAGTCACTATTCTGCATAACAAGGCTAGCTGAGTGATGCCGAACAGTAATCTTGAGGGATGTTTTTTGTCCACACCTCATATATTTGGGGGTCATTTTATTTTGACCATATTTGTGGAGAAGACGAAATTCACTAAATTAAAATGCTGCCAATTAAATACATATACTGATTGTGGGAGGAAAAACTACCATTGAGCATAAAATATATTCTCTCTAGAATGCCCATCATATATATTAGAACCAACAAAGGTCTTAAGAGAACACTTGAGGTGAAATGCCATGTGGCAATGTTTATTAGACCTGTCGTGCTACCTACTACCCAAACGATGTTAATTTTATTAGAAGTAATGCAACAATCTGTACACTGTAAACAGTTTTATTAAGTAAATTTTCACATAATTATAGAATAAAATTTTACTCACTAAAATCAGTCACATGAAAAAAGGAATGATAACTTAGAGCAAGGACTCAAATGACCATAGAACTTCAGCTTTTCCCATAAATCTCCAATTCACCAAAAAAACTCCACCAAAAGGTCTGTTTATGAAAAAGCTGCTGCCAAATGTAAGTGTTTTACAATACTTGTAAAAGAAACTTTTTCTGACTTTACTTTTGATTCACTGTTTGACATAACAGGTAGAAGCCTAATTCTTGTGTCCGCAAGGTTTCTATTTAATTTTAAAAGAAACTGATTCTATCATCAACTGACTTTTGGTTCTTTACGTTAATGTTTGGTGTGGCCAAACTGGTGTGATTTTGCCAAATTGTTGATGTCACTGTCTTTTCAACCAAAATATGAGCCGCGACACAAGAAAATCAACAAAGTGGTTGTGCACAAAGTGCAGACTCTGATCAGCTTGGGCATCCACCCAGTGTGATCAGACTCTTCCTTAAGTGCTCAAATGGCAGCTAAGAGTCTAGGCTACCGCCATGTGGATAGTGAAGACTGATCTGTCTGGGGGATCTGAGTCTTCACTGGGCACACTCTATGCGGACTGGGAATACACTGATGAGTCTGGGCGGATGCCCAGGTGAGTTAGATAAGATTAATGGTATATGAAAAAATACCACAATGTGCAATCACTCTTGATTTCCTGGGCAGCATAAGCTTTTGTCGACTTTCTTGGTTTAACTCTGCTTAGTGACAATGTGCAAACAGTATGGGTTAAAATTGTGGAAGTCAAAATTGCTTAAATCAAGAATGTGTACACATTATCGTGTTTTCATACACCATTGAATTTCTGGAGTAAAGTTTGAAATTATAAACCATACCATGAAAAAACAGAGCCCACTTGCAGGGCTCAGCTTAGAGGGCAATTTGGGAGAAATAGTCTCCCTTAGCTGGCTGATTTCTCCCTTTTTTGAGCTGAGGGAGAAGTGAAAATGTATAGAACATATAGGGAAATCCAAAATTTGGACCAATAACTTCTCCCTAAAGTTACGAAAATGTCACAAAACTTTTCCCTGTCTGAAAGCTGCAGGCTGACCCCTGTCTTACATAAATATATTTCTGGAGAAGTACTCAGTCTTGTCAGTTGGCCACAAAATTGCCAAAATAGCTATCTGCTGGTACATGTATTATTATCCCCGGCGAGGGGATATATGTTTTGTCCCATACGCAAGAACGTACGTATGTTCACCTTTTGTCATCGCTCTAGCGCCTACATTTCTCAATGGATTTTTAGCTCACCTGAGCCAGCGGCTCCGGGGGAGCTTATAGGATGGTAAGGCTCCGTCGCCTGTCGTCGTCGTCCGTCGTCGTCCGTCGTCGTCCGTCCGTCCACAATTTCAAACGACTTCTCCTCTAAAACCGCTAGGCCAATTGTAACCAAATTTCATATATGGCCTCCAGAGGAAGGGGGAACAAAAAATTGTTCAAACCGTCCTAGTCACATGACCAACATGGCCGCCACACCCATATATGGTAAAAACCTAAAAAAATCTTCTTCTCCAGAACCAATAAGCCAATGGCCTTGAAACTTGGTATGTATTATCGGGTACACGAGTACTACCAAGATTGTTCAAATTATTACCTTGGGTTGACCTTGACCTTTTTTACGGCAAGGTCAAATTTGCTTCCTTGTGCTTTTATATAGGAAAATGCTAGAACACAAGATATCTTGAAAACTGTTGCAGATTTTGGGCTAAAAATCAATATTTACAGTCATCTTAATGAGTACATGAAGATTTATGAGTACAAGAGGTCAAGGTCATTCTTCGACCTTTGACCCAGAACTCTCATATTTTGACAATTTCAAACAATCTTCTCAACAGCCACTGGGCCAATTGAAACCAAATTTCATATAGAGCCTTCAGGGGTTGAGGGAACGAAAATTTATTCATACGGTCCAGGTCACATGACCAACATGGCCGCCAATGCCCATATATGGTAAAAACCTTGAAAAATCTTCTTCTCCAGAACCAATTGACCGATGGCCTTGAAACTTGGTATGTAGCATTGGGTACTCAAGTACTATCAAGATTGTTCAAATTATGACCTTGGGTTGACCTTGACCTTTTTACGGCAAGGTCAAATATGGGAAAATGCTAGAACATAAGATTTCATGGAAAGTTTTGAAGATTAAGGTCCAAAAATTGTTATATGCAGTCATCTTTAATGAGTACAATAAAGATTTGTGAGTACAAGAGGTCAAGGTCATTCTTTGACCTTTGACCCTGAACTCTCATATTTTGACAATTTCAAACAATCTTCTCAAAAACTGCTGGGCCAATTGTAACCAAATTTCATATAGAGCCTCCTGGGGTTGAGGGAATGAAAATTTGTTCAAACGGTTCAGGTCACATGACCAACATGGCCGCCATTTTCATATATGGTAAAAACCTAAAAAAAATCTTCTCCAGGACCAATTGACCGATGGCCTTGAAACTTGGTATGTAGCATTGGGTACTCCAGTACTATCAAGAGTGTTCAAAATGATGACCTTGGGGTGACCTTGGCCATTTAACAGCAAGGTCAAGTATGGGAAAATGCTAGAACATAAGATTTCATGGAAAGTTTTGAAGATTTAGGCCTAAAAATTGGTAAATACAGTCATCTTAATGTGTATATCAAGATTCATGAGTACAAGAGGTCAAGGTCGTTCTTTGACCTTTGACCCTGAATTCTCAGAAAAGTTTGACAATGTCAAACTTCTCCTTAAAAGCCAATGCCCCAATTGTAACCAAATATTTTTTGAGCCTTCAGGGGTCGAGGAAATGAAAATTTCTTCAAATGGTCTGGGTTACATGACCAACATTGCCACCATGACCATATATGGTAAAAACCTTTCAAAATCTTTTTCTCCAGAACCAATTGATCAATGGCCTTGAAACTTGGTATGTAGCAGTGGGTACTCCAGTACTATCAAGATTGTTCAAATTATGACCTTGGGTGACCTTGACCTTTTTTACAGCAGGGTCAAATATGGAAAAATGCTAGAACATAAGATTTCATGGGAAGTTTTTGGCCTAAAAATTGGTATATACAGTTGTCTTAATGAGGTCATGAAGAATTATGAGTACAAGAGGTCAAGGTCATTCTTTGACCTTTGACCCAGATCTCTCATATTTTGACATTTTCAAACATTTTCTCAAAAGGCAAAGGGCCAATTGTAATCACATTTCATATAGAGCCTCTAGGGGTTGATTGAACGAAAATTTGTTCAAATGGTCCAGGTCACATGACCAACATGGCCACCATACCCATTTATGGTGTAAACCTTAAATATTTTTTCTTCTCCAGAACCAATACACCAATGGCTTTGAAACTTGGTAAGTAGCATGGAGTACTAGAGTACTACCAAGACTGTTCAAATGATGACCTCGGGCTTACCTTGACCTCTTTTTGCGGCATGGTCAAATATGGGAAAATGCTAGAACATAAGATTTCATGGTAAGTTTTGAAAAGTTTTGCCTAAAAAATGGTATATACATGTATGGTTGCCTTAATGAGTACATGAAGATTTATGAGTACAATAGGTCATGGTCATTCTTTGACTTTTGACCCAAGACTCATATTTTGACAATTTCAAAACATAAGAAAAAGCCACTTTGCCAGTTGTTCAGGTGAGCGATTCAGGGCCTCATGGCCCTCATGTTAAATAACTTCACACAAATGTAGGGCATGACAATATCTCGAGCAAGTTTGACTTTCAGGGTGCTGCGCCCAAGGTCAAGGTCATTGTGGCTATTTTTAGAAAAACTTTGTCAGCACTCTAGCGCATACTTTTCTCAACGGATTTTGAAATAACTTCACACAAATGTAGGGCATGACAATGTCTTGAGCAAGTTTGACTTTCAGGGTGCTGCGCCCAAGGTCAAGGTCATTGTGGCTATTTTTAGAAAAACTTTGTCATATCGCTCTAGCGCCTACATTTCTCCATGGATTTTGAAATTACTTCACACAAATGTAGGGTATGACAATATCTCGAGCAGATTGACTTTCAGGGTGCTGGGCTAAAAATCAAGCTCACTGTGGCTATTTTTAGAAAAAACTTGTCAACGGTGTAGAGCCTACATTTCTCCATGGATTCTCAAATAACTTCACACAAATGTAGGGTATGACAATATCTCGAGCAACTTTGACTGTCAGGGTGCTGGGCTCAAAGTCAAGGTCACTATGGCTATTTTTAGAAAAACTTTGTCATCGCTCTAGCGCCTACATTTATCAATGGATTCTCATATAACTTCACAATATATCATTATATTAAAGGTGAACATCATAGAGATAGATTCAATAGGTGCAAAAGTGCTGGTACCTGTCAGCATTCTAATGCTTGTCATGACTGAAATATTTTCTATCATGTGAGATCTAATCCCCTGAATGCTTACAACACTGTACCTTAATGTCAGGGTCATATACACCTTTACAATAAGGTCACAGGCTTCTTGTGGAGTGTGGTATTGTGCAATGGTTAGCGTGCTGGCCTTGCAGTCCAAGTGTCGAGGGTTCGCTTCTCCACTTCTCCAGTCTTTCGGATGAGACTCACCTTAGCTGTTAGTGGGACATTAAACTCAAATCTCACTCAGCAATCACAGGCTTTTTGTTTTTTTCATTCACATAACTATACTGGACAAAAAAAGTTAGGGATCAAATATTTGACTTAACCTTAAATCGTTAAAAATAAATTATCCAAAAATGATTTTCTTCTATTCAAAACAGCTGTCAAAGCGGCACAGAACTGCATGAAAAATATTGGAATCGGATCACGTGACACACCAGTATAAACAAGTAAGCAGATACACACCTAAAACTGAAAAGAAAATTGGCATCACCACAAAATTGAATATCCGTGATTCTTGGCTTTATCCATGCAAAACCATTGCCATTGCTCATCGATATCTCTGGGGGTCTGAATAACTGCATGACAGCTACTCAGTGATCTTGTGGTAAAGGCCTAGAGGCTCATATGGGGACTCGTTTGCCATTTTTCATGAAAGGCCAGAATTAGCCCTCCAGGAGTTTCCTGAAGTCTCTGGTGATTAGAATTGGTGTTTTATAACATCTGTCAAGCACTTTCATGGAGATTAACTAGACTTGTCCATACGGACGATGGTCTCTGTCCCAAGCTACTGGTTCATCACTAATACACTGTGATGATGCGCATTGTTTGTCAATTAAATGATTAAATCGGCCAGTTTCAGCGAAAACGGTTACAAACAGACTTTACACAGCTAATTTCCACACTTGCATGCTGGTAATGAGGCCAGGATTGATGCAATTCCATAGAAATGCGAGGCGACAGTCGGCAAAAAGTGACACAATTTGGCAGCAGGGTCACTGGACCCATATTCTTTTCACAGATGAGTCCAGATTTGTATGTCGATATCCATGATGATGGAAGAAGGGTGTGACGCCTGCCAGGTACACGTCGTGCGGGTTATGAATTAAATCGTGTTGCGGAGTATGACATGTCTCGAGGAGGGTGGATGATGGTATGGTGCGGCATCTGGATTGGCAGCTGTGTGGACTTGGGCATGCCAGACAAGGGCGCTGATTGGTGTTCGAGCTAAGAATGACACGTTTTATCCAATTACGAGACCATTTGCTGAAGTTTTTGGCGACGACATCATCAAAACACAGGGCAAATGTGGTGGACCAGTAGCTAGCGACAGAAACAATCGCCCGCATTGACATGTCAATCTAATCACAAGTTTCAAATTCGATTGAGCATTCTTTGGACATGTTACATCGCCAATCCTGATCACGAGAGCCTTCCTGAAACTTAAGGAGAGCTCATTCAGGCCTTTCGTGATAATGGCAAACGAGTCCCTAAATGGGCCTCTTGGAATTTACCAGAAGCATACCGAATGGCTGTCATGCTGTTATTCAGGCTTTTGGAGGTCACACTGAGAACTGAAAATGATTTTGCATGGGTAAAGCCAAAAATAATGGACATTCAATTTTGTGTTAATGCCAGTTTTCACTTTGATTTTAGGGGTATGTCTGTTTATTCAGTTCTGCTGGTGTGTCACGTGATCAGATTCCAATATGTGTCATGCAATCTTGTGCAGCATTGTTAGATTGATTCAACAGAAGAAAATGCTTGTTTGAAAATTACTTTTTTCAATATAAAAATTTCAGTCTATTGTTTGATCCTTAACTTTTTTTGTCCAGTATATTATATGTCATGAAATTCCCCAGTTCAGTGTTTGTCCACACCAAGTAGTCTTGTGAGAGGGGATGCCTTGTTTTCATAGCGGGACCTTATTTTTTTATTACTTAATCTCTCTCATACTTCCTAAAAACATACATTTGTATGTTTTAAAATGTTTTGTGACTTTTTATGTTTTCCCTTCCTAGAAATAACTCTTCTTTCTTGAGGGTTAAAAACGAAATTTTTATATAGAGAGAGGTTGAAATAGAAGTGTACAGTGTTGACCATAGCTATTTGGACAAAAAATGCTGAGCAGACAACGTAGATTCTGATCAGACTGTTCTAGTAGGAGCATTAAGATCATGGTCTTCACAGTTTGTCATTCTGCAAAAGCTTCTGGTCCAAATTTTAGGCATCTGCAGTAATTACTTTTGATGTCTCGATATTTAGTGGGGTTACAGTGAGTACTTATCTCATCGGCCCCTAGCAGAAGAGACACTTACCCTAATGTGTTTAAGTATTGGGACACCAAAAACCATTAATTTTCTATTTGTTCCAAATGGAAAATTAATGGTGTTTAAGCGTTCCAATAATCTACCCTAATGTGTTTTATAAGTATTGGGATGCCAAAAGAACATTAATTTTCCATTTGTTCCAAACGGAAAATTAATGGTGTTTAAGTGTCCCAATAGTCTACCCTAATGTGCTTTATAAGGATTGGGACGCCAAAAAAAACCATTAATTTTCCATTTGTTTTCCATTTGTTCCAAATGGAAAATTAATGGTGTTTAAGTGTCCCAATAGTCTACCCTAATGTGCTTTATAAGGATTGGGACGACAAAAAACATTAATTATGCCCCCAATTTCGGAGAAATTGTGGGGGCATATTGGTTTGGGCCTGTCCGTCTGTCCGTCTGTCATATCAAAAACCGTAAGAGCTAGGAGCTTGAAACTTTATACACATGATCAGTATGAAAAATAAGCGAACACGTGTTTTTTCTTTTTTCCGCGGGTCACATATTTCAAGAGTTATGCCCCTTTTTCGACTTAGCCTGCGGAACCTTGTGAACAAAATATCTCAAGAACCCCTGATGCTAGGATCATAAGGTTTTGCAGGATGAGAATGCCCAAGGTGTAGATGACCTGATTAACTTTTGAAACAAATTCGTGAATTTTTGACCGAGTTATGCCCCTTTTTTGACTTAGTGCATTGTAAGCCTATGGAACCTTGTGAACAAAATATCTCAAGAACCCATGAAGCTAGGAGCATGATTATTTGCAGGAAGATACTGCCTGTGGTGTAGATGACCTGATTAACTTTTGAAAAAAATTTGTGAATTTTTGATCGAGTTATTCCCCTTTTTCGACTTAGTGCATTGAGGCCTATGGTACAAAGGTACCCTTACATATAGTCAAGAACAATAAGAGCTAGGAACTTGAAACTTTATACACATGATCAGTATGGAAAATAAGCAGACCCGTATTTTTTTATTTTTCCGCCGGCAATGTATTTCCAGATTTATGCCTCTTTTTCGACTTAGCCTGGGGAACCTTTATGAACAAAATATCTCAAGAACCCCTGATGCTAGGATCATGAGGCTTTGCAAGATGAGAATGCCCAAGGTGTAGATGACCTGATTAACTTTTGAAACAAATTCGTGAATTTTTGACCGAGTTATGCCCCTTTTTCGACTTAGTGCATTGTAAGCCTATGGAACCTTGTGAACAAAATATCTCAAGAACCCCTGATGCTAGGATCATGAGGCTTTGCAAGATGAGAATGCCCAAGGTGTAGATGACCTGATTAACTTTTGAAACAAATTCCTGAATTTTTGACCGAGTTATGCCCCTTTTTCGACTTAGTGCATTGTAAGCCTATGGAACCTTGTGAACAAAATATCTCAAGAACCCCTGAAGCTAGGAGCATGATTATTTGCAGGAAGATACTGCCTGTGGTGTAGATGAACTGATTAACTTTTGAAAAAAATTCGTGAATTTTTTATCGAGTTATTCCCCTTTTTCGACTTAGTGCATTGAGGCCTATGGTACAAAGGTACCTTTACATATAGTCAAGAACAATAAGAGCTAGGAACTTGAAACTTTATACACATGATCAGTATGGAAAATAAGCAGACCCGTATTTTTTTATTTTTCCGCCGGCAATGTATTTCCAGAGTAATGCCCCTTTTTCGACTTAGCCTGTGGAACCTTGTGAACAAAATATCTCAAGAACCCCTGATGCTAGGATCATGAGGCTTTGAAAGATGAGATTGACCGAGTTATGCCCCTTTTTCGACTTCGTGCATTGTAAGCCTATGGAACCTTGTGAACAAAATATCTCAAGAACCCCTGAAGCTAGGAGCATGATTTTTTGCAGGAAGATACTGCCTGTGGTGTAGATGACCTGATTAACTTTGAAAAAAAATCGTGAATTTTTGATCAAGTTATTCCCCTTTTTTGACTTAGTGCATTGAGGCCTATCGTACAAAGGTACCCTTACATATAGTCAAGAACAATAAGAGCTAAGAACTTGAAACTTTATACACATGATCAGTATGGAAAATAAGCAGACCCGTATTTTTTTATTTTTCCGCCGGCAATGTATTTCCAGAGTTATGCCCCTTTTTCGACTTATCCTGTGGAACCTTGTGAACAAAATATCTCAAGAACCCCTGATGCTAGGATCATGAGGCTTTGCAAGATGAGAATGCCCAAGGTGTAGATGACCTGATTAACTTTTGAAACAAATTCGTGAATTTTTGACCGAGTTATGCCCCTTTTTCGACTTAGTGCATTGTAAGCCTATGGAACCTTGTGAACAAAATATCTCAAGAACCCCTGAAGCTAGGAGCATGATTATTTGCAGGAAGATACTGCCTACGTTGTAGATGACCTGATTTACTTTTGAAAAAAATACGTGAATTTTTGATCGAGTTATTCCCCTTTTTCGACTTAGTGCATTGAGGCCTATGGTACAAAGGTACCCTTACATATAGTCAAGAACAATAAGAGCTAGGAACTTGAAACTTTATACACATGATCAGTATGGAAAATAAGCAGACCCGTATTTTTTTATTTTTCCGCTTGCAATGTATTTCCAGAATTATGCCCCTTTTACAACTTAGCCTGTGGAACCTTGTGAAAAAAATATCTCAAGAAGCCCTGATGCTAGGATCATGAGGTTTTGCAGGATGAGAATGCCCAAGGTGTAGATGACCTGATTAACTTTTGAAACAAATTCGTGAATTTTTGACAAAGTTATGCCCTTTTTTCCGCCGGTCATGTATTTCCAGAGTTATGCCCCTTTTTCGACTTAGCCTGTGGAAACTTGTGAACAAAATATCTCAAAAACCCCTGATGCTAGGATCAAGAGGTTTTGCAGGATGAGAATGCCCAAGGTGTAGATGACCTGATTAACTTTTGAAACAAATTCGTGAATTTTTGACAAAGTTATGCCCCTTTTTCGACTTAGTGCATTGTAAGCCTATCGAACCTTGTGAACAAAATATCTCAAGAACCCCTGATGTTAGGAGCATGATCTTTTGCAGGAAGATACTGCCTGTGGTGTAGATGACCTGATTAACTTTTGAAAAGAAATCATGAATTTTTGATTGAGTTATGCCCCTTTTGCCACTTAGTGCATTGTAAGCCTATGGAACCTTGTGAACAAAATATCTCAAGAACACCTGATGCTAGGAGCATGATTTTA
Source organism: Ctena decussata (assembly GCA_963989385.1). Lineage (NCBI taxonomy): Eukaryota > Metazoa > Mollusca > Bivalvia > Lucinida > Lucinidae > Ctena > Ctena decussata. Next base: position 49,371,167 of record OZ022506.1, read on the forward strand.
TGCAGGAAGATACTGCCTGTGGTGTAGATGACCTGATTAACTTTTGAAAATAATTTGTAAATTTTGGATTGAGTTATGCCCCTTTTTCAACTTAGTGCATTATTTGCCTATGGAAGCTTGTGAACAAAATATCTCAAGAACCCCTGATGCTAGGATCATGATTTTTGCAGGTTGATATTGCCCAAGGTGTAGATGACCTGATTAACTTTCAAAAACAATTCGTAAATTTTTGACTGAGTTAAGCCCCTTTTTCGACTTAGTGCATTGTAAGCCTATGGTACAAAGGTACAAGCATTATTGGATGAACCTTCTCTAGAGACAAGCATATGGTTGGGGGCATAGTGTTTCATAAACACATTTTCTAGTTTTCCATTTGTTTTCAATTTGTTCCAAATGGAAAATTAATGGTGTTTAAGTGTCCCAATAGTCTACCCTAATGTGCTTTATAAGGATTGGGACGACAAAAAACATTAATTTTCCATTTGTTTTCAATTTGTTCCAAATGGAAAATTAATGGTGTTTACGTGTCCCAATAGTCTACCCTAATGTGTTTTATAAGTATTGGGATGCCAAAAAAACATTAATTTTCCATTTGTTCCAAATGGAAAATTAATGGTGTTTAAGTGTCCCAATATTTAAGCACATTAGGGTAGGTATTGTCTGGCATTGGCAGCATTAACTTTCATTCAGTTTTCTGGGTTAACTCTGTTTTATAACAATGTACAGATAGGTGAGACTCTGCATCCTGCAGAATTCTTGTTTATATAATATTGTTTGTCATTGCTGGTTAATGTAGTGCTTTTTGTTTTGTATCAATGTGCAATACATTTGTTTAACTATATAGTTAACCTGGCTTTTTCATGTTGAAAAGGTTTTGTTAATGTATATTTGTTTTTGTCTTGTTTTGTCTTCTCTCTGTGTAAGAAAGAAAATAGATGGTAATAATAATTACAATATTGATTGAATTTCTTATATAGACACTGTAAATCAACTTGCAACTTGTTGTTTTTATGACTTGTTTTAAAGTCCAGTTTATATTATTGTTTTTCAAACAGACCTTGATATGAAATTTGAAATGAGTGACATCATGAAAAAGACTCAGATTAGACAGTTCCTCTATGTAAACTGATCAGAGAAAACTGTGATCAGACTCTGCATATGATTAGACTGTACATATGTGCAGTCGGTTCATATAAGCAGTCTTATCTTAGTTTTCAATGTTTGCCCATGCTTTAGGATGTACTGGTGCAAGCTATTTATTTCTGCCAGTTTTACAAAGGGAAACAACTTTTATGTCTTCCTGTTCTCTTTCCTGAACAACAAAGCCCGTCCAAAATGGGGTCTTCACTTAAAAGGAAAAAAATTAATTTCCAATGAGAGGGGGGAGGGTGGGGGATGGGCAGAAACAAAAGTGGCAGAGTTGTTCCCTCAGAATTTGTATCTATAATTATTTAAAAGTGAAATCCACACTTCAGAATAAAGATATTGTTACAGCAAAAAAAATGCTGAAAATCCCATGCAAAAAATTCTACAGGTTTGAAAGTTATGTCAAAGAAAATAGTTTTACTATAAATACATGTAGGTTTCATCAAAACTGTCCTGCAATACATTGTTCTCTGATGTCTTTGGTTCATTAAAATTTTCTTTAAAACTTGGAATCAGAATTAGAAAAAGGGATTGTTTTTATTATTTCCTTTTTTACCACTCAGTTTTCATACTGATGTTCCCTAGGAGATCCAGGGGGACAAGATGCACCTCTATGTCCTCTCCCAGCTGAAGAGGAGCATTGGTAAAAAAAAGGTGAAATTAAAATTGATATCAAATTTTCATTAAGTTATAATTTCCATAGTCATTATAGCACTTTTTCAACAATTCTTTCTTCATTATTATTTTTTCCTCAAGACCATTATAAAATGAAGCAATGACATAATATTTGATTAATCATGAATATTAATGAGATGCAAATGTACCAAAACCTCGATAATTTCCAAATCATTTGAAATTTTTTCATGCAGTTTTTCATATCTGATTCAACATAATAAAGTCTGCTAGAAAGATTCATCTGTCATTAAATATCAAATTATTTTGGATTTCACTTTTAATGCTTGTTTTATCGTGTTGCTTCAACTCTAAAATGAAATGTTGAAATTTTATTTAGACAGACACAAATTTTATAACTCTTCTGTGAAGAAAATGTGATTGCTCAAAACAGACACTTTATGATAGTTTATCTTTGATCAACAAATTTAGAAAGATTAGGACTACAGTGCAGATACAATTCTCAGGTGCACATTTCAAGAGAGTGCCATAGATTTTGAAGCAGTGCAGGCTTAGAGTAGCCAAATGATATTTATCCCCCGACCGAAAGGTTCGGGGGATATAGCGATGAGCCTGGCGTCCGTCCGTCCGTCCGTCCGTCCGTCTGTCCGTCCGTCCGTAAACACTTTCTTGTCCGCTCTATATCTTGAATACCCTTTGGAATATTTTCATGATACTGGAATATTTTCATGATACTTCACAGTTATGTAGAACAGGTCATGATGATGTGTCGCGAACAAGAATGGTAACTCTTGCTATTGTACTTTTTGAATTATCTCCCCTTTGGTGATTTTTTGGCAGATTTGTGTCCGCTCTGTAACTTGAATACCCTTTGGAATATTTTCATGATACTTCACAGAAATGTAGAACAGGTCATGACGATGTGTCGCGAACAAGAATGACAACTCTTGCTTTCTTACTTTTTGAGTTATTTCCCCTTGATAGTTTTAGGTGTGATTTTTTGGCAGATTCGTGTCCGCTCTATAACTAGAATACCCTTTGGAATATTCTCATGATACTTCACAGATATGTAGAACAGGTCATGACGGTGTGTCCCGAACAAGAATGACAACTCTTGCTTTCTTACTTTTTGAGTTATTTCCCCTTGATCATTTTAGGTATGATTTCGTGCCCACTCTATAACTTGAATACCTTTTGGAATATTTTCATGATACTTCACAGATATGTAGAACAGGTCATGACGATGTGTTGCGAACAAGAAAGACAACTCCTGCTTTCTTACTTTTTGAGTTATTTCCCCTAGATGGTTTTAGGTGTTATTTCGTGTCCGCTCTATAACTTGAATACCTTTTGGAATATTTTCATGATACTTCACAGATATGTAGAACAGGTCATGATGATGTGTTGCGAACAAGAATGACAACTCTTGCTTTCTTACTTTTGGAGTTATTTCCCTTTGATGATTTTTAAGTGTCCGCTCCATAGCTTGAATACCTTTTGAAATATTTTCATGATACTTCACAGATATGCAGAACAGGTCATGACAATTTGTCTCATACATGAATGATAACTCTTGCTTTTAGACCTAGTGAATTATTTCCCTTTGCTAGTTTGAGCTGCTGTTTGAGTCTCTGCTCCATAACTGTATAACCCTGGCCAGCTCCAGAATTTGAATAACGGTGAACCTTTTAGAATATTGATGATCATGCTGTGATATCTTATCAGTGTTCCTAACTCTCTCTTACCCCTCCACATTCCCGTGCCCCCTCCCGCACCCCCCCCCCCCCCCCCCCCAAAAAAAAAAAAAAAAAAAAAAAATCCACAGATTTGGATTCTTTGTCCAAATTCACTTACTAGAGAGCTCAAAATTAGGTTTGTAGGGCTTGTACTTTATAAGTTATTCACACATTTTGAAAGTTGAATGTATCGTATGCTATACATTTGTGAATATGGTGGCTGTTTGAGATATTACCTCTTTTTAGCAGTCAAGCATACTGTTTTAGTCTGAGTGTTAGATAATCATGCATCTGTTAACAGTTAATGTCAATCAGAAGCATAAAAGAACGACAATATATTACTAATATGTGTTTTGAAGTGCACCCTTTTTACCAAGGCCCATGGGGGTCTTCGGTCGGGGGATTTGCCATCTCCTCTGATGGCTATTTTTTATTATATGGCCATTTGTAAGATAAATGGGTACACCTCATCTTTTATTGCCATATCTTCAAAGGGAACAGCTTCTGTGTCATTCTGTTTGATTCCCGGGGCTAAAAAGCCCTTCGAAAAGGGGTCAACTCTTTCAATAAAGAATTAGCTCTAAAGGGAGCAAAATTCATTTTAAGTTAGGAGTGATTCTTTCCTGTAAGAGTTGATGCCGAGAAGAGAGGCAAAAATGGAATGATAGAGCTGCTACCCCTGAAAGTATACCCATTCACCTTAGTTTAATAAATTCTGTTCTTTTGACAGCATTTACCAAAACTATTCAAACAGCAGTGTGCAGTGTAGTCCCAGGCCAGACTGCTCATTGAAAGCAGACTGATCATCATTGGTAGCAGGTTTATAAAATGTTGCTGGAAAAGACAAATACATATGTTCAGATTAACGTAAAGAAGTACACATTCATGGGGAGCAGCTCTGCCATTACATTTTGCCACCTTTCCTCATGGGAGTCAACTCTTAAAGGAAAGAATTTGCTCCTAGGGAGAAAGTTCTTTCATTGAAGGGTAGACCCCATTTGAAAAGGAGTGTTGTCCAGGGAAGCAAACAGAAAGTCACAAAAGTTGTTTGCCAGGGAAAAAATGGGGTGGGAAGGGGGACCCTCAGTTTACCCATACACATTGAAGGTAGATGAATCCATAACAGTAATGTTAGAGCTGTCAGTTACAGCATATTATTATTGATGAGTGGTATGGTCTGCACAAAGACCTTTAGCATGTGCCTACAGTGAATCCTCAAATCAGGATCTTCAATTTACAGCTCACCTGAGCACGAAGTGCTCAAGGTGAGCTATTGTGATCGATATTTGTCTGTCGTCCATCCGTCCGTCTGTCCGTCCGTCGTCAACAATTTCTTCAAACGACATCTCCTCCTAGACCAGTAAGCCAATTTCAAAATAATTTCACACAAATGTTTCTGATATAGCCCTGAACCAAAATTGCTAAAATGGTTCCGATCCGCAGAACAAAATGGCTGCCAGAGCTAAAAATAGAAAAACCTTTAAACGACATTTCCTCTGAAGCCAATGGCTCCATTTCAAAAAAATTTCACAGAAATGTTTGACTCATGGCCCTGAACCAAAATTGCTAAAACGGTTCCACTCCGCTGAACAAAATGGCCGCCAGAGCTAAAAATAGAAATCTAAAAATAGAAAAACCTTTAAAGGACATCTCCTCTGAAGCCAATGGCTCGATTTCAAAATAATTTCACAGAAATGTTTGACTCATGGCCCTGAACCAAAATTGCTAAAACGATTCCACTCCGCTGAACAAAATGGCCACCAGAGCTAAAAATAGAAATAAATCTTAGAATGATACAGAGGGCACAGTTTTGACCCAATCATCATGAAACTTTGTCAGAATGTTTATCTTCAAGAACTCTATACCAAAATTGAAACTGGGTCATGTGGGGTCAAAAACTAGGTCACTAGGTCAAATCTTAGAAAAACATCGTGTACACTCTAGAGGGCACAGTTATGATCCAATCTTCATGAAACTTTGTCAGAATGTTTATCCTCATACAATGTAGGCCAAGATTGAAACTGAGTCATGTGGGGTCTAAAACTAGGTCACTAGGTCAAATCTTAGAAAAACCTTGTGTACACTCTAGAGGGCACAGTTATGATCCAATCTTCACGAAACTTTGTCAGAATGCTTATCTTTATGAAATCTAGACCAAATTTGGAACTGGGTCATGTCAGGTCAAAAACTAGGTTACTAGGTCAGAACTTAGAAAAAACATGTGAATGCTCTAGAGGGCACAGTTTTGTTTCAGTCTTCATGAAACTTTGTCAAAATGTTTATCTCCAACAAATCTAGACCAAGGGTGCAACTGGGTCATGTTGGATCAAATACTAGGTCACTAGGTCAAACCTTAGAAAAACATTGTGTATACTCTAGAGTTTTGGTTCAATATTCATGAAACTTTGTCAGAATCATTATCTTAATAAAAACTAGGCCAAGTTTGGAGCGGGGTATTGTCGGGTCAAAACTACCGGTAGGTCACCAGATCAGATCATATAAAAACCTTGTGTACACAATAATGGCTTTATTTTGCATTGAATCTTCATGAAACTTTGTCAGAATGTGTATCTTCATGAAATGTAGGCCAGGTTTTGACCTGAATATTGTCTGATCAAAAAATAGATTGCCATGTCAGATCTTAGAAAAACATTGTGTACACTCTAGAGGGCTCATTTTTGATCCAATCTTCATGAAACTTTGTCAGAATATAGATTAGAAAGTGCAAAACTGCTCCAATTGAACCATCATCAAATAGATGATCTTCCATGTTATTTCATCATAACTCAGGTGAGTGATTTAGGTCCATCATGGACCTCTTGTTTTACAATTGATAGATTTCCAAGGATTTATGGCATTATATCAAATAGGGAGGACTGATCATATTGGGGCTGTGTTTGCTGACCTGAGTGTTCCTTGTTGTATTTGCTGAGCAAACATTACAGAGTAAAGGAGTAGTCTCATCAGGGTTTAAACTTCTTGCTGGTATATCTACATGTTTAGGTTGTATTAACTGCCTTGTAACAACCATAGTGTTACATTTTAAGGAAAATTATGGTAATGATTTCGGGTGTCCTTATCTTTAGTTTATAGAGTGCCTGAGCACAAAGTGCTCAAGGTGAGCTATTGTGGTTGGTATTTGTCCATTGTCTGTCCATCTGTACATCCGTCGTCAACAGTTTCTTTAAACGACATCTCCTCTTAGATTAGTAAGCCAATTCCAAAATAATTTCACTTAAATCTTTCTGTCATAGCCCTGAACCATAATCGCTAAAATGGTTCGGCTTCGCTGAACAAAATGGCCACCAGAGCTTACTAGAAACATGTTAACTAATAGGGCCCCGCCTTTATATGGGACTATTGATGGCATTAAGTCATATGTCACCAACTGGAAATATCAATAGAACCTTTCAGTTTTAAAGTAATAGACTGGCTACAGTTTCTACACTAAAAATTACTAAGGGCATAATTCTGTAAAAAAATGTAGATGGAGTTACAATTCTTATTCTCTGCAGATTGTCTGATATGCTTTATATTTGTAACAACTTCTGTGAAAATATATTTTGCTGTTTTAAAGCTACAGAGTGAATGGACACGATTTCCATACACAAAATTACAAAGGGGCAAAGTTTTGTAAAAAATATAGGCTGAGTTATAGTTCCTGACCTCTGCATGTTGTCTGATGATGTTTCATATTAGTACCAAGTTTTGTGAAAGTATCTTCAACAGTTTTAAGGTTAAAGAGCCGACATGATTACTATATAGAAAATTACAAAGGGGTATAACTCTGTAAAAATGTAGATGGAGTAATGATTCTGATTCTCTGCACATCATCTGATAAATTAAAGTATTTATGAACATATCTTTGTGAGTTTTAAAGTTATAAAGCAGACATGATTTCCATACTAAAAAGTACAGGGCAGAATTCCATAGAAAATGTAGGTTGAGTTTCAGTTCTTGTTCTCTGCACATCGTCTGATGATGCACTATACTTGTATAAAGTTTTCTGAAAATATCTTGAACGGTTTCAGAGTTATAGAGCGTACACGATTTCCAAATTTAAATTTACAAAGGGGCGTAATTCAATAAAATGTATGTAGATCGGGCTATGGTTCTTGTTCTCTGCACATCGTTTGATGATGCTTTATATCTGTACCAAGTTTCGAGAAAATATCTCAAACAGTTTCAGAGTTACGAACCTGACACAATATCATACTTAGAAGTACAAATGGGCATAATTAAGTAAAAAATGTGGGTGGAGTTATGGTTATTATTCTCTGCACATCCTTTGATAATGCTTTATATCTGTACCAAGTTTGGAGCAAATATCTCCAAATGGTTTCAGAGTTACGGCCCGGACAAAATTTCCATACTTAAAATTATAAAGGGGCATAATTCCATAAAAAATGTAGGTGAAGTTATGGTTCTTGTTAGCTGCACATTGTCTGATAATGCTTTATAACTGTGCAAAGTTTCGAAAAAAATATCTCAAACTGTTTCAGAGTTACGGCCCAAACACAATATCATACTTAAAATTACAAAGGGGCATAATTCAGTAAAAAAAAGTAGGTAGAGTTATGGTTCTTATTCTCTGCATATCATTTGATGATGCTTTATATCTGTACCAAGTTTGGAGAAAATATCTCAAACTGTTTCAGAGTTATGACCCGGACGCAATTTCCATACTTAAAATTATAAAGTGGCATAATTCAGTAAAAAATGTAGGTGAAGTTATGGTTCTTGTTCTCTGCACATCATCTGATAATGCTTTATAACTGTATCAAGTTTTAAGAAAATATCTCAAACGGTTTCAGAGTTACAGACAGGACACGATTTTCAGGCATTAAAATACAAAAGGGCATAATTCTGTAAAAAAAAGTAGATGAGGTTATAGTTCTTGTCCTCTGCACAATGTCTAATGATGCTTTATAGCTGAAAATATCTCAAAAGGTTTCAGAGCTACGGACCGGACACAATTCCCATACTTAAAATTACAATGGGGCATAATTCCGTAAAAAATGTAGGTGGAGTTATGGTTCTTGTTCTCTGCACATCGTCTGATGATGCTTTATATTTGTACAAAGTTTCGAGAAAATATCTCAAACCGTTTCAGAGTTATGGCCCGGACACGAAAAGCTGACAGATGGACAGACAAATGTTGATGAAGTTATAGTTCTTGTCCTCTGCACATTGTCTGAGGATGCTTTATAGCTGTACCAAGTTTCGAGAAAACATCTTAAAGGGTTTCAGAGTTACGGACCGGACACAATTTCCATACTAAAACGGAGTTATGGCTCGGACACGAAAAGCTGACGGACGGACAACAAAGGGGCATAATTCCCTGAAAAATGTATGTGGAGTTATGGTTCTTGTTCTCTGCACATCATCTGATGAGGTTTTATATTTGTACAAAGTTTCGAGAAAATATCTCAAACTGTTTCAGAGTTATGGCCCGGACACACAAAGCTGACAGACGGACAGACAAATATAGATGAGGTTATAGTTCTTGTCCTCTGCACATTGTCTGATGATGCTTTATAGCTGAACCAAGTTTCGAGAAAACATCTCAAACGGTTTCAGAGTTACAGACCGGACACAATTTCCATACTAAAAATTACAAAGGGGCATAATTCCATATAATAATGTAGGTAGAGTTATGGTTCTTGTTCTCTGCACATCATCTGATGGATCTTAATATTTGTACAAAGTTTGAGAAAATATCTCAAACCGTTTCAGAGTTATGGCTCGGACACAAAAGCTGATGGACGGACAACAAAGGGGCATAATTCCGTAAAAAATGTAGGTGGAGTTATGGTTTTTGTTCTCTGCACATTATCTGATGATGTTCTATATTTGTACAATGTTTCGAGAAAATATCTCTAACTGTTTCAGAGTTAAGGCCTGGACACGAAAAGCTGACAGATGGATGGACAGACTGATGGACAAGGTGATTACTATAGGGCCTCTGCCGACTTCGTCTGGCGGGGCCCGAAAAATAGAAAAACCTTTAAACTACATCTCCTCTGAAGCCGATGGCTCGATTTCAAAATAATTTCACAGAATTGTTTGACTTATGTCCCTGAACAAAAATTGCTAAAACGGTTCCACTCAGCTCAATAAAATTGTTGCCAGAGCTAAAAATAGAAATAAATCTAAGAATGACACAAAGGGCACACTTTTGATCCAATCATCATGGATCTGTGTCAGAATATTTAGCTCTATCAAATCTAGACCAAGTATGAAACTGGGTCATGTGGAGTCAAAAACTAGGTCACTAGTTCAAATCTTAGAAAAACCTTGTGTACACTCTGGAGGGCACAGTTATGATCCAATCTTCAAGAAACTTTGTCAGAATGTTTATCCTAATGAAATCTAGGTCAAGTTTGAAAGTGAGTCATGTGGGCTCAAAAACTAGATCACACGGTTAAATCTTAGATAAACCTTGTGTACACTCGAGAGGGCACACTTTTGATCCAATCATCATGAAACTTTGTCAGAATGTTTATCTTAATAAAATCTAGACCAAGTATGAAACTATGTCATGTGTGATTAAAACTAGGTCACTAGGTTAGATCTTAGAAAAACCTTGTGTACACTCTAGAGGGCACAGTTATAATCCAATCTTCATGAAACTTTGTCAGAAAGTTTATCCTTCAGAAATCTAGGCCAAGTTTGAAACTGAATCATCTGGGGTCAGAAACGAGCCCGCTAGGTCAAATCTTAGAAAAACCTTGTGTACACTCTAGAGGGCACAGTTATGATCCAATGAAACTTTGTCAGAATGCTTATCTTCATGAAATCTAGACCAGATTCGAAACTGGGCCATGTCAGGTCAAAAACTAGGTCACTATGTCAGATCTTAGAAATACATGTGAATGCTCAGGGCACAGTTTTGTTCCAATCTTCATGAAACTTTGTCAAAATGTTTAACTCCAACAAATCTAGACCAAGTGTGCAACTGGGTCATGTCGGGTCAAAAATTAGGTCACTAGGTCAAACCTTAGAAAAACATTGTGTACACTCTAGAGGGCGCAGTTTTGATCCGATATTCATGAAACTTTGTCAGAATGCTTATTTCCTAGAAATCTAGACCAACCTTGACACTGGGTCATATAAGGAGAAAAACTAGGTCATTAGGATAAATCTTAGAAAAACCTTAGGTATACAATAAAGGGTATCAATGTCTCTGGTAGGGCACCTGACTCATAAGTCAGAGGTCCTGGGTTCGAAACCCGGTCTGGCCACATACTTTCGTTTCTCCTTCCGCTGATTCAAGAAGGGCAGTTGTCAGTTACTGGCGAAAGTATGTGCACTTAGTACTGGTTAACCGCTTAGGAGGTCTAAGCCTGCCCAGGAATAGTGTGGTTAGGTTAACTGACCGTCCCGACATGACCATAGCTGTTTACCGTGGACGTTAAGCACCAAATCAATCAATCAATCAATCAATCAATGTCTCTGAGGTTAAGTTCACAGAATACTCAGGTGAGCTATCCAGGGCCCTCTTGTTGTTGTTGTTTTTTCCATTATTATAATATCCTGTTAATAGAAGGAAGTTGGATAAGGCTAGAGATATCAAAGGACCTCTGACAGTGCCCATTTTTTGACAAATTACTGCAGCTTCCATAGGAAGCAAATTTTAAAGATTTTTGCATTTACAGGTAGACTTATGCATTATAAAGATGTTTTGATACTGATTTTGAAAAAATATCATGTCTGCACACTACCACTCATTGACTTTCTCAAGAGGGGTAAGTGAAATTTTCGGTCTTCCAAAATGCATCTTGTTTTCGATTTTTCATATTTAGTTAATATTATTTTGTTAAATATACTTAAAATAAAGTAAGCATTGTAGCTGCTCATAGAATGCAATATTTTGTGAATATAAAGTATGTTAGCCTTATTTTCAGACACAGGAGGGTCTAATTACCCTATCCACTATTCAGTTTTTCAGCTGTAGACTATCATTCCAACCCATGCCCCAGCATGCCACTCACATATAATGTGTATATTGGCAGTACACATATGCATGCAAAGTGGCTAGCTGAGGCATGGGGGAGGGGGGGGTGGGGAAGTTCCTTTATAAAACTATTCCTATTTTCCACACATTTAATTATCAAATCTTGCTTTTTACACCAAAAATCTAAGTCTGTGCGCTTGATAAGTGAAAAAGTGTTTTTGTGCTAACTACAGGGTGTTAAGAGCAACACATTTCAATAGAAATTTTGAAGTATATCAAAAGTTCATTTTTTGACTACTTTTATAGGCAAATTTACATTACAACTGTCAGAGGTCCTTAGTTCAAGAGTTTAATATCTTACAGCAAAACAAATAAGGGAATGAAATATATTACCATATAAATTCTAAAATCGTACCATAATGACCTTAAAATTTCGGACACCCGAAAGTTGGACAGTTATTGTTCTTAGACAGTGGATTTTATACACATTAATGCATCCAAATAATGCTTGAGCATGATCAACTTTGTAGACCCTGATCAAACTGCTCCTTCAGGAGTTTGGTCTGGGTCTACAATGTTAGCTCAGACCGGTTTGTCCGAATATTTAGGGTCATTACAGTAATTACCATAATTCTTCTGAGATTGAAAAGTTTGGGGTTTTTTTTCAATGAAGTAATGCATCTGAAAGATGCAGATGGGATGGCAAACAGTATAGAACCTGATCAGGCTGCTCCTGTAGCAGCAGTCTGATCTGGATGTGCACTGTTTGCCCAAGCCTATCTGTCCAAATACACATATACTTTGAATTTTTATGGGACTAACAGCATCCCAGATATCTCTGAAATTATGGTATACTGTAGGCCTCCAAACTATACCTCATGCAGTTTTGCATGTCTTTGCTTATATATATATGTATATTGAAGTATAGAGAAGCGCAGTGGCTCAGTGGTTAGTGCACTTGACTCTGAAACCACAGGTCCTGGGTTCGATCCTCACCCAAGGCGAAATCTTCCTATGTCAGAATGCGTTTTTCTAGCATCATTTGCAGGGATGATGCTAACAAGTGTGCTGTCCTTCGGATCGGGACATTAACTGGAGGCCCCCTGTGCAGGGAGAGTCATCTCCTATGCAGGTTAAAGATCCCTACTATAGCTACATGGCTATGTGTAGGCTTTCATCCTGCAACACCGGAGTGTACAAAAGTACACCGACTGTGTCCCCTTCGGGGGTTAAGGCGTAAATGGAAAAAAGAAAGAAGTATGTATGCTAAAATTATGCACTTACTCATGAGTAATTGAGTTTGTAATGATTTATTGAAAAGGCTATCTTCAAATTAAAAGTGCTCTGTTTTTACAAGAGTGAAAATGCAAAGATACATACTGTACTCTTATAAAAAACATTCCCCTCTCTAATAAACACCCTCTCACTCTTTCCTTGAAGCATTACCAAATCTCTACCAAACTTGGCTTCAGTATTAGACCAACAAATATGTCATTCATTGCCCAAATGTTTTCAAAATGCCATTTATTGGACTTATGAGTTGCAACACCCCGAAACATTCATTAGAAGAAATAGAGCCATCTATCAAACCATATCAAGCAGCAAGGAACTAGTGATAGCAGCTGGCCCTGCAGAATGTGAGCATGCAACAGAGCCTTTGTCAACTTTGTTAGACATTTAAGATCATTAAATATTTTTTCCCCACAATTCTGAGCTTTTTAGCTGTTGTTGATTGGATTTTAATTTTCTAGGGTACAAAATAGTCTTTTAGTTAATTTTTAAAACATAATTATGACTGTTAACCTACAATTTTATTGTTAGTGACGCTAATATTTGTTGTTTGCTTACAGGATACCAAAAAAAGGCCTGTAACATACCCAGTGTGCCAATGTATAGATATACCATATAGTTGTATTATGTACATCATTTTCTGTAATTCTCCCAAATATTGGGACATTTAACCAGTTTACTGTAACTGTCCTAAATATGAATAAATTGACTTTTACTATCAAACAACTTGTTAAAATTTGCTTGCAGAGCAGCATGCCATTCTAACCCAGATTCTAACACAGTGCACCTTTAGAAGCTATGGAAAGTTTCTGTGTTTTATTCTGCAACAATTCACTGTTTCGGAGAGCGTGAGTCTAATATTGCTGACGTCACTGGCAATACTAACGTAATTTTGTGACGTTTTGAGACGGTAGACGGTGAGACGTTAGATGGTGTAACGTCACTTTTTCTTTCTAAAAGTTCCATAAAAATGTACATTTATTTTAGATACGGTTTAGAATGTTAGCAGGAACGTGAACGTGCTGGCAAGATGGTTGGGAGAATTTGAATGAAAATAATAATTTTTCAGTGTTTTTGAGTGTTAGAATCGAAATAGTTCCGCCCTAGTATTGAATTGTTGAGTAATAATTCACTGTTTGTGGGTCAGTTGTAAGTAGATATATCACTCGTGCTCCGCGCTCGTGATATGATATACTTTACAACTGACCTCCAAACAGTGAATTATTACTCAACAATTCACTGCTAGAGCTGATCTATTAATCAAACAAGTCCTTAGAGAGAGTGTGATCAGGATCTTCTTTCTTGCTAAGGCATTTCTGCCTCAAAATTTAGGGTTTTGAGGGTAATATCATACCATATTTATTTGGTTATGAAATGGCGGTGGGGTCTCATCCAAAACAGACCAAAAAATCAGATTAGTCTTAGAAGACACCTCTAGGCCCTGTTGTTTAAAACTAACAATGTCGTTAACATTTCGTTAAAATTTCAAACATTAATAAATATCTCAAATACCCCAATTTTTTTGGTTGGAAAAAATGTGAGAAGCTAAAACTTCTCACTTTTTTCAACAAAAAATATTGGTGTATGTGTCATAAAGTCCTCAAACACTTAAGAGTTGACCTCTTAATGAGCTCGTTAGGCTAACAATGCTTTAAACAACTGAGTTTTAGGATTTTTTTGGAAAGGAAAACATATCTGATAGGAGATTTACACAAGACTTGTTTAGATATTTGAGGTGGTTCTGGAGGGAAGAAAGCTCTGTCTGATGGCCAGATAAATATGGTATCTTGAAAAACTGATAAACCGATTAACTTTAGGGCATTTGGTACCAAAAAAATCCCTGGCTGTCTGTGCATTGCATAAAATTGGTAGAGCCAGCCCAGAGCCCTCACAGTCGTTGAAACAAAGGTATTCAACAATGATTCACTTACTGTCACGACATTGGATCAACATTGAGTCTATGCTGTTTCAGTGCTGTGTGCCTGCTGGTTTAATACTGTTCTCTCAGCCCAATTGTTCAGTTTTATCACCTCATTTTTCAAAGGCACCATGTTTTAGCTGAAAAACAGTGTGTGAGTGGATTTATTTTTCAGTAGAAAAAAAGTTTATTTTTCGGCAGAAAAAAAGACTACTAAACATAGTCACTGTTTTCCAGCAAAATATATATCTGTAGTGTTAGTACAGTTTAAAATAAACAGAATCACTTTCAGGGGAACCAACTCTGCCATTTTAGCTTTTGCTTCCTTCCTAATGAGGGTCAACTCTCAAAGGAAAGAATTTGGTCCTGTTGGAGAAAACTCTTTTCTTTGAGAGTGGATCCTGTTTTTGAAGGGCTTCACTCTCCAGGAAAGCAAAATGGAATAAGTCATGAAAGTTGCTCCCCTTTGTAAAGATGGCAGAAATACAGTATGCTGTACCTAAAGGCCTTAGTTAATCGTTGGGTTTACAAGCTTGTTTAGCTAAGTATGCTTTGAACACAACTGTGAAAACAGTGATCAGACTGCAGGGCAGACTAATGTAGATATTGCAGATCACTAACACAGCTTAGGGTTTTTAGTTCAGTTCTGAGTAGGTAGATAGTTTGGAAGAAAGGAATACACCAAATAAATGAAAATAGCAGACTCAGTTTAATTGAGTATGTTTAACTGGTCCCTGTTTTATAGCTATAATAGAATTGTGATATATGGCCACAGAATGATAATCCTTTGTGCTGCAGGTTGGGAAAATAAAGAGAAATTTGTGTATTATAGTTTTTGTCTTACTCTGCTCATATTTTAGATAAACTTCTGGGCCAAGTTGTTCAAAGCATCATTAGGCTAACGAGCTCATTAAGAGGTCAACTCAAAAAATGTGAGAAGCTTCTCATATTTTTTCAACAAAAAATATTGGCATATTTTAGATAATAAAGTTTGAAATTTTAACGAAATGTTTACTAACAACATTATTAGTTTTGAACAAACAGCCCCTGTATAATACAGAGACTAGCATATGAATTATCCTGAACTGCATAAAGAGAGAGAGAGGGACTGCAGCCAGCTGACATCAGGGATACTGTCAGGCCTATAAAACTACCTTCCATGTCCACAATTTGAAGGCATAAAACAAAATTGGAGCACATGAGTTTCACCAGTTATTATCCAACAGGTGTTGTTATCTCCAAACTGGCTTCTTCTTTAAAAGATCTGCCGTGGTTTGTGCAATTCTTAAGAGAACCTCCAGTTTGAAAACATCATCTGAAGGTAATTGAAACTGATTACCTTTCCAAACTGTTGTTGTATTACCTTGATCTCCCTTTTGATGCTATTGAAGCTCTCTTCTCATCAGCACTTATCTCCCTTTTATACCTTGTGCTGGTTTTGAAGAGAATTTCTTTTAGGGCTTCTAGTTCCTGCTGTTCTTCAGCAAGAGTATCAGTGTCATCTTAGGGCTTTTAGTTCCTGCTCTTCTTCAGCAAGAGTATCAGTGTCATCTAAGGGCTTCTAGTTCCTGCTCTTCTTCAGCAAGAATATCAGTGTCATTTTAGTTCCTGCTCTTCTTCAGCAAGAGTATCAGTGTCATCCTAGGGCTTCTAGTTCCTGCTCTTCTTCAGCAAGAGCATCAGTGTCATCTTACGGCTTGTAGTTCCTGCTCTTGTTCAGTAAGAGTGTCATCTTATGCCTTCTAGTTCCAGTTCTTCTTCAGCAAGAGTATCAGTGTCGTCTTAGGGCTTCTAGTTCCTGCTCTTCAGCATGTGCATCAGTGTCATCTGAGGGCTTCTAATTCCTGCTCTTCAGCAAGAGTATCAGCACCACCTTAGGGCTTCTAGTTCCTGCTTTTCTTCAGCAAGAATATCAGTGTCATCGTAGGGCTTCTAGTTCCTGCTCTTCTTCAGCAAGAGTATCAGTGTCATCTTAGGGCTTCTAATTCCAACTTTTCAGTAGAGCATCAGTGTTGTCTTAGGGTTTCTAATTCCTGCTCTTCTTCAGCAAGAGCATCAGTGTCATCTTAGGGCTTCTAGTTCCTGCTATTCTTCAGCAATAGAATCAGTGTCATCTAAGGGATTCTAGTTCCTGCCCTTCTTCAGCAAGAGTATCAGTGTCATCTTAGGGCTTCTAATTCCTGCTCTTCTTCAGCAAGAGTATCAGTGTCATCTTAGGGCTTCTAATTTCTGCTCTTCTTCAGCAAGTGTATCAGTGTCATCTTAGGGCTTCTAGTTCCTGCTCTTCTTCAGCAAGAGTATCAGTGTCATCGTAGGGCTTCTTTTTCCTGCTCTTCTCCAGCAAGAGCATCAGTTTCATCTTAGGGCTTCTAGTTCCTGCTCTTCTTCTGCAAGTCTCAGCATCAGTGTCATCTTTGGGCTTCTAGCTCCTGCTGTTCTTCAGCAAGAGTATCAGTGTCATCTTAGGGCTTCTAGTTCCTGCTCTTCTTCAGCAAGAGTATCAGTGTCATCTTAGGGCTTCTAGTTCCTGCAATTTCGCAAGAGCACCATTGTCATCTTAGGGATTCTAGTTCCTGTTGTATTTCAGCAAGAGTATCAGTGCCATCGTAGGGCTTCTAGGTCCTGTCCTTCTTCAGCAAGAGCATCAGTGTCATCTTAGGGCATATAGTTCCTGCTCTTCTTCAGCAAGTCTCAGCATCAGTGTCATCTTAGGGCTTCCAGTTCCTGCTCATCTTCAGCAAGAGCATCAGTGTCATCTTAGGGCTTCTAGTTCAAGTTTTTGTTCAGCAGGAGTATCAGTGTAATCTAAGGGCTTCTAGTTCCAGCTCTTCTTCAGCAAGAGTATCAGTGTCATCTTAGGGCTAATTCTTGCTCCTCTTCAGCAAGAGTATCAGTGTCATTTTAGGGATTCTAGTTCCTTCTCTTCTTCAACAAGAGTATCAGTGTCATCTGAGGGCTTCTAGTTCCTGCTCTTCTTCAGCATGAGTATCAGTGTCACCTTAGGGCTTCTAGTTCCTGCTCTTCTTCAGCAAGAGTATCAGTGTCATCTTAGGGCTTCTTATTCTTGCTCCTCTTCAGCAAGAGCATCAGTTTCATCTTAGGGCTTCTAATTCCTGCTCTTCTTCAGCAAGATCATCAGTGTCATCTTAGGGCTTCTAGTTCCTGCTATTCTTCAGCAATAGAATCAGTGTCATCTTAGGGATTCTAGTTCCTGTCCTTCTTCAGCAAGAGTATCAGTGTCATCTTAGGGCTTCTAATTCCTGCTCTTCTTCAGCAAGAGTATCAGTGTCATCTTAGGGCTTCTAATTCCTGCTCTTCTTCAGCAAGAGTATCAGTGTCATCTTAGGGCTTCTAGTTCCTGCTCTTCTTCAGCAAGAGTATCAGTGTCATCGTAGGGCTTCTTGTTCCTGCTCTTCTTCAGCAAGAGCATCAGTGTCATCTTAGGGCTTCTAGTTCCTGCTCTTCTTTAGCAAGGCTCAGCATCAGTGTTATGTTAGGGCTTCTAGTTCCTGCTCTTCTTCAGCAAGAGTATAGGTGATATCTTAGGGCTTCTAGTTCCTGCTCTTTCGCAAGAGCACCAGTGTCATCTTAGGGATTCTAGTTCCTGTTGTATTTAAGTAAGAGTATCAGTGTCATCTTAGGGCTTTTAGGTCCTGTTGTTCTTCAGCAAGAGTATCAGTGTCATCTTTGGGCTTCTAGTTCCTGCTCTTCTTCAGCAAGAGCATCAGTGTCATCTTAGGGCATATAGTTCCTGCTCTTTTTCAGCAAGCGTATCAGTGTCGTCTTAAGGCTTCTAGTTCCTGCTCATCTTCAGCAAGAGCATCAATGTCATCTAAGGGCTTCTAGTTCCAGCTCTTGTTCAGCAAGAGTATCAGTGTAATCTTAGGGCTTCTAGTTCCAGCTCTTCTTCAGCAAGATTATCAGTGTCATCTTAGGGCTTCTAGTTCATGCTCTTCTTCAGCAAGAGTATCAGTGTTGTCTTAGGGCTTCTAGTTCCTGCTCTTCTTCAGCAAAGTATCAGTGTCATCTTAGGGCTTCTAGTTCCTGCTCTTCTTCAGCAAGAGTATCAGTGTCATCTTAGGGCTTCTAGTTCCTGCTCTTCTTCAGCAAGAGCATCAGTGTCATCTTAGGGCTTCTAGTTCCTGCTCTTCTTTAGCAAGTCTCAGCATCAGTGTCATCTTAGGGCTTCTAGTTCCTGCTCTTCTTCAGCAAGAGTATCAGTGCAATCTTAGGGCTTCTAGGTCCTGTTGTTCTTCAGCAAGAGTATCAGTGTCATCTTAGGGCTTCTAGTTCCTGCTCTTCTTCAGCAAGAGCATCAGTGTCATCTTAGGGCATATAGTTCGTGCTCTTTTTCAGCAAGCGTATCAGTGTCGTCTTAGGGCTTCTAGTTCCTGGTCTTCTTCAGCAAGAGCATCATTGTCATCTTAGGGCTTCTAGTTCCTGCTCATCTTCAGCAAGAGCATCAATGTCATCTTAGGGCTTCTAGTTCCAGCTCTTGTTCAGCAAGAGTATCAGTGTAATCCTAGGGCTTCTAGTTCCAGCTCGTCTTCAGCAAGAGTATCAGTGTCATCTTAGGGCTTCTAGTTCATGCTCTTCTTCAGCAAGAGTATCAGTGTCGTCTTAGGGCTTCTAGTTCCTGCTCTTCTTTAGCAAAGTATCAGTGTCATCTTAGGGCTTCTAGTTCCTGCTGTTCTTCAGCAAGAGTATCAGTGTCATCTTAGGGCTTCTAGTTCCTGCTCTTCTTCAGCAAGAGTATCAGTGTCATCTTAGGGCTTCTAGTTCCTGCTCTTCTTCAGCAAGAGTATCAGTTCTTCAGCAAGAGTATCAGTGTCATCTTAGGGCTTCTAATTCTTGCTCCTCTTCAGCAAGAGCATCAGTGTCATCTTAGGGCTTCTAGTTCCTGCTATTCTTCAACAATAGAATCAGTGTCATCTTAGGGATTCTAGTTCCTGCCCTTCTTCAGCAAGAGTATCAGTGTCATCTTAGGGCTTCTAATTCCTGCTCTTCTTCAGCAAGAGTATCAGTGTCATCTTAGAGCTTCTAATTCCTGCTCTTCTTCAGCAAGAGTATCAGTGTCATCTTAGGGCTTCTAGTTCCTGCTCTTCTTCAGCAAGAGTATCAGTGTCATCGTAGGGCTTCTTGTTCCTGCTCTTCTTCAGCAAGAGCATCAGTGTCATCTTAGGGCTTCTAGTTCCTGCTCTTCTTCAGCAAGTCTCAGCATCAGTGTCATCTTAGGGCTTCTAGTTCCTGCTGTTCTTCAGCAAGAGTATCAGTGTCATCGTAGGGCTTCTAGTTCCTGCTCTTCTTCAGCAAGAGTATCAGTGTCATCGTAGGGCTTCTTGTTCCTGCTCTTCTTCAGCAAGAGCATCAGTGTCATCTTAGGGCTTCTAGTTCCTGCTCTTCTTCAGCAAGTCTCAGCATCAGTGTCATCTTAGGGCTTCTAGTTCCTGCTCTTCTTCAGCAAGAGTATAGGTGATATCTTAGGGCTTCTAGTTCCTGCTCTTTCGCAAGAGTATCAGTGCCATCTTAGGGCTTCTAGGTCCTGTTGTTCTTCAGCAAGAGTATCAGTGTCATCTTAGGGCTTCTAGTTCCTGCTCTTCAATAGCAAGTCTCAGCATCAGTGTCATCTTAGGGCATCTAGTTCCTGCTCTTCTTCAGCAAGAGTATCAGTGCAATCTTAGGGCTTCTAGGTCCTGTTGTTCTTCAGCAAGAGTATCAGTGTCATCTTAGGGCTTCTAGTTCCTGCTCTTCTTCAGCAAGAGCATCAGTGTCATCTTAGGGCATATAGTTCCTGCTCTTTTTCAGCAAGCGTATCAGTGTCGTCTTAGGGCTTCTAGTTCCTGCTCTTCTTTAGCAAAGTATCAGTGTCATCTTAGGGCTTCTAGTTCCTGCTCATCTTCAGCAAGAGCATCAATGTCATCTTAGGGCTCATAGTTCCAGCTCTTGGTCAGCAAGAGTATCAGTGTAATCCTAGGGCTTCTAGTTCCAGCTCGTCTTCAGCAAGAGTATCAGTGTCATCTTAGGGCTTCTAGTTCATGCTCTTTTAATCAGCAAGAGTATCAGTGTCGTCTTAGGGCTTCTAGTTCCTGCTCTTCTTCAGCAAAGTATCAGTGTCATCTTAGGGCTTCTAGTTCCTGCTGTTCTTCAGCAAGAGTATCAGTGTCATCTTAGGGCTTCTAGTTCCTGCTCTTCTTCAGCAAGAGTATCCATGTCATCTTAGGGCTTCTAGTTCCTGCTCTTCTTCATTATGAGTATCAGTGTCATCTTAGGGCTTCTAGTTCCTGCTCTTCTTCAGCAAGAGTATCAGTTCTTCAGCAAGAGTATCAGTGTCATCTTAGGGCTTCTAATTCTTGCTCCTCTTCAGCAAGAGCATCAGTGTCATCTTAGGGCTTCTAGTTCCTGCTATTCTTCAACAATAGAATCAGTGTCATCTTAGGGATTCTAGTTCCTGCCCTTCTTCAGCAAGAGTATCAGTGTCATCTTAGGGCTTCTAATTCCTGCTCTTCTTCAGCAAGAGTATCAGTGTCATCTTAGAGCTTCTAATTCCTGCTCTTCTTCAGCAAGAGTATCAGTGTCATCTTAGGGCTTCTAGTTCCTGCTCTTCTTCAGCAAGAGTATCAGTGTCATCGTAGGGCTTCTTGTTCCTGCTCTTCTTCAGCAAGAGCATCAGTGTCATCTTAGGGCTTCTTGTTCCTGCTCTTCTTCAGCAAGTCTCAGCATCAGTGTCATCTTAGGGCTTCTAGTTCCTGCTGTTCTTCAGCAAGAGTATCAGTGTCATCGTAGGGCTTCTAGTTCCTGCTCTTCTTCAGCAAGAGTATCAGTGTCATCGTAGGGCTTCTTGTTCCTGCTCTTCTTCAGCAAGAGCATCAGTGTCATCTTAGGGCTTCTAGTTCCTGCTCTTCTTCAGCAAGTCTCAGCATCAGTGTCATCTTAGGGCTTCTAGTTCCTGCTCTTCTTCAGCAAGAGTATAGGTGATATCTTAGGGCTTCTAGTTCCTGCTCTTTTGCAAGAGCACCAGTGTCATCTTAGGGATTCTAGTTCCTGTTGTATTTAAGCAAGAGTATCAGTGCCATCTTAGGGCTTCTAGGTCCTGTTGTTCGTCAGCAAGAGTATCAGTGCCATCTTAGGGCTTCTAGTTCCTGCTCTTCTTCAGCAAGAGCATCAGTGTCATCTTAGGGCATATAGTTCCTGCTCTTTTTCAGCAAGCGTATCAGTGTCGTCTTAGGGCTTCTAGTTCCTGCTCTTCTTCAGCAAGAGCATCAGTGTCATCTTAGGGCTTCTAGTTCCGGCTCATATTCAGCAAGAGCATCAATGTCATCTTAGGGCTTCTAGTTCCAGCTCTTGTTCAGCAAGAGTATCAGTGTAATCTTAGGGCTTCTAGTTCCAGCTTTTCTTCAGCAAGAGTATCAGTGTCATCTAAGGGCTTCTAGTTCATGCTCTTCTTCAGCAAGAGTATCAGTGTCGTCTTAGGGCTTCTAGATCCTGGTCTTCTTCAGCAAAGTATCAGTGTCATCTTAGGGATTCTAGTTCCTGCTCTTCTTCAGCAAGAGTATAGGTGATATCTTAGGGCTTCTAGTTCCTGCTCTTCTTCAGCAAGAGTATCAGTGTCATCTGAGGGCTTCTAGTTCCTGCTCTTCTTCACTATGAGTATCAGTGTCATCTTAGGGCTTCTAGTTCCTGCTCTTCTTCAGCAAGAGTATCAGTGTCATCTTAGGGCTTCTAATTCTTGCTCCTCTTCAGCAAGAGCATCAGTGTCATCTTAGGGCTTCTAATTCCTGCTCTTCTTCAGCAAGAGTATCAGTATCGTCTTAGGGCTTCTAATTCCTGCTCTTCTTCAGCAAGAGCATCAGTGACATCATCAAACCGCAGATTAGTTCTGTCACCTTTGCCAACCTTTCAATCATGTTCATCCAGAGCACAGCCCCACCCAATGGAGCCTGCAAAATTGATGGGCTGCCTGATGCCTCTGCTGCAGAACTGCTAGAAGCTGTAGCTACGCTTGAGTGTCATTTATCTCGGGTTGGCTATAAGTCCTACGAATTCGGGAGCAATGTCTCGACATGAAATATTTTTACTGAGACGTTGAATCACAATTCAACAACAACAAATCTTCCAGAGCATCAGACATTATCCTTTCAAGAAGGTGGCTTAACTCCAACTAATTTGAGGCATTCTCCCATTTACCGTATACGCGATAATTTTCGCGGTGTTCTATTTTTCGTGGTATTTCGCGGTCACTTAGAAACCGCAAATATTACAGTCGTGAAATAATTTCCTTTTTCTTATAAACTATCATCAGCGTGCATATATTTTGTTTCTGTTTGCTTCGGTAAAGTCTGGTACTTTTCATTTGAGCCAGTTCTTTTATTAACCTGTTGCCGCAGGTTATTGAAAGAACTAGCTGAAATGAAAATGAAGCAGTTTTGCTTTTTGCGCATGTTGCTAACCGCCAAAATTAAAAATCGCAAAAATTAATGTTTCTGTTTTTGCCCGTAAACCGCGAAAATTGGACCCACAAAAATTACCATGTATAAGGTATTTGGGCTAGTAATGTAGCTGTAACTATTCTCAGTGGCACAAACTATATTAGGGAAAATCAGTCAGAAATTAGTGTTAACCCTAGTAAGATTTACTCTGAGTCTGATCAGAGCTACCACTGTTTGACATTCAGCGATATTTTTGTGCAATCCCAGGTGTTACGTTATACAGTCGTTTGGTCGGATTTGACGCATTTTTAATCGATTGTGTGGTCCACTATAAATTTTCAGTTATTCCTTGATTTCTCTGTACCAGGAAATGTCTAAAACCCTCTGCTCTAGGGCACATTGTTTTCGTGCAGAAATTATTTAGGAGTCCTACAGAATTGTTACGATAACATAATCGTGGTCTTTTAGCCTATTCCGGTGAACTTTTTCAGTATTGACGGACCAGTATATTATTAGCCATACTGTGAACGTAACACCTCGGGCTCCGAAACGTTAAACTGTATGGTAATTACTAACCCTGTGAAAGACTAGTTTATGCAAAAACAAAAACAAAAAAACAACAACAGCTTTTTGATATCTCGATGATTCGAAACAACAAATGATAGATAGCTCTTTACCGGAAAATTAATCCAGTCATTCAGTGGTCCGAGAACGTAACAGTGTTGTTGTCATGAATTCAGTGACCAAAGGATACCATTATTTAAGAAATAAATTTCATTTTTCCAAGTCAAGTCAACTCGTCAAAATTTTATTCAAGACCCCTAACCGGGGTATGTGAATTAAACAAACATATAACAATGAAATATACAAATATGGCAAGTGATGGAACATTTATGAGTATAACAGCATAAATAATTACTGTAACTCCTAAATTTGTAGGGAAGGCATTAAGATGACAGTGCCTATTTAAACGATGCAAGAATAATTTTGCAAAATTTAGCAATCTTCATCAAAATGTGATATTCAGAAACATTGAACAAATCGTGAAATTTCTGTATATTATGTTTTTCATAAAAATCAGAAGAGATTAATTTCTTACGCTCCTTCTTAAAGAATGAACATTCAAAAATGTAATGATACTCATCCCCCAAATCGGCACTGTTGCATAAATTACATATTCTATCATCTCTAGCAATACCGACAAATCTACCTTTTTCAATAGGTAATTTATGGTTCATACATCTGAACTTACTGTATGCAATTCTCAGGTCATTTGGTAAAACTGTTAAATATTCTTCAAAACATTGTGTAGTTTTGACAATTCTAATATTTAAACACTTAGATAAATCAAAAATGGAACTAAACCAATTCTGCTTAAACTGATCAATTAATCTGGTCTTAACCATTGTAGCTAAGCAACAATTTTCTGGAACATATTGATTAATCCAAAATCCTGAAAAACCACAGTTATTTAAAGTAGTTTCCACATAATTTATCCACTTTGAGAAGAAAAAATTCCTGGTATGCATTTTGTACACTAAGTTATATAGTGTGCATGAAATTTTGTCTTATTTGCCACAAACTAGTCTTTTCCAAAATCAAATGACACGGGACTTAATTAGAATATCTGAGGGGTATCGACCAAGCTCACCATATAAAACAGCAGTAGGTGTACATTTTTTAAAATGTAAAATTATTTTATAAAACTGCAAAAATAGAGATTCAATAATATCATTTTTTTCATTACCATAAACCTCAGCACCATACAATAATATAGGTGCTACCATACAATCAAACAACTGTAATTGAATATCCACAGGTAAATTCAACTTTTTGACTTTCATTAAAACACTGAACATAGCTTTACGGCCTTGTTCAAGCATACTAGATTTATGTTTAACAAAAGAACCATTATGTGTGAAAGTAACCCCTAAATAAAAAATAGCCATCAGAGGAGATGGCAAATCCCCCGACCGAAGACCCCCATGGGCCTTGGTAAAAAGGGTGCACTTCAAAACACATATTAGTAATATATTGTCGTTCTTTTATGCTTCTGATTGACATTAACTGTTAACAGATGCATGATTATCTAACACTCAGACTAAAACAGTATGCTTGACTGCTAAAAAGAGGTAATATCTCAAACAGCCACCATATACACAATTGTATAGCATACAATACATTCAACTTTCAAAATGTGTGAATAACTTCTAAAGTACAAGCCCTACAAATCTAATTTTGAGCTCTCTAGTAAGTGAATTTGGACAAAGAATCCAAATCTTGAAAAAAAAAATTGTGGGGGGGTGGGGGGGGGGGGGGGGTGCGGGAGGGGTCACGGGAATGTGGAGGGGTAAGAGAGAGTTAGGAACACTGATAAGATATCACAGCATGATCATCAATATTCTAAAAGGTACACGGTTATTCAAATTCTGGAGCTGGCCAGGGTTATACATTTATGGAGCAGAGACTCAAACAGCAGCTCAAACTACCAAAGGGAAATAATTCACTGAGTCTAAAAGCAAGAGTTATCATTCATGTATGAGACAAATTGTCATGACCTGTTCTGCATATCTGTGAAGTATCATGAAAATATTTCAAAAGGTATTCAAGCTATGGAGCGGACACCTAAAATCATCAAAGGGAAATAACTCCAAAAGTAAGAAAGCAAGAGTTGTCATTCTTATTCGCGACACATCATCATGACCTGTTCTACATATCTGTGAAGTATCTCGAAAATATTCCAAAAGGTATTCAAGTTAAAGAGCGGACACGAAATCAGACCTAAAACCATCAAGGGGAAATAACTCAAAAAGTAAGAAAGCAGGAGTTGTCATTCTTGTTCGCGACACATCGTCATGACCTGTTCTACATATCTGTGAAGTATCATGAAAATATTCCAAAAGGTATTCAAGTTATAGAGCGGACACGAAATCATACCTAAAATGATCAAGGGGAAATAACTCAAAAAGTAAGAAAGCAAGGTTGTCATTCTTTTTTGCGACACACCGTCATCACCTGTTCTACATATCTGTGAAGTATCATGAGAATATTCCAAAGGGTATTCTAGTTATAGAGCGGACACGAATCTGCCAAAAAATCACACCTAAAACTATCAAGGGGAAATAACTCAAAAAGTAAGAAAGCAAGAGTTGTCATTCTTGTTCGCGACACATTGTCATGACCTGTTCTATATTTCTGTGAAGTATCATGAAAATATTCCAAAGGGTATTCAAGTTACAGAGCGGACATGAATCTGCCAAAAAAATCACCAAAGGGGAGATAATTCAAAAAGTACAATAACAAGAGTTACCATTCTTGTACGCGACACATCGTCATGACCTGTTCTACATAACTGTGAAGTATCATGAAAATATTCCAAAGGGTATTCAAGATATAGAGCGGACAAGAAAGTGTTTACGGACGGACGGACGGACAGACGGACGGACGGACGGACGCCAGGCTCATCGCTATATCCCCCGAACCTTTCGGTCGGGGGATAACAAAATCATCCACAGCCGAAATATTTTCTCCATTGTATGTGAAAACAGGCTTTTTCCTTAACTTTACGTTTACAGAATATTACAACCTTAGTTTTTGAGGGATTAACTTCAAGGTGCCATGTCTGACAATAAAAGTACATTGAATTTGATGCTGCTTGTAATTGCTCTTTAGATTCCGCTAAAATTACTGTGTCATCGGCATATAAAAGAAGATATAATTTGAAATATACTTCAATATCATCATTATCACAAAGCAAGTGAGAAGCCTCAGTAATGTCGGCCAATCCGTCATAACCTTTAGAAATGAAAGAAACTAAATCATTCAAAAACAATGCAAAAAGAATAGGTGATAAATTTTTTCCTTGACGGACACCCACATTACTATAAAATATTCGGACAAGCGAGAATTTTGTCGCACACAAGATTTTGCTTTGCTGTACATACTATGAATAATGCGTAACATTTTACCATTAATATTCTGCTGTAACAATTTATGCGATAGTGCTGTACGATTTACAGAATCGAATGCTTTCTTGTAATCAATAAAAGCACAAAAAAGCTGTTTGTTCCTATGCAAATACAAATTAACTTTGCACATGAGCGCAATATTTGTAAAATACACGACGAAAAGCAGTCACAAACCAACAGGTAAGCCGCTTACGTTAAACGATCGTCATCATGACGTCAAATTAGGGGATAACTGTACTCAAACTTGTCATTTGGGGGGGGGGGGGGGGGGGTGGGGTGGGGGTGGGGGGTTAAATCGTCGGTTTTATGGTTGGAAATGGAAATTTCGTTTTACGGCGACGCGCCAGCGGAGCCGTAAAACGCTATTTTCGACCATAAAACCGACGATTTACCTCCCCAAATGACAATTTTCAATACAGTTATCCCCAATCTAATGCACTTTTCACATTTTCAGCTTTAAAATTGTGCTACTTTGCACCAACAGCAAACCTTTTCAGCGACGTAAAACCAGGCATCAGCCAATGAGAAGCGACGTTACGTAATGACGTCGGGTTTCCGACAGTATATCGCAGGATATACTATTTCTAATTTTTGACGTTGTCCAATCAGACGTCGCGTTACAGACGAAAGTGCATTGGAATAGAATGTTACAACGGTCAATGGGGTCGTTTGTTTACATGTGACGTTGCGTACCACCGACTGTTGTTCATGAAAGTATGACGATATTGTTTCTCCGAAATAGACTTATCTAATAGTGGAGCAAATATGTTGGGCTATCTTTCAAGGGGGTGGTCTACGGAGTGTAACATTTGTTTTTATATATCAAAATGATTGCCTGGTTCTATAGCTATCAAATTCAGCGTTTGCCACTTTGGCAAACCTTGCATAACTCTGCAGTGGCCAGTTATGTACGTTACCCTGTTAGATTTTACATATCAAACATATTTATTGAACTCAGTAAGAAATTTGTTTAAACAATATAAAAGTATCAAATATTAATATTTTCTGCAAGAATGATTAATATGCTATAAATAAGGCTGCTTAAAAAACAGTTCAAAGCTTTTGTGCAGTTGTTTTCGTTACAATATATTATGTACTCCTCGAAAATTTAAGATGTAACTTAGGTTGTTGCATTTACAAACAATTTTCTGATAAAATAGCCCAGACTGTTTCAATTTTCTAATTGTCCCGTTAAATATCTTTCTAACAAAACAAATTTGAGACATCTAGCTTCTATACTTTGTCAAATACGTACTGCTGAATATGATTACACCTATTCCCTGCTGGAGGCTGCAAAGTCATTTTCTCACAATTGTTCGTACGAAAGATGGCTAATAAGCTACTTAAACTGACAAATTGACCCTGTTGCAATAACATCATATAATATATGATATAAAACAACAGTTGACATTTTTTTTGACCTTACAATACACATTTTAACCATAGTAACGTACTTTACAGATTAAAATGTTTGAGTAAAGCCTAGATCATTCCAACGACGAATATACCTTCTTGAAATTCTGACTTTTAAACAACACATTTGTGATGACAATAGTTGTTATTTATTGTAAAATGAGAGTTTAATCGCCTACCTAGAAAGAAAACAGTGTTATATACATGACTTGCAAAGCTAAGATTGTCCTGATGTGCAAATGAAGCATTTTAGAATTAATCTGTACATGGAATATAGCCAAAATTACTTTTAAACAAAACAAAAAGTGTCAAACTAGCTA
Source organism: Ctena decussata (assembly GCA_963989385.1). Lineage (NCBI taxonomy): Eukaryota > Metazoa > Mollusca > Bivalvia > Lucinida > Lucinidae > Ctena > Ctena decussata. The sequence continues at coordinate 49,399,974 of OZ022506.1, forward strand.
ATCATAACTTACAGTTTTGTACTTAAAAAGGTAACGTTAATAACCTTTATTTCCAAACAGTCCCTGAGGTTAAATAATACTACTGTTAAATATGTGTAAGCGTTATTATTCTGAGCTGAAATGAAAACATTTTTAAAAGGCACATTAGACTGGTTTAAGGCTCCCCAATGTAACTCATTATTGACAGCTCCAAGGCGGAGCATCAGTTGTGGTGTATTGATGTTAGAGTTTGTGTTGTCCTCTTATCTGTAATCTTCAAAAATCAGTTTATTTCGTTGGCATATTTGCCATCATTCTGCCATATACAGCTATATAGAGAAAAGGACAGAAATGGGTGAAAATAGGCGATTGTGTGACTAATAATGTTCAGTGAAGGCTAGCTTTGTGATCATTTGCATGGAATGGGTTGGATATTTATTTGGTTAGTATCGTCTGACTACTTGTATTTTCAATCTGATATCGTGAGTGGATGGTTTCACAGAAAGAATCAATCCCTGATTGCTGCCCCTTTACACTACTTTCTCTGTTTTTGACCTTTTTCTATTAAAAAGCAATATATAAAACCGACGTTTATTTTTTTTTTGCCTAAAAGCATACATTTTCATCAAAGTAACGTATATAACAGGTTAAAAGGTATTAGTTATTTTAGTCTACTGCAGCAAGTGTAAAGTTCCGTGTGCTTGCCATGAAAAGTTCCGTCTACCTCATCTTATTGTAAAATTATGTTTGGGATAATCTAGGCTCACTCTGAGTCAGTTTGAAAAAAAAAGAAATTAGCTGAAGCTGGTGCTAGGGGGGCATTGGCATTATTGCAACATTACATTGCTGGACACACACTCAGCTTAACCAAGGTTGCTAATTTTGTTTTCTCTGATGCATTCCTTGCTTCCAGAGAATCTTCCTTCAGACCTTTGTTAAGCTTTTATCATTCCACCAGACTTTAAGGTGACTGGATATTGTGTGAAATGAAATAGCTATGACTTTCTTGGACTCCCTGTATAACGGGGGTAAACTTTTTACTTTGAAATCATTATCAAATGACATTTAATAGAGTCAACGATAATTCACCAACTTCGACTCCTTGGTTAGGTGGTCAGAAAGGTAACGTATACAGCGTACAGCTGTAAACAAGTTGTCAGATTACCCTTTTACTGTTAAGAAGTGTTCATATTAGTGCTTGAATAACATGGTGCAACAAGTAACCGCCCTCAAGTATGACGCAACTGTTGAAAGCAAACACTGAGGAGCCGAAGGTTAACCTAACAGCAGTATGGCCATACATCTCTGAAGGGATTTAAATATTTGATACAACTGCTTTAAATAATTATAGTTCCAAAGAAAGGGCTAAGACAGTAACATAATCACCCACAAAATTTTTCTATATAATGCATAGTTTGTATTAGTATTATGCCTGTTTTAGATGTTTTACTTAAAGGTTGTTAATATATGCACCTGGTAATCCGAGCATTAATATAAAACTTGTTTACAGTAAAAGGGTCCGTCCCAAGAACTGCTAACCTTTTAATGCTACATCTTACTGCATCACATCTAACAGATGATATCATAAACATAATTCTAATATGACAAATCATTTTTTGAATGTTGTATACGTTACCTTTTGAATACCAAAACATGGACTCAACGTAAGTAAATCATCATGACTCAATTGAAAGGTCATTTTGATAATGATTTTAAAATAGTAACAGTATGTCATAATCAGATTATCCGTGCCAGATCTTGAAAGGAATCAATTAACCGAGTCGCCTATGTTCTTTCTCCTGTGTGTTCCTTGCTTCCACATGGTCTTCTAGTATATTTTGAAATAATACTGTATAATTTTGAATGGACACACCTCAGTGTTTTACTACAATTTGTTATGCTCCTGTAGATGCTTCCTATTACTTCTGTGGATGATGTAACCCTTCCAAAAATTGTCTAGTCTTAAGGGAAACACTTTTCTCCTACAGTAGCCGATTCTTTCCTTTTAGAGTTTACTCCCATTAAGAAAAAGGCTAAAGTAAAATTTGCAGAATTATTTCACGTAAAAGTGTATCCAGGCACCTTAAACTCTTGGACTGATTATCTAGATTAAGAAAGAAAGATTTCCTGAAAACAAGAAATGGATCACAAAAAACAAAATAAATAGATAAATGAAACAAAACAACAACCTCGGTTTAACTAGGCTTATGCCCAGGAATGTAATGTTGCAACACTTCCAATGCAACCTAGCACCAGCCTCAGCTAAATTCCTTTTTTTTTTTCAAATCGACTCAGAATGAGTCCAGATTATCCCAAATGACCAGATAATACTTAATTTCCATTTAGTTGAAGTACAAGGAAGCGTTTCACGGTGGCCACATGACAATTTACACTAGGTGCAGTGGAATAAAAGAACTATTACTTTTTAACCTGTTATATACGTTACTTTTATTTAAATAAACATTTAAATTACCTTTTTATATATTACTTTTATAGAAAACGGTCAAAACAGGTAAAAAATGTAAAAGGGCTCCGATCAGGAATTGATTCAACTAGTGCCACGATTCTCCCACAACACCAAACTGAAAATAGTAACGTAAAGTAAGACATGTATTCAAACGAAACTAACGGGTGGCCAAATAAACATCCAGTCCATTCCATGCAGATGACCACAAAGCTAGCCTATATCAAACATACCCTGCAATTCAAATTGTCTATTTTCACCAATTTTCTTTTGTTTCTATATACGTCAGACTGACGGCCAATAAACAGACAAAACAAAGCAATTTTTTGAAGGCTACTGGTAAGTGAACAACACAAACTATAACATCAATAGACCAAAACGGATGCACCGCTGTGGAAATGTCACTGATAAATTACATTTGGTGGGTTTAAACCAGTCGAACCTGCCGTTTTGAAAATATTTTAACTCAAACTAATCAGGCTTAGGCACATTTGCTGTAGCAACAGTTAATCTCAGGGATTGTTATCAAATAACCGTTATGAATGTTACCTTTCTGAATATAAAACTGTATGTTAGATCAGTTATTTTTTCTATAATGGATGTTTTAAACGTGTTTCGGATATTAATGGGAAAAAATGATAGTGTTCCATGTACAAGTTCACTAAAAAATGCTTATTTTTCATTGTAGGACAATCTCACCTTCGCATGTCATGTAAATAACACTCATCTGTTTGCTGCCCAGGTAGCCAACTTTCTACGCAAAAATTTCATTTAACGATAAAAAAACACACATAGTTATCACAACTGGGTTGTGTAAAAGTCAGAATTTCAATAGAGTGTTTTCCTGACTGTAATGATAGACCCTTTACGCAAACATTAACAATCTGTTAAGTATGTTACTTTGCTTAAAATATGTGTTGTAAGGTCAAAAATATTTTTTAAACATTTGCTTCATATCATATTTAACATGATCTTATCGCAACAGACCCAATTTGTCAGTTTTAAATAGTTTAAAAATAGCTTATTAGCCACCTTTTTGCACAAATAATTGTGTGAAAATGACTTTTCAGCCTCCATTAGGGAATAGGTGTTACCATGTTCTACAGTACGTGGTTGACAAAGTATAAAAGCTTGAGGTCTCAAATTTGTTTTGCTAGAAACGTATTGAAAATTGCTAGTTGGACAATTAGAACAATTGAATAGTTTGGCTATTTTGTCATAGAATTTTCATAAAATGCAACGATTTAAGTTAGTATTTTAAATTTTCAAGGGGTACATTATATATTATCACGAAAATAACAGCATAAAAGTTCTAAATTGTTTTCGAAGTAGCTTAACTTATAGTACATTAATCATAACTTAAAACAATATGACAATTGATACATTTATAATGTTTAAGCATACTTCCTATTGACGTCAAATAATAGTTTTGATATTCAAAATTTAATGGGGTAACGTAAATAACTAGCCACTACAGTGTTATGCAAGGTTTGCCAACGTGGCAAATGCTGAATTTTAAAACTACAGACCAAGGCAATCATTTTGATATATGAAAACAAATGTTACACTCCGTAGACCACCACCTCCCTTTTCTAGGCCACTTACGCAATCATATTTGCTCCACTATAAGGAAAATCAGGAAGTGAAAGTAATTATTTAATACTATTGAATTGTCTTTTATTTTAAATTCACCTCGAATACACTATTCGGCAATACGAGAATGCCACTGCTACCTTGAAAATAAAAGCAAAATATTTATCCACCGGAATAGTTTTAATAGGCTAGTGATTCATCCCCTAAATAGGCTAATATAAGCTAATAGGCTAAATCCCCTAAATTAAAATAAACAATCAATTTTATTTGCCTTCGGCATTTATCAACAGAGATTCCTTATAGAATGAGGAATCGACAAATTTATATTTTCACCACATACATATCTTTTTACACTGATATTGTCCTGTCCGTTTTTATACGCCCGTCGAAGACGGGTCGTATCATGTCGTGAATCTGTTCGTCCGTCCGTCCGTCTGTCTGTCCGTTAACTTTTCGTGTCCGCTCAATATCTCCTTAACCTCTTGAAAGATTTTTTTTGAAACTTGGGTCAAATGTTTGCCTTATCGAGACGATGTGCAGAATTCATACTTCAATGATGTCCGACAAAGGTCAAGGTCACACTTAGAGGTCAAAGGTCAAACAGTAAAATTTCGTGTCCGCTCCATATCTTGAAAACCTTTTAAGATTTCTTCATGAAAGTTTGTACAAATATAAAGCACCATCAGACGATATGCAGAGAAAAAGAACCATAACCCTATTTTCATTTTTGAGGAATTATGTCCCTTTGTATTTTCCATATAGTAATTTCATATAAGCTTCGTGTCCGCTCCATATCTCGAAAACCATTTAAGATTTCTTCATGAAAGTTTGTATAATTTTAAAGCATCATCAGACTATGTGCAGAGAAAAGGAGCATAACCCTACTTTCACTTTTAACAAAGTTACGCCCCTTTGTATTTTTCGAATAGTAATTTCACATAAGCTTTGTGTCCGCCCCATATCTCGAAAACCATTTAAGATTTCTTCATGAAAGTTTGTATAAATATAATGCACTATCAAACGATGTGCGGAGAAAAAGAACCATGACCCTATTTTCATTTTTGACGGAAATTGTGTCCCTTTGTAATTTCGTATAGTAATTTCACATCAGCTTTATGTCCGCTCCATATCTCGAAAACCGTTTAGGATTTTTTTATGAAAGTTTGTATACATATAAAGCACCATAAGATGATGTGCAGGGACAAAGAACCATAACCCTACTTTCACTTTTAATAAAATTATGCCCCTTGTATTTTTCGTATTGTAATTTTGTATCAAATTCGTGTCCACTCCATATCTCCTTAACCTCTTGAAAGATTTTTTTAAAACTTGAGTCCAATGTTCACCTTATCGAGGCAACTTGCAGAACTCGTATTTCAACAATGTCTGACAAAGGTCAAGGTCACACTTAGAGGTCAAAGTTCAAAAGGTAACATTATTTGTCCGCTCCATATCTCAAAAACCATATAAGATTTTTTCATAAAAGTTTATACAAATGTGAAGCATCATCAGACAATGTGCAGAGAAAAAGACCCATAACCCTACTTTCAGTTTTGACGGAATTATGCACCTTTGTATTTTTCATATAGTAATTTCATGTCTGGTCCATATCTTGAAAACCGTTTAAAATTTCTTCATGAAAGTTTGTACAAATATCAGACCATTCAGACGATATGCAGAGAACAAGAACCATGACCCTACCTTCAGCTCTGATGGAATTATGCCCCTTTGTATTTTTTGTCTTGGAATTTCATATTATTATTATTGAAGATTTAAGCTACTGACAAAAGTTCTGTCATCTCTTGTTTTCTTTCCAACTTTAAGCCCCAACGGGCGTATATTGCCCCGCTCAGCGGAGCTCTTGTTCACAATTGTTCTGAAAACGCGTCCAAATCGTCTTGCAAAATATGCAATGTTTACCAGTTTCAAACCCAGTTTTCGGTACCTTTAATACAGAAACGAACCCATTACTATATGTGGCTTTGACCAGTAATTGTTGACAAGAATGTCCATAAATATATTTCGCCGAAACATTTACGTCTACCGCCGAAAAAAAATCGAAATACTGCCAAACAGGCGAGTGCGTCGGAATAGGTCAAACAACTGAAGATATTTGCATCGCGGTAGGGCGAACAGTTCCAGTAGTGCTAAACTTAATTTACAATTATTAAACAGGCAACTGCTCTCTAAACTGAGTTGTTACTCACAGTGTTCTTTCTATACCGATAAAGAGGACTTTACTCAGTTTTCTCGGAACATTGTCGATGTTACTTGTGGAGCAGCGTATGCTCGAGTCTGTGACTTAGATCACCATATAAGGTACGATACCGTATTTTTTAATATATTTATTTTGTTATTTTGTTTATTTTCATTTTTGTTAGTTTTTTTTAAATGTGTATATGATTATATTTTAGTTTGGCAAATATACACTCACTGGCACTGTAGTTATGTCCCCACACCAAAGGTGAGGGGGACGTATTGTTTTCAGTGCGGATCCCGGGCGTCGGCGTGACAGATTTCTTGTATGCGCGATATCTCTTGAACCGATTAATGGAATTTCACCAAACTTGCATGGTTACTTCATCGGGACAAGTTTAAGAGCTGATTAGTGACCTTGACCTCATATTCAAGGTCACTGGAGGACTTAGATGACAATTTCTTGTACCAGTGATATCTCTTGAACCAATGGATGGAATTTCACAAAACTAGAATGGATACATCATTGGGACAAGTTTAAGAGGTCTTTAGATTTTGGTGACCTTGACCTCATTTTCAAGGTCACTGGAGGACTTAGCTGTCAATTTCTTGTACCCACTATATTTCCTGACCCAATAGATGGAATTTCACCAAACTTGCATGGATATATTATTGGGACAAGTTTAATAGCGGATTAGGTTTTGGTGACCTTGACCTCATTTTCAAGGTCATTGGAGGACTTACATGACAATATCTTGTACCCACTAAATCTCCTGAACCAATGGATGGAATTTCACCAAACTGCATGGATAGCTCATTGGTACGAGTTTAAGAACTGGTTAGATTTTGGTGAGCTTGACCTCATTTTCAAGGTCACTGGAGGACTTAGATGACAATTTCTTGTACCAGGGATATCTCTTGAACCAATGGATGGAATTTCACCAAACTTGCATGGATACATCATTCGGACAAGTTTAAGATGTGATTTGATTTTGGTGACCTTGACCTCATTTTCAAGGTCATAGTCATCTATGTAGGATATCTTTAGAACCAGTGGATGGATTTTCTCCAAACTTGCCTAGATATTTTACTTGTTCGGGCTTTTTATTAATTTGAGGGGATGGGAAATGGGCTGGTGGGGGACATCAGTTTTTCTCTGAAAAACATTTCTAGTTTGTTTTATAATAGGAGCCGCGGTAGCTCAGTGGGTTAAATGCTGGCCTGCTGATATAGCGGTCCCGAGATCGATTCCCGTATGCGGAGATCTTTTCAATCGTGAACGGGGTTTCATTGCACACATCCTTTCATTATCACCTTCCAATCGTTCTGATATAACTGAAATACTCACGGTTTGAAAGGACGTCACATCACAAGTCGTCCACCCATCATCATTTGTATTATGTTGATAATTATTAAACAACTGGGGCTGGGGCACATGTTCTAGCAACGTTTGTTGCATCGTTTTGTACGTGAATACATGTTATCAGTATGTTTTTTCCATTATACATAACAGAGTAGGCTCCGTTTATTTCCCTCTTCCATGACTCGTGAGAGCGGACTACATGTTCTTATATCAAAAGATAAACGCAACACTTTCGGACAGCACAATCATGCCATTCGAGTATGATTTTCACCAAAATATCTCGACCACATTAGCCGCCAAAACGAAAGTTTCATTTCACAGAACGATTTGTCCATCGGGTTCTATTATAATTTCGTTTTGAAGGCTGACTCGGTCACTGGGCGGTTGGTTGGTTGATTTGATGCTTAAGGTAAACAACTAAGGTCATGTCGGGACGGTCAGTTAACCTAACCACACTATTCCTGGGCAGGCTTAGACCTCCTAAGCGGTTAACCAGTACTAAGTGCACATACTTTCGCCAGTAACTGACAACTGCCCTTCTTGAATCAGCGGAAGGAGAAACGAAAGTATGTGGCCAGACCGGGATTCGAACCCAGGACCTCTGACTTACGAGTCAGGTGCCCTACCGATTGCGCTACCCGGCCCGGCCGTCACTGGGCGGACATTTAACTGGGCGGACATTTAACTTTAGTAAGCAAAACACCGAAATGACGTGAGTGTTTAGCTTATTCATTGATAACTGTGCTGCTTAAAATACTTTTCATTCACATAAGATTTTGTATAACATCTATGGCATGCGTGTAAGAAACACAAAAATCTTATTCACAAAATACTGATATGAGCCGCCTCATCTAGATCTACACTATTTGACTTGTAGTCTTTGACTTCTTAATATCTTGGGCAAAACAATTTCTTTTTAATTTTGCAGACGTAAATTTTTTGTCGTCTTCTTTTGGGCGTCAGTGTTACAGGAAAGCCAGCGGCAAGTGTAAATATTAAAACTTTTCTGCGTGCATCGGGTGACGAGCTCGAGGCTAGTCGGGGGAGCCATAAAGCTGTGAAAAGCTTAGCGCTTCACGAACAATTTAACGACGACCACAAGCTCATCACCCATGAACATCGAAATGAATGTTATACTTCAACTGGTAAATCGAAAAAAAAAATAAATAAATAAAATACGCAAAATTATTGATATGATAAGAATTTAACATCCGTGTTCTAATTCTAATGTCCAACAGCCGTAACGTCATTTGAACACCAGGAAGGCTACTCGTAGACATTAAACTAACAACTGATTTTGTGACTCCATGAAAGTTCAGGAAATATGTTTTACTACTTTATTTAACGTTACATTTTGTTTTTATTCCTCAACCGAATCATTCATCTGAAGACAATAATTCTCTTAAAATCGGAATGTTAAGATTGCTTGCCGTTAGATTCGGAGAAATGGAGCACGTAACGTCATGATGCGATGCTTACGCTAATGTCGATTTATTAAAATGCTAACTGTCTCATGTTCTAGTGAAATATCTATTGACTGCGCCTTGATGATCTTGAGTCTGTTTTCCATTGAAAAATTAGCCGCGACACGACAAAACCAACAAAGTGGTATGTGCGCCCAGCGAAGACTCAGATCGGCCTGGGCATCCGCCCAGTCTTTGCAGTGAAGGGTAGCTAAGGGTCTAAGCTAAATCTATGCCGACAGCGAAGACTCTGATCAGATCGGGCGGGTGCCCAGGCTGATCTGAGTCTTCGCTGAGCGCACATGCCACTATGTTTGTTTTGTCGTGCCGCGGCTCAAATAATGTGTGTCTTCGTTTTTGTTATCCTGCATAGACTCATGGAACTGAAGCGTGGTATAAAGAAACAGAGAACAAAGTATAACAAGAGGGCCATGAGGCCCTGAATCGCTCACCTGAACAATTGGCAAGCTGGCTTTTACTTAACATGTCTGAAATTGTCAAAATATGAGTTTTGGGTCAAAAGTCAAAGAATGACCATGACCACTTGTACTCATAAATCTTCATGTACTCATTAAGACAACCATATATACCATTTTTAGGCCAAAATCTTCAAAACTTTCCATGAAATCTTATGTTCTAGCATTTTCCCATATTTGACCATGCCGCAAAAAAGGTCAAGGTAAACCCAAGGTCACCATTTGAACAGTCTTGGTGGTACTCTAGTACTCCATGCTATTTACCAAGTTTCAAGGCCATAGGTGGATTGGTTCTGGAGAAGAAAAATATTAAAGATTTATACCATAAGTGGTAATGGCGGCCATGTTGGTCATGTGACCTGGACCGTTTGAACAAATTTTTCATTCAATCAACCCCTGGAGGCTCTATATGAAATGTGTTCACAATTGGCCCTTTGGCTTTTGAGGAAATGGCTGAAAATGTCAAAATATGAGCGATCTGGATCAAAGGTAAAAAAATGACCTTGACCTCTTGTACTCATAATTCTTCATGAACTCATTAAGACAACTGTATATACCAATTTTTTAGGCCAAAATCTTCAAAACTTTCCATGAAATCATATGTTCTACCATTTTCCCATATTTGACCTTGCTGTAAAAGGTCAAGGTCAACACAAGGTCATAATTTGAACAATCTTGATAGTACTCAAGTACCCAATGCTACATACAAAGTCTCAAGGCCATCAGTCAATTGGTTCTGGAGAAGAAGATTTATAAAGGTATTTACCATATATGGGCATGGCGGCCATGTTGGTCATGTGTCCAGGAGCGTTAGAAAATTTTTTCATTCCCTCAACCCCTCGAGGCTCTATATGAAATTTGGTTTCAATTGGCTTAGTGGTTTTAGAGCAGATTCTTTGAAATTGTCAAAATTTGAAATTTCTGGGTCAAAGGTCAAAGAATGACCTTGACCTCTTGTACTCACATATCTTCATGTACTCATTAAGATGATTGTATATACCAATTTTTAGGCCAAAATCTTCAAAACTTACCATGAAATCTCATGTGCTAGCATTTTCCGATATTTGACCTTGCCGTAAAAAAGGGCAAGGTCAACCCAGGGTCATAATTTGAACAATCTTGATAGTACTTGAGTACTCAATGCTACATACCGAGTTTCAAGGCCATCGGTCTACTGGTTCTGGAGAAGAAGATTTTTAAAGGTTTTTACCATATATGGGCGTGGTGGCCATGTTGGTCATGTGACCTGTACCGTATGAACAAATTTTCATTCCCTCAACCCCTGGAGGATCTATATGCAATTTAATTACAATTGGCCTAGTTGTTTTTGAGGAGATTGTTTGATATTGTCAAAATATGAGAGTTCTGGGTCAAAGGTCAAAGAATGACCTTGACCTCTTGAACTCATAAATCTTCATGTAGTCATTAAGATGACTGTATGTACCAATTTTTAGGCCAAAATATTCAACAGTTTCCAAGATATCTTATGTTGCAGCATTTTGCCATATAAAAGCATAAGGAAGCAAATTTGACCTTACCGTAAAAAAGGTCAAGGTCAACCCAAGGTCATAATTTGAACAATCTTGGTAGTACTCGTGTACCCGATGCTACATACCAAGTTTCAAGGCCATCGCCCTATTGGTTCTGGAGAAGAAGATTTTTTCAGGTTTTTACCATATATGGGCATGGCGGCCATGTTGGTCATGTGACCAGGACCGTTTGAACAACTTTTCGTTCCTAAGGTCCCAGGAGGCTACATATGAAATTTGGTTGCAATTGGCCAAGCGGTTTTAGAGGAGAAGTTGTTTGAAAGTGTGGACGGACGACGGACGACGTACGACGGACGGACGACGGACGCCGGAGCCTTACCATCCTATAAGCTCCCCCGGAGCCGCTGGCTCAGGTGAGCTAAAAATTTAACGTTGCATATTACAAACAGACACCATAAGCTCTTTAGAGCTTTTATTGCGACAAACAAGGTATCCAGTAACAATTTATACTTACCTTTATCTTCCTAGGACTACCCTTTACATGTATAGGGGAGCGTGAGCCAAGGGGGCTCCTAGTACCACTTTTACGCAATTTTACCGAGCTATCGGGGCCGGTGGTGACAATGTCACTTACAGAAGTATCTAAATCGAGACCTGAAATTTTTGTTTCGAGAAAGCAAAACCATAATCAGACCAGATGACCTTCTTGTGCGATTTTAGCGTTGTGTTTGTTGTCAACCATAGACATTGTTGACGCGATCGCAAAATTATTGGAAGAGTAATATTCGTTTTATGTAATAATTATGTTTCGAAAGCTTTTCCACAAGAAATACGTGATCATCATCAAATAATCAGCAGAGAGGATGGCGTGTGTCAGAAAAAGACATATTCCTGATTACCCAATCAATGAGAAATGCAAATAACCATTTCCTCTAAATACCGGCTGCTAATGGCACCTTCGGTCATGTGCGACAATGCTGCGAACGGCCTCAGGGATAGATTTTGAAATCTGTATCATGTAGCAGATGCTTGAGCTCATGTAGTCGCATGACGCACTACGTTGTAAGAATGTTATTTCAACGCTGATGCTGGAATGTTGTTGTAACGCTGATTCTGGAAACCACTGAATCAGCCGTTTTCTTTCCTTTTTGAGCATTTGCGTTGAGAAATTGTTTTCCAAGCTACCCCTTAATGCGTGCGTGTGTGTGTGAGAGAGAGAGCGCAACCATGCACGGTTTCTGCGGATCCAAGTCTTTGCTATTCGCATAGCGTGAGGCGGTTTCTTCGCGCCTCGACCAATTCCCCATGGGCAAATAGAGGGAAATGAGAAAAGAGAGTTTGATTGTTTAGTCAATATGTCAATATGGAAATAGTTTTTGTCACCGGTCGGTGAAATGTATACAAGAATCCAAGTGGTCCTGAGTCTCTCACCAAGCACAGTGGCAAGGCTAGGTTAGCACACAAGAAAGTAGGTCAGTGTCTCTATGCTGACTGAGTTTCAGGAAATTAGAAGCACCATGCAGGGTTTGACATATTCTATGACTGAATCACCGAAACATTAAAAAGTGCAAGGCCAACATTATCTGCTTCGAGGGGCATTGAATGTTAACTCTTGATTGGAACCGCTTCCTTGCCAAGATGTAGTCAGTCTGGTTGTGATGCTTTCTGTCTGGGCTGTAACATGTCCACCTTCTGGATGGTTTGTGGGGTCCCAGGGTATATAAATTTATGTATGCCTATGAGTCATGGACTTTGACAGCAGTTAGAGAAAAGAACGCATGCGTTTGAGCTGAGATGCTACCGAAGGTTACTGAACATCTCGCTCTGGTCAGGACCATGTAACTAATGAGGAAGTTTGCAGAAAGATCCAAGCAGCCATTGGTGAATATAATGAACTCCTGACCCTGGTCAAGAAACAGAAACTGAGGTGGTATGGTCACATCTCAAGGTCTTCTGGCTTAGCAAAGACAATTCTGCAGGGCACAGTGAAAGGCTAAAGAAGAGATAGACAGAAGAAGAGGTGGGAGACAATATTAAGGAGTGGGCAGGGATGGGTTTTGCTAATTCAGCTAGGGCAGCTGAAGACAGGACGAAGTGGAAAGGAATTGTTGTAAAGTCGTATGTGGCGCCGCAACGAAATCTAGACTAGAATGGACTAATATACAAGTTAGAACATACCGTTAACTGACAATGATAAGAGTTTTGTGTAACACGTCAAGATCAAACAGCTTCTCCTCCAAAGCGGCGCTAGACCGATTCGAACGAAATTTTATATATGCAGTATTCGGGGTCAGTAGATTGAAAGTCTGTTCAAACAGTCATGGTCACTTGACCAAACTGGACGTCATGTCCAGACATGGTGAACACCTTTAGAAACCTTCTCCAGAACCAAACTACTGTTGTCCTTGCAACTTGGTATACCGCATTGGATGAGCATTGGATACTCAAGTACTATTATTTCCATATGTGCTTCATGTAACATTAGATTTTTTGGAAGTTGATGAAGACTTTGATATACATGTCAATGTGTGTGTGAACATTTCTGAGTACCATACGTCAAGGACATTTTTACCTTTGACCAAGGATAATTAGGATGTTTTCTTGGAAAACAATAATACATAAAATATTGGTTTGACCGTTTCAATTTGGGATGGTGTAAACCCAGCGGGCACATGACGTTAAAATGACGTCGTACTGACGTCGATGCGACGTGATGACGTCGCATCGACGTCAGTACAACGTCATTTGCCTGCTGGGAAGTTGGGTCTAGGGACAGGGATCTTAGCATATTCAGATAGGCTGGAAAACTCAACGAATACACTTAACATGATAATATTTGTAAGTTTACAATGCACTTGCTAAAAGTTTCGAACAACCTTTTGTGCACGGTGTAACCTTTTCACACCCTTGGATGATATATAGTGTGGTGTGCTGTTTTTTACAGAGCAATAAAATTGGAATTTAATTTCAGGCGTCTGATATCTCACTCTGATAATCAGATCTGGCTTTCACAGCAACTGAGGGTCAGTGAGTTTGTGAAGAGAGAATTTTCTTTGGCAGACTTGGCAACAAGATAGAATGAAAATACCGTCAAAATCTAAATATTGGGGTACATAGATCGGAGCAAAACATGCAGATCCAGATCAGTCTGATTAGGATGTGCGCTGTTTGTCATTCCATCTGTGTCTTTTAGACACATTACTGTCTTTAAAAAAACCCATCTTATTCAATATTTAAGAGTTGCAGCAATCATATAAGGAGTTTTACGGAAAATAGAGCGTAAGAATTTTCTTTCTATATTCCCGGCGGGTACAGTATACAACGTTGAAACAACGTTTCTAATGGCATGCTGGGACATTGCTGGTCCATACTGCTAGACTTCGACCTACAGTTGCATGTCGCAGAATCTTTTCAAACTGCCAGTTTTTGACGGGAGCCAATGTAAGGCATTGACTAGGGCCTATGCACTACTTTAATTATCCTTAACTGATCCTTGTCTTAGTTTCTATTTTATTTCCGATTTTTCAGGCTGCCGTTTGAAGATTGCCGGAAACGCATGTCAAAAGATAATCATGGGAACAAAATGACAAAAATGAGACGCAGCATGCCGGTGAATTGTCAAACATATCAATAGTGGGTGCTGCTTGCTCAGTTCAGTTCAGTTCAGTTCAATTCTCCTGCTTGCTGTCAACAAAACGTTTTTTATATCGGAACACCGAGAGAATATTAGCCTGAGGTTTTTATTTATAAATGCCTGTAATGATTGAACGAGGTTTCGAGAAGACATTTGCAATTGTTTCCATATTTTTTCACAACCTGCTGCTTTTAAATTAACCTAAAGTATTTACATATCATGGAGCAACAAGAGGTCAACAAATATATAACTCCAGCTGAAAAATGTCTGACAAATGTAACAGACAACCTGATTGGTCACCTTCATTGCAATGCAACATGGGACACTATCACGTGCTGGCCACCAACAGTGGCGGAAACAGTTGCAACACAACCGTGTCCATACATATTTGGCGCTGTGGAGAACAGTTTTGTCTATAAAACATGTGGTGAAGATGGAAAATGGGCAAAACCTGAGATGTGGTCAGGGTTCGGTTACAGTGACTACAGTGAATGTATCGCGCATCTCAGTATGATCGAAGAAGTATTCGATATAGAGGGTCTGGAGGAACAGGAGGAAACTGAAAGTATTCTCACACTCTCACTACAGCCCATTATGATTGTGGATGTTACATTACTGGCAATTTCTCTCCTGTCTCTAGTGATTGTGTTGATAACAATGAATTACGCGCTACCACATTCACTTAATCAAGCCAACCAATGCAAAATTACAAGAAATTTGTTTTGTGCTGTGTTATTTGAAGCAGTTTTAAACATAATTCAGAAAGTGTTGATTATTTCAGAAGTTCAACATGGATTAAATTTGAAATCTGTGTCAGATTCGGCTGTCATCTGTACCCTTCTCGTGGCAGCTCTAGAATTTTCCAGCTGTGCAATCTGCATGTGGTTATTCCTGCAAGCACACCACCTAAGACTGGTGACGTTTTCTGGGCAACTGTGCACATCTACGCTGTTGACCTACAGCCTGATTGGCTGGGGAATACCTGCGATTCCTTCAACCATTTGGGCAGTGGCTGTATCGCTGAGTGACAGATTCACGTGCTGGACTGGATATAAATATCTACCGACTATTTGGATTTTAGAGTCTTCCAAAATCTTAATGACGTTAGCAGCATTCGCTTGTTTACTGAGATCATTAAAACAGATGCTGCAGATTTCTAATATAAAAAGACAAAGTCGATGTTCTCGGAGAATACGCTTTGAGAACATGCGATGCACGTGTTACTTTCTTTTAATCACACTATCTCTGACACTTGGTCTTGTCAGTAACCATGTCAATCAAGACCCATACGTGCATTCATATTTGTCTGAAGCATGTATGGTTCTTGTTGCCTTAAAGGGCGTCATAATGTCATGTATATTCCTAACAATAAATGCCGATACGAGAAAATGCTTGCAAAAACAGATAGGTAAAATACACCATCAGCCGTTGGATCTTGTTTCAGCTGATGGAGACGCGCGTCTGTCCGTTTGTAATCAGTAGCTGCCACGATACTCTGATGACTTGTTTGATTATATAAACACATTTCCATGAAGGCATAGAAAAACGAGCATTTGACAAGAACTACTGCGGTGGAGGAACACATCGAGTAACTACTTTGGCAGACTGTTTTCATGACAATTTAAATTCATAAAAATATGAAAGACTAAGTTTATATCTGTACCACAAAACTTCAAATTATTGATTTATTGGAACTGACAGAACAAACTGTGTACATCCAGATCAGATTATTAGCCTGACCAGAGTTTACATTATTTGTCCATCAGCTATCAGTTTTATAAAATATCAGTTTACTACGAAAAACAACAGGTTTTCTTCAGTTGGTGTTTAAAAACGGTGTATGAAAGCCGTAACTAAGGTCTCACCGGGCATACTTCCCTATTTAGGTAAATGAAATAGTGTGCGTGAGGGTGTGTCAGCAGTGTTGCATATTCGCGCTGGTAAATGCGCAATTCCATTCCCACCCACAAATTCTAGCTTCTACTAATGAATAGCCAAAATATAATATAAAGATGGCGTTCGATTTATTATGCATGTTAAGGTATTTGTATATAAATTTTAACTTACTAAAAAATAAACTGCAGAGCTTTCACACACACACACACACACACACACACACACACATGTCTAAATATGTAAATATTGCCAAACCTAAATTTTAGATGGACCACTTTCATGAGTTTTGTGATACCTCACTTATTCTACCTCAAAGAGAAAAGTGTACACAAATATGCTTTAAAAACATATATATGAGTCGAATATCACTGTTATATTTTGGCTAACTATTTGCAGAAGCTTGGGGATGGAACTGCGCATTTACCAGGCGTGATATTGCAGTTTCAAAATATTTCTCCTGTGCAAACTCAATAAAACCGAGGCTTTTTGGTTGATGCATTAGTCTATATATTTTGAAACTTTTCAAGAGAAGCTAAAGACTAAAGAAGCTAATCATGCTGTATATATTACCAAAATATTAACTTGAAACATAAGTGCACATGAGTCATTCTAACAGGGGGCATTGTTGTCCGAAGATGTTTTCAAGACAACTTATGTTCTCTTTACAGAAGTTAACTGGGCCTGGTTTGCGAAATGTGCAAAATACTTTGTCGTTTTTGTTCATCTCGATCATACAATATTGTCTAAGGTGCAATTGTTAGAGGTACGTGCACTTTACAGAGGTATGCACCTCTTCATTAACTGTAAGGTAAAATAACGGACTTGTTGTGGTACATTCAGCATGTGCGATTTTATTTGTGGGACTGTGCCACATGCTAAAATGTTGCTGCTTTGGTCAGTTATACACAATCAGGTGACTTTTGAGTTACATTCTGTGTATGGCTCGGAAAGGTGAATTGCATGTTACGCACAGTCAGGGTCCAGTTGTTCAAAACTAACGACGTCGTTAGTTAACGAGACGTTAAAATTTCAAATGTTGATATTAAAATCTCAAATACGCCAATATTTTTGTTGAAAAAATGTGAGAAGCTTTTGCATTGCAAAAGCAACTCACATTTGTTTCAACAAAAATGTCAGTGCATTTTGTAATATATAATAAAGTCGTGAAAAAAAAAAACTTGAAGAGTTGACCTCTTACGAGCTCGTTAGGCAAACGGTGCTTTGAACATCTGGGCCCAGATTTTTATATTCCTTGAGGGGAAATCAAGGGGTTTCTCATATTGTCATGTAATTTAACAGTTTGTATTGAAATCTTGCCCATTTTGAAATATTTCAGAATGTAAATGCGCTGGTACCTGTTGCAATTTGACAAAATTTCAATACGCACCTGCGTATTTGCACATAGGCAGCGACACCCTTGGCAGTCTTCGCTATTCGCACATGCTGTTAGATACGTCTATTAGATACCCTTCACCGTAATGCAGAACGTGGATTTATTATATTCTATTTTGAGCTATGAACTATCATCTTATTATCAACTTTCAAAGGGAATATTGATATTAATGTACATCTGCGTGATGCCTTACATACACTGCCATAGACAGTTTTATGTGGGTAAAATGATGAATGAGTAGAGTGTACTTGATGGTTTCGGCTTTATTTTGATCAGTCGTTTGAGAGACTAAAATCTCAGAGCATCAACTAAAAATCTATGAATATCTAGCTGAGTAGGTTAAGAGCTGGCTGGCTAAACTAGCAGTCCGGGCTCGAATCCCGCTGTAGGCGGAAATCTGTTCAACCGTAAACGGGGTTCCATCGTGCACCACCCTTTCATTATATGACCCTAGAATATAGGCTGGTATCAGGGGGTATTCTTTGCGAAGTCAGATTATGGTCTATACTGTTTGAGTAGTTCCGTGCTAAAGGAGCGCATGGGTATAACTGAGTTAAGAATTATTGACATGCGTGTACATTTGTACACATTCAACTGTTAGCGAACGTTGCTGGTGACGGGCCACGTGAAAAATATCGTTGAAAGGCCGTAAAAGTTTCCTCTCAGAATTTAATAGGTCCAACTATTTATATAGCCAAATTATTGAAGCTAAGTAGTTTGACAGAACACCTCGGAGGAACTCTCCTGTAAAATAATATCATATGATCCGATACTGTCGTAAGACCCTCCTGTAAGTCTGGATAGGTTATCTGCCCTTAAAGGAATAAATTTCGTAAATATTTTGACATGGCTCGATAGAAGGGATATTTTGCAATTGTTATGTGTAATAACATACATAATGTTAGCATTCATATACAACAAAACAGGAGTTTTATTGAACTTGATCCGATACTGTCGAGTCCACTGTATTAGCGGTCGAAATGGTACGCAAGTGACCGTCACTACTAGTGACTGCCGACAGCTAGCAGCAGCTGCTAAATGAGCTCAGCAACTAGCAGTGCCTTCTGAAGTTAGATTTGTCATTACTAGCAGTGACTGCTGGCAGTTAGCAGTGACAGCTCATAAGTCACGTTATCCTCTTCAGAAACATTCTGACACGTACTACCATACACGGTTACGTCCCTTTTCAACAGTACTTCAGTCATATCAGGACGATGGGAGGGTCATAATGAAAGGGTGGTGCACGATGGAACCCCGCCTACGGTTGAACAGATTTCCTCCTACAGCAAACTTCAACAGCTGATGTCTCTGAATGGCTAGTCGGAGTTGTCGTAGTCGGCGTGGGTTCGAATCCTGTCCGTCCAGTTGGGTACTTCTTTACTTCTCAACCATACACTTTTTCGGTTGTACCTGTATCCGTAAAATGGTCCTGGGCCGGAATATCTGTTGAAGTTTGCCGACTGGTTATTCAGAGAAATCAAGCTTAACATTGTTCCATGAAACTCCCTTTTTTAGGAGCAAACGATAAAGCTGCATGCTGTCTCTGAATGGCTAGGCGGAATTGTCGTAGTCGACGTGGGCTCCAATCCTGTCCGTCCAGTTGGGTACTTTATTTCTCAACCTTACACTTTTTCGAATGTAGCTATATCAGTAAAATGGTCTGGGCCGGAATACTTGTTGAAGTACGCATTTTGGCGTATGCCTGTTGACATTTTGGTTTACAATTAACACATTAAGAATTTTGGAGTGTGTAATTGTAATGCCTTTTTCTAGTAAACAGCTATTTTTGAATTCTTTCTGTTCATACAAAAACGTCGCATAAAAAAAAGTCGTGCTACGTAAGATGCGACCATGTAACTGATGCGTTTCATAAAAAGTTTGTAATTCCAGTATTTAAGACTAACGTTACCAATTGTCCGTCAGACAAAAATGTTAAGATTTTTTTACAAGTTATGACAAGATATTGCCATTAATGTCAGAATTTGAAATGAGATGACCACAATTAATGTAGCACATTACAATTTAACATTTTGTCTTTTTGTGAAAATGAATTTACATTTGGTGATATTTTGAACACAATTTTGAAAAGGGTGGAAAACTATCATTGAAATACAGTGGTCTTAACATTTGGCACTGTGTATCCAAACAACTGCTGAGTCCCGAATTTCCAGTGCTTCAGCATCTTCTGTTCACTTTATGACATCGAATAAGACAAATTATGACAAACTTTTGACATATCAGAAGTCCTATGTACCAGTTATATCTGCTGCTTATGTCATCATTAATTATGCTAAACTTTGGTTGCACTTCCGCTTATATCAAGAAGAGCAGTTGTCAGTTACTGGCGAAGGCCTGTCCACTTAGCACTGGTTAACCGCTTATGAGATCTAAGCCTGCCCAGAAATAGTGTAGTTAGGGACGAGGTCATTTATTATCAGGTGTGTGTGTGGGAGGGGGGGGGGGGGGGGGGGGGGGGGGGTCGGGTACACATTTTCATATGAGTCATCAAAATTTTTCCGACCCCTCCCCTCACCCCAGTCTCACCAGAATTTTTTGAGTCACCAAAATTTTTCCGACCCCCCCCCCCCCACGTCTCACCAGAATATTTTTCTCACCCCAGATAGATGACAAAAAAGTTTATGACCCCCACCACCCCAACTCCCCAGCTACCCATTCACACACACACCATATTACCTATGTATGTCGGACTGACCTCAATCAAACCTGTATGAAACACAAAGAACATTTTCTTACTCCGACAGATTGATAAATCGTGCAGATTAATGGTCTTTAAATTTTGTCAGCATATTTTGCACTTTCTTCCTGCTTATGGCCATCCAGAAGTCTTGTCGAATGTTCAATTAAACATAGAGAGGGGGTCTGGGGGCACAGCCCCAAGAAGCCACAATAGGTTTGCTGATGACAAGGCAACTAGAGAGCTGATATCACAAACGCAGGCATTAAGTTTAATCAAGAACAAAACCATCTGCTGGACATGATTTTATAGACAATCGCATACTGTCCTACTAGCAAATGAATGAAAAATATCCTTTTTTGAATATGAAGCGCCCAAGTTGTGTGTTTCATTTCTCTAAATGTCTTTAAGCTTGCGTTAAAGTTTACAAGAGAAGGAGTAATGGAAGAGCTTCGCCCCCAGAAGCTGAGACATTTTTAAAAAAGAAGACTGATTCTGCCCCCAATATGTCGAATAAAATATATTAACCCCCCACCCCCTCTCCTGCTCCATGGCCTTTTGATTTCCGACCCCCCCCCCAGTACATTACCCAAAATAATTCCGACCCCCCCCCCCCCACACACACACACAAATGTACCCCCCACACCTGATAATAAATGACTCGTCCCTTAAGTTAACTGACCGTCCCGACATGATCATAGCGGTTTAAAATACCGTGGACGTAAAGCGATGAAACAACAACAATAATGCGCTCGGATGCTTCTGCCGGCCGACCTAAAGGACTTGCTTTTACACTAGAATTATAGGACGGTCTGGGCTTCTTTCTCAAAAGCTGGCCGCTACAACTGAGGTCGATACTTCCCTTGTGTAATTCATGAGTAGTGGCCACGCTACTTCGATGGCATAAACTGAGTACTATTGTGTAAAGTTGCGGTTTTAATTAACTGTTGTATTGTTTTGTAAAAGCTAATGCTTGAAGAGGTGTGTCTGAAGGTGTGTCAAAGTTAGCCAATGAAAATGACTATTGTATGGCAATTATTGAGCGTTCTGATTGGTTCTAAGATAACCTCGTAAGGTGTCTCGAACTACCAAATTGGGTCTAATTGGATCGGATCGGATCGGACCGAGTTGAAACTTTGCATACATGTTGTGCACATATTGAAGATTAATGAAGCCAGAATTTATTTTGACAGACTTTTGGCCTTTTGAACTTAGTCATTTTAGGCATTTTTTGGCATTGTAGGGTATGGAGTTTGTGTAATCAGCTTCTCGAACAGTTTTCAATGGATGTTTTTCAAACCTTGTATACTTGTCGTAGACATAACGAAGATGTGCATTTTGAGTTTTGATGGAGATAAAATTAGTTTGACAGAATTACGGCGTTTTAAACTTAGTCATTTTGGGTATATTTGTACATTATAGGGTATGGAGTTTGTGTAATCAACTCCTCCAATAGTTTTAAGTGGATCCTTTTCAAACCTTGCATACTTGTTGTGGACGTAATGAAAATGTGCATTTGGGTGTTTGATGGAGAAAAAAAATATTTTATGGAATTATGGCCTTTTAAACTTAGTCATTTTGGGCAGCTTTTTGCACTATAGGGTTTAGAGTTTGGAGTTTGTGCAATCAACTCCTCCTACAGTTTTGAATTGGTTCTTCTCAAACTGTGTACACATGTTGGGGGCATAATGAAGATGCGCATGTGGCTTTTTGATAAAGATGAAAAATTGTGACAGAATTACAGCCTTTTGAACTTAGTAATTTTGGGTAATTTTCTGCTTTCAAGAATATAGAGATAGTGTAATTGTCAAATGATTCTTTGTAGGTAGTGTTTGCGCTTAAAAGGTGCTTTAGGGAGGTACACTGTCCTGTGACAGGCGCTGCACGAGGGCATCATTCGTGTCTTACTGACACAATTTTCTAGATTTTTTATGGGTAAGATAGGCTAGTTCAGACAAATATCATATTATGCTATTTAACGGTTCATGGTTTAGATAGGGTCAAGCAAATGCTAGGTTAGGTCAGGCAAATTTTAGGTAAGGTGAGAAGGTATCGACGATCGACTGTCAGACAATAGATGAGTGAACGAATGACAGACGTTCAGCCGGATGTGTCAAGGGGCACATGAACGTATACATTCACAGATGAGATGGGTTGATGAGATGGGAAATAAGTCGATGGTATGCCCATGTTTTCATGAAAATTATTGTCTTAATTTCAGATAGTTTGAAAGCATATCGAACGCCAAAAGAGACGTCCACAACGTATATGAAATTTGCAAATGTAGAACACTGCTACTAATTTTCTGTTTAATTTGATGACAGGCCCATGAGTGTTTGAGAAATAAAAAAAAGACAATTTCTATAACACTCAATAGCTCTTTTAAAAATTGTAATAGTTTAGTATGGGGTAAAAATAAAAGTTACAAAGGCAAGCAACTTGATGTTGAAGAGGTTAGATTCTCAAATGCAGAATCTTTGTGAATAGAGATTTTGTCTGCGCTTGTATATCCCTTTGTCAGGAGGAAATATCCTACTATTAATTTTATTCCTGGCGAAGAAGGAGGGGGCTGGTAGGCTGTCTTTTTTTTCTTGAAAAAAAAAAAACCCAACAACAACAACAACAACAAGACAACCAAAGACAGGCATCAAGAAAGCGGAAACAGGCATTTATCTTTAACACAGGATTTCTGCTGAACATTAACTCAAATTTGTTCAAACAGAACAAGAGCTTCGCAAGCGGCGCATAAAACGCCCGTTTCAGTGTCATGAAGGAGTGAACAAGATTGTTAATAGAAGGATGGACAGGCAGAAAAAACAGGGGAAACAACTCTGTAATTAATGACTGCAATGTTATTAAAACATCTAACACATCAAATACTATTAGTATGCCAAAAATCAGCCACAAGGATGAAGCAGCTCAGAATGTGAGAAATGCCAAAGTCAAACAAGGGAAATAATTCATAAACTAAGTAAACAAGAGTACCATACTTAGTCATAATACATTCCCTTGACAATATACGCATCACCATAAAGTTTGTTAAAATATTTCCAATGGCTAAGGAATTACAGAGTAAAACGGAAATTGATGCAAGGGCAGATAATTCAGAAGTAAGTAAGCCAGAGTTGTGGTTCATGCTCATGATATATTGCCCAATTATTATAAACATTTCTACAAAGTTTCATTAAAATATTTCAAAGGGTTGTGGAATTACGGAGTGAATGGGGGAATGGGGTTAGCCTGAAGAAACTAATCAAAGGGCGGTTACTCCAAAATTAAGGAAGGGGAAACAATCATCCTTATATGTGACACCCTGTCTTGTGATCATGCACACTGCTATAAAGTTTCATCAAGATATTCCAAATGGTTACTAAGTTATTGAATGCACAAGATTAGTATACACGAAAATAGCCCACAAAATCTAATCCAAGGGATGCAACTCCAAAACAAAGAACGAAAGGGAGAGTAACCACTGTCATACGCGACACATCGTTGGAGCCTCATACACATTGCTATGAAGTTTCACCAAGATATCCCAAACGGTTATCTAGTTATCGCGCGCACAAGACTAGTAGGGTAAAACATAATCAAAGGGGCATAACTTGGAAACTAAGAAAGGGGGGGGGGGGCAACCAGTACTATACGCGACACTTTGCCCCATCCTAATATACATGCCTACAAAATTTCATGAAGATATCCCAAACGGTTAATGAGATATGGTGCGCACAAGAATGTTGACGGACGGACGGACTGGCGGACGGACGGACAGCGCCATGCCATAATACGTCCGTTTTTTTCAAAACGGGCGTATAAATAGAAAATCTGTGTGTCAGTGTTATACTGTAATAAAAAGTAAAACAAAAGAAACTGCAGCGGGAAACCAAAAACGATGGTGTTGTCGATCTTCAAAAAAAAAATCCTTGTTTATTACCAAGGGAGGTTATTTGAAAGTTGACCGAATTCAAAACCCTGTCATTTAGTAAATAAACATAACATTTAAACGAATTAGCGTTTTTTAAGATCATTTCTGGACACAACTTTTTTTAGTGGAATTTAATATTTTCAAAAAAGTGAAATAACTCTTTTATTTAAGAGTTCCATCGTTTAATGTGGTTGAATGAAATCGATTAGGACTTACATGTACTTAGTGACAGTGCCCTGAACTTTGCGGTTTCTTTTTCCGTTCAGTATATTATGCCACTAATGCATATCGGCTTCAACTCCTCTCTCTTTGTCTCCCCCCCTCTCTCTCTCTCTCTCTCTCTCTCTCTCTCTCTCTCTGTGATATAGATAATGTGAGAGAGAGTGATGGTGATGATACCTCTGTCGCGTAGGTTCAAGTATGAAAGGTTGGCTGTTTCCTTCGGGGTCCCGGTGGTTTCACAGAATATTTTCCAGCCCCTATACAGCTGAAAACTACTTCTGGCTTTCTTCCACCACAGAACAGTCCTCTAATATAATGAGCAGATATGACCGAATCGGAGTATGAAGAAGATGACGATAGTGATCAAATAAAACAGATGGACACTCGCGTGCATTGACAACCTATATAGTTTTGAAGGATTTGTCACAATGTATGAGAATATTTATTACAGTTATTAAGAATGGAAGGCCTACTCTCAGGTTCTGCTGTTGTTTCAGTTCTCGTCACGCTGGTCTCCAGCAACACTTTCGGGCCATTAAGCTAGGCTGCATATTACTAAAGGCTATTATCATTGTTATTGTTATTATTTTGTTTTAGTCGGTTTGCTTTGTTTAGTTTAACATCTTTTAGGGAAAAAACAAACACGCCATGTTTGGAAAAGATACAGAAACCACTACATAAAAACTTTGGAAGAAAAGTCCAATCCACAGGGACTCGGGTCATAGGGTTTGTCTCTTTGACCCACTGAAAATACGTATCGGGATGTACCGGGTGGTTATTTAGAGCACCTCTAAATAACCACCCGGTACATCCCGATACGTATTTTCCAATCCACAGGGACTCGGGTCATACGGTTTAAGTCTCTTTGATCCACTGAAAATACGCATCGGGATGTACCGGGTGGTTATTTAGAGCACCTCTAAATAACCACCCGGTACACCCCGATACGTATTTTCAGTGGATCAAAGAGACAAACCGTATGACCCGAGTCCCTGTGGTCCAATCTGGTATTAGTGTGGTAGTTACCTCCCCCAGTGACCTATATATAGGTCACTAAATATATAGAATATATATTTCGTGTGCCTCCCCTAAATCTACGTACAGGTCAAATATGATAAGACTAATCTGGTATTACTGCTTCCGATGCGGCACTGATCCGGTGAATCATGACACCTTTTTCTCGGCGACCTTGACCCTTCTGTCAACAAACAGCGGCGAGAGTGAGAGAAACACAGGCTTTCAAGTCACGTATGATTTTTATTCGGTCGATGTCCATTTTCTGGGTGAGTAAGAGGCTACTCAGAGTATAGCAGACCTAAATACAAGACCTCTTCTTTTGTTTTTTATCAGGAGTTTTACATAAACCAATATGTGTTTTCCTGCTTCTATGTGCAGAACCTGGAACAGTGCCAAATATTCGGCAGTGGTGAAGTGATTGTTTGCAATATTTACGATAATCTCATAACCTCAATCTAAGACATTATTAGTTGGTTATTAGGTTAATCTTCCACATACTAACAGACAGAATTCCACTGCAGAATTCCGTGTGCATAAACAGTTTAGAGGTCAAGGTCAGTGCAAATTACACATCTGTTTACAAATTTGAATTGCATGCAGTTGGAAACACTGGATACAGTATAACTACAAGGTAAGCTGAATTATTGCATCATTATCATTAATTAGGCAACTTTCAACTACTTAATGGCCATACCCATAAAGGCATAATTTTGGCCAGACTAAGGTGGGAGGTTCTCATTTTAGGGGAACTAGTGTATAGGGGAGTTAGGTAGCTTCGGACAGCAGGTAAATTCAGACAGTGACATTGTTTCCTTTATATGTCAGTTGTTTGTAACTAAAACATAAATAACTGGCTAAACAGTGAAAGTCCTGATGAGCCGTCTCATCTGGTTGGTTGGTTGATTTAATGCTTAACGTCCACGGTACTGGATTTTCACTGTTTGCAATGGTATGTCCAAATTTACCCACTGTCTGAAGTTACCCTACTCTGCCCTAGAGTTGTCACAGGAAACATAGCTGACAGAATGATACTGTTCTCTGGTTTGTAATCAAAGCTACTGGAATCAAGATAATTTGTCCACATCCATGTGTTTGTAATCAAAAAGCCTTCATCATTGCCATACCATAAAAATGGTAAGGATTGGGACAGATAGGTCTGAGCAGACAGTGCAGACCTAGAAGCAACCTGATCAGAGTCCACAATGCCTGCCACTCCATCTGCAGCTGTAAGATGCATTACTGCAGTGTAAACCAATACTGTTCCATTTTTAGAACAATTACGGTAACTATTTTAGATTTAGATTTTAAAGGCAATATATATATATAAAGGTACAACATTGCATAGGCACAGGCAGTATATATGTCTCTGCAGAGGCTCAGATAAGCTGAGAATATGAGAGGTAATTCGGACATGATTTTTGTCATTGCAGTATTAATTAAAAGGAGTCTCCCTACAAGGTTTTCGTCGCAACTGCGACTTTAAAATGACAAAAATAAATTAAGTCAATAGAGCCAAATAGAGCCATCTTTTAATACAGAAACACACTTTCACAGTCTGTTTTCTTTTTCAGATTAAAAGGTTGGCAAGACCTACATCTTAATGAGTTTTAAAATTGTGTCAGGATTTCCAGGTAGACTAAAACTGCTACAGAATGAGAAGAACTTTCTTCTGTTTGCCTGTCAAGACCATTTCAGCAAATGGTTGACTGGAAACTGCAGTTGTATCCCCTTTATAATTACAAGAAGACATTATGTCCGAAGGGATTCTGAGAGACTTCAGAGTAACAGCTACTTATCAGACCCAGAAAACAAAGGCAAAAGACAGACAGGTGTTAATTTCGATACATTAGGCTCATGGAATAATCGTATGGAGATGCCTATTCAGCTGGAGAAGAGTATTGAAAAAGGGAGATTAATTCCACAGATTCCATTTGATAAGATAGGAAGTGCATCATTAATTGGGCGGAGAAAAGTAAATGAAGATCGATTTTCTGTTGAAGAGTTGAATTCTAACTTGTTATACTTTGGTATATTTGACGGGCATGGTGGCCAGATGGCCGCAGACTTTGTGAATAACCATATTGTTGACCATTTGAAATTCTGGTTGACAAAATCATCAAATCTGTTTGAAGTTTTGAGGAACAGTTTCATTGATATTAACAATGTTTTAACTAGACACATTTCTCATTATGCTCTAAACAGTAAGTTAGTTTCTAAATTTCTGATTTAATTCATTCATACATTTTGATACAACCAGATCTGAAAAGTGCCAATCATGATACAGGCAATGCCAGTTTTCAACAGTCTTTATCCACTTCATGTCAGATGTTCAGACTGGCATGGAGCGCATGTATATAAAATGCTGTTCTAAATAGCCTGGTATTGTTTCTGTGATGACTGATGGGGGCTGTTTGATGTATAGAGTGGTTCGTGAAAAACATGTTTTACATTCACATCAAGTGTACATATAATCTTCTTTATCAAAAATCTATGAGCAATAATAATGCAAACTGCCCCTGCTCAAGGGTCCAGAACAACCTCTTGTCTCCTAAAACTGCAATTCCATTTCCATCTGGAAATTAAAAACTCAATTGAGCTGTGACACGAGAAAACCAACAAAGTCGTTGTGCGCCCAGCGCTAACTCAGATCAGCCTAGGCATCTGTCCAGTTTGATCAGACTCTTTGCTTAGCGCTTAAAAGGTAGTTAAGAGTCTGAGCTATCTCCATGCCGACAGCAAAGACTCTGATCAGACTGGGCTGATGCCCAGACTGATCTGAGTCTGTGCTGGGCACACAACCACTTTGTTGGTTTTCTTGTGTTGCGGCTCAATTAAGCTTCTGCAAACAGTTAGCAAAAATTACTATATTTAAAACAATGCTATTTGGCTTTTTTGTTTGTAAAGCAAATATGCACAACTTTTAGTTTGAGGTAAAAGATCTGTGGAGCTATAACAAAAACTCCTGAAAGTGGCCAAACCAGTTTTGGTTTGGCTGCTTTCATGATTTTTGTAAGAACTCCACTAGTTTATTTTTTTATGAAGCTGAAATTTTTGTATTCCAACATGCATGTGTCAAGTAACCAAAGCTCCAGGTAAGAAGGACAGGGATAATTCAGAGATAATTTTTCTTACTTCTCAGTGGAAACTTAGGTTGTGACACCTCATTAGAACCGTCTCAGCAAGACGGTTCTAATGAGGGGCACAATATATATTTTTATGGAGAAATAAGGGAAATTATTCCTAAATTATTCCATCTGGAGCACTGATAACATTGTTATAATGGGCAAACTTTTTGGAGGAGCGTGGCTTATAACAGGCCTTTGCCATGCTATAGAGTATAGATTGGATTTTTAGCTCACCTGAGCCAGAGGCTCCGGGGGAGCTTATAGTATGGTCATGCTCCGTCGTCCGTCATCGTCCGTCCGTCCGTCAACAATTTCAAACAACTTCTCCTCTGAAACCGCTGGGCCAATTGTAACCAAACTTCATATGTAGCCTCTAGGGGACTTTGGAACAAAAACTTGTTCAAACGGTCCTGGTCACATGACCAACATGGTCGCCTTGCCCATATATGGTAAAAACCTAAAAAAATCTTCTTCTCCAGAACCAGTAGGCCGATGGCCTTGAGACTTGGTATGTAGCATTTGGTACGCGAGTACTACCAAGATTGTTCAAATTATTACCTTGGGTTGACCTTGACCTTTTTTACGGTAAGGACAAATTTGCTTCCTTGTGCTTTTATATGGCAAAATGCTAGAACATAAGATATCTTGGAAACTGTTGAAAATTTTGGGCTAAAAATTGGTATTGACAGTCATCTTAATTAGGACATGAAGATTTAGGAGTACAAGAGGTCAAGGTCATTCTTTGACCTTTGACCTAGAACTCTCATAATAATTATTTTGGCAATTCCAAACAATCTCCTCAAAAGCCCCTGGGCCAATTGAAACCAAATTTCATATAAAGCCTCCAGGAGTTGAGGGAACAAAAATTTATTCATACGGTCCAGGTCACATGACCAATATGGCTGCCACGCCCATATATGGTAAAAACCTTTGAAAATCTTCTTCTCCAGAACCAATTGACCGATGGCCTTGAAACTTGGTATGTAGCTTTGGATACTCGGGTACTATCAGGATTGTTCAAATTATGACCTTGGGTTGACCTTGATTTTTTTTTCGGCATGGTCAAATATGGGAAAAAATGCTAGAACATAAGATTTCATGGAAAGTTTTGAAGACTTATGCCTAAAAATCGGTATATGCAGTTATCTGAATGAGAACATGAAGATTTGTGAGTACAAGAGGTCAAGGTCATTCTTTGACCTTTGACCCAGAACTCTCGTATTTTGACAATATCAAACAATCTCCTCAAAAACAACTTGGCCAATTGTAACCAAATTTTATATAGAGCCTCCAGGGGTTTGAGGGAATGAAAATTAGGTCAAATGATCCAGGTCACATGACCAACATGGCCGCCAGGCCCATATATGGTAAAAACCTTTAAAAATCTTCTTCTCCAGAACCAATTGACCGATGGCCTTGAAGCTTGGTATGTAGCATTGGGAACTCCAGTACTATCAAGATTATTCAAAATGATGACCTTGGGTTGACCTTGACTATTTTACGGCAAGGTCAAATGTGGGAAAATGCTAGAACATAAGATTTCATGGAAAGTTTTAAAGATTTATGCCTAAAAATTGATATCTACAGTCATCTTAATGAGTACATGAAGATTTATGAGTACAAGAGATCAAGGTCATTCTTTGACTTTTGACCCAGAACTCTGTCATTTTGACAATATCAAACCATCTCCTCAAAAGCCCCTGGGCCAATTTTGAAACCAAATTTCATATAGAGCCTCCAGGGGTTTGAGGGAATGAATTTTTTTTCAAATGTCCAGGTCACATGACCAACATGTCCTCCATGTCCATATATGGTTAAAACCTTTAAAAATCTTTTTCACCAGAACCAGTTGACCGATGGCCTTAGAGTAACTTACCCTAGAGTACTGAGGCTGAATGGACTCGGGTGAGCTGCAGGACCAATAGTCCTCTTGTTTTTATTTATACCAGTCTTTTGTCCCCCATGAGGAATCATGGGGATATCCAAAATAAGTTTGTGATGCCCAAAAATCAAATAATGGATATCCAAAAATAATTTGATATCCATAATCATTTTGTGATATCCCAGAAGAAATATTAGATATCCAAAATTGAATAATGGATATCCTAAAACAGGGAATATGTGGTAAAAGGGCATACCATACTTTGTTCATGTACTGTCTGCTCCCATCTCCGTTTGACCAGTGTGTTGATGGGACGTTAAACTCAAGTTCACTCACTCACTCTGTTTCATGATTGCAGACTCTGAAATCATCAATACTGGTACCACTGCCACAGTCTGTCTCCTACGCAACGGTATAGAACTTGCGGTAGCTCACGTTGGTGATGCACGGGCCATTCTCTGTCGAGAAGGAAAAGCAGAGAGGCTGACAAGGGACCACCATCCAGATGACAGCAAGGAAAAAGCCAGAATAAAGAGCTGTAATGGTTTTGTATCTGAGAACAGTTTAGGGGTGCCACAGGTTAATGGTCGATTGGCAATGACCAGAAGTCTCGGAGACATTGAGCTGAAACAGTATGGTGTCACTGCTGAACCAGAACTTAGATCTATTGAAGTATGTTCCTTTTCTAAATTAGATTACCTTAAAAACTATTGTAGTTGTCCTAAACCTGGAACAGTTTGATTTTATGATGCAGTAAAGTGTCCAGAAGTTGCAGATGGAATGGCAAACAGTTTAGGCCTTGATCATACTCTCCTCCAGGAGCAGTCTGATCTGGGCCTGCACTGTTTGCACAGATCTATCTGTCCCAGTACTAATAATTTAGTATGATGATATGACAGAATTGAAGTAAATGATTTTTACTGTACTCCAACATGTTTCCAGTGGGAGAAAAATTGGCAGAAAGAAAATTTTCTTGCACCAGAGTATGAGCAACATGCATTTTGTTACAATAAGGGAAATAAGATGGGTAAAACATAAATTACATGTAGAGTACACATCATTCCTTTACAGCAAGCCATCAGTTTCCCATGTCAGTCTCATTTTCTGCCCAGTCCTGACAGTAGAACATGTTATTGCTTACATTGCATGTTTGAAAAAGAGAAATCAGGGAGAAATCAGGGTTTGGGGCATGATTTAAATCAGCTCAACTTGGTTGAGTTTACAAAGTATAATGATGACTAACAGCCAAGTTATTAAAATTTTACAGGAAATAGAGCATGTTTCAAAATTTATATTAAACTTAAGATTAGTATTAGGATTAACATGATCCCATTTTTTAATCTTTACAGACCAGAAAAATTATTACATGAAATAGGTACACTGTGCACTTTATTGGATCATATATGACTATTAGGTCTAATCAGTAGAATGACCCCAAATATATAAATCTTCAGTGTTATGATATTCAGCTATGAGATTGTTTTTTATGCCCCCGTGACGATAGTCAGGGGGCATTAAGATTTGCTCCTGTCTGTCCGTCCGTCAGTCTGTCCGTCCGTTCGTCACACTTTACGGTATAGAGTTTGTGTAATCAACTCCTCCCACAGTTTTCAGTGGATCTTTTTCAAACATCACATACATGTTGTGGACATAATGAAGATGTGCATGTGGGATTTTGTTGGAGCTAGAATTAATTTTGACAGAATTACGGCCTTTTGAACTTAGTCATTTTAGGCAAATTTTTGCATTGTAGGGTATGCAGTTTGTGTAATCAACTCCTCCCACAGTTTTCAATGGATCTTTTTCAAACTTTGCATACATGTTGTGGACATATTGAAGATGTGCATGTGGGTTTTTGTTGAAGCTAGAATTAATTTTGACAGAATTACAGCCTTTTGAACTTAGTCATTTTAGGCAAATTTTTGCATTGTAGGGTATGTAGTTTGTGTAATCAACTCCTCCCACAGTTTTCAATCGATCTTTTTCAAACCTTGCATACATGTTGTGGACATATTGAAGATGTGCATGTGGGTTTTTGATGGAACTAGAATTGATTTTGACAGAATTACGGCCTTTTGTACTTAGTCATTTTAGGCAAATTTTTACATTTGTAGGGTGAGGAGTTTGTGTAATCAACTTCTCCCTCAGTTTTCAATCGATCTTTTCCAAACTTTGCATACATGTTATGGACATATTGGAGATGTGCATGTGGGTTTTTGTTGGAGCTAGAATTGATTTTGACAGAATTATAGCCTTTTGAACGTAGTCATTTTAGGCATATGTTTGCATTGTAGGGTAAGTACTTTGTGTAATCAACTCCTCCCACAATTTTCATTGGCTGTTTTTCAGACATTGGAGACTTGTTGTGGACACAGTGAAGATGTGCATGTTGGTTATGATAGGAAAAAAATAATTCTGAAGGAATTATGGCCTTTTAAACTTAGTCATTTTGGGCTGCATTTTGCACTATAGGGTATAAAGTTTGTGAAATGTTTTCAGTGGATTCTTTGTAAATAGCATTTGTGCTTTAAAGGTGCTTTAGGGATGTACACATATCCTGTGACAGGCGCTGCACGGGGGCATCATTAGTGTCTTACAGACACAATTTTCTAGTTCCCCTTCTAAAACAATCCCAAATAAAAGCATCGCAAACGACTGGGTGATACCCCGCCACTGCAAACCTTTCCACACACCGATTTTTCCAGATTTATGCATGTATATAGCCGGGGGCAGGGGGAGATAACTCCCATTGGGTAAATTTGAGCATCACTGGAGGCTTTCATCACTCTGATCATTTGCTGAAAGTTTCTGAAAATTGCTTCCAACTCTGATTTTATATGGAATTTTTCATGATTTTATACATGTATATAGCCCCAGGGCAGGGGCAGATAACCCCCAATGATAAAATTTTGGTGCTCATAAAAAAGCTGTTGTTACTTCGATCATGTTTGTGAAGTTTCATCCTGATACTCAAAGTAGTAAAGGAACTAGAGGCCAGAAACTATTTTCTGTACATTGACAAGTGCCATAACTCTGTCAGAAATTAACAAAATTTGCCCATTAACAATCCCAAGCGAGACATTCTCGGTACAAATGCATATGCAAAATTTGAAGGAAATCCATTAATAAATATTTAAGTTATCGAACGGAAACGAAGTGCGGACGGCAGACGGACGTACGTACTACGGACGGACGGACAGACACACGGACGGCCAACGTGAAAACATAATACCCCGCCACTAGCGTGTGGCGGGGTATAAAAACCTAGATCCATCTAAAAAGATGGATCTAGAT
The DNA here is from genome assembly GCA_963989385.1 of Ctena decussata. Classification (NCBI taxonomy): domain Eukaryota; kingdom Metazoa; phylum Mollusca; class Bivalvia; order Lucinida; family Lucinidae; genus Ctena; species Ctena decussata. Next base: position 49,434,078 of record OZ022506.1, read on the forward strand.
TTTTGAGATTGTTCTTATAAGATGGATCTAGATTTTTATGCCCCCAACTTCGAAGAAGTTGAGGGGGCAATTTGCATGTTGCTTCTTGGTTGTCCGTTCTTCCGTCCGTTCGTCACGCATACCATATCTTAGGAACCGTGCACATGATTCTAGAGTTTTGAAATATCTCATGTGGGTTCATCATCAAAAAATAGCTAACCATTATTTTTTTTTTGTCTGAAATATCTCCCTTTTGGGAGTTATGCCCCTTTCGAAAAAATCATAATGAAACTTGTCAGAAAAATATCTAAAATAGTATTTGAGCTATGAGCTTGATACTTTGCCAGCTTATTAGGAATGATGAGTAGATGAACTGATTAACTTTTAAACGAATTCTCTTTGTTGTTTTTGGAGTTATGGCCCTTTGAAAATTTCTACATTAACCTTGTCAGCAAGATATCTTGAAAAGAATTTAAGATATGGGCTTGAAACTTTGCCAGCTTATTAGGAATGATGAGTAGATGAACTGATTAACATTTGAAGTATATGTAATTCTGATAATTATTTTTTGGAGTTATGCCCCTTTGAAAATTTCAGCATTTTAACCTTGTCAGCAAGATATCTTGAAAAGTATTTGAGCTATTGGCTCGAGGCTTTGCCAGCTTATTGGGAATGGTGAGTAGATGAACTGATTAACTTTTGAAGTAATTGTAATTCCGATAATTATTTTTTGGAGTTATGCCCCTTTGAAAATTTCAGCATTTTAACCTTGTCAGCAAAGATACATGTATCTTGAAAAGTATTTGAGCTATTGGCTTGAGGCTTTGCCAGCTTATTAGGAATGGTGAGTAGATGAACTGATTAACTTTTGAAGTAATTCCATTAATTATTTCTTGAGTTATGGCCCTTTGAAAATTTCAGTATATTAACCTTGTAAGCAAGATTTCTTGTAAAGTATTTGAAAGATGGGCTTGAAACTTTGCCAGCTAATTAGGAATGATGAGTAGATAAACTGATTATGTTTTAAACAAATTCCTTATATTATTTTTGGAGTTATGCCCCTTTGAAAATTTTAGCATTTTGACCTTGTTAGCAAAATATCTTGAAAAGCATTTGAGCTCTAGGCTTGAAACTTTGTAAGCTTATTAGGATTGTTGAGTAGATGAACTGAAAAAAAAAGCTGATAGAATTTGTTCAAAAGTTAATCAGTTAGTTATGGCCCTTTGAAAGTTTTTGGTATTTTTAATTTGTCAGCAAAATATCTCGAAAAGTATTTGAGCTAGGGACTTGAACTTAGTCAGCTGATTGGTGATGATGAGTAGATGAACTGCTTAACTTCTGAACGAATTCCATCATTTCTTTTCTTCTGAGTTATGGTCCTTTGAAATTTTCAGCATTTTAACCTATCAGCAAGATATCTCAAAAAGTATTTGAGTAAGAGGCTTGAAACTTGATTGGAGATGATGATTGGACTGACTGATTAACTTTTGAATGATTTCCGTTAAATTATTTAGTATAGACCATTCCCTGTTAGGGTCAGGCATATGGTTGGGGGCATTATATATTTAGTGTTTTACAAGCACATTTTCTAGTTGGGATTGTTTTTCCCTTCTAAAACAATCCCCAAACTCTCTATACATCTTATTAGATGGATCTGTTGTTACTGTTCTTATACGGGTAAGATGAAACTAGATGGTTTCAGAAGGGGTAAATCCTGTCTTGTAACCTAAGAATGTGGTACCTAGTAAACAGGACGGAGACTACATGTTTTCAGCAATTAAACAAATCTTACACAGCATTGTTTATGGCCTTAAGATCTCAGCCAGGTTTTATAATAGGCCAAATTGGATTACATGTATTAACATCAAAGTTATTGCCTCTCATGTGATGAAAAAATGCTATGTATCACCAGTCGTGTGAAGACAACTGAGGAGGAGATTTAAATTACAGCAATCTCTACCAAACTTGAATTTATTAGTTTATTTATGACTACAAGTTTGATAATGGGCCCCAATCCAAATTTCTTTCCTGAATGATTGTTTTTGAGAATATCATTTAAAGGAAATATGAGCCGCGACACAACCAACAAAGTGGTTGTGCGCCCAGCGCAGACTCAGATCAGCCTGGGCAACCACCTGGTCTGATCAGAGCCTTAACTGTCTGCATGGAGCCAGCTTGGATCCTTAGCTACCCTTTATGTCTGATCAGACTGGGTGGATGCCCAGGCTGATCTGAGCCTGTGCTTGGCCCAGAACCATTTTGTTGGTTTTCTCGTGTCGTGGCTCATATATTGATTTATGTTGTGTGAACACACCTCCAGATTTTTATGCAATTTTTACAAAGGGGAACAACTTTTGTGATTTTCCTTTTGCTTCCCTGAATGTAGCCCCTCCAAACTGAACTCTACTTTTACTGGAAACAATTTACTAAACCTTCTCAAAGCAACTTCTTCCCTTTGAGATTTTCAGTCCATTGAGAAGGGAGGAAAAATTGAAAATGGCAGAGTTGCTTCCCCTGAAATTACACACATTCATCTTAAATTTACTATTTTCTTGAAGGATCCTCACTCTATTAAGGACTATCGTCCCAGGGAAAAAAGAACAGGGGCCCAGTCCCCAATGGTGCCTAAAATTTTGGCTGGCCCCCTGAATTTTTGGAGAAGAGATCCATACCCTTGATGTTAAATATTGAATTTTGCCAGCCTAGGCATGTAGCCAAAATTGTTAGTCTTTATCACTGAAACCATTTTGATTGTTTATTTTTGCTAAAGAGTCGCAGAAATATAACTTGACAAAAAGTTCAAATTTACATTACACTACTATGATTTATTCTATTACATTTTTCAGGTGAGACATGGTCAAGATGCATTTCTAGTCCTACTAACAGATGGCCTCAGTTTCGTACTAGATGATCAGGAAATCATGGACATTGTCGGCAGTTGTTCTGGTCCCCAGGAGGCAGCTAGCTTTATCACTGACCAAGCTTTACAGTTTGGATCAGAAGACAATTCCACTGGGGTTGTGATTCCGTTTGGTGCATGGGGAAAATATCGGCAAACAACACGCTCAATACCATACAGCTTTGGGAGAAATTTGTCCTCTAACAGATACTGATTAATAGGCATAGAGCCTTTATTACATAAATGGGTTAATTGGTAATTCTGGGTTAATTTCTCTTGTCCTTAAATAAACAAACAGAGTGGCTCCTCATTAGAACTACCTTTATGGGGCTGTTCTAATTAGGGCTATTAAACTAAATATATTCAGAACTCAAGATAAAGTGGAGTTTTGAGGATAATTCAGAAAGAATTTTTTTCTCAACAAAAAAACTACATTGTGAGCCCTCATTTGAGCCCTCTTGGTGAAATGGTTTTAATGAAGAGTCACAATATATCTTGTTTGTTTTTGTTTTGTTATCCTTCATACTCCAATGCGATCATACCTGATCATTACATCAGAGCACTGTTCTGTGGTGGAAGACAGCCAGATGTAGTTCTCAACTGTATAGGGGCTGGGAAATACCCTGTGAAACCACCACAACCCCGAAGGGAACAGCCAACCATTTATACTTGCCAGTGCCAGGTTTGAACCTACGCAGCAGAGGTATGTAGCAAGTCTACGGTTTATAGGTAAATCTCTCTACCAACTGAGCTATAGGGGCGCCTGTGGAGGAATAGGTATAGCTGTCATCCCTAAATTAATCAATTTTGCCCCTTCTTATCTCAAGCACTGTATATTTCTTTGGAGAGTTAAAAAATATCTGAGAATTATCATGAGGTAATTAAATATTATCTAGAACTCGGTCACATAGTTGATGGTATGAGCTGTACAACGACAAAACCTCTCTTGAGGTGACTGGGTAACACTTTAAGGGGACGCAAACCTACCATTTCATTATCTGGGGGTCCGCTCTTACAGGAAAGAGTTTGCTTCCCTGTAAAGCCTGTTTCACATCAGCCGTGCGATTTTTTGTTCGTACGATTTTGGAGGTCATGGGTGCCATAGACAGATCGCAGACAAATTCGCAGTGTATCTGGGCGGGTCCACCGTGGTCCCAGAGATCGCAAGGCAGCCGTATGATGTTCGTACGTCTGTCTCACGGGTCGCACGATTTTGCAGCTTGAAAGTAGGAAAAAATAACATTTCGCATGGCTGCCGCAAGATGGCCGTGCAGCTGCCGTAAGACTGCCGTGAGACGGTCGTAACAATTTGTCAAAAATCTAGCGGGCACCGTACGACGAACAAGAATTCGCAAGGCTGTCTCACGAATGTCTTACGATGACCGTAGGTTCATCGTACGAATTCGCCTCGAGTGAAGAATAAAATGCAAGAGCACCACCCGCAACCCTAATAGTTTCACCATTGTCGACACCACATTGGACCCTGATAGCTATCCCACAGCAGCCTATTGTCCTTCTAAGAAGAAGGCTCCGTGATGAAGAAAAGCGTCACGCCGTCATCCTGGCGCTGCTCATGTGAGCACGGCAAGGTGGAAGAGGATGAGAGAGGCATTTGTGGGGCAAACCCTGGATCTGTTTCGCTGGGGGCATGCTTCTTCTCTGGAGTCTAGACTTTGAGTACCGATCTACTTTTAAGGGAGACGCAAATGACACAACAATCGTAGGACTGTCGTGCGCCTGCCGTGCGGCTGTCATGCAACTGCCGTGCGGCTTGCGCGATTGTCTTACGATTGGCAACATTCTTGCGATAGCGTTCTGTCAGGATGCACGACTATCGTAAGATGCTTGTGCGGCAGTCTCGCGACCGTCGCAAGACAAACGCAAGAAATGATTGACAGCAGCCCCACCTGCAAACTCCTGCAAAATCGTGAGTCAGTCGTGCGGTTGTCTCAAGACTGTCGTGCGGCAGCCTTGCGGCGTCCACAGATTGCCAAAGAATCGCAGAAATAATGTGCATGTTGAAAATTCAGTTTGCGGCGTTGTGACGACCTTGCGACGTCTAAAATTCGTACAACGATCTTGCGGCTGCTGCACAAAAACCCAGCGATTTTCGCCAGAAATGTGATCGCAGAGGGCCGTACGGCTGATGTGAAACAGGCTTAAGCAAATTCTTGGGATGCAATTGATAAGCGCCAGTTAGGGCAACCTATGCTTCCAGGTGACAAATTTTGTCTTCATTTTATCATCACTACACTGCTGGATTCTGTTCCATGTAGATTGTTATATTTGAACACAGTAACCATCTTGAAATAAACCAGAGGGCCAATGGCCCTATATCGCTCACCTGAGCACTGAGGTTATGTTGGAAAAATAAGTTGCCACAGCAACAAAACAACATGCACAACAGCAATTAAACACACCATTTATATAGAGGATAATATCACAAACATTTATGCAAAAAATAAGCTTTATCCTCCCTTAATGGCTTCTGAGAAGAAGATCTTTGGCGCAAAAAAAAAATAAAAAAAAGGTTTTGGCCTTTCAGTTACAATGGCAACCAATCAAAATCAGCTCCTTGGGCAAAATTCATATAGCTGATAGAGGACTACTCTAGGAACATTTCTGTAAAGCTTTTGTCAAAATATCTGCAGTAACACAGAAATAAATACCAATGTCCACTTTCCCCATTGTAAGTCTATGGAAACTTTAAGTTGCCATAGCAAAACCAGTTCTCATGGGCAATGATAATATAAAACATACTTTAGGTAGAGGCTAATGGTATTAATATGTATGCAAAGTATCAACTTCATCCTCCTCATGGCTTCACTTTTCCCATTATAAGTCAATGGAAACTGTAAGTTGCATAGCAACCAAAGTTCTTATGGGGTTGGAAGAAAAAACAAAATTCATGTAGAGGCTTCTGTCATCAACATGTTTGCACAATATCAGCTCATCCCCGCATATGGCTTCTGAGCAGAAGATTTTTTCATTTTTTCTTCTTCTTTTTTTTTGTCCGAAAATTTACCCTATATTTTGCCATGGCAACCAATCAAATTCAGGGATTTGGAGAAAATTCATAAGAAACATAGAGGACTATTCAAGAAACATTTCTGTAGAAAGAAAATCTAAATAAATGCAGTGAGACAAGCAAAAATTGCCAATTTCCATTTTCCCCATTATAAGTCAATGGAAACTCTTAGTTGCCATAGCAACCAAACTGCTGGAGTAATTGCCATGAAAAACAGTAATTATATAGAGGCTAGTACTAAGGTTCTTTCTGTAAAGTTTGAGCTTTATTGGCCACACAGTTTCTGCGGAAATGATTTTTTAATATTTTTCTATTTTTATCTATGCGGTTGCAATGGCGGCAACCAGCCAAACTGCGTAATTTGCATAAATTTAACAAGGCTGGTTAAAGACTACTCAAGATACATTTCTATGAAAGTTTTGTCAAAATATCTGCAGTGGCATAGCAATAAATGCAAATTTTCTATTTTGCCATTATAAGTCAATGGCAACTTTAAGTTCCCATAGCAACCAAACTGCTAGAGCAATTGCCAAGAAAAATAGTACTTTTATAGAGGACAGCACCAAGATCCTTTCTGTGAAGTTTGAGCTTTATTGGTTGCTTTGTTTTTAAGGAGATGATTTTTGAATATTTTTTCTATTTTTAACCATTCGGTTGCCATGGCAACCAGCCAAATTGTGCAATTGACATAAATTTCATGTGGTTGATGGAGGACTACTCAAGGAACATTTCTGTAAAAGTTTTGTCAAAATATCTGCAGTGACATGGCAATAAATGCAAATTTTCAATTTTTCCCATACAAGTCAATGGAAACTTTAAGTTGCCATAGCAACCAAAGTTCCGAAGCGATTTGGATAAAAAACAGTATTATTGGTTCCCCCTGCCTACAGATGCTATATATGAAATTTGGTTACAATGGGCCTTGTAGTTTCAGAGGAGATGTCGTTTGAAAATGTTGACGGACGGACGACGGACGACGTACGACGGATGCCTGCCTATACTATAAGCTCACCTGTGAGCCTTCGGCTCAGGTGAGCTAAAAAGCTACAGCTAGGACTCTGATCAGACTAGGCAGAGGCTGATCTGAGTGTTCATGTGGTGCACATGCCACTTCGTTGGTTTTATCGTGTCACGGTCCAAATGGATTACATGTATTAATTAGGTTACTATGCTTTACCTTCTAAAAGCAGGTAATGAATCACAGCACCATACAAAAGCCAGCCTTTGTATTTCTGGCCATATTTATAACATGCCAGTTAATGAACCACTACTGATCCAGTTATTTACACATGCCTAAATAAAATGAGCTGCAGTACAACAAAGTATGAAAATTGTGGCCTTGTTGGTGAGTTAGAAATCAGACTGGTTTCTTAATGGCTCACCCTCATGCCATATCACAAAAGAGCTATGTACAATGTCAAATATTATCAATCTTATCATGTTCAATAATGCCATAACTGTCAATTATGCTGACCACATTTAAACTCTGATGTAAATATGTGATGTGTGTAAGTAAAGTTTTGTTGATGTTGTTGACATGTTTTTATTACAATAAATTTGGAATGCATAAAAGTATGGTTTGTTTGGTTTGTCCGGACCACATTATAAGAACACCAGTCTGTGAGCATAGTCAGTGCAAATGCAGCCTAATCTGGAGCAACATACCGTACTGATCCTGGTAAACTCCCGGGGGGCACTGCATATTATGAAAGGGGGGCACGTTATTTAGAGCATAAAGTGTACTAAATTAGCCACTTCCAAATACCTCCTATAAACGGTCTTTAGGTGAGTTGGTGTACTCGCAGAGGAAGCAACTCTACTATTTTTGTCTACCTTCACAGTAGTGGTCAACTCTTAGAGAAAAGAATTTACTCCTGAGCAGCAAATTTTTTCATTTAAAGAGTAGACCCTATTTGAAACCTAGTAATCTCATCCAGAGAACAAAACAGGAATTCATACAATATAACATTTTTTTTGGGGGAAAGAGGCAGGGACCATTTATCAGAGCAGGGACATTTATTAGGTTTAATATGGTATGCAGTTCACCCAGATGGGCTGTTGAGAGTTGAAATAAGATTTTCACAGAAAGCTATGTTGCAGTTCACCCAGATGGGCTGTTTAGAGTTTAAATAAGATTTTCACAGAAAGCTATGTTGCAGTTCACCCAGATGGGCTGTTTAGAGTTTAAATAAGATTTTCACAGAAAGCTATGTTGCAGTTCACCCAGATGGGCTGTTTAGAGTTTAAATAAGATTTTCACAGAAAGCTATGTTGCAGTTCACCCAGATGGGCTGTTTAGAGTTTAAATAAGATTTTCACAGAAAGCTATGTTGCAGTTCACCCAGATGGGCTGTTTAGAGTTTAAATAAGATTTTCACAGAAAGCTATGTTGCAGTTCACCCAGATGGGCTGTTGAGAGTTGAAATAAGATTTTCACAGAAAGCTATGTTGCAGTTCACCCAGATGGGCTGTTTAGAGTTGAAATAAGATTTTCACAGAAAGCTATGTTGCAGTTCACCCAGATGGGCTGTTTAGAGTTGAAATAAGATTTTCACAGAAAGCTATGTTGCAGTTCACCCAGATGGGCTGTTGAGAGTTGAAATAAGATTTTCACAGAAAGCTATGTTGCAGTTCACCCAGATGGGCTGTTTAGAGTTTAAATAAGATTTTCACAGAAAGCTATGTTGCAGTTCACCCAGATGGGCTGTTTAGAGTTTAAATAAGAGTTTCACAGAAAGCTATGTTGCAGTTCACCCAGATGGGCTGTTTAGAGTTGAAATAAGATTTTCACAGAAAGCTATGTTGCAGTTCACCCAGATGGGCTGTTTAGAGTTTAAATAAGATTTTCACAGAAAGCTATGTTGCAGTTCACCCAGATGGGCTGTTTAGAGTTTAAATAAGATTTTCACAGAAAGCTATGTTGCAGTTCACCCAGATGGGCTGTTTAGAGTTTAAATAAGATTTTCACAGAAAGCTATGTTGCAGTTCACCCAGATGGGCTGTTTAGAGTTTAAATAAGATTTTCACAGAAAGCTATGTTGCACTCGCCTGTCAATTTAATAGTCTAATTAAGTGTGAGTGAATACTAAGAATGAAGCACTCCTCACAGTGTCAGTTTACCTAACACTTGGTATTTTATCCTGAAACCGTGGACTTTAAGCATCAAATCAACCAACCCTCTAAATCTCCCTTACATGAAATCAACTTACATGAAATCAACTCACTAACTCTTCCTTATATGAAATCATTTCACTAACTCTTCCTTACATGAAATCAACTTACATGAAATCAACTAACTCTTCCTTATATGACATCCACTCACTAACTTTTCCTTATATGAAATCAACTCACTAACTCTTCCTTACATGAAATCAACTTACATGAAATCAACTCACTAACTCTTCCTTATATGACATCAACTCACTCTTCCTTACATGAAATCAACTCACTAACTCTTCCTTACATGAAATCCACATTATATGAAATCAACTCACTAACTCTTCCTTATATGACATCAACTCACCAACTCTTCCTTATATGAAATCAACTCACTAACTCTTCCTTATATGAAATCAACTCACTAACTCTTCCTCACATGAAATCAACTTATATGAAATCAACTCACCAACTCTTCCTTATATGAAATCAACTCACTAACTCTTCCTTATATGAAATCAACTCACTAACTCTTCCTTATATGAAATCAACTCACTAACTCTTCTTTACTACACAATCGATCAAGCTTTTAATGGTCATAATCTGTCAATAGCTAATATGCAAGTTCCTCTTGTGATTTTGAAATGTGGTTGAGATTACCGGTCAGTGATAATCTCTTAGGCTTGTTCAGTAAGTGTGGTGAAAATTCAAAATCTGTCAATAACTTGAATTGATATTTCACATAAAGTCTTGTGACTTGGAAAATGGGGTCAAGGTCACACAACTAATCATATCTTAGGCTTGTCCCAGTGATACAGTAACACAAGCTTTGTGAAAAGGAAGAATTAATAGATTTAAGAGACATTTAAATTCAAAATCTTCCTGTGACCTTGAAAATAAGTTCACAATAATAAAAGCACCATCTCCTAGGATTGTCTCAGTGATAAACCCACACAAACTTGGTGGAAATATGCTCATTGGTCCCGGATGAAGACAGACTGAAACACTAAGAACAAGGTAAAAGTTAGTATTGACAAATGGAAATTAGATCATCTTGTGACCTTGAAAATGGGGTCAAGGTCATCAAAACCTAATGAAGTCTTGAGATTATCTCGTTAGTTTATCCATATGTTTAGTGGAAATCCACCAGCTGACTCAGGAGAGTGAGTGAACTCGGGTTTAACGTCCCACCAACAACGAGGTCATATGGAGACGGGACCTCGGTTTAAAGTCTCATCCGAAAGACCGGAGAAGCGGAGGATCGATCTTGCGACCCCTGGATTGGTAGTCCGGAATGTTATCCACTACACTACAGCCACTCCTGACTCAGGAGAGAGAAAGGCTTAAACACTAGGGCCATGTACCCTGTAGTGCTTAAGTATTGGGACTCCTAAAAACAATTTCCATTTGTCCCAAATGGAAAATAAATGGTTTTTAGGTGTCCCAATAATTAAGGGGTTTTAAGCTACCCTGTTAAGTGTGACTTGACAAACAGACAATAACATATATGACACACTGATGAAGTGTTTTAGGCTACCCTGTTAAGTGTGACTTGACAGACAGACAATAACATATATGACACACTGATGAAGTGTTTTAGGCTACCCTGTTAAGTGTGACTTGACAAACAGACAATAACATATATGACACACTGATGAAGTGTTTTAGGCTACCCTGTTAAGTGTGACTTGACAAACAGACAATAACATATATGACACACTGATGAAGTGTTTTAGGCTACCCTGTTAAGTGTGACTTGACAAACAGACAATAACATATATGACACAATGATGAAGTGTTTTAGGCTACCCTGTGAAGTGTGACTTGACAAACAGACAATAACATATATGACACACTGATGAAGTGTTTTAGGCTACCCTGTTAAGTGTGACTTGACAAACAGACAATAACATATATGACACACTGATGAAGTGTTTTAGGCTACCCTGTTAAGTGTGACTTGACAAACAGACAATAACATATATGACACACTGATGAAGTGTTTTAGGCTACCCTGTGAAGTGTGACTTGACAAACAGACAATAACGTATATCACACACAGATGAAGCAGGTGAAACGAACCTTTAGAGCTCAGACATTTTTGAGGCACATGATTTGATGGGCCAAACATTAATATGCCTGCATGTGTACAGGCTGCTCCAGGTACACCTAGTTTGCATGTGCCCAAAGATCTCCCATTTGAGGCGGCTTAATTTGTCTAATCTGTCTGGTTTTGTTCCTTTTCTGTGTGGGTTAGAATGACCTTCTCTGACAAATGAATAATTCAGCTATTCATCCATTATCAGAGATCATTAAGAGGGCCAGCTAAGGTGAATATTTGTAGATAAATCCATTTATGCCTAGATGAATATTCTGGCTTCTTTTATACTTTTCAATGAATTATAGAGATTTCTCAGAGAAATCGAAATAGATAATCTCACTGTTTCAAACAGTGGAATTATCACTTTAGATTTCACTGTTTCAAAAAATAGGATTTTTTGAAATAGTCTCATTTATTTGATGATTAATTGGCTAAACCTTACCCGGCTTGACTTAAATTACGTCACCCATGTTTGCATGTCATTATGACGTTAATGATGTCACTAAATGAGCCAAGGTGACATTGTCAATGCACGCTACGGAGGCCGTCTAAGTCTCAATCGGCATTCTTTCTTAGCAAATTTCTTGAGATTTGTTTGTCTAAATGAAATTCCCAGCTATTTTTCAGTTGCAAATTATGTTTACAACCCATATCATACTCTGTAAACATGCTGGAAGCATCAAATTTGATGCAAAACGGCTGTGTCTCTGTCATGATGGCTGACACATTACAATAAAGTGTTTTTTTGTAATTTTAAAGCATAAAAGAAACAGAACATTGACTATTTCAGTGTGAGATCGATTTTTGTTTCACTCATGAACACAAAAAGTGGTATTTTCACTCGTGAAGCCACTCGTGAAAATGCTGCTTTTGGTGTTCATTCGGTGAAATAAAAATCAATCTTACACTGAAAAAGTCAAATATCCTCTATTTTATCAAATGGATCAGTCCATTACTTTAAAGGTGTCTGGTATAATTATTTTTACTCATTTCTGTGGTCATAGCTGTTAATTTTATGCAAAAAGTATAGACCCTGATCAGAAGCTGCATTCTAGGGCTTCTGATCTGGACCAGAACTGTTTGTCTGTGCTGTTTTGGAGATGCTAGGCATTCAAGGGTTAAGTAAGTTTTAATTATTCTCCATAAAGCCATATCATGATGACACCCGTTAGAAACAGCTCAAGCAGATGGTTCTAATAAGGTGTCAAAATGTACGTTTGAAATCTAATGGGGAAATAAAATGAACCATATAACTTCATACCGTATCACAATTTTATTTTTGTAAACAAGCTGAAAATATGACAAAAGATGTCTTCAAAGCTGGTGAGTCACACTGAGTGTAAGGCATGCCCTCCTAGACAATAACTAGACATTGCTTAGTTACCAAAATATTCTAAAAATTAAGACCCCTAAAATAATTACCGTAATATTCTAAAACAGGAACTAGAAATGTTTTTCAGAGAAAAACTGATGTCCCCCACCAGCCCATTTCCAATGCCTCCTTATGAGTAAAAAACCTGTACAATCAGAATACTAGGCAAATTTGGAGAAAATCTATCCACTGGTTCTAAAGATATCCATCATAGATGACTATTTCCATGCAAGTGAGGTCAAAATCTAATCAGCTCTTAAAGTTGACCCAATGATGTATCCATGCAAGTTTGGGGAAATTCCATCCATTGGTTCAGAAGATATAGTGAGTACAAGAAATTGTCATCTAAGTCTGCCAGTGACCTTGAAAATGAGGTCAAGGTCACCAAAATCTAATCAGCTCTTAAACTTGTCCCAATAATGTATCCATGCAAGTTTGGTGAAATTCCATCCATTGGCTCAAGAGATATAGTTGGTCATCTAAGCCCTCCAGTGACCTTGCAAATGAGGTCAAGGTCACAAAACTATAATAGGCTCTTAAACCTGTCTCAATGATGTATCCATGCAAGTTTGGTGAAATTCTATCCATTGGTTCAAGAGATATCATGGGTACAAGACACTGTCATCTAAGTCCTCCGGTGACCTTAAAAATGAGGTCAATGTCACCAAAATCTAATCAGCTCTTTAACTTGTCCCAATGATATATCCATGCAAGTTTGGTAAAATTCCATCCATTGGTTCAGGAGATATGGTGCTTACAAGAAATTGTCATCTTGGTCCTCCAGTGACCTTGCAAATGAGGTCAAGGTCACCTAAATCTTCTCAACTCTTAAACATGTCCCAATGATGTAGCCATGCAAGTTTGGTGAAATTCCATCCAATGGTTCAAGAGATATCATGGGTACAAGAAATTGTCATCTTATTCCTGCAGTGACCTTGAAAATAAGGTCAAGGTCACCAAAACCTAACCAGCTTTTAAACTTGTCCCAAAGAAATATCCATGCAAGTTTGGTGAAATTCCACCCATTGGTTCAGGAGATATTGTGCATACAAGACATTTTCATGCCATTTAAGTCCTCCTGTGACCTTGAAAATGAGGTCAAGGTCACCAAAATCTAATCAGCTCTTGAGCTTGTCCCAATGATATATCCATGCAAGTTTAGTGAAATTCCATCAATTGGTTCAAGAGATATCGTGCATACAAGAGTGTGACGCCGACCCTGTGACCTTGAAAATGAGGTCAAGGTCACCAAAATCTAATCAGCTCTTAAGCTTGTCCCAATGATATATCCATGCAAGTTTGGTGAAATTCCATAAATTGGTTCAAGAGATATTGCGCATACAAGAGTGTGACGCCGACGCCAACGCACCGGGAACCGCACAGAAAACAATATGTCCCCCCTCACCTTTGGTGGGGGGACATAATAATCAAAAAGATGCAGGCAGGCTGGCAAACTGAGTCTGCTCTATATTCTAAGATCAGCCTGTCTCAATTTTAAAACTTTTATGGAACATTGGCAATACCCAACTAATACAATGAAAAGATCTTTAGTGAGTCCCTCCCAGAGAGGGAGAAAGAAAAGAAATGATAGGCAAGAGAAAAACATTTCCAAACAACCCTCAACTGCACCCAGTGCAAGCACAGAAGGCTCTTGCCATTCTATTTTATAAGAAAGGAGTTGCTCTTACAATTACATGCACTAATTGCACTTTGCTCCTAAAGAAGCATTTCTTCTATTAGAGCAGCCCTTTGATCGGAAATTTTCTTTTTCTTTTCTTCTGAAGTGCACCACACTTTCTATAAGAAAGAGAGTGTGATGCTCTTCAGCAGAAAAGAAGAGAAGAGACCAATAGCTGACTCTCCTTATCTAAAAGTCCAGGAAATGTACTTTGAGATATCAATAGTTTTGAGGTTTAACAAGTTGAAATGAGAAGAATTATAGGAACTGTGTCCAATCGTTACAGAAATTTAATCCAACATAGGAGGATACTTTTAGGTAAGGAGAGTTAACTGTAATGCCAAATCCGAGTGACTTCCCTCCCTGGATGGTCTATCCCTTTACATTAAGAAGCATGGCTCCACCTCCATGTTTTTCTGTCATTTTTACAAAGGGAAGCAAATTTTTTGACTTCTTGTTGGCTTTCCAGGAATGGGAATAAATCTTAAAGGAGCATAGTCATTCCTTTAAGAGTTGCTCCCCATTTGGAAGAGAGGCAATATTAAAATTGACAGGGTTACTTTCCATGAAAGTGTACACATTCACCTTAAGAGACGATATGAGACCTCCATAGGAGGTGTATCAATTTTCCATACTAAACCTAATAAATGCCTTAGCTCTAATTATTGCTCCATTCCTATTTTTTTCCCAAAATATGGTGTTATACTGACTCGCCAAAATTCAAATTTCAAGGCATATAATCCTCAATTATTTTCTGTCATATGAATGGATGGCTGACTTGCGATTTTATGTCCATTTCAACAGTATTTCAGAAACATCAGAACAATTGGCGAGTGATAATGAAAGGCTCTGTGCAATGGAACCCTGTTTACCATTCAAAAAATTCCCGCCTCCAGCTGGTCTAGAACCCGGGAACACTAGATCAGCAGGCCAGCTCTACTGAGCTACCGAGGTTCCAGCTATCATATGTCTTTCTCATCATAGTCCACGAAGGAGGGGTGGTTGTATTGTGGATAACATGCTGGACTACCTATCCAGGGATTGCAAGAGTGATCCCCCCACTTCTCTGTCTTTTTGATGAGACTTTAAACGAAGGTACTGTCTCAGTATGACCTAGTTGGTAGGGTGTTCAACCTGAGGTCACTCACACACCATAGTCCACCAGGCAGTCCATGCAAATATCAGCTGTTTTAGTGATGACAATGTGCAGCTATTATTCTTACATGGTTAAAATGTTTTTCAGAAGCATTTTGGAAAGCACCTTATTTCTTACTCTTCAGGCACTGATCGGGCCCTTAATAACACCCCCTTTTGGTAAAATGCTATTTATTAGGATTATATAGGATGAATAGATGACTTGCAATTTTACATCCTTTTTAACAGTATTTCAGTCATATCAGGATGAAGGGTGAGTGGGGATCCCCCCTAATACAAATAAGAAAATTTCAGCCTCCAGCAGGACTCGAACCTGGGACCACTAGATCAGCAGGCCCGTGCTTAACCTATTGAGCTACCGTGGCTCCTTATTAGGATTAATACAGGTACTTAAACAAGTCATATGCATAGCTCTTGAAAAGAGGGGTATTTGATGATAACTGAGGGATAATTTTTTTTTATTTCTCATTGAAACTATATGTTGTGACCCCTCATCTGAACCGTCTCGAGACGATTCACATGTTTTTTATGGAGAATTAACAAAGATTATCTCTTCTTATCATCAATTACTCACTCTTATCTAGAGCTCTGAATTATGATTTACAAAGGGGCAGTTTCATGCCTTAACAATGTCTTGATAACATGCAAATTTCACAAAGAATCAAGTATTTTTCTACTCCTCTGCTGTTTAATATACTCCTCCATTTTCTCATTGCCTGTTGGTTCGGGAGGGTAATAATGTTTAGGAGGAGTCCCCTCTCTGAGGCGTACAAAATAATGGCAGAACTGAAAATGAATCTTTCCCATTCTACCCATAGCATGAAGTCTTTTTCCCTTTAGTATTTTACCCTTGGTGCAGAACGAGTCAGCAACCCAGAGATTAGACTTGTACTCGACGTTATGGTCTCTCACTGCCATTTCTTGTGCTTCTTGTATTACCTGAAACAAAAAGCATTGTAATAACATAAACACCTAACTGTAACACACCTAGTCCCATTATGCCCATTGATTAGAAGCAATGAAATTTTTATTTTTACTTTATTCTGCAAGAATTAACTGTTTCAGAGTATGTGAGTCTTAAGTGCTGACGTCACTGTTAATTACTGACATATTCTGTGACATTGTTTAGACGTTCCTTGACATCAGGTGGTGTAATGTCTCTTTTGTGTTATTAAATCATCAGAAAAATGTACATTTCTCTGTCTTACATTTCGGTATATTTGCATAATCATGTACATATAGGTTGAGAGAATTTGCAGAAAAAGTAAGATTTTTCAAATTTTTAATAACACCTTGCTACATAATGACCCAAGACATCACACTGCTGTAATAACACCTGTAACACTTAAATGTAATATCAACTAAAATATGTAAGAACACTGTAATACCTTCCATAACACCTCCATATAATAAATCCTGGAATATCATTCAGTTAAACATCTCAGATTTCACACAATGCTGTAATAACAGCGGAAAAAATGACTAACTGTAATATCTCCCACAAAACTGAATGCTATAATAACACTTGAAACATCATACTATTATGACAATTAAGACTTTACACTGCTGTAATAATACTTGAAACATCATACTATTATGACAACTAAGACTTTACACTGCTGTAATAACACCCGAAACACCCATCTGTAATGTCACCCAAAGCATCTTTCAACACTGTTATATCTCCCAAAACACCTCACTACTGTAATGACACCTGAAACACCTAACTGTTGTATCTCACAAAACACTACACTCACTGTTCTCATGGCACTTGAAACACCTAACTGTAACATAACCCAAAACACCTCCTTGGTGTAACTAGAAAATGTGTTTATGAAACACTATGCCCTCAACCATATGCTTGCCTCTAAAGGTTCATCCCATAATCGGTTCATCTTCATCTTAGTTTGTAACTGCATGCCAAATATAAGGAACCTAGCTTAAGGGATTCTTCAGATATTACCATTATGCGAAAGCAAGGTCGACTAGGAGGTGGCGAGGACCACACGAAAAACCTCAGTCCATGCCGTTATGAAGTCAGAAATTCAGTTTCAATGGAATTCCCATTACACATTTAAGTCTTTATGGCAGTTTAAGAAATGGCTTTCAAATGACTTTAGTATTACAGAAATTGAGTTTGCAAGACAATCAAACAAATCTCGAAGGAAATAATGAAAAAGAAGCACTGGTGTAGAAAATGCGGCACCTCAAAAATCTCTATATGTTTAATTCAAAGGGAGATTATCTGAAAGTTCTGAATCTTTTAACGTTATTTTCAGGTTGTGATTTCAGCTAACATAAGTGTTTAAATGTTATTTTCAGGTTGTGATTTCAGTTAACATAAGCGTTTAAAGTTTTTTCTGTGCAGACTAGATTTACTGTTTATTGCATACAAGAAAACTTTCTTCTGCGCATGCGCAAATTAATGTTCTGATCTCAATTATTCAAATAGGAATAAGTTAGATAACTCCGGATAGGACAAAAATTAACCAATAATTTTCTTGATTTAAGTAATTAGACAGCTGTCCAATGCGAAAACATCCAAATATACATTACATACTTGCTAGGTTGGCTAGAATTAGGAAATAACAAGAAAATTGTGTCAGTAAGACACAGATGATGCCTCAGTGCTAAGCCTGTCTCCCTCTTCCCCTCTTCTCCTGTACCCCCTATGGGAGGATTTGATTATATAATCTTGCCATCCTAAATCAGCCAGAACCTGTAAGATTTCTAAGTTTAAAAATAGCCATCAAAGGAGATGGCAAATCCCCCGACCGCAGGCCCCCTGCGCCTTGGGAAACAGGGTGCACTTCAAAACGCATATAAATAGTATACTGTCATTCTTTTATGCTCCTTATTGACATTATCTGCTTAACAGACGCATGATTATCTAACACTCAGACCAAAACAGTATGCCAGATTGCTAAAAAGAGGTAAAATCTCAAATAGCAACCATGTAGACAATGTGTTGCATATGATACATTCAACATTTCAAATTGTGTGAATAACTTCTAAAGTACAAGCCCTACAAATCTAATTTTGAGCTCTCTAGTAAGTGAATTTGGACAAAGAATCCAAATCTGTAAAAAAAAAAATTTTTTTTTTTTTTTTTTGGGGGGGGGGGGGGGGGTCTCAGAAAAGTATGAAAGCAAGAGTTGTCATTCTTTTATAAGACAAACTGTCATGATCTGATCTCCATATCTGTGAAGTATCATAAAAATATTTCAAAGAGTATTCAAGTTATGGAGCGGACACTAAATCACACCTAAAACCATCAAGGGGGAAATAACTCAAAAAGTTAGAAAGCAAGAGTTGTCATTCTTATTCGCGACACATCAGCATGACCTGTTCTACACAACTATGAAGTATCATGAAAATATTCCAAAGGGTATTCAAGTTATGGAGCGGACATGAAATCACACCTAAAACCATCAAGGGGAAATAACTCAAAAAGTAAGAAAACAAGAGTTGTCATTCTTGTTCGCGACACATCATCATGACCTGTTCTACATATCTGTGAAGTATCATGAAAATATTTCAAAAAGTATTCAAGTTATGGAGCGGACACGAAATTACACCTAAAACCATCAAGGGGAAGTAACTCAAAAAGTAAGAAAGCAAGAGTTGTCATTCTTGTTCGCGACACATCGCCATGACCTGCTCTACATATCTGTGAAGTTTCATAAATATATTTCAATGGGTATTCAAGTTATGGAGCGGACACGAAATCACACCTAAAACCATCAAGGGGAAGTAACTCAAAAAGTAAGAAAGCAAGAGTTGTCATTCTTGTTCGCGACACATCGTCATGACCTGCTCTACATATCTGTGAAGTTTCATAAATATATTTCAATGGGTATTCAAGTTATGGAGCGGACACGAAATCACACCTAAAACCATCAAGGGGAAGTAACTCAAAAAGTAAGAAAGCAAGAGTTGTCATTCTTGTTCGCGACACATCGCCATGACCTGCTCTACATATCTGTGAAGTTTCATAAATATATTTCAATGGGTATTCAAGTTATGGAGCGGACACGAAATCACACCTAAAACCATCAAGGGGAAGTAACTCAAAAAGTAAGAAAGCAAGAGTTGTCATTCTTGTTCGCGACACATCGTCATGACCTGCTCTACATATCTGTGAAGTATCATCAAAATATTTCAAAGGGTATTCAAGTTACAGAGCGGACACGAATCTGCCAAAAATTCACCAAAGGGGGGATAACTCAAAAATTACAAAAGCAAGAGTTACCATTCTTGCACGCAACACATCGCCATGACCTGTTCTACATAACTGTGAAGTATCATGAAAATATTCCAAACAGTATTCAAGATATGGAGCGGACAAGAAAATGTTTACGGACGGACGGACGCCAGGCTCATCGCTATATCCCCCGAACCTTTCGGTCGGGGGATAAAAAGACCATAATTTTGTCAAAAATGATTTTTTTCTCTTTAAAAAGGCATCTGCACATCTTCAGTTTGTAACATCTAGGCAAACTTTCAAACTGACTGCTAAAAACTGTGAAAAGAGTTGATTATACAATCTTGTCATATTGTATTTACCAAAATATCAAAATATTTTTTTATCCTCTCAAAAAAAGCACATACACATCTTCAATACGTCTGGAACAACTGTGCAGAGTTTCAAACGGATAGCTTAAAAACTGTGGGAGAAGTTGATTATATACTCTTACCATTGTGTATTACCCAGAACCTGTAAAATTTCCGAAAGGCTGAAATTTTGTCAAAAGTGATTTTTTCTTCTTCAAAAAGGAAGGTGCACATCTTCAAAATGTTTGGACCAACTGTGCAAAGTTTCAAATTAATAGCATACAAACTGTGGGATAAGTTGATTATACAAACTTGCCATTCTGTACTAGCCAGAACCTGTAAAATTTAAAAGTCCACCAAGGCAATAATTTTGTCAACAATGAATTGTTTCTCTTCAAAAAGGCAGGTGCACATCTTCAATATGTCTGCAACATTTTTGCAAAGTTTCAGATTGATTGCTTTAAAACTGTAGGAGGAGTTGATTATACAAACTTTTTTTAGGTGTGACGGACAGATAGATGGACAAGGGTATAACATAATGCCCCCTGACTATCATCACAGGAGCATAAAAACCGTCAAGTTTTTATTTTTGTTCAGTATACAAAAAATCAGCATCCTAGGTTAAGCGGTTCAGAAGTTGGAAAACTGCCAAATTCAAACAAGGGATATAACTAATTATTTTTCAACGGAATATGCCAAACAGTTAATCAGTACTTGTACATCTCATCCCAAAGCTGTATACTAAAAATGATCAATCTGGCTCAAACACTTCTCGAGATATCATGGTTACAAGATTTCAATTCACATAAACATAAATGGACAGATGACTTGCAATTTTATGTCCATTCTAACAGTATTTCAGTCATATCAGGATGAAGGGTTGGTGATAGTGAAAGGCTGTGTGCAATGGAACCTAATTTACAATTGAAAAGATTCCCATCTCTGGTGGGACTCAAACTCAAGACTGCTAGATCAGCAGGCCAGCGCTTACCAGGGCTCCTTTCTGATAAAGGGGAGGTAGCTCTAAAAGTACAAGTCTGACGAAGGAAAAAAAAAATACAGGTCTGCTCACTTTACATGACCTATTCATATATGAAAATTCAAAACCCTTTGCCTTGTGGTTCTTGCACCCAGTACCTGCATAAGTAATGACTAACAGGGGAAATTACTCCGTAATTAATAGGGGTGCGCGGTATTACCGGTATACCGGTAAATCATGATTCAAAATTGCCACGATACGAATCACGATACGTTTTGGCCATACCGGTATGCTCGGTAAATTTCGGAAGTTTCCGGACATTCTCGTGAAAACGTTTTATATGCTTTTAATTAACAGTTTCCTTTTCATTTTATTAGTATTTTTCTCCAAATATTCTTTTTTCATGAAACGGATCTAGGTAGTGGTGTCAATTAAAGCAAATATAGTCTTTAAAAACAGGTTTACTTTTGCCGGAGACTCGCTTTCTCTCATGTCTTTTATGATCTCCGTAATCTTCACACACAAAGACAGATGTAAACAAAAATTACCGTGATTGTTGGTAATAATGTCCAGTTTAATCCTTTTGTCAGTATCCAGTTGATCCTTTCACTCCAACGGTATTATCATCTTGACACATATTCCCATTCATAACTCAAATTTTCGAACATCTTTTGAACATTTTTGTGTGTGTGTGTGTGTGTGTGTATCTTAGTACATTTTCACTTACGGGAAGTTTCATTATTTTGTTGACATACACTGCAGATCCCGACCACACTGCTCCAAGGAGCTGTCTGATCTGGGTCTACGACATTTGCTCAGCAATTACTGTCCGATTATTTAGTGTAACTCCTGTTCATGTCACCGATAAAATAATTCACCTAGACTTCAGACACGTGTCAATATTCCTTTGATCTGTGATGACAACAGGTGTTGAAAATCTGCATGCTTTTTTCATTCTCGCCTTGGGGCAAAACTGGGTTAGAGCAGAATAACAAAGAAGTCATGCACTGGATGCATGGTCTTTGGGGTCATGTCAGTAATTCAATTAGTAAAATAAAATGAGATGCAGACTTGTAACAGTTGCATTTTAATTAAGTACAGGACTGGTTTATTTATTTATTTATTATTTTTTTTTGGTGTTAAAATAAACAGGTAAAGAATGGGATGTTCATTTTTTATTAGAATCATTTAATAAAAGACAGAAGCAAACAACACAGTAAAAGCAAGTAGCATAGAAGTATGAACTGAAGAAGAAGTCGCGATATATCGTGATACATATCCCGATACAGACCAGTGTATCGTAATATATCACGATACGGTTTTCAGTGGCGATACCCAACCCTAGTAATTAATGAACATAGAGTAACCTGAACTTCACCAAATCATTTAACAAATCAAGGACTACTAATATATGATCAACAACAACATTCCTAGGTTAAGGGGTTCAGAAGTTGAAACAAGAGGGCCATGAGGCCCTGAACCGCTCACCTGAGCAATTGGCAAAGTGGCTTTTTCTAATGTCTGAAATTGTAACAAGAGGGCCATGATGGCCCTGGATCGCTCACCTGAGTATCCTGTGAACTTAACCTCATGGACATCCATATGACCGACAGACAGAGTTTCACAAAGATTAAATGGAAAATGAACCCTTTATTGTGTACCTAAGGTTTTCATAAGATTTAACCTAATGATCTAGATTTTGACCCCACATGACCCATTTCAAACCTGGTCTAGATTTTTTGGATATGAACACTCTGGCAAAGTTATCAAAACTGTGCCCTCTAGAGTGTACACAATATTTTTCTAAGGTTTAACCTAGTGACCTACTTTTTGACCCAACATGACCAAGTTGCACCCTTGGTCCAGATTTGTTGGAGACAAACATTCTGACAAAGTCTCATGAAGATTAGAACAAACCTGTGTCCTCTAAAGCTTTCACACTGTTTTTCTTAATCTAAGACAGAGCCCTAGATAAGAGGGAGTATTTGATGATCAGTAGGGATAATTTTTGTAAATTCTGGATAAAAACATATGTTGTGACCCCTCATCTGAACTGCCTTGATGAGACTGTTCAGATGAGGGGTCATAACATGGTTTCAATGAGAAATGAAGAAAATTATCCCTCAATCATCATCAAAGACCCCTCTTATCTAGAGCTCTGTAAGAACTGATCTAGTGACCTAGTTTTTGACCTGACATGGCCCAGTTTCAAATCTGGTATAGATTTCATGAAAATAAACACAAGGGTTTTCTAAGATTTGACCTAGTGACCTAGTTTTTGACCTCACAAGACTCAGATTCAAATTTGGCCTAGATTTTATATAAATAAACATTCCGACAAAGTTTCATGAAGATTAGATCATAACTGTGCCCTCTAGAGTGTGCATAAGGTTTTTCTAAGATTTGACCCAGTGACCTAGTTTTTGACCCCACATGGCCCAGTTTCAAAGATGGTCTAGATTTCATTTAGATAAACATTCTGACAAAGTTTCATGATGACTGGATCATAACTGTGCCCTCTGTGTCATTCAAAGATTTATTTCTATTTTTAGCTCTGGCGGCCATTTTGTTCTGCGGAGTGGAACCATTTTAGCAATTTTTGTTCAGGGCCATGAGTAAAACATTTCTGTGAAATTTTTTTGAAATCCAGCCATTGGCTTCAGAGACGATGATGTTTAAAGCTTTTTTCTATTTTTAGCTCTGGCGGCCATATTGTTCAGCGGAGCGGAACCATTTGAGCAATTCTGGTAGAGGGTCTCCTAAGGAACATTTCTGTGAAATTATTTCAAAATCGGCCGGACAAAGACCGATCACAATACCTCACCTTGAGCACTTCGTGCTCAGGTGAGCTAAAAATATGAGTCTTGGGTCAAAAGTCAAAGAATGACCATGACTTCTTGTACTCATAGATCTTCATGTACTCATTAAGGCAACCATATATACCATTTTTAGACAATAATCTTCAAAACTTTCCATGAAATCTTATCTAGCATTTTCCCATATTTGACCATGCTGCAAAAAAGGACAAGGTAAACCCAAGGTTATCATTTGAACAGTCTTGGTAGTTCTCTGGTACTCCATGCTACTTACAAAGTTTCAAGGCCATGATTTATGTGTATTGGTTCTGGAGTGAAAAATATGAAAGGTTTATACCATAAATGGGTATGGCAGCTTGGTAGTTCTCTGGTACTCCATGCTACTTACAAAGTTTCAAGGCCATGATTTATGTGTATTGGTTCTGGAGTGAAAAATATGAAAGGTTTATACCATAAATGGGTATGGCAGCCATGTTGGTTATGTGACCTGGACCATCTGAACAAATTTTTGTTCAATCTACCCCTGGAGGCTCCATATGAAATGTGTTTACAATTGGCCCTTTGGCTTTTGAGTAAATGTTTGAAAATGTCAACATATGAGAGATCTGGATCAAAGGTCAAAGAATAACCTTGACCTCTTGTACTCATAATTCTTCATGACCTCATTATTAAGACAACTGTATATACCTATTTTTAGGTCAAAATCTTCAAAACTTGTTACTTCCCATAAAATCTTATGTTCTAGCATTTTTGCATATTTGACCTTGCCATAAAAAAGGTCAAGGTAAACCCATGGTCATCATTTGAACAGTCTTGATAGTATTGGAGTACCCAATGCTACATACCAAGTTTCAAGGCCATCGGTCAATTGGTTTTGGGGAAAAAAATTTTTTAATGTTTTTACCACATATGGGCATGGCGTCCATGTTGATCATGTGACCAAGACCATTTGAAGAAATTTTTGTTCATTCAACCTCTGAAGGCTCTGTATAAAATTTGGTTACAATTGGCTCTGTGGCTTTTAATAAGAAGTTTGAAGTTGTCAAACTATGAGAATTCAGGGACAAAGGTCGAACAACGACCTTGACCTCTTGTACTTATGAATCTTCATGTACTCATTAAGATGACTGTATTTACCAATTTTTAGGCCTAAATCTTCAAAGCTTTCCATGAAATCTTATATTTCAGGCTTTTCCCATATTTGACCTTGCTGTAAAATGGTCAAGGTCAACCCAAGGTCATCATTTTGAACAATCTTGATAGGACTGGAGTACCCAATGCTACATACCAAGTTTCAAGGTCTTCGGTCAATTGGTTCTAGAGAAGAAGATTTTTAAAGGTTTTTACCATATATGGGCATGGCGGCCATGCCCATATATGGGCATGCAGCCATGTTGGTCATGTGACCTGGACCATTTGAACAAAAATTCCTTCCCTCATCTCCTGGAGGCTCTACATGAAATTTGGTTACAACTGGCCCCGTGGTTTTTGAGGAGATTGTGTGAAATTGTCAAAATATGAGTTCTGGGTCCAAGGTCAAAGAATGACCTTGACCTCTTGAACTCACAAATCTTTATATACTCATTAAGATGAATGTATTTACCAATTTTAAAGCCTTAATCTTCAAAACTTTCCATGAAATCTTATGTTCTAGCAGTTTCCCATATTTGACCCTGCCGTAAAATAGGTCAAGGTCAACCCAAGGTCATAATTTGAACAATCTTGATCGTACTTGAGTACCCAATGCTACATACCAAGTTTCAAGGCCATCGGTCAACTGGTTCTGGAGAAGAAGATTTTTAAATGTTTTTACCACATATGGGTGTGGCGTCCATGTTGGTCATGTGACCTGGACCGTATGAATAAATTTTCCTTCCCTCAACCCCTGGAGGCCACATATGATAATTGGATTTAATTGGCCCAGTTGCTTTCGAAAAGACTGTTTGAAAACGTCAAAATATCCGAGTTCTGGGTCAAAGGTCAAAGAATGACCTTGACCTCTTGTACTCATAAATCTTCATGTACTCAAAAAAGTCTCATTGAGAGGACTGTAGATACCAATTTTTAGCCCAAAATCTTCAACAGTTTCCAAGATATCTTACGTTCTAGCATTTTGCCATATAAAAGCACAAGGAAGCAAATTTGACCTTGCTGTAATAAAGGTCAAGGTCAAACCAAGGTCATAATTTGAACAATCTTGGTAGTACTCACATACCCGATGCTACATACCAAGTTTCAAGACCATCGGCCTATTGGCTCTGGAGAAGAAGATTTTTTTAGGTTTTTACCATATATGGGCATGGCAGCCATGCTGGTCATGTGACCAGGACCGTTTGAACAATTTTTCGTTCCCCCTTCCTCTGGAGGCCACATATGAAATTTGTTTACAATTGGCCAAGTGGTTTCAGAGGAGAAGTCATTTGAAATTGTGGACGGACGACGTACGACGGACGTACGACGTACAACGGAGCCTTCCCATCCTATAAGCTCCCCCGGAGCCTCTGGCTCAGGTGAGCTAAAAATGCCAAATTCAAACAAGGGACATAATCATCAATTTTTGACAGAATTTGCCCAGCTCTTGTACATCCCTTCCCAAAGCTGTTTACTAAATTTAATCATCCTAGGTCAAATACTTCTTGAGATACTGTGGTAACAAGATTTCATGTTAATTTTGATAAAGGGGAGGTAACTCCAAAGGACAAGTCAGACAGAGCAAACAAGAGGGCCATGAGGCCCTGAATCGCTCACCTAAACAACTGACCAAGTGGGTTTTTCTTACATCTGAAATTGTCAAAATATGAGACAAGAATTCCGCGGAATGCTATGTCGCACCTGCATTGCAATTCCACAGCAGCAGAGGTCATGGCCCACTGATGTTCCATGCAATATTTCAACCAAATATACCGAGTGGTTCTGAAAGAGAAGCTGATTTGAATTTGATCTTCCTGAAGCATTGCAGTCTGGTCATGCTCCATATACAATTTAAGAACCATGGGTGCAGTGGTTTTGGAGAATTTAATTAAATATAGACCTTAACACCAGGGTAAATATAAATGTGAGCGCTTTTTTGTTGCAATGGCGGCCATCTTGGATTCTTGACGTGGCTGAATTTTACCATTCTGAAGTCTTGCAGTCTGGTCATGCTCCATATGGAATTTGAGAACAATAGGTGCAGTGGTTTTTCATTAAATAGAATTTAACGCCAGAGTTAACGTAAAACTAGAAAATGTGTTTATGAAACACTATGCCCCCAACCATATGCTTGTCTCTAAAGAAGGTTCATCCAATAATGCTTATACCTTTGTACCATAGGCTTCAATGCACTAAGTCGAAAAAGGGGCTTAACTCAGTCAAAAATTTACGAATTGTTTTCGGAAGTTAATCAGGTCACCTACACCTTGGGCAATATCAACCTGCAAAAATCATGCTCCTAGCATCAGGGGTTCTCCAGATATTTTGTTCACAAGGTTCCATAGGCAAATAATGCACTAAGTCGAAAAAGGGGAATAACTCAATAAACAAGAGGCCCACGGGCCATAAAGCTCACCAGATCTCTAGCTCAAAATTGCTATCAAATTTGTATAGGCTAAAAATTGCTGTCAATTCTTACAGGCTAATACAAAATAATACAACTACAAAGTCTCAGTCTGACAGTCTGTTGAGTTGAAAACAACATATATAACTATTTCCATATATTGATTGCAGTAATTGCCATTGTTTAATTTTCCCCATTGCAAGTCAATGCAACCCTAATTTGCCATAGCAACCAAACTAAAGAGCCGATTTTATAAAACAAGTAGCCCAAAGGGCAACAATTGCTCACCTGAGAGACACTGTAAACCTAAAGGGATATTTAAGATGCTCAAGGGCAGCTAACTCCACAGTCAGTGGTCCAATCAGGCTGAAATTAAACTCATCCAAAACATTATGTATGCCCTCATTTAATATATGCATGTTTAAAAAGTATCTGATCAAGAGCACAATAGACAGAGCTGTCAAGGGCAGCTAACTTCGTAGTGGTTGGCCTGATCTGGCCAAAATTTGAACCTGTTTAAGATATTATGCATTTCCTCATTACCTGCAAGTTTGAAAAGGATCGGATCAGTAGAAACCAAGAAAAAGTGGTGACATTGATTTTTTGGATGCTCAGGGCAGGTACTCCATAGTCAGTAGTGAGATCTAGCTTTTATGCATATCCTCATTACCTGCAAGTATGAAGAGGATCCGATGAAAAATGAAAATGTGATGACATTGTTTTCTCCATTATAACACTATGGGATTTTTTCAAATGCTCAAGGGCAGCTAACTCCTAGTCTGTGCTCGAATCCGGCCAAATTTCGAACTCATCCAAGCTCTTATGTATGCCATCATTACCTGCAAGTATGATAAGGATCTAATCAAAAACCTTGATTGCAGCACCCTGAAAGTCAAACTTGCTCGAGATATTGTCATGCCCTACATTTGTGTGAAATTATTTTAGAATCCGTTGAAAAATGTAGGTGCTACAGCGATGACAAAGTTTTTCTAAAAATAGCCACAGTGACCTTGACCTTGGGCACAGCATCCTGAAAGTCAAACTTGCTTGAGATATTGTCATACCCTACATTTGTGTCAAGTAATTTCAAAATCCATGGAGAAATGAAGGTGCTAGGGCGATGACAAAGTTTTTCTAAAAATAGCCACAGTGACCTTGACCTTGGGCACAGCACCCTGAAAGTGGAACTTGCTCGAGATATCGTCATGCCCTACATTTGTGTGAATTTATTTTAAAATCCATTGAGAAATGTAGGTGCTACAGCGATGACAAAGTTTTTCTAAAAATAGCCACAGTGACCTTGACCTTGGGCGCAGCACCCTGGAAGTCGAACTTGCTTGAGATATTGTCATGCCCTACATTTGTGTCAAGTTATTTTAAAATCCATGGAGAAATGAAGGTGCTAGGGCCATGACAAAGTTTTTCTAAAAATAGCCATAGTGACCTAGACCTTGGGCGCAGCACCCTGAAAGTCGAACTTGCTCGAGATATTGTCATGCCCTACATTTGTGTGAAGTTATTTTAAAATCCATTGAGAAATGTAGGTGCTAGAGCGCTGACAAAGTTTTTCTAAAAATAGCCACAGTGACCTTGACCTTGGGCGCAGCATCCTGAAAGACAAACTTGCTCGAGATATTGTCATGCCCTAAATTTGTGTGAAGTTATTTTAAAATCTGCTGAGAAATGTAGGTGCTAGAGCGCTGACAAGGTTTTTCTAAAAATAGCCACAGCGACCTTGACCTTGGGCGCAGCATCCTGAAAGTCAAACTTTCTTGAGATATTGTAATACCCTACATTTGTGTCAAGTTATTTCAAAATCCATGGAGAAATGAAGGTGCTAGGGCGATGACAAAGTTTTTCTAAAAATAGCAACAGTGACCTTGACCTTGGGCACAGCACCCTGAAAGTCGAACTTGCTCGAGATATTGTCATGCCCTACATTTGTGTGAATTTATTTTAAAATCCACTGAGAAATGTAGGTGCTAGAGCGCTGACAGTTTTTTCTAAAAATAGCCACAGTGACCTTGACCTTGGGCGCAGCACCCTGGAAGTCGAACTTGCTTGAGATATTGTCATGCCCTACATTTGTGTCAAGTTATTTCAAAATCCATTGAGAAATGTAGGTGCTAGAGCGATGACAAAGTTTTTCTAAAAATGGCCACAGTGACCTTGACCTTGGGCGCAGCATCCTGAAGGTCGAACTTGCTCGAGATATTGTCATGCCCTACATTTGTGTGAAGTTATTTTAAAATCTGCTGAGAAATGTAGGTGCTAGGGCGCTGACAAAGTTTTTCTAAAAATAGCCACAGTGACCATGACCTTGGGCGCAACATCCTGAAAGTCGAACTTGCTCGAGATATTGTCATGCCCTACATTTGTGTGAAGTTATTTTAAAATCCGTTGAGAAATGTAGGCAATAGACACGCCTGGTAAACTATCACAGGTACCTCCGCCGGAGGTACCGATAAAAAGTTGTGACAGGCACCTGGAGCTGCCTGTGACTGTCCAAAAATGACAACAAATGGTAGGTATTCCTCTTTTTTTTAACAAAATATAAAAAAAAACAGGGAGTTTATTAAAAATCAAAAAGTGCTATTCGACCCTCACAGACATAAAGTTTTGTCACACATTATATCCCCCTGAACTTTCCATATTAACCAAAGATACGACCTTGATGTCAACCCACAGTACTCAAAACATATAGAATTTGGCCGTTTTTGGTCTTAAATGCAGTGATCTTGCATACGAATCTGTTTTTCTCGGCACACTGGTGTTAAGGTAACCTCCTTGCTCAAATAGAAATGTCGATTGACTACAAATAAGGCTTGATTTTTCAAAACAACAGCTGGAAGTGCCTGCAATGGTGTGAAGGTGCCTGTGATGTAAGCAAATATAGTGAAAATCTGAATAGTTATTGCAGCTGGAAATATTGACATCTTCTCTAAACCACTGCCTGGAAAGAATCATTCATTCAACGTCCTATTATAATGCGTATATCATGAAATTCCATGTTAAAATTTCTAAAACACCATCTCAAAGAGTTATTGCCCAATTTGTTTCCGCTTCTGTTAGTCAAACATTGACGAATTTCACATAGTTGCTAAAAATTAACTGCCCACTTCAGTGTTAGAATCGTTATGAAATGTGCGCTTAAATCAGAGTCAACATTTTGTGACTGGTGATGACTGTGGTCAGGAGGTGCTGGCTGTGAGTCATTCCAACTTGACAGAAATTGTCGAGGTCACACGTCATGCCAGCTACACGTATGGTGTGTCAAACTGTCAAAATTGCCGATACCCGTCAACAGGCATACACGTACCTGTATCTATAGTGTTGATCCTTTTGGTATCTCGCATGTGTCGCTCGCATGTGTCGTATGACGCTCGCTGTATGTGTTAACTTTGTGGTAAATGGAGTGATAGGTGCTACAAGTGATTCAGTCTGGGTAGTTTTGAATTGTTGGCGCAAGAATCCATATACTTCCGTAATGCCTACAGATTACATCATCGGCAGGTGACATGTTCTCAATATTACGTTTAGTATATTGAAGTGATCGGAATCTTACTGTAAATAACGTGTAATTATAATTCTCCGAATAGCCACTGCATCAAATTTGGTAACAAAAGAGCACTTTTACTACATAAAAGTCGTCTTCTAAAATGTTGTTTTTGCAAACGTTTCGAGTAGCTAGCATGGCGTGTGACCTCGACAATTTCTAACGATTCGGAATGACTGACAGGCAGTCATCACCATTCACAAAAACGCTGCCTCTTATTTAAGCGCATTTCATAACTATTCTAACACTGAATTAGGCAGTAAATTTTCAACAGCTACGTACAAATCGTCAATGTTTGACTAACAGCTATGGAAACAAAACCGACAATAACTCTTTGAGATGATCTGCTTTGGTTTTGAGAGCAGAATGTAGAATCTGATTATATAAGTTCTTGATCATTGTCTGTCGTTTTAACAATACTATGCTTGATATTCGCATTATGATAGATAAAATTGCGACGTTGAATGAACGAGTCTTTCGAGGTAGTGGTCTAGAGATGAAGAATATCAATATTTGCAACCGCTATAAATCTTCAGATTTTCGCTATCACAGGCACCTCCATTCCGTCACAGGCACCTCCAGTTGTTTTTTTACCGATCCAGCCTTATTTGGAGTTTATCGGCATTTATATTTGGGCAAGAAGGTTAACTTAACGTCAGTGTATCCAGATCGACAGATTCTTATGCAAGAAAAGTGCATTTAGGACCTAAAATAACCGATTTGTTCTTGTTTTGAGTACTTTCGACTGACCCTAAAGCCACTTCAAAAGTCATATCTTCTGTATATATGTAAAGTTCCCGGGGATATACGTGTGACAAAACTTAATGTATATAACGGTCGAATAGCATTCTTTGATTTTCAATAAACTCCCTGGTTATAATGTATTTTATCAAAAAATACGAATACCTACCGGTTTTTGTTTATTTTCGGTCCGTCACAGGTAGCTCCGGCTCTGGATGCCTGTCACAACATTTTATCGGTACCTCCGCGGAGGTACCTGTGATAGTTTACCAGGCGTGTAGAGCGATGACAAAGTTTTTCTAAAAATATGTGATGAGGTTGTTTTCTCCATTATAATTAAAATCTGAAAGAGTTCCTTCAAGAGCAGAGAATACATTTATAAGAAGGAACATGGGCCAGACTACGTAGTTTCGGCTAATAAAGCCTCTTCAGTGACCCTGACAATATCTGGTGACGAAACCAGAGAAGAGCATACTGTAATTTCATAATCTCAATTGGACAGCCGATTCAAAGACTGATTAGTATCAAAAAAGGTCCAAATAATATATAAAATGATGGCTTAGAATATGAGTAAACCAATCTAAAATTTCAGATTTCTCAGAATATATCCTCTGATCTCAAAGGACGAAAAGAAAATATAATCTGCACTATGGATGATGTACGGGGAGACGTTTTACGGCCGCCACACGGCACAACACCAGCTGCAGTGAGGTAAAATTAAAATCTGAAAGAGTTCCTTCAAGAGCAGAGAATACACTATGGGATTTTTTTCAAACGCTCAAGGGCAGCTAACTCCGTAGTCTGTGCGCGAATCCAGCCAAATTTCGAACTCATCCAAGCTCTTATGTATGTCATCATTACCTGCGAGTATGATAAGGATCTAAGCAAAAACAGTTGAGAAAACGTGATGACGCCATTTTCCCCATTATAACCCTATGGGAATTTTTTTCAAACGCTCAAGGGCAGCTAACTCCGTAGTCTGTGCTCGAATCCGACCAAATTTCGAACTCATCCAAGCTCTTGTGTATGTCATCATTACCTGCAAGTATGATAAGGATCTAATCAAAAACAGTCGAGAAAACGTGATGACGCCGTTTTCCCCATTATAACCCTATGGGGGCTATCTGTTGCCATGGAAACCAGAGTTCTGAGCTGATCAGCACCAAAACCTAATGCAGCCTTTCCCCCACCCAAATGATGCTTCAGATAAAATTTGATTGCGATCGTCCCACTGGTCTCTGAGATATTTATGTTTGAAAGTGTTGACGCACCCACGCACCCACGGACGACAGCTCGACTCCCATCCTATAAGCTCACCTCTGAGCCTTTGGCTCAGGTGAGCTAATAAACCTATCTTCAGTGGTTTTGTCCAGGATATGAGCCAGGACACGACAAAACCAACGAACTGGCATAAGCACCCAGCAAAGACTCACATCAATCCTGGGTCTAGCTTAGACCCTTAGCTACCCTTAACACACACAGCAAGGACTCTGATCAGACTGAGCAGATGGCCAGGCTGATCTGAGTCTCCTATAGGTGTACATGCATTCTTGTTGGTTTTTGTCGTGTCTCGGCTTAGAAATATATAAGCGGACATCACACCATCTCTGTACACTTGTCACAAAGTTCAAAACAAGAATTCTGGGGAAAGTGCTGTCTCGCCTGCCTGTGCATTGCCACACAACAGAGCTAAACCTGATAAGTTCATGCAAAGTTTAAGCCACTGAC
This sequence comes from Ctena decussata, assembly GCA_963989385.1. Taxonomy (NCBI): domain Eukaryota; kingdom Metazoa; phylum Mollusca; class Bivalvia; order Lucinida; family Lucinidae; genus Ctena; species Ctena decussata. The sequence goes on from OZ022506.1 coordinate 49,467,355, forward strand.
ACCAACAATCACAATGCCAGGGAGACAACTAGCATTTTAAAACAAGTAGCCCAAAGGGCAACAATTGTTCACCTGAGAGACATTGTAAACCTATAGGGATATTTAAGATGCTCAAGGGCAGCTAACTCCACAGTCAGTGGTCCAATCAGGCTGAAAATTAAACTCATCCAAAACATTATGTATGCCCTCATTTAATATATGCAAGTTTAAAAAGTATCCGATCAAGAGCACAATAGACAGAGCTGTCAAGGGCAGCTAACTTCGTAGCGGTTGGCCTGATCTGGCAAAAATTTGAACTTGTTTAAGATATTATGCATTTCCTCATTACCTGCAAGTTTGAAAAGGATCGGATAAGTAAAAACCAAGAAAAAGTGGCGACATTGATATTTTGGATGCTCAGGGCAGGTACTCCATAGTCAGTTGTGGGATCTAGCCGAAGTGCTAACGAATCCAAGCTTTTATGCATATCCTCATTACCTGCAAGTATGAAGAGGATCCGATGAAAAATGAAAATGTGATGACGTTGTTTTCTCCATTATAAGACTATGGGATTTTTTTCAAACACTCATCCAAGCTCTTATGTATGTCATCATTACCTGCAAGTATGATAAGGATCTAATCAAAAACCTTGATTGCAGCACCCTGAAAGTCAAACTTGCTCGAGATATTGGCATGCCCTACATTTGTGTGAATTTATTTCAAAATCCGTTGAGAAATGTAGGTGCGAGAGCAATGACAAAGTTTTTCTAAAAATAGCCACAGTGACCTTGACCTTGGGCACAGCATCCTGAAAGTCGAATTTGCTCGAGATATTGTCATACCCTACATTTGTGTCAAGTTATTTCAAAATCCATGGAGAAATGAAGGTGCTAGGGCGATGACAAAGTTTTTCTAAAAATAGCAACAGTGACCTTGACCTTGGGCACAGCACCCTGAAAGTCAAACTTGCTCGAGATATTGTCATGCCCTACATTTGTGTGAATTTATTTTAAAGTCCATAGAAAAATGTAGGTGCTAGAGCGCTGACAAAGTTTTTCTAAACATAGCCACAGTGACCTTGACCTTGGGCGCAGCACCCTGGAAGTCAAACTTCTTCGAGATATTGTCATGCCCTACATTTGTGTGAAGTTATTTCAAAATCCGTTGAGAAATGTAGGCCTTAGAGCGATGACAAAGTTTTTCTAAAAATAGCCACAGTGACCTTGACCTTGGGCGCAGCACCCTGAAAGTCGAACTTGCTCGAGATATTGTCATGCCCTACATTTGAGTGAAGTTATTCAAAAATCCATTGAGAAATGTAGGCGCTAGAGCGATGACAAAGATTTTCTAAAAATAGCCAAAGTGACCTTGACCTTGGGCGCAGCACCCTGAAAGTCAAACTTGCTCGAGATATTGTCATGCCCTACATTTGTGTGAAGTTATTTTAAAATCCATTGAGAAATGTAGGTGCTAGAGTGCTGACAAAGTTTTTCTAAAATTAGCCACAGTGACCTTGACCTTGGGCGCAGCATCCTGAAAGTCGAACTTGCTCGAGATATTGTCACGCCCTACATTTGTGTGAAGTTATTTTAAAATCCGTTGAGAAATGTAGGCAATACAGCGATGACAAAGTTTTTCTAAAAATATGTGATGACGTTGTTTTCTCCATTATAACACTATGGGATTTTTTTCAAACGCTCAAGGGCAGCTAACTCCGTAGTCTGTGCTCGAATCCGGCCAAATTTCGAACTCATCCAAGGTCTTATGTATGTCATCATTACCTGCAAGTATGATAAGGATCTAAGCAAAAACAGTTGAGAAAAGGTGATGACGCCATTTTCCCCATTATAACCCTATGGGATTTTTTTCAAACGCTCAAGGGCAGCTAACTCCGAAGTCTGTGCTCGAATCCGACCAAATTTCGAACTCATCCAAGCTCTTGTGTATGTCATCATTACCTGCAAGTATGATAAGGATCTAATCAAAAACAGTCGAGAAAACGTGATGACGCCGTTTTCCCCATTATAACCCTATGGGGGCTATCTGTTGCCATGGAAACCAGAGTTCTGAGCTGATCGGCACCAAAACCTAATGCAGCCTTTCCCCCACCCAAATAATGCTTCAGATAAAATTTGATTGCGATCGGCCCACTGGTCTCTGAGATATTTATGTTTCAAAGTGTTGACGCACCCACCCACGCACGGACGGACGGACGACGGCTCGACTCCCATCCTATAAGCTCACCTCTGAGCCTTCGGCTCAGGTGAGCTAAAAAACATAAGTTTTCAATCATCCTGCCAAAGGATACTACAGAGGATCAGCCCAGTGGCTTCTGAGGAGATTATTTTTTTAAGTATTTTTTTTCCATTTTGGTTTCCAAGCAACCAATAAAAGGAGCAGTGGGCAAAAAAACCACATAGCTAATAAGAGACTTCTCAAGAAACAATCTATAAAAGTCTTGTCAAAATATATGCAATGGCTTGGCAGTAAATGCCATTTTTCAATTTTCCCCATTATAAGTCAATGCAACTTTAAGTTGCTATAGCAACCAAACTAAAGGGCCGATTTTCATAAAAAACTAAAACTTTCAATCCCCCAGCCCAAGGATGCCACAGATGAAATCTGGGCCTTACTGGCCCAGTGGCTTAAGAGAAGGTAATTTTTTAAGTATTTTTTTCCATTTTTTCCATTTCTGTTTCCATGGCAACCAATAAAAGGAGCAGTGGGCCAAAAAAACATATAGCTGATAGAAGACATCTCAAGGAACATTTCTATAAAAGTTTTATCAGCATTATCTGCAATGGCTTGGCAGAAAATGCCAGTTTTCAGTTTTCCCCATTATAAGTCAATGGGAACTCTAAGTTGCCATAGCAACCAAACTAAAGGGCCCATGATCATAAAAAACACAAACTTTCAATCCCCCAGCCCAAGGATGCCACAGATGGAATCTGGGCCTTATCGGCCCAGTGGCTTCAGAGATGATAACTTTTTAAGTATTTTTTCCTTTTTATTTGCATTTCGGTTTCCATGGCAACCAATAAATGGAGCAGTGGGCGAAAAACCATACAGCTGATAGAAAACATCTCAAAGAACATTTCTATAAAAGTTTTATCAACATATCTGCAATGGCTTGGCAGAAAATGCCATTTTTCAATTTTCCCCATTATAAGTCAATGGGAACTCTAAGTTGCCATAGCAACCAAACTAAAAGGCCAATTTTCATAAACAAGAGGCCCAGGGGCCACAAAGCTCACCAGATCTCTAGCTCAAAATTGCTGTCACATTAATATAGGCTCAAGATTGCTGTCACATTTGTAATGGTGAATACAAAATATATAACTATAAAGTCTCAGTCTGACAGTCTGTTGTGTTGATAACAAAATATATAACTATCTTCCACATTTTGATTGCCCTGGCAACAAAAAAAGATAACTTTCTAAGAATTTTTTGTGATAATTTTCCCCCTTCGGTTGCCATGATCAAAATGAGCAGTGTGCAGAAAAAGTATAGGGCTAATTGAAGACCACTCTAGGAATATTTCTGAAAATGTAAGTTCTGAATACATGTATCTGCAATGACTTAGCAATGAATCCCATTTATTGTTCTTTTCCATTATAAGTTAATTGCCATACCAACCATGTCCTTTGAACAGTGACAATGGAAGTATGAAGAGGATCCGATGAAAAATGAAAATGTGATGACATTAAGGTAAACCCAAGTTCAGCATTTCAACAGTCTTGGTAGTACTCTAGTAATCTGTGCTACTTACGAAGTTTCAAGGCCATAAGTCTATTGGTTCTGGAGAAGTAAAATATTGACGGTTTATACCATAAATGGGTATGGTGGCCACATTGGTCATGTGACCTGGACCGTTTGAACAAATTTTTGTTCAATCAACCCCTGGAGGCTCTACATGAAATGTGTTTACAACTGGCCCTTTGGTTTTTGAGGAAATGTCTGAAAATGTCAAAATATGAGAGATCTGGATCAAAGGTCAACGAATGACCTTGACCTCTTATACTCCTAATTCTCCATGACCTAATTAAGACGATGGTATATACCAATTTTTAGGCTTAAATCTTCAAAGCTTTCAATGAAATCTTAAAGTCTAGCATTTTCCCATATTTGACCTTGCCGTAAAATGGTCAAGGTAAACATAAGGACATCATTCTGAAAAATCTTGATAGTACTGGTGTACCCAATGCTACATACCAAGTTTCAAGGCCATCAGTCGATTGGTTCTGGAGCAGAAGATTTTTATAGGTTTTTACCATATATGAGCATGGTGGCCATGTTGGTCATGGATCTGGACCGTTTGAATAAATTTTCATTCCCTCAACCCCTGGAAGCTCTGTATGAAATTAAGTTACAACAGGCCCAGTGATTTTTGAGTAAATGTTTGAAATTGCAAAATATGAGAGTTCTGGGTCAAAGGTCAAAGAATGATCTTGACCTCTTGTACTAACAAATCTTCATGTTCTCTTAAAGATGACTGTATATACCAATTTTTGGGCCTTAATCTTCAAAACTTCCCATGAAATCTTATGTTCTAGCATTTTCCCATATTTGACCTTGCCGTAAAAAAAGTCAAGGTCACCCAAGGTCATAATTTGAACAATCTTGATAGTACTCAATTACCCGATGCTACATATCAAGTTTCAAGGCTATTGGTCAATCGTTTCTGGAGCAGAAGATTTTTGAAGGTTTTTACCATATATGGGCGTGGTGGCCATGTTGGTCATGTGACCTGGACCGTATGAATAAATTTTGTTCCCTCAACCCCCGGAGGCTCTACATGAAATTTAAGGACCATTGGCCCGGTGGCTTTTGAGGATATTGTTTGAAATTGTCACAATATGAGAGTTCTGGGTCAAAGAATGACCTTGACCTCTTGTACTCATAAAGCTTCATGTACTCATTAAGATGACTGTAGATACCAATTTTTAGCCCAAAATCTTCAACAGTTTCCAAGATATCTTATGTTCTAGCATTTTCCCATATAAAAGCACAAGGAAGCAAACTTGACCTTACTGTAGAAAAGGTCAAGGTCAACCCAAGGTCATAATTTGAACAATCTTGGTAGTAATTGTGCACCCAATGATACATAGTAAGTTTCAAGGCCATCAGCATATTGGTTCTGGAGCAGATGATCTTTTTAGGTTTTTACCATATATGGGCGTGGTGGCAATGTTGGTCATGTGACCTGGACCGTATGAATGAAAATTTTTTCCCTCAACCCCTGGAGGCTCTGTATGAAATTTGGTTTCAATTGGCCCAGTGGCTTTTGAGGAGATTGTTTGAAATTGTCAAAATATGATAGTTCTGGGTCAAAGGTCAAAGAATGACCTTGACCTCCTGTACTCCTAAATCTTCATGTACTCATTTAGATGAAAGTAGATACCAATTTTTAGCTTAAAATCTTCAACAGTTTCCAAGATATCTTATGTTCTAGCATTATCCCATATAAAAGCACCAGAAAGCAAATTTGACCTTGCCGTAAAAAAGGTCAAGGTAAACCCAAGGTCATAATTTGAACAATCTTGGTAGGACTCACGTACCAGATGCTACATACTAAGTTTCAAGGCCATCGCCCAATTGGTTCTCGAGAGGAAGATTTTTAAAGCTTTTTACCATATATGGGCATGGCAGCCATGTTGGTCATGTGACCAGGACTGTTTGAACAATTTTTCGTTCCTAAGGTCCCAGGAGGCTACATATGAAATTTGGTTGCAATCGGCCATGCGGTTTCAGAGAAGTTGTTTGAAATTGTGGACGGACGGACGCCGGAGCCTTACCATCCTATCAGCTCCCCCGGAGCCGCTGGCTCACGTGAGCTAAAAAGAAAAATACCCATCAGAGGAGATGGCAAATCCCCGGACCGAAGGCCCCTTGCACTTGGTAAACAGGGTGCACTTCAAAACACATAAAAGTAATATATTGTTATTCTTTTATGCTTCTGATTGACATTATCTGTTTAACAGATGCATGATTATCTAACACTCAGACCAAAACAGTATGCCAGACCGCTAAAAAGAGATAAAATCTCAAACAGCCACCATGCACACAATGTATAGCATAATGATACACTCAACATTTCAAACAGTGTGAATAACTTCTAAAGTACAAGCCCTACTAATTTTGAGCTCTGTAGTAAGTGAATTTTGGACAAAGAATCCAAATCTGGAAATAAAAAAAAAGTGGGTGGGTGGGTGGGGGAGGGGGGGGGGTCGCAGGGAGGTCATAGAGAGTTAGGAACATGATAAGATATCAGGGCACGATCATCAACATTCTAAAAGTTATAAGGGTATTAAAATCGTGGAGCAAGCTAGGATTATACAGATATAAAGCAGACAGCTTACTGCAGCTCAAACTTCCAAAGGGAAATAACTCGGACAGTATGAATGACAGAGTTGTCATTCATGTATGTATCAGACAAATTTTCGTGACTTGTTCTGCATATCTGTGAAGTATCATAAAAATATTTTGAAGGGTATTCAAGTTATGGAGCAAACCCAAAATCACACCTAAAACCATCAAGGGGAAATAACTAAAAAAGTAAGAAAGTAAGAGTTGTCATTCTTGTTCGCGACAGATCGCTGTGACCTGTTCTACATATCTGTGAAGTATCATGAAAATATTTCAAAAGGTATTTAAGTTATAGAGCGGACACGAAATCACACCAAAACCATCGAGGGGAAATAATTCAAAAAGTAAGAAGGCAAAAGTTGTCATTCTTGTTCTCAACACATTGTCATGACCTGTTCTACATATCTGTGACGTCAATGTCATGACCCGTTCTACATATCTGTGAAGTTCATGAAAATACTTCAAAAGGTATTCAAGTTATAGAGCAGACACAAAATTACACCTAAAACCATCAAGGGGAAATAACTCAAAAAGTAAGAAAGCAAAAGTTGTCATTCTTGTTCGCGACACATCGTCATGACCTGTTCTACATATCTGTGAAGTGTCATGAAAATATTTCAAAAGATGTTCAATTTATAGAGCGGACACGAAATCACACCTAAACCATTAATGGGAAATAACTCTAAATGTAAGAAAGCAAGAGTTGTCATTCTTGTTCGTGACACATCGTCATGAACTGTTCTACAGTTCTGTAAAGTATGATGAAAATATTTCAAAGGGTATTCAAGATACAGAGTGGACAGGAATCTGCCAAAAAATCACCAAACGGGAGATAACTCAAAAAGTACAATAGCAAGAGTAACCATTCTTGTATGCGACACATTGTCATGACCTGTTCTACAAAACTGTGAACTTTCATGAAATTATTCCAAAGGGTATTCAAGATATAGAGCGGACAAGAAAATGTTTACAGACGGACAGACTGACTGACGCCAGGCTAATCGCTACAACCCCCGACTTTTCGGTTGGGGGATAGAAATAGGTCCACTCATTTTTCACGACCTATCCATTATCCATATATGAAAACCATCAAGGGGAAATAACTCAAAAAGTAAGAAAGCAAGAGTTGTCATTTTTGTTCGCCACAAATCAGCATGACCTGTTCTACATAACTATGAAGTATCATGAAAATATTCCAAAGGGTATTCAAGTTATGGAGCGGACACGAAATCACACCTAAAACCATCAAGGGGACATAACTCAAAGTAAGAAAGCAAGAGTTGTCATTCTTGTTCGCGACACATTGTCATGACCTGTTCTACATATCTGTGAAGTATCATTTAAATATTCCAAAGGGTATTCAAGTTACAGAGCGGACAAGAATCTGCAAAAAAATCACCAAAGGGGAGATAACTAAAAAATTACAAAAGCACGAGTTACCATTCTCGCACGCAACACATCGCCATGACCTGTTCTACATAACTGTGAAGTATCATGAAAACATTCCAAATGGTATTCAAGATATGGAGTGGACAAGAAAATGTTTACCGACAGACAGACCGACGGACAGACAGACGGACGGAAGGAGGGACGCCAGGCTCATTGCTATATCCCCCGAACCTTTCGGTCGGGGGATAAAAAGCATACTTTTTTCTCCCGCTAAATGACACCTGTGCAGTGTAATTTAAAGTTTGCTTGCACAGGTACCTTACGTATTTGGATCAAAGTGTAATAATGTTTGGCAGACAGAGTAGACCCTGATCAGACTGCTCTTATGCAATTTGATCAGGATCTAGACTATCTGCTAGTAATGGTCTACACTCTTTGCTTAGACAAGGAGTCCAAATTTTATGGAATTTGCAAAATGTACAGAAGGGTAAATGTTTTTATTTTCTTTTCCCTATTTTTTTTATTTTTTTTTATCTTTCTGCCAGACAAGTAAACTTTATTTTTACTTGTCCTGTGGGCAAGTGGATTTTTTTTTTATTTGTCAGCCCCTGTATTTGCTCTTTCTCCTTGAAAGGAAATTACCATGATAAATATAAACTAAATTAGACACCCCTTAACTGACTCATCCATTTCATGATTTGATAAGCATAGAACAATCCACTGGGCATAAATGGATTAGCCAGTTACTATATCTCAAAACTCGAACAACTTGATTTCATAAAGTGAAGGTTTGCAGATATTTTTTTTAACAAAAATATCTGTTGTGGCCCCTCATTAGAACTTTCTCAACACGATAGTTCCAATAAGGGGTCACAATATACCATTTTATGAAGAAACATGGACAATTATCCCTGTTACCCCTTCATATATGGAAAATTATCCCTGTTACCCTTTCCTTATATGGAAAATTATCCCTGTTACCAGAGCTCTAGATAAAAGGGGCATTTGATGATAACTGAGGGATAATTTTTTTTATTTTTCATTGAAACCAAATGTTGTGACCCATCATCTGAACCATCTCATCGAGACGGTTCAGATGAGGGGGCACAATTTTTGTTTTTATGCAGAATTAGCGAAAATTATCCCTTACTATCACCAAATACTCCCTCTTATCTAGAGCTCTGCCTGTTACACCTTTTTATCTGGACCTAACCTTGTCTGCAGAATGGCAAACAGTGCTGACCCTGATCAGACTGCTCCTAAAAGGAGCAGTCTGATGTGGGTCTACACTGTTGGCTCAAGCAGGTCAGTCCTAATATATATTGTGTTATAATTGCTAAAACAGACTTACTTCTTTGATGATTTGTGCATAGTTCTTCTTGTGGAAGGAACACTGTTTAATAGCTTCATCAACAGATAAACCTCGAACCTGCAATATACACCTCTACCTTAATGGAGGATTACAATGAATTGGATATACTGTAGTAATCCTAACAAGAGGGCCATGAGGCCCTGAGCCGCTCACCTGAGTAAAAAGGTCAAAGGTAAAATGAGGATCATCAACTGAACAAACCTGATAGTTTGAAACCGTCAAATATGTCCACAACACGCATGCAAAGTTAGAAAAAGATCCACTGAAAACTGTAGAAGTTGATTACACAAACTCTATACCACAAAGTGTGACGAACGGACGGACAGATGGACAGACGGCAGGCAGGGGCAAATCTTAATGCCCCCTGACTATCGTCAAGGGGGGCATAAAAATCTGTCCATAAATGAAGGCGCTTGAGCGATGACAAAGTTTTTCTAAAAATAGCCGTTGTGACCTTGAACTTGACCCCAGAATGCTGAAACGCAAACTTGTCCAAGATATTGCCATACTTATCGCTTGTGTGAAGTTAAATGGTCCATAATTGAAAGCGCTAGAGGGATGAAAAAGTTTTTCTATAAATAGCCACTGTGTCCTTCACCTTGACCCCAGAACGCTAAAATGCGTTCTTGTCCAAGATATTATCATACTTATCACTTTTGTGAAGTACAATCGAAATCATTCCACAAATGAAGCCACTAAAATGATGACAAAGTTTTTCTAAAAATAGCCACTGTGATCTTGACATTGACCTTAGGATGCTGAAACACAAACTTATTCAAGATATTGTCATACTAAACATTTGTGTGAAGTTTCACCAAAATCGGTCAATAAATGAAGGTAATAGAGCGATGACAAAGTTTTTCTAAACATAGCCACTGCAACCTTGACCTTGACCTCAGAACCCTGAAATGCAAACTTGTGCAAGATATTATCATACCAATCACTATGATATCAAACTGAATTCGGTCCATAAATGAAGGCGCTAGAGCGATGACAAAATTTTTCTAAAAATAGCCACTATGACCTTGACCTTGACATCAGAATGCTGAAACGCAACCTTGTCCAAGATATTGCCATACTTATCACTCGTGTGAAGTTAAATCAAAATCGGTCCGCAAATGAAGGCACTAGAGTGATGACAAAGTTTTTCTAAAAATAGCCAATGTAACCTTGACCTTGACCCCATCATGCTGAAATGCAAACTCGTTTGAGGTAATGTCATACCCAATACTTGTGTGAACTTACATGAAAATCGGCTGACAAATGAGGCAGCTAGAGCGATGACAAACGGTGAATATACGTACATACATACAAACGTATGTACGGGACAGATCGCCGGGCCGGGTAGCGCAATCGGTAGGGCACCTGACTCGTAAGTCAGAGGTCCTGGGTTCGAATCCCGGTCTGGCCACATACTTTCGTTTCTACTTCCGCTGATTCAAGAAGGGCAGTTGTCAGTTACTGGCGAAAGTATGTGCACTTAGTACTGGTTAACCGCTTAGGAGGTCTAAGCCTGCCCAGGAATAGTGTGGTTAGGTTTAACTGACCGTCCCGACATGACCTTAGTTGTTTACTGTGGACGTTAAGCATCAAATCAACCAACCAACCAACGGGACAGATCCTATATCCCGTCCACAACTTCATAGTGCGAGAGGATGATAATCCAACCTGGACCACATTCGAAAAGGTTCGAGATGTTTTAGCTGTCCTGATTACCTGCAAGTTACAAGAACTTGCGATCAAAAATGATGAAGCTAGGGCCCGGACAACATTTTCCCCATTATAAGTCTATAGGAAAATATTTTATTGCTCATGGGCAAGTAACTCTGAAAAGAATGATCCAACCTGGCCCAAATTCAAACTGGTCCGAGATGTTTTGACTGTCCTGGATACCTGCAAGTTGCAAGAAGTTGTGATCAAAAACGAAGAAGCTAGGGCCCGGACAAAATTTTCCCCATTATATATTTTATCGCTCAAGGGCAAGTAACTCTGAAATGAATGATCCAACCTGGCCCAAATTCGAACTGGTCCGAGATGTTTTGACTGTCCTGGATACCTGCAAGTTACAAGAAGTTGCGATCAAAAATGATGAAGCTAGGGCCCGGACAACATTTTCTCCATTATAAGTCTATAGGAAAATATTTCATCGCTCAAGGGCAAGTAACTCTGAAAAGAATGATCCAACCTGGCTCAAATTCGAACTGGTCCGAGATGTTTTGGCTGTCCTGGATACCTGCAAGTTAAAAGAAGTTGCGATCAAAATTGAAGACGCTAGGGCCCGGACAACATTTTCTCCATTATAAGTCTATGGGACCTTTCTGTTGCCATGGTAACCAGAGTTTCAAACCAATCTGTCCAAAAACTATATGCAATCAATCCCCCACCCCAACAATGCTACACATAAAATTTGATCAAGATTAGCCTTCTACTTTAGCAGATATTAATGTTTAAAAGAGTGGACGTGCGACGTACGACGGACCAAGCCTATACTATAAGCTCACCTTGTGAGCCTTCGGCTCAGGTGAGCTAATAAAAGACCCTGCTCTAATGAACATCCCCTGCCTTTTTTTCCAAAATAATATTATGTTGCATGAATTCCTATCTGCTTCGCAGAACTAGGTCTTTGACATGGGGCCTACTCTTAAAGAATAGAATTTCCTAAAGGAGCAAATTCTTTCTTTTAAAAGTTGACTCCTACAGAAAGGGAGGCAAAAAAGTAGACTTGCTTCCTTTGAAGTGACCCATCACCTTCATATTGCTTATTAGATGTAATTTGCAAGTCAGATTTACTACACTTTAGGCTCTAAATAATGCCCCCTTTCTCAAAATGCAATGCCCCTGGGGCATTTAATAGGATTAGTATGGTAAAAGTTTGCTACGTATCAGAACCTTAGCACTCTCAGTAATGAAAAATTGATACAAGAATTCCATGGAATGCTATGTCGCACCTGCATTGCACTTCCACAGTAGCAGAGGTCATGGCCCATAATGTTCCATGCAATATTTCAACCAAATATACCAAATGGTTCTTAAATAGAAGCTGATTTTGTTGTTTTTGCCATTTTTAGTAAATGCAGCCATCTTGGATTCTCAATTTTACCACTTTGAAGTGTTGCAGTCTGTTCACGCTTAATATATGAAATTTGTAAACTATGGGTGCAATAGTTTTGGAGAAATTAATTGAACAGACTTTAACACCAGGGTATGGCTCAGGTGAGCTAACAAACCTGATAGTTCGCAACCATTTCCAAATGGTTCTACAGAAGAAGATTTTTGAATGTTTTTCTATGTATTGCAATGGTTCAAACCCTGGACCCCATGGGGTCGGTCCATTTTGGACCCTGGGGCCATCATTTGAACAAACTTGGTAAAAGACTACTAGGCAAAGCTACATACCAAATTTCAAGCATCTGAGCGAAGTGGTTCTGAAGAAGAAGATTTTTAAACATTTTTCTATATATTTCTATGGTTCAAACCTAGGACTCCCTGTCGGGGGGCCATTTTGGACCCTGGGGCCACCATTTGAACAGACTTGGTAAAGGACCACTAGGCAATGCTGCATACCAAATTTCAAGCATCTGAGCCTTGCGGTTCTGAAGTAGAAGATTTCTAAATATTTTCTATATATTTCTATGGTTCAAACCTGGGACTCCCTGCCTCAGAGCCATTTTGGACCCTGGGGCCACCATTTGAACAAACTTGGTAGAAAACCACTAGGCAATGTTACATACCAAATTTCAAGCATCTGAGCCAAGCAGTTCTGGAGAAGATTTTTAAGTATTATTTAGTTTCGAACCCAAGACCCCCCTGCCCCAAGGCCATTTTGGACCCTGGGGCCACCATTTGAACAAACTTGGTAGAGGACCACTAGGCAATGCTACATACCAAATTTCAAGCATCTGTGCAAAGCAGTTCTGGAGAAGAAGATTTTTAAGTATTTTTTAGTTTCTAACCCAAGACCCTTGTCCCAGGGCCATTTTGGACCCTGGGGCCACCATTTGAACAAACTTGGTAGAAAACCACTAGACAATGTTACATACCAAATTTCAAGCATCTGAGCCAAGCAGTTCTGGTGAAGATTTTTAAGTATTATTTAGTTTCGAACCCAAGACCCCCCTGCCCCAAGGCCATTTTGGACCCTGGGGCCACCATTTGAACAAACTTGGTAGCGGACCACTAGGCAATGCTACATACCAAATTTCAAGCATCTGTGCCAAGCAGTTCTGGAGAAGAAGATTTTTAAGTATTTTTTTAGTTTCTAACCCAAGACCCCCTGTCCCAGGGCCATTTTGGACCCTGGGGCCACCATTTGAACAAACTTGGTAGAGGACTACTAGGCAATGCTACATACCAAATTTCAAGCATCTGAGCCAAGCAGTTCTGGTGAAGAAGATTTTTAAGTGTTTTACTGTTTCGAACCCAAGACCCCCCTGCCCCAGGGCTATTTTGGACCCTGGGGCCACCATTTGAACAAACTTGGTAGAGGACCACTAGGCAATGCTACATACCAAATTTCAAGTGTCTGAGCCAAGCAGTTCTGGAGAAGAAGATTTTTAAGTATTTTTTAGTTTCGAACCCAAGACCCCCCTGCCCTGGGGCCATTTTGGACCCTGGGGCCACCATTTGAACAAACTTGGTAAATGACCACTAGGCAATGCTACATACTAAATTTCAAGCATCTGAGCCAAGCAGTTCCGGAGAAGAAGATTTTTAATTTTTTTTAGTTTCGAACCCAAGACCCCCTGCCCCAGGGCCATTTTAGACCCTGGGGCCACCATTTGAACAAACTTGGTAGAGGACCACTAGACAATGCTTCATACCAAATATCAAAGCCCTAGGCCTAGCGGTTTCAGAGAAGATGTCATTTAAAGCAAATTGTTGACGACGGACGACGCACGACGGACACTGGGTGATCACAATAGCTCACCCTGAGCCTATGGCTCAGGTGAGCTAATAAAAAGCAAAAACTTTAATTTTCAGGAAGTGTCTATTTTGAGAGTGTCTGCAGATAGTGCACAATCAGAGTTGCATGCTCTGCGTGCATAGGAGTGCATACCTTTTAACTCTTTTTGACGAATGTAAGATATCAATGTTTATATGTGTGTAAACATTGTTTGGTTTTGCTAACAATGTTCCTAACAAACATGAAAGTAGGATATGGGTATCTTAATTTGCAAAATTTAAAGGTTTACCATAGAGCTGCCAGACGTCAAAATATTTTGCGTTTCCACCAAACCATTGACAAATCACCATATTTGCATGTACTACAACAGGAACTGCTTAAATCTTTTAGGATGTATAGAATGATTTTTCAAGGCAATGCAAGGCTTTTGAATGTTACATTAAAATGTGCCACCCCTCTTGTGTTAAAGACGTTGTAAAAAAGAAACTTTTCCCCAGAAATTTTTGAAACTTCCACCAAAAGCTAGTGAATGACAACTAATTACATTCTTCTTAGGCAAGCATACGCAGATTCACCAGAACTACATTAGGCTCAGAACTTTTCAATCATCCCTCATAGGTCAAAATCACACAAGGTAAACAAATTCAGGTGATCATATGCTGATGTGAGAGTATCAATACTCTAGCCTTCATACAAAATGAGAAACAGATAAAACCTAAGTTTTACCATAGGTAAATTTAAAGAGTAACTACACTTCAGGAACTGACTGAATCAGATCCCAAACCCTATCCTCAACATCAAAGGGAAAGATTGACAAAGACATCCCAACAAACAATAAATTACAAGTGATAAGCCGAGTCAGCAGCTCTTTCCCAAATAGATGGCAACTCAGCTATCTATATTGAACTAAATAATTTAGACCTACAGACGGGTTACAACGGACTAAGCAAATTATATGAAAAACATTTAACAATTATTTTTACCTATTTTCTATTTTTATGATAGAAGGATTAAACTGAGAACACAATAAATTAAACAGCACCGAACATAAAACAAATGCAACCGCAACAAAAGTACCGCTTAAACCGGTTTTACTGGGCCCAAACCTTCACCCTCACCCTCCACTGCGGTGCACGTTGGTAGTTCGGTTCGTATGGAGGTCCCCTAACTCATCAGAGAGTCATCACGGTCAACAATTAAAGTTATCATGGACACAAATGAGGACACAAATTCATATCCTATATGGACTGGCTGATGAGGGGTTATTTTTCTCCCACTTTTAGCAAACTTATATATCTCAAATCAGATTAAGCTTCAAGACAGGAAAAACAGTGATCTGAAATAAATTTTGAGCAGCTCCGTGTGTTTATGGGGTCTTAGAACGTGTGGAAACACAGTCTGCAACTTGAAAATAGATATGAAACATGATTTGTTGATTATTTTACCTTCCAGAGGGCAAAAACTAAATGCCTCTAAGCCTCTTAGGTCATGGAGGTCAAGCTGATGACAAAGCTTATTAACCTGTTTTAGTGACATTATTAAAATTTGGTGATGTCACAAACCTATGATCTGCTACAAAACCTTGTCCTAGTTCCTGGCCTGTTTTTTTTTTTTTTTTTTTCATTTAAAATTGATATATTAGACTAGTCAAAACTTCGAAAAATCCTGTTGCTAATCCAAGAAAGATGTTGCTAATGAATTACATGAGTTTCTTATATGAGCTAAAGCCTAATTTGTATTTGTGATAGTTGACAGGAGCTCAAAATGTGCTACTAATAATCTTACCATAACAGCGCCATACCACATGTACTTTTTATTCCCTCTGATATTGGCTCTCATGTGACAAATTTCCTACAAGCAAATGTACAAGATTGGAAGACATTATTACTGAATCAGCTCTCCATACTTTTCTGCAATTCTTACTAAAGGGGAACAACTTTTGAGACTTCCTATTTGCTTCTCTGGATGATGTAGCCCTTCCAAAATAGGGTCTACTCTTAAAATTACATTTGCTCTAGGAGCAAATTCTTTCTTTCAAGAGCTGACCTCCACTGAAAAAGGGATGCAAAACTGAAAATGGCAGAGTTTCCTCCCCTGAATCACCTTAAGGTGATAAGACACTCTTCCATGATTTGACCCTATTTCCACAAGGGAGACAACTTTAGCAGATAAGAATTTGCTTCCCTGGTAAAAGAAACACTAAATGATGGAAAAAACACTTAATGGGAAGAATTTGCTTTCTATGGAGAGCATATTCTTTCCTGAAATAGTCCCCTGTGAGAAGGAGGACATACTAATCTCCCTTGGCCACACAGCCATTTTACTTTAATTAATAAGAATTATTAAAGTACAAACTGGATTTCTTTGGTTGGAAGATGGAGTTTTCTCCTTTGAGTCCTTTCCAAAGCAATCTCAAAGATCTAGATCCATCTGATTGTTGTTGTTGTCTTATTGTTTAACCTCCATGGTAAACAGCTATGGTCATGTTGGGACGGTCAGTTAACCTAACCACACTATTCCTGGGCAGGCTTAGACCTCCTTAGCTGTTAACGAGTACTAAGTGCCCTTTACTTTCACCAGTAACTGACAACTGCCTTTCTTGAATCAGCGGAAGGGGATCCATCTGGTAAAATGAATCTAAATCTTTGGAATCGTTTTGGAAGAGAAAACCCCATTTTGTAGCTGAATTATACTAAACTGATTTACATATTTGCTGTTATTTTGGACGAGTAAACAAACTCCTGTCTGATAATAGGATAAATACAATAATTGCACAAAGAGAACATCAACTCAGACATGGAAAGTCATGTTCAACAGAAGCAGTATCAAGGGGAAATTATTTTGCACAGGGGTTTAATTTAATCTTATTACCTCCCCTAGCAAAATGTTCACTCCCCTCTTTCAGAAAAGTTGAAATTGATCTTACTCTAGAATATGTTGAAAAAGAAGGCTGTGTATACATTGTATTTTGCATATTTTTTGTAATGTCAACCTGTACTCACAAAATACAAATTATGAAACTTATAATTAATGCAGCAAAGGAACCATAAAATATCAGCAGTGTTACATCTAAGGCAAGTGAGCACCACATACACACTACTGGCTTATGAAGCAAAACATATACTTAATACTAGAAGGATGTCCAGGGACAACTGTCGAGCCCGCTGTTTGCTATAGTGACCTATAAGTATGTCAAGACTAAGTAACTGCTTCACTCTAGAAAGAAGACAAACAACATCATGCTTAGCCAGAAGTAATGGCTTGGACAAGCTCCATTTATGACCATTTTATCACTTGACCTTCAAGTGTGACCTTGACTTTGGACCTACTTGAACAAATGTTCCAAATGGCACTTCTACTCATCAAGGAGAACAAATGTGCCAAATTAATTTGAAATCCATCCTTAAATGTAGAAGTAATGGCTCAGACAAGCTTAATTTATGGCCATTTTATCATTTGACCTTCAAGTGTGACCTTGACCTTGGACCTACCTGAACAAATGTTCAAATGGCACTTTTACTCATCAAGGAGAACAATTGTGCCAAATTATTTTGAAATTCATCCGTAAATGTAGGAGTTATGGCTCGGGCAACCTCAATTTATGGCCATTTTATCATTTGATCTTCAAGAAGGACCTTGACCTTGGACCTACCTGAACAAATGTGTCAAATGCCACTTCTACTCATCAAGAAGAACAATTGTGCCAAATTATTTTGAAATCCATCCGTAAATGTAGAAGTTATGGCTCCGACAAGCTCAATTTATGGCCATTTTATCATTTGACCTTCATGTGTGACCTTGACCTTGGACCTACCTGAACAAATGTTTCAAATGGCACTTCTACTTATCAAGGAGAACAACTGTGCCCAATTATTTTGAAATCCATCTGTAAATGTAGAAGTTATGGCCCGGACAAATCCGGACAGATGCATGCACTAATGCATGGACTAACGCACGCACATACACCTAACTGAAGTTGTAACAACTATGTCTCCCTCACCGCAAGCGAGCTCGACAATAAAATTAATTACAGTTGGTAATGGATGGATTGATTGATTTGTTGCTTTACATCCATGTCAAACAGCTATGGTCATGTCAGGACGGTCAGTTAACCTAACCGCATTATTCCTGGGCAGGCTAAGACCTCCTAAGCGGTTAACCAGTACAAAGTGCACATAATTTTGCCAGTAACTGACAACTGCCCTTCTTGAATTAGCAGAAGGAGAAATGAAAGTATGGGTATCGAACCCAGGACCTCTGACTTTTAAGTCAGATGCCCTACCGACTGGGCTACACAGCCTGGCAGTAATGGATGAATGAAGAGGTGGATGGTCACAACATACATGATTGTTGAGAAATAAGAAAATGATCTCTATAACATTTCCTATCTAGAGCTCGGGGTGTAAGAAATATATTTGCAATAAGATTTTACTCTCCATATGTAGCTATACCAAATGATCTTGTCATAAACCCACACAGTTACTGGTCCTCAAACTAAAGAAGAGCTGTCAGCAGACAGTAAAGCTCGTCTGGAATTAGGGTGACAGAAGGAGATAACAAATACTCCAAGTGATAAAGTCTAATTCAAATGGGTGAGAATAAGCTAACCTTTGTATTCAGAAGACAAAAGGCAGCCAAAACTTGACAGCTGCAGGTTCTAAATCACCTGAAAATGTAGAGAAACTGTGCCACCATGGTGAAGGCTTTAGGGTGTTTAAAGACTTTAGAGGCTCTCCATCCTATTGGGAACAATATAAAAACAAGAGGCCCATGGGCCACAAAGCTCACCAGATCTCTAGCTCAAAATTGCTACCAAAATTACTGTCACATTTGTACAGGCTAATACAAAATATACAACTACAAAGTCTCAGTCTGACAGTCTGTTGAGTTGATAACAAAATATATAACTATTTTCCATATTTTGATCGCAGTAAATGCCATTTTTCAATTTTCCCCATTATAAGTCAATGCAACTGTAAGTTGCCATAGCAACAAAACGAAAGAGCCGATTTTCATCAAAAACACAAACTTTCAACCCCCCAGCCTAAGGATACTAAAGATGAAATCTGGGCCTTATTGGCCCAGTGGCTTCTGAGGAGATAATTTTGTAAGTATTTTTTTTTTCCCATTATTTTTGCATTTTGGTTTCCATGACAACCAGTAAAAGGAGCAGTGGGTCCAAAAACAATAAAGCTAACGGAAGACTTCTTAAGGAACATTTCTATAAAAGTTTTGTCAACATATCTGCAATGGCTAGGCAGTAAATGCCATTATTCAATTTTCCCCATTATAAGTCTATGGGAACTCTAAGTTGCCATAGCAACCAAACTAAAGGGCAGATTTTCATAAAAAACACAAACTATCAATCCCCAAGCCTAAGGATACCACAGATGAAATCTGGGCCTTATCGGCCCAGTGGTTACAGAAGAGATAATTTTTAAGTATTTTTTTTTCCATTTTTTTTTCATTTTGGTTTCCATGGCAATCAATAAAAGAGGCACTGGGCCAAAAAACATACAGCTGATAGAAGACTTCTCAAGGAACATTTCTATAAAAGTTTTGTCAACATACCTGCAATGGCCTGGCAGAAAATGTCATTTTTCAATTTTCCCCATTATAAGTCTATGGGAACTCTAAGTTGCCATAGCAACCAAACTGAAGGGCAAATTTTCATAAAAAACACAAACTTTCAATCCCCCAGCCCAAGGATGCTACAGATGAAATTTGGGCCCAATCGGCCCAGTGGCTTCAGAGGAGATGTTGTTTAAAAGTGTTGACGGACGACGACATACGACGACGGACACTGCCTATCCTATAAGCTCCCCCGGAGCCTTTGGCTCTGGTGAGCTAACTAGAAACGTTTTTCAGAAAAAAAAATGATGTCCCCTCACCAGTACATTTCCCATCACCTATAATGAATAAAAAGCCTGTAGAATTAAAATATCTATGCAAGTTTGGAGAAAATCCATCCACTGGTTTTACAGGTATCCTACATAGAAGACTATGTCCTTGAAAAATGGGTCAAGGTCACCAACTACTAAACCTGTCACAACTATATATTCATGCAAGTATGATGAATATCCATCAATAGCTTCAAGGTATTACTCATTTTTAAGAGAAAAATAAGCATTTGTAAGTTAGCTTTTGACCTTGAAAATGGGGTCAAGATCATCAAAAGACAGTTAACTCTTGAGATTGTCCCGAAGGTATATGAAAGTGGGGTGGAAATCAAGCCAAAGGCTAATGAGATATATCAATTTAAGTGAACTTCCACATATCTAAGTCCTCTTGTGACCTTGAAAATGAGGTCAAGGTCACCAAAATCTGACCAGCTCTTAAGCTAGTCTCAATGATGTATCCATGCACGTTTGGTGCAATACCATCTACTGATTCATGAGATATTGTGGGTACAAGAAAATGTCATCTAAGTCCTCCAGTGTCATTGAGAATGAGGTCAAGGTCACCAAAATCTAATCAGCTCTTTAACTTATCCCAATGATGTATCCATGCAAGTTTGGTGTAATTCCATCCATTGGTTAAGGAGATATCATGGGTACAAGAAAATGTCATCTAAGTCCTCCAGTAACCTTGAAAATGAGGTCAAGGTCACCAAAATCTAATCAGCTCTTTAACTTGTCCCAATAATGTATCAATGCAACTTTGGTGAAATTCCATCCACTGGTTCAGGAGATATTGTGGGTACAATAAATTGTCATCTAAGTCCGTCAGTGACATTGAAAAAAGGTCAAGGTCACCAAAATCTTAGCAGCTCTTAAGCTAGTCCCATGCAAGTTTGGTGAGATTCCAGGCTACTGGTTCATGAGATACTGCTAGTACGAAATTGTCATCTAAGTCCTCCAGTGACCTTGCAAATGAGGTCAAGGTCACCAAAATCAAATCAGCTCTTAAACTGTCCTAATTATGCATCCATGCAAGTTTGGTGAGATTCCATCTATTGGTTCATGAGATATTGTGGGTACAAGAAATTGTCATCTAAGTCCTCCAGTGACCTTGAAAATGAGGTCAAGGTCACCAAAATCTAATCAGCTCTTGAACTTGTTCCAATGATGTATCCAAGCAAGTTTGGTGAGATTCCATGTATTGGTTCATGAGATTTTGTAGGTACAAGAAATTGTCATCTAAGTCCTCCAGTGACATTGAAAATGAGGTCAAGGTCACCAAAATCTTATCAGCTCTGTAACTTGTCCCAATGATGTATCCATGCATGTTAGGTGAAATTCCATCCACTGGTTCAGGAGATATCATGGGTACAATAAATTTGTAATCTAAGTCCTCCAGTGACCTCGAAAATGAGCTCAAGGTCACCACAATCTAATCAGCTCTTAAACGTTTCCCTATAATGTATCCATGCAAGTTTGGTGAAATTCCATCAATTGGTTCAGGAAAAAAATAAGCTTTTTAAAAAACGTTGACGTAAATGTGGATGCCGACGCTGACGCCGGGGGTATGCACTACTTGTCCAGGCGAGCTTAAATTTGATGCTTCTAATCCTACTCAATTTTTTGGAGGGGGCTGGGGGCACTTTGATGTTCTACTTACTGCTGGCCTTGCTGGTTCCCCTGGCTTTTGGGGAGGGTAAACAATGTCATTGTAAGACAGAAATTTCTTGCCAGTGTCACTGTCTTCCTCTATAGGATCAAAGTCTGCCATTCTGGTCTGTGTTGTATGATAGTTCTGCCATTGTAGCACTGAGCAGGACAGTTGACTTCTTGTCCTGCAAAGGGACATTCAGGATCTTTTGAATTCAGCAAACAATCTAAAATTCTATCCATCTAAAATAATTACCCTGAAAATTCAACAGTCTGTCAATTTTTTTTTCAATGAAGATATGTGATGGAATGGCAAATAAAGTTGGTGCTGATTAGAGTGCTCTTTTAAGAGCAGTCTGATCTGCTTCAGCACTAGTTGCTAAGATGTTGTCCCAATATTTAGAATTTTCATGGTATCAGTGACTGTTGAAACTGTTGCATATGCCCAGTCTGATTAGAGTCTTTGCTGTGCACTGAAAGGGTAGCTAAGGGTTTAAGCTACCGTCATGCAGACAGCAAGGGCTCTGATCAGACTGGGTGGATACCCAGGCTGATATGAGTCTTTGCTGGGCGCACATGCCACTTAGTTGGTTTTGTCACGTGGCGGCTCAGGTTATTCTGCTACAGACAATTGAAGTGGGATGGGAACCGTATTAGTCCTATTTAACGCCCCTGGAGCGTTGCAATTTGTGAAAGGGGGGCATTGTACATGTGAAGTAAAACAGCCACTGCAAAAATACCTCTAATAAGCAATATTTACTTTCAAAAGAAGCAACTCTACTTTGTTTGCCTCCCTTCTCAGTAAGGTTAACTCTTAAAGGAAAGAATTTGCTCTTTTTGGAGCAAATTCTTTCCTTTAAGAGTAGACCCCATTTCAAAGAGCTACCTTATCCAAAGAAGCAAACAGGAATTCATGCAAGTTAATATAATATTCTTTCCAGAAAAGAGGCAGGGGGTGTTTATTACAGCAGGGGCATTTATTAGGATTAATATGGTAATTTAATTTTGTTTCCTTCCAACAAAAGCTGCGGCACAGCATTAGAATGCCTTGGTGACACAGTTTACATGAAAGGCTACGCATCTCTCCATTTAACCCACATTTGCTGCCCATCATTAGAAAAGCCTTGCATCTCAATCTCACACAGACTCACGTAAACTATACTGCTCAGAAAAGTTCAGTCTGAGCACTATGGAATCAGATACGTGCCGATGCAACAGTTTTTGTGCAGACTGGGCCTTCTGGATTTTCAAAAGTGTGTCAAAGACATTCAAAGTATGCCAGTGGCACATAGATGTGGCCCAGATTGAACCCAGTTACTCATGATTTTTTATGATGTACCTTGATGTTAGACAGAGTAACGTCTGTTTTTCACAACAATTAGAGCTGGGTCTCGCCAGAAAAAAATGTATCACGATACTATCACAATACCAGGAAGGTGATACAATACAGTATTGTGATACTTTATTTGTATAGATTTGCTTTGCTTTATTTAGTAAATATGATTTTTTGTGGTAATAAATTATTTCCTAGATGAAAATAACAGTTACCTGTTCAGTACAATTGATTTAAGTGCCGATCTGGCATGTTCAAATTCTGGTTCAGCATCCATTTTGGTGTTTACAACAGAAGAGTAGGGACCGCTTACATCATTAACAAATCGGTAAAAAGGCTTACCAAAGTTTTGCAGGTCCATAGAATAGCATGGACCTATCCAAACACTCCTTCAACCACACAAAATGTGTTTTGGAAACAACAGTTTCAGATAAATCTCTGAATGACTGAGTGAACTCAGGTATAACGTCCCACCAACAACGAGGTCATGTGGAGATGGGACCTCGGTTTAAAGTCTCATCCAAAAGACCGGAGAAGCTGGGGATCGATCTTGCGACCCCTGGACTGGTAGTCTGGAGTGTTATCCACTACACTACACTGCTCCCATCTCTGAATGACAGAACTGAAAATGCCACCATTTTCAGGGGTTTAATTAACCATCTGTCCGTTGGTCTGGGACCAGTGATTTATGGGCAGGACCAGCTGCTTTCGGTATCAGCTGGTCCCCCAGACCAACTGATTTTTATGTTTACCGCAAAAAGGTTATAATGAAAACCAGCAAAAACACCGAGAGGACCTGTTAAATCACGTGAGCATGGTCTCTGATAGTACTGTAGGAAACAATGCTCCTCCCATTGTTATCAGATTATAACAACAGCTGCAGCCTGGTCTCTGATTGTACTAGAGTTAACTTCTCGTTCATGCTGGTCCTGTGGACCAATTGGGTTTTGGACCGTAGCATAAACCCTGATTTTAGTAGGAAATACTTATGTAGCATCAAGATTCATTCTTGAGTCCCTTGAGCATACTTAAACGGCATTGCATGTCTGTTCCGGTAGTCACTCAGTCACGGCAGATACACCAACAGTTTATATTGGGTGTTAGCACTGCTATTCAGATGATAGCGATGCAGGAAATGCATCACCTATGTTTTGGATGTTTGATGACACTTGGGTTAAATGTTTCGCAAAGTATCGATACTTGAGTTAGCATCACGATACAGTATTGCCAGCAAAAATATCATGATGCATCGATGATATCGCCCCAGCTCTAACTACAATCTATAAAATCATCAGACAAATGTTGCTGGGACTATGCAGAATTCAATTGAAAAGAGGTATTTTTCAAAAATCAAATTCTTTATTACATTCAGCATTTCTTAGCATTCAATTGAAATAAGGTTAACTGACTTTGACAGTCAGTTGTAAATAGAAATGATCGCACATGCTCTGCACTCCTGGTGTGACCTACTTTAATGATTCACTGCTTTAGTGCTAGAGCTGATCTGAAAATATCCCAGCAATATAATGAAAATTTATTTTACCTGGAGCCTTGAACAAGTGAAACATAGCTAAGGATCCAAACAAAATGCCACTGCAGTTCTGGATAACTTGTCAATAGAGATCCTATCGTTCAGAGTTTCTGTTTGAAGTTCAAGCTTATTATTCAAGATAAAATATATTCAAAGTACATCTAAATGTTACCTGAACAGGAGTGGACAGAGTTTCTTCAGCATGCTGTGTCCTGCAAATATAATATTAGCTGTGACAAAACAAAACCAACAAAGTGGCATGTGGGCCATGGCAAGATGCAGATCAGCTTAGGCACCCACCCAGTCTGATCAGAGTCATCACTGTGTGCTTAAGGCATAGCTTTAAGGGTCTAAGCTAGAAACTACCCTGATCAGAATGGGTGGATACTCAGGCTGATCTGAGTCTTCACTGGGCACACATGCCACTTTGTTGATTTTGTTGTGTTGCGGCTCATATATCCTAATGGACTTAAATATTGAGACACCTCAGAACCATTCATTTTCCATTTGGGACAAATGGAAAATTAATGAGTTTAGGTGTCCCCAATACTAAATAGGGGTTGAAATGGTGTATCATGATAGTGATTGCCTTGAAGTTGATAGTGCTACCTTGATAGTGTTTTCAACTATTGATAACTATCGCCGATAGTGCTTTCAACTATCAATAGTTTTTTTTTTCATGTACATTTTCACCTTGTTTACAGCAGTTTGAAACGTGTCTTCCAAATAAATATAATTTCGAAACATGAAAGTCGTCTACTTTGCATAAAAAAGTTGTGTTGTGTACATTCGAAGAGGGCAGCACTGTAATGTCATTTAGAAATTAGGGTCTTACTTAAATCATCTTAATTCTTTAAAATTCTGAAAAATTTAGAGACAGTGATACTGTGATAGTATGTTGATGCAAATTGTGATATAAGACCCTTCATAGCAATAGTATTATTATAGGGGTTTCTCTGATATCATAGTTATAGTATCATGATAGTCAAAATTTGGCATAATAGTCTGTCCTAATAAGCCGAGTTTTTTACATACATTCTGCCAGCAAAATTTATATAATACTTTTTTTTTCGACAATGTATGTCTCAAGTATTATTGTGAAATCAGAATAAATACAGTTTCAATATTAAGAATGTTTTTTTCGAGCATCTTCATCTGTACAGCAATGTATTTTAGTTCATGAATGCATTTTTCATAAATATATCTTCATAAAAAAATATAAATAAATATAAATAAATAACAAGAGGACCATTGGTCCTGTAGCTCACCTGGGTCCATTCAGCCTCAGTACTCTAGGGTAAGTTACTCTAAGGCCATTGGTCAATTGGTTCTGGTGAAAATTTTTTTTAAAGGTTTTAACCATATATGGGCATGCAGAACATGTTGGTCATTGACCTGGACGTTTGAAAACCCCCTGGAGACTCTATATGAAATTTGGTTTCAAAATTGGCCCAGGGGCTTTTGAGGAGATGGTTTGATATTGTCAAAATGACAGAGTTCTGGGTCAAAATTCAAAGAATGACCTTGACCTCTTGTACTCATGAATCTTCATGTACTCATTAAGATGACTGTAGGTACCAATTTTTAGGCATAAATCTTCAAAACTTTCCATGAAATCTTATGTTCTAGCATTTTCCCACATTTGACCTTGCAGTAAAATAGTCAAGGTCAACCCAAGGTCATTATTTTGAACAATCTTGATAGCACTGGAGTTCCCAATGCTACATACCAAGCTATAAGGCCATCGGTCAATTGGTTCTGGAGAAGAAGATTTTTAAAGGTTTTTATCATATATGGTCCTGGCGGCCATGTTGGTCATGTGACCTGGACTGTTTGAACAAATTTTCATTCTCTCAATCCCTGGAGGCTCTATATGAAATGGTTACAACTGGCCCAGATTTTTAGGGGATTGTTTGATATTGTCAAATTATGAGAGTTCTGGGTCAAAGGTCAAAGAATGACCTTGACCTCTTGTACTCACAAATCTTCATGTACTAATTAAGATAACTGTATATACCAATTCTTAGGCATATCTCTTCAAAACTTTCCATGAAATCTTATGTTCTAGCATTTTCCCAAATTTGACCTTGCCGTAAAAAAGGTCAAGGTCAACCCATGGTCATAATTTGAACAATCTCAATAGTACTCGAGTACCCAAAGCTACATACCAAGTTTCAAGGCCATCGGTCAATTGGTTCTGGAGAAGAAGATTTTTAAAGGTTTTTACTGTATATGGGCATGGCGGCCATGTTGGTCATGTGACCTGGACCATATGAATAAGTTTTTGTTCCCTCAACTCCTGGAGGCTCTATATGAAATTTGGTTGCAATTGGCCCAGGGGCTTTTGAGGAGATTATTTGGAATTGTCAAAATATGAGAGTTCTAGGTCAAAGGTCAAAGAATGACCTTGACCTCTTATACTCATAAATCTTCATGTACTCATTAAGATGACTGTAGATACCAATTTTTAGCCCAAAATCTTCAACAGTTTCCAAGATATCTTATGTTCTAGCATTTCGCCATATAAAAGCACAAGGAAGCAAATTTGACCTTACCGTAAAAAAGGTCAAGGTCAACCCAAGGTCATAATTTGAACAATCTTGGTAGTACTCACGTACCCAATGCTACATACCAAGTTTCAAGGCCATCTGCCTATTGGTTCTGGAGAAGAAGATTTTTTAGATTTTTACCATATATGGGCATGGCGGCCATGTTGGTCATGTGACCAGGACCGTTTGAACAACTTTTTGTTCCTAAGGTCCAAGGAGGCTCTGTATGAAATTTGGTTACAATCGGCCCAGCGGTTCAGAGGAGAAGTCGTTTGAAATTGTGGACGGACGGACGACGGACGACGGAGCCTGACCATACTATAAGCTCCCCCGGAGCCTCTGGCTCAGGTGAGCTAAACCAGAGGACCAATGGTCCTGTAGCTCACCTGACACTTGGTCCGGGTATATATTTTAATGCTTTTATACATGTATATAGCACCAGGGCAGGGGCAGATAACCCCCTCCCTTGGGGATTAATGTTGAGCACCAATTCTATTTACCATGCCACAAGGTCACTGGGCTTTTGTTTCTGGACAAAGATTTCTGAAGGGTTTTTATCATATATGGGCATGGTGGCCACCATGTTCATGTGACCATGACCATCTGAACAAACTTTGATTCCTTTGACCCAGTATAAAAGCTCCATATGAAATACAGTAATCATTTGTATAAACTATGATGGGCCTGAGTGCCCAATGCTACATACCGGTACCAAGTTTCAAGGTTATAGGCCTTTCGGTTCTCGAGAAAAAGACGTTTGAAGAGTTTTTACCATATATATGGGTATGGTGACCATCTTGGTCAAGTGACCAAGACCATCTGAACAAACTATGGTTCCTTTAAGCCGGTGAAGCTCCATGTGAAATATGGCTTCAATTGACCCCAGTGGCCTCTGAGAAGATGTTTGACAATGTTGACGGGTCACAGAATCTCAATGACCTCGTACAAAAGTCAAAGAATGACCTTGACCTTTAACGACAAAATATCTTCATCTGGTCATTTCGTCAACCATATATACCAAATACTGTACCTTAGACTTAAATAGTATCTGAAACATCCACAGTTTAAGCATTTTCCCATATAAAAGCCTACATAATGTACCAAAATTGACAGTGTCATAAATTAGGTCAAGGTCAATGCACGATCATTTGTATAAACTATAATGGGCTTGAGTGCCCAAAGCTACATACCAAGTTTCAAGGTCGTACGCCTTTTGGTTCTGGAGAAGAAGATTTTGAAGATTTTTTACCATATATGGGCATGGCGGCCACCTTGGTCAAGATCCCGAGAACAAACTTTTATTCCCCGATCACACTTAGACTCCATATGAAATTTTGCTTCAATCAGACCAGTGGTTTCAGAGGAGAAGATGTTTTGAAAATCTTGATGACGGACAGACCGACAAATTGACCTTGACCTTCAGTGACATAATATCTTCACCTGGTCATTTAGTTGACTATATATACCACATATTGTACCTTAGACTTAAATAGTTTCTGAGAAATCCACTATATAAGCGTTTTCCCATATAAAAGCCTAACATACCAAAGTTGACCATGTCGTAAATTAGGTCAAGGTCAACGCAAGGTCATCATTTGTATAGACTATGATGGGCCCGCATGCCCAAAGCTACATACCAAGTTTCAATGTCATAGGCCTTTTGGTTCTGAGGAAGAAGATTTTTGAAATTTTTTTACCATATATGGGCATGGTGGCCATCTTGGTCATGTGACCCAGACCCCTGGTATAAACTTTCGTTCCCCATCCCATTGAGACTCCATATGAAATTTTGCTTCAATCTCCCCAGTGGTTTCAGAGGAGAAGATGTTTGAAAATCTTGACGACGGATGGTCCGACGGAATGACCTTGATCTTGAGTGACATGATATCTTCATCTGGTCATTTAGTCGACCATGTATACAACATATTGTACCTTACACTTAAATAGATTCTGAGAAATCCACTGTTTAAGCGTTTTCCCATATAAAAGCCTAACTTACCAAAGTTGACCATGCCGTAAATTAGGTCAAGTTCAACGCAAGGTCATCATTTGTACAAACTACGTTGGGCCCACATGCCCAATGCTACATACCAAGTTTCAAGGTCATAGGCCTACTGGTTCTGGAGAAGAAGATTTTTGAAGGGTTTTTACCATATATGGGTGTGGCGACCATCTTGGTCATGTGATCCAGATACCGCGAACAAACTTTCGTTCCCCTAACCCATGGAGGCTGCATATGAAATTTCGCTTCAATCGGCCCAGTGGTTTCAGAGGAGAAGATGTTTGAAAATCTTGACGACGGATGGTCCGACGGAATGACCTTGACTTTAGTGACATAATATCTTCATCTGGTCATTTAGTCGACCATGTATACCAAGTATTAAACCTTAGACTTAAAGGCAGGAGTGGACTATAAAAGGCAAAATTAGCTACCTATTCTCAGTTTTCCAATAGCCACCGAAGGGTAAACATCTACAGTAGCTCCTGTAGATTTATTTCTAATTTGATTGGCTGTTGATTTCTAGGGTATTTACCTGTGAAAGTATTGACAGCTCTTATTGGCTAAACAGGACAGTGGTCTAATTTGCACAGTAGCTAAGCCACGCCCCCTTATTGCCTCATACAGGTAGATAGTCCTCTACCTGGGGGTTCAGAAATCCTGCCTTTAAATAGTTTCTGAGAATTCCACTGTTTAAGCGTTTTCCCATATAAAAGCCTATCGTTACAAAGTTGACCATCCCGTAAACTAGGTCAAGGTCAACGCAAGGTCATGATTTGTACAAACTATGATAGGCCCGCACGCCCGATGCTACATACCAAGTTTCAAGGTCATAAGCCTACTGGTTCTGGAGAAGAAGATTTTTGAAGGGTTTTTACCATATATGGGCGTGGCGGCCATCTTGGTCATGTGACCCAGATACCGCGAACAAACTTTCGTTCCCCTAACCCATGAAGGCTGCATATGAAATTTGGCTTCAATCAGCCCAGTGGTTTCAGAGGAGAAGATGTTTGAAAATGTTGACGACGGATGGTCCGACAGAATGACCTTGACATAATATCTTCATCTGGTCATTTAGTCGACCATGTATACCAAGTATTAAACCTTAGACTTAAATAGTTTCTGAGAAATCCACTGTTTAAGCGTTTTCCCTTATAAAAGCCTAACGTTACAAAGTTGACCATGCCATAAATTAGGTCAAGGTCAACGCAAGGTCATGATTTGTATAAACTATGATGGGCCCACATGCCCGATAATACATACCAATTTTCAAGGTCATAGGCCTACTGGTTCTGGAGAAGATTTTTGAAGGGTTTTTACCATATATGGGCGGGGCGGCCATCTTGGTCATGTGATCCAGATACCGCGAACAAACTTTCGTTCCCCTAACCCATGGAGGCTGCATATGAAATTTGGCTTCAATCGGCCCAGTGGTTTCAGAGGAGAAGATGTTTGAAAATCTTGACGACGGATGGTCCGACGGAATGACCTTGACCTTGAGTGACATAATATCTTCATCTGGTCATTTAGTTGACCATGTATACCAAGTATTAAACCTTAGACTTGAATAGTTTCTGAGAAATCCACTGTTTAAGCGTTTTCCCTTATAAAAGCCTAACGTTACAAAGTTGACCATGCCGTAAATTAGGTCAAGGTCAACACAAGGTCATGATTTGTACAAACTATGATAGGCCCGCATGCCCGATGCTACATACCAAGTTCAAGGTCATAGGCCTACTGGTTCTGGAGAAGAAGATTTTTGAAGGGTTTTTACCATATATGGGCGTGGCGGCCATCTTGGTCATGTGACCCAGATACAGCAAACAAACTTTCGTTCCCCTAACCCATGAAGGCTGCATATGAAATTTGGCTTCAAACAGCCCAGTGGTTTCAGAGGAGAAAATGTTTGAAAATCTTGACGACGGATGGTCCAACGGAATGACCTTGACCTTTAGTGACATAATATCTTCATCTGGTCATTTAGTCGACCATGTACACCAAGTATTAAACCTTAGACTTAAATAGTTTCTGAGAAATCCACTGTTTAAGCGTTTTCCCATATAAAGGCCTAACGTTACAAAGTTGACCATGCCGTAAATTAGGTCAAGGTCAACGCAAGGTCATGATTTGTACAAACTATGATGGGCCCGCATGCCCAATGCTACATACCAAGTTTCAAGGTCATAGGCCTACTGGTTCTGGAGAATAAAATTTTTGAAGGGTTTTTACCATATATGGACGTGGCGGCCATCTTGGTCATGTGACCCAGATACCGCCAACAAACTTTCGTTCCCCCGACCTAGGGAGGCTGTATATGAAATTTAGCTTCAATCAGCCCAGTGGTTTCAGAGGAGAAGATGTTTGAAAATCTTGACGACGGATGGTCCGACGGAATGACCTTGACCTTTAGTGACATAATATCTTCATCTGGTGATTTAGTCGACCATGTATACCAAGTATTAAACCTTAGACTTAAATAGTTTCTGAGAAATCCACTGTTTAAGCGTTTTCCCATATAAAAGCCTAACGTTACAAAGTTGACCATGCCATAAATTAGGTCAAGGTCAACCCAAGGTCATGATTTGTACAAACTATGATGGGCCCGCATGCCCGATGCTACATACCAAGTTTCAAGGTCATAGGCCTACTGGTTCTGGAGAAGAAGATTTTTGAAGGGTTTTTACCATATATGGGCGGGCGGGCATCTTGGTCATGTGACCCAGATACCGCAAACAAACTTTCGTTCCCCCGACCTAGGTAGGCTCCATATGAAATATGGCTTCAATCAGCCCAGTGGTTTCGGAGGAGAAGATGTTTGAAAATGTTGACGACGGACGGACAGACGGACGACGGACGACGGATGCCTGGCTATACTATAAGCTCACCTATGAGCCTAAAGGCTCAGGTGAGCTAAAAACCTAAAATAAAACATAAAATAAGAATAGTTTGCCTTCACAACCATTTCAGGAGAACAGCTTGTAAATGTTTTCCAAAAGGGAAAAAAGTAAGCAATGTCTAATTCCACTCTATTTAAATATTTCGGCCAAAGGCCTCCTTCAGTAATTCGTAGAGAATTGCATGTTAGCAGCCATTACCATGATTACCCTAGACAAACTGGAAACAAACCATTGAGTTTGTTTCCAGTTTGTCTAGCGTAATGGCTGCTAACAACATGTAATTCTCTACGAAGCTCAGTTTTACTTAGGAAGGCCTTTGGCTGAAATATTTAGAGTGGAATTAGACATTGCTGGTTTCAGAAGTAGCTTTACGGCTCTGATCTATATATTAAACTATAAAAAGAAGATATGATTATTATTTTCCAACATTTTCATTGCCTTTGTGGTGTCTTGTTTTTTTGGGGGTTTTTCAGCCGAATGTGAGCATTCTTTTGTGAGCATTCTTTGACATACATTCTCCAAGACATATGTATCTGAGATAATGTATATAAGAAACAAACAAAAAGAAGAAGCAAGATTTTAATATTTAGAAAGTTTTGTTGAACAATTTCCATGTGTACAGCATAATATGTGTTCCAGTTCATGTGAGCATTTTTCATATCAGAGCTCTAGATAAGAGGGAGCATCTGATGATAGTTGAAGGATAATTTTTTCTTATTTCTCACTGTAACTACATGTTGTGACCCCTCATCTGAACCGTCTGATCGAGACTGTTCAGATGAGGGGTCACAACATATGCTTTTATACAGAATTAACAAAAAATACGCCTAATTATCACGTAATACTCCTTCTTATCCAAAATCCTGCATAAGCAGGGATTACTATGCCTAACAAATAGAAGAGACCTTTTTAGCCAAAAAAATAATTTAAGAACCAATATTTGACCAGTCTTCCTGTATCTTTAAATTGCAAAATGGCCCTTTCTTTCCACAATGAGGGGGCTTTTTAAAAGCCAATGTGCTTTTTAGCACAAGGGCCCCTTCTGAAGTAATCCCTGCATAAGATAAAGTTTCATAAAGAATAAATGTATTTTGCCAATACAAATACTTCAGTACAGATTTCCAGCTAAGGTCCATACATGTACCCTAAAAGATCAGGAGAAACTATATGAATATATTTTTTCTTAATTTTAGTGTCTTTGTGGTGTCTTTGTTGTTTTTTTGGTGTCTTAGCAGTGTTTTACAGTTTAGTAAGACCACAAAATATCTGGGCCATGCTTGATTGGGCTGTGTGCACAATAAGAATTTTTGGAATAGCTGTAGAGTGCTCCAGCACTGTGTTCTGGAAAGGTGTGCACAGTTCCATATACATTGTAAGAAGGTGGAGTGGACAGAACAAATAGTCAAAAAACAAAATATTGGACAAGCAGATGATGCAGAAAATGCAGCTCTAAGCCGCAGCCAAAAATAAAATATTAAATGTTTTCCCTTACGTGACTGCCCGTAAAAAAATCGTAGTGACCGAAAAAACTTTTTTTCAGATTTCAATTTTTTTTTACCTTTCTGCCAAGTACAAACAAGAGGGCCATGAGGCCCTGAATCACTCACCTGGGCAAAAAGGTCAATCATCAAACTAGGGCCATCATTTGAGCAAACCTGACAGTTAGCCTTGGAAGGAATACAACTAGGTGTTTATATAAGGCTGTGTGAAATTAAGATGAAACACATATGCATGGGTAATTAACAGGCTTACCCATAGAGCAAAATGCTCACAGAGTATTTTAAGTAATATCTCCGATTGATTTTGCATTAGAGGACTTACAGTATACGTTAAAATATGAAACAAGTGTGAATGAAAAAACACAAAAAGTCCTGATATTTTATTTCATAGTATCATGACTAACATTTCATCCATGGGTTATGTAGATCTACATGTATAGAGTCGGTAAAAACAATCAGGGTGTTGCTACTAAGATATTACATGTAAGTCTACGATGGCCCAATTGGCTCATTTTTCATTTCCATACTATTTCACAACGAAGAACGAACTCTTTAAGTGAAATGATTTATGTTTGTTGAAATAGAAATAAAAAAAAAAGGATTAAACAATATATACAAAGAACAATCTGAACCAATTAATTTTACAAGGAAGACAATGAATGATCAGTGACGGATGTAAAAGGGCCTTACAGCTATTTGAGCACAACTGATACTCAAATCAGCCTGCACATGTGTTCTGACCAAGCTGATTCTTCAGTCTCCGACTCTTCACTTGTAATTTGTTAGGTCCCCAGTGTTATCTGGAAAGGGATAACTCTGAATAGGTTGCGCAGATGCGCCTTTGTAGTAACTCATCAGATGCTTTGCTATCAGGATTCATAGATCAAATATGCAAAAGGAGAAGACACAGACCACTTTGGGAGACGCTCATTTCTGCAAAACAATTAGATGTTTCTGTTTAGTTTTTAATTTTAGGATTCCCATAAAATATTAGATCGTTAAGCGTGTGCATGGCAATATTGTAAGCGCAACAGTTGCATGATAACGCTCGAGTGTCACTGGAGGCGAGATTCTTCAAAGCCTAAACGGTGCTTAGAGCCCTTCATAACTTCCTTCCAATCTCCTTATATGACTGAAATACTGTTGAAAAGGACTTAAAACCACAGCTTCTTCCAACTATTCATCAATCTTAGATCATACATGCAAAAAGGGAAGGCTCTGATTAGATTGTGAAGATGCGCAAGCTGTATGAGTAATCATTAGACTCAAGCAAGATCACTTATACTGATAGGACCGCTTTGGATTTGATAGGACAGAGTCTCTCTCTCACTTTCTCTCCCTCTAGTATGCAACCTTGGTTTAAACAATATTTTATTCAAAAGATTCTGTACATACATATACTGTACATAATACAGTGAATCAAAACAGGATCTGACAGTAAGCGTAACCCTTATATGTAAGTCATTTCCTGAAACAATAGATACTGTACAATGATACTGAATGGCACTAGTATGCCACCTTTATCTGATATATCTTCTTCGCTTAGTCTTAGTCACATTTAAGGATTAACATTATATATAAGCAATCATCCATATCATGCAGAGAGTCGTTATAATCAAGCGTTCAGTATGTTCTACGAAATTCGGAATTCAGAATTGTAAAGTATGTGTTATAGGGACAAGTGGTAATACCTAATTTACTTTAGAGGGTATTTCAAACTCACAAACGAAAATAACAGGCTGCCATGACTTAAAATGACAGAAAACTAAACGTTTTTTATCATAGACTCGTTGAGCCTTTTAATATGACCCATTTGTCATATCTTGTCTTGTTTAATATTCAAGGCAGTCCTCATATAAGATAGAGCAAGGTTTATCCGCTTGTTTTGGAAGATGAATTAATTAGCTTGAGGACTATCAACTGATCAAGAGATGGATCACTTGCGACTTTACATCCTTTTCAACAGTATTTCAGTCATACCAGGACGATGGGAGGGTGCAATTGAAAGGCTTTGTGCCATGGAACCCCGTTTACGATTGAAAATATTTTCACCTCCAGTAGGTCTTGAACCCAGGACTGCTATATCAGCAGGCCATCTCTTAACCTACCGAGCTACCGGAACTCCTCATTATCAACTGAACAGTTGGAGATATATAATGCTATAGCTTACATATACCAGAGGATGGGTGGATGACTTGTGATTTACGTCTTTAACTGTATTTAAGTCATATCAGGTCGATGGGTGGATGATAATGAAAGACTGTTGTTTGCAATGGAACCCCGTTTACCATTGAAAAGATTCCCATCTGCTCGGGGTGGGGACTCAAACCTGGGACCGCTAGATCAGCAGGCCATCGCTTAACCTACTGAGCTACTGGATCTCCTTAATATCACAGGCATCAGTGTAGGTCTTGCTCTTTAGAAAGTATTTCTTGCTTAAAATAGTGGCATCTAGGGACTAAGATGTAAGATAATATATATTCAGAATAATAGTTTCCTATTGAACTATCCCCCGCTTTATTTTGCGGTGAATTTTCTTTTGTTTCTAGAGTTTCATGACCATTTAATTGAATTTAAGTTCCAGAGAGTCGTTTCAAATGTATTTTGAATCTTATATGTTAAATGCTGTATACATCAATCATTTCATTTTAAGGTTTGCGGATATGAAATAAGTAATAATAATCAAGCGTCTAGTTTGTTCTACCAATTTTGGAATTCAGAATTGTGAAATAGTATGGAAATGAAAAGTGAGCCAATCGGGCCATCGTATAAGTCATAGGTATGATCTGGAATCAATTTGCGCATGCATATATTTTATCAAAATTTTTTAAAACTCAGCTAAAAATAGAAATAATATGGGTCTGTTCCGGTAATTAGGCCCGTTCCTGTCTGTTTCCATAAATTTTGAATTTTTTTCTCTTAAATTCAGATCAGATTTGTTTACTGGTGATACGTCCAAGGACAATCATTCACCAGGAATGTGTCTCCCAAACTGAAGTCAACCAGAAGAAATTGTAAGCTGCTAGAAGTCATGATTGTTCAATAGCAGTGCATTTGTCACTTTCGATGGCCACTCTGGCATTCTTTATTTCAGAAATCTAATAGCTGTTCTGATCGAATCGAGCATGGTCCTATCACAGGCCTGTGAAGTTTTAAGCTAATGGTGCCGCTAAACATCCATGCTATGAGCTATTTTGAAGAAATGGCCGGGTGTGCAAGCATGTGTTCAGACTCCATTACGGTCTCCAGTTTCCGGTGTATCAATGTCGCACAGCAACGTCATCAGGTTCTATTACGGGAAAAATGACATGATTCTGCTTGGTATATTTGCTTCAAATTTCTTATTGCACAACCCGCAGGTTTGCACTATAATCACTGTGCGAGTCCTTCCATCACGAATTCCATGTCATTTTTAGCGTGTGTCTGCTTTATAATCAGCTAATCATTCCTGCAAAGTCCCCAACTCACAACTGCTTCATAAAATCGATTATGCTAGGGTTCATGCAATTGTGAATGGATGACAGACCTACATAATGCATCCCTTGCTAAAGCCGGTGCGACTAAATTCATAAATGTACGAACTCAACACCCATGCGAATACGGATTATGCGACACCTTAATGCGGTGCCTAATCTGCCTTTTTTTCGGTCAGCTTATCTCCCACAGCGTGATAGACTTTAGAGGAAATTACAATAAAAGGTGGCAACTGGCATAACTTGTCTTAATGTAAGGGATGGGATACTATTTTACGCCAATTTACGGGTATTAGATAGCAATAAAAAGACGTCTTACAATCCGGAATCCGTCAAGCTCGCGACACTGGTCGGGTAGGGTAGCTGTATTTACCGAAACGTACCGAAATACCGAAACGAACTGGAAATACCGAAACGAACAATTTAATATATAGGGAAATGGCATTTCGGTAATTGATTGTTTATACAGGTAGAGAAAAGGTGTTAAAGAATGTTTTCACAAGTGCAATACATAGGTTAAAACGATTAAAGAGATTAAAGGGGCTATATAATAATTATCTCCTAACGCTCATATATACATACATTCAAGATGATAATCTGTACAATTAAAAAGAAAATAAGATTATCAATAATTTAGAATAAACTTTAAAAGAAAAAGAATGAATTTTGGCGAAATATGCAATATAATACCGGTATTCAAACAACAAACGATTGTGTCATTCAACATATTAAAGCCAAACAGGCACATGAGGTCAAAATGACGTCGTCCTGACATCTATCCGACGTAATGACGTCGCATCGATGTCAGTATGACGTCATTTCGACGTAATGTGCCTGCTGGAAGGTCAGTGGAACTAGAATCATTCGTGGCGTGAGTCAAAGTCAATGAAAGTTTTTATTATGATTATTCACTTTTGTCCACAGCCTACAAGTTCAAATTCTGGTGAACTTTTCAGCATGAAATTGTTTGTTTATGTTGATGGCTGATAAGCAGCTGTAACTGTTGCTTAAGTGGCGTCCTGCTGCCAAACAGTGGTCAAACTGTTTGATGTTAGAGATTCTACAAGCTGTATATGAGCTGTTTGTTTTCTTATGCTATTAGAGGCTAGTTAACAAATAACTATAACAATTTTATCTGATCCTTGACTCAAGGGACATTCCATAGGCTGGAGCATATAGTATATTATTCTGTGCATGATGCACGAGTTGGAGAATAAGCTTCAGAATGGAGTATCAAATAAGATTAAGTTTCTTCAACAATTTATTAGGCATACAAGTTTAACAACATCTATTCATAAAAAGCATTAGTCAGATACATAATATTGCGACACTCCCTTCAGCATATCCGTAAAGAAAGTGCATTTGTGGCTACTGATTCTAAAATCTTACATCTTGCGATACATAGTGGGTGCAAATAAACCAGCGGAGCCGCAGTAGCTCAGTGTGTTAAGCTCGGACCTGCTAAGCTAGCAGTCCGGGTTCGAATCCGGAACTCTTTGTTACAGTGATCATGGCTTCATTGCACACAGCCTTTCATTATCACTCTTTTGTTTGCCAGATTGACTAACTAATTTAAAATACTGTTGAAAGGGACATAACACCGCGCCACATATTTGCACCCTAGGACAACAAAGACTAAGACCGCACTGCGCATCCAAGCAGTCTGGTCAGAGATTTTGCTGTTCACACTCGGCAAGCATGAACCCTTACGGTATGACGATGAAACGACGTTGTTCCAACGTTTTTTCTCTCTTTTTGCATAGTGTTCCCCAAAAAATAAATGAGTTGCCATGCGCAAAAAGGTTCTGAACTCATATGCAAGCAGCAAAGGTTCAAACCAGAGTGCGCATTCATGCAGTCTGGTCAAAGCTTTTGTTGTTCGCACATACTATATATGAATCCTTAAGTCATTATGACATGTTACATCGTTGTTCAAACGTTTTTTTGTTTTTTCATTTATGCAGCAGCGAACTCTTACGCCATTATGATGATACAACGCTCTTCCAGTTTTTTTTCTGTACAACATTGATTCAACTTTTTTATATACTGTAGAGAAACCCTAACGCTAACGTCATGATAATGATTCAACGTTGTTCCAGCGTTTTTATATATACAGTAGTGATAAAAAAAAATATATGAGATTCTATACGCATTTTTAGAACGCTCTTCCAATAGGGTGCTTAACGTATATGCGAAAAGCTAAGGCTCAGATCAGCCTGCGCATCCACGCATTCTGGCCAGAGCTTTTGCCGTTCGCACACACATTATATAGACGGATTCACAGACTGGTTTGAATCGTCGCAGTTCGAAGATACGTTAAGCTCCCGATTCTGAGTCTTGCGGATTTGAAGCTGTATTTTTCATTTGAATCCCCTATGAAATAAAATCTTGTTGGTGGTGTACACCTACCTAAACACACTGGTTCTATCTATCTATCTATCTATCTATCTATCTATCTATCTATCTATCTAATCCATCTATCTATCTATCTATCTATCTATCTTCTGGCTCGAAGTTTATGATCTAGCTATCGTTCGTCTTCTATCCGACCGCCCATCTGTCTGTCAGTCCACCCATGAGAGGTAAGCCATATACTAAACCTGACCGGCATGAGAGGTCCGCTATGTACTAAAATCTATCTCTATTTTAAAATAATATTTTAAACACAAAGAGCCACTTTAATCTACCCCTTTAATCACATCAACCTGTATATTATACTTGTGAAAACAGCTTCAACACCTTTTCTATACCTGTACAAACAATCATTAACGCCTATTCTGTACCTGTATAAACAATCAATTACCGAAATGCCATTTTTCCCTATATATTTAATTGTTCGTTTCGGTATTTCCAGTTCGTTTCGGTATTTCGGTACGTTTCGGTAAATACAGTCACCGGTCGGGTATGAAAACCACAACCCGTAACGGTGCACACTAATCGCCGGGAAGGCCGGGAAGAAACCGGGAAGATATGGGTAGTTGTCTATCTGATTCAATATCTATCTTTCTGTATAAGCTATCTAAACAAATTAGACATCATTTTAAAGAAGAGACTCCAATCTAAATATTGAATATAAAAAAAATAGTTTTTGTTGAGCTTTTGATGACTTTTTGGTACTTTAAAAATTCCGGGAAGAACCGGGAAGGCAGCCGGGAAGACAGGTGTAGTTGTCTTTCGGATTCAATATCTATCTTTCTGTATAAACTATCTAAACAAATTAGACATCATTTTAAAGAAGAGTCTCTAATCTAAATATTGATTATAAAATAGGTAGTTTTTGTTGAGTTATTGATGACTTTTTGGTACTTTAAAAATTCCGGGAAGAGCAGGGAAAGCAGCCGGGAAGATAAGTGTAGTTGTCTTTCGGATTCAATATCTATCTTTCTGCATAAGCTATCTCAACAAATTAGACATCATTTTAAAGAAGGGACTCTAATCTAATAATCTAAATATTGAATTTTAAATATATAGATTTTATTGAGTTTTTGATAATTTTTGGTACTTTAAAAATTCCGGGATCAGCCGAGAAGATTGGGATTGAATCAGCGGAAGGAGAAACGAAAGTATGTGGCCAGACCGGGTATCGAACCCAGGATCTCTGACTCATAAGTCAGGTGCCCTACCGACTGCGCTACGCGGCCCGGCGGTAAGAAACGAAGTGATATATGGATCATCATTACCTAAATCTTGTATATTCCTGTTGTACTTATAGATATAAAACCTCATACAAAATTTCAAGTTGCTACAATATTAGGAACCCTAAAATCTACCTCTTACAAATATCTTAACCTTGCAAAATTAGCCTAAGTCCAAAGTCAGTGGACCATGACATATCGATCTTCATGACCTGATTCTTTGTACATTCCTGTTGTACTTCTAGATATTAATCTTCATACACAATTTCAAGCTGCTGCAATAATAGGAACTCTAAAATCTACCACTTACAAATATCTTAACCTTGCAAAATTAGTCTAAGTCCGAAGTCAGTGGACTGTGACATATACCAGTAAATCATCATGACCTGATTCTTGTAAATTCCTGTTGTACTTATAGATATAAGCCCTCATACAAAATTTCAAGCTGCTACGTAATAGATATATCCATTCTTTTTGAGATGTATCAGTAAATATCAGTACTGATTTTTAGGTGTACAGGATAAATGACAAGCCCTTTAGGGCAAGTCAAATTATCCTGGACACCTAACAATCACTACTGATATTTACAAATACATCTCAAAAAGAAATGGATATATCTGTTTTAATCCACAGCTTTATTGAACTTTTCACCTGAAAACGAAAAAAAGCAACCAATAAAATATATATATATATTTTTTTTGATTCATCTAATTCAACCTGCCTCATCTTGTCTGGAAAATGGACCTTCCTATCTGATGCACTAAGGTCATCAGTTACCTGACCAATCAGATATAGCTTGAGTGATCAGAGGGAATGTTTGTCTCATTTCAACATTGTACACAGAAGAGGAATGACCTGAAAATTAGGTTGAAGTTTAAACAAATTTTGTTGGGTAAGCTCTGCTGTTCTTTTTAATCACTAAACACATATGAACAAGTTCCAGTGAAGAGAGCAAAAGATCAAACTTAACGCAAAACTTTAACGCAAATGTTAACTATCAGACGGAAGGACAAACTAACAGATGGATGGAAGGATGGACATACGGACAAACGGACGGAAAGACAAAAACTATATACCCCTCGACATACTTCGTATGCCGGGGGTATAATTATGACAAAACTTAATGTGCACTGCAGTGTCATGACAATACGTAATTATTTTAAGTTTCATGAAATTCCATTCATTGGTTACTTAGTTACGTCTCAATTTGTTGATTTCAAACAAATTCAAGGGCACTAATTCATTGCTTACTGAAGCAATTCCAACAAACCGTAAAATGCATCATTGTGTTACAGTGATACATATGTAGCATAAGTTTCATAGAATTCTATTGATTGATTACTTAGTTATGGCTGAATTTGTCAATCTTAAATTCATTCAAGGGAAATAACCCATATACTACTGATGCCATTCAGAAGAAACTTTCTGTGCATAACATTTTTATGGTATATTTATTTTTAGTTACATGAAATTCCGTCCAGTGGTTACTTAATTATGGCTCCGGACGGATGGATGGAAGGTAATTTTGTCAATTAAAGGGCAATAACTCATGCACTACTGAAGCCAGTCTGACGAAACTTCACGTGCGTCAGCGGGTTGTAATGATATATATCTACTTAAAGTTTCACCCACCTTGGGCGCCATTTGTCACGGCGTCTTAAAAAATCTAACGCCCGGGCCGAGAATCGAACGTGGGACCTTTCGATCTAAAATCGAGCACTCTACCATGTCGCTATAAAAGCCGGCTTGTACCGCAAGGCAGTACAAGTGTATCTTAAACCTAATTACCTACACCCTGTGACAGAGTGATTCACGTGTCAGGCACCCATGAGTTGTGCTTTGTTGTCTTCTGACAACTCTTGTTCTTGTTGCTCAATGAAAACATACGTTGTTATCCCTCATTAGAACCGTCTCAGTGAGATGGTTCTAATGAGGGGTTACAACATATGTTTATATGGAAAAATAAGGAAAATTATCCCTAAATTATCC
Source organism: Ctena decussata (assembly GCA_963989385.1). Lineage (NCBI taxonomy): Eukaryota > Metazoa > Mollusca > Bivalvia > Lucinida > Lucinidae > Ctena > Ctena decussata. The sequence goes on from OZ022506.1 coordinate 49,509,819, forward strand.
CTGTTAACCCTTCTTATCTGCAGTAAAGTGAATGTATATGTACATAATTGAACACCATTTTTATGCCCCTGCATCATATGTGCCAGGGGCATATAGCGTTTCGGTCGTGCGTACATGTATACGTGGTGTACGTACGTACATGAATACGTCCATCTGTCCATATGAACGTAGTGGACACATGTTGTGATCCCTCTGCCTAAAATATAATGGCCAGAGGTAAAGACAAGCACAGCTAAATGGGAGCCAAAATTTAAGGTTATTATATCTAAATGGATGTCTGCTTTTTCCCCACTCCGTTTTTCACACAGATAATTTAACCAGAGCTCTAGTGGGACTGATATTTGGGGTTAACTCTGAGATAATTTTATTTGCCCTACACAGGAACATAACCCATGAACGTTCTTTAGAAATGCCTCTCCTGGGGGATTCTAAATGGGGTCAAAACATATTTTTATGGACAAACATTAATAAGAATTCTGTGGAACACTCTCTTCTGTCTGTGCATTCCCATAAAAAACAGAGATAAACAAGAAAACTTAATCCCTCCCACCACCACTGCCACTGATTGGCAATGATTATCATAAAATTCTAAAAATTGAGACACCAGAAACAGTCATTGTAACTCACTGTCTGAAAATGAAACAATTTGGTATTACCACCTAGATATGTGTCCAAAAGATGCAGATGGAATTGCAAACAGTGTTGACCTTGATCAGACTGCTCCATTTAGGAGCAGTCTGATCTGGGTCTGCACTGTTTGCTCAAACCTATCTGTCCCAATACTTTGAATTTTTACGGTAAGTCTTACTTTATGCTTGCATCAGGTGAGACAGAAAAAGAACATTTTATGGGTTCAGGAACAATTCTGCTTACCTCATCCAAGAAATCTTCTTGCAGTTCTCCTTTCTCGTCTATATTACCAAATAAGAATCCAGTGAGAGATGACACTGCACTGGAGGCAGCGTCTGTCATTTCATCATGTTCAGTAGAATCGTCCATCTCCATTTCTCAAAATTCAGAGAACTCTGTGCTGCACGTGCGAGATGTCAACATTCAGTGTATGGTGAGGCCTTATTCAACTTCTTCCGACATTTTTGGAACTGTGATTGACACAACTACATGTGCATATCTCTTTCGTACTATGTCCATTCAAATATACTTGTCCTACAAAAGAGAAAAACAAGAAAAAAAATAACAATCAACTTTATTTATAGAGGGTGACACATTTAGCAAAACACTAATCTTCATCATCATATTTCAATTCTCATATCGACGTTACCCCCGCACCTCAGCGGAACGAATCCATAGCCGCAGTAACGGGGCGCCGAGCGTCCGTCCATAACACTACTCTTCCATGAGGCCCTCTTATATATACTAGCCAAAAGTTCTAACCGGCCACTTAAATTCTTTCCATTTTCTTCAGGGCCCCAAACAATCCTTCAGTTCTATTTACATCCCAAAATAGGCAGATGTAACAGTCAACGTAGCCATCAATTCTTAACATTACATCCAGGATGTGCCAATGAACAGAAGTACCCCCATTTTTAAAATTCACAAGTTTAAGCATTTCGTCATAATTTGTGAAAGATCACTCAATGGAATATCCAATTTAGGTGAGCAAAACCACTTCATTACATAATCAAATGCCTGAAGAAACAGATTTATGCAGGAATGAACACTCTTCCTGCATGACAGTGGTCGCTTTGGGTCAAAATGTTAAACCTTACCCCACCACTCAATGCAAATTCTTGTTGATTTTGAAAATGGGGATACCCGTATTCATCTGTGACACCTGGATACAGTACATTGAATAAAACTTAACCTTTAAGTGGTATGGTTTACCTACATATTTGCCTATCTGTGGCTGTACACTGAGCTGTGAGATTGCTAATAGCATTGAGGAAAAATGATAAACAAGTAGCCCAAGGGCAACGACCGCTCACCTGAGTTATAAAATGTAAGCTTCCAGCTCAGGTAAGCTAATAAACAGGCTCACGCGGCAATTCTAATGAATTCGATGACTCCATGGGGTGTGGCAAGTTTGGACCCCAGGGGCTTGATTGGCAGGATTTATGTAGAGGACCACTATACACTGCTACATACTAAATACATAAGCTCTTGGCCTTATGGTTTCATAGAAGAAGATTTTTGAAGGTTCTTTAGCTATATAGCTCTTTTTTAACAAACAACCCCCTGGGGTGTGGGCAGTTTGGACCTCAGGTGCTTGATTGGCAGAATATATGCAGGGGATCACATGACATTGCTGCATACTATATATGTAAGCTCTGGGCCTCATGGTTTCAGAGAAAAAGATTTTTGAAGTCTTTCCCGTTATAAGTCTATGGCAGCAGCATGGCCAATTGGACCCCAGGGGGCATGGTTGGCAGGATTTAATTTGGAGACCACTAAACGTTGCTACATATGTACTAAAGAAGTTAGCTCTGGGCCTCATGGTTTAAGAGAAGAAGATTTTTTAAGATTTTCCCGTTGTTAGTCTATGGGAAATAATGATCCCCAGGCGTGGCCAGTTTAGACCCCGGGGACATGGTTGGCAAGATTTATGTAGGGGACCACTAGACATTGGTACTTGCTACATATATAGGCTCTTGGCCTCATGGTTTCAGAGAAGATTTTTTTAAATTTTCCCATTTTAAGTCTTGAGGAGCTTATGACCCCCCTGGGCGTGGCCAATTTGCACCGCAGGGTCATGGTTGGTATGATTTATGTAGGGGACCACTAGACATTGCTACATGCTACATATAATGCTCTGGGCCTCATGGTTCAAAAGAAGAAGATTTTCCAAGATTTTCTCATTGTAAGTCTATGGGAGCTTATGACTCCTGGGACGTTGCCAATTTGAACCCCAGGGGCATGGTTAGCAGGATTTATGTAGGGGGCCACTAGACATTGCTTGATGCTACACATATAAACTCTGGGCCTCATGGTTTCAGAGAAGAAGATTTTTTAAAGATTTTCTCTTGTAAGTCTATGGAAGCTAATGACACCCTGGGGCGTGGCCAATTTGGGCCCCGGGGGCATGGTTGGCATGATTCTTGTAGGGAAACACTAGTCATTGGTACATACCAAATATATAAGCTCTGGGCCTCATGGTTTCAGAGAAGAAGATTTTTTTAAGTTTTTCCCATTATGAGTCTACGGGAGCTTATGACCCCTGGGGAGTGGCCAGTTTGTACCCCAGAGGCTTGGTTGGGAGGTTTTATTTAGGGGACCACTAAACATTGCTACATGCTATATATATAAGCTCTGGGCCTCATGGTTCCAGAGAAGAAGATTTTTGAAGGTTCATAATCTATTAAATGACCCCCTCGGGCGTGGCAATTTGAGCCCCAGTGGCATGGGCGGCAGGAAGAAGACTTTTTGAAGATTTTCCCATTATAAGTCTATGGGAGCTTATGACCCCTGGGGAGTGGCCAGTTTGGACCCCAGAGGCTTGGTTGGAAGGAATTATGTAGGGGACCACTAAACATTGCTACATACTATATATATAAGCTCTTGGCCTCATGGTTCCAGAGAAGATTATTAAGAAGGTTCTTAAGCTATATATAAACAAATGACCCCCTAGGGCGTGGCCAATTTGAGCCCCAGTGGCATGGATGGCGGAATTTTTGTAGACGATCACTAGACATTGATACATGCTATATATATAAGCTATGGGCCTCATGGTTTCAGAGAAGAAGATTTTTTTAAGATTTCCCATTGTAAGTCGATGGGAGCTAATGACCCCCAGGGCGTGGCCAATTTGGGCCCCAGGGGCATGGGTGGCAGGATTTATGTAGGGGACCACTAGCCATTGGTACATACTAAATATGTAAGCTCTGGGTCTTATGGTTTCAGAGAAGAAGGTTTTTGAAGTTTTTCCCATTATAAGTCTAAGGGAGCTATATGTTGCCATGGCAACCAGAATTCCAACCCAATCTACCCTTTAACCTAATGCAGTCAATCCTCCACCCCAACAATGCTACACATAAAATTTGATCAAGACTGGCCTGCTGGTTTAAGAGATATTGGTGTTTAAAAGTGTGGACGCCGACAGACCATGGCTGTACTATAAGCTCACCTTGACAGGTGAGCTAAAAACTAAGTGGTCGGTTAGAACTTTTGATTAGTATACATATTAACAACATATTACCAAGAAACTATAAGCAATGTGAGTTAACACACACACACACACATTAAGAGAAGAACGCTGAGGAATGCTTTGTCTAGCCTGTTCACACCTGTCACAATACAGTTAAACCAGAAAACACCAAGCCTTAAGCCCTCAGTGCAGACGGCATCAGAAAAGTAATGCCTATGTCTTGCATCTGCCAATCACAGCAAGACATAACTATTAACTAATGACGCTCTTTATCCGTTTTTCACTACTTCAGTGAGCAATTTGAGTCTATCGAACGTCTTGAAAAAGGTCATTGTGTGACTGAAACCAGTCGACAATTAAACATCCTGTGATAACAGTCCGTTGTTGATTGTTTATTCTGTTTATTTTCTCCTATGATTTGAATAATTAACAAATTTGTTCAAATTTGTAAAAGAACAGAAATGACATGTACAAGCTTGAACAGGTACCCTTAACAGCCACATTTACAAAAAATTTTTTTTTTTAATCTGACACCAAAAGTACGCTGTTCAGTTATATTTTTTTATTTATCATGCACGTCATATTTCTTTCAGTGTGATAAGTAGTTCTAGCATGGTTTTGATATGCTTTCTATTTCCAAATTTGGACATGTCTTATATAGGAGACGATTTTTTTTGTCTCGAACGGCAGCGTAGTTGTGAAATAACACTAGCACATGTAAACCTACCCTACTTAACCTAAATATGTCTCAGCTACCAGTGTAAACCTAGATCAGACTACTCCTCAGTAGTCTGGTCAGAGCTATTTAGTGTCGGTATCTTGCAGAAATGAACTGTCACAGACTTGAAAAAAAAATCGCATCCCATATTTTTTTCAAGATGAAACCGGAATCACACAATTTTTTTCTAGGCCTAAGCTCTGTAGAGCTTTTACTGCGACTTATTAAGACTAGATATACATATATACAAGCTGAGCTGTGGATATGCGACTTGCTCAAGGTCACAATGCTAGGGCCCTGATGAGGATTGAATTCAGGACCCTTCGATCATGAGTCGGGCAAACTTTCAACTGCGCCACTGCGCTCCACTGCCTTCCATTAACAGTTGTATAACTAAATCTGTATCTGTTCAGTGGCGGATCCAGAGGGAGTTCGGGGGTTCAAACGAACCCCCTTCTCAGCCCAAATTATCTTATTTTCATAGAGAATTTCAGGAAAATTTGGTCAAACTGCATAAATCGAACCCCCTCAGCTAATTTGAACCCCATATCCGAAATTCCTGGATCCGTCCCTGCTGTTACTGTATCTGTTTGTTAGGAGACTTCATTCACTCTTGAATATTATGTCTCTGGTGGTGGCATAGAAAAAGGGAAAGTTAAGAAAAATAGGAAAGTTAGAAGGACAGGGGAAAGGACAGATCAGAAAAAAACAGGATAGACTGCAACCTGCATTTTCAGATCGTCACTGGGTATTCAGACCAATTCGGCTACTGTAGAGGCCTCTGGGTAGAACACCCCACTGGCAGAGCTCCAAAAACCCTCTGATTCTAGTTACAGGTGAACTAAGTGAATAGTACCTAGTGAAAGCAGTTGTATCACAGAAGCACCTAGAGTCCATTGGCAGTGTGATATTGCTTACTGAATAAACAATAACAACAACAAATTACCGGTTGCCCCTTAACCAGTTAGAATGTAAGAGTGGACAACCCCTGCTTAAAGTGTACCAAGTCGGGGGCCTCAGCCACAGTGGCTGGCAAAGAGTTCCAGATCGGTATTGTCCTCAGAAAGAAGCTGAACTTGAAGGCGTCTGTCCTTGTAGAGTATTGTCTCAACTCTCAGAGTGATGAGCTCTAGTCCATGTACTAGCAGGCGTCAAGTATACCTCGGGCGGGATGTCCACTAGATCATTAATAATCTTGAAGAGCATGATAAGTTGTATCTTTGTCCTTCTTGATTCTAGGGTTTCCCAATTCAGGTCTTGTAGCATGTCTGTGACGCTTCTGGTAATATGGTATTGATTAGTACAATATCTAGCTGCCCTTCTCTGGACCATTTCCAGTACACTATGATAATGGTAAGTTGAAAAATTACTGTACATCAATAAGAATTAATGGAGCGTCTCACTATGTTTCTTTCCTGTCGAATATAGGGTCAATTAAGGTAAACCCGGACAGTTTTTGCAGGTCGCCACGATTCGTATTCCCAGTGCTTTATTTGACCCTGAAACACTGTTTCGGTGTTTCGTAAGGCCAGATACATCTCAGTTGAGCTATTTTCTGTCATCTTTTGATTGGTTACTAGCATTTTTATGACAAAACAATCATCTAAAACCCGGACATGGAGAAGGTAAACCCGGACAGCTGATTCTTTGTAAATATATCGCCTATGTAGATCTTTAGCACGCAGATACACTAATTTTAGTAATTGTTATTATAGTTCATGGTAGGACTAATATAATACAAAACTTTCATTTATTAATGTTAAATCATCAATTAAAAAGTTATGGGTGGTAACTATATTCAGTCTGCTACGGTCACCATTCAAACTATAGTATGTGAAACTTATTATCGTTGTATAACTGTCATATTTCTAAACTTAAATGTAATAAAAGCGCCAGTTTCGATATGTTGATTCCCGAATTTTTTATTGCTAGTAAAGATGTTATATCACCATCGATATGTAAACTATTTAATTTTATGTTTGAAAACTGTTTATATCCTGATAGTTGGGCATGTGGAGTGGTCGTTCCGATTCCCAAAAAGGGGACAAAACAAACGTTAATAACTATCGTGGCATAACTTAGACTAGCATATTTCTAAAATATTTTCAGATGTTTTAGATTTACGTCGCCGTAGATTTGTTGAAGATAATAACCATTTGACAAATTTCCAGTATGGTTTCAGAGAAGGTAAAAGCACCATTGACTGTATTTATTTTTAAATCTGTGATTGATTGTTTTATCAATGCAGGTAAAAAACTGTAAACTGTATTTTATTCAATAAATAAACATAGATAATGAAACTTATATCATTCCTGCACTAGTTAGGAACAAAACTATATAATTTAAAGAAACATTTACGTTTGCCATGAATTATGCAGGGACCTGGTTCACCATAGCTTGCAGCTAATTTTAAATTTGTTGCCCTTAAAACTTAAAAAGACTTGCAAAGGACAAGATTCGGAGGCTGTCAAAAAATAATAAGTGTTCATATAATCTAACAATAAAAACATTTAGTTGAGGTGTAAAGGGGGAAAACTGGATAGAAAAAGAAATCGCTTAAAACATGTAAATTAAGCTCTTTACTAGTGGAAAAACAGTGAGTGTCCGGGTTTTCCTTCTGTCCGGGTTTACCTTAATCGACCCTATAGCAAACGTTACGTCGGCCAATCAGCTATTTGAATTATCCGTGACGTCGCTTACGCGTAACATTGCATGAATGAGTGTTGTTCATGGATGTATGAACATCGCTAACCCAGTATAGGTTCAGCTAAGGAAATCGTCAACGCGTGTAAATATTCCTCTGTACATTTGTATACGTGAAGTAAAAAGGCATTATTAGAGTGTGTTACAAGAAAATATTGGATGCAAAGCATCAATACGCCGGGAAAGTCAGTCACATTTAGCTTCTGCGCCCAGTAGGCCTAACTGTGGACATGTAAAGGAAGCTCGACACTGGCAAAGGTAGCCTAATATAGAGTTATGCGATGTTGTCAAGCTGATTATGGTTCTACTATTGTATACATGTAATGAGCATGTGGGCAGGTTCTTGACAAACATGCATCATAATGATGCATTTCTGAGCTGCTCGGAATTATTTTCTATTCAGATAACATTTTAGTTTCGCCTGCTACTAGCAGAAACTAGGTAGATCTACATGTGTATTAATGTTCCTGCGTCTGCGGCATTATCACCGTCGGTGGCATATACTTAGGTTTTTTTTTTGTTGAGTGGTTTTAAACAGGTGAGAAATAGATCTAGCATGTTTATGATTTTCTACCTAATGTATTATTGGAAATAGACTTAAACTCAAGGTCACTCGAAACGCATCATATTCTTACTCCACGTTACAGAAGTTGACATGGTTATTTTTGTCCATAAAATAATGTAGAAAGTTGACATAGGAGGCCACTCTTATACCGTGTGTGTATATAATCTTTTAACTGTTAAACCTATTTGTTCAGTTCAGTTCAGTTCTCCTAACGACATTCCCCAAGTGGCTCAGCGGTACGTGACCATAGTTGCACGCACTTGGCGCCGTGTGTCCGTCCACGGTAACCTATTTGTGTTCCAATTTTTAAATTTAATTTATTTATTTTTTATAAGTGGAAGGTAAAAGTACAGTTATACGCCAAGCTTTGAAAATATATAACCTCTGCTAGCTATCACTCGGACTTGTAATCATTTGCGTTCAAATGTGTTTATTTATCAAGTTTAAAGAATTATCTTTACCTTTAAGAAAGTAGTCATACAAAATTAACGAAGACTTGTTGCAAATTATATAAGAATATATTACCTCCCTTGAAACATGCCATAGAAGAATCATAGGAAAATCCTGCTTTATGCCATATGCGACCAACAAAAGTACCTATCAGACTGCATTTTTGCGCAGTCTGATCAGTACCTTGTGTGCGATCGTATACATTTACCTGTTGTCGGATTTGGAAAAAAATGCATCGAGGCAAAGTAGCAGGCAAAATAACGTATACAAGCGAAGGTACAAAAAGTTTAGAACGAATCGTTGCAGTACGAACTCTCCTGGTATTTTCCGAAAGAGCGTGACGTATCGCTTCTTCCGAAAATAACTCGGTATCACCAAACCACATGAATAATGGCTTGCGGTCGTAAGCCAACAACGCTATCTTCTGTTTTTACCTATTTTATATTTTAAATTACAAAACAAAACAGAAAGCAAAGTGGGCAGCTGTGTAGGTGACCTTGTTGCTAGCAGACTACAGACAAGCGGCCAAAGAACACGTAACACTGATGCTTCAAAACAGAAATCCAAAATGCAAAGCATATCATCTTACAAACCGTGCAAGCTAGAGTTTTAAAATTTCACATATGAATTCTTCATGAAAAATTAGCGACATGTATTTTTTCTTGTCCAAGTTGTCTCCCTTTTTCGAGTTATGCCCCTTGGCAAAAATTCATAATAAAATCTTGTCAGCAAGATATCTCAAAAAGCGCTTGAGCTAGTTGCTTGAAACTTTGCCAACTTATTAGGAATGATGAGTAGATGAACTGATTAACTTTTGAACGAATTCCGTCAATTTTATTGGAGTTATGGCCCTTTGAAAATTTTGGCATTTTGACTTTGTCAGCAAGATATCTTGAAAAGTATAAGAGCCAGGGAATTGAATCTTTGACAGCTGTTTGGAGATGATGAGTAGATGAACTGATTAATTTTAGAACGAATCCAGTCAATTTTTAAGGGAGTAATGGCCCTTTGAAAATTTCAGCATTTTGACTTTGTCAGCTAGATATCTTGAAAAGTATTTGAGCGAGGGACTTGAAACTTTTATAGCTTATTAGGAATGATACCGTAGATGAACTGATTAACTTTTGCACATATTCCGTCAATTTTTGAAGGAGTTATAGCCCTTTGAAAATTTTGACATGTTTACTTTGTCAGCAAGATCTCTAGAAAAGTATTAGAGCTAGGGTTTTGAAACATTGGAAGCTTTTGGCATTTTGACTTGGTCTGCAAGATATCTTGAAAAGAATAAGAGCTAGGGACTTCAAACTTTGATAGCCAATTTGAGATGATTAGTAGATGAACTGATTAACTTTGGAAGAAATTCCGTCAATTTTTGTATGAAATATGGCTTTTTACAAATGTTGGCATTTTAAACTTGTCAGCAAAATATCTCAAAACGTATTCAAGCAAGGGACTTGAAACTTTGACAGCTTATTAGGAATGATGAGTAGATAAACTAATTTAGTTTTGCACGTATTCCGTCAATTTTTGAAGGAGTTATGACCCTTCGAAAATTTTGGCATTTAGACTTTGTCAGCAAGACTATGGAAAAGTATTAGAGATAGGGACTTGAAACTTAAATAGCCGATTGGAGATGATGAGTAGATTAACTGATTAACTTTTGAAGGAATTCTGTCAATTGATGAGGGATTTATGGCCCTTTGAAGATTTCTGCCTTTTGACTTTTTCAGCAATATCTCTTGAAAAGCATTTAAGCGAGGGACTTGAAACTTTGAAAGCTAATTATGAATGATGAGTAGATGAACTGAAATACTTTTGAATAAATTCCGTCAATTTTGTAGGAGTTATAGCCTCTTACAAATGTTGGCATTCTAAACGTGTCGATAAAAAAAAATATATCAAAAAGTGTGAAAGCGAGGGACTTGAAACTTTAATAGCTGATTGAAGATGATAAGTAGATTAACTGAATAACTCTTGAACAAATTCCATCAATTTTAGTAGGAATTATGGCCCTTTGAAAATTTTGGCATTTTGATTTTGTCAGCAAGATATCTTGAAAAGTATAAGAGCTAGGTATTTGAAACTTTGACAGCTGATTGGAGATGATGAGAAGATCAATTGATTAACTTTTGAACGAATTCCATCAAAGTTTGAGGGAGTTATGTCCCTTTGAAAATTTCCTCAGTTTAACTTTGTCAGCTAGATATCTAGAAGAGTATTTTGGTGACGGACTTGAAACTCTGAAAGCTTATAAGGAAAGATGAGTAGATAAATTGATTACATTTTGCACATATTCTATCAATTTTTGTAGGAGTTATGGCCCTTTGAAAATTTTGGCATTTAGACTTTGTCAGCTAGATCTCTCGAAAGAATTAGAGCTAGGGACTTGAAACATTGAAAGCTGATTGGATTTAATGAGTAGATTAACTAATTAACTTTTGTCAATTGTTGAGGGCTTTATGGCCTTTACAGATTTCTGCATTTTTACTTTGTCAGCAAGATATCTTGAAAAGTATTTCAGCGTGGGACTTGAAACTTTGATAGCTTATTAGGAATGATGAACTGATTAACTTTTGAATAAATTCTGTCAATTTTTATAGGACTTTGTCTGCAAGATATATTGAAAAAAATAAGAGCTAGGGACTTCAACTGTGATAGCCAATTTGAGATGATGAGTAGATGAACTGATTAACTTTGGAAGAAATTGCGTCAATTTTTGTATGAAATATGGCCTTTTACAAATGTTGGCATTTTAAACGTCTCAGCAAAATCTCTCGAAAAGTATTCAAGCAATGGACTTGAAACTTTGATAGCTTATTAGGAATGACGAGTAGATGAACTGATTCAGTTTTGCACATATTCCTTCAGTTTTTGAAGGAGTTATGGCCCTTTGAAAATTTTGGCATGTTGACTTTGTCAGCAAGATATCTTATAAAGTATGAGATAGGGACGTGAAACTTGACAGCTGATTAAAGATGATGAGTAGATGATCTCATTAACTTTTAAACGAATTACGTCGACTTTTGTATGAGTTATGGCCCTTTGAAATTTTGACAGCTCATTGGGAATGTTGAGTAGATGAACTGATTGACCAATTCCGTCGATTTTGGCATATTTACTTTGTCGGCCCTTTAAAATTTGAAACTTTGCCAGTTGATTGGCAATGTGACTTTGTCAGCAAGATATCTTGAAAAGTATATGAGTGAGGGGCGTCAAACTTGTCAGCACAATATCCCAAAAAGTATGAAAGCGAAGGACTTGAAACTTTTATAGCTGATTGGGAATGATAAGTAGATTAACTGATTAACTCTTGAACAAAAATTGATGGAATTTGTCTGAAAGATATCTTGAAAAGTATATGAGTGAGGGACTTCAAACATTGATAGCCAATTTGAGTTGATGAGTTAATGAAGTGATTAACTTTGGAAGAAATTCCGTCTATTTTTGTAGGAGTTATGGGCTTTTACAAATGTTGGCATTTTAAACGTCTCAGCAAAATCTCTCGAAAAGTATTCAAGCAATGGACTTGAAACTGTAATAGTTGATTGAAGAAGATAAGTAGATTAACTGATTTACTCTTGAACAAATTCCTTTAATTTTTGTAGGAGTTATGGCCCTTTGAAAATTTTGGCATTTAGACTTTGTCAGCAAGATCTCTAGAAAAGTATTAGAGCTAGGGACTTGAAATTTTGACAGCTGATTAAAGATGATGAGTAGATGAATTGATTAATTTTTGAACGAATTCTGTCAATTTTTGAGAGAGTTATGGCCCTTTGAAGATTTCTGCATTTTGATTGGAGATGAGTAGATGAACTGATTAACTTTTGAATGAATTCCATCAGATTTTGAATGAGTTATGGCCCTTTGAAAATTTTGGCATTTTGACTTTGTCAACAAGATATCTTGAAAAGTATTTGAGCCAGGGACTTGAAACTTTGGGATCTCCAGGTGTCTCAACACGTTTTGTCTGTCGAGTCCTCATCATTGCTTCATCACGGTCTTTTCTTGATTTTAATTGTTGACCGTGATGACTCTCTGATGAGTTAGGGGACCTCCATACGAACCGAACTAACAACTACTTGTGTGCACCGCGGCGGAGGGTGAGGGTGAAGGTTTGGGCCCAGTAAAACCGGTTTAACCCCCCCCTCCCCCCCCAGTAGTTATTACTGACCGTCCCAAGGCGGTACTTTCGTTGCGGTTGCATTTGTTTTATGTTCGGTGCTTTTTAATTTATTGTGTTCTCATTTTAACCCTTCTATAATAAAAATAGAAAATAGGTAAAAATAATTGTTAAATGTTTTTCGTATAATTTGCTTAGTCTTTTGAAACCCTTCTGTTGGTCTAAATTATTTAGTTCAATAAAGATAGCTGAGTTGCCACCTATTTTGGACAGAGCTGCTGACTCGGCTTATCACTTGTAATTTATTGTTTGTCGGGATGTCTTTGTCAATCTTTCCCTTTGATGTTGGGGATAGGGTTTGGGATCTGATTCAGTCAGTTCCTGAAGTGTAGTTACTCTTTAAAATTGGCAGCTTATTAGGAATGATGAGTAGATGAACTGATTAACTTTTGAACGAATTCCGTCGATTTCTTTTCGTAAAGATCATTCCCTTTTAGGGACAGGCATATGGTTGGGGCATAGTGCTTTACAAACACCTTTTCTAGTTCAGTGTTAGAATCGTTATGAAATGCCCGCTTAAATAAGAGTCAACGTTTTTGTTACTGGTGATGACTGTGATCGGGAGGTGCTGCCTGTGAGTCATTCCAACTCGTTAAAAATTGTCGACTAATGCTTGACTAGAAGAAGCGGAAACAATATGGGCAATAATCTTTTTGAGATGGTGTTTTAGGAATTTTCACATGGAATTTCATGATATACGCATTATGATAGCTTATTGGTACGTTGAATGAATGATTCTTTTCAGGCAGTAGTGTAGAGAAGAAGTATGTCAATATTTTCAGCTGCAATAACTATTCAGATTTTCACTATATTTTCTTACATCTTAGGCACTACTACGCCATTGCAGGCACCTCCAGCTGTTGTTTTGAAGAATCAAGCCTTATTATAATCGACATTTATATTTGGGCAAGGAAGTTAACTTAACATCAGTGTGCCTAGAAAAGCAGATTTGTAAGCAAGAACACTGCATTTAAGACCAAAACGGCCGATTTTTTATGTACTGAGTACTGTCCACGCTGACATCAAAGCCACTTTAGGGACCGACCATTTGATATTCTGGGGGGGGGGGGGGGGGGGGGGGGCTGGTATATTTATAAAAAAAATCCCTGTCTTTGGATATGCAAGAAAAAAATAACCTGGCTCATAAGGGGGTTCAAAAAAATAATCTGGCCTCAAAAGTAAGAGAAAAAAATAACCTGTCTCCACCCAAATTTAAAACAAAAAAATTGTCTGCTGATAATTCCATTGGAATTGAGTTTTTATAATGTCTCTGGCTTCTGGGGGGCTGCGCCCCCATAATTATAATAATATTTTAATATTATCTACAATTGGTTTACACCAGCGGGCCCTTATGTGCATACATTTACAAAAACATCCTACACAATATTCACATACATGTATTATTGATCTGCCACATTACTAAGTAAATGTTTCCACTAAAACTGAATTGCAAAAGAGTCACTAGCTTATGGGAGACAAAATCATTATGGCAAAATAAATACTCTAAAAGGCAAAAGTCCTGATATAAACAAGAGCTGTCGCCTGACAGCATAGCTCGCCTGAATGGGTGCTTGCCCATCACACAGTTGCTATGGTGGTGTGGACTACTAAGCATAAAACTTCAGACAAGCATGTCCATAATGACAACACATTTATAAACAAAAGCTATCTCAGAAATAAGTCTTAAAATAAAAAAAATCCACATGAAATGTCAAAGTCCATGAGCTTGAGGTCAAAGAACTAAGGGGTGGAGGTGGGGGTGGGGGGCTGCAGGGGCTAGGATGTATGAAAACTTTGAACCATTATCTAACATCAGTCCAAGTATTAGTATCAACTGAGTCCATCGTGGCACTGTGAAATTATGTCTTCATAAATATAAAACTATACCAAATCTTTAAGACAAAATTCAAAGTTGATGACCTTGACTTCAAGGTCATCCAGTGGGGTAAGTATATGGTGTTTTGTAAAAACTCAAAACAGTGTCTAACATCAGTTCAAGTGTAAATTAAATCTCTGCCAAGCATTATGGATCAGTATGCAATTAGAAAACTTTAATAAAGGCCAAATTTCTTAAGTCCCTGACCTTGACATCAAGGTCATTTAGCGGGGGTCGGGGAAGTACTATGTAAAACTTTGGACTAATATCTAACTACAGTGCAAATATAAAAAGAATTTATCTGTGAATTCAGGAGATATGTGTCTTTAAAAAACTTTAACCAAAACATCCAATCAATAAAAAGACAAGTTTCTAAGTTCATGACCTTGACATCAAGGTCACTGAGAGGGGTGGGGGTAGTATCTTGGAAAACTTTCGACCAATATCTAACTACAGTGCAAGTATCAAAGAAATCCATCCATGGGTTAGGGAGATATTGGGCTCTATAAAACTTTAACCAAAACATCCAGTCCAAAAAAACTCCCAATTTTCTAAGTCCATGACCTTGACATCAAGGTCACGGGTGGGGTGGGGGTGGTACCCTGTTAAACTTTGGACCAATATCTAATTACAGAGTAAGTATCAAAAGAATCCGTCCATGGATTAAGGAGATACAGGTCTTTAAAAAACTTTAACCAAAACATCCAATCCGGACGCCGACGCTGACGCTGACGCGGACGCAGACGCGGACGCAGACGCCGACGCCAAGGTGACAACAATAGCTCTTCCTGAACTTTCGTTCAGGCGAGCTAAAAACCCTTATTTTTATCATCATTCCTAGTTTTTCTCTATTGTTTCCAGTCTTAAAATTGCCATTAAAATTGGGATATCGCTTTAGCCCCCCCGACCCCCCTTTGTTAACTTCTTAGCACATAACTTTCAGCCATTTTATTAATTTGCTATTCATGTATAATGTGAACTCTATCAGTAAGTATTTATCAAACTTTCTAAAGTGCAAATAAAGCATGTTTGGGCATATATTGGGCTAGAAAAAACCTTAAATTCCTAATGTTAGCCCTAAAACTTTGCCAAAATAGCCCTAAATTTTGGCCAAAATATACCTAATTTAAGGCCTAATTTTTTCCAAACTCATACAGGGATGTTTGTATCTGTACCTTAGATGAAAAGAGTAACATGCTCCGGGCACTGGTTTGCAAAAGCAAGCTAAGCCATGCCCTTGGCCTGTTTAAAGACAGCACCATGTTCTTTTTGTGAGGAAAAAGGTGTAAAAATTACTGATGTGGGTAAAATAATAGGATATTCAGGTCAAGTAAACAAGGATCTGATAGTTCAGCTATAAAATTAAAAAAAATAACCTGTTTGAGTTAGTTTGTAAAAAAAATAAATTAACCATCACAAGGTGAAAAAAAAGAAAGAAATTGTTTCCAGAGGCCAGTGAAATAAAATGTGTCTCCATCAAGAATACCAGTCCCCCCCCCCACCCCCAGAATATCAAATGGTCGGTCCCTTAAAAGTCGTATCTTTGGTTATATGGAAAATTCTCGGAGATGTGACGTGTTACAAAACCTTATAATGTCTATAAGGGTCGAATAGCACTTTTGGATTTTAATAAACTCCCTGGCTATTATGTTTTGGTCAAAAAAGACGAATACCTACCGTTTGTTGTCATTTTTGACAGTCACAGGCAGCTCCAGATGCCTGTCACAACCGATACTAAGTACCTCCGCCGGAGGTACCTGTGATTGTTTACCAGGCCTGCTTTGCACTCAGCCTTTCATCATCATCCTTCTGTCGACTCGATATGACTGAAAACTGTTGAAAAGGATGTAAATCACAATATCATGCTACATGCAAGCAAAATCATATCCTTATTACATATGGTCAATTTACATTAAGCTCCCAAAAATTGGGGCATCTCGCCAAATTATCTGACAAAATTATCAGAAAGAAAAAAATACTGCCTCGCCAGGAGTAAAAAAATCTTTCTTACAGATGGGCAGACTGTGAATAATATGATCAGGCTGTCCCTATAGGAGCCGTAGGATCTGTGTCCATATTTGTCCAGGCACATCTGTCCAATGGTTAGATCTAAATGCAGCCAGAGTTACGAGTAATTCTGTTGTTTTGATTGATCACAGACAAATTAGTTACATGTACAAATGAGATTAAGGATTCGTTTATGATAACTGCACCTTTACTGCCTCTTCTAAACATGTTTAACATTGCCGACTTGCGCAGAGAATTTTTAATCATTTGACACCAAATGCACGTGATCATGATAACCCATGATTATGAATGATTTAGCATGATGAAATACAACCTTGCCTCGTTCTTCTGAAGCAGCTGTAAATTTCTGCATATACTCCCAACTCCTTCCGCCCCACCCCAGTTTACTGTGAGGGCTGGTGCATTTTGAAGTCACTGACGGTATATCCGGGCACAAACAAAATGTTGCCTGTAGAAACTAAAACTTGTGAAAGAGTACAAACGGACTGGAGGTCACGTTCAAACTGATCAAACTGCCTTTTGCAGAGTACATGCACAGGAATTTTGCCGTCTTTCTCAGCCATTTTTTTTCTTTTTTTTTTTTTTTTGGAAAACGATCGTGGTAGAATAAGAAAAGATCGAGAAGTTAAAGTTTCATTGTTTATTTCACGTTTAAACTCAAAGGCGCCAAAAGGCAGACAACAAAATTTACAGGTGAAAAATTAAAAAAAGTGTTTCGTCCAATTTACACCATATTCAAAGACTAGAGGCAAAAAGTGTAGATACAGATAAAGCGGCTTGTTATGAGTCGCCTAATCTGGATCTACGCTGTTTGCAAATTCAACTATTTTCGTTTTTGGTGCTTTTAGCCTTAAGCTCAAAACAACAAAATTAATGGCACATAAATTTACATTTTGAAAAGGAGAATGTATGCTTTTCCAGTGGGTCTGCTGCTGAGTGTTCAGAGGATTCAGTTACTAAGTAAGAGCTAGAGGGAATATCTTTCCTGATCACAGGTCCTGGTGAATGATTATACCCCCGCTTTGAAAAAAGTGGGGGGTATACTGGCGCGCGACCAGTGGTGGCCGCGTACCAGTGGTGGCCGTTTGCATTTTGCACGCACAATTACGCATTTGATCCGTCTCAAATTTGGCCATTTTGTAAAAGGAAACAAAAGGAACTCCAACAAAAAAGACTGGTTAAATTATCTCCCCGGAAAGCAAAAGGTTAACATTTCCCCAAAGCTGCCCTCATACCAACATTATTGCCTTGCCGGGGATCACAACCCTTGATACACACATAATCAAATACAGAAATAAATATGAACAAATTGCTTTATAAATGATTACCTATGACGAAAAAGGTATAACCTGCAACCAGCCTGCAAAAAAGCATCTAAATTCTTGTAAATGTCAGCACACGTGTAACCATTATTTATGTTTGTTTTCGACGTAATGTAGCGTGCGCCTACGAAATGACTACGTCAGAGTTTTAAAGTCCGTTTCTGATTGTTGCTTATATTCTATCTGTGCTGAACGCGCTAAAACTATTTACTCTGACAAAGACACAGACTTACAATGACATATCATCAAAGTTTAAATCCACAACATGGTTTCGAAAAATGCATCATTCAACGCATGACATTCGTGACGGCCATCACTGGTATGCCACGCTCGTATTTCAATGCGTTTTGGTGACCTAGTTTGAGGATCTGTCACATGCACAAGTTATAGTCTTTTTCAAAAAATAAATCAGTATTACAACGACAATTACCCCTAGTTTATTAAACCAAAATATAGAATCACTAATCACTATTTGTCCGTTACAAGATAAAACGAGTAACAAAAAAAAAACGGCCACCACTGGTCGCCAGCCAGTACTGGTTTGCATCTGTCCGTCATTCCGTCCGTAATTCCGTAACACTTTTTAGTAAAAATTTTCGTAAACGATTTCTCCACAATGGTATAAGCTAGAATGTTCATATTAAGTATACTGCTTGACACTGACTTGTTGTATCGTGGGATTGAGATTTAGCCTGCTTATTCTTCCCCGTATTTATCCATTTTTCTTTCTTTCTGGTAAAAATTTTCGTAAAAGATTTCTCCACAATGGTATAAGCTAGAATGTTCATATTTGGCATACAGGTTGATGACGATGTAATGTATCGTGTATACAGGTTGATGACGATGTAATGTATCGTGTATATATTTCCCTGTATTTGTCCAATTTTCTTACTTTCCATACTTTGAATAATGAATATTTTCGTCAAAGATTTCTCCACAATTGTGCAAGCTAGAATAGTTATATTTTGTTTGCAGGTTGATGACGATGTATTGTATCGTGGGATTGCAAACCGGCCTTCTCCTCTTATTCTTCTCTGTATTTGTGTGATTTTCTTTCTTTCCATACTTTGAATAACAAAATTTTTAGTCAAAGATTTTTGTGCAACCATGCAAGCTAGAGCAGTTATATTTGGTATGCAGGTCAATGATTACTTATTGTATTGTGGGATTGAGAACCAGCCGTCTCCTGCCTTTTCATCCCTGTATTTGTCTGGTTTTCTTTCTCTCTTTACACTGAATAATTCAATTTTAGTAAAAGATTTCACAGTAGCAAGGGCGTAGCTACGTATACGGCAAATACGCAAGTGCGTATTGAAATTTTGTCAAAATTGACAAAATTTCAAAACACACCTGCAAATTGTCATGCTGAAAATTTATAAATTAGACAAGATTTCAATATCAATTACCAAAGTGGCTGAAATACTAGCTTTCCCTTCAAGAAGTAGAGAATAAAACATGGCTGTGCGTATTATGAAATTGCCCCTAGTTACGCCCCTGAGTAGCCCTTCAAGGTAAAATGTTCATATTTGGTATACAGATTGATAATGACCTATTTTCTTGTGGGATTGCAAACCAGCCGTATCTGGCATATTCTTTCCTGTATTTGTCCAATTTTCTTTCTCTCCATACTTTGAATAATGACTTTTTTGTCAAAGGTTTCTAAGCAGCCATTGCAAGTTAGTGTAAACAATGTTTTATTCAAATTACTGTACATATACAAAACAATACAAATTCACAATAAGATAACCTATTTTACAGTAGCTTGAAAGGGATTCAGAAGAAAGTCTTGCGACTTGTATAATCTGTATCCCATTGCAAGTTAGAGGAGGGATATTTTGTTTGCAGGTTGATGATAACTGTTGTATTGTGGGATCAAGAACCGGCGTGAGTGAACTCGGGTTTAACGTCCCACCAACAACGAGGTCATATGGAGACGGGACCTCGGTTTAAAGTCTCATCCGAAAGACCGGAGAAGCGGGGGATCGATCTTGCGACCCCTGGATTGGTAGTCCAGAATGTTATCCACTACACTACAGCCGCTCCTCAAGAACCAGCCTTCTCCTGCTTATTCTTCCCAATGTTTTTCCAATTTTTCTTTGCCTCCTTACTAATGCAATTTTTCATAACAAATTTCACAGCATCCCCTCAAGTTTGAATCTTCATATTTAGTATACACATTGATAAAGACTTATGTCTTACGTGCATTTATTATTTTTTCTATCTGTCTATTTGAAATCATTTTATTCCGTATCACATAGAATGGGATTTATTGATATTTGGTATACATGTTGACAATGAGTTCAGTTCAGTTCAATTCTCTTATCGGCGTTACCCAAGTGGCTCAACGGTACGTAACCATAGTTGCGTACACATGGCGCCGTGTGTCCGTCCAAGACAATGAGTTCTCTCTCTCTATTCTTTATGTAACGAAAATAACACCATTTGATTAAAGCAGTTAAGCGGGGGAATAGTCGGATTCTCCGACAGTTCTAGTTGTCCTTGGACGTATTACCGTTAAACAATTCTAATTCGCCTAGGTTTCTGATCTCCGAATTTCTAACATGTGAATAGTATAGTTTCCAGGAAGATTGGAGCCTCCTAAACATGGCTTATCAGCACCAAATGAAAATAATGGTATCGCTGTACAAACTAAATTCCATTTATTGAGTAGAAACTCAATACAACGCACTGAGCTACGTTCCTGATATGAGCACATAAACACAGAACTTGGATTCTGTTCCAAGAGATAGGAAATAGTTACAACAATATCCTCGAAATCCTTCGTATCGTAAAAACAGTCTGAGGCTATCACAATGTCAAGTTTTGGCAGTTCTAGCAAATCTGGGTCAAATCTTCCCCATGCTATAGAATGCACATGCACATTTGTAAGTCCATTAGCTTCACACGAGTTCTTGGAATTTGCGACACAGTTTGGTAGATGTGAGCTGTCACTAAGATGGACGTTTGCTCCACAAAGACCGGCAATTATCCCAGGCAAAGCAGTTCCAGCACCGATTTCCAATACTGTTTTTCCACGAAAGGTATCTCTGTTGTGCCATACATAATGGGCTAGAACAGGTGCGCACGGCCAAACATACATGCCATAACTAGGATCCACCATCTCTGGAATGGTGACAGTAATCGATTCATTCGATTCTGTATCTTTGAAAGTAAAGCTTCTACACGATAACATTGTACCCGGACACCACTGAGGAGCAAATAAAGCGGCAACACCGGCGGAGCGACTTCGATATGACCACAGTAGGAACTAAAGTAATCACATACCCTGTAACCGTACAGCATCACCTAAGGTTGATTGATAGAGACTGATATACAGTAAGACAAATCGAGTCCTATCTTCCGTAAATGCAACGCTAGACATTCATTTCTCGGGACAGGTTCTTGATTGTTTAGTTTAGGGAAAAAGTAAGGAGGAAAATTCTCAGGAACTGACACAATTCAATTCCAGATCCAACCCAAGACACCATGTGGGAAAGAGAAAGAGTCATCACCAAAGACAACACCAGCGGCAGCCATGTGAACAGCCATTTCCCATGTAGGTGGTCAACGGACTAGCCTGAACATCACAAACAATATATCAATAACAGACATAGCAACTAACAACACATAAAACAGCCAAGAAGAACCAAAACAGAACTGCCGCCTTGGGACGGCCAGTAATGAAATTACTGGGGGTGTGTGTGTGTGGGGGGGGGGGGGGGCTTAATCGGTTTGTGGTCTACCAACCCTCGCCCTTTGTTCTGCCTTAGTTCATCAGATACTTAGTTGTTCAACCCAACAAAAACATAACAAACCATATATCAAAACAGTCATAGCTACAAACAACACATGAAACAACTAAGAAGAACCAAAAACAGAAATGCCGCTTTGGGACAACCTGCAATGAAATTACTGGGGGCTTAGCCGGTTAGCGGTCGAGCCCTTAGTCCTGCCTTGGTTCATCAGACACTTAGTTGTTCGGTTTACATGGAAGATTCGTAACTCATAAGTGTAATATCTCAGGAACATAGAAATCAAAATTAAAACTAAGATAAAACAAACATGAGGACTAACAGAAATAAGCAACACTGAAATTCTGGAGCACAAGAAGCCTACCGGTTAAACCACGGTGGACGCGGCCCAAGACGTCCCGGAACGGGTGTCAGGCGCTAACGGTCTGTGTTACTAAGTTAGGTTTCGGTTGGCGCCTTCATAAAGTCTGAGGCCCTACCCACCGTCGTGCAATCGAAGAGGTAAGCAAAGCTATTAACCTTAAATGGGTTAACCACCAATCATGCAGTTTGTCGCAAAACATCCATATTATAAACAATCTTTTTTATATAGACTGTTATTATCTTCTTAAAATGATAAGGAAAGTCATTTTTACCGGTTATTTTGCTGAATTTATACACCAAGTCGCCATAAAGTTCAGGTTCCGAAAGGCCTTGCTGAAGAAGTGTTTTCAATCCGACATTACATTTAGACACTAAGTCGAAATACCATCGATAAAAGTTTGAAAACGCTTTACGAAGTTTATGATATCTATAACCTTGTTTGAGAAGTTTTTCTGTCAAAACTTTTTTTTACGAATATCAATGTCATCAACATGACTAGACACTCGAGCAAAACGAATAAGTTGAGAAATATAAACACCATATGATGTAGGACGAGGAATGTCTCCATCTCAAAATGGAAAATTAACAATGTCAAAATCAAAATCATCTCGTTTATCGTAAATGTTAGTTGTAACAAAACCATCCGATATAAAAAAAATGTAAATCCAAAAGTGAGGCCTCGGTACCTGAGGCGCTGGCCTTATTTAACTGAAGTTTAGAAGGGTAAATTTGATTGACCATGCTATCAAAGAAGTTATTGTCAATATCTAATAAGTCATTCAAACACCGAGAAGTAGAATTGAAAGCTTCAGTAACTTCAGATTGCCTGTTCTCTGAAAGAGACAGCATGAAGTATCTCTCATTACAACAAAAATAAACAGACCAGCTACAAGAGGGGCACAATTAGTGCCCATAGGAATACCTACAATTTGTCTATATATATTTAGAACCAAATCTAATATAATTATTGGTGAGAGCTTCATACACTTTCTAACGAATTAGGGACATAACGGACCTCGGACAAAACGGACCATGGACAAAACGCACCACGCTTGGGACAAAACGGACCACGTTCAGGACGAAACGGACCATGTTCAGGACAAAACGGACCACGTTTAAGGACAATACGGACCACGTTCACACCTTCCGTTAACTTGAGAAAGCATGTTTCATTTTAGTTGCAACAGTAATAAAGCAATTTGCAAGCTTAAAAGATAAAAATATTACCCCTTTATCTAATCAATATCTAATTGATAGTTGCGACAATCAAAGGTAGTTGAGATCATGAACAGTAGTCAAATGATTGTGACCATTTAACATTGTCTTTGGTAATTATGTACTCTTTAATCTTTCATTGGCACCAATTAATGGTCTGGTTTGTCTTCTAGCGTGGTCTGTCTGGTCCTGAAACGTGGTCTGTTGTGTCCTGAAACGTGGTCCGTTTTGTCCTGAAACGTGGTCCGTTTTGTCCTGACCATGGGCCGTTTTGTCTGGTCCGTTTTGTCCATGGTCCGTTTTGTCCGAGTACCTTTCTAACAAGACCATAAATTCCTGGTCGGTTCAGGGGTAAAGAAAGCACGCCAATCATTACATGCAATATAAAGGGAGCCTTCCCTGTGGAAGTGAAACCTATTAAGATGCCAGTCTAGCATTACTTTTCAAAGTTGGATTTTAACAGATACTCATCGCCAATCATCTAGCAGATAAATAGCCTCTACCGGGAGAAGCATGTCTCAGTAGGCAAAAATTAAATTTGCTAGCCTCTGTTCATAAGTCACCTGATTAACATGAATCAAATTTTTGTTTGGCGTCACTGTATATGTGGTAGAATTTTATTATAAATATTAATACATGTTTCAACTTACTATTTCGAAGTCAGCCACAAGCTGGGGCTGACAGATATGTTAACCTGTCAAAAAGAAGAAGAAGAAAAAAGAATTGAACCTCCGACAGAAAAGTAAAGAATATAGTGAGGTCATCATGTAAGGTCACAGAAAGAAGGATCTCGTCTCCCATACTGCACTGTTTTCAAATTCATATGGGTTTTGGAATCAACAATTCGGAGTCTCAATAAATAAAAACGATTTAAACGCATCTGCGGTGATTTGTTTGGTATCCTTATCCGACGCATATGATCTCTTTATTGGTGCAAGTTCTACTAAAAGACCATGTAACATTGGGTCATTTAAGCAAGAAAAATACAGATGCTTTTTACTCATTCATTTAAGTCAGTCTTTCTCACTCGCAAATCAACGTTTAAAAAAAGAAAGAAAAAAAAGTGTTATTGATTTCAGAGGTCAGTGAAAATAAATCCTGTCTCCATCAAGAATCCTGTCTTCATCAAGACTATCTGCCCCTCCCCCCCCCCTTTCCCCCTCCACCAGAATATCAAATGGTCCGCCCCTAAGAAAACGTATAGTTTGGTCACTGTGTCAATCCGGGGTCAATCCGGGTAGCGGTATCGAACGTGGTCATATTATGCCACGGAGGCTGGACAAATAGACATGTATTTAAGAATCGCTGATGATGATGTTCTCATAAAATATGAAATAATACTTATTATGTGCTTAACTTGATCTCGTTGTGAAAGAAAACGACAGGGTATGCATTAGATATTGTATCTACGGATATATATTAATTGTTTTAAAGGAAAGTTGAGCATAATGATAATCGTTTTATAAGGTAAGGGGAAATGTTAAAATTTCGTCGGTATCGTATATTCGACAGGAAAGAAACATAGTGAGACGCTCCATTAATTCTTATTGATGTACTGTAATTTTTTCAACTTACCATTATCATAGTGTACTGGAAATGGTCCAGAGACGGGCAGCTAGATATTGTACTAATCAATACCATAATCTTGAATCTTGAATCTTCAGCCGTTACAGGCAGTATAGTTCTATAACATAAAACTTACCACTCTCTTATTTAATATTTCATTTTATTATTCCTATTTTTATTCTGACATTTTCATTTCTACTTTCATTTTCATTTCTTGGAGAGTGATTTTTTATCTACCATCTACTTGAAACCAGAGCAAACACTTTTGATTAAGTCAGGAGAAAATAACAGCTGAATAATAAAGATCAATTTATAAGCTGTTAATTATCATTAAACTTCAACGATTTGATCGCTCCACTTTGTCAGATTGATCTGGATTCTTTTGTTAGGGTTTTTCACTTTCCACTGGCATCCATTTTGTTTGACAAAAGTCGGTAAATACAAAAATGGTAATTTTGAACGAAATTAACAAATACGATAAATACAGTCTGTAGAAACACCTAACAATGTAATATGTTGTACAAATATGTATTTTTGCGGAAAGAAACATTACATATGTGAGATGTAGTTGTTTTTACACACATATATTCAATGGGATGAAATATTCTAATCAAATCTATATTAATTGTATTTCGCCAAAGAAAAAAATTCTTGATTTAGGAATCTGTTGCATTGTGGGATTTGTTTGGATTACAGGCCATTGCCAGTTACGGGAACTCTCATTTCTGATGATTTTAATCGTTCTTTCTCACAATTTTCTAGTTTACAGTTCATGGTAAGTTGATAATTGGTATGTCTCTAAACAGGTTTAACATGTACTAAACACAAGCAGGTCTGTTTGGCTTGTTAAAGACGATTTCTTTCCACGACATCAACTGATGGTTAAAGATGCAAATGCAAAACCTCAATGGTAGATGAGAGATCGGGTATTCAATGAAAGTAAAAAATGTAAATATCAGTATAAAAACATAAAATATGGACGTCAGAATACCCGATATCTCATATTATGGGAGTACAGGCAGTACTGTACTCTAGGTAAATGTTCACTCTGTATGTCTATGCGCACTGGTAATTTTCTCTTGTTAATTTGTCGTAGATGGTTAATTTTGTATAGATTTGGGATGTAAAATTTAAATTTTTGAGATCTTGTGACTTAATTCTGAATTGCGAATCTGTTTGTTTTCTCTACTCGTATCCGAGTAGTTCTCGTCATTTTTTACTAACAATTTCCTGTTTTCTCCCAAACAAGCAGGTTTTCTTTCAGTTTGCGGTAGTTATGTATTGTGTACCTAATAACTCTGGTTTCGACACACACGTCATGAATTTATTTATAGAAACGAACCTCAGGGAGCGATCATTATTTGATATGCTATCACGCACAGACAACGTCACGTCCAGAAGCAGTTCTCGTCATGTTGCTTTTGAGCTCGATTTTAAAATAAATATAAAACCCATTTTGCTGTTGTTCCTATATAATGATTTTTGACATCTTATTCATGTAACAAAGTCTGTTCGTATGCCGAATGCGCTCAATTCTTTAATGAGGTCACAGCAGACGAAAACAAACACAAAACTGAGACGAAGAGTTTGTCTTGTTCACGAGGCTGCTGAAAACGATAAATGATGACTGAGTCAGGTTTGCTATTTTAATATTTTTGTGTTTTTCTCCTGCACAGTTGACTTACATTCGGAATTTGTTTGCAAAGTAGACACAATTTTGGAAAACCTGACCCAATTAAGAGAGGTCAGCACGTGGCTTGAACGTGCTCACGTGAATGCCCCTAACGTAATCACGCGACTTTGCGAATCCAAAAGAGGAAAAAACGGCATTTATATATACACAACTCGATATTTTACGAGTTTTTGCACTAGTTTGACCAAATGTATCATAAACTTAGGATTAAGGCAGTTGAAGTGAAGAAAAAATACGCGAAAAACTCGTTTTAAGCTGAATGACGAGAACTACTAGCTGACGAGATCTACTCGGATACGAGTATGTACTGGCACACATTCCTGATAACTGTGTCTCGCCACTCTGGGAAATTTTCTTTTTGGTCATAACCAAGGAGTACATTCATATCTAGGTGTGTTTCTCCCACTTGGGTATGCAAGTTATGAATAAGTTCCAATCTTTCTTCCTCATACAGTTCACATTCAAGAAGATAATGCTCAACTGTCTCCACTTGTCCACAAAGACACTGATTTGAAGATATCTGTCTTATTTTACTCCTGTAGTCATTCAACTGTGAGTATCCTGTTCTTAATTGTAGTAACACTGAATATAATCTATGGTTTGGGAAGTCATGTTTAGGTTTCGGATCTATCTGCGGCTTGTACTGGAAAAGTTCTCTACCTGTACTTGATATTTCCCACTTGTTCTGCCACTTCTCCAAAATGCTTGACCTTGCAGCCTTCTTTATATCTTGGTGTGTAATCACACTTGTGCCTATGTCCATTTCTTGTGCCTCTAATGCCGCCTCTTTTGCCAACTTGTCGGCTACATCGTTTCCCTGTATGTCTGTATGACCAGGTGTCCATAAAATATCTATTTGCCATCCATTGGCTCTTAATTGTTGAAGGTGATTATTTACTTTCCTGATAACATCACAGTAGGAATTAGAAGACCAATTTAATGTTATAATACCGACTGCAGTCTGGCTATCACTGAAGAGACGCAAATTCTTAATGTTACTTTGGACATTACTGAAATGCTCCAACACAGAAAGGATAGGAGGTTTTAGGGATTCCCATTATGACGTAAATCCGGCGCATGCGTACAAAGCTGGCCGTCAATTCATCGGCCACCACTATGTTTCACAGTGTAAAATGCAGATTTTCATCATGCAAAAAATCAGTTTTTCTGTCGTAGTAAACCGTATTTTTTTTAAAAAAAGAATATTGAGACTCTTATCTTTTATTATGTTTTCGCTCACTTTTAAAATATTTCGACAGAAAATCACAGAATTTGATCTTATTTAAAACGGGATTCTGTCACGGCGCATGATAATCCAAGGTAGAAATTCTTTCGGTAAACGCCGGAATTTTTCTAAATTAGAGAGATAAACATGCTGTTTTGTATAGCTTATTTATTTCTTGTCATAACAAAGTAATTAATAAGTTTGAAACAAAAGTGTAACATAAATATGAAACTTTATAAAAAGAATTCAATCACGTTCAGAGAGGATTGTAAAATGGGCACGGCACTGCCGATGGGACAGACTTCCCTTGCTAAATTCACAGAATTTGTCACTGTATAAGTTGAGAAAATGAAAACGCGAGAACAGAACTAAATTAACCTACATTAAATGTAATCCACTAAGAACATACTGTTTCAAAATTAGAAGAATAATAAATTACTTTGTGAACAGTAGAGCACATTATTAGTCGCATCGGAAATTCATTGCCGAGTAAATCTATTCCAATTTGTGTTCAATAAGGCCACATTCTGAGACGGATTTTCATGTGTCATAAATGTACATCAAAGCACCGACAGGACACATACATCTACGAAGTGTGAAATACTTAAAATTTTACTTACTCGTATATTAAAGGCTTATACGATTATGTCATTTAACTATTAAAGATTATCTAATTAGATACTTTGAAACCGCATATTCAATCAGTCACAACTGAATTTTTAAAAGACATCTGTTACATTTTAATTGATATAATTTAAATCCAGTAAACCACTTCTTTTTCATAAGCGTGATCATGTTTTTTTGTGTTTTTTTCCGGATTGTGAAGGAAATCAGTGCCGAGCGGCCAAATCCGATGACACCCAACTTTATCAAAGTAGTGTATAAATGTTTTTTTTTTTTTTTTTTTCACGTTACTTTTCCCGGCGATCAGCTTTTACAAATAGACATGTAAAAAAGCACAAATGACAATAAATCATTTTTTTTAAATGTATATTAATTACGAGCTGGGTTAAAAAATTTATTTTGGAAGGAATTTTCCTGCGCACGCCCTTGAAATTTCCGGGCAGCTTGTCGCCTTCATTGTTTGAAGACTGGCATTGACGATATTTCTCGTTGGCCACTGGATTATATTACTATTATTCTCATCATTATTATTATTATCATTATCCAGTGACCTGTATTTATAGGTCACTGCATTATCATTATTTATCATATAACATTTAAAAGAAGAAGAGAAACACTCTCTAGTAGTTAACGAATACCTTTATCGAAAAAGATGAAATAAATAAATTTAAAAAATGCTAATATAGATCAAAATCATAATAAAGTAGTTTATCATGCATAATTTAATATAAACTATTTATTTTTACCATTTATTATAAAAAAGCATCACTTCACCACATTAAAGTGGCATAGAAACATTGGTTTTCAGTAGTAACTCTCGGCCAGCTTGACGGCCAGGGCTATCCCGAGTCTATTTATAGAACCGGAAGTGCGTCACGAAAAAACCTCCTATTGCCACAAGCTCTACTAACAATATAGAACCATGTGCAGCTACTGGTTTCTTGATATGGACGTCCATTTCATTTGGAGTGTAAATTACAGCACCAGCCCCACATGGACCTGGATTTGGAATACACGAACCATCTTTGAAACAAAAGATACACTCTTCAGGGACCTCTTCCACTAAATTTTTTATAATTTCTCTTCCTTTTTCTTCTTGCTCCGAGGTTCTGTTTTTTGATGACCCAAGCTGGCTCCAGTAGGAAGGCCGTTCAATGCATCTCATGAAAGCTCCATCTCTGTATTCAGGTTCAGGCTGAATGAACTATGAAATTCTGCTTATACCTTTCACTTCACGGATAACATGCAATGCTCTACTAGCTTTCTTTCCAGTTGCAGACACATGAGCGGAGAAACTGAGCTGTTCATCCAAAGTGATACCAAGAATTTTGGGGGTTGGGTTATACTTAATACTTATGTCTCCTATTTTAAACATATTGTGTACTGTATTGTCAACATTGTACCACTGAAAAACTGTAACTTCCGTTTTGTTCAAACTCAACTTCATCCTCCATCTCTTACACCAGGCTTGGATCTTCATGACATCTGTACAGACTTTTTCTACTTGACTACTCAAATCCGTCCCACTGTGCCATAGTGTCCCATCATCAGCAAATTTACAACAACTACCAATCACATCTTGAAACATGTCCCTTGTGAAGATATTGAATAATAAAGGAGAAATTACACTTCCTTGGGGTAAGCCTGTCCTGGAAATCGCTGTCTGTCCTCTTGAAGTTCCTATACTACAAGTTACCTGTCTATCTGTCAGAAAAGCATAGATCCATCCCCACATCCGCCCTTTGATTCCTAGGTTTGCAAGTTTAACCATGAGCCCTTCTCTCCATACCGAATCATAAGCCTTCTCAAGGTCAATGAAACAAGCAGCTGTTCTTTGTTTGCTGTTGAATCCTTCCCTTATTGCTTGAACTAACTTCAGTACAGCATATGTTGTGCAATGGTAGGGTCTAAAACCTTCTTGCTCTACATCCATGAGGTTTTTACCTTCCACATAAGCCTCTAATCTGGACAGAATGATGCGCTCCATTATCTTGCAAAGAGTACTTGTCAGACTGATGGGTCTGTAGCTGGAAGGTGAATAATAATCAGATTTCCCATGTTTCCTCAGAAATTTTACAAGTGCTTCTTTCCATGCTTCTGGGAGAATACCTCTATTCCATGAAAGATTGAAAATGTAAAGTACAGCTTCTATGAGATTTGACCCGCCAAAATGAAAGAATTCTGCATAGAAAGAATCTGGGCCTGGAGATTTACCAGTTTTGGTCAGCTCTATTGCTGATTCTACTTCTGTAAGGGATATGTCATCATTAAAACCATGGGTATCCTCGCTGAAATCAAGGTTTTCAGAAATGTTTGAACACTCATCTGTAATCTGACTATAGAACTCTCTGTCAAACTGGTTGTTCTTTAAATGAGAACCTTCAAAGAAGACATCCTGTAAAATTTCACATTTTTCACTGTTTTCAAATGCTGCAGGTCTGTCTTCATATATCAGAGGGAGAATTGTGTTATTTGTTTGTTTGTCTGTCATTTTATGGTATGCAGTCCATCTTTCCTGAGGAGTCTTTGCTTTTTGAAAAACATCAATTAAGTCATTTGCCCACTCTTCTTCTGCTTTCAGTTTTGTATTTTCAAAGTCAGTTTCTGCTGATATTAACTTTTCCTTGTTCTGGATTGTATTACGTAGTCTATATTGCTTTTGACAGTAATTTAAATGTGATTTTGCTTTACTGACCTCACTGTTCCACCAACAGGGGTGATGATTTAACTTTTTTGTATTTACACTTTTTAGCGCACCTTTGCGAATGCAAAGGAGAGCTTATGCTATACCCCCGGCGTCGTAGTCCGAGTATCCGTTAGCGTTAGCGTTAGCGTTAGCGTCCGCGTTCGCGTCTCCGTCAGCGTCCTCGTCGGCGTCCGTGATAAGGTTAACCAATGTTAACTTTTGCGTTTAACTCGATGTTTAACTCTGTATCTTACAAACTACAGTAGCTACAGTCATCATACTTGGTACATATATACATCCATACCACTGCAGCAGCTGCATCACACAATTATGTGTCCTTGACCTATATGTCACGGTTGACTGACTTTGCTGATTGACACTGTTTTTAAGGAAAAAAATTTAGTTTTCATGAGCCTTTCAATACCACCAGCGCTGTGAGGCTCAAGCTCCTGTAAGGTGCGCTTTGTTGTCTTCTGACAACTCTTGTTAAAGGAATAATTTCATCCATGCTTTGATTCAACAACTCACAAAAATGAGGATAATCCTCTTCTAATATTCCACTAGCATTCTGTGCAAAATTTTCAAACTTATTTTCAGTGACTTCTTTCCATTCACACCAGTCTGCTTTCTTCACTGGCCTTATCATTTTAGCACTAGGCTCTACATGCCTTACATCAAAGTCTGCCTCCAACAATACTGCAATGTGGTCTGACCTAATTTTTTCATGAGTAAGAGTTGTACACGAAAATGAATACTTGGCTAATTCTGCCGAGCTCAAGACTAAGTCAATCACACTATTAGATTCCCTTCTTGTCGGTTGTCCATCATTGTTACACACTAAATTATTCTGACTCATCATATCTTCCACAAGTAGACCACTAGAATTAACTTGCTGGTTATTCCATTCCTTACTTTTTGCATTAAGATCACCTAGTATAAGAAGAAGAATGTATCTTATCTGAAAGAATTTTTAACTGCTCTTCTTTATTTGGAGGTATATACACTACCACTAAAGTTATCTCAACATTTGAATTACTTTTGATTCTAAGAGATACACATAAATACCATAATACCAGCAGCGTCGGCTGCGGGACAGTTCGCGCCAGAGACGTTTCGTCCCAGACGTTTCGCCCCAATTTCCTTCTTGGGACGTTTAGTCCCATAATTCCGGGACGATTCGTCCCATATTTTCTTGGAAGCTCCATTATACAGGGTGCCTAATAAACCCTAAAATATTTGATATTATTTGATGTATGTAGCATGAAGAAGTAGTTACTTTTTTTTTTTCATTTCTGACATAAATATTAGCTATCCTCAGTCCTTACTATTATTTTATGTATATTTAGTATCAAGAAGTGGTAACAAATGTGTTACCATGTAATATAAGAAAGACATTTAAGCATGTGTTATGCTTTTTAGCCATGTATAATAAAAGTCTGCAAAAAAGATCAGTTAAATTTTTCTATGACAAAGCATTTTCAAGGCTATGCAGCAATTGTGTAGCAGCAGGAAGGTGCAGAGAAGAGGCAAATAGACCCATAAGACAAAAGAAAGCTGAATAGACACAGCAAAGAGACCCATTAAGTCAGGAAAAAATACTAACCAAAATTATGTTAAAGTGAGGGGAAAAGTGTTCTAAATCAAACAAATATTTATTAATATCAGTCTTTTTTATTCTTTGTGACAGCAAAAAGTATATTTCTAAAATATTTTGATCGTCAATTATTTTTTTCATCTGTAATAAAATAATAATGGGACGAAATGTCCTGGGACGAATCGTCCCGGATTTTAGGCCTGTTTGGGACGAAACGTCCTGGGACGAAACGTCCCTGGCGCAAAAAATCCCGATACCGCAGCATCACAGACATGCTACATGTACAAGACTTGAATTGGGAAACCCTAGAATCAAGATGGACAAAGATACAACTTATCATGCTCTTCAAGATTATTAATGATCTAGTGGACATCCCACCCGAGGTATACTTGACGCCTGCTAGTACACGGACTAGAGCTCATCACTCTGAGAGTTGAGACAATACTCTACAAGGACAGACGCCTTCAAGTTCAGCTTCTTTCTGAGGACAATACCGATCTGGAACTCTTTGCCAGCCACTGTGGCTCAGGCCCCCCGACTTGCCTGGGGATGTCCACTCTTACACTCTAACTGGTTAAGGGGCAACCTGTAATTTGTTGTTGTTATTGTTTATTCAGTAGGCAATATCACACTGCCAATGGACTCTTGGTGCTTCTATGATACAACTGCTTTCACTAGGTACTATTCACTTAGTTCACCTGTAACTAGAATCAGAGGGTTTTTGGAGCTCTGCCAGTGGGGTGTTCTACCCAGAGGCCTCTACAGTAGCCGGATTGGTCTGAATACCCAGTGACGATCTGAAAATGCAGGTTGCAGTCTATCCTGTTTTTCTGATCTGTCCTATCCCCTGTCCTTCTAACTTTCCTATTTTTCTTAACTTTCCCTTTTTCTATGCCACCACCAGAGACATAATATTCAAGAGTGAATGAATTCTCCTAACAAACATATACAGTAACAGCAGAGACGGATCCAGGAATTTTGGATAGGGGGTTCAAATTAGCTGAGGGGGTTCGATTTATGCAGTTTGACCAAATTTTCCTGAAATTCTCCATGAAAATAAGATAATTTGGGCTGAGAAGGGGGTTCGTTTGAACCCCCGAACCCCCTCTGGATCCGCCACTGAACAGATACAGATTTAGTTATACAACTGTTAATGGAAGGCAGTGGAGCGCAGTGGCGCAGTTGAAAGTTTGCCCGACGCATGATCGAAGGGTCCTGAGTTCAATCCTCATCAGGGCCCTAGCATTGTGACCTTGAGCAAGTCACATATCCACAGCTCAGCTTGTGTATATGTATATCTAGTCTTAATAAGTCACAGTAAAAGCTCTACAGAGCTTAGGCCTAGAAAAAAATTGTGTGATTCCGGTTTCATCTTGAAAAAAATATGGGATGCGATTTTTTTTTTTCAAGTCTGTGACAGTTCATTTCTGCAAGATACCGACACTAAATAGCTCTGACCAGACTACTGAGGAGTAGTCTGATCTAGGTTTACACTGGTAGCTGAGACATATTTAGGTTAAGTAGGGTAGGTTTACATGTGCTAGTGTTATTTCACAACTACGCTGCCGTTCGAGACAAAAAAATCGTCTTCTATATAAGACATGTCCAAATTGGAAATAGAAAGCATATCAAAACCATGCTAGAACTACTGATCACACTGAAAGAAATATGACCTGCATGATAAATTAAAAAAATGTAACTGAACAGCATACTTTTGGTGTCAGATTTTTAAAAAAAAATTTTTTTTGTAAATGTGGCTGTTAAGGGTACCTGTTCAAGCTTGTACATTTCATTTCTGTTCGTTTACAAATTTGCACAAATTTGTTAATTATTCAAACCATAGGAGAAAATAAACAGAATAAACAACATACTGTTATCACAGGATGTTTAATTGTCGACTGGTTTAAGTCACACAATGACCTTTTTCAAGACGTTCGATAGACTCAAATTGCTCACTGAAGTAGTGAAAAACGGTTAAAGAGCGTCATTAGTTAATAGTTATGTCTTGCCTGTGATTGGCAGATGCAAGACATAGGCATTACTTTTCTGATGCCATCTGCGCTGAGGGCTTAAGGCTTGGTGTTTTCTGGTTGAACTGTATTGTGACGGGTGTGGACAGGCTAGACAAGGCATTCCTCAGCGTTCTTGTCTTAATATGTGTGTTTGTTAACTTACATTGCTTATAGTTTCTTAGTAATATGTTGTTAATATGTATACTAGTCAAAAGTTCTAACCGACCACTTAGTTTTTAGCTCACCTGTGAAGGTGAGCTTATAGTATAGCCATGGTTTGTCGGCGTCCACACTTTTAAACACCAATATCTCTTAAACCAGCAGGCCAGTCTTGATCAAATTTTATGTGTAGCATTGTTGGGGTGGAGGATTGACTGCATGTTGACATGGCAACATATAGCTCCCTTAGACTTATAATGAGAACAACTTCAAAAATCTTCTTCTCTGAAACCATGAGACCCAGAGCTTACATATTTAGTATGTACCAATGGCTAGTGGTCCCCTACATAAATCCTGCCAACCATGCCCCTGGGACCCAAATTGGCCACGCCCTGGGGGTCATTAGCTCCCATCGACTTACAATGGGAAAATCTTAAAAAATCTTCTTCTCTGAAACCATGAGACCCATAGCTTATATATATATAGCATGTATCAATGTCTAGTGATCATCTACAAAATTTCGCCACCCATGCCCCTGGGGCTCAAATTGGCCACGCCCTAGGGGGTCATTTGTTTATATATAGCTTAAGAACCTTCAAAATAATCTTCTCTGGAACCATGAGGCCAAGAGCTTATATATATAGTATGTAGCAATGCTTAGTGGTCCCCTACATAAATCCTTCCAACCAAGCCTCTGGGGTCCAAACTGGCCACTCCCCAGGGGTCATAAGCTCCCATAGACTTATAATGGGAAAAACTTCAAAAAATCTTCTTCCTGCCACCCATGCCCCTGGGGCTCAAATTGCCATGCCCCAGGGGGTCATTTAATAGATTAAGAACCTTCAAAAATCTTCTTCTCTGGAACCATGAGGCCAAGAGCTTATATATATAGCATGTAACAATGTTTAGTGGTCCCCTACATACATGTAAAACCTCCCAACCAAGCCTCTGGGGTACAAACTGGCCACTTCCCAGGGGTCATAAGCTCCCGTAGACTCATAATTGGAAAAACTTAAAAAATCTTCTTCTCTGAAACCATGAGGCCCAGAGCTTATATATTTGGTGTGTACCAATGACTAGTGTTTCCCTACAAGAATCCTGCCAACCATGCCCCTGGGGCCCAAATTGGCCATGCCCCAGGGTGTCATTAGCTTCCATAGACTTACAAGAGAAAATCTTAAAAAAATCTTCTTCTCTGAAACCATGAGGCCCAGAGCTTATATGTGTAGCATCAAGCAATGTCTAGTGGTCCCCTACATAAATCCTGCTAACCATGCCCCTGGGGTTCAAATTGGCCACATCCCAGGAGTCATAAGCTCCTATAGACTTACAATGAGAAAATCTTGAAAAATCTTCTTCTTTTGAACCATGAGGCCCAGAGCATTATATGTAGCATGTAGCCATGTCTAGTGGTCCCCTACATAAATCATACCAACCATGACCGTGCGGTGCAAATTGGCTACGCCCAGCGGGGTCATAAGCTCCTATAGAATTAAAATGGGAAAATTTAAAAAAATCTTTTTCTCTGAAACCATGAGGCCAAGAGCCTATATATATAGCAAGTACCAATGTCTAGGGGTCCCCTACATAAATCCTGCCAACCATGCCCCCGGGGTCTAAACTGGCCACACCTGGGGGTCATTAGTTCCCATAGACTAACAACGGGAAAATCTTAAAAAATCTTCTTCTCTTAAACCATGAGGCACAGAGCTAACTTCTTTAGTACATATGTAGCAACGTTTAGTGGTCTCCAAATTAAATCCTGGCAACCATGCCCCCCTGGGGTCCAATTGGCCATGCTACTCCCATAGATTTATATCAAAAAGCTTTTTCTCTGAAACCATGAGGCCCAGAGCTTACATACAGTCGAACTTCACTGGCTCGAACTCGGAAGGCTCGAACACCATGTTTCGGTCGAACTGACTTTCCAGTCCCGGCAAAATCCCTATTCATTTTGACTAAACATGCCACACTTGGCTCGAACAACGATGGCTCGAACGCTCGAACCCCAAGTCTGGTCCCTAGAAACCACTTTCTATGTAAAAAATCACTGATGGCTCGCACCTATTTCCTTGTAAAACATTTCAAAGTTTAATGACCGGGCTAAGGGTAGATCCTACCGATTGCAAGTACTGGTCATCAGGTTTGCTACGTCCATGCTTATCTTGATCTTTTTTTTATTGTAAATAAAATTATAAACATATGTTTCTATGTTGTTTTGTTCAAAGAGTGACCGATCAAAATGCAGGAAGTTGTCGTAGTTATGATAGAAAAAGATAGTACATAAAGTTTGATCATGTTGAGCTGGTCTTCAATGGCTCGAACTACCGATCGTTTGAACTTTTTTCGGTGGTCCCGGCGAGTTCGAGCCATCAAAGTTCGACTGTATTTAGTATGCAGCAATGTCTTGTGATCCCCTGCATAAATTCTGCCAATCAAGCACCTGAGGTCCAAACTGCCCACACCCCAGGGGGTTGTTTGTTTATATAGAGCTATATAGCTAAAGAACCTTCAAAAATCTTCTTCTATGAAACCATAAGGCCAAGAGCTTAATGTATTTAGTATGTAGCAGTGTATAGTGGTCCTCTACATAAATCCTGCCAATCAAGCCCCTGGGGTCCAAACTTGCCACACCCCATGGAGTCATCGAATTCTATAGAATTGCAGCCTGTTTATTAGCTTACCTGAGCTGGAAGCTTACATTTTATAACTCAGGTGAGCGGTCGTTGCCCTTGGGCTACTCGTTTATCATTTTCCTCAGTGCTATTAGCAATCTCACAGCTCAGTGTACAGCCACAGATAGGCAAATATGTAGGTAAACCATACCACTTAAAGGTTAAGCATTATTCAATGTACTGTATCCAGGTGTCACAGATGAATACGGGTATCCCCATTTTCAAAATCAACAAGAATTTGCATTGAGGGGTGGGGTAAGGTTTAACATTTTCACCCAAAGCGACCACTGTCATGCAGGAAGAGTGTTCATTCCTGCATAAATCTGTTTCTTCAGTCATTTGTTTATGTAATGAAGTGGTTTTGCTCACCTAAATTGGATATTTCATTGAGTGATCTTTCACAAATTATGACGAAAAGCTTAAATTTGTGAATTTTAAAAATGGGGGTACTTCTGTTCATTGGCACATCGTGGATGTAATGTTAAGAATTTTGTCAAACCTTTTGATGGCTACGTTGACTGTTACATCTGCCTATTTTGGGATGTAAATAGAACTGAAGGATTGTTTGGGGCTCTGAAGAAAATGGATAGAATTTAAGTGGCAGGTTAGAACTTTTGGCTAGTATATATAAGAGGGCCTCATGGAAGATTCGTGTTTTGCTAAATGTGTCACCCTCTATAAATAAAGTTGATTGTTAATATTTTTTTTTTCTTGTTTTTCTCTTTTGGAGGACATGTATATTTGAATGGACATAGTACGAAAGAGATATGCACATGTAGTTGTGTCAATCACAGTTCCAAAAATGTCGGAAGAAGTTGGATAAGGCCTCATCATACACTGAATGTTGACATCTCGCACGTGCAGCACTGAGTTCTCTGAATTTTGAGAAATGGAGATGGACGATTCTACTGAACATGATGAAATGACAGACGCTGCCTCCAGTGCAGTGTCATCTCTCACTGGATTCTTATTTGGTAATATAGACGAGAAAGGAGAACTGCAAGAAGATTTCTTGGATGAGGTAAGCAGAATTGTTCCTGAACCCATAAAATGTTCTTTTTCTGTCTCACCTGATACAAGCATAAAGTAAGACTTACAGTAAAAATTCAAAGTATTGGGACAGATAGGTTTGAGCAAACAGTGCAGACCCAGATCAGACTGCTCCTAAATGGAGCAGTCTGATCAAGGTCAACACTGTTTGCAATTCCATCTGCATCTTTTGGACACATATCTAGGTGGTAATACCAAATTGTTTCATTTTCAGACAGTGAGTTACAATGACTGTTTCTGGTGTCTCAATTTTTAGAATTTTATGATAATCATTGCCAGTCAGTGGCAGTGGTGGTGGGAGGGATTAAGTTTTCTGGTTTATCTCTGTTTTTTTTATGGGAATGCACAGACAGAAGAGAGTGTTCCACAGAATTCTTATTAATGTTTGTCCATAAAAATATGTTTTGACCCCATTTAGAATCCCCCAGGAGAGGCATTTCTAAAAATGTTCATGGGTTATGTTCCTGTGTAGGGCAAATAAAATTATCTCAGAGTTAACCCCAAATATCAGTCCCACTAGAGCTCTGGTTAAATTCTCTGTGTGAAAAACGGAGTGGGGAAAAAGCAGACATCCATTTAGATATAATAACCTTAAATTTTGGCTCCCATTTAGCTATGCTTGTCTGAACCTCTGGCCATTATATTTTAGGCAGAGGGATCACGACATGTGTCCACTACGTTCATATGGACAGATGGATGTATACATGTACGTACACAACGTATACATGTACGCACGACCGAAATGCTATATGCCCCTGGCACATATGATGCGGGGGCATAAAAATGGTGTTCAATTATGTACATATACATTCACTTTACTGCAGATAAGAAGGGTTAACAGGGATAATTTAGGGATAATTTTCCTTATTTTTCCATATAAACATATGTTGTAACCCCTCATTAGAACCATCTCACTGAGACGGTTCTAATGAGGGATAACAACGTATGTTTTCATTGAACAACAAGAACAAGAGTTGTCAGAAGACAACAAAGCACAACTCATGGGTGCCTGACACGTGAATCACTGTGTCACAGGGTGTAGGTAATTAGGTTTATGATACACTTGTACTGCCTTGCGGTACAAGCCGGCTTTTATAGCGACATGGAAGAGTGCTCGACTTTAGATCGAAAGGTCCAAGGTTCGATTCTCGGTCCGGGCGTGAGATTTTTTAAGAGTCCGTGACAAATGGCACCCAAGGTGGGTGAAACTTTAAGTAGATATATATCATTATAACCCGCTGACGCACGTGAAGTTTCGTCAGACTGGCTTCAGTAGTGCATGAGTTATTGCCCTTTAATTGACAAAATTACCTTCCATCCATCAGTCCGGAGCCATAATTAAGTAACCACTGGACAGAATTTCATGTAACTAAAAATAAATATACCATAAAAATGTTATGCACAGAAAGTTTCTTCAGAATGACATCAGTAGTGTATGAGTTATTGCCCTTGAATGAATTTAAGATTGACAAATTCAGCCATAACTAAGTAATCAATCAATAGAATTCTATGAAACTTATGCTACATATGTATCACTGTAACACAATGGTGCATTTTACGGTTTGTTGGAATTGCTTCAGTAAGCAATGAATTATTGCCCTTGAATTTGTTTGAAATCGACAAATTGAGACATAACTAAGTAACCAATGAATGGAATTTCATGAAACTTAAAATAATTATGTATTGTCATGACACAGCAGTGCACATTAAGTTTTGTCATAATTATACCCCCGGCATACGAAGTATGTCGAGGGGTATATAGTTTTTGTCTTTCCGTCCGTTTGTCCGTATGTCCATCCTTCAATCCATCTGTTAGTTTGTCCTTCCGTCTGTTAGTTAACATTTGCGTTAAAGTTTTGCGTTAAGTTTGATCTTTTGCTCTCTTCTCTCGAATGTCTTTACTGGAACTTGTTCATAAGTGTTTAGTGATTACAAAGAACAGCAGAGCTTACCCAACAAAATTTGTTTAAACTGCAACCTAATTTTCTGGTCATTCCTCTT
Source organism: Ctena decussata (assembly GCA_963989385.1). NCBI lineage: Eukaryota > Metazoa > Mollusca > Bivalvia > Lucinida > Lucinidae > Ctena > Ctena decussata. The sequence continues at coordinate 49,550,375 of OZ022506.1, forward strand.
CTGTGTACAATGTTGAAATGAGACAAACATTCCCTCTGATCACTCAAGCTATTTCTGATTGGTCAGGTAACTGATGACCTTAGTGCATCAGATAGGAAGGTCCATTTTCCAGACAGATGAGGCAGGTTGAATTAGATGAATCAAAAAAAAAAAAAATATATATTTTTTTATTGGTTGATTTTTTTCGTTTTCAGGTGAAAAGTTCAATAAAGCTGTGGATTAAAACAGATATATCCATTTCTTTTTGAGATGTATTAGTAAATATCAGTACTGATTGTTAGGTGTACAGGATAATTTGACTTGCCCTAAAGGGCTTGTCATTTATCCTGTACACCTAAAAATCAGTACTGATATTTACTGATACATCTCAAAAAGAATAGATAAATATATTTCGTAGCAGCTTGAAATTTTGTATGAGGGCTGATATCTATAAGTACAACAGGAATTTACAAGAATCAGGTCATGATGATTTACTGGTATACATGTATGTCACAGTCCACTGACTTCGGACTTGGACTAATTTTGCAAGGTTAAGTTATTTGTAAGTGGTAGATTTTAGAGTTCCTATTATTGCAGCAGCTTGAAATTTTGTATGAAGATTAATATCTAGAAGTACAACAGGAATGTACAAAGAATCAGGTCATGAAGGTCGATATGTCATGGTCCACTGACTTTGGACTTAGGCTAATTTTGCAAGGTTAAGATATTTGTAAGAGGTAGATTTTAGGGTTCCTAATATTGTAGCAACTTGAAATTTTGTATGAGGTTTTATATCTATAAGTACAACAGGAATATACAAGATTTAGGTAATGATGATCCATATATCACTCTGAAACTGTATCAAGGGCTGCAGTTTGTATCACATTTCAGGCATCGGGTGCTGTGTGGCCTATGGTCTTTTTTATACTCCTCGCCAAAAGTTAAGCACAATGTGAAAGCAAAAATAAGAAAATTATTAGAGATAATAACAACTGAATTCTTAATTTCTGTGGAAGTTAATGTATTTTATCATCAACACAAATGATTCATCATGGTGGATTTAGCAAGTTTGATTCAAATTTGAGTAACAACTGCACAGGGCGAGTGCGGACATACATGTCCAAAAAACACATTTTGAAAAGAAAAAAAATATTCTTGAAATGCTCAGTGAGTGACTTTTCTTTCACACCAATTTAACGTCCAGTAATGCTAAATGTTTTTGGCGAATATGAAATTACTGCTTTTATAACCATTAAAACGAAGCATTATTTTCTCTAGAAAATGTCAATTTTGGGGGCATTCATTTCTTTGCTCTCTTTGTGCAGTGCTTGTTAAAATCAATTTGAAATTGGTGTTTTTGCAATGCTTAAGCATTGGTGTTGATAAAAGAATGCATTTATCTTAATACTGAACATTGGAACTAAAGTATTATGATTTCCAATGATCATGGTACATTTATCCTAAAAATATGCTAAACTTTTGGCAAGGAGTATATTATACAACTCTGCCTCTGTTAACCTGGTTATCCCACAAGTGCCAGTACCTTCATCAAGGCACCATCTTACTCAAGGCACTAGGCGGGGGCATCTGTGTACTCTGGACACATTTTCAGTCAGGACATGTTTTTTTTTTCCAGAAAAAACATACATGCATTTCACTATTTAAATACTGTATTACTCCTATTAAATGCCTTGGGATGTTGCATCTTACAAGATGGGGGCATTATTTAGAGCCTAAAAAGCTGTAAAAATATGTCTAATAAACAGTATTAAGGTGAATGGGTATACTTTCAGATGAAACAACTTTCTTCTTTGCCTCTCTTCTCAGTAGGGCCAACTCCTAAAGGAAAGAATTTATTTCCTTTATGAGTAGACCTAATTTTAAAGAGTTAAGTCATCCAAAGAAGAAATTAGGAATTTGTGCAAGTTGATATAACATCATTTTTGGAGTTTATAAGAGCAGGGGCATTTATTAGAATTACATGTAGTATGGCATTTCTATTATGACTAGGAGTCCAAGAAGCACCTGTCATCGCTGAGTAATCTTGGTATTGGCTCTATGGTGAAAGAAATCACAGATGATGCTGATAAGAATGATGATTATGATGAGGCTACAAATAATGGTGATAAAAGTAGCGGCAGTCCAGCTCCAGGTTAGTTTATATACATTGATAGTGGCAGTCCAGCTCCAGGTTAGTTCATATATAAAAATTGATAGTGGCAGTCCAGCTCCAGGTTAGTTCATATAATACATTGATAGTGGCTGTCTGGCTCCAGGTTAGTTCATATATACATTGATAGTGGCAGTCTGGCTCCAGGTTAGTTCATATATACATTGATAGTGGCAGTCCAGCTCCAGGTTAGTTCATACGTTGATAGTGGCAGTCCAGCTCCAGGTTAGTTCATATATAAAAATTGATAGTGGCAGTCCAGCTCCAGGTTAGTTCATATATAAAAATTGATAGTGGCAGTCCAGCTCCAGGTTAGTTTATATATACAGTCAAACCTGTCTTAAGGGGTCACCCCATGGGACCCACAGAAATTGGCTGCTTAATACAGGTGACCCCTTAATACAGGTTCATTTGCACTGTATTTTGGTCTAGGGGACCCCCAAAAAGTGGCTGCTTAAGACAGGTGACCCCTTAATACAGTGACCCCTTAAGACAGGTTTGACTGTACATTGATAGTGGCAGTCTGGCTCCAGGTTAGCTCATATATATACATTGATAGTGGCAGTCCAACTCCAGGTTAGTTGTCACCCGACGTAGGCGGAGGGGGACTATAGAAATGACCCTCGTCCATTCGTGCGCCCGTCCATCCATCCGTCCATCCATCCGAAATCTTGTCCCTGCATCTCCTCCTAAGTCTTTCATCTGATTGATTTGAAATCATACAGATTGTATTCTTATGATATGAAGATGTGCATGTGGTTCTTGTTTTATGTTTCAGCCATTTTTGATGGAGTTACAGCCCTTGCTGACTCAGACCTTGTCCCCACAACTCCTACCACATCATATATCAGATTGACTTGAAATTTTGCAGAATGTTTCATCATGATCTGAAGATGTGCATGTGGTTTTGAAATTTCAATTGTCCTGTCCTATTTTTTACAAAGTTACGGCCCTTTTCCATTTTGGGCTTTTTTCCAACTTTTGAACCATTTGACAGAGAGAGCTGAAATGTGGTATGCAATTAGTATTTGGTGAATTGATTATTTTGACTATTGTTAGGATGTGCTAAATTGATTGATGACAGAGTTATTCCCCTTTCATAGATAATAGACATTCACTTAAAGGTAAAAGGATAACTCCAGAACTATTCATATTTATGGGCTGAATTTTCATTAATGCATTGTTCATTTTCATCAGATTCATATTAGCAGGATTATGGCCCTTGTTATTTTGTTATTGGGAATACAGTCTTGATGTTTTGGGCATTCTATAAGGGCCTAGAGTTTCAGTCATCTAATTTTACACATAAATGCCCCTTTCTAAACTTAAGTATTTTACTTCATAGAGGCCCATTAAGTGTGTATATGTGTCTGCTTATGCTTCTGTTATTATTTGCTTACCAGGTTCTGTGATATACACATTTTCTGTTTTTGGCCATATAGTTACTCTGAAACTGAATAAAGGGCTGCAGTTTGCGTCACATTTCAAACGTTTTTTTTTATTATTCATATATACATTGATAGTGGCAGTCCAGCTCCAGGTTAGCTCATATATACATTGATAGTGGCAGTCCAGCTCCAGGTTAGTTCATATGTACATTGATAGTGGCAGTTCATTTAATTGGTAGTGGCAGTACTGCTCTAGGTTAGTTCATATATACATTGATAATGGCAGTCCAGCTCCAGGTTAGTTCATATATACATTGATAGTGGCAGTCCAGCTCCAGGGTAGTTCACATTTACATTGATAGTGGCAGTCCAGCTCCAGGTTAGTTCATATATACATTGATAATGGCAGTCCAGCTCCAGGTTAGTTCATATATACATTGATAGTGGCAGTCCAGCTCCAGGGTAGTTCACATTTACATTGATAGTGGCAGTCCAGCTCCAAGTTAATTCATATATACATTGATAGTGGCAGTCCAGCTCCAGGTTAATTCATATATACATTGATAGTGGCAGTCCAGCTCCAGGTTAATTCATATATACATTGATAGTGGCAGTCCAGCTCCAGGTTAGTTCATATATACATCATTTTACACATTTATTTATTGCAACTTTGCATTTCATTTTTACTGCCGTGCTAAATTCTGGTCAACTCTTGAAGAAAAGCATATGCTTCTCCAAGAAAGAAATTCCAGATCAGATTTTGGCAAGATGCCTTTGCCCAGGAAGCAAACAGGAGGTCTCAGATATTGCTTTCCTTCGTAAAAATTCAAAATGGTGGAAAACAGGGAAATGTACCTACCACCATAGATATTCTAAATCAGAACTGCTTGACCCAAGGTGATTATTGTTTGTTGATGATATTTCTCAGAAGAGTTCTGTTGACTTTACTTAAGGAATGGATGGTATTTTTTAAACGTTTACTAAACGCCAGTGGGCGGAGCTAAATTCCATGAAGCGCAAAGCACTTCTTGTAGAATTTTAGGGAGAAACACTGGCTTCTTCACACAATGAACGCTGAAAAATCAAATTTTCATTCTCATATTTGCACTATATTTGTGAACCTCTCTGTGCCGTTTTCGTGGTAATTTGGCGTAGAAAAGGCAAAATATGGGTCGAAGAAAAGTTAGTAACGACGTGTTTGGCCATGACGTTAAACAGCCGTTGTCCTGAAGTGGCATCAATCAAACGTTACAAGAACCAATCAAGACATTTGTTTACATACAACGTTGCTTGACGACAACGTCACATGGTCATTTGTCTTTCATAGGTGTATGAAGCTAGTTGCTCTAATGGGTTCACCTATGGGAAGTCAGTGGCAAGTGTAAATATTATTAAATGATGCTTTTGATCAATTAAAAGATAAGCAAAAATAAGAAATAGATATGAGCCAGTCTCTGTGAAAACCGGGCTTAATGACATAAAAATAAAAAATTAACTAACTGCATCACTGAAAAGTATTAGCTTTTCTTAACATTTTCTGAAAATTTGAGATGGTTACCATTATTTATTACTGAGATATGGACTTTAGAAGCTCACAGGTAGTGCAGTTTCTTTATATGACGTTATTAACGTCACGTAAGTATATTTTGACGTCAACGTCATTACGTTTGTTTGAACGAGCTTTCGGTGCTTGTTACACAAAATAATTCGAACAAAAAGTGTATTTGCTCATTTTCAATGTGTATTTCATAGCACACACACCACAATTTGCATGATTAAACATTCTTTCTCAAATGGTAGGTCTTTTTAATGGTATACCATATGTTTTCAAGGCTTTGGGGTTACTATGGAATAAGCATTGTCATGGCAACATATGTCATATTTATAATTATATTTTGTCTGAATTCATAGGCTTTCTGTTATATCTCAACGCTTAAGGTATTTTCATGGAAATAAAGAAAGGGCCGAAAAATCATTAATTTTAGTGTTTTTCATCCGTTCACAACGTAATTATTACGTAATGTCATTAAGCCCGGTTTTCACAGAGAACGGCTCATATATAAGAATCGTTTTAAAAAAATTACTGGCCGAATTTTGCAATAGTTTGGAACAGCTACATTGTCACTGCCTACCAGTGAATTCCACCTCCTGCTGTAGATTTCACGTTCAAGTAGGCGTAGCGAGCTGTCAATGTTTGCTAGCCATTCAAGTTTGTGGCATGTTGTTGCTAGTTGGTGAGATGAACTTGTCACTCAGAACCACATGGCACAATGTAATTATTGATTTGTAAACAACATTGACTCCCACATCACTTAATTGGGTTTAAAGAGAGCTTTGCAGTGATCATGTGAATATATAAAAATATGTCCCTCTCACCATAACTAGAACCATTAGACTCAGGGAATACAACTCATGTAAGAAATAGTAATCTATATTTATGGTATAAAGCTACCAGATTCATGTATTTCTTGCTCCAGCTAAGGGTATTATTAGATGGTAATTCAAGGATAATTTTTCTTATATCTCAATGACTACATACATGTATGTTGTGACCCCATTAACTGAACCGCCACAATGAGGCAGTTCAGATGAGGGGTCACATCATATACTTTTGAACTTTTGAGCAGGATTTACGAAACATATACTTAATTTATCACCAAATACTACCATGAAATGGAGCTCTTGGGTATTGTTTTCCAGATTTTGACACCAAAGCTTCTGATGCTGTGGATTTTTCCGACATCACAGAGATGGCAGAAGAGGAGGAAGAAAAGAACAGAATACAGGCAGCAATGTTGGGCATGCCGGCTCTTGAGAGAAGTACCTTAATTTTCTCAAAAATGCATCCTGCATAATAAGAGCACTCATTTTGGGCCTAAAAAGATCCTCAATATTATGTACCGGATATTGTGCAGTAGTATGGATTTGGTACAAAATATTCTCGTAAAAGTCACCCCTGGTTAGCTATGTATATACAAGGGCTGTTATCAAACGAAAAAGAGTCCTAGTTTCCAAATGACCTGGTCATCGTGGCTAAACAAATTTGTTTGGAACTATGATGCCTTTTTTGTTTGGTAACAGCCTCTTTTTTGTAACCAGGTGTGAAATTCTAAGTATTGGGACAGATAGGTGTGAGCAAACAGTGTCTACACTGTTTGTCATTCCATCTGCATCTTTTAGATGCAGTATTGCATCAAAAACCAAACTGTTCCATATTAGGCACATAATGGTAGTTATGAGAGGTTTCCCAATTTTTAGAATTTTAATGTATTCTCAGAAATGATGAATTTTCCAGACCGCTATGGTGTTTACAAGTTTTGTTTTTAGTTAGCATGTATCTGAAAGACAAAAATCAGTATAAATTGAATCCATGCCTGGAGACCCATAAAAGGCACTTGGAAAACGGTGTAAACCCATATCAGACATCTGATCATTCTTCAATGTTTGCTTTACATATTGGAATTTTCAGATCCCCTGAGCCAAATGGCCTTTCTGTGAAACTCATTTTGTAACGTAATCTCATATGTAGCACACTATAGGATGGGAGAACAATAAGTACTGTTTTTATGCCAGTCACTTCGGTACTTTGGTTGCTGTGGCAGTTCAATTTGTCATTGACTTTCAATGGGAAAATGGATGAAAAATCAGCTCTGATTTGAGCTATGTTTTTATACCACATATGGCTGCTCCGAGCATGCGTTAACTGCCCAATTATGGTCACTCCGAGTATGCTCGCTATTGACGAAATTTGCATTTTAGAGCAAGAGTTCTTGTATAAAGTCAACTCCTGTATAGTCTGGCAGCATATATTCTGTGACACTAAATTTAAGTATACTTATATTGGGTTTGGGAAAGCCCAGCGCGCATGTATAATCCCTCTTCTATGTACTTTCAGCAATGGTTGCTCCGTCCAGCGTTTTGTATTTTTTTTATTATTTTTTTTTTTTTGCGAGCCAGCGCACACTTTATCTATCTACTTTCCAATTTATGCTGTTCCCAAGCATGATTTAGAAAAACGCTAGGAGCACCCTGGGACATGCTCTGGGTGACCAAAACTGGACTGTTAACGCATGCTCGGAGCAGACAAATGTGGAAAGAAAACATACCTGCTGATTCAGCATTGCACATGTAAGGACAAATCTTTCACAGAAATATTCTTTAGATAGTCCTGTCTCATCCATAAGGTTTTCGTGCCAGCTTCTTCATCAGCATGGTTGCCTTTGTAACTAACATGCTGAAAAAATGGCTTAAGGATGTCCGCTGGTGAAAATCATTTATTCAAACTTTTTTACTTTTGTGTTATTTCAATTCTTCCATCAATATGTAGTCTGAAAATGTAAAATATAGTATAGGTTAGTGTGGATTTTTTTGCAGTAGATGCCATGGAAGCTTGTGAGGGTACCCGGTCATTATGAAATTTTTGAGCATAATATAAAAATATTCAACCATGTGTTTAAATCTTTTAAGAAGTGGAAACAGTTGATTGAATAAATAATTGCATGCGTTTCCTCTGACGACCACACAATGTTATTGATTTCGAGTATAATTTGTGCACAGTCTTTTGTGAATCTCCAAGAATTTAAAGGAATTGTTACCCCACCCCCATGACTTTGGCCTATTTCTGAAGCCATTAAAATGAACCCAGGCCACTTTCAAAAAAATAGCTACAGAGGGTATTAGCGCAATATTTCTGTTTATAATATTATATTGCTAGGGTCTTGTCTAATGATAATTAAGCAAAAAATAATGTCCTGAAACACTCTGTTATTAAACAGCACTGGGGATAAGTTGGTATTATGATATCTTCTCTTCTAATTGACTATAAGATTAATTGTGGAAAAAAAGACAAAATATTGAATAAATAAAGACATTTCGTTTAAACTTTGACTATACCTCACACAAAGTTTATTATTAAACAAGTTATTGAAGATTTTATATTAAAAACTGTAAATGCCTTGGCAGAAAATGACAAAATTTATCCCTACCCCCAAAAGAATGCAAAATTTTTAATATTTTGTAATGCTGCACCAAAGTGATGAAAAATAACAGAAGCAGATTCTAACTTTTTCTTAAACTTTGACAGTTTATTGTTCAGACAATTATCTTCAGGAAAATTAGTAGAAAAATATAGGTTAGTGTGCAAATAAGAAAGAAAACTTGAAAATTTTAAGCCTACCCCCTTTTAGTTTTGGCTGTGTGTAAATTAATAGAAAAATCACGGCTGCATCTGAGTTATCTATCTTGTCCGATGAAAGAATTTTAATGTAAAACTTAAAACAGCCAAGTTACCCTAAAATTATATAGCCTTTTCATAACCAAAGAGTACTTCATAAACAGCTAATTGGATCGTAGGCTAATCGAAGTAGATTCTAAGCCACCCCATGTAGAAACAATGGCTGCCTGTGTTGGTAAACTACAATATGTTTCTTTCATGTTTATGATAAAATCATTTCCAAAGTCTATTTTCTTGACTAGATATTAATATATCCTTAACATGCATACAGAACAATATGACAAAAATAAGCTGTTATATGGAAAAGCAGTTTTAGAATGGTAATTACCCCACCCACTACGGAACCCCCTTCAAGACTGACTGATCTGATTTTAACATGACACACACTCAACGTAAATTTCTTCATCAATCTCTGGTACGTGTGAATTTATACATGTATAAATGCTCTTGAATGCATGCTCATGTGTATGATTTGACTCAACATTCTTTTTTTAATTTACATAATCTCCGAGCTTGACCGAGCATGATAGAGAATTGAAAAAAAAAGTGAAAAGCTAGTCTGAATCTCTTAAACTATCTGTATGTGTCTTAAATTTATTGACACATGTAAAATAGTCTTCGATGCAAGATGCATGTAATATGAGCATGACACTCAACAGATTTGGTAATCTGCATATTTTCGAGCTTTCGCGAGCAGAAGTTGGGGATTTAAAAAGGGAAAGCTACATAATGTCACATGAACGAATGCATTTTTAATTTTTTTTTTCTAAGATATTCTGATCATATTCTAATTGTCCCCCTGCTTGTATGCTACTGTCGGGTAGCATTTTATTGTATTACCTAAAACCTTTTGAATCATTGACTAAACCAGTGTAATGAGCAGCTTGGTCTCAGTCTACATGGGTCAACAATGCCCTCGATTTGGACCACTGCCCGAGGAAAATAGATAGAAACACATGTGTCGTGTTGAAGAGAAAAATATAGTTTTGCGTAATGTTGAACTAAACTGTCAGTTCAGTGACGTCACAATGACAAGTTGGCACGCGCGCACTAATTGACTGAGCGGATACTACGGCTGAGTTCGCATCAAATGAAACACATCTCTCTACAAATTAGATTCAATAATTTCTACGAAAGCTAGTGTATTTTATTTCCCACAGCGTTCCTCAGTATTGGTCATGCTATTAATAACATGGGGAGAATGGGGCCTATATGCATCATACAGATCTACACCCCACACCTACTCCGCCAACGCCCAGACACCTGCGCACCTCGAGACCTACACTGTTCTGTTTTCTTTTTGTCAAACCGTTTAGTCATTTAAATAGCAGAGCGGTCAAAGTATCTTAATCTTAAGTCCGAACTCATTTAATCGAAATAAACGTCGACAAATCCAAAATATTTAGATGCAAAGATATGGATCCAAAAACAGAAAGTGTGATCAGGTGCTCGCTCGTTTTGGCATGCGGTATACGATTCAGTAAACATATCGCTCCCTGTACGTGACACCTGACACGTGGCAAAATCTCGTTTAGTGCCAGTCCGGCAATACACACAGTTTATACCTGCACCAAAATTTGACAAACGAGTGTCGCGTTATTAAAAATAGGTATTCAGGCGTATGTTTGTCCTTCACCAGCCTGTACGCATGCAACCCGCGCATGCGCAGACCGAGCGTTAATCGCTGGACGAACTGTGAATGCCCACACTGCAGATGTGCGCAAGCTATCCTGGGCATGCGCAGTTGTAAATATGTATATTTTTAAAAATAATAACAACAAATATGCCATGTAATTAGAAGACAGAAAAAGGTTTCTCCCAGTTCGAATGGAATTCTCGATGCAGTGTAACCACATAATTTGCCCAAACTTGCGGCATAGGAAAAGTCTGTTTGTTTGTTTTTTCCTTTTGCTTCTCAGCCGTGAGAAACTGTGCCTTATTGCATGTGCTAACAGGAAAGTCTCTGATTAGTCCGCACATTCGCACAGCCTCTGTTCAATATGTACATGCTTGCTTCACATAGAAATAATGCTAATCAGACTGTGCATATGTGTAGGCTGATCTGTGTCTTCCCTGTTCACGCATAATATAAAGCCCGTTTTCATGAATAATGTTTTTTGCGTTAGTTTCAGTGTGCATTAAAATGTGTTGGAATTTCCTTCTTTTCTCTCTCTATCTAAATGCACGTCCACACTTGTCTGTCGTCGTCACCTGTCCCATTATGAAAAAGACTGCCTGCATGAGGCTTTCGTCGGAAAAAAGTGAGAGGGCAGTTTTTTTCAAAGTATTGTTAGATGACGAAGTCATTAGTGAAGGATTCAAGGCTCTTCAGCGCTTAAACAAAATATAAATAACAATGCTATATCTGACTCGTATAGGAACTGATGGCATATCAGAAAACTGCTGAAAGTGATCAAAACGAGCTTTCAGCAGTTTTGTGATATACTCCACCAGTTTACATATATGTATGTTTAGCAAAACTGAATCTTTATTCGAATGTACGAATCGAATAGCATCGTTATATTATATAGAAGTCCGTTTGCAGAATTCTACTTTGGAATAGAATTGCGCATCTACCAGGCGCAGTTTGTTTACCCGTAGTCTTGTTGGGTTTCTCCTGTGAAGACAAGTCGTCCAGGGAAGCAAACAGGAAGTCACAAAAGTTGTTCCCCTTTTTAACAAATGGCGAATAAAGATTGAGGTGTACCATGCACCATAACAGTAATTACACGAAAAAGGCGACGCATTACATGTCTGAACAGCAAACAGCCTGTGCACGGAAAACTGTCAGTGAATCCTGGAGATTTGTAAGATTGATCAATGTTCGCAAATGTTGAGTGTGGTGTGGGTGGTTGCTGATCGGACATGTTCTAAGATCCTTTTGAGACGCCCTACCGATGTCTGTTTTAGTCGCAGTTCACGTATCGCAGGGAATGGAAACTGCGTATGGTCAGATTTAGGACTGGGGACAAATGTGCCATTGGAAGTGCGAACTTTGAATGCAGAGACCGTGCACATAGCGGTGCTCTCACTGTTTGCGCGTGCGTTCCGACAGACTTTGTCTGGACGCTGTCATTTTAAATGAAAAGCTACGACAAAGCAGAGTTTTTCGTTCTGAAAGTCTTTAACAATTGAAACGTGCACATTCCCGCTCAAAAATAGATTTGTTGTGAGAAATGGCGCCTTATCGCATATACGAAAAGCAAAGACCCACTTCAGCCTGCGCACCCGCGCATCCTCGTTCGGATTTCCATGATAGATTGTTGATGCAGACAGAGACCAGGCTAATGTTACTGCACAGATGTGTCTGCTGATCTGGGTCTTTGCTGTTCGCATTTGGTATGAAGCACCTTTCCGATGCAGGGCCAAAAAAAATTTCGACTCGCATACCAATATAGTCGCTCGCGCTTAAGAGACGTTCTCAGTTAAGCTGGGCCATTAGCTGTTATTTTTGTCCTTCGTATTACATTTCTTTAAATTACAAAAAAAACGGTCCTGTTTACCATCTGACACGTAGCCCTCTGTCAAAGTACTAAGACATGCATGTGTTTTGTTAGACATTTTTAACACTGGTTCAAATAATTATACCCTGGTTTAAAAGGCGACGTTTTTAAATGTCGCAATATTGCCTTTGCATAGATATGAACACCGCACCGCTAAAAAAGATAAATCACTGCTTAAAATCGAGTTCCATTATTAAATTCAGGTTATTTCTTATATATTTCCCCGCTTAAACAATATCTAAAGGTTAGTTGTTGCTACGAAATGAGACTGGGAACTAATGTCGCAAATTTTATGTAACCTACGTCACAGCGGTAAATTCATGATACACGTATTAACTAAAATGGCCCAGCATCATAAAACTTACAAGATCACACGAAGAAATATGTGTTCCTCAATAGTTTATATCATTTGTGCAAATTTGCTCCATTTTGTATATTTTACTCGACTTCAAAATACATTACCCCAGCATTTTCTGTAAGAATGTAACCTTACGTCACAGGCTTTTTTTAAAACAGAGCAAAGCAATCACACTAAAACTCATGTGCAAAATTCTGCCTAGTAACAGCTACAAGATGGTGTGCTTAGATTTCATGCACTGAAACATTAAATGGTATAAAAAACGTTAAAAAGTGTGTACTGTAACCTACGTCACATGTAACCTATGTCACAACGTCACTAAGGCCACATTTTGAAAGCGTTGACGTCATTTGATTAAGCAGCGCTTCATAGAAAACCCCTATCTTCCAAAAAAGCAAAGAAAAATTTTTTAAATTGAAACCAGCAAAAATAATCAAATGTCAGTAGATTAGTATATGTGCAATGCTACGCATGTCAAAGAAATCGTATGCAACATCGTTCTTCAACGTATCTAAATAACGCCATAAAATACGCCATTTTTAATTGTTAGGGTATGTCTCTAAACATGGTTGGTATTCCATAATCTAAAACTATTATCTCAAAATATTTTACAGCTTTGAAGCAGATATAATGAGCATTATGGTCGTGATTTTTTCTTGAATTCTGACATGGTTGTATATATGGCCATTTTTGTCCGCGAATGGCCCAACTTAACTGAGAACGTCTCTTTAACGCATGGGCAGATTCGCGCAAAAATAACTGCGAGCAAAAGTTCTGAGACTTGGAAATACAAAAAAATAGCCGGGAAAGCAAAAAACGAAGTCCCATATTTTTTTGCCCGAAATTTTAGGAATTCACCTTTTCAAGGATGACCACTGATTGAATTTTGGAGAATTTTCAGAAATTATTTTCGGCAATAATTTTAGGTGTCCATTAGTAGGCTATAGATTCCAGTGAAATAAAATGTCCTGTCTCCATCAAGAATACCAGCCTCCCCCCCCCCCCCAACCCCGACCCCAGAATATCAAATGGTCTATCCCTAAATGTTTGGAAGACAAGTTTGATCGAAAGAACTAATTTGAAAATGTAATGGTGGTGGGAGGGGAGGGGAAGTCTGAGGTAGCCCCTCGTCGACTCCCAAAGCTGAAACTATTTTCTTTAAATGTCGACGTACACAAAACTTCCGATCCCCACCCCCATATGCCTGACAAAATATATGACCCCTCCCCCCGACACCCCATCCCATACCCACTGAATTTACTCGGTCCCCCACCTAGTAATAAATGGCGTCCGTAATAATCGGGTGAAATCAAAACTTTTGATTAGTAAAATACCGCCCAAAGGATAAAGTACTAACCTCAAAATTTTGATATGGTGTTGGGTCTCCAGAACATAGACTATTTTAGTGAGATCTGCTTGCGTAGAGGAGTTTTAGAGCAGCCTGATAGGCTTTCAGCGCAGTTAGTCCACTAATGACAGAAACTTCACTCCACCACTGTGGTCACTCTGGTTAGTTTTTGCGCTTGAATGTGCTAGCTGTTTGTTGCAGATGCGCGAACTGATACCAAAGTAAAACTAAACACACCACTTGGCAATTCATTAACAGTTTCAGATGAAGTCAGCTGTAGATTCTAATTGACAGCAACATCACACGTCATCGTTACGTGTACTGAGTACCAACGAACCTAAACAAAACAGCTGCAGTGTATTTGAAGAGATTAAGAGAATTTCAACCGTTTGCCTAGGACTAGGCCTGCGTAGCAGAACATATTAGCTGAAGTAAGATTAAATCTGTCAACAGGCATATTTTTTATATCATGTCTAGCCTCAGACTCATCAGAGCTCCTTTGTTGGTGTCTAAGGGATTTGGCCTCTCACGGCCTAATGTGGGTGGGGTGTATGGGATGCATCAACTTGCTCCGAAACTCGTAAAGAAAGTCGAATATTTTGTCAAGTAAAACCAGAGACTGTCTGACGGATGGGATGCCGGATGACATAGGAACTTAACGCAGTGTGGTTGCAAATTGAAAACATGGTAAAGGCATAGTAAAGTGCCTGGCATGTGGTGTGCAGACAAATAACGACATCACGGGTACGTGGTACCTAATATCTCTTTGGCGACTGAAAAAAATGGTAGCGCTCTAATGAAAATTATACAACAGCATCCAAAGTTTTTAAAAACATAGTGATTTTATATTATTTCTTAATTGTAAGACGGCAAAATTACGACATCCGACACTCGACATTCCGAACCGTTGTTGGCAGTTCGCGTTGCGCAGAGGTCTCAAATTTGTCACCAGCGGACATCCTTAATAGTCAAGCATCCTATGTGGCTAAACGGCTTGATAAGCTGAAATTTTACTGGAATGTTCTCTACATAAACCTCTAAAAATCATCCCAAACAGTGCATTGCTAGCTTTACAACTCTAGCAATTATAGCAATAAAAATACTGTATTTATCCTAATAAACACCCCTGCTCTAATAAACACCCCCTCCTCTTTTCGGAAAATAATGTATTATATTGCATGAATTCCTGATTGCTTTGCTGGATAAGGTAGCTCTTTGAAATGGGGTCTGCTTCCGTAAGAATTGACCCCTAGTAAAAAGGGAGGCAAAAAATCCTTTGAAGTGACCCATCATCTATATATTGCTTGTTAGAGGTACTTTGGCAGTGGCTGATTTACTACACTTTCGGCTCAAAATAATGCCCCCTTTGGCAAAATGCAACACCTACGGGGCATTTTATAGGATTAATATGGTAAGACTTTATTGAGATTTTTTATATACAGGCACTTCTGAGGAAGATTATGATGCTGCTGAAGAGAAAGATACTCACCTTATGCCACCCCCATCATGGCTGCCTGTGACCTCAAAATCAGCTGAGGTCAGAAAGCCTGAAGGTCAAGGTCATTCCCCAGAGGTCAGTTTAGCAATGACTTCAGCTAGTCAGGAGACATCAGCAGTATCTTTGAGTGAATCTGAGAAGTTGAGTACACCACTAGCTGCAATGATGCCACCGGAACTGAGCAATGTGGATGTCACAACACTTTTTCCCGAGTTCAGACCAAGACAGGTAAGCTAAGTAAATCAGATTTATATGGCATTTGAAAATGAAATAAAAACATACAGTTTACAGGTATTATTTGTGAAATTAAACTCAAATGTATGTGGCCACAATGTAATTGAAGCTTTAAAACAGGAAAAAACAACAACATGTGAAATCTAAGAACCCTCAAAGTTGTTGGGGTCTCCACAGATTATCCATGTCAGGAGGAAACATTACAGAAGACATGTGTTAAATTTACTGTGGAGATCTCAGACACACTTGTACAGTGATGTAAATATGGGGACAAAAGCATTGTGGGGGACATATTGTTTTTGGTGTGGATCCCGTCTGCGTCAGCGTAGCTTCTTGTCTGCACTCTATCTCCTTAAGGGATGCATGGATTTTGACCAAACTGGCACAGATACATTACTGGGAGGGGGAAAAACTGATAAGATTTTGGTGACCTTGACCCCATTTTTAAGGTCACAGGAAGTCAAAGAGTGTTGAAAAATGCCTTGTCTGCACCATATCTCCCGAAGGAATTGATGGATTTTTGCCAAACTAGCACAGATATATCACTGGGAGATGGCAAAGAACTGATTAGGTTTTGGTGACCTTGACTCATTTTCAAGGTCACAGGAGGTCAAAGAGTGTTGAAAAATGCCTTGTCTGTACCATATCTCCTGAATGGATGGATGGATTTGAATCAAACTGTCATAGATACATGACTGGGAGATGGCAAAGAAGTGATTAGTTTTTGGTGGCCTTGACCTCATTTTCAAGGTCACAGGTGGTCAAAGAGTATGTCTGTACCATATCTCCTGAATGGATGGATGAATTTGAACCAAACTGTCACAGATACATCACTGGGAGATGGAAAAGTAGTGATTGAATTTTGGTAACCTTGACCCTATTTCAAGGTCACAGGAGGTCTTAACTTGACAACATTGAGTAAATTAATGATACTGCTGGGAAAGCGCAGGTGGGGGTACATCTGTTTTTGTCAAAAAACATTTCTAGTTTTCTCCATTTTTCTGATTTTTTCGTTGCAAAAAACATCATTTTTGTGGGTATTTAAGTTTCCATATGATTGTTGACTGCTTACATACACTGCAAATAATGTAGATTCCCAGTAAGGTAAATCAGATTGCATGAAAATATTGTTTTTTTGACACTACTCAGGTGCTGCGATTTTCTCGACTATTCAAACCGGTGCATGTGCCTCATGTTTGGAAGAAGAAAAAGAAAAAGAAAGATGAAGAAGGGAAGGAATCAAAAATAGAAGGCAAAGAGGATAGTAAAGTTAAAGAACCAGGTTAGTCTGCACTTCATATGTTGCCCAGGTATGACACTGCAAGGTAAGGGTTTCCCATATCCTAGTGGTGTAGGAGCAGTGGGGGCTAGAGGCCCACTGTATCTTGGGCACAGCATATGAAAGGCAGAACCCAGCCCTCACCTTATGCTGCCTTATCCTTGTGATTCAAAAAAAGGTGTCCATTTACTGCTGGGTTGACAGAGAGTTTTCCAGTCACCAGTTGGCCCAACCTGGATTTAAACCTGCGACCCTCTGCACCATAACCGAGTCTCTCTGACCACTTTGACGACAGTGCCTCTCTGATAGGACGCTATTCATACAGTAAAAGGTCTAAAAATTGGGACATTTAAAGCAGTTACCATAATTGTCTTTAAAGTAGAAGAGATTTTGGCAATTCAGCACTGCATCAAAAATGCATATGGAATAGCAAACAGTGTAGGCGCAGATCAGACTGCTCCTTTAGGGTGTGCACTGTTTCCTCAGTCATGTCAGTCAGTTAGAATTTTTATGGTATTCTAAGCTGAGTGTAGGAAGGGTTGTTTTAATCAATTGAAACATGAATGTAACATTACACTCAGCTCACAGAAATTTCTGTATTTAATAAGATGTCAGTCTATCATCAAGATCTCTTTAACCTTTAGGACCAGGTTGTTCAAAGCAGCATTGGCATAACAAAGTGATTAGTCAGGGTTTCATTAAGTCTTCCAGTACTCACAAAACTTCTCTAATATTTTTTTGCTGAAGAATTTCGAGGAGCTTTTGCATTGCAAAAGCCCCTCACAGTTTTTGGGCATAAAATGGTAGTGTTTAAAGGTATAATACATTTGAAAGTTTAGCGTATCATTTATTAATGACGTCATTGCTTTGAACAACTGTGCCCAGATTGTTCCTTTGAGAAATGATAAAACAATGTTGCAAATTTCTGTTTACAAAGTAAGCCCAAGGACTCTCACTTCAGTCACTTTGATGATTTTGATACATTTTTGGATAACCTGTTCTGATGAAGAGACCTGCACAAACAGTTCCAGAGTATATCTTTGCTTACCTGCATCAGCTCCTCTCTTGTTGATACATAGCAGGAAAAATTGATAGCACATTTCAAAATTACAATGACAAGGTCAGTAACTTGACAGAAGTGGTATTGTGAACAAAACATTGACCATTCAGGTGTCAAATCTATTGGAAATACCCAATGATTGGTCATTGAAATGGCTTAGGCTGAAAAGGATGTGACAAAAAGTTTCTTTGGAAATTTCTCAGTCTCATCACTTCCATAAAAATTCAAATCCTTATGAGAGATCTAGTGTTTACTCACTGCAGAGCTCTAGATAAAAAGGGTGTTTGATGATAATTGATGGATAATTTTTCTCATTTCTCATTGTAACCATATGTTGTGACCTCTCATCTGAACTGTCTCATCGAGGGGTCACAACATATGTTTTTATGCAGAAATAACAAAAATTATCCTTTATCTAGAGCTCTGACTGTTTAGTCTCTGTTGAGGCTAGAGTTTTACTAAGTATATCCAATGAATATTCAACTAGAGTCTTGTCATATCAGTTACGTTAAATGGTACTTTGTGCAATTACTTGTTTTTTCTCCAACAGACAAAAGCACAAAAACAGAGAAACCTAGTGAATCACAGTCCCAGCCCCCACCACCAGATCCTAAACCTGCCGAAGCTCTAGTTGCTGTGGTACAAGACACAGCTGGGGATGTACATGTTAAGGAAGAACCTGAAGTTGGGAACCAGGCTACTGTAGAACCTCAGGTTGGTTTCATAGCCTTATAGGCATGGACTGTTACACCGAGCTCTACATAAACAGACTTTTGATTTTCTCTATAAAGCATAATGCTGTAGCTCCTCATTAGAACTGCCTTGGTGAGGAGACTCTAAGATGAAGTCACAATGTGGTATTATGGAGAATGAAGAAATCTTGTCTCAGAATTGTCCACAACACCCGACAGGTGTTGTGGACAGTTTGGAGATAAGATTTCTTCATAAACTTATCTAGAGGCCTGGAGTCACATATTTTGGTTAGTACATACTCATTGATTCTGTGCATGCAAGGAGCCATGTCACAAGAACTGTGCTGCCTAGGTAACCTTGATCTGTCATGACTATTCATCACAACTACTCAATGTGTGCAATACAGAATCAGTGAAGAATGACATATGCAGGCAGATCAGTGTCTTCATTGACATACAGGGCCCAGTCGTTCTAAACTAACATCATTAGTTAATGAGACACTACATTTTGGTTTAAACAATATTTTATTCAAATAAGTTGCTATACAATTGTACATAATATTATATGGTACAGGATCTGATAGAAAGCTGAAGCTTATTTGGCTGAAAGTTTGCATGAAGCATTAGTGGGACCTTGATGTTCAGAATTATCAAAACTGAAAAAAAATCTATAGCGGAATTAGGTCACATTGACTTTATATCGACCCAGCATAATGTACATGTATGTCGACGCTAGCATTTAAGTCCATTCAAATGACTTACTCTCTGAAACCACTGCACCTATGGTTCTCAAATTTCATATGCAGCATGATCAGACTGCAGGGCTTCAGAATGCTAAAATTCAGCTGGGTCGAGAATCCAATATGGCCACTGTCACTAAAAATAGCAAAATGATTAAAATCAACTTTTCTCCAGAATCACTTGGTATATAAGGTTGAAATTTTGCATGGAGCATTAAAGGGACCTTCGTTGTCAGAATTATCGAAATGAAAACAGTCTGTAAAGGAATTAGGTCACAGTGACTTACTTTCTGTTTACGAGCCAGGTTTTGCTAAAATGCATATATCTCAAGAAAAGCTGAGCAGATTTTAGTCAAATTCAATCAGATTGATCGGCAAATGGAGTTCTTTCAAATTTATGGGACAGGGCAATCCAAGATGGCTGTCAGCTGCTGTTTCTGAAAATAGCAAAAACATGAAAATGAAAATTCTCAAGAACCTCTGTATGAATATGAACCAACTTTGTGTCAGAATGATCCTTGCATGAAGTTATTTCAATCTTTCGCAAACTGACCATCCAAAATGGCTGCCTTTAACTGTTACTAAAAATAGAAAAAAAGTATGAAACCGCCAATATTTCATGAACTACCAAATAGATTGTGACCAAATATGTCAAACTGATGCTTTCATTGATTTCCTAATATAAAGGCTTAAAGCAGGTTCGACGTAGCGTTCAGCGGAATCCTTGTCTTCTACAACAGTTTCTGACAGTGCTGTAAATAACCTTTTGATTATTTTTCAAATATTTCCAGGAAAACTCTATGGTTGAGATGAAGAGCCAGGATTTAAGCAGCGTTGACCAAGGTGTCTCCAGTCCAACCCCTGAAGATGGCAGCAGTGATGACGATGATTATTCTAAATATTTTGGTTGTAGATTCCGCTTGAACATGGGTCGCACACCAACCCCGGAGGACTGTGCTTCAGATGATGAGGTAGTTAAAAGTTTTGGTGGTAGCTAGGCTTTCACCTCTAACATGTTGAAGGAGAAAAGAGATTTTACAAATGGTGTACACTCTGATCAGACTGCACTTAAGGTGCAGTCTGATCAGGGTCTACACTGTTTGTCATACTTTTTTTCTCTGAAAAATCCCACCTCAAATAACAAACAATTTAGTCTGAATTTTGTCAGACAAAAAAGTTCATTAGGTAAAATACAGGTAGAAGGTTTAGAAACAAGAAGTTTTGCAAGGAAAAACAGACAGTAGGAACAGGCAGGATGATGAAATTCAGACCAGCTAGTGAATCCCATAGGTGGGATCAGAATCTTTGATGTTTTTGAATCATATTCTGTTGTTTTGTTATGTACTGCATGTATTTTATTGGAGCAGGCTCCTGTCAAAATTAGGGTCTCACTTCTGATCTCCTTATTAGATAAAATTTTTATTGAAAAAAAAAATAAAAAAATCTTGGTTTGAAAAAAATTCTGTACACACTCTCACACCTCATGCACAAAACAAACAAATCAAGAAACAACAACAACTGCTTGTTATCAGCGTCAGTCAACAGTTTTATAAAATATCCCATTTGAAAGTAGTGGTGGTGCACGTTTATTATAACTCATCTAATAATTACAAGTTTTTTAGCAATTTTGCAAATTCTCTGGCTCTCATATTTGAGAAGCTGGCAATTAAGTGGAGTTCATTGACAATTCCTTGGTCATGAATGCAAGAAACCTGCCAGTAATTCCTTAACATAAAAAAAAATCAGCAAAAAAAAAAAAAAAAAATGCTCAAATAAAAGCATTCAAAAATAAAGCAGTTTAGAGTGAATTGTTGTGATATTGTTTTCCAGGAGAAAATGCTTAGAGATATAGTACCAAGTTCTAATAGCACCAGGTCTGAGGGGGAGAGTGTTAAAGAAAGGGATATGGAGGTAGCTCCATGGAGATATGGTCCTGCTCAGTACTGGTATGACATGATGGGTGTCAGTGAAACTGGAGAGGGATTTGATTATGGATTTAAATTGGTATGTTATCGCTAGCACGAAATAGCTGACATATAATGTTTTCATACCTTGCCACACTTGTGGCAGGGTATTATAATATACCTTTTGGTGTCTGTCCATCTGTCTGTGCTCACAATTTCCGATCGATAACTTGAGTATCTATTAATGGAATTTATTCAAATTTTGTGTACATATTGTTATTGGCAATGAGTGATATCGGATTGTTAATGGGCAAAATCTGTCCATTTCTAACAGAGTCACTGCCCTTGATCGTATTGGAAAAATGGTTTCTGGCCTGTTATTCCTTTACTGTTTATTATATCTGAATTAAAATTCATAGAAAGTTGAACATCAAAGGTTACATATTGTGACCAAGGGCTCTCACTCTGACCTTTCCAGTTAGTGAGATATCTGCCGTTGATAGGTCTGAAAAATGGTTTTTGACCTGTAGTTCCTTTACTATGAAGAATATCTGACTGAAATTTCACAGATATGTTGAACATCTAGGGTTACATATTGTTACTAAGGACCGTCACTCTTACTTTTCAGTTCATGAGTTATCTGCCCTTGATAGGTCTGAAAAATGGTTTTTGACCTGTAGTTCCTTTACTATGAGGAATATCTGACTGAAATTTCACAGATATGTTGAACATCTAGGGTTACATATTGTGACTAAGGACAGTGACTCTTACCTTTCCAGTTCATGAGTTATCTGCCCTTGACAGTTCTGAAAAATGGTTTTTGACCTGTAGTTCCTTTATTATAAGGAATATTTGAATGAAACTTCATTGATATGTTGAACATCAAAGGTTAGGTATTGTGAAAGAACTGGCACTCTTACATTTCCAGTTCGTGAGTTTTCTGTCCTTGATTGATCTGAAAATTAGTTTTTGACCTGTAGTTCCTTTACTGTATGGAAAATCTGAATGAACCTTCACAGATATGTTGAACATCAAAGGTTACATATTTTGACTAAAGACATTCACTCTTACCTTTCCAGTTCATTAGTTATCTGCCCTTGATAGATCAGAAAAATGGTTTATGACCTGTTGTCCCTTTTCTGTATGGAATGTCGAAATGATACTTCACAGATATGTTTAACATGAAAGCTTACATATTGTGAGGGTCACTCTGACCTTTCCAGTTCATGAGATATTTACCTTTGATAGTTCCTATACTATATGGAATATCTGAATGAAACTTCACAAATATGTTTAACACCATAGAATAAGAAACAGAGTTTCTCAGCTCAAAGAAATGCTTCACTGCCTGATCTAAATCAACACTTTTCTGAATGCCCCACATCTTACAAGACTGCTATACATGATTAAAATTTATTTGCAGTAAGGACATCATATCTGTCTATCCCAGTTCTGTGGCTATTTAGGGATTATATATTTCAAAACGTATGTTATGATGTCCAGCCGTGGCGGGGTATCATGCAGTGCCTGAGGTGCTTTTATTCATATATATTCTTAAACTGACATAAATGTTAATTTTAACACTGGTTGCCTATATAGCTAATGGTAAAATCTAGTGATACATCGAGTGACAAATCACTGAGTGGCCTGGCGTGACATTATTTAGCGCCATTTGGACGTCATTTTGATCCGTTTGGTGACGTCAATTTTCATTTCTATGAGGATAGACGGTGTAATGTTGTTTTCTCGCATCAAAAACTGACGAACAAAATGTAAACGCCTCTGTTAGAGTCAAAGTTGTTGGCAGTGTAATCATTGCGGAAAACTGGAAAAATTTGAAGAAAACATTTGCGTTTTCGTCATTTCTTGCGTGTTAGAATCGAAATTGAATCTTGCTTTCTCATCATTTTTCTCTCTCATTTTCACAGCAAAAAATATTAGCGCCCTTGATTTTATCTGTACTAGAAGGCTTATCAAATCTTTGACTAACAACTTTGTTAAGCTAATGATCCTTCGAACAACCGGGCCCTATTCTTAATATGACTGGCTTTATATTATGAAAGAGAATAATAGACCATGTTATATATACACCAAAAAAGTCTGTTCATCAGATCAGAGTCTTCACTTTTCTTTGTTTAGTCCACAAGGCTTCACAGATACAGTGCTACAGATAATAAAGGGCAGCAGGGATAATTTACGATATATCTCCATAAAAGCATAAGTTGTGAGCCTTCAATAGAAGTGTATTAAATGGGATTTTATTGCTTTCAAAATGAACTTTATTTCAATAACAAAACACATTGCTGACACAGTTGTTGTCAGTGACGTTACATGTACGCACCAAAACGTGGTCATATGATTAAAAGCGACATCATATGATAAAGTCATTTAAGTAAAGAAACTGATGTTTATATAATACATTTTCAGAAGAAAGAACTACAAGACAGAGATGGTAATGATGATGATGATAGTCCTGAGAATGTGGTGAGAACTTCTTTGACTCTTAACTTGTTGAAGATTGATTGTGCTAGGTTTCTGCTAACAATTACAAGAATAAACAGTTACCTGTGTGACTTTGATTTAGTTATGGGCATTTACTGTTGAAAGCAAGAGTTTTTTTTTTTAAATGTCCGCAAAACAAAATTTTTTTCCCCCCCGGAAAACAGAGTAGTGCCTGGTTGAATGTTTAGATGTATTCGGCTATAGTGCTGAGGGTGACAGATTCAAATCCCAAGGCAGCTGGCAACCAAAAAACTCTGTCTGCCAACCCTGCAATAAGTGGGTACCATTTTATATCAGGGAAGGTAAAAGGTTGCCAAAAAAGAGGGATGGGGTCTGTCTTTTCTGTGGTATGCCAAAGATACAGTTTGTCTCTTACACTCAATGCCCCTAAGGGTACAAGGCAATTGGAACCTATTACCTTTTTTGTTCCTCCCCCCCCCCCTCCCCTATCATATGATGCAGTGGGGGGTGGGGGGTGGGGAGGGGGGGGTGTGGTTGGCATATAGTGTCGGTCGCGCATATGTGTGTACCTTATTACATACATCTTTACATCCGTACACATGCCCATCTGTCTGTAGGTATGTGATCCTGTTAGACTTGGGTTAACATTCTTATAAGAGGTAGATTTTAGGTTTCCTATTATTGTAGCCTATTGAAATTTTGTATGAGGGTTTATATCTAAAAATACAACAGGAATACACAGGAATCAGGGCATGTTGATCCATATGTCACAGTCCACTGACTTTGGACTTAGGCTAATTTTGCAATGTTAAGATTTTTAGCTCACCTGAGCCGAAGGCTCAGAGGTGAGCTTATAGGATGGGAGTCGAGCCGTCGTCCGTGGGTGCGTGGGTGGGTGCGTCAACACTTTCAAACATAAATATCTCAGAGACCAGTGGGCCGATCGCAATCAAATTTTATCTGAAGCATCATTTGGGTGGGGGAAAGGCTGCATTAGGTTTTGGTGCCGATCAGCTCAGAACTCTGGTTTCCATGGCAACAGATAGCCCCCATAGGGTTATAATGGGGAAAATGGCGTCATCACGTTTTCTCAACTGTTTTTGATTAGATCCTTATCATACTTGCAGGTAATGATGACATACACAAGAGCTTGGATGAGTTCGAAATTTGGTCGGATTCGAGCACAGACTACGGAGTTAGCTGCCCTTGAGCGTTTGAAAAAAATCCCATAGGGTTATAATGGGGAAAATGGCGTCATCACCTTTTCCCAACTGTTTTTGCTTAGATCCTTATCATACTTGCAGGTAATGATGACATACATAAGAGCTTGGATGAGTTCGAAATTTGGCCGGATTCGAGCGCAGACTACGGAGTTAGCTGCCCTTGAGCGTTTGAAAAAAATCCCATAGTGTTATAATGGAGAAAACAACGTCATCACATATGTTTAGAAAAACTTTGTCATCGCTCTATTGCCTACATTTCTCAACGGATTTTAAAATAACTTCACACAAATGTAGGGTGTGACAATATCTCAAGCAAGTTCGACTTTCAGGATGCTGCGCCCAAGGTCAAGGTCACTGTGGCTAATTTTAGAAAAACTTTGTCAGCGCTCTAGCACCTACATTTCTCAATGGATTTTAAAATAACTTCACACAAATGTAGGGCATGACAATATCTCGAGCAAGTTTGACTTTCAGGGTGCTGTGCCCAAGGTCAAGGTCACTTTGGCTATTTTTAGAAAATCTTTGTCATCGCTCTAGCGCCTACATTTCTCAATGGATTTTGAAATAACTTCACACAAATGTAGGGCATGACAATATCTCGAGCAAGTTCGACTTTCAAGGTGCTGCGCCCAAGGTCAAGGTCACTGTGGCTATTTTTAGAAAAACTTTGTCATCGCTCTAAGGCCTACATTTCTCAACGGATTTTGAAATAACTTCACACAAATGTAGGGCATGACAATATCTCGAGCAAGTTTGACTTCCAGGGTGCTGCGCCCAAGGTCAAGGTCGCTGTGGCTATTTTTAGAAAAACTTTGTCATCGCTCTAGCGCCTACATTTCTCATTGGATTTTGAAATAACT
This sequence comes from Ctena decussata, assembly GCA_963989385.1. Lineage (NCBI taxonomy): Eukaryota > Metazoa > Mollusca > Bivalvia > Lucinida > Lucinidae > Ctena > Ctena decussata. Next base: position 49,576,307 of record OZ022506.1, read on the forward strand.
TCACACAAATGTAGGGCATGACAATATATCAAGCAAGTTCGATTTTCAGGGTGCTGCATCCAAGGTCAAGGTCACTGTGGCTAATTTTAGAAAAACTTTGTCATGGCTCTAGCACCTACATTTCTCCATGGATTTTGAAATAACTTCACACAAATGTAGGGCATGACAATATCTCGAGCAAGTTTGACTTCCAGGGTGCTGCGCCCAAGGTCAAGGTCGCTGTGGCTATTTTTAGAAAAACTTTGTCATCGCTCTAGCGCCTACATTTCTCATTGGATTTTGAAATAACTTCACACAAATGTAGGGCATGACAATATATCAAGCAAGTTCGATTTTCAGGGTGCTGCATCCAAGGTCAAGGTCACTGTGGCTAATTTTAGAAAAACTTTGTCATGGCTCTAGCACCTACATTTCTCCATGGATTTTGAAATAGCTTCACACAAATGTAGGGTATGACAATATCTCGAGCAAGTTTGACTTTCAGGGTGCTGCGCCCAAGGTCAAGGTTACTGTGGCTTTTTTAGCTCACCTGAGCCGAAGGCTCAGAGGTGAGCTTATAGGATGGGAGTCGAGCCGTCGTCCGTCCGTGCGTGGGTGGGTGCATGGGTGCGTCAACACTTTCAAACATAAATATCTCAGAGACCAGTGGGCCGATCGCAATCAAATTTTATCTGAAGCATCATTTGGGTGGGGGAAAGGCTGCATTAGGTTTTGGTGCCGATCAGCTCAGAACTCTGGTTTCCATGGCAACAGATAGCCCCAATAGGGTTATAATGGGGAAAATGGCGTCATCACGTTTTCTCGACTGTTTTTGATTAGATCCTTATCATACTTGCAGGTAATGATGACATACACAAGAGCTTGGATGAGTTCGAAATTTGGCCTGATTCGAGCACAGACTACGGAGTTAGCTGCCCTTGAGCGTTTGAAAAAAATCCCATAGGGTTATAATGGGGAAAATGGCGTCATCAAGTTTTCTCAACTGTTTATACTTAGATCCTTATCATACTTGCAGGTAATGATGACATACATAAGAGCTTGGATGAGTTCAAAATTTGGCCGGATTCGAGCACAGACTACAGAGTTAGCTGCCCTTGAGCGTTTGAAAAAAATCCCATAGTGTTATAATGGAGAGAACAACGTCATCACATAATTTTTGCAAAACTTTGTCATCGCTCTGTTGCCTACATTTCTCAATGGATTTTAAAATAACTTCACACAAATGTAGGGCATGACAATATCTCGAGCAAGTTCCACTTTCAGGATGCTGCGCCCAAGGTCAAGGTCACTGTGGCTATTTTTAGAAAATCTTTGTCATCGCTCTAGCACCTACATTTCTCAGCAGATTTTAAAATAACTTCACGTAAATGTAGGGCATGACTATATCTCGAGCAAGTTTGACTTTCAGGGTGCTGCACCCAAGGTCAAGGTCACTGTGGCTATTTTTAGAAAAACTTGGTCATCGCTCTAGCGCCTACATTTCTCAATGGATTTTAAATCAACTTCACACAAATGTAGGGCATGACAATATCTCAAACAAGTTTGACTTTCAGGATGCTGCGCCCAGGGTCAAGGTCACTGTGGCTATTTTTAGAAAAACTTTGTCAGCGCTCTAGCACCTACATTTCTCAACGGATTTTAAAATAAATTCACACAAATGTAGGGCATGACAATATCTCGAGCAAGATCGACTTTCAGGGTGCTGTGCCCAAGGTCAAGGTCACTGTGGCTATTTTTAGAAAAACTGTCATCGCTCTAGCACCTACATTTCTCAATGGATTTTAAAATAAATTCACACAAATGTAGGGCATGACAATATCTCGAGCAAGTTTGACTTTCAGGGTGCTGCAATCTAGGTTTTTGATTATATCCTTATCATACTTGCAGGTAATGATGATATACATAAGAGCTTGGATGAGTTCGAAATTTGGCCGGATTCAAGCACAGACTACGGAGTTAGCTGCCCTTGAGCATTTGAAAAAAATCCCATAGTCTTATATTGGAGAAAACAACGTCATCACATTTTCATTTTTCATCGGATCCTCTTCATACTTGCAGATAGTGAGGATACGCATAAAAGCTTGGATTAGTTAGCATTTCGGCTAGATCCCAACACTGACTATGGAGTACCTGCCTTGAGCATCCAAAAAATCAATGTCGCCACTTTTTCTTGGTTTCTACTGATCTGATCCTTTTCAAACTTGCAGGTAATGAGGAAATGCATAATATCTTAAACAAGTTCAAATTTTGGCCAGATCAGGCCAACCACTACGAAGTTAGAGCTGTCTATTGTGCTCTTGATCGGATACTTTTTAAACTTGCATATATTAAATGAGGGCATACATAATGTTTTGGATGAGTTTAAGTTTCAGCCTGATTGGACCACTGACTGTGGAGTAAGCTGCCCTTGAGCATCTTAAATATCCCTATAGGTTTACAATGTCTCTCAGGTGAGCAATTGTTGCCCTTTGGGCTACTTGTTATAAGAGGTAGACTTTGGACTCAGGCTAATTTTGCAATGTTAAGACTTTTGTATTAAAGAGGTAGATTTAAGGGGTTCCTATTATTTTAGCAACTTCGAATTTTGTATGAGGATTAATATCTATAAGTACAACAAGAATATACAGAATCAGGTCATGATGATCCGTATGTCACGGTCCGCTGACTTTTGACTTAGGCTAAGTTCGCAAGGTTAAGATTTCTGTAAGAGGTAGATTTTTCCGTAAAAATTCTAAATATAGGGACGCTAAAAATAATTACCATAATTGTCCTAAAATTGGAACAGTTTGGTTTTACAGTGCAGTAATGTGCCCAGAAAATGCAAATGGGATGGCAAATGTGTAAACCCTGATCAGACTTCTCTATTTGGTTTGCACTATTTGCTCAAACGTAACTGTCCCAATATATAGAATTTTTACGGTTCCTTTTGTTGTAGCATTTTCAAGTTAAAATTTTTGTAAGAGGTAGATTTTAGGTTCCTTTAGTTGTAGCAACTTGAAATTATTTGTTTGAGGATTTATATCTATAAGTGAATACTGAATATACAACAATCAGGTCATGAAGATCCATATGTCATTGTCCACTGACTTAAGACTTAGGCTTATTTTGCAAGGTTAAGTTTTTTGTAAGAGGTAGATGTTAGATAAAGGGCTGCAGTTTGTATCACATTTCAGACATTGGGTGACACTTGGCCTGTGGCCTATTATTTATACAAAACTCTCTTTATGAACCTTTTTATCCAACAAGTGCCAGTACCTTAATGAAGGGGCCATCTTACTCACTAGGTGGGGGCATCCGTGTACTATGGACACATTTTTAGTTTTATCTGAAACAACGGCAACAAAAGAAAAGAGAAAATTTAAGAAGCACAATTTCACTGCAGGAGTTGTCCCAGAGAAGTAAAGTGTATCTTTGTGCAGATCTTATAATGAGACAGTCTATTATGTTTTAATATTTTCCTCTATGGCTGTTCTCAGCCTTGAAAACAAAAAAGATAAAATTTGTACTAATTCTTTCTATTTTGTTGATGAAGTTACAACTTTATACTGTGAAAAAGTCTTTAATTGCCAAAGACTTTCACATATTCTATAAAATTGGATAGTTCGTGGTGATTTCTTTTCAGGGTTTGGGCTAATTGTCTTATAAAATGTAGTAGTGTTCACTTTTGGTAAGGTCTTCCTTTAAAGATCCCAAATGTTTATTTGAAGGGAAAGCAAACAGATATTAAGTTTTGCTAAACAAAGTTTAGTGTAGAAATGTACATGCACTTGATACAGTCACATGGCAAGCTGGCAGTTTTGTTTGTAATAATTTCCAGTGGCTGATTTAAATTTGTACAGGTACTCAGAACGGTAATGTTTGCATTTTTCAGAAGTATGAGAAGTCTGATGATGAGAAGTATATAGGTCCAGAGTTTCCCGATGAGGCTTTTCTCATGGTGACCCAACTACAGTGGGAAGATGATATCATCTGGAGTGGGGAGGAGGCCAAGGCCCGGGTTCTACAGTCTCAGAAGACACGGGCTGCTGCAGCAGGCTGGATACCCAGTACTAGTCACAGAACTGCTGCTCAGTTCCTACAACAGAGTAAGATGTACAGCAGAGCCCCTCTGTAAACTTTTCTTGACAAAAACATATATAACAGTTTATTACAACTGTCTTAGTTGATGGTTTCAAGACACACCCAGAGTGTCACTCGCAAATCACCTGATAGTGTTGAACTGGCTAATGAAACAGCAACTTAGCAAGTGACATCCTACAAAAATCAGTGATTTTACCTTACTGTTAATGGAAGGATGTATACCTGTTTAACATGGGCTTAGTTTTTGGAATCATAAATACTATGATTTGAAGGAGATTGGAAAACATAAGATTATTTTTATCAAGAAAAATGACGAAAATAGTGTCTGCCATTTAATTTGACGTTTAAAACTTCATAGATCTTGTTAACAGAGTTCATTTGACTTACCAACTTTAGAGATACACTGGAGCGCCATTATACCGCGGGCCGATATACCACAGAAATAGGTATAAGGCGGTTGTCCTGTGTTGCCCATTATTTTTTAACAGATTGCGGATTTATTGGTGCGTTTTGTTTGTGTTCACGACATTGGAATAGAAAATAACCATTATAAAGTTAGTTGATTGTTCACATAATTTTAATCAACAGCGTGTCAAAAGTTATCACAGACAATCAAAGCATCGGTTGTGATTGTTCACATAATTTTAATCAACAGCATGTCAAAAGTTATCACAGACAATCAAAGCATCGGTTGTCTTGCCAAGGTGTGAACAGTGGTCATGTTTGTAGAAGACTTCGATAATTAGTGCATATCGTGTGTCACCAATTTGGCCAGCGGCGAAGGTCACCTCATATACACAACACACAGGCCGACGCTAGGGAAAAAGGCTGTGCGAAGCAGTCACTGATTACTTTCAAAGAAAACATTATAAAAGAATTTTACAAATGGAAAAAAAAAAAAGAAGCTTAAACCCGATTTGATTATTTGTAGGCTGATTAGAGTATTTTAGGCGACGTCAGTACTTGCGCAAATAAGTATGTTTTTATTCATCCAAAGGTACCTTTTGGAAGTGTATATACAAGGGAATTAACTCGAACAACCAGAAAAAAAAAACATATGTTGGTTACCATTTCAATAGTGTATTGGCCCATATGAATGGCAGTAATACGAATCATGTGTTTCCGGCATGTCTACTTTCGCTTTGTAAATGGTTTTGCAGCGGATTTTTCACAATAAGTAAGAGCATAGGGACTGAAAGGCTACCTCAGCGATGACTTTGGTCGTATCAGGTAAGCAGTAAACATGTCTATCTACCTGGTTAGGACTAAATAAGCGCTACAAACATGTAAACTTGGGGTATTTCATTAGTGGGTAGGGTATTTCCTGCGAAGATTGTTATAACGCGAGATCACTTATAACGCGGTTCGATTTTATGTCTCCCCCGCATTATAACGGCGCTCCAGTGTACCTGCCATGAAGATAATGCATTAAATTTTAGTGTTTTTCCAGGTTGCATTTTTTACACTGCCATATACCTAAATTCTCAATAAATGGTAGTTACATGGTATTCATGCATAGATACCTATATGCATAGCAGTTTAAGGCCATGTTCAATGGGAATTAAATGCATGTTTTAATCATGAAATTCTCATGCTGTTCCAACATGGTTTCAAGCTTGTTTCTTCATATTCTGTTCCATAATCTGTTGACATTTTGTTAACGCTTTGGGATAAGAATGTTTGCTTTTGCTTGTATAACAGTAAAACCTGTTCTTTTTGCAAGGGAAAGATTTCAGAATACACATGGCACTACGAACATTAATTTCTATTATGATTTTCAGGCATTTTTATGAGTTTTTCATGGAATCATACTATAAAATGCAAGAATAGCAAGCAATCTGTTTGTTTCATTGCATTAGCATTTGCTGAGTTCCTTGTAACAAGTTTGAACACTCAGCATAAATTCTTGGCGTTCAAACAATTTCTATGGGACCCAGAAAATGTAAATGCATGAATAAATATGCATGGTTCCTGTAATGGTAGTTTTCCTGCTTTGCCTATTGAAGCAAATTTATATGTGAGGAGAAAACTCAAAAGAGGAATAGGCAGAAACATGGCAATAGCTGAAGTTAAAGCACTGCGTCTCCCTTTCTCTGGAGAAGAACATGCAATTTCAAATTTGACATGTATTTCAGAATTACATGATATGGTTGGGTCAAGTCATTGCTTGAAATCAATGCTTCTTAACAAGCTTTTATGCGATAAGAATATCAAAACTTTTTAACATACTTTGATTTCAAGCCAACTCTGCACTGGAAACACAGCATTAAAAAAAAAAAGAGAAGAAATATTGAATCAATGTTAAAAACACCTACTTTTGGTTCCAGATAAGCCTGGATTAGCAGCCAAGGTAGCTGGGGTACCAGTAATGAAGACTTTACCAGGTCAGATGGGGCAGTTGACACCTAAAGGGCTGGTTCCAGGTGCTCCACAAGGTACAGTAGAACTTCATTGGCTCGAACAGGCTTGGGACCATGAAAATTAGTTCCAGCCAAGGGTAGTTCTGGCCATCCAGGGTTAGTTTTCATATAAAGTGACCTCTAGGGACCAAGAAAAGAGTTCTAGCCAGGCAGGGTGAATGAGCCATCAGGGTTCGAGCCATTGAAGTTGTACTGTATTTCGCTTTTAATAGCAAATAAAGGATGATATAGCGATCTGGGGCCAGTTGTTCAAAGCATAGTTAGCTAAATGAAGTTGTTAGTGGCGGATTAGTGAAGTCCTATAGTACTCACAAAATCAATTGCAGTAAAATTTTTTGCTGAAAAATTATGAGGAGCTTTTGCACTGCTTTTGCTCTTTTTTTTCAGCAAAAATGTCCTTGTTTTAACATATATTATGTTTGAAAATTTAACGTCCTGTTAACAAACGACATTGTTAGTTTTGAACAACAGGGCCCTGGTTTTTTTTACCGCCAGCATTTATTGAATAACACTTTAGTCCATTTCTCAAGAGCAGCAGTTCTTGTGTACAGTCATCCAACTTTAAACTTTGCTATTTCTTCCTTAGTAGAGTGGACTTTCACACTGTTATATCAGTAGAAGCAGTATGTTTAGGCAACATTTTCAGAGCGCCTTTGCGAAGCAAAGGAAAGCTTATGCTGTACCCCCGGCATCGTTGTCAGAGTATGTGTCAGCGTCCTTGTCAGCGTCCGTGATGTTAACAATTGCGTTTTACTCGATGTTCAACTCTGTATCTTACAAACTACAGCAGCTACAATCATCATACTTGGTACATATATACATCCATATAACTGCAGAAGCTGCATTGCACAAATGAGTATTCTTGACTTATATGTTACGGTTGACTGAATCTGCTGTTTGGCACTGTTTTTAAGGCAAAATTTTTAGATTTGATGATGCCTTTGACATAAGAGACTTGATACTTGGTCAAATAGCATATCCCTATTATTGCATGATTATTCATGATATAACTTTACCCTGATTAACTATGACTGCTGGGCGTATCCAGTCTTCATTTTTGGCGGGAAACGCAGTCCGCCATTCCCCCCAATTTATTTATATTCTGAAATTCTCCTACTTCCAGTGACCATCACATACCATAAATCAGCCAGATAAAAGTTCTTTTACTGGTGACCATTATCAGGCTTAGTATATAATTTTTCTTGTGAAATTTATAAGTTAATAGAAATAATGAGGGCGTAAATCTTTAAAATGACATCTGGTCAAAAGTAATGAGCTGCTTCATAAGCTCTACCTCAAAGTCCAAATGTAAATGTGATATGTCCAGGGTAAAGCATGTCTTTCACATATATCGAGAAGATGTTTAAATGAAATTTTGACTTGTCAGACCTACCCGTGGACCGAGGTAAAAGTCACACAAATGTAGCAATATTTTTGGGAAAAAAGTCATGTTAACATATGGTATAGAAACATAGGAATTTTCATATATAGTTGCGCTAACATGCTGTTTCCATATCAGTTTATGACCTTGACCTATATTTTGCCATATTGGATGACATTGTTATTTTTATGTCATCCGTAGAAGTTAAGCTTATTTTCGACTGACACTAAGACCTTCAAACATCGACCTTTTAATGGGTTGTATTTTGCCATTTTTACAAAGGGAAACACTTTTGTGACTAATTCTTCAGTTTCTCAACAGGGCAGAATTTCCAAAATGGGGAGTAAATTCTTTTCTTTTAGAGTTGACTCCCATTAAGAAAGGGGAATGATTATGGTAACTTCCTATTTGCCTTCTTGGCCCAAATAAATTCTTCTAAAATGGGGTCTACTCTTTAAGAGTTTACTTTCATTGAGAAGGAACAGTAGAATTCTTGCCTTGAAAGTTTACCCTTTCACATATTAGTAATGCAGAAGTCAATTTAGTGCTGTTCAATAAAAGAAATAGATAAATAAGTAAATAGATAATGTAAAAAATCAGCAAGCGCTGAACAAGTGAAAGTGTATTCTGTCTTTGCTTTAGAATCTCAAGAGCCTAAGGACAACACTTGGTATTCTATATTCCCAATTGAGAACCAAGAACTTATCTATGGTAATTGGGAAGATGATATCATATGGGACGCTGAGGTTTGTTATTTCTTTATTATTATATGCAATTAACATTCCCACAGCCCCTCCACAACCTCACCACACAAGTGGTAAAAATTCTAATTTTTGAGACAAAGTTAATGGGCTTAACCAGACTTCAGAAAGTCTCACATAGAATGTTTGAAACATAAAACGGAACCCATGTTTCTCAAAATTTATTAGATTCTTTGGTATATTGGCAGCTGTCAGCTATAACTTTGCATAAGACATACTAGTACAAGCTATGTACTATATTATTTATTCAGCCATAAGATGGAGGTTTCCTCCTCAATAAACGATCCCAAATATATATCCCGGCCGCGCCATACCAAAGGCGTTATAAATGATACTGGGAGCTCCCTTAGCTGACGTTTGCCTACAAAAGGGTAGTCCTAGGAAGATAAATTTAAGTCATCGGGTAAGTATAAATTGTTACTGGATACCTTGTTTGTCGCAATAAAAGCTCTACAGAGCTTATGTTGTCTGTTTCTAATATGCGACGTTAAATAAAGCTTCTTTATCTTTATACTGACAGTATTAATTTTGTGTAATTCTCCTATAAGATGGGGTTTTAGATTTTTAGATCTTTATGATTGTTTTGCAACAATCTCTCTCTCCCTCCCACCCCCCTACCCCCTCCCCACACACACACACTTGCAACTGTTTTGTAATGGAGGCCTCAATATCCTTGTGGTTAAAATCACTGATTTTAGTCTTGTGTGTTAACACATGCCATAAGATAACTATTTCACACTTCCCAAGTCATACCCTAATGTGCTTAAATATTGGAAGACCTAAAGGCCTTGGGACAAATGGAAAATTAATGGACTTAGGTGTACCAATAATTAGGCACTTTAGGGTATGGCATTAAATCTTGTTACTCAGATGTTCCGTTTTTTGTAGCTGGTCTGTACGAATGTACAGGAAGAGCTATTGCACTACCACTGGTGTCGGCGTCAGTGTCGGCGTAAGCAAAATGTTTAGGTGATGGGCAAGGCGCTGTAAGGCAAGCTATCCTGTCCCGCTGACAGGTCTTGTAAACATTGTACTAACTACACTTTATTTGTAGAATATGGACAGGATCCCATCACCGAGGATACTGACACTGGATCCCAATGATGAAAACATTATTCTAGAGATCCCAGAGGATGTGGATCCCAGTGCACCAGTGACCCCAGCAGCCAAGAAAGAGAAGGTACATGTAATTTCATATAAGTGCAGATCTTTGGCTAAACCAATTCCGGGAGTGAAATGGTTTACATTGTTTCTCATCATGTTTCAAGATATTTTCCCAAAATTTATGATTATCTTAAGCTGTTATTTGGGGACAACTGTATTGACAATTGTTATTTGGGGAGGTAAATCATTCAGTATGGTCCCAGATTTTGTTTTACCACTATGCATGTCATTGCACATAACCCCAATCTAATGTGCTTTCTTCATGTTCACCTTTCAAAGTGTACTACTTTGCACCCAGAACAAGCACTTTCAGCAGTGTAAAACCGGATTTCAGCCAATAAGAAGACTGTATACACATGGTATGCTGCTGTAAATTTTTGACTTCGTCCAATCAGACATTTTGTTACATTCTTAAGTACATTAGAATGAGGTGAAGATTACTGCTACATATATAGGATACTTTTCCTCAATACTTCAAGCATATGCTATAATCAGAATATACAAAACATGATGTGTTAGTACAAGATGGCCAGAATATTAACAGGCCTACTTATACTTTAAAATAACATATTTAAATTCACTGACAAGTAAGATTTCATAAGTACAGATACCTGGGAAACAGTGCCATTTTAGTGGTAAGATGCAGTGCCCTGGGCTGATGGAACCAAATCAGGGTAGACTAAAACCAAACCATCACAAAACAGCATAGTTTATATGCACATTGCTCTGACACAAAACAGCTGCTGCAAAATCTCATGATGTTGGCTGAAATTCCACAGAAAATACATTTCTTTTGTGTACTTTCATGTATTAATAAGTTTATCTGAATTGTTGTGGTGAAAACTGAGCCACATAAGATGGCCTAAATGATGTCTGTGGTAGTGCTACAGAAAAGAATCCAGAGTGTTTGAAATTTATCAGAAATCTTATCCCTTATGAATGACTGCAGCTATGAGACTATGACCCCTAATTATGCTACCCTATATCCATTTTAAGACATAGCATTATAAGCAAACAGCTTTATATTAAGACTAAACTTTAAAGGAATATAAGGCAAAAGAGCATGAAATGCTCATATGCCTTATATTCCTTTGTTGTTTAGCCCAAGTAGGAACAATGATAGGATAGCATTATACCGTATAATGGAAAATTTTCGCGTCGCCAAATTTTCGCGGATTTGTCCCAAAAATATAAGGATTAATTTTCGCGGTTTTTAATTTTCGTGGATGTGAATATCCACGAAAATAAAAATTGTTTTTGTCCTGTTGAATATTGGCTTGACTGAAAAATCAAGACGTTTAAGGAGAGAGAAACGTAAAGAAACTAATCACTTTATAGTGAACACATTTGTTCAGATAGAATCGGCTCCTTTTGGGTTTGGGTGGATACTCATCATTTTTAAACAGAAAACATAAGATAGACATTTATACAATCCAATGTTCAGTTTACAGAAACAGTCAACTGAAATATGTGAGCAGCTGATAGAAGGGCTATTGTTCAGGATATAGGTACACAGAGCTCAGAGTTAATTAAATTTAATTCGATTGCACTTCCATAATCAGGTACAAGTGACCATTAATAAAGTGAAAAAAGTGACAGCCTGTTCAAATTGTAATTACCTGCTAATTACCAGCTAACATAATTGCGCCAAAAATAATAGCTCTATATTTACCTACTTTTAAGGGTTTGTGGGGCTCTTTGAATACCTCAATACCGTTTGACGATTCAGATTTCTTATTACTACTTTATACAAACTTGGAAAATATTTCGCGGAGTTTAATTTTCGCGGGTCGCTATCGTCTGTGAAAATCTGCGAAAATTAGGCGACGCGAAAATTTCCCATTATACGGTATCCAAAATAGCATTATAATGAGGCTGCTGTATTACCAGGCTGAGGTAAAGAAGTCAAAGATTCTCCTGGGAAAAGCTGGCATTATAAAGGAAGATGAAGAAGAGGAGGTAAGCAGTTCTTGTTCTACTTAAGAAATAGCAGTGAATGGTTTGGAGGTTAGTTGTAAAGCAGTTAATATCGTGAGCATGGAGCACGAGTGATATATCTACTTACAAACAATTATTTTATTTCTAATACTCAAAAAATTCTGAAAATGGATTCTTTTCATTCAAAATTTCCTAACCTACTCGCCATTGTGTTGTGAATCCGCCAATATTCTTAACTGTTTGACAGATAAGTGTACCTTTTTATGACGATTTTAGAGGAAAAAAAGAGACGTAACACCATCTAACGGCAAGAAACGTCATCAGAGCATCACAAAATATGACTGTTATTACTAGAGATATCAGCAATTTCACACACTTTGAAACAATGAATTGTTTCAGAATAAAATACAAAACTTTTCGTTAGATTCGATAGGTGCGCTGTATTAGAATTGCCTGTATGAATGTAGAGGAAGTACTCTTGTTGTCACCTGGGCATGGGCATCAGGGTCTTGGCCCATGTGGGCTTCAGCATGTGGGTGTTTTAGTCAATTCTACATTGACAGATTTTTTTACAAGCTTACACATCTTGTTTTAGGTGTATGGCTACACCTCTTGCAGAAACCATTGTACATTGAAATTCAGTCAACTGGCGATATCTCAAAGTTCAGATTCATCCCAAACTACTGATATCTCAAATTAATTTTCTGGCAGTTTGATAACAGGAGTTGAAATGTAAATTAAATTGGGAGATGTATCCAAGCTATATTCTTTGATATAATAGGATACTTTGAGATGTCAGTGCTTGAGATATGGAGAGTTGACTGTAGCTCCATTGTATTATGAAAGGATGACACTGTAACAGATACAAATTTGTTTCCCTCAGTGTTAGAAATTAATTCTTTTTTGCAGGTAGCAAGTACTTGCTACCTGGTATAAAAGCTAGTAGCAAAACTCACATGCCTGGTAGAAAAAACTGGAGGCCAAAAACAGTCCTCTTGCCACTCAGCTGTTGTGTTGTCAGATATATGACCAAACAAAATTCAATTAGGTCAAAGGCATTGATAATACACATAGAAGCAGTATTTTAATTGAACTCGGCTAGTACTTCCAAGAAATTAACTTTTACTGAAGAATTCCTAGGCAGCAACTCTTTGCTACCTACTTTTTCTTCAGGTGGCAAATGAGATTTTAAGGTGGCCAATTGGCTACTTGCTACTGTTAATTTCGAACCTTGTCCCTGGTAGTTGCCTCTATTCTACACTAGTAGTAGATAAAAATGATATTCAGTTAATTTATACCTCCAGGTTTTTATACCCCCGCTTTGAAAAAGTGGGGGGTATTCTGGTTTACATCTGTCCATCCGTCCGTCCTTCCATCTGTCGGTCCATCCTTCTATCTCCCCTTTTAATCCAATATTTTTGTCAAAGATTTCTCTACAACCGTACAAGTCTTATTTGGCATTTTGGCATACAGGTTGATGATGTTGTGTTGTATCGTGGGATTGAGAACCAGCCTTCTGCTTATTCTTCCCTTTATTTGTCCGATTTTCTTTGATGACAGATTTCACAGCAACCCTTCAAGGTAGAATGTTCATATTTATTCCCCCCCCCCCCCCCCCCCCCCCCCACACACACACACACACACACACCAGAGGTGAGGGGGACATATTGGTTTCAGTGACATGCGTCCGCATCAGCGTCCGCATGACAATTTGTATCCTGTATATTTCTTCAACCATTAGGTGGAATTTTACCAAACTTTCATGGATATATCATTTGGACAAGCCAGTGAGCTGATTAAGTTTTGGTGAGTTTGATCCAATTTTCAAGGTCACAGGAGGTCTTAGACTGTTGAATTTCATGTGTCGGTGTCAGCATCGGCGTGACAATTTCCTGTACCTGCAATATCTCTTGAACCAATCAATGGAATTTCACCAAACTTTCATGGATATATCATTGGGACAAGTTTAAGAGCTGATTAGATTTTGGTGACCTTGACCTCATTTTCAAGGTCACAGGAGGACTTAAATGGCATGAAAATTTCTTGTATGCACAATATCTCTTGAACCAATTGATGGAATTTCACCACACTTGCATGGATATATCATTTGGATAAGCTCAAGAGCTGATTAGATTTTGGTGACCTTGACATCATTTTCAAGGTCAGCGTCGGCGTGACAATTTCTTGTACCCACAATATCTCTTGAACCAATGGATGGAATTTCACCAAACTTTCACGGATACATTATTGGGACAAGTATAAGAGCTGATTAGATTTTAGTGACCTTGACCTCATTTTCAAGGTCACAGGAGGACTTAAATGGTATGAAAATTTCTTGTATGCACACTATCTCTTGAACCAATGGATAAAATTTCACCAAACTTGCATGGATGTATCATTGGGACAAGCTTAAGAGCTGATTAGATTTTGGTGACTTTGACCTCATTTTCAAAGCCACTGGAGGACTTAAATGGCAATTTCTTGTACCCACAATATCTCCTGAATCAATGGATGGAATTTAACCAAACTTCCATGGATACATCATTGGGACATGTTGAAGAGCTGATTACATTTTGGTGACCTTGACCTTATTTTCAAGGTCACTGGAGGACTTAGATAACAATTTCCTGTACCCACGATATCTCCTGAACCAATGGTTGAATGTAACCAAACATGCATGGATACATCATTGAGACAAGTTTAAGAGGTGATTAGATTTTGTTGACCTTGTCCTCATTTTCAAGGTCACTGGAGGACTTAGATGGTAAGTTCTTGTACCCACAATATCGGATGAACCAGTAAATGGAATTTCACCAAACTTGCATGGATATATCACTGAGACTAGCTTTGGAGCTGATCAGATGTTGGTGACCTCTATCTTATTTTCTAGGTCACAGGAGGACTTAAATATGTGAAAATTTCAATAAAATTGATATATCTCATTAGCCTTTGGCTTGATTTCCATTTTACTCTTATAAATATACCTTTGGGACAATCTCAAGAGTTTACTGTGTTTTGATGACCTTGACCCCATTTTCAAAGTCAAAAGCTAACTTACAAATGCTTATTTTTTCCTCTTAAAAACAAGTTATATCTTGAACTAATTGATGGATATATATTAGACTTGCATGAATATATTGTTGTGACAGGTTTCAAACAAGTTTAGTAGTTAGTGAGCTTGACCAATTTTTGAAGGACACAGTCTTCTATGTGGGATATCTTTAGAACCAGTGGATGGATTTTCTCCAAACTTGCATAGATATTTTATTTGTACAGGCTTTTTAGCTCACCTGAGCCTTTAGGCTCATAGGTGAGCTTATAGTATAGCCAGGCATCCGTCGTCCGTCCATCTGTCGTCCGTCCGTCGTCCGTCCGTCGTCCGTCCGTTGTCAAGATTTTCAAACATCTTCTCCTCTGAAACCACTGGGCCGATTGAAGCCATATTTCATATGGAGCCTACCTAGGTCCGGGGAACGAAAGTTTATTTGGGGTATCTGGGTCACATGACCAAGATGGCCGCCACGCCCATATATGGTAAAAACCTTTCAAAAATCTTCTTCTCCAGAACCAAAAGGCCTATGACCTTGAAACTTGGTAGCATCGAGCATGCCGGCCCATCATAGTTTGTACAAATCATGACCTTGCGTTGACCTTGACCTAATTTACGGCATGGTCAACTTTGGTACGTTAGGCTTTTATATGGGAAAACGCTTAAACAGTGGATTTCTCAGAAACTATTTAAGTTTAAGGAACAATACTAGGTATACATGGTCGACTAAATGACCAGATGAAGATATATGTCACTAAAGGTCAAGGTCATTCCGTCAGACCATCTGTCGTCAAGATTTTCAAACATCTTCTCCTCTTAAACCACTGGGCCAATTGAAGCCAAATTTCATATGGAGTCTCAGTGGGATGGGGGAACGAAAGTTTATACCTGGGGTCTGGGTCACATGACCAAGATGGCCGCCATGCCCATTTATGGTAAAAACCCTTCAAAAATCTTCTTCTCCAGAACCAAAAGGCCTATGACCTTGAAACTTGGTATGTAGCATCGGGCATGCCGGCCCATCATAGTTTGTACAAATCATGACCTTGCTTTGACCTTGACTTAATTTAGGGCATGGTCAACTTTGGTACGTTAGGCTTTTATATTGGAAAACGCTTAAATAGTGGATTTCTCAGAATCTATTTAAGTCTAAGGTACAATACTTGGTATACATGGTCGACTAAATGACCAGATGAAGATATATGTCACAAAAGGTCAAGGTCATTCCGACGGACCATCTGTCGTCAAGATTTTCAAACATCCTCTCCTCTGAAACCACTAGGCAGATTGAAGCCAAATTTCATATGGAGTCTCAGTGGGATGGGGGAATGAAAGTTTATACCTGGGGTCTGGGTCACATGACCAAGATGGCCGCCATGCCCATATATGGTAAAAACCCTTCAAAAATCTTCTTCTCCCGAACCAAAAGACCTATGACCTTGAAACTTGGTATGTAGCATCTGGCATGCGGGCTCGTAAAAACCCTTCAAAAATCTTCTTCTCCCGAACCAAAAGACCTATGACCTTGAAACTTGGTATGTAGCATCTGGCATTGGGCATGTAGGCCCAACATAGTATATACAAATGATGACCTTGTGTTGACCTTGATCTAATTTACGGCATGGTCAACTTTGGTATGTTAGGCGTTTATATTGGAAAACGCTTAAACAATGGATTTCTCAGAAAATATTTAATTCTAAGGTACAATACTTGGTATACATGGTCGACTAAATGACCAGATGAAGATACATGTCACTAAAGGTCAAGGTCATTCCGTCGGACCATCCGTCGTCACGATTTTCAAACATCTTCTCCTCTGAAACCACTGGGCCGACTGAAGCCAAATTTCATATGGAGTCTCAGTGGGATGGGGGAACGAAAGTTTGTACCCGGGGTCTGGGTCACATGCCCAGGATGGCCGCCATGCCCATTATATGGTAAAAAACTTTCAAAAATCTTCTTCTCCAGAAAAGGCCTATGACCTTGAAACTTGGTATGTAGCTTTGGGCATGCGGGAAAACGCTTATATAGTGGATTTCTCAGAAACTATTTAAGTCTAAGATACAATATATGGTATATATGGTCAACTAAATGACCAGAGGAAGATATTATGTCACTGAAGGTCAAAGTCATTTTGTCGGTCTGTCCGTCATCAAGATTTTCAAACATCTTCTCCTCTGAAACCACTGGGGAGATTGAAGCCAAATTTCATATGGTGTCTCAGTGGGATAGGGGAACTAAAGTTTATACCGGGGGGCTGGGCTACATGACCAAGATGGCCACCATGCCCATATATGGTAAAAACCCTTCAAAAATCTTCTTCTCTAGAACCAAAAGGCCTATGACCTTGAAACTTGGTATGTATACCCGGGGTCTGGGTCACATGACCAAGATGGCCACCATGCCCATATATGGTAAAAACCCTTCAAAAATTTTCTTCTCCAGAACCAAAAGGCCTATGACCTTGAAGCTTGGTATGTGGCATGCTGGCCCATCATAGTTTATACAAATCATGACCATGCGCTGACCTTGAATTAATTTACGACATGGTCAACTTTGGTACATTAGGCTTTTATATGGGAAAAGGCTTATACAGTGGATTTCTCAGAAACTATTTAAGTCTAAGGTACAATACATGTTATATATGGTCAACTAAATGACCAGATGAAGATATTATGTCACTGAAGGTCAAGGTCATTTTGTCGGTCTGTCCGTCATCAAGATTTTCAAAACATCTACTCCTCTGAAACCACTGGTCTGATTGAAGCAAAATTTCATATGGAGTTTAAGTGTGATCAGGGAATAAAAGTTTGTTCTCAGAGTCTTGACCAAGATGGCCGCCATGCCTGTATATGGTAAAAACCTTCAAAATCTTCTTCTCCAGAACCAAAAGGTGTATGACCTTGAAACTTGGTATGTAGCTTTGGGCACTCAAGCCCATCATAGTTTATACAAATGATCGTGCGTTGACCTTGACCTAATTTATGACACTGTCAACTTTGGTACATTATGTAGTCTTTTATATGGGAAAATGCTTAAACAGTGGATTTTTCAGAAACTATTTAAGTCTAAGGTGCAATATTTGGTATATATGGTTGACTAAATGACCAGACGAAGATATTTTGTCGTTATAGGTCAAGGTCATTCTTTGACTTTTGTACAAGGTCATTGAGATTCTGTCACCCGTCAACATTTTCAAACATCTTCTCAGAGGCCACTAAGGTCAATTGAAGCCATATTTCCTATTGAGCTTCACCGGTTTGAAGGAACCATAGTTTGTTCAGATGGTCTTGGTCAGTTGACCAAGATGGCCACCATGCCCATATATGGTAAAAACTCTTCAAAAGTCTTTTTCTCAAGAACCGAAAGGCCTATAACCTTGAAACTTGGTACCGGTATGTAGCATTGGGCACTCAGGCCTATAATAGTTTATACAAATGATTACTGTATTTCATATGGAGCTTTAATACTGGGTCAAAGGAATCAAAGTTTGTTCAGATGGTCATGGTCGTATGAACATGGTGGCCGCCACACCCATTTATGATAAAAACCCTTCAGAAATCTTTGTCCAGAAACAAAGGCCCAGTGACCTTGTGGCTTGGTATATAGAATTGGGAATCAACATTAATCCCCAAGGGAGGGGGCCCCTGCCCTGGTGCTATATACATGTATAAAAGCATGAAAATATATACCAGGACCAAGTGTCAGGTGAGCTACAGGACCATTGGTCCTCTGGTTATTCATTAGAGGGGATGGGAAATGGGCTGGTGGGGGGGGGGACATAAGTTTTTCTCGGAAAAACCTTTCTAGGTTGTATACAGATTGGTAATAGACTTATTGTATCGTGGGATTGCAAACCAGCAGTATCTGGCATATTCTTCCCTGTATTTGTCTAATTTTCTTTCTCTCCATACTTTGAATAATGACATTTTTGTCAAAGATTTCTATGCAGCCTTTGCAAGTTAGAGTTCGGATAGTTTGTTTGCAGGTTGATGATAACTGTTATGTTGTGGGATCGAGAATCAGCCTTCTGCTTATTCCTCCCTATATTTTCCAATTTTACTTTTGTTACTTTGAATAATGCAATTTTTCATAACAAATTTCACAGTATCCCTTCAAGTTTGAATTTTCATATTTGGTATACAGATTGATAAAGGGTTATGTCTTACATGCATTCATGTATTACATCTTACATGTATACCTGCATTAATTTTTCTATCTGTCTGTGTGAAATCATTTGATTTTGTATTTCATAGAAAGGAATTTATTGATAATTGGTATACATTATGACAATGTGTTCTGTCTCTATATACTTTATGTAATGAAAATAACACGATTTGATTAAAGCAGTTAATCAGGGGTATAATCGGATTCTCCGACAGTTCTAGTTCTGTCATTTTTACAAAGGCAAACAACTTTTGTGATATGTTTGCTTCTTAAGGGAACAAACTCTTTCCTATAATAGTTGATCTCCATTCAGAAGAGAGGCCCAAATGGAAAACCAAAGTGCTTCCCCTGACGGTGTGTCCATTTAGCTTTAAATTCTGATTTTAACCTGATATGAAAATGTGGTGAATGATGGGTGTTATCCTTTTCAACAGTATTTCAGTTCTATGGGGTCCATTGAGCCTAGCTGTTGTTTATAATGATTTGTGCTTAATAAAAGGCCCTTACACCACTTGGGGAGTAATGGGGCCTTTAAAATATGGTAAAATACGAGGATGTTCATTATTCATAGGGTTTTATATTCCATTTTCATCGAAGTTGTGAAATAGGCAAAAATGAAATAATCCCAATATATTACTTGAGCTACCACTGAACTCCTGTTTGTATTTATTTTTTCAGACTCCAGCACAAACAGTGGGGAACGTTGATCCGTTTAACATGTCTAATGATGAGTACTATAATCCTAAGCAAATGGACACGGCACTGCGGTCAAATATTGGGGTTAATCTCATACAGGTTAGTACTACATTGCAGCCTGTTTTACTCAAACCCTTCTCAGAGGTTTAGGAGTTCTAGTTTAGATGGAAAAAAATAAGGACCCCCCCCCCCCCCCCCCCACACACACACACACACACACTAAAAAGATGTTCATCAGTTGCATAAGGTCAAACTTTTAATTTCTAAAATATAAAGGTTTGGCGATTTTAAGAGATCAGTATATTGGTGCAATTTCATTGTCATGCTTTCATGACCTTAGATTATGTCTAGCTATGTAAAGGTACTGAAAACTAAATTTTGGCAGGCTTTTAATATGATACCTATTGTCATTACCACATATAGTGCCAAAATTAAGTAATAGCTATAAATACAAATGGTTTTCAGTATGTTTTATTGTTCATGTGGCACAGCTTATATGAGCGGCAACTTGATAAAAACCAACAAAGTGGCATGTGCACCCAGCGAAGACTCATAACAGCCTGGGCAGCAGCCAAGTCTGATCAGAGTCTTTGCTCTGCGCATTAAGGGTAGCTAAGGGTCTAAGCTAGCTGCATGAGGTCGGGAAGACTGATCAGACTGGGCAGATGCCTAGGCTGATCTGAGTCTTCTCTTGGCACACATGCCACTTTGTTGGATTTTTTTGTGTTGGGGTTCATGTATATATATATCAGTAATTTATATTATTTCATACATATACTTATTATGTTGTCTAATTTCCAGCACTCTACCCCAGCAGTTGAACTCCAGCGACCCTTCTTCCCAACATATATGGGCGAAATAAAATTACGTCACTTTCACCGGCCACCTTTAAAGAAGTATTCCCATGGCCTGATGTCTACACAAGTACCTCACTCTGTTGAACCATTGTTGAAAGTTATCAAACGAAAAGCTAGGGTAAGTTTGTGATAATTGCAGTCACCCTTCTTTATCAACTCTCTAATGACAGCCTTCAAACTTTATCTTCATGATGGACCAGTGCCAGGTCAGGCAAGCTGTAGTGTCATGTGACAGCTGTTGTAAAATGACATTTCTTTATAATCAAAACAACAAGCAAACAAACAATTTAATATGTTTTCATATTTACAGAAAATGATTCATATTACGTATGATAGGTTTGTTGCAGTACAAGTGCAGTATATTGTACCTGTATAGAATTATTTATACACAAATGTGATTGTGACATAAAAAGGTGTGAAGCAAGTAAAGACACGTGGAGAGCAACTCATGATGTGGGAGTGATAAAGACGCATTTAGTGAGGGAGTGAGGTAGGAGTGGACTAGGAGAGGCATTGGAGTGTAGAGGGGTTTAATCATTTTCTTGTTTCATGATGGCACACAATGAGGTATGATTGATTGTAACAAAAAATGTGAGTATTTTATCTAGGAACATGCTCAGACATCTAACTGTTAAACAGGAAGTTGTCTTCAGAATTTATTGAAGAAAATGTAAGATTTTGGTGTATCTGACAAAGAAGAGTCCTAAAAGTCAAATTTAGAAATTTCTTTTATGATAAAATGTTTATTTCAATTCCAGTTGCGAGAACAGCAAAGACAAGAATATGGTGGTGGGGAGATGTTTTTTATGAGGACACCACAGGACCTCTCAGGAATGGATGGGGATCTGATCTTAGCAGAGTACTCAGAAGAGTATCCTCCCCTGATGATGCAAATTGGCATGGCAACCAAGATAAAAAATTATTACAAAAGGGTAAGCTTATACTTCCATTATTTATTTTACACCTCTGAGGCAGGTCAGTTCTCTTAAGTAGTTGACCTTCTTTTTACAGGGGCTACTCTAAAGGGAAAGAATTTGCTCTTATCTTAACGAGGAGCCCTTCTTTTAAAAAAGAAATTCACCTACAAAGTGTATTCCTTGTGAAAATGGTGCACAAACCAGAGAGATATATCCATATGCCTTAAATGGAAAAGAGATAAACAGCAAAGTTGGAATTATTTTACCTGTAAAGGCCTGTTATCCCATTAAAGGGCTCTTGACAAACAATGTAGAACCAGATGATACTTGGTTATGGTACGGACGATAAAAGAAAAACTGTGGAATGTATTGCTGTGAATTTCAAATTATAATGACAATTGAAATTAGATAACAGAAATCATCAAACAGTGCAAATTCTGTCCACACTGCTTCTTAGACTCTTCTTTCAGAGTTGCTATGGTCAAGGAAAAAGTTCTTGAAAATGAAAAAGTCTAACAGGGAATTTTGTGATTGGTCTGGGAAATTTGGAGAAAACCTGAAAAGTTAGAGAATATAATTTATTCTGCTCAAGGGGAAATGATATACTTCCAGGGAAGATAATCCATGCACAGAATATATTATCTCCTTCCTTTTTGTGGACTACTTTTAAAAGAAAGAATTTGCTCCTATGAGGAGCAAATTCTTTCCTTTAATAGTAATCCCCATTTTCAAGTGATACCAGTGTACAATTAACACTGTGAAAATAAAGACTATAATCAATTTTTGAATTGTATGGGAAAAAAAAAACAAAAAAAAAAACAATTGCAACAATATCTTTTCTCAGACATTTATGTTCCAATTCTTATGGTCATTATGGTCTATTTTGAATTTTTCTTTCAGCGGCCTGGCAAAGATATAAAACCTCCTGAGTACAAGTTTGGGGAACTAGCATATGCTCACACCTCCCCTTTTCTGGGGTCCCTACGCCCAGGACAGAGCCTGCAGGTCTTGGAGAACAACATGTTCCGAGCTCCAGTATATGAACACAGCATGGCAGGACATGACTTTCTCATTATTAGGACAAGGAATCAGTAGGTGTTACCTTGATCAGTGCTCTAGATAAGCTGGGGGTTTTTCAGGATAATTCAGAAGATAATTGTTTCTTATTTCTCAATGAAAACATACGTTGTTACCCCTCATTAGAATCGTCTCAATGGAGCAGTTCTAATGAGAGTCACAAGGTTTTTTTCATGAAGAAATATGGGAATTTATCCCTGTCACCCCTTCTTATCTGGAGTGGTGCCTAATATTAGTGGTCCAGTTTGGGTAAGGAGGGTAATTACAAGATAATTGCTCTACATATTGTATATAAACAGATATGTGACTCCTTATTAGAATTACCCCAATGAGGCTGTTCTAATAACATATTTTAGATGAGAAATAAAACTTATCACAGAATTATCCCACCTTTTCTACTTGTCTGCCCTATGTTGTTGCCTGAACTTTAGGTCAAGTGGTTTCTCATCTACAACTAGCAAAAATACAAAAGTCACTGCCATTGCTGAGAGAAATACCAGAATTTTCCAGAGAAACAGAGCTTACTAATAAACTCAAACCACTATATGAGCCATGACATGAGAAAACCAACAAAGTGGCATGTGCCCCCAGCGAAGCCTCAGTTTGACATTCACTCAGATCAGAGTAAGCGTTGTGATTAAAAGGTGGCTAAGGGCCTAAGCTAACTCCATGCAGACAGCAAAGACTCTGATCAGACTGGGTGGATGCCCAGGCTGATCTAAGTCTTCGCTGGATGCACATACCACTTTGTTGCTTTTCTCGTGTGGAGGCTCATATATGGTGTATATTGCATGCCAGTTAGCCCTGTATGGATTGTTTGAGGGTTCTTTTTTTTTTGGGGGGGGGGGGGGGGGGGGGGGGGGGGGGGGCGGGACATCGTGGTAGATATTGGATAAAGCTGAAGGATGATGCAGTGCTAGGCCCTATCACAGAATTTTTGAGGGTTTGAATTCCACCAGCAACAGTAAAAATATTTATCAAGATTTATATCAGCATTGTGGTTGAAAAGACAAATGAGCCACAACACAACAAACCCAACAAAGTGGCATGTGCACCCAGCAAAGACTCAGATCAGCCTGGGCTAGCTAAACTAGTTCCATGCAAAGACTTGATCAGACTGGGTGGATGCCCTGGCTAATCTGAGTCTTTGCTGGTCCCACATGCCACTTTGTTGGTTTTTGTCGCACCTGCTTTAGCAAGGTGCGATATAGGCGTCCGGTTTTCCGTCCGTCATTCCGTCCGTCCGTCCGTCCGTCCGTCAGTCCGTTCACATTTACGTCAACCCTGGCGTTAAAGATTTGTACAGTTAATTTCTCCAAAACCACTGCAGCCATGGTTCATAAATTTCATATGGAGCATGATCAGACTACAGGGCTTCAGATTACAGAAATTCAGCTTGGGCGAGAATTCAAGATGGCCGCCTGTTACTAAAAATAGCAAAACAACATAATTAATATTTTCTCTAGAATCAATAGGTATATTTTGCTGAAACTTTGCATGGTACATCAATAGGACCTTCTTTTTGAAAATTATGAAAATAAAAAAAATCTGTAGCAGAATTAGGTCACAGTGACCTATTTTTGGTTAACGAGTCTCAATTTTGCTTGGGTGCCTATAATCTTTAAGCACTGTGTGGATTTTGCTCAGATCTAATCAGAATGATTCTTGAAAGGAGTTTTTCTCTTTTTTTTCACATTTATGGGAATGTATCATCCAAGATGGCCGCCAATGTCGTTACTAAAAATAGCAAAAACATGAAAATGACTATATTTCAGGAACCCCTGAATGGATTTGGACCAATTTTGTGTCAGAATTATCCTTGCATAGAGCTATTTTGGTTTTTGGCAAATTGGCCATTCAAGATGGCTGCCATCCACCGTTACTAAAAATAGCACAAACATGAAAATGGTAGTACCTTAAGAATCATTGGGCGGATTTTAACAAAATTTGTGTCAGAATAATGCCAGAAACTATTTTTTTTTCTTTATATTCTAAGTTCTTCTCAACATGATCTCTGCTACTGTGGAAATGCAATGCAGGTGCGACATAGCATTCCGCGGAATTCTTGTGTTGTGTTGGTGCTCAAATTTGCCTCCATTGCTTAAAGAAATATCATAAATCCTTAGAAAAACACCTTAATGTTTAGTATTTACAAGATAGCCTATAGCAAACATTAAAGACATTACTTTGCTATTTAGACTATTTTTGAGGAGTTATAGTGTATGCCTTAGCTTCATATTCTTATGGTATGGTCTTAGAACCTTGTTGCAATGCAAAACATGTATGTTCCTCTATGTGTGGAGCGGCTGTAGTGTAGTGGATAACACTCCGGACTACCAATCCAGGGGTCGCAAGTTCGATCCCCCGCTTCTCCGGTCTTTCGGATGAGACTTTAAACCGAGGTCCCGTCTCCATATGACCTCGTTGTTGGTGGGACGTTAAACCCGAGTTCACTCCTCTATGTGTCTTAACATTGACCCTCGCTCTCCTTCCAGCTTTTATATTCGTGAAGTT
This sequence comes from Ctena decussata, assembly GCA_963989385.1. Classification (NCBI taxonomy): domain Eukaryota; kingdom Metazoa; phylum Mollusca; class Bivalvia; order Lucinida; family Lucinidae; genus Ctena; species Ctena decussata. The sequence goes on from OZ022506.1 coordinate 49,601,328, forward strand.
GATACAATCTACTGTATTGGCCAGGAATGTCCACTGTATGAAGTTCCAGGACCAAACTCCAAGAGAGCTAATAATTTTATTAGGGATTTCCTTCAGGTATGTGTCCGCTTTTCTTGTTTCTGAACAATGTTAAGGTGTATTGGTAGTCGTCTATGTTTTTAGCCACTTTTATAAAAAAGAACAATTTTCATGACTTCCTGTTTGCTTCCCTGGAGGACGAAGCCCTTCCAAAAGAGGGTCTACTCTTAAAGGAAAGAATTTAATTCTAGGGGAGCAAATTCTTTCCCTTAAAAATTGACCCCCATTGAGAAGGGAGGTAAAAATTAAAATTCAGCTATTTTCACTTATTGCGCTTTAAGTGTTAAAGAGAGGTTTAAAACAGGATATCTTAAATTGTGTTACAGGTGTTTATCTACCGTCTGTTTTGGAAGAGTAAGGATACACCAAGGAGAATTAAAATGGATGACATTAAGAAGGCATTCCCCTCCCACTCCGAGAGCAGTATCAGGAAGAGGCTGAAGCAGTGTGCAGATTTTAAAAGAACAGGTTTGTCATTTTCTTCAATCAGTGTTCCACAGAAACAAAATGGCCTCATGGGTAGCTTTTAGTACACCTGTACCAAAGCACAGAGGGCCGTGTGGCCTGTGTTGTTGTCTCTACCTGCATAAATAAAGGGCGGCATGATAATAAGAGCAAATGATGGTTTTGATAAAAATTTTAAGTTACGTGCAAAGCCCTGTCAGGCATGCTGTCCTGTATGTGGACAGGTCTTGTTGATTTTCCTTACAACAATTGGTATGTCATTATAAAGGCTTCTCCAAGGGATTCTTATGGCATCCTTTAACATATTTTTGGATGGAAAAGTTCGTAAAAGCTGTCACATAAGCTTATTTCTTGCCCACAGGTAGTTGTTTATTTTCCATCTTTTGGTGGCAGCTCAAACTTCCAAGTTACCTGTTTCTGTGATACAATGGCCCTGGCACACTGCACTCTTGGAAAATGGAAGGAAATTGGAAGGAAATAATCACAAAAACACCCTTAACACATAAGTGTTACAGAATAATTGTTTGCTTTTGGGTGCTTCCGTGGTTCTTAAGTTTGATTCACTTTACATTTTCCCATTTAGAAATGTTCACCTATGAGTTTTTTAAGGAGGGCTCAGATCCACTTCTGAGTAACAGGACTTGTTGCAGCTCAGTCACTGACAGATTAATGATTCCATCCATATGATTTTAATAGATTACTATTATAGACGCTATGGGATTGAAGGTTTGTATTTCAGTTGAAATTGTTTGTCGACCAGTTATCATTGCTAGATACAGAGGTCTGGATAGGAAGTTTTTTACCCATTAAAGCAACGAAAAGGCAGAATTTATATATCATGAGATTGCCGAGGCAAGAGGGCAAACAGTGTAGATTCAGGTGAGGTGGCTTATGATGAGCCTCCTCATCTTGGTCTACTTTGTTTGCAGATCCAGTCCTTTCCATTTTTGGCAGTTTATGTATTAATAATAAATATGGAAAGATTTTTCGTATCTACCCAATGAAAGATGGATTGAGGCACTTCTTAAGAGGCCCCTGTTAAGGCAATTTTGTGGAAGGGAACATAAAAGTTTCTTTGCATGGAAAAAGAAGACAAAATTTCTCGAAATATACTTTCCCTATCTGAACCAATGTTGTTAGTTGGGTTGAATAAATTATTTTCTGTTTGCTTTAATTTTATAAGCATTTGATCTTGAGCTTGGGAAAGTGGACAGGGAGGCATAAACAGGAAGAAACTCCAAGACAGAAAACTGCAAAAAGCCAAGACTGTATAGAAGTGCTGACAACTGTAAAAAAATCTAAAATTATGACACCTAAATATTTGCCGTATATGTTTAAAAATGCAACAGCTTGGTTGAAGAATGCAGCAATGCCTACAAAAGGTGCAGATGAATTGGCCAAGAGTGTAGGCCCTGATCAGACAGCTCCTAAAGGAGCAGTCAGTTCTGGGTCTGCACTGTTTGCTCAGACCTATCCAAATATTTAGAAATGTTTTGGTAGTCTGTACCTCCTTAGTTCCCATTTTGTTCCCATTTGCTGATTTGTTGCCTTTCCCATTTTGAGGCTCAGTTGTACTTTGTTTCTTTAGGATTTTTCTTGTTAAAGAGAAAAAAATGCATGGTCACAAAGTATCAAGTACACATGGGCATACACAGGATTGTAAATGAGCAGCGACACGACAAAACCAACAAACTCTGGGCATCTACCCTTGGCTACCCTTTATGCACACAGGAAGACTGATCAGACTGGGCAGATGCCCTGGCTTATCTGAGTCTTGGCTGGGCGCACATGCCACTTTGTTGGTTTTGTTGTGTCATGGCTAAAATTGTCCCTCTATTGCAAGAAGATATATGGGCCACTCTTTCTAATACATGCAGTAAATACAGCATCAGTATACATCTATAGGATAACATTTCATATCTGATATATTGAATGAGTGCTGTAATTTCAGGCTTTGCAAACTTCAGCAGCTGTAAGTTTACATTTGGTTGGAGTGGAGTATGACTGTGAGAGTTTTTCATTGTATAAAAGATATTGTACTTTATTTGGCATTTTTTAATGCTTTCATTCCATGAATCATTATAATACTCTAAAAGTGTTTAGGTAAACCTCTATGTTATCTGCCATTTTATAGAGGGAAACAATTTTCCTGACTTTCTGTTTGCTCCCCTGATTCTTCAAAGGGGTCTACTTTTAAAGGAAAGAATTTGCTCCTAGAGGAGCAAATTCTTTCCTTTAAGAGTTGACCTCCATTGAGAAGGGAAGGAAAAATTAAAATATCAGAGTTGCCTTGCCTGAAAGGATAACATTACACCATAATATCTGGTGTTATCAAGCGTTGCTACTTAATTCAACAGCATATTTACTGCAATAAAACTATTCTTTATGGCTCTTTTAGGTAAATGGGTACATTTTCAGGGGAAGAAACTTTGCCACTTTCATTCCTGCCTCCCTTTCCAGGGGAGGTCAACTCGTAAAGAATTTGTTCCTCCAGGATCAAATTCTTCCATTTAACAATAACCCTATTATGGAAAGGTTTTGTCAGGGAAGCAAGCATAAATTCCCAAAAGTTGTTCCCCTTTGTAAAAATCAAGAAATAACATGGTGTATCAATACATCAATTATTCCAGCATTTTGTTAGATCAGTTTCATATTGCATAAAAGTTGTAAACCATGCACAACTCATGTAACTCATGTAAGTACACTGAGTTACTACTTCTGATAACACTCAATAAAGATGAACTGTAAGAAACTCTTATTTTAGCCGCAACATGACAAAACCAACAAAGTGGCATGTGTGCCAAGCAAAGACTCATATCAGCCTGGGCATCTGCCCAGTCTGATCAGAATCTCCACTGGGCATGCCCAGTCTGATCAGAGTCTTTGCTGTCCACATGGAGCTAGCTTTGGCGCTTAGATATTCTTAAATGCAAAGCAAAGACTTTGATCAGACTGGGTCAGGCTGATCTGAGTCTTGGCTGGGTGCACATGCCACTTAGTTTGTTTTCTGGTGTTGCAGCTCATTTTAACTTTGTATAACAGGTATGGACTCTAACTGGTGGGTGTTGAAGCCAGACTTTCGTCTCAAAACTGAGGAAGAGATGAGAGCTATGGTGTCTCCAGAACAGTGTTGTGGTTATTACTCCATGTTGGCAGCAGAACAGAGACTCAAGGTGATCACTCGCTGTCTGTCTGTCTGTCATCTGTCTTTCTCTCTGTTGTCTGTTGCGTCTAGTCTGTAATTCTGAGGTGTATCTGACAGTATATCAGAGGATATTATTAGACTTGAATTTCATTGTACAAGAGCTGTTTTGGTTAATATCTTCTGTTGGCACAATGTTGAATGAGACTGACAGGACAGTACACCTTTCTAAGCACCTGAATGTCACTGGAAAGACACCTGATAGTGTATAACTGACCAATGCAGTGTCAAAAAAGCTGTGACATTGTCCCACAAATTAAATTGCACATGTTGAATGTCCTGCAGTAATGAATTAATGAAGTGATGCATTTCTGTTTAAAGTAGGCATGACTTGGGAAAAGTGAATTTACTGACATGTAGTTTAGATAGTGAATAACATAAATGAAGGCAGTTTACAAACTGTACAGGGTTGCCACAGTCAGGGAAAAACTTTGGGAAATGATTTTTTTCCAGGTCAGGGAAAAGTCAGGAATTTTATGATCAGGTTGGGAAATTTGGAAAGGACTTAAAAGTTAAGGAAAAGTCAGGGAATTTGAAAAGTAATGGCTATGTCAGTCTTCAGAAAATGTACTTATTGTGTTCAAGGGGAAAGGATGGACTTTCTAGAGAGATAGTCCAGTCACATCTCCCTCCTCATTGGGGGCTACTGATAAAGATAAGAATTTGCTCCCTGGGGAGCAAATTCTTTCTTTTAAGAGTAGCCCCCAGTTTTCAAGTGATACAGATAGCACTTTCAGAGTTAAGAGTAAAATCAACTTTTGGATCTTCAAATGGATAAGGAAAACTGGAAAATGTTAGGAAAAATCAGGGAATTTTGAAGTGGAAGATAAGTGACAGCCCTGAAACAGTTTACTGATGATAAATAAATGTATGGATATACTGCTACCTTTTGCTGTCATTTTACAAAGGGAGACTAAGTTTGTAACTTTGTGGTATACTTTTTAGCTTGCCTGTACGAAAGCACAGAGAGCTATTGTTGTCACCCTGATGTGCCTGTAAAAATTGTTGTCACTATAATGTTGGCGTAGGCATGAGCATGGGTATCACATTTTAAAGTTTTACAACAATTTTTTAGCTCACCTGGCCCGAAGGGCCGTAGTGAGCTATTGTCATACCAATGTGTCCGGCGTGCGTCGTACGTAGTGCGTCGTCCCGTATGTCGTCCGTTAACACTTAAAAACAAATATTCAAACATTTTCTTCTATAAAACTACTGGACCCATGGTTCTAAAATTTCACATGGAGCATGACCTGACTGAAGGGTCTCAGAATTGTAAAATTGGGTCAGGTTGAATATCCTAGTAACCACCATATTAAAAATAGCAAAAATAACAAAATCAGCTTCTTCTCCAGAACCATTGGGTATACTTGTCTGAATTTTGGCTTGAAACATTAGTGGAATATAGGTATTCAGAATTATAAAAAGGAAAAAAATCTGAGCAGAGTTTAGTCGCAGTGACCTACTTTCTGTTTACATGTGTAGTTTTGCTCAAATGCCAATGTCCAAAAATAACTTATTCAAACAACTTCTTCTCTAAAGCCACTGAACCCATGGGTCTTAAATTTCACATGGAGCATGACCAGACTGCAGGGTTTCATTGGGTCAGGTCGAGAATCCAAGATGGCTGCCATTACTAAAAATAGCAAAAACAACAAAATCAACTTCTTCTCCAGAAAGAACCATTGGGTATATTTGGTTGAAAATTTGCATGGAACATAAGTGGGACCTTGGAATTAAAAATTGTAAAAATCAAAAAAATCTATAGCAGAATTAGGTCACAGTGACATACTTAGCGTTTGCAAGACCGATTTTGCTCAAATGGTAATATCTCGAGAAAACACGAATGGATTCTGGTCAGATTTGGTCAGAAATGTTCCTTGAATGGAATTTTTTCAAATTTGTGCCAATTGACTATCCAAGATGGCCACCAGAGGGGCCAATACTTAAAATAGCACAAGCATAAAAATGACAATTTCTTATGAGTCCTTGAATGGAATTCGACCAATTTCATGTCAGAATGTTCCTTGCATGAAGCCTTTTTGATTAATTGCAATTTGGCAATCCAAGATGGCCGCCATATGCCGTTACTAAAAATAGCACAAGACATGAAAATAACAAATCTCAGTAACCATTTAATGGATTTTGATTTCTGGCATTGAGGTGTTTCATATAAATAAATATAGACCAGTCATATTGGCCTCTGTTACTGAAAATAGCAAAATGTGAAAATTAGAAAATCTCATTGGAATTGGACTGATGTTGTGTCAGAATGGTCCTTTCATGAAGCCTTTTCGATTTCTTGCAATTTGGCATTCCAAGATGGCCGCCATATGCCATTACTAAAATAGCACAAAACATAAAAATGACAAAATCTCAGTAACCGCTGAATGGATTTTGAGTAAATTTGTGGCAAAATGATTCTTGCATTGAGGTGTTTCAAAAGTAACTAAATATAGACCAGTTGTTGGCCTCTGTTACTAAAATAGCAAAATGTGGAAATTAGAAAATCTTGGTGGAATTGGATTAATTTTGTGTCAGAATGGTCCTTTCATGAAGCTTTTTCTATTTCATGCATTTTGGCATTCTAAGATGGCTGCCATCTGCCGTCTCCAAAAATAGCACAAAACATGAAAATGGCAATATCTTAATTACCGCTGAATAGATTTTGATGAAATTTGTGGCAAAATGATTCTTTCATTGAAGTGTTTCAAAAGTAAACAAATATAGATCAGTCAAATTGGCCTCTATCCCTAAAAATAGCATAATTTGAAAATGAGAAAATTTCAATGGAATTGGACCAATTTTGTGTCAGAATGGTCCTTGCATGAAGATTTATTGATTATTTGCAATTTGGCAGTCCAAGATGGCTGCCATCTGCCATTACTAAAAGTTGCACAAAACATGAAAATGACAATGTCTCAGTAACCGCTGAATGAATTTTGACAAAATTTGTGGCAAAATGATTCTTGCACTGAGATGTTTGAAAAATAAATAAATATAGACCAGTAAAATTGGCCTCTGTTACTAAAAATAGCAGAAAGTGAAAATGACAAGATCTCAGTGGAATTGGACTAATTTTGTATGAGAATGGTCCCTTGGCAAAATAGCCAGGTGAGCGATATCAGGCCCATTTGGGCCTCTTGTTTTATGTGGTGGGCAAGGCGCTGTCAGGGGAGCTATCCTGTACGCGGACAGGTCTTGTTTGAAATTTTGCGGATACGATTTTTTTTTGTCTGAATTTTGGCACTTTAAAGGTTAATCTGTATAATTTCAGGATGCAGGTTATGGGGAGAAATCATTGTTTGCTCCTGAGGAAGACAATGAAGAAGAAACTCAGATGAAAATTGATGATGAGGTTAATATTTCCCACCATTATATCTTTCTGCTTGAAAGATTTAGCATCAGTAATATATAACTTGTAAGGTCAGAGCTTCAGATAAGGTGTGGTTTTGACGATAATTCTTAGGTAATTTTTACAACAGATGCATACATTGTGACCTTCATTAGAACTGTCATATTGAGATGGTTCTGATGAGGGGTAACATCATTTATTTTTTGTTATAGAAATATGGAAAATTATCCCTTTATTATTCCTGTTACCCCTTTTCCATCTGGGACTCTCAGTGGACCTAATGCTGCCATGCAGTCTGATCTGTCTGTTTTCTTTACTGTATATTGTAGTTTGATTACAAATATCACTAATTATATTGGAGCTGTGATCTGACCAGTATAGATTTGCAAGCAGCTTTGCTGTTTTGGCAGATAAAGCGCTGTAAATGCACCACCGTTCAAACTAAGATGCAGGAGCTAACAGTGTACACTTTGATCAGACTATTGCTTAAGGAACAGCTTTATTAGTCAGAGAATTTCTAGCAAGTATCATAAAAGGCATCCTAGCAAATCAATGTAGATCCAGGTCAGATGCCAAGGAATATGGAAGCTGATTACGGCATACTCTGTATTAATTACAAGAATTTCTTTGAGAAAAAATGAGCCACAAGAAGACAAAATCAACAAAGTGGCATATGTGCCCAGCAAAGACTCAGATCAGCCTGTGCATCTGCCCAGTCTGATAAGAGTCTTTGCTATCAGCATGGAGGAAGCTAAGTCCCTTAGCTTTCTTTTAAGCGTACAGCAAAGACTGCTCACACTAGGTGGATAACCAGGCTGATCTTAGTCTTCGTTGTGTGCACATGCCTTTTTGTTGGTTTTGTTGTGTCCCAGCTCAAATTTATAATTCAAATCAGATCAGACACTCCTTATATTGGAAACGGAACTGCCCACTTTAATGTAGAAGAGTTCATTAGGCATTACATGTAAGAGGTGGAAATTAAAATTTGTCTGCAGGTGAAAAAGATTCAAACTGAAATTACCAAAAATATATTAAAAATTGGGACACCTAAAATAATTACCATAATTGTCCTAAACATGAAATAGTTAGGTTCTACAGTACAGTAATGTATCCAAAAGATGTAGATGGAATGACAAACAGTATAGGCCCTGGGTCTGCACTGTTTGCTCAGATCTATTTTTCCCAAAACTTAGAATTGTAGTGTGGAGATGCGGGATTTGAATACATTTACATCGGTGAAATACAAGATGCATGTGAATCTAGCAGCTTACAGCCTGACATTTCATTGTATAGTCTCAACTAATATATTCTGTAGGTTAAGACAGCCCCTTGGAACACAACAAGAGCATACATATCAGCCATGAAGGGGAAGTGCCTGCTAGACCTTACAGGAGTAGCTGACCCCACTGGATGTGGAGAGGGGTTCTCTTACGTTAAGGTTGGTAGTATTTTATAGAGTAACTATTACTGTCTGAAACCAAAATTTACAGTATATGTGACAGGCTGCTGTATGTTGACTTCAGGTGAATGAATACACTTGCAGGTGGAAGCAATTCTTATTTTCATTTTTACTATGGTTGGAGGTTGTAAAATTGTTGGAGTTGTAAATTCATGGGTGTGTTAGTAATTTGCCTAATATTCATGCGCAAAAGAAGTTTCACTAAGTGTTTATTCCTCCAACATTTAACCATGCATAAAGGTTTTATTTCATAATAAAAGCAAATGCCTAGAGCCTGAATAGGGATTAAAAATTAAAAAAAAAAATAGGTTGGACAATTGCATTTATGCCCTCTTTAAATCTGTTTGAGCAGGTACCAAACAAGCCTCAGCCACGGGAAGAGAAAGACAACACTCCCCAGAAGAAGACAGTGACTGGTACGGATGCTGATCTACGTAAACTCTACCTCAAAGATGCCAAACAGCTGCTCAGGAAGTTTGGAGTGCCAGAATCAGAGGTAAGAATGAAAGACTGTTGATTCACCTATCATAAAACTTAGGAAGGGAATATGTATGTACGTATATAGCTAAGGAGGACATCACTTGAAGAAAGGGAAGTGAGTACCAGGCAAAGGGAGGCAATTTTATGACATCCAAAGTGTATTTTTCTCCATCTGAAAAATATTTACTCTCCATCACAAGAACCCTTCATAAAATGCAGGATGTTATGGGGCCTCACTGTCTGTATTTCATTGGCCTTATGGTATATGGTACAGGTCCATTTTTTCTGCTATTTTTGTAAAGGGGAACAACTTTTTGTGACTTCCTGTTTGCTTCACTTGACTATAAAGGCCTTCCAAAATAACAGCTACATTGGAAGAAAGGAATTTTCTCCTCTAAAAGCATTTTCTTACTCCTGGAGCTTTTTTGTTCTGTATAACACTTATATTTGGCGGTCGCTTTATTTTGGCGATATTGGCTTAAAAGGCAAAATCGCCAAATCAAAATACCGCCAATTAATCGCTGCTTGCGGGAAGAGAATCTACCATTGACTGTAACATTTATTCCCTCCACCAGAATATCAAAGCAAATATGTGTACAGTGACGTTCATGCCCATATGTGAGGTATGATTATGACAGAATACAGTAGTTCACTGGCAATTCTAAGAACTGAGGGTTATGCCTTTTGAAATTTTTTACCAAGACTTTCTTCTATTTCAGCTTTGTCAATAACAAGAATGCAGAAGTTGCAAAACAAACTGATTCCTTGAACTAGTCCAGCTGTAGTCAGCTATAGATAAATAATTCATTGAATCAGGATACATGTATAAACCAGAGCTCTAGATAAGAGGGCGTATTTGATGATAATTAGGGATAATTTTTCTTATTTCTCATTCAAACCATATGTTGTGACCCCTCATCTAAACCGTCTCGTCGAGACGGTTCAGATGAGGGGTCACAACATATGTTTTAATGCCAATTTCACGAAAATTATCCCTAATTATCACCAAATACTCCCTCTTATCTAGAGCTCTGACAAACATAACATAATATTATTGCCATTTTAACTTGTTTGCACTGTGTATTAAGAAATTTTCAAGGTGGGAAATTATAGTCCTTTGATGGTTATTTCTTGTTTAGATTAAGAAACTGTCAAGATGGGAAGTTATAGACGTGGTGAGGACAATGTCAACAGAACAGGCCAAAGCTGCGCAGCAACAGGACCTCTCAGAGATAGGACAGGGTGGTATGTATTGTTTACATAAAGTTGTGTTGTTTTACACCATTATCAATGATTTCATTCTAAGCCAGTTTTAAAGCAGTGAATATATTTACCATATTCATATTTGAAAATTTTGGGTGAAAATTTAAACCTGCGTAAGTTACTGTATGCAGTACTCTGTTTGCTCTATTAATCATATCAAATCTTGGGGGTTGCATTTTAAGAAAGTATTATTTAGAGTCTGAAGAGTATCAAGTCAGACACTCGCTGACTGCCAGTAAACAATATTTAGTTTCTTAACCATGTAAGAATAGTTACTGCATTTTGTCAGTGTTAAAATGTTTGACAGTTGGCCTCCTGGACCTCGATGGCATGAACATACAACCATACATATACCTTCAATATCCGACCATTTGATGTCTAGAATTTTGTGATTTTGACAAATTAGTATACAATTATTTTCGAAGAAAAGGGAGGGCAGTTTATTAGAGTGTTTTTAGCTCGCCTGAACAAAGTTCAGGAAGAGCTATTATACTACCCTCGGCGTCGGCATTAGCATCGGAGTGGGCGCCGGCGTCGGCGTTAGCAAAATGTTAAAGTTTTACATTAAAGTTTTTTAGGTGATGGGCAAGGCGCTGTCAGGCGAGCTATCCTGTCCCACTGACAGGTCTTGTTTAGGATTAGTCGTTGTCTTGCCTGCGAAGCAGAAACAAGACATATGTATTGCCTTTCTGGTATCGTCGGCGTTGGCGTAAACTTTTGTTGAGGTTTTTGTGTTTAGGTCATTTTCTCAGAAACTATAAGGGCTAGAGCCATGAAACTTGGTTCATGCGTACATCAGGAAGGGTAGATTTCAAAGCTATCATCAATATTGAGTTTTGACTTACATTTTACGGTTGACTGACTTTGAATTTTTTGTCAAGTTTTTGCCTTTAGGTCATTTTCTCAGAAACTATAAGGGCTAGAGCCATGAAACTTGGTTCATGCGTACATCTGGAAGAGTAGATCTCAAAGCCATCGTCAATATTGAGTCTTGACCTACAGACTTTGCAATTTTTTGTTGAATTTTTGCATTTAGGTCATTTTCTCAGAAATTATAAGGGCTAAGACCATGAAACTTGGTTCATGCGTACATATGGAAGAGTAGATCTCTAAGCCATCATCAACATTGAGTCTTGACCTACAGACTTTGCAATTTTTTGTTGAATTTTTGCATTTAGGGCATTTTCTCAGAAATTATAAGGGCTAAGGCCATGAAACTTGATTCATGCGTACATATGGATGAGTAGATTTCTAAGCCATCACCAACATTGAGTCTTGACCTACAGACTTTGCAATTTTTTGTTGACATTTTGCATTTACATTATTTTCTCAGAAATTATAAGGGCTAGAGGCATGAAACTTGGTCCATGCGTACATATGGAAGAGTAGATCTCTAAGCCATCATCAATATTGAGTCTTGACCTACAGACTTCGCAATTTTTTGTCGAGTTTTTGCGTTTAGGTCATTTTCTCAGAATCTATAAGGACTAGAGCCATGAAATTTGGTTCATGCGTACACCTGGAAGAGTAGATCTCGAAGCCATCATCAATTTTGAGTCTTTACCTATATTTTATGGTTGACTGACTTTGCAATTTTTATGCCCCCAATTTCGGAGAAATTGTGGGGGCATATTGGTTTGGGCCTGTCCGTCTGTCCGTCCGTCCGTCCGTCTGTCCGTCTGTCCTCTATCTATAACTCAAGAACAGTTAGAGCTAGGAGCTTGAAACTTTATACACATGATAAGTATGAAAAATAAGCGAACAAGTGTTTTTTCTTTTTTCCATGGGTCACATATTTCAAGAGTTATGCCCCTTTTTCGACTTAGCCTGTGGAACCTGGTGAACAAAATATCTCAAGAACCCCTAATGCTAGGATCATGAGGTTTTGCAGGATGAGAATGCCCAAGGTGTAGATGACCTGATTAACTTTTGAAACAAATACGTGAATTTTTGACCGAGTTATGCCCCTTTTTCGACTTAGTGCATTGTAAGCCTATGGAACCTTGTGAACAAAATATCTCAAGAACCCCTGAAGCTAGGAGCATGATTTTTTGCAGGAAGATACTGCCTATGGTGTAGATGACCTGATTAACTTTTGAAAAAAAATCGTGAATTTTTGATTGAGTTATTCCCCTTTTTCGACTTAGTGCATTGTAAGCCTATGGTACAAAGGTAACCTTACATGTAGTCAAGAACAATAAGAGCTAGGAACTTGAAACTTTATACACATGATCAGTATGGAAAAAAAGCAGACCCGTATTTTTTTATTTTTCCGCCGGCAATGTATTTCCAGAGTTATGCCCCTTTTTCGACGTAGCCTGTGGAACCTTGTGAACAAAATATCTCAAGAACCCCTGATGCTAGGATCATGAGGCTGTGCAAGATGAGAATGCCCAAGGTGTAGATAACCTGATTAACTTTTGAAACAAATTCGTGAATTTTTGACCGAGTTATGCCCCTTTTTAGACTTAGTGCATTGTAAGCCTATGGAACCTTGTGAACAAAATATCTCAAGAACCCCAGAAGCTAGGAGCATGATTTTTTGCAGGAGGATACTGCCTATGGTTTAGATGACCTGATTAACTTTTGAAAAAAATTCGTGAATTTTTGATTGAGTTATTCCCCTTTTTCGACTTAGTGCATTGTAAGCCTATGGTACAAAGGTACCCTTACATATAGTCAAGAACAATAAGAGCTAGGAACTTGAAACTTTATACACATGATCAGTATGGAAAAAAAGCAGACCCGTATTTTTTTATTTTTCCGCCGGTCATGTATTTCCAGAGTTATGCCCCTTTTTCGACTTAGCCTGTGGAACCTTGTGAACAAAATATCTCAAGAACCCCTGATGGTAGGATCATGAGGCTTTGCAAGATGAGAATGCCCAAGGTGTAGATGACCTGATTAACTTTTGAAACAAATTTGTGAATTTTTGACCGAGTTATGCCCCTTTTTCGACTTAGTGCATTGTAAGCCTATGGAACCTTGTGAACAAAATATCTCAAGAACCCCTGATGCTAGGAGCATGATTTTTTGCATGAAGATACTGCCTGTGGTGTAGATGACCTGATTAACTTTTGAAAAGAAATCATGAATTTTTGATCGAGTTATTCCCCTTTTTCGACTTAGTGCATTGAAGCCTATGGTACAAAGGTACCCTTACATATACATGTAGTCAAGAACGATAAGAGCTAGGAACTTGAAACTTTATACACATGATCAGTATGGAAATAAGCAGACCCGTTTTTAGCTCACCAGAGCCGAAGGCTCCGGGGGAGCTTATAGGATAGGCAGTTGTCCGTCGTCGTCGGCGTATGTCGTATGTCGTCTGTCGTATGTCGTCGTCGTCGTCCGTCAACACTTTTAAACAACATCTCCTCTGAAGCCACTGGGCCAATTGGGCCCAAATTTTATCTGTAGCATCCTTGGGCTGGGGGATTGAAAGTTTGTGTTTTTTATGAAAATCGGCTCTTTAGTTTGGTTGCTATGGCAACTTTGAGTTCCCATAGACTTATAATGGGGAAAATTGAAAAATGGCATTTCCTGCCAAGCCATTGCAGATATGTTGACAAAACTTTTATAGAAATGTTCCTTGAGAAGTCTTCTATCAGCTGTATGTTTTTTGGCCCACTGCCCCTTTTAGTGGTTGCCATGGAAACCAAAATGCAATCATAAAGTAAAAGAAATACTTAAAAATTATCTCCTCTGAAACCACTAGGCCAATAAGGCCCAGATTTCATCTGTAGTATCCTTAGGCTGGGGGATTGAAAGTTTGTGTTCTTTATGAAAATCTGCCCTTTAGTTTGGTTGCTATGGCACCTTAAAGTTCCCATAGACTTATAATAGGGAAAATTGAAAATTAGCATTTACTGCCAAGCCATTGCAGATATGCAGACAAGACTTTTATAGAAATGTTCCTTAAGAAATCTTCTGTTAGTGTTGATGTTTTTGGGCCCACTGCTCCTTTTATTGGTTGCCATGGAAACCAAAATGCAAAAATAATGGAAATAAAATACTTACAAAATTATCTACTCAGAAGCCACTGGACCGATAAGGCCCACATTGCATCTGTAGTATCCTTAGGCTGGGGGATTGAAAGTTTGTGTTTCTTGTATGAAAATATGCCGTTTCGTTTGGTGCCTATGGCAACTTAGAGTTGCATTGACTTATTATGGGGAAAATTGAAAAATGGCATTTACTGCCAAGCCATTGCAGATATGTTGACAAAACTTTTGTACAAATGTTCCTTGAGAAGTCTTCTATAAGCTATATGTTTTTGGTCCACTTCACTTTTTATTATTGGTTGTCATGGAAGCAATAAAGCAAAAGAAGGAAACTATTCCATAAAAATGATCTCTTCTGAAGCCACTAGGCCGATTGGGCTCAGATTTTATCTTTAGTATCCTTGGGTGGGGAAGTGAAAATTTGTGTTTTTCTTATATGAAAATCAGCTCTTTCGTTTGGTTGCTATGGCAAATTAGAGTTGCATTGACTTACGATGGGGAAAATTAAAAAAAAAAAGGCATTTACTGCAATCAAAATATGGAAAATAGTTATATATTTTGTAATCAACTCAACAGACTGTCTGACTGAGTATATTTTGTATTAGCCTGTACAAATGTGACATCAGTTTTGAAAGCAATTTTGAGCTAGAGATCTGGTGAGCTTTGTGGCCCGTGGGCCTCTTGTTTTTTATTTTTCTGCCGGTCATGTATTTCCAGAGTTATGCCCCTTTTTCGACTTAGCCTGTGGAACCTTGTGAATAAATATCTCAAGAACCCCTGATGCTAGGATCATGAGGCTTTGCACGATGAGAATGCCCAAGGTGTAGATGACCTGATTAACTTTTGAAACAAATTCGTGAATTTTTGACAAAGTTATGCCCCTTTTTCGACTTAGTGCATTGTAAGCCTATGGAACCTTGTGAACAAAATATCGCAAGAACCCCTGATGTTTGGAGCATGATTTTTTGCAGGATGATACTGCCTATGGTGTAGATGACCTGATTAACTTTTGAAAAGAAATCATGAATTTTTGATCGAGTTATGCCCCTTTTTCGACTTAGTGCATTGTAAGCCTATGGAACCTTGTGAACAAAATATCTCAAGAACACCTGATGCTAGGAGCATGATTTTATGCAGGAAAATACTGCCTGTGGTGTAGATGACCTGATTAACTTTTGAAAATAATTTGTAAATTTTTGATTGAGTTATGCCCCTTTTTCAACTTAGTGCATTATTTGCCTATGGAAGCTTGTGAACAAAATATCTGGAGAACTCCTGATGCTAGGATCATGATTTTTGCAGGTTGATATTGCCCAAGGTGTAGATGACCTGATTAACTTTCGAAAACAATTTGTAAATTTTTGACTGAGTTAAGCCCCTTTTTCGACTTAGTGCATTGTAAGCCTATGGTACAAAGGTACAAGCATTATTGGATGAACCTTTTCTAGAGACAAGCATATGGTTGGGGGCATAGTGTTTCATAAACACATTTTCTAGTTTGTCGAGTTTTTGCGTTTAGGTCTGTTTCTCAGAAACTTAAAGGGCTAGAGCCATGAAATTTGGGTCATGCATTCATCTGGAAGAGAAGAGCTCAAAGTCATCATCAATATTGAGTCTTTTCAAACATTTTACGGTTGACTGACTTTGCAACTTTTTGTCAAGTTTTCGCTTTTAGGTCTGTTTCTCAGAAACTATAAGAGCTAGAGCCAAGAAAATTAGTTCATGCATACAGCTTTGCTGATTTAGCTCTGTTATGTGACAAAGCTCCAGCAGGCAAGACACCGCATTCCGCGGAATTTTTGTATACTTTACCTTTGTCGCTGGAATGGTTGGAAAATTACATTATATTGACACCATAAGCGCCTTTTTCTGCATTGCCAATCAATTATGTTGTCATGCATACTCTTCTGTGACTGGAGCAAATAGTGAAGACCCTTTACATATCAGGTTTTGTTAAATTGGTTTCTGTAGTGCATGAGTTATTGCCCTTGAGTCAGTGTAAAATTTACAAATTAAGCCAAAAAATAAGTAAGTGAACAGAATTTCATGAAACCTATATTAGATATGCTTCCACTTGACATGGTGGGGCTTATCAATTTTTGTTGGAATGGCATCATTAATGTAAGAGAAATTGCTCTTGAATTGATGTAAAATATGCAAATTATCCTTAACTAATCTGTATCAGTGTACCAAATTTCATGAAACTGAATATAAATGTTTATCATCATGTTGTGTTGATGCACATGCAGGTTTACAAGAACAAGAATAACGAGTTATGCATGAGTTAACCCTAGAATTGAATCAAAATCCACAATTTTAGCTGTAACTAAGTATCAGGATAACTTTTATGAAACTTAAAATCAACTACTCAACAAATTTTGCTTGTTTTATAGGTTTTGGTTGCATTGCCAATATTCTGCTTCAACAAATCCTTTCTAATTTATTACATGTCTGTTGCTTTCAAATATGGAAACAATTAAAATTGTTGATTTTCTTTTTCATTTTCTTACTCTTTGTGGTATTAAATGGCATTTGTTTCATAGGTAAAGGTAGCAAAAAGATGTACCCACTGTCAAAACTGCTTGGCAAGTTTTTAGACAGACATGGTAAAGGTTTCCTGTTAGTTGCCAACAAGTTTATTACAAGTTTATTACTTTCTTATTAGTTACATGATGTTTATTACTGTGGTTTCAAGCAAGTTTTGTATCATAAAGCTCAGTTCCTGCCATAAAATATTAATTTGTCATATTGGTACTAAATACTGAGATGGTCGATTGTACAGCCCTTTCAACAGCTTTTCAATCATATTGAGCTGATGGAAGGGTGATAATGAAAAGACTGTGTGCAGTGGAACCCATTTTAGGATTAAAGAAGTTTCGACTGTCAGTTGGGTTTAAACTGGGACTGCTAGTTCCACCCACTGATCTCTAGAGCTCCCTAAGTACTGGGTTAGAAGAGTAGCATTGAACCTGGATTAGGGTCTGCACTAGCCTGTGCTTATATAACTGTGGTAGGGCAAACTGAATTATTCAAATTTAAGGTTTATGGTTACACCTCAGTATGGCCGGGCCATGTAGCACAGTCCGTAGCGAGTATGACTCAAGTGCCAGAGGTCCTGCATTCGATACCTAGTCCGGACACTTTTGTTTGTTTCTCCTTCCGCTGATTCAAGAAGGGCATTTGTCAGTTACTGGCAAAAGTATGTGCACTTAGTACTGGTTAACCACTTAGGAGGTCCAAGCCTGCTCAGGAATAGTCCTGTTTACCATGGACATAAAGCAACAACAACAACACCGTTACCTCTATATTTTCTCACCATTTTTACAAGGAGGAACAACCTTTGTGACTTGCTTTTTGTGTCCCTGGATGACAAAGCCTTTTCAAGTGGGGTCTACTCTAAAAGGAAACAGAGCTCGAGATAAGAGGAGGTACTGAAGATATTTCAAAGACAATTTTGCTTATTTCTCAACAAAAACATATGTTGTGACCCCTCATTAGAACCGTCTGATAGTTCACAACATACGTTTTAATGGAAAAAGACAGAAAATTATCCCTAAAGTATCCCTGTTACCCCTGCTTATCTGGAGCTTTGAGGAAAGCTCCTGTTGGAGCAAATTACGTCCTTCAAGAGTTGACTCACAATGGAAAAGGAGGCAGATATGGAACAGCAAAGTTGCTTTACGTGAAAGTGTACACATACACCTTATTATAATCAATTAAGAATTAGAATTTTATTTCTCAGCATTCATTGTGTGATGAAGCCAGTGCAGGGAGCTAAAATCCCATGAAGCATGAAGCACTTCTTGTAGAATTTTAGCAACAACCACTGGCTTCTTCATACAGTGAACACTGAAAATTTAAATTTTAATTCTAATATCTACACTTTATTTATAGACCCTTTCTGTGCCATTTTCATAGTAATTTAGTAAAGAATATGCTGAATATGTGTCGAAGAAAAGTTGGTAACGAGGTGTTTGGCCATTACGTTAAAAAGCTATCGCCAGGATGTTGCATCAAGCGACATGGACCAATCAACATTCGTTTTCTTTAGATGTCACTTGACGACAACGTCATTTGTTTGATCAATTGTTATGCATCGCTGTATGAAGCTAGTTACCCTAAAAAATTGCACCTAAAGGAAGTCAGTGGCAAGTGTAAATATCAAAGTTTGAATGAACAAGGTCTGTCAGTACTGGAGCACCTATGTGGAAGCAAGGTTGAGCTTATGCTTTACCACCAGCATCTGTAGTGTGCATTTCAGCTGATACATCAGCAGTTGCATTCATGTTACCATGTTCAGAATTTCTTGTTTGTTTCTTTTGGTTTTATCTGCCTGTGGCTAGCAGAAAGTGAGACATAGGTGTTGCTTATCAGGGGTAGGCATTGGCACTGTTGTCAAGTTTTCTGGTTTAGTTTTTAGGGCCTGTTTTGAGACAGTTTACAGACAGGAGAGACACAATGTTCCACAGAATCCTTGTTTTCTTTCTGTGTAGTTCAGTATTAACTCTGTTATTGTGTTTCTTTATGTTCAGTTAAACCTTTTTTGACCAGTTTGTGTTTGAAATCTTGTTCTAAGGGGGGGTCTCACCCTATAGGAAATTTACATAGAGTTCTGCCCACGCTCAGAATTTAATCTTAATATGCATAAAGATTGTCAAGCACATGAGTCTTGCATTTGTGATATATTTATCCATTGATCTATTTCAGTATTTAGATAACAGCAATTTTTGTATTTTTCGAGGAAAAAATTGGTGCCCTTGTTTTAATCCCCCCAGAGCTATGAAATTTTAGATTTTTGTACCTAATTTTGTCTCAAAACGATGCCTAGTAATTTGTGAGTATGTATGTAACATAATTGTAGATCAATGTATCAAATGAAAATATCCAAATAAAATTTCAACTGAAATATCCTCATATTTCAGATCCATAAATTATTTTCAATAAATTAAAATGTTGATTTTAGTTTGTTATAGTTCTTGTCAACCTATGAAATTCACATCAAAATTGACCACACATGTGTAGGTAATGATATTAAAAAATCAAGAAAAATTAAAACCGGTAACATTATTTTTTTAGAGTTTTTATGTTAACAGTCAAATTTTTTGAAAAGTGTAAAATCCACATTATTCACAGAAATTTGTTTTTGGTATCTTTGTGTTTCATTAACTAAGGACTACTGTCCTGACAGCTATTGTAAGCTAATAACTCACTTTAAATGACCGAATAAAGTGAAAATTAAAAAAAAGACTTCCAAAAATACTAGAATGTATGATGATGAAAAATTACAGCTTAAGGTGGTGATTTGTAGTATATACAAAAATCTCAATAAAACCATAAAATATTATCGTATCTCCCTGAAAGTTACCAGACTTCTTATTTTTGTTGTTCTCTACAGTTTAGAATACAAAATAGAGGGACATGCTGTTGAGAAAAGTGTTTTTATATGAAAAGATCAAAGGGTAATTTTGTGCGAATAAATCTAAAAAATGACCATCATTATTGAAAACCTAACTAGGTCTGAACTTAAATTAATCCATTAAAAAGAGCGTCCTAGCAATTAGTTGTTCCAACTCTTTCTCAAATTGTAGGGTAGGCCAGATAAAAACAGTAGCTTTTTCTCAAATGTCTGACCATGTATATAAGTGCATGTATAGTGATTGCAATCATTAATACAGGTAGGTCAGTTATACCTATATCATACTCACAGTATAAATATTACATTACAATGACCAAACCAGGCGTGTTATTGTAATTATTCAACCTCGAAAATCATGAAAATAGACTCTACTGTGTATTTTAAGACAAATAATTTGGACACAGGCCACACCTTCTTTTTATCTGCGCAGCCTGACAACGCACAGCAAAAATGGAAAAAATAATTGCTAGGACGCTCTTCATAATACATTAATTTAAGTTTAGACCTAGTTACATTTTCAATAATGATGGTCATTTTTTAGATTTATTCGCACAAAATTACCCTTTGATCTTTCCTTATATAAATCCCTTTTAACATCAATAAGTCTTGCATTTGGGGATTCTGAATTGTGAGAAACAACTTAAAGAAGGCATCTGCTAAGTTTTGGGAAGATCTGTTGTATTTTCAGCATTTTATGCAGATTTTTGTCTTTGCCCCAAATCAGTGATAATCACCACCTTAACAGACTAAACCCTTACTAAACAGTTGAAAAGATGAGGACTTCCTTCTTTTCACTTAATTGCAAACTACTAAGAAAAATGGATGAATACTAAACTGCAAACTACTAAGACTATTGGATGAAGACTGATGACATAGGATACTATTTAAGACTGTAAATGAAAATGTATGCCGAAGGTGCAATAGAAATGAAGACGAAATAATTTTTTCCTTGATAGCTATATAGACAATGAATGTTTTGTATCTAAACCTTGGTATGAATAAATGAAATATAAGCTACCATTTAATAGTAGAAATGAAGTTTTGGCTTGCACATATAATTTATTTTGAACCTCACTTCAATTTTTTTTAACTACACTAACACATCAACATGTCAACTTATCAGTTTGGAAAGCAACTCTGTCTAACAGTTGTTAAATTGATTAAAGAATAATGGTAAACCACGGTAGGATAATTACATGCATTTGTAGAAAAGTGTCAAGCTTCGCCCTTTTAACCTACTGACAAGCAGGAGAGTGATACATTAAAAGGTGGAAGGAAGAATCAGAAACCTGTTTCTTCCTGAAACAAATCCAATCTGACTTAAGATTGGTAATGAATGCAACCATGTACATAAAGTATTCAGTGTTTATAGCATTGTGTCTCTTTCAGAAAGTTCAATATTTCAGCTAGCTTATTCACATATAAATAATAACATCCGGTGTCCAGATTAATCTGTTATCTATTCTTACCCATAGGTAAGCTTACCCTTAGGTAAGGTATGGGATGGAACTAAGTATTTACTGTTGTTGCAATTAGAAAAACTTTACTGAATACAATCTTAGTGTTTTTGTGCAAATCTGACACTATATCAGTAGTAAAAATGGATCACCCTGACTTACACCTCAATTGAAAAGAAACTTATGTAGTCAAATTGACTAAAGGGGACAATTAGCAGTCAAGCAATTATTCATATATATGTATTTGCTTTGTATGATATACTTTAAACAAATAAAAATATTTATGCATGAAATTCAGCTACAGAATTTGTACATTTTATATATGCAAATTGTTTAGGGTAAAATAGTTTTTTTTATAAAGCTTTTAAATCAGTGTATTAGCATGTAGAACAATCTGTTAAGATTGTTATGTATACTAATTGTTATATTATAACAAAAGGAAGTGGTTCTGTGAACTTATTCACACTTAATTCTGACATGAGTTTTTCTCTTAAAATCTACCTTCATAAATATTACGTAATATTTGACAATGTTACCGGTTTCCAAATGTCATAAAATTCTAAAGGTATTGAGAGGATACACAGGGCCTACTTTGCTAGCAATTTCAAAGGTTGACAAAGACTGCAACTCTTTTAAATTTTAAGTTGAAAATCATGTTTTGGTAATTTCAGCCTTAATTATTTTATAGTTTCAGACTTTATGTTTCGAGAAAAAACATGTGTATATATCTATTCAATCACAAATGGTATTGAAGGTATCTATAAACAGTCCTTTTACAATTCTAGTTCAAAGTTTATGAAATTAAGGAAAGCATATACTTTAAGACTAAAAAAATGAATGGCAGGTATCAGGAAAAAAATGGAGTACCTCAAGGTGCTCTCCTGAGACCTAAAATACCTTTTTGAAGATAATAAATACATATTTATAGTTGATAGGACAGTGGCACTTAGCATGCATAGTAACAAGAAAATCCAAGTGTGGGCGCACATGAGACCCCCCCCCCCCCCCCCCCCCCCCTTTCCCAAATAGGTGGCATCTGTCAGTGTGTTGCTCAGCTGTTAGTCCATATGTCAGTAAATGAGTTTTCCAAACATTCTCATATACTATATATGTTGTGTATATGATATGTATGAAAAACATAAATAAGCTGCAACATAAAAGAAACAACAAAGTGGCATGTGTAACCAGCGAAGACTCAGATCAGCCTGGGCATCAGCCCAGTCTGATCAGAGTATCTGCTGTCAGCATAGAGCTAGCTTAGACCCTTTGCTACCCTTTAAGTTCACAGCGAAGGCTCGGATCAAGCTTTGTGTCTGCCCAGGCTGATCTGAGTTTTCACTGGTGCACATACCTTTTTGTTGGGGTTGTCATGTCGCGGCTCAAACGTTGTTTTAACCAAACCTGTCACATGGCATTTTGGAACTGAGAGAAAACTTATGCACAGTCTGATCTAAAAAAAACTTTTTTTGCTAATACTGTCTACAAGGTCTAAGGATTCATAAAGGCTGTTAAATTTTTATCATTAAGCTGAGGCTTATTGAGTGGATATAAAAACCTATTATTCCTTCTTTGTTTGAAATTCAATGTGAATGCATGTCCAGCAATGTTAAAAGTATAAGATTTAGACATTTACTTTGGTTTGTTCTACAAATTTGTTTCATCTTGCTTGTGACAGTAGAATGTCCCACAAGTATGGCATTTCTGGTGTTTTCATCTGCATTAGCAATATCAACTGCGTCAAGTTTTCTGGTTTGGCTCTGTTAGTAAGTCCAGGGGACACACAAGCGAAACACAACATTCTGTTGAATTCCAGAGTTCACGAAAGAGAGCTGTGAGAGTTTGCAGGACCAAATCTGATAAAATGATTAAAATGCACTTGAAAATTCAAATATTTTTACCAGACCAAATGAATATGTGGGGCATTTCAGAAATAGTGTAAATCAGTCTGCCATTCCTAGGAAGGTTGACTAATTTATAGCTCACCTGAGCCAGAGGCCCAGGGGGAGCTTATAGTATAGGCAGGTCCATTGCCCTTCGTAGTCCGTCCACACTTTCAAACAATTTCTCCACTGGGCCAACATTCCATGACTTTCAGAACAATGGCTGGACTTGATACATACTCAGGCAAAGTTAAAAGTAGGGAAGCATTTATCACCCAAGTGATAAACAAAAAAAAAAAAAAAAAAAAAAAAAATGAAAGATTTCTGGTGTAACCTTTTGAGCAACAAAGAAACAACCAAAATGGAAATAAAAAAATTGCATTAGAATGTTTAACAAGGAGTAGACCCCTTTCCAACTCAGGGAAGCCAGCACTGAATCTGAGAGTTATCTCCCCCTTGAAAAATAGTGGAAGAACATGGAGGTGTATACATCTACTTTAAGTGGTTGTTTGTGTTTTCAGGTTGGAACAAGTTTGCGAGAGGTAACAGATTCTCAGTAGCAGAACATCAAGAGAGATACAAAGATGAATGTCACAGAATATTTGAACTGCAGAATAGGTAAACTTGGCATTAGCTTTTAAAACTGTTTGCCACCAGAGATGGATCAGGATGTTTAGAATTTTGTATCCACTGATTGGTGGAACAATTGACCTAATGCCATCTGTCGGTCAAAATAAGCATTGACCAGTCAAATAAGGTGAAAACCTTGGACAGATAAATGCACATTTTTTTTTTGTGACAGAAGTTTTTTTTGTAAAGTATACTTCGACAAATTTGGAAGGTGGAGCAATTTGCACATTCGCGTATAGTCAATTCTTTATGCCTTCATCTGTATATATATAGATAGCATATTTTTATACTTGGAACCAGAGTACTGTGAGAATTGGCACTTCCGTGTTATTAAGTTGATACAACGGAGAAAGAAAAAGAAAACATCTTACAAGTTGCTTATTTTCTTCCTAAATGGCAGAAAAACAAAATTTCATATCATATTTCAGAATCTTATCATCCACTGAACACTTGTCAACAGATGAGGACTCTAGCTCAGGGGACGAGTCTGACTTTGAGGAGATGGGCAAAAATCTGGAGAGTATGCTAGCCAATAAGAAGACCAGCTCACAGGTAGTACTGTAAAAGACTTAACATCTATGGTATCAAAATTTTGCAGTTTAATGAAAGTGATATTTTGGCATTCATGATATATCATGGCTACAGATAATAAGAAAATCTGATGTGAATTTGTGACACTTTTTCCTTACTTTTCTATTAAACTATACATTGTGTCATCTATTAGAATCAGCTCGTTGAAATATGTGTAAAACTGAAGTTATTTAGGATTTTCATTTTTCACTGCAAATTTATGACGTCATTTACTCACAGATTTGCTGGTTCCCGGTTCAATAGTTGAATATCTCTAAACTGTTGAACCTTCTTTATGTAAGTCCAATTTCCATGAAATTTTTGGCAAACTTTACGTTTAATTACAATCTTCAGTTTTAGCTCAGTTTGTATTTTAGTGAGTGTTTCCCTGTAATATAACTTTTTTTATAGAGAACAAATTGTTTCTTCTAAGATACTGTATTAATCATAATAACCCCCCTGCTGTAATAAATGCCCCCTGCTGCTTATCCAAAAAAAATATTGTATTAACTTGCATGAATTCCTATTTCCTTCTTTGGGTGATGTAGCTCTTGAAATGGGGTCTACTCGGTAGGAAAGAATTTGCTCCTTTACTCCTATAGGAGCAAATTTTTTCCTTTAAGAGTTAACCCCTACTGAGACAGGAGGAAAAATATTTATTTCCTCTGAAAGTATACCCATTAACCTTTATATTTGTAGCGGTATTTTGTTAGTGGCTGATTTATTACTTTTTAGGCTTTAATTAATGCCCCCCTCTCGCAAAATGCAACACCCCAGGGGCTTTTAATAGGATACGGTAAGCTTCCTGTGGGAAGGAAGACACATACTTGCAGATCAGTGATCTCTCTTGGGGATGTATCCATACACCTTGATGCAGGTTTGATTGTAAACAATTTCAGATCCGGCTGGAGCGAGAAGAGGCCGAGAGACGAGAGCTACATAAGATGATGATGGAAGATGATAAAGACAAGGATAAGAAAGGAAATAAACCAGAGGAGGATCCAATGGCTAATGTTGTATGTATTGACCTCCAGATGACCTGGCCCCAGTTGTTCAAAGCATCTTTAGCCTAACGAGCTCTTTACTAAGTCAACTTATTAAATCTTTTATGACTTTATAAACAAATACATAAAGATTTTTTGTTGACAAAATGTGAGAAGCTTTTGCATTACTTATATTTTTGTTGACAAATGTGAGAAGCTCACATTTTTTCAACAAAAAATATTGACATAATTGAGATTTAAGCATTGGAAATTTTAACAAAACAGTAATTAACAATATCGTTAGTGTTGAACAACCAGGCTCTGAAATTTTTGGGACCTATTATGTATAGGCTCACCTTATTTTCTTAAGGTGTATTGGTACACCTTCATGTGTGTCTGGCATTTTGGTAAAGGGGAATAACTTTAGTGACTTCCTGTTTGCTTCCCTGGAAGACATTCCCATTTTAAGATAATCCAAGAGAAGCCAATTTTTCCTTAAAGAGTTGACCCGCCCCCCCCCCCCCCCCCCCCCCCAGTGAGAAGACCCCCTGTGAGAATACCCCCCAGTGAGAAGACCCCCAGTGAGAAGAGAGGCAAAAATAAAAATGACTGTTGCTTCCTCAGAATAAGTGTCCATTTACCTCAAATACTATGTCAAATACTTTGTCTGTTTTAGGAAACTGTGTTGATCAGGATGGGTGGTTGGATGAATGATATTAGTGGGTTGTACAGTCAACAGTATTTCAGTCATTTTGGGCCAGTTGAGAGGTGAGACAAAAGCTGAGGATAAGATTAGTAGTTGTAAAGAGAACAAAATGTAAAGGAAACCCTGTGGTTTAAACATTTTATTTCAAAAGTATAACATTCATGGCAGTAACAATATTGTTATATATATAAACATGATAGGATTTGAA
Source organism: Ctena decussata (assembly GCA_963989385.1). Taxonomy (NCBI): domain Eukaryota; kingdom Metazoa; phylum Mollusca; class Bivalvia; order Lucinida; family Lucinidae; genus Ctena; species Ctena decussata. The sequence continues at coordinate 49,627,481 of OZ022506.1, forward strand.
CAAAAGCAGGAGCGCCTGTGGGACAAACCCGAGTTCACTCACTCGAACAAAAGCATTAGCATATTTAGTTCTTCTCCTAAAACCTTTTAAGCTTGTACCTTTTCTGTGTATTGATTCTTGCTCTTTATTTATAACCAGTTTTTCAGGTCGCTCATCAGGATTTTCCTTTCAAGCCTTTCACCACATTTCTTTTACTATCTTCCTAATGTATTTATAAGGATCTGTGTATTTAGAATTCAGTTACAAACAAAGATGAAGATAGAGTGATTAAGCCTGTTTTGTCAATACTTTATTGAGTTTCAACTTTTCCAACTTAGATGATCTGGAATATTGATATTTTATTTAGTATGCAGTTACAAACCAAGGTGTAGAACATAGTTGAGGAAAGTAAACATTTTAATAGTTCCCTTGGAGATGTTATCTAAAAGCTCCCTTGGAGAGGTAATCTAAAGTTCCATTGGATTGGTAATCTAATACTTTGCTTGTAAAGTTCCCTTGGAGAGGTAATCTAATTGTTTCCTTGAAAAGGTTATCTGAAAGTTCTCGTGGAGAGGTAATTTAATAGTTCCCTTGGAGTGGTTATCTAACAGTTCTCGTGGAGAGGTAATCTAATTGTTCCCTTGGAGTGGTTATCTAACAGTTCTCGTGGAGAGGTAATGTAATAGCTCCTTTAAAGGGGTAGTCTAATAGCTCCTTTGGAGAGGTTATCAATTTGTTTCCCTGCAGTTGTAATCTAATAGCTCCTTTGGAGAGGCAATCTCATAGCTGCTTTTGAGAGATAATCAAATATTTCCCTTGGAGAGGTAATCAAATAGGCACCTTGGAGTGGTAGTCTAGTGGTTCCCTTGGAAAGGTATCAAATTGTTCTCTAGGAGAGGTAATCAAAGTATCCCCTTGGAGAGTTAATGAAATAATCACCTTGGAGTGGTAGTCTAATGGTTCCCTTGGAAAGGTAATTAATTGTTTTCTTGGAGAGGTTATTAATAGTGTCTCATATTTTGATATATACATTTGATTAGGCTGGTAGAAAACTGAAGATCACTCGAGTATTCCGAGATGAGAACGGTAAAGAGTACACACGTACTGAGTGGGTCATCAAGCCGGCTGTGATAGATGCCTATGTTAGAATTCAAAAGACTAAAGATCCCAATTTTATGTAAGTATTGATTAACAGTGTTCCATGTTCAAATGCTGTTAAACCCCTAAAGTGCCACAGATTTTCAAAAAATGCTTTTTTTTCCATATTGAGACTTCAAAGAATAGAGAGTAAATAGTGTAGATTCAGATGAGCCGGCTCATGATGAGCCGCCTCATGTGAATCTGCACTGTTTGCAAAAGCATCTATTTTCATTATTGGGGCTCTTAGTGATAATCTTGATGCTCTTGATACTCTTAATGTTATGATCATAGAATTACACGTGTACTATCTATAACATTCATAACCGTATGAATGTTTTATGAGTTATGAAAGAGCAAGAAAAGTCAACAGAGGTGGTATATGTCTTAAGATCAGTGTGTACACTTTCAGGGGAAGAAACTTTGCCATTGTCATTTTTGCCTGCCTTCTCAGTGGTAAAGGAAAGAATTTGTTCCAACAGGAGTAAATTCTTACCCCTAAAAGTAAAACGCCCTTTTGGAAGAGAAGCAAACAAGAAATCACAAAAGTTGTTCCCTTTGTAAAAATGGTGGAAAATCATGGAAGTATACCCATTCACATAAAACAGCTACTATCTATTATTGATACTCAATGGTATTGAATAAGAGAGGGCATGGACAGACTGGATGTTAGTAGGAGGAGCGAAGAAAGGAGTGGCTCCCTTGAGTCTTCTGGGAAACATCATTAAATATTTACACTTGCCACTGACTTCTGTTAGGTAAACCTTTTAGAGCAAGTAGCTTCATACTCAGTGAAAGACAGTTGATCATGTGATGTCATCAGGCTGAGTCTAAAGCAAACAATTGTCTTGATTGGTCCATGTAACATTTGACTGACGCCACCTTATGGTGGGAGCTGTTTAACATAATGGCCTAACACGTCGTTAGTAACTTTTCTTCAACCCATATTTTGCATATTCTACACTAAATTACCACAAAAACAACACAGAAAAGGTTTTGAAAATAGTGTAAATATAAGAATTAAAATTTTTGATCGATGAAGAAGCCAATTGTCATCGCTAAAACTCTAAAAGAAGCGTTTGGCACTACATGGAAATTTAGCTCCACCTACTGGCTTCATCCCCTGATGAACACTGACAAATCAAATGTTAATTTTTAAGAGAATTGGACAAAACAAAACAAAAAAGTGACTAGATACTGCTGATGGGCTGATCTGTAAAGTAAAATAAGATATCTTGAGTGAAATTGTATTGTTATTCTGTTCCCTGTTAAAGGTTAATATTATGAGAGCTAAAATGTTGGCTTTTCATTGCAGAAAACAGTTTGCCTCCATGGATGACTCACTGAAGGAGGAGATGAGGAAAGAGAGAAGAAGGTATAAAAATACTAAGTACTTGAATAGATATGTCTGGACAAACAGTGCAGAGCCAGATCAGACTGTTAATCAGGGTCTACACTGTTTGCCATTCCATCTGCATTTTTTAAATGCATTACTATTATTATTGAAAAAAATGCAGATGTCTAGATACTGGAATCATCAGAGTTGCGTCACATAAAAGGTTGCTTAACGTATTTCAGGACAATGTAGACTTAAACCAGTGTGTGAATCTGCACAGTCTAGATAGAGTCTTCATCCTGTAGTTTCCTTAGTGTCCATAGATGGATGTGCAAATAGTCTATGAAGGCGGTAAACTTTTCACCAATTGCACATGACGTATAACCATGTGTTTAGTCAAAGACTGGCTGAAGAAATTTAAATTAGACATACACAAACAGTCGCAATGTAAGTTATGTGTAGATATTGCCAGATTTTTGTCAGATATTGAATACAGGGCTGTCACTGTACCTGCATTGGGAGGGATATATCTGATAAATTATATATTTATGATGTCATTGTGTCTTTATGCACACATGTCAAATATTAAGCCAGAGTCAAGTAAACATCAGTGTGCTTCTGAGACAGCTCGTTGTAAAATACAGATATATGAATATGAAAGTGTTACTGACATATTTAACCCTAAATGCCCCAAAAAGCAGACGACAAAATTTACGTCTGCAGAATTTCAAAAAATGTTTTGTTCAAGCTATATCATATTGAGAATTAGAACATTAGAGGGCAAACAGTGTAGAGTCAGATGAGGTGGCTCATTATGAGCCACTTCATCTGGATCTACACTGTTTGCCAAAACAACAATTTTAATTTTTGGCGCTTTAAGGGTAAAGAGGGACTGTTTACTGTTACGTGTATAGTAAGATAGTAGAGAAAGGCCACAAAAGGTATGTTGCTCCAACAGTACAGTGCCAGAGTGTATACCTGTCAACTTAACAATTGTTAACTTGCAGTTGAAGCAGTGAAAGGTTTTGCCTCACTTGTCCTGCTGTAATACCAAACCTGATTTCTAGTGGCTACTTTCTCTTTCCAAACTTGATGTAAAAACATGTAGATACCTTTTCTGGTCTGATGATGCAGCAGTCTAGGGGTGGCTGTATGAACAGCTTCCTAGTCTCTGTGAGAACAGACAGAACAGACTGTTGTCCTTAACATTGTTGGACAGTGTTCACTAGCTTCAGTGGTTGAGGTAGAAGAAGTGAGGCATGATAGCAAATAGTTTGATCAGTTATATAATGAATGGCCCTCAATGGCCCATAGAATGTAGGTTTTCATTCCTTTTTTGTTCTGTCAAGGGTCAATGTAGAATGTATTTGTATTTAAAGGAAAACATGAAATTATCAAGATTTTCACATAGTGTTTTAGCAGCCTTGTTTAGTCTAATCTTTTCCCACTCTCTTATACAGACTACAAGAACAGCTGAGAAGAATCAAGAGAAATGAAGAGAAGGATAAAATGGCCCCACCCTCATCACTGAAGAAAAAGAAGAAAGAATCTGCTATTCTTAAAACTAGGGTAAGTTACTGGGTGTCTAAGCTTGTTGTAATCATTGTAATTATGATGTTTACACAAGGGTACAGCGTAATTAACAATGCATTTATGAATTTCCACAGTTTAGCAGTTCACTAGTATGTCATGTGAATTTCTAACAAACAGTGGAAATGCTTATACCTGTTGGTTGGTTGGTTGGTTGTTTTTGGTTTAACGGCCCTTTGAGACAGTATTTCTGTCTATATCGGGCCGGCTTATACTTGTAAATTTCTTTCAAAGTGAAATAATGTGGCTTTAGTTAACATGTTAATGTTTACTCTAAAAAGAGATGGTCATAAAAACTTACAGCCCATTCTGAGAACCAAACTAAAATTTACTGTCTTATAATCAAATAGTTGACAGAAGTAAACTTTTAGTACAAGGGGCATTCAGAAAGTTCAGAGTCTCTTCATAACTTTGTTGAGTGGTGTGCTGGGCACAAATGCAATGTACGTATTGGAAACACTGTAGTTTGCCTTTACAGTGATACCAAACACTAAACAAACATACTTTTCCGTATTGAGTTACATTTTATTAGTCTCCTGTCATATCATCATATCACTAGGCTAATGTCAGTCAGTGTGTCATTCAAGTCAAGGTCATTGTTAATACTAAATAAAACTTTGTAAGTGTCAGTTGTTGTTGCCTTCAATATCCATTCAGAAGTTATAAGAGTGGCCACTATTATTGAGTCATACTTTGCAAAGCAATGAATAGTTCTCATGACATTATGGAAGTCTACCTGAATGTCATAGTTGAAGATTGTAGCAGTTTCATTTTTAGCTCGCATGAAAGAAGTTCAGGAAGTTAGCGGCGGCGGGGGCGGCGGGGTTAGCAAAATGTTAAAGTTTTACGTTAAAGTTTTTTATGTGATGGGCATAGTGCTGTCAGGCGAGCTATCCAATACCGGTGACAGGTCTTGTTTGCATTAATTTTATGTTTTCAACAGGTTCAGGTTGGCTATGCAGAGGCTCTTCCTGACAATAGTTTGAATGCTAGGACACTCATTTTTAGCTCACCTGGCCCGAAGGGCCATAGTGAGCTATTGTCATACCAATGCGTCCGGCGTGCGTCGTGCGTCCGTGCGTCGTCCGTCAACACCTAAAAACAAATATTCAAACATCTTCTTCTGTAAAACTACTGGTCCCATGGTTCTCGAATTTCACATGGAGCATGACCTTACTCCAGGGTCTCAGAATTGTAAAATTGGGTCAGGTTGAAAATCCAAGATGGCCGCCATTACTAAAAATAGCAAAAACAACAAAATAAACTTCTTCTCCAGAACCACTGGGTGTATTTGTCTGAATTTGGCATGGAACATCAGTGAATCCTTAGTATTCAAAATTGTAAAAATGAAAAAAATCTGTAGCGGAGTTTTGTCACAGTGACCTACTTTCTGTTTACGTGTGTAATTTTGCCCAAATGCCAATGTCAAAAAATGACCTATTTAAACAACTTCAAACAACTTCTTCTCTAAAACCACTGAAACCATGGATCTCAAATTTCACATGGAGCATGACCAGACTGCAGGGTTTCAAAATTGTAAAATTGGGTCAGGTCAAGAATCCAAGATGGCTGCCGTTACTAAAAATAGCAAAAACAACAAAATCAACTTCTTCTCCAGAACCATTTGGTATATTTGGTTGAAAGTTTGCATGGAACATAAGTGGGACCTTGGTATTGAAAATTGTAAAAATAAAAAAAATCTATAGCGGAATTAGGTCACAGTGACCTACTTAGCGTTTACAAGGCCGATTTTGTTCAAATGTCAATATCTAAAGAAAATGCAACCAATTCTTACCAGATTTGGTCAGAAATGGTTCTTGAATGGAATTATTTCAATTTTGTGCCAGTTGACTATCCAAGATGGCCACCATGGGGGCCGTTACTAAAAATAGCACAACATAAAAATGACAATTACTCAAGAACCCTTGAATGGAATTGAACCAATTTTGTGTCAGAATGTTCTTTGCATGAAGCCGTTTCGATTAATTGCAATTTGGCATTCCAAGATGGCCGCCATCTGGTGTTACTAAAAATAGCACAAACATAAAAATGACAATTACTCAAGAACCCTTGAATGGAATTGGACCAATTTTGTATCAGAATGTTCCTTGCATGAAGTCGTTTCGATTAATTGCAATTTGGCATTCCAAGATGGCCGCCATCTGCCGTTACTAAAAATAGCACAAAACATGAAAATGACTATATCTCAGTAACTGCTGAATGGATTTTGACGAAATTTGTGTCAAAATGATTCTTGCATTGAGCTGTTTCAAAAATATCTAACTGTAGACCAGTCATATTGGCCTCTGTTACTAAAAATAGAAAAATGTGAAAATTAGAAAATCTCAATGGAATTGGACCAATTTTGTGTCAGAATGGTCCTTTCATTAAGCTTTTTCCATTTTTTGCATTTTGGCATTCCAAGATGGCTGCCATCTGCCGTTACTAAAAATAGCACAAAACATGAAAATGACAATATCTCAGTAACCGCTGAATGGATTTTGACGAAATTTGTGTCAAAACGATTCTTGCATTGAGATGTTTCAAAAATATCTAACTGTAGACCAGTCATTATGGCCTCTGTTACTAAAAATAGAAAAATGTGAAAATTAGAAAATCTCAATGGAATTGGACCAAATTTGTGTCAAAATGGTCCTTGCATGAAGGTTTTTCGATTTTTTACATTTTAGCAATCCAAGATGGCCGCCATCTGCCATTACTAAAAATAGTACAAAACATGAAACTGGCAATATCTCAGTAACCCCTGAATGGATTTTGATGAAATTTGTGGCAAAATGATTCTTGCATTGAGATGTTTCAAAAGTAAATATATAAAGACCAGGCAAGTTGGCCTCTGTTACTAAAAGTAGCAAAATGTGAAAATGAGAAATTCTCAGTGGAATTGGACCAATTTTGTATCAGAATGGTCCTGTTGCACTATAGCCAGGTGAGCGATATCAGGCCCATTTGGGCCTCTTGTTGTTACAAAAACCACTATCACTTTAGTAGAAGGAGAGATATTGCTACATCATAAAATGTGGATAATCCAAATTCACAGGACAGAATAGAGTATGAATTAGATATTTTCTGCCATATTTACAGGACACTGTTGCCTGGGGGTTGTGTTTAAGTAGCAATGATAGAAATAAGTCAAAGACTGCTCATATATGAATTATGGCATTCAAAAGTAAAATTCTGCATTGCCTTTAGGGTACCCCTCATTCAAAGAAGTTCAAAAATGTGTCTTTTAGGAAACATACACTACATTTGCAAAGCTGTATACACATATCATAGCATTATCAGAATTTCTATGTGATAGTTAGCGAAATATTACATCAGGTGCAGAACTTTCTGAGTGTCCCTGGTAGAGTGGCTTTTGAGTGAATGGGTATATTTTAGGGCAAGCAGCTTTGCCATTTTCAGTTTTGCTTTCTGACACTTTTGGGATAACTCTTGAAGGAAAGAACTTGCTCTTCAGTAAGCAAATTCTTTAAGAATTTACCCCATTTTGGAAGGGCTAAGTTGAGTTGTCCAGAGAACCAAACATTGAAGTCATAAAACTTGTCCCTCTTAGCAACAGTGGCAAAACATGGAGATGTAGCCATATTAGAAGTAGATAAGAAGGGTTTGTGGTTATAAAATTTGACAATAATCTCAAACTCATAATAAAGCACACTGATTGGCTGCTTTTGAGTGTGTGCTCGGAAGCAGCCAATCAGTATGCTTTATTTTGAGTTTGAGGATGTATTCAAGTATTATAGCCTCAGGGCAAGGTAATGATCAGAAACCAACACAGTTGATTACCACAAAAAGCTGACTACAGGAAACAGAAACAGAAGAACAGCACAAGTACCATCATGGGTCTCAAAATTTGATCTGACTATAAGTATTAAATGATTCATTTCAGATGAAATGTGGTGCGTGTGGTCAGATAGGTCACATGCGGACCAACAAGGAATGCCCAAACTTCAACAAGCTGGAGGCTGCTCAGACTGCGCCTGTGCAGGTCGCCATGACAGAGGAACAGGAAGTGCAGGAACAGGAAACACTGCAGGACCAAAATCTCGTAGATGTTGTCGGAACAAAATTAAAACTCAGCAAGTCTCTCATTGAACAGTAAGTTAGCTTTCTTATTGTTCAGTTTGGTTTACAGGTTGTTGCAAAAAATTGAATGTCCACAATTTGTGTGAAGTATTGTGTCTTTATGGATGCAAACACAAAATGGATCACATTTCTTTGCTCAAAAGGAGCCAATGAAAATAAGAGAGGTAAAGAGAGTTCTCCTGTTCATTTTCCAAGAAATATTTGCATTAAAGTGTTGACTTCTGCTTGGCTTCTTTTGACAGTGACTGATGGTACAAGTTTGCCTCTGCTTACCTCCACTAGTTGTTTGCATAGAGTTTTTATATACCCCCAGCATACAAAGCATGTCGAGGGCTATATGGTTTTGTTTTTCTGTCTGTTTGTGTGTCTGTCCATGTGTCTGCCCACCTGTCTTTTAACATTTGTGTTAAAGTTTTGCATTAAGTTTATATTTTGTATGCTCCTTGAAGAATTTGGGGAAGCATATAGTTGCCGCTTTGTCCGTTGTCCACATGAATTCTCAGCAACTACTGGTTGGATTTTAACGACACTTCATGGGAACTTTGAGTATCAAAGATGGATGCACATATCACCTGGACGTTTTGGTTTGGTTTAATCTACTTGTGCATTGATAATCAGGGAGAGCTGTGTGACTGTAACTTGCTTATTTACCCTTTATAACATATAAGCTGGGTGTAATAAAGATGTGTATGAAAAAAAGGACATGCCACTGCCTAATGTTGATGACATAGCTAAAAATATCAGCTTTTTTGGCACCACCCTCAATGGGAAATCAGTCTAAATGATGGATGGCAGGATGACTTGCCATTTTACGTCCTTCTCAACAGTATGTCAGTCATATTAGGAGGATTGGAAGTGATAATGAAAGGCTGTATGCAATGGAACCCATTTTCAATTGAAAAGATTTCTGTTTCTGGGAATGGAACTCTGGAGCGCTAGGTCAGCAGGCCAGCATTTACTCCACTGAGCTAGTAGGCTTCATATTGAAATGAAGAAATGATATGACTCACTAGCATGAAAAAAAAAAAAAAAAAAAATAAGAATAAATAAATAAATAAGAAAATACAAATTTCTTTTGCCAAGAAATATAGCTAGTTCATTGATAGAAATGCAATCAGTACTACAAATTATGTAGTGAAGAGTTGCATCGGTTATATGGCGTTTTTCCACTTTCAATTCCTTCTTTGATCGAATAACTGTATAAACAATGTATGACAGATTTAACACTACATGTATGTGCACTTTTTAAACAGAGTTGAAGCAGAAGAAAACACATGTCTGGAGAGATTATGTTCATTAAAATACTTTCTGAAATTTTTCAGTGCTGAACAGGTGAAGAGGAAAGCTCTGGTTCTCAAATTTCCTAAACAGGCTATGGAACAAAAGAGAAAACGAAAACCAGGGACTATGATACATTGTGACTACCTAAAGGTAGGTATATATAGAAGAAACCTATTATGCTACTCAATATTATGCCATTTTGGATATAATGCAATCATTTTATGGTTCCCATTAGGACTAAACTACAAAGGAATATAAGGCAAATGAGCATGGACTAAACAACACAGGGAATATAAGGCAAATGAGCATGGACTAAACTACAAAGGAATATAAGGCAAATGAGTATGGACTAAACTACAAAGGAATATAAGGCAAATGAGTATGGACTAAACTACAAAGGAATATAAGGCAAATGAGCATGGACTAAACTACACAGGGAATATAAGGCAAATGAGCATGGACTAAACTACAAAGGAATATAAGGCAAATGAGTATGGACTAAACTACACAGGGAATATAAGGCAAATGAGTATGGACTAAACTACAAAGGAATATAAGGCAAATGAGCATGGACTAAACAACAAAGGAATATAAGGCAAATGAGCATGGACTAAACAACACAGGGAATATAAGGCAAATGAGCATGGACTAAACTACAAAGGAATATAAGGCAAATGAGTATGGACTAATATAAGGCAAATGAGTATGGACTAAACTACAAAGGAATATAAGGCAAATGAGCATGGACTAAACTACACAGGGAATATAAGGCAAATGAGCATGGACTAAACTACAAAGGAATATAAGGCAAATGATTATGGACTAAACTACACAGGGAATATAAGGCAAATGAGCATGGACTAAACTACAAAGGAATATAAGGCAAATGAGCATGGACTAAACAACAAAGGAATATAAGGCAAATGAGCATGGACTTAACTACAAAGGAATATAAGGCAAATGAGTATGGACTAAACAACAAAGGAATATAAGGCAAATGAGCATGGACTAAACTACAAAGGAATATAAGGCAAATGAGCATGGGCTAAACTACAAAGGAATATAAGGCAAATGAGCATGAACTAAACTACGAAGGAATATAAGGCAAATGAGCATGGACTAAACAACTAAGGAATATAAGGCAAATGAGCATGGACTAAACTACAAAGGAATATAAGGCAAATGAGTATGGACTAAACTACAAAGGAATATAAGGCAAATGAGCATGGACTAAACTACACAGGGAATATAAGGCAAATGAGCATGGACTAAACTACAAAGGAATATAAGGCAAATGAGTATGGACTAAACTACACAGGGAATATATGGCAAATGAGCATGGACTAAACTACAAAGGAATATAAGGCAAATGAGTATGGACTAAACTACAAAGGAATATAAGGCAAATGAGCATGGACTAAACTACACAGGGAATATAAGGCAAATGAGCATGGACTAAACTACAAAGGAATATAAGGCAAATGAGTATGGACTAAACTACACAGGGAATATAAGGTAAATGAGCATGGACTAAACTACAAAGGAATATAAGGCAAATGAGCATGGACTAAACTACAAAGGAATATAAGGCAAATGAGTATGGAATAAACTACACAGGGAATATAAGGCAAATGAGCATGGACTAAACTACAAAGGAATATAAGGCAAATGAGTATGGACTAAACTACACAGGGAATATAAGGTAAATGAGCATGGACTAAACTACACACGGAATATAAGGCAAATGAGCATGGACTAAACTACAAAGGAATATAAGGCAAATGAGCATGGACTAAACAACAAAGGAATATAAGGCAAACGAGCATGGACTAAACTACAAAGGAATATAAGGCAAATGAGTATGGACTAAACAACAAAGGAATATAAGGCAAATGAGCATGGACTAAACTACAAAGGAATATAAGGCAAATGAGCATGGGCTAAACTAAAAAGGAATATAAGGCAAATGAGCATGGACTAAACTACGAAGGAATATAAGGCAAATGAGCATGGACTAAACAACTAAGGAATATAAGGCAAATGAGCATGGACTAAACAACAAAGGAATATAAGGCAAATGAGTATGGACTAAACTACAAAGGAATATAAGGCAAATGAGCATGGACTAAACTACACAGGGAATATAAGGCAAATGAACATGGACTAAACTTCAAAGGAATATAAGGCAAATGAGTATGGACTAAACTACACAGGGAATATAAGGCAAATGAGCATGGACTAAACTACAAAGGAATATAAGGCAAATGAGTATGGACTAAACTACAAAGGAATATAAGGCAAATGAGCATGGACTAAACTACACAGGGAATATAAGGCAAATGAGCATGGACTAAATTACAAAGGAATATAAGGCAAATGAGTATGGACTAAACTACACAGGGAATATAAGGTAAATGAGCATGGACTAAACTACAAAGGAATATAAGGCAAATGAGCATGGACTAAACAACAAAGGAATATAAGGCAAATGAGCATGGACTAAACTACAAAGGAATATAAGGCAAATGAGTATCGACTAAACTACAAAGGAATACAAAAAACTCCCTTGGTCAGCCCAGCAGTAGAAGGTACCTATTTCAAATCAGGGAAGGTTAAAGAAGCAAAAGAAGAATGAAGGGCTCAGTCTTTCATATGCTGTGCCCAAGATATGATAGGCTGTTCTGTTAACGCCCACTGACCCTATGGCCATAAGGCTATGGGAAACCTTTATGTCTCTATATAATACTGTTCAGATATAATGTTGTGCCTTTAACAGTGCATTATCAAGAAGAGGTAGTGTATTTGCTGTGCAGAGATAGTTTGCTTGGGGAAAACACAGATTGGAATAAAAGAACTGGGCACTTCAAGATAAGCCTACAGATGTGAGGAGTCTGATCAAATCTTTGTGATCACTTGTTTAGAAGATCCAGATCCAAGTTTTTGTGAGCTCTGATTAGCCTGGCAGTTGTTGGAAATGAGGGTTTTGGGAGGGTTTTCAGGACAATGAAGTGTTTGTGCACTTACAGGTTTCCAATAGCTACCCAAATGTATATATTCAGGAGTCAACTAGTAAAAATTAGTACCTGACTTAAAACCAGTTGACACCAAATATAGTCTAAATTGATATTGCAAAAACAGTTTATTTCAATTGAATATCTTCTGATTGTTTGCAAAGATTAAGGAATGTTGGCATATATCATACTGCTGGAAGGTGTAAGGTTTAATATATAGATGATCTTACATGAGTGGTCATTTCATGTGAAATTTATGAAACAAGCCTTCAACAAGTTTTATAAATTTCATATGAAATGACCAAGAGTGTAAGATTCTGTTTATCGTATGACCCTTAAAAATGAGATTTTGACACCTTTAAACTCATCATTGTTTCAGTAAGAAAACGCATTGTTGACATGGACATTATCAATGATGCCAAAGTGTTATTACACTTGTGGTCATGAGATTTTTAGGACACGACCTTATCCAATGAATAACAGCAACATCATATGAGCGGCTACACGACAAAACCAACAATGTGGTTGTGCGCCTAGTGCAGACTCAGATCAGCCTGCAGTTCCGCCTAGATTGATCTGACTCTTCGTTAAGTGCTCACATGGTAGCTAAGGGCCTAAGCTACCTCCATGCGGACAGCGAAGGCTCTGATCAGACTGGGCGGATGCCCAGGCTGATCTGAGTCTGCACTGGGTGCACAACCACATTGTTGGTTTTGTCGTGTTGCGGCTCATATGATAATATAACATAGGACTCACAATATACATGTTCGTTGCCTGCTCAGCTTGTGTGCTATATACTGAGAAAAAAAATAATGACAATAAAAACAGTTTCTTTTGGAATTTAAAGTTTTGATTGTACTGATGTCTGAATTTCAGAAACCTCGTCAGTCATCTCACCGAAGGAGGGCAGATCCTGTTGTTACATTGTCAACGATATTTGAACATGTCCTTAATGAGATGAGAGAGCTGCCAAATGTAAGTTATCACTTAAAAGTGCCAGAAATGAAAATACATGTAGTGGATTTGTTAATAGATTCAGATTAGGCAGCTCATCATATTGCTAGTCATGCAACTCCTGACGTTGCGTTCTACTCAGCTACACTAGTGGTAATGTAACAGTAGCGGATTCTAAGGCCCTATCTTGTAGGTCTAATCATATTGCCTAATCTGGATCAACACTAACCTAGTCTTTGAATTCCCAATAGGATATAGCTTGGACAAAACATATTTCGAGTTTGTGGGTGTAAAGTTTGCTTTTTGACACTTTCAGGGTTAAAGATTGAAACACTATGGACCTACATTGCAACAAAACCAACATTGTGGCATGTGCGCCCAGCCAAAACTCAGACCAGCCTGGGCATTTGCCCAGTCTGATCAGAGTCTTTGCTATCGGCATGGAGCTAGCTTAGACACTTATCTAGCCTTTAAGCACATAGCCAAGACTGATCAGACTGGGCAGATGCCCAGGCTGATTTGAGTCTTCACTGGGCACTTGGTTTTGTTTTTTCATGTCGCAGTCATCTAAGGGAATAGGTACACTTTGAGGGGAAGCAACTGTTTTGTTTTTGTTTTTTGTGTACCTTCTTATTTGGGGGTCTACTTTTATAGAAAAGAAAATAGACTTTTTTGTAAGCAGGGAAGCAAAAGAAAGTTGTTTCCTTTTGTAAGAAATGGGGAAAATCACTGAGGTGCTCTCAGTCCCCTTAACACTTGTGAGACACCAACAAATATTGTAGTTTAACACTTGGTTGTTGGTGTTAAAGGCAGTTGCTAACAGCAGAACACAATATTTGCTGATGATTGACAATGTTGGATGGTAATTACCTACTTGTCTGTATGAGCTGCAACACAACAAAACCAACAAAGTGACTTGTTCACCCAGAGAAGACATCCCTCCAGTCTGATCAGAGTCATCCCTGTGCACTGTAAGAGTAGCTAAGGGTCTAAGCTAGCTCCATGCTGACAGGAAAGACTCTGATCAGACTGAGCAGATGCCCAGGCTACTCCAAGTTTGCTGGGCACACATGCCACTTTGTTCGTTTTGTTGAGTCATATGCTGTTGAGGGGCTATAATTTATATGTAATAACGTATCAAAAGTTATTTCCCTTCATAAAAATTGGGGGCAAACATTGACTGTAAGCTGTTTGGTTTAAACTGTTTCCACTTCTACTGATAGCTCTTTCATTACAGACACAGCCATTCCTATTTCCTGTGACAGCTAAAGAGGTTCCAGACTACTCAAGAATTGTCAAGAAACCTATGGATCTACAGTCTATCAGAGAGGTAATGCCACTGTGGCAAGGATTGTAAATAATGAAAGAAAAAATGATCTACAGTCAACTCTTGATATCTTAAAGTCAAAGTTCATCCCAAACTACTGATATCTCAAAGTTAATTTTTTGGTCCCAGAAAATTTACTTTGAGATTTCAGTAGTTTGAGATAGCAAGAGTTGAAATGTTATAAAGGTAGAAAATGTGTCCAAACTATATTCCTTGAAAATCTCTGGTTTTTTCTTAGGAAGAATCAATAATTGCTTGTTAGTTGTTTACACTCTTTATTTCCTGACGTTTCGGCCTGTACCGGCCTTCTTTAAAGGAAAATGCAAGAAGAAATTTACTCTACATTCCTTGTGATGCTTTTCAGTCCACTATCTTGGTTATGACATTGTTGATTATGGCGTCAACCCTTATATTCCTTCATATAAAAGGGAACTTACAGATATCAGAGTTTGAGATATCAAGAGTTGACTGTATTTGTCTGACTTCAAAAATGGATATTTTCTCATTTCTTGAGAGTGAGAAGTTGCAGATTCGTACAGTTTTGCATGTATTTTAGCTGTATTCTTCTTTTGAGGAAGTGTTCGCAGGTTAAGCAAGTTTGTTGTGGTAATGGGTCCAAAACATCTACCAGTATTAAATCAACTACTCATGTAAATGAAATGGAAACGTTGTGGTTTGTTTAGTAAAACAACAAAGAACTCAAAATACTGATAAACACAAAATTGCATTAACAAGCTTGGTGCAGCAAAAATGCAAATTGGACATGAATTTATAATGTCTCTAAGTCAGGTGTTTTTATTCAGTAATTTTACCATGCCAAATTATTGTACGCTGTCAATGCAAAAA